>OX941085.1:63491875-64772500 GCA_954870635.1 Arctium minus
CTTTATCCGTTTGGAAACTTGCATTAGTGTAACCCTTTACACTCAACTCTGCTTCACCACCATATACCAAGAATAAATCTTTTGTTCTTCTTAAATATTTTAGGATATTCTTAACGGCAGTACAGTGACCATCACCTGGATTGGATTGGTATCTACTCGTCATGCTTAAAGCATACGATACATTAGGTCGAGTACATATCATGGCATACATGATAAATCTAATTACCGAAGCATATGGAATCTTACTCATTCGTTCAGTCTCTTGAGATGTAGTAGGGCACTGCATCTTAGAAAGTGATATGCCATGAGACATAGGTAAGAATCCTTTCTTGCTATCAGATATGTTGAACCGTTTCAACACTTTGTCTATATATGTACTCTGACTTAAGCCAAATAATTTATGCGATCTATCTCTATAGATCCGAACGCCTAACACATAGGCAACTTCACCTAAGTCTTTCATTGAACAACATTTTCCTAACCAAACCTTTACAGACTCAAGTGTCGTAATATCATTTCCAATGAGTAGTATGTCATCTACATACAATAAAAGAAATGATATGGTGCTCCCTCTAACCTTTTTGTAGACAAAAGGTTCATCCTCATTTTTTGAGAAGCCAAACTCTTTGATCGTTTCATCAAAACGATGATTCCAACTCCTTGAAGCTTGCTTCAATCCATAAATAGATCGTTGTAACTTGCATACCTTATGAGATTTTTCGGGAGCGACAAAACCTTCGGGTTGTATCATATATACGTCCTCAAGTAACTTTCCGTTAAGGAAAGATGTTTTGACATCCATTTGCCAAATCTCATAATCGTGATATGTTGCAATGGCTAGTAAAATTCAAATAGACTTACTCATTGCGACTGGAGAGAAAGTTTCATCATAATCAACACCTTGAATTTGTTTGAAACCTTTTGCAACCAATCATGCTTTATAGGTAATCACATTACCATCCATGTCGGTCTTTTTCTTTAGAACCCATTTGCACCCTATAGGTCGTACCTCGTTGGGTGGGTCAATTAAGTTCCAAACTTGGTTTTCATACATGGAGTCAATTTCTATTCTCATAGCATCTAGCCATTTCTCGGAGTAAGTGCTTGCCATATTATCTTGGTAACTAGTGTGCTTATCATCTATGAGCATCACATCCCCGATATGAGTGATGAGAAATCCATATCTCTCAGGCTTATTCCGTTTTCTACTATATCTACGAGGACTTTGTGTTACAACATCAGACTGCCTTTCCACATCACTTTGTGGATCCACAATTACTTGTGGTGTCTGTGTTGGTTTCATCTGTGTTGACATATTTTGATATTGAACAACTTCAAGTTCTACATTCCTCCCACTGATACTTTTGAAAATAAATTCCTTTTCCATGAAGACACCAGTACGCCCAACAAACACTTTATTGTCGTGAGGATGATAGAAGTACTATCCCATAGTTTCTTTGGGATATCCTACAAATATGCATTTATCAGATTTTGGTTCTAGTTTAGTTGTGATTAGACGGCGTACGTAAACCTCACAACCCCAAATCTTTATAAATGATAATTTAGTACTTTTCCCAGTCCATAACTCATATGGTGCCTTTTCAACAGATTTTGATGGAACTCGGTTTAGTGTAAAAGTTGTTGTCTCCAGAGCATATCCCTAAAAGGATGTCGGAAGGTCAGCTTGACTCATCATAGATCGTACCATGTCCAACAGTGTACGATTCCTCCTTTCGGAGACACCATTCCATTGGTGTTCCAGGTGGAGTGAGTTGTGATACAATACCACAATTTCTAAGATGATCAAGAAAAGCATGGTCTAAGTATTCGCCACCTCGATCAGATCTTAATACTCTTTCCAAGTTGGTTTTGTACTTCATTTTGAAATTCTTTGAACATTTCAAAGGACTCGGACTTGTTTCGCATTAAATATACATAGTCGAACCTACTAAGATCATCAGTAAATGTAATGAAGTATCTATAACCACCTCTAGCATGTATGTTCATCGGACCACATACATCATTGTGTATGATTCCCAATACATCACTTGCTCTCTCACTTTGTCCAATAAAAGGAGCCTTTGTCATCTTTCCAATTAAACAAGCTTCACACGTCCCATATGATTCAAAATCTAATTTGTTCAATAATCCATTTTTATGGAGTTTAGAAATGCAAGTTTCGTTTATATGGCCAAGACAACAATGCCAGAGATAGGTTTAATTCGAACTATTCGATTTGACCTCCCTTTTATCTATGTTATAAATCGGATTATCCATATTAAGAACATAAAAACCATTAATCAAACTTGCGTCACCATAATATATATTACCAAAAAGAGAATGAACAACATTTGTTCCCAATATTAAAGGTAAAAACTTTCCTATCCAAACAAGTTACAGAAATCAAATTTCTAGAAATAGATGGTACGCAATAACAATTATCAAGTTCTAATAATAATCTAGTCGGTAAAGTTAACAAAATAGATCCTACGGCTATAACAGCAACCTTTGCCCTATTTCCAACGCGCAGATCAACTTCACCTTTGCTCAACCTTCTAGTCCTTTTTAGTTCATGCATGTTTCTACAAATATGAGAACCACATCCAGTATCTAATACCCATGATGTATAAGAAGTAGAAAGATTAGCTACTATTACGTAGATACCTGAAGTGGAAGTTACACTTCCTTTCTTCTTTTCCTGAAGGTAGAAAGGACAATTCCTCTTCCAATGCTCGGGTTTGTTGTAGTGAAAACACTCACCCTCCTTAGGTACAGTTACCTTGGGTTTATTAATACCTCCTTTTGGCTTCAAAGATTTATAAGTGGGTTTGGTAATGGACTTTCCATTGCCTTTCCCTTTCTTGTCCATACGGACCATCAAAATGGTGGACTTGTTCTTTGCAAGCTCTTTCTCGACTGTTCGTAACATATTGAGCAATTCTGGAAGGGATTTATCAAAGTCATACATGTTATAGTTCATCACGAATTGACTGTAGCTATTTGGCAACGATTGCAAAACTACATCAATGGCCAACTCCTTTCGTAAAGAAAAACCTAGTCCTTCAAGACACTCAATATGCCCAATCATTTTAAGCATATGAGTGCCAATGGGACTACCTTCCGACATTCTAAAACGGAACAGTTCCTTGGATGTTTCATACCTCTCATGTCTAGCTTGCTCTTGGAATAGCAATTTTAGGTGTTCGATCATATCGAATGCCCCCATGTTTTCATGTTGCTTCTGAAGATCAGGTTCCATGGTTATTAGCATTAGACATGAGACGTCCAAAGCATCCTCATCATGTTTTTTTAAAAGTGTCCCTTTCAGTTCTAGGAGCACTGGAATTAGGCTTTTCAGGGATTTGTTGCTCAAAGACATACAATTTCTTTACAGCTTTGAGGACAATTCTCAAATTACGATACCAATTGATGAAATTTGTTCTATTTCATTTTTCTTTCTCAAGAATCGATCGCAAAGTGTTTTTGTTTCCATTGTTGGTTTGTGCCATTGGTAATCTACAATAGAAAAGCAGAGTTCTTAGTGTCATGAAATTTTTATTGTTTAATAAGGACTTTCATCAAACAAGCTCCCACTATTTTAATCAAAACAACAACCCTCTTTTATTGTTTTGGAAAACGTCATAAACTTTCTAGTGGGCCAAGATCCATATTCTCATTATCGATCAATTTAACTTTAGCTAACCGATCAACCAATAATGTTTTAGGTAAGCAACAACATTGCTAATTACATCTCTATGTAACTCTTGGATAGTTAGGTGAATAACTTTTATTTAAATTCATCATATGAATATTCCCAACACATGCCTCCAAATCCCCAATCCTATTAGGCTTAATTTGGTTAAGTCCGACCCAAAATGGCTTGTACGAATCCTATGCTTACCTTATCTTACTAAGATTAAAGAGAGTACCCAACTTTAGCATGGCCCACCCTCGATGATCAAAGTCTTGACAAGTGCCATGTTTGGAAGGCATCTTAAACTTAATATTTTGGTGAGGGATTTTAGTTAGTTTGATTTTACCATTCTTTCTTTTGTAATAGATCGTTTCCTCATAGTTTGATTTAACTGGAATCCAGATTGGAGGAGGATCACGAGGATCACTTGAATACCTTCCTTTCTTTGGCAGTTTAGGCTTTTGTGACAAAACCGGTTGAAATCTTACTATGATGTACTAAGAGCTTATCACTCAAGATCGACGGTCCATTTTATATCTTATATAAATACCAATTTTTATTTTATCAAAACTCATTTTGATTTGTAAAACTCCTTTTACTTATATATTTTAAAATCACATTTCGTTTTAAAATGTTGTAACAAGTATCACATACATACAACCACACATAATATATCAAAATATATGTAAAGCGTAAAATAAAGCGTAAAAATAAATGTGAGATGGTTATAGCCCCCTATGCGATATTCATAGAACCAAGTATGAATATCATTACATAAAATAAACTCCTATGGTTCTAAGTCTTCTCATCTTCATCATTTCATAACGCATCCATATCTTGCTTTCTTTTATACAAAAATATTTTACATTTCAAACAAAGAAACCTCAAGTTACATTCGAGGGGATTGGATGAGAGGAGAATGTGCAAAGAGAGTATATAGAGAAAGGCACGACATGCAAGTCGTATTTATCAAATATAATACATCCATGACTAAGGGCTATAACAATTCATCAAACAAATCACATTATATATATTCAATCACATTGAAACATAAAATCGATTTGCAACACCACCGTATAAAAATAATACAAAATTCATACGTTATCGAAAAAAGGTGATTCAAAGTTCTTTCGGAAACTAACAAAAAAATACACATATTTTATGTTTTATGATTTCAAAGATCTAGAACCCTTATGGGTCAAAATTCAAGTCAAACCCGTAGTGGGTTCGATTTTTGAACAACATTGCGACACTATCGTAGAAAATTAATAAAAAAATCATACGAAGTCGAAATGATGCGATTTAAAATCCTGTGAAACCTAACAGAAAGCTTCACGTTTTTCATGTTTTAAGTTTTCTCAGATTAAGAATATTTCTGGGAAGAAAAAACCAAAACATTTACTAAACAAAAGCGTACAACAGTAAAACAATTTTTAAAAATGCATGCATGTCACAAAAAAACGATCTAGAGGTTCGTAAGTAGCTCTGATACCACTGTTGGGTTACGAGATCTCAAGTACAGAGGAAAATAGAACCGTAACCCTCCAAGGACCCATACGAACTGGAATAAATCGGGTGTTTCAAAATTATACCTCACAGTTAACGAGACTTTGAATCACAACGACAAACGAAGGTTGATGCCTCCACGGTATCCACGCGAACAATCCCATTCCTTTGCCTTCTCATGATGCTAGTCACGGTTTCAAAACATAGAAAGAAAAAGGAGAAATAGTTGTAGGTGATTTTTGAGAGAGAATTCCAAGACTCAAAAACTTGCATACAATATCATACATTATATATGAGTATGAGAGGTATGGCATAACCACCACCATCCCTACACCATACTTGAGTGTAAGACTTTCCATACACCATCACTCCCTTACAAAGGCCATCCCTATTCAACTTTATTTATGTCCAACATAAATAATATATGATTTTATTTAATTAGATTAAATCAATACAAATCAGATATAATAATTAAACGTTTTAATTATTGAAACTCCTTAGTCGAACATGTTCAAAGCGTGTGACCCAATGGGTTCTCGACATGTTGGTAATAAATATAAATCTCATATTTATAATTATTAAAGATGAGCGGTATCTAGCAATACATCACCGTCACCCAAATGACGAGAATTGGTGATACAACAAATTATCGGTTTGTAGTCAATTTTAGTTTACACATTTATTTCTTTTGTCGTTGATGTCCAGATTGAACACGAGACATTAAATGTGTCATTCTCGTTATGTCCAATCTCTAGTTTCTTGATTCCTTAAGAAACTAATAAAAACAGAAATTGATATCTCATATCATTTATCTGAGCATGCATGCATTTCCTTAGTATATATTTATCAAGGGGCCTAGAGACATCACTCCCGTCATAAAGGAGAGACAAATTCTATCTCGATACATGCTAGTTCTACCATGTGATTTATAACATACCCAACAATAATTCTGTCACCCAGTTACGGAATGATTAGAACAAATGTCAAAATATATTACTCACACATAACAAACTCCATATTTCTTAAGTCAAAGAATTACATGTATATTGACCACATGAGAAACACTTATGACACTCACATGACATCCAATGAAGTGTTCTCATAGCGAGTCACGTCCGATACACAAAATCTCCATTTTGTACCCATACGCAGATTCAATATCTCTATATGAATTCGTACATATGTTAGTCATTATCATATTACTTCAACCTAAAAATCCAAAATAATATTTAACTAGGGACATTTAGAATACATTACTCCAAGGTTATTTATTATGAATAATTAAAAACACAGAATATAACATAGACATAAGAAATTGGGTAATGCCTTTTATTTATTTATTTATTAATGTCATGGAACAAAACTCAAAATTACAATTATCGTATGATTAACTTTTGGGCATTCACTAACAAATTGGTCTTTATTGAGAATACAAGTATTATATGGATATAAAATGTTGTATAATGCTAAAGAATACTTTAGAGGGAATGATAAAGAGAAAATTTCCAATGAGAAATGGGAATGTGAAGCATTGATACGTCAAAGATTGTTAGGAGATCCTTTCCAATGTGAAATGATTTGGGGTAATAAAATTGATTCTTTGTTCTCTTCCTCCTTCAACAATTCATCATTGAACTAATGTTGTTGCTACAAGTTTACCTATTAACATGTTTTTATATAAATGCTATGGGAAACTTTTCAGAGTGCAAATAGAAAGATTTGAGGTAAAACCCCATTGATAGGATACGAGGTGGGCTCCAAACACATTGAATCAAAATCTTAAACAAAAGGTGAAAATTAATAAATCTAATGGCATCGGTATAAACCTTATCTCCGGTTGTATGTTGTTGAATGCTTACGTTCCTTACCTTCACACTTTGGCTTCCATTCCTTTAAATATTTAAATATTGGGTGTGATTTTAGTGTCCCCCCACCCCCCCCCCCCCCCCCGAGGTTAGAGAATGCTACCCAATGATATGTTAGAAAGTTGGGTAGGAGAAAATAGGGTAAAAGATCGATCAAATAGCCGGATCACTTGAGAATCGTGTGAGTTCATTTTCCGAATTGATATTTTGACCCTATGCCTTGGATTTCACGAAATTCAATCTCGGATAAGACTCAAGAACACTATCGATTTTAAGCACAAAATTGAGAGCAAAAAAAAATTACGGGAGAGTATTTAGAAGGTTGTTCAAATTTGTGAATACCAAAATGTAAGTATATCATATATACTAGCCCCATCCGAAAAAGGAGGAAAAATAACTTAAATAGAAATCATGGCAAATTAATAGTTACAACCGTTTTTAGCTAAGATCATGGATTGACAATAATGACACAATAACTGGATGTGCAGGTCCACACAACTCCGCTTGCTGCAAATCCTTTATTTCTCGTCAAAACACTCCAAATTTGTACACAAATGCCCTTAGAGTCGTCGGTCGAATTACCGATTAATTATATTTTTGGATGAGCGGAACATCTTTGAGACAAATTATCTCCACCCGGGTACAAGTACTTCACTACTTACTTCACTCGTGTGACCAGATGCCCAACCAACCAGATGAGCCTCTGGCCCATGTTTTCCCGAACTAAGTCTGAAAACATACCACTTGATCTTAAACTCAAAACTAATCAGAACTGTAGTTTTCCTTCATTCTGATCACGTTTTTCCACCGCCAGGGGCTCTGCCCCTTAGACCCCGCAAGGGGGCGCGACCCCTTGACCCCCGCCATTTCGCCGTGTCTGGGATCAAACTCGCATTATATACAAGTGTACCCTCTGCACCTCCTGACTTGTATTAGAACACAACTTGAAACCCATTGGCACTCGTGTTAATTCCAATTACACCTAAATGGCCATGACACTAAAATCACCAGCATGATATATACAAGGATCCTTTGAAGGCAATCTGTTTGATACATGAACATGATTTTCTTAGCTAAAGAAGTTAATTGTTTTCTAGACAAAGTATGTGCCTTCGCCACTGCAATCTCCTATTGGTCTGATATCTTCTCCTCTACTTTTTGATTCACAGATATGGCAAACTTTAATATTTCATATATGATTTTTTTTGGAAAAACTCTAATACTTTTATGGTATGTTGCATATATGCCAAATCTGCCAAAAACCAAAAACCAACGAAGTAAGACAAACAGAAAACCCAAGGTGGCAATTTAGGGGTTGTTGGTTGGGAAGAACCGTAGAGAATGGGATTTCAAGATAAACCCTAGAGAGCATCAATGAAAAAACAAATAAACTAAAGATATGAAGTGTTTTCAAATGGGATTGAAGAACACCTATAAGAGAGATGGACAAAAATTTGATTACTTTACCTGGTGAAGTAAAAAAAGATGACATCCCATGTAGTTCGCGCATAAACATGTTCTATTGGAGTAAATGATCATTGGCAATAGACTTCAATACATATATATATATATATATATATATATATATATATATATATATATATATATATGCAATAGAAATGCTAAGGCATGCTTTATCCATATTCTCTCTAATTAGATGGAGGTACATGTTCTATCAAGAATTCTGAACACATTAAATACACATGCAATAGACTATAAAGTCAACCTTTTCCTTTTTTACCTTCAAGTCTTCTCAAGAAACAAACGAAAGAGAGAAAAAACAAGGGTGAGGTGAAACCCATTGACATAAACCCATTAAAACAATTCCAAGGAGAAAAAAGAAGGCCAAGAAAAAGATATGTTGGAGAAGAAAAAGTAAAACAAATATAAGAAGGTGAGAACTGATTATGTCCAACAAATATGTAATGATGGCAGTCCCTAAGATTCTTCCCTTCTGAGTACAACAAACTTGCCAAAACAAGTAAACAACCTAAGTAATAGCAACAAGTATCAACAATTAGTTATCATGAGATGCCGGTTTTGGCAACAATTTATAAACCCACATCGTTCTATAATCCCCTTTTTATAATATATTGAATTTGTAACGATGCCAATCTTTAATTATTTTATAATCTTACACTATTAAAAAATATATGTTTATATATCTGATATAGACAATCGAAAGATGATCATACATATGTCGAACGAACAAAGTAACAAATACGGAGAGTATTCCTTGTGACTTTTGGTTTTTCTTGAATGTTCCCCCACCATAACGATAACTATCAGTAGAAGCATAATCATAAACAATTAAGTTAAGTGGTGGATCTGCTTCGATATTAATTAAACCACCCACCTTTATCATTCTTGGACCTGTTGGTTTTTTAATGACTCAGGTTTGTTACCAATGTATGGGTTCAATAAAACATAGAGCTTGTGAAAAAAACATTTGGATATAGGGTAATGTCAGATTATTCATCATGTCAGTCATTGTCAGAATGATTCTTGAAGGATTCATTTAGTAAAAACAATTCATGTAATGGCAAAGTCAGAGTTGTAATTATATAAATGAGAATCTTGACATGACAACCCATAACATGGAGTTCTGGTATTCACAATCAACCTCTAATGTATCATCCATCTACCGTTTACCAAACACATTAAATATCTATGCAATAGATTGATTGAAGAAAGAATAAGCAACTATGTAGGCTTTTCTGGTTGGAATTTTAGATTGTTCTGAAATCAAGTCTATTGGCCTTCGTGGATTGGGAACATGCTCAGATATGGTTTAATAGCTTAAAGGGAAGGACTATAAGTTGAGCTCTACATGATTTTAAGGCTGGAAATTTATATGGTGGCAGGTTCAAACGAGAAAGTCGTGTGAGAAGTCGAGAAGAAATATGGGTCACATAATTTATTAATTATAAAATACTATAAATTAACAATAAAAATTAATTTTAAAAATTAGGATAATTACAATTTTGAATTGGATAAATCATTAAAAATCTCATTATATCTTTTAAATTTATTTCTATTTTAATTTTAATAAATTCATAATTTTTTTTTATCAAATTTATATAATTTTTTTCTAGATACACTTTTGATTAAAAAAATCATAATGTGATATCCACAATTAATTCATTATCTATTTCGCCATTTTTTTCTCTATTTTTTAGATTTATGTTTTGAATCACACGTGATTAACTTCGTTTAACATATGATCTATTATTATGTATCACATATGATCCCAGTAGGTGAATTTTTGTAAATATCACATATGATAATATATGTCTGAATATAAGTTACACATAATCACATGTGATATTATTAACATCACTAAAAGATCTACAAATATACATAATCACATATGATTAACTAAAATATATACAATTATCACATGTGATAATATGATACGTGATATTCATATAGTTATATCATATGTGATATTTGGTCAAACTTGTGATTTTTTTATTAAATGTATATTTAGAAAAAAAAATTATTATAAAAATTATGAAATAATTGAAATTAAAAAATAAATAAATCTAAAAGATATAATGAGAATTTTAAGGATTTATCCCATTCAAAATGATAATTATCTCAAATTCTAATTTATTTTCATTTTTTTGTTTATAGTATTTTTAATTAATAGATTATGTGGCCTACATTCATTCTCGTCTTTTTGTAAATTAGTTTGCTTCTCACATGATTCTCTCTCCTCTCTCTCTCTCTCTCTCTCTCTATATATATATATATATATATATATATAATTATTTTATTGCAATATTAAAATATATATATATATATATATTTTAGAAAGTTAGTTCTAATTTACAATGTATATATATATATATATATATATATATATATTATTGCAATGGCTTTGGGCCAAATTGCAGCTTTTCAAATGGATGTGTGTAAGGTCTGTGGTAGTACAGAGTTTTGGATTTGAGAAAAAAAAGGATGGTATGTGTCTCACTGTGATGTGCAGTTTTGGGTCAATGAATTTCTAAAGGCTGTTGTTTTAAGAGATGTGGTTTTATGATCGACCATAAGCTCTTTTATTTCTCTTCCAACTACAAGTTGATCAATGTAGAACATGGCATAGTAGGACCATCGTGAGCCATAGAAAAGATGTGAAATCTACAGATGTGAGCATGGCAGCTTCTGAAAAAGATGGTATATTTTTAATTTATCCCTTAGTTGAACACAAAGTCGCATGTGTTTGATTGATGAGTAAATTACACAGCCCCTTTGGGAAGATGAGAGTCTGTACGTATGTGTATGTCTTGAGAAGATGAGAAGCATGTACATTGATCAAAATCATCATCCCCGACTTTGAAAATAAGCAATATCCAAATTGTTCAAAACAGACCCATATGGACATTGATCTGAACAGAGACCAAATCCAATGAAAAAAATAGATCTATAGAATGATACAAACGAAAACAGTGTTAGTCTTTGTATTTTCAAGTCTGACCAATCCATAATAAATTAGCTACTAGGTTTGAATAATCCCTGTTTATGTTTATCAGGAGTAGTAGTTGTGTTTTTGAATGTTTCTTCCTTTTTTTAACCCACATTTCTGTTGAGTAGATGGTGGCTTCTCTTGTTTTTCCTCTTCATATAATGGCTATAAAAGCCTCGTTTCAGTTTCTAATAATTCAAGTTTTTACAGCTACAAAGTATTGTTCTTATATTAATTTGTGAGTTGCAAACAGTGGTATCAGAGCCATAAACGGAGTATGTGAGTGAGTTCAGAGAAGCAGAAAAGAATCAATGGCTCATGAAAGCAGTGCTACAAGAATGAAGTTACTTGTCGAAGGAAACTCAGCGGTCGTGTCCATTCTTGTGTTCGATGGGTACTATGACCATTGGTCCATGATGATGGAGAACTTCCTGAGTCAAAGGAAGTTATGGAGATTGGTCGATGAAGGAATCCCCACCACAGCAGAGGTGAGACAACTTGCAACGTTTGCTTCGGTCGTAGTCGAAGGAAAGCAACTGATAGAGGCACAAAAGAAGCAAGAGGTTGAGTTGCGACAACATGTGGAGCAAATGAAGGAGGATGATCTGAAAGTCAAGAACTTTATCTTCTAAGCAATTCACAAGACTATCATGGAAACAATCATTGATAAGTCAACTTCTAAGAGTATTTGGGACTCCATGAAACAAAAATATCAAGGAACAAATCGAGTCAAACATGCACATAGACAAGCCTTGAAGAGAGATTTTGAAGTACTTCAAATGACTGATGGAGAAAAGGTAGATGAGTATATTGCTCGTACGTTGACTTTGGTGAACAAGCTGAAGATGAATTTACGGGAAGACATGTCCCAAGTTGACATTGTTGAAAATATTTTATGATCGTCAACACCGAGATTTGATTATGTCGTCTGTTCAATTGAAGAATCAAATGACCTAGACTCGATGACTCTGGATGAACTGCAAAGCAGCCTTTTGGTGCACGGACAATGATTGAATCGAATCAATGGAACATCAAGAGAAGAGCAGGTCTTAAAGATCACAAACGGAGAAAGAAGCGGTAGAGGAAGAGGTCGTGGAACTTTTAGAGGCAGAGGATGTGGAAGAGGAAGAGGTTTTTTTTCAAAAAGGAGACCATCGAGTGCTATAACTGCCACAAACTTGGACACTTTCAGTATGAGTGCCAAGCTGGGAGAAGAATGCCAACTATATTGAAGTTGTTGAGAGTGAAAAGATGTCGCTAATGACTTATGAAAAGGTGAACCAACCAAAGAGCGATGTATGGTATCTGGATTGGGGATGTAGTAACCACATAAGTGGGGATAAACAATGATTCATCAACCTTGATGAAAGTTTATGGCATACGGTGAAACTTGGAAATGACACTCAAATGAGCGTCATGGGAAAAGGGAGCATCAGAGTACATGTACAACAGACAACTCAGGTAATCACTGAGGTATACTATATCCCTGAACTCAAAACTAACCTGTTCAGTCTTGGTTAGTTCCAAGAAAGGAAGTTGTCTATCCTAATCGAAGATGATGCTTGCAAAATATTTCACCCTACTAAAGGATTTATCATGCATACATCTATGTCAACCAATAGAATGTTTGTACTTCGTGCTTCTGTATCTATACGAGCAGATTGTCTTCGGATGGCTTCTTCTGAAGACAAAGACACAAGCTTATGGCATAGAAGATTTGGACATTTGCACATGAAAGGTTTGAGAACATTGGCATACATAAAGTTAGTCAAAGGCTTACCGATTCTCAAAGCCTCCCCCGATATGTGCACAGAATGTGTGATCGGTAAACAACATCGTGTTTCATTTCCATCAAAAAGCAATTGGCGATCCACTCAACCGTTACAGCTTGTACACTCTGACATATGTGGTCCGATCACTCCTGAATCGAACAGTCACAAAAGGTACGTACTCACATTTATCGATTATTTTAGTCGGAAAATGTTGACATATCTCTTACACACTAAGTCGGAAGCATTTGCTATGTTCAAAAAATTTAAAATTGCAGCTGAGAATGAAACTAGAAGTTGCATATGTTGTTTACGTACTGACCGGGGAGGGGAATTCACCTCCTCGGAGTTTAACAAGTTTTGCAGTTCAAGCGGGATTAGACAACAACTTACTGCAGCCACTCTCAACAACAAAACGGGGTTGCGGAGAGAAGAAACCGAACCTTAATGAACATGGTGCGTTGTATGCTCTCCGACAAAGATGTTCCAAAAGCATATTGGCCAGAAGTTATTAATTGGGTTGTACACATTCTGAACCGATGTCCGACGGTAGCTGTGAAAGAGATGACACCTGAAGAAGCTTGGAGTGGATAAAAACTGTCTGTTCACTATTTCAAAATCTTTGGCTACATAGGTTATGTCCATGTTCCGGACGTAAATCGAAAGAAACTTGATGATAAAAGCTTCAAGTGCGTGTTCCTTGGCGTTAGCGATGAGTCTAAGGCATACATGATGTACTATCCCGAGACAAATCAAATCATAGTCAGCCGTGATGTGGTGTTCAAAGAAGACGAGAAATGGAGTTGGGGAAAAACAACAGAAGAAACGAACCTTGACGTGTTAGAATGGGATAGACCAGAAGAAAGTAAAGAAGAAATAGAAGAAGAAGAAGTAGAAGAAGAAGAAGTAGAAGATGGTGACAATACATCGGAAGCAGAAGATGACACTGAAGAACCAACTGAGGCCAGAACCGGAGGTGACTCGAGTCCATCAGATCATCCAGGTGACACAAATGTGACCACACCAACCCCAAAAAGGAATAGAAGAAGGCCTAATTGGATGGAAGACTATGAAAGTGGTGAAGGCCTGTCTGTGGAAGGTCAACTTCAACAAATCTTCATGTTCACGTCAACAGATGATCCAATTACTTTTGAAGAAGCTGCCAAAAAGTTCCAAGTGAAGAGATGGCATGAATTTGGAGATTCAGCCTATTGAGAAAAACAAGACTTGGGAATTGACTGAATTGCCCAAAGGAGCAGAAAAGATAGGTGTTAAGTGGCTTTTCAAGACTAAGCTGAATGAGAAAGGTGAGGTCGAAAAATTCAAAGCTCGGCTAGTGGCAAAAGGGTACAACCAATAGTACGGGGTCGATTACAACGAGATTTTTGCTCCAGTTGCACGATGGGATACTATCAGGATGATTTTTGCACTTGCAGCAAGCAAAGATTAGTTGGTATACCAACTTGACGTGAAGATCGCATTCCTACACGGAGAGATAACTGAAGGAGTGTTTGTCGAACAACCGAGAGGGTATGAAGTAAAGGGTGTTGAGGACAAGGTGTACAAGCTAAAAAAGGCATTGTATGGGCTGAAGCAAGCTCCATGAGTTGGTTAAGCAAACTTGAGTCACATTTCAAAGGCGAAGGGTTTGAAATATGCTCAAGTGAACATACTTATAGTAAGTGTGTATGTAGACGACCTCATCTTCACAGAGAACATTGACGAAATGTGCAAGGAATTCAAGAGCTCAATGATGCAGGTGTTTGACACGTCTGATCTAGGAAAGATGAAATATTTCCTTGGGATGGAAGTGTTACAAAACTCAAGTCGGATTTTTATTAGTCAAAGGAAGTATGCAAACGAGGTTCTGGAACGGTTCAAGATGGAACATTGCAACCCAACTAGGACACCTATCGATCCTGGATGCAAACTCACTAAAGACGAAGGTAGGAGAAGAATGAACTCAACTAATACATTCAAGAAAATGGTTGGTAGTCTCATGTACCTGACCGCAACCAGACCGAATCTCATGTATGCATTAAGTCTTATAAGTCATTATATGGAAGATCCTACCGAGTTGCATCAAGCAGCAGCAAAACGGGTCTTCAGGTATCTAAAAGGAACAACCGACTTGGGAATACTTTACAAGAAAGAGGGGGAAGAGTAGTTGGTTACTGTCTCTGATAATGATTACGTAGGGGACACCGAAGACCGCAAGATCACTTCCGGATATGTTTTTAAATTAAGTTCTGGAGTTGTAGCTTGGAGTTCAAAAAAGCAACCGATCGTAACTCTCTCCACGACAGAAGTTGAGTTCATTTCTGCTGCTGTGTGTGCTTGCCAGAGTATATGGATGTTAATAATCATCGAGAAGCTAGGTCTTAGCCAGAAGAAGGGTGTTATCTACTGTGATAATAGCTCAACCATCAAACTCTCCAAGAACCCGGTCATGCACGGTAGAAGTAAACACATAGACGTCAGGTTCCACTTCCTTAGAGACTTGGGCAAAGATGGCAAAGTTGATTTGGTGTATTGTGGCTCTAAAGATCAAGTTGCTGACGTAATGACTAAACCCCTGAAGTTTGATGCATTCTTGAAGCTCAGAAAGTTACTTGGCATGTGTACTGTTCATGAAGTAAACTGACTGCTTGAAAGACAAATCAGTTTATGGGAGCATTTGATAGTCTTGGTTTTTTCAAGTCTGACCAATTCATAATAAATTAGCTACTAGGTTTGAATAATCGCTGTTTATCAGGAGTAGTAGTTGTGTTTTTTAATGTTTCTTCCTTTTTTTTCAGCCACGTTTCTGTTGAGTAGATGGTGGCTTCTCTTGTTTTTCCTCTTCCTATAAAAGCCTCTTTTCAGTTTCTAATAATTCAATCTTTTACAGCTACAAAGTATTGTTCTTATAGGTAGCATTTGGTACGCAGACATGACTGGACGAGACTGGACAGGACTGAACAGGACAGGACAAGAGGCTAGGACTGGACTGGACAAGATAAATGTATGTATTGTGTTTGGTACGACTAAGACTGGATAGACAGGACTAGACAAATTTCCCTAAAAGTTGTTTGATGATTTTATATGTCATATAATAGTTATAAATAATACAAATAAAATATATCTTTAAATAATTTAATTAAAAAATATTTTTATTTTTTTACACGATTTTCATACATATGAATACATACAAAAAACAATGGTAGGAAATTTGAATGAAGAATCTGAAATAATTGATGGTAGTTCAAAAAAATCCGATTCATATAAAAAAATATAATATTTGATTCAATTTGGAAGATCTTAATGAATTGGCGGATGCATAATAGCAACGACATGTAACGATAAAGGCAATGAGTGGTCGGTGAAGGACGGTAGTTGTGAAGAACGTGAAAGATAGTGGATAATGGCGGTGTAGGATGTTTTTGTGGTTGATGTGGTGGAGGTATAGGTGGTCGACGATGGTAGTTGTGGTGGCGGTGGATAGTGGTAATAGAGGTTATTGTAGTGAAGGAAGAGGCGGAGGTCAACGACGATGGTTGGCGGCGAGCGACGGTGGTTGGCGGTGAGCGTCGGTGGTGGCAGAGGCAATGGGTGGTTGTGATCGGTAGAGGTGGCGATAGGTAGTGGTTGTGGAGGTAGTGGAGAAAGTTGTTGTAGTAGTCGAGGAAGAGGTGGAACTGGTCGACGATGGTTGGTGGTGGCTACCGGTGGCCGTTGATGGTGGTGGCGGCCATAGGTGGTAATGATCGGTGTTAGTACAGGTAGTCAACGATGGTAGTGGTGGTGGCGGTGGTCGATGGTTGTGGAGGTGGTGGAGGAGGTTGTTATGGTGGAGAAATAGGTAGAGGTGGCCGACAGTGGCTACTGGTGGTCGTCGATGGTGGTAGTGGCGGCAATGGGTAGTGGTGACCCTTAAGAATAATACTATGTTAGGATTATATATCAAATGGCGGTAGGATTTTTAGTTTCTGTCTCACTTTTGTCCCATGTTGTTCCACCTATTTTGGTGGAACAAGAAAATATCCCTTTTTGTCCCATATTGTCCCACCCTGTCTATTCTTTGTCCCTGTCCCATGTCGCACCAAACGTAGGACAGTGAATTTTTGTCCTGTCCCATGTCACACCAAACGTGGGACATTGAGTTTTTGTCCCGTCCCGTCCCACCCAACCTGCAAACCAAACGCACCCATATTGATCTGTGAGTTGCAAACAAACAAATCAGTACGAGTAAAGAGAGAAGAGAGAAACAAATATGGGAAGGTCGAAAGTGTTATTGAATCTGAGTCTAAAGTGTTGTTGATAGTTGTTGGAAACGATGGTTGAGAGTGGAGACGTTAAAAACTAATCTTTTCTGGTTCAAGGAACTAACATTTTCCTTGGTGGTGGGGACTAGGGAGGGAAAAGATGAAAGAGATTATGGGGTTGGTGAAAGTCTTTATCGAGATATGGTGATTGAAAGACACATTGGGCTGAGTAAAATCCTGTTACGCTTGTAAGAATTTGCATTAATAACTTGTACAGTTAGCTTCTCATATTGTAATTAAGAGACTTTTAAAATTGATGCTTAAAAACGGAGTACCTTAAGTTTTGTTGGTTGTTTTTAAGATTTTAATTAAGACTTCTAAGACTTTTATAAATTTGCTTTATAAGGTAGTATAGATATAGCTAACTTGTAAGTAAGAGCTTTTATTACTTTAGGCATTATGTCAGGATCTGATTCTTAACAAGAATAATGAAACTCAGAAACAATATTAAAGAAGTTGCGGAAAAACACTTTAATATTCAAATATCGATGTAACAGTAAAGTAGAAATTACAACTTGTAAACTTTATTGAATGATTAAAGTTACAAGCTTTCACACAAAACCTCAATCTTGATGAACAGGCTCACCAAGACGAATTCTACTTCTCTAGAACTAGGGTTGTAAACTTTGAGATCAATTCTCTCTCAAAACAAAAGCTTAGAATACTCGTCTAACAAACTATTCTGAATAATTCTATACATATACTGAAAATAAAAGATAATTACAAAACATAAAAGATCTTTAGTATATTCTTCCATAATTATCTTCAACCTTCCATGATTATCTTCAACCCTTGATCTGCGCTGCTTACCAAGATTATCACATAAGCAGTATTAAGTCATAGCAGCATTAACACTCTGAGCAGTATTAATCTTCACCGGCAGTAGTAACTATGCTTAGCAGTATTAATTTCTACAAGCAGTAGTAATTTGGCTCAGCAGTAGTAACCATGTTGTACTGGCAGCAGTAATCATACTTAAACAAATGTTCAGTTCCCAACAATCTCCTCCTAACTTGACTTTTAGAGAAGAGAATTCAAGTTCTTCAGATGCTCCCAAAACTCCATTGATCATAATCCTGTATCAGGATTCAGCCCCAAACTTTGATTAAGAGTTCTCTGGATCAAGTATCTTGCCATTGCAGAATCTGGTGTACAACCAAGCTTTTTCTTCAACATAGCATGCAGCTTTAGCCAGCTATGGTTGTAAACTCTATCCACTAAGAAGTATTCAATGTGATTTGTATCCATAGCCAGTGCATATACTCCACTTCTTTCATACAGAGTCCAGTTGTTAATGGTTTTGAAAACATTTCTGATAACATGCTGAACTTCCTCTGGCTTGAACAACATGCATAGATATTCCATCACAAGTTTTGTAACTGGTATCCCTGGAGTTTTCAACTTATCACCATATAATTTCATCCCCACCTCAAACATTTCCTCTAAATCAGATCTAGAGCATACTCTTACAATCTTGGTTTTGCCTTTGTCCTTGCTTGCTACCTTATCAGCACTAGCTTTCTTGATAACCTCGGCATTTTCTTTGATGACAACTCCTTTGGTCTTTGAAGTGACCTTAGGAGTGTCATGTTTAGCCTTGATTAATGCTTCAGCTATCTCAATTTCTTCCAAATTGCTGCTAAGGATGTCGGTTAATATCTCTTGAACAATTTCTGTTGCTTCATTTATTTCAGCAGCATTAACTGTTTTTGATGCTTCGCTTGCTTCAACAGCATTAACTGTTTCTGCTGCTTTCTCAAACACTGTTTCTGTTTCTACTGCTTTCTCTGTAACTGCTGCTTTTTCAAACCCTGTTTCTGTTTCTACTTCTTGTACCTTATCCCCACTACCACCAACAAACTCCCCCTCATCTCCATGTTTCTCCCACTTATTCTTAGCATTCTCCATGTTGACCTCAGCTTCTGACTCCCCCTTTTTGGGAGCATCATCCACTGAGTTCCTTCTTCTGAGCTCAAATCTTTGCTTTGACCTTCTTTGAACCACCTTCTTAACCAACTTCTTTAAGGTGCTGATTTCTTCTTGTTGGTTTATGATGACTTTCTTGAGTTCATTTACAATCTTCTTGTGAGAATCCAGTTCAGTTGCCATGTTGGACATGGCAGAAATCAATTCCTGGTAGTCATATCTATCCTCACCTTCTCCAGGAGTGGTACCCCCTTTTGAGGGATCATTGGAATGTTTAATAGGGATCTCCAGCTAGACTGAAGCACCACCTATTCCCTTAGTTTCTGGGCACCCGGGACCTTTGAATGATTGCTCATTCAAAGTTGCCGTGGGGAAGGTCTTAGTGATGTTACCACTGGCCTCCTCTGTGCTAGCAGGAGTAGTGGCAACCTTCTCACCCACATGCTCATGCATCTCCTTAGTGAGCACCTCCTTGGGGTTGGGAGACACCCCAGTGGTTTCCCTATGGATATTCTCTAATGGAGAATGCTCCATTAGAGGGCTTTGAGGTTCTGGGTTTGTAGGAGGTACAACAAGCGAAGGAGCCTTGTGTACCTTTCTCTTAGTATAAGTTTTGGATATAACTGGGTTGGCTTAAGAACAAGGGACTGAGAGAGTGATATAGTGGTTGAAGGTTGGGTTTGGCTATCAGTAGGATGGTCTAGTGAGGGCCTTGACCCTGATGCCATACCTTCTTGGTTGTGGGACACCACCATCATTGTAGAGAACAATGGGGTGTCAACTCCTTCCGAGTCCTTGGAAGATCTTTTCATATTTGAAAAGACCTTGCCCTTGGGGATTTTAGGTACATATACCGCATTAGACTGAGGCATATCCGTCAATTCAGAGGTGATAACTGCCTGGACAAATCTTGGATACATATAGAAACTCTTTTTATTATCCAAGTTTGACACAAGGTCATTGAAAATCATTTGTGAGAAATTATACTTTCTGGCAGTGGACAAGCAGACCAAAGCATAAGCAATGGTACTACTGAACTGACTCCATCCAGTAGTTTTTCGAGAAATACAGTGCATAAGAGTATGAACAAAGAAACGCCATTGGGGAGAAAAGTTAGCTTTGTAAAATTTGAAAACACCCAGTTGGCCTTCATACCCCATTCTTGTGAGATTGGAAAACAAATCCTCATTAGAGATAGAGGTAATACCTGAGGCATCGTCTAGTCGTAGACTGATGCGAATGACCTCTTCAGAGACTATCAAGGGTTTGTCACACACCCTTGTCTTGATAAACTGCACACCGTTTTCAGTAACAACGGTGTCATTCGCCCAAAATTGCTTCTGGTGCTCGATGTAAATTTGTGGTGACACTGTAAGAGCATGAGCTATATGACTGGACTTGAGAAAATCAACTATTTGATGGAATCCAGCAGCCTGCTTAGGCTTTTGAAGCATTGCGATCTCATTGTGTTCATCAATAAATGCCATGGATGCCATCTGGCTTGAGGATTCTTGACTGAAACACACTGGTTGCTTGAGAGAAAAGAGTTAGAGAGAATACGAACAGTATTCAAAGAGTCGTTGTGAGCTTTTTGGCGGGCAAAGAGGGTATTTATAGAATTCAGGAAAGAAGCAGTATTAACCCTAATTTCAGTTAAAGCAGTACTGACCCACTCGCAGTATTAACTGAGAGCAGTAGTAACCAACTAGCAGTATTAACTAACTAGCAATATTAACTAACTAGCAGTAGTAACACATACCTGAAGTAGTAACTCAGACTAGCAGTAGTAATAATGAACCGGCAGTAGTAACTTTGCACTGGTAGCATTAACGATACTTACACTCTTGAAGCTTGTGTTAGTCTGAGCAAGGCAATAAAACTTCCTGAGAAAGATGATTAGTAGCACCAAAAAAATAAACAAATAACAGGTATACAAACACTTTTTAAACATGATCTCATTCAGAGTTGATCATGCCCACACTTGTGACCAAGAAAGTGAATCTACCCACATCAAAAGCTTTAGTGAATAGATCAGCAAACTGGTTATCAGTATGAACTTTAGCAACTTGAATAAGCTTCTTTTCATTGCAGTCTCTAATAAAGTGATACCTGATTTCAATGTGCTTTGTTTTGGAGTGCTTGACTGAATTGTTAACAATGCTAATAGCACTGCTATTGTCAATGAGGATTGGAGTGTGAAGAAAGGTTACCCCATAGTCCAACATTTGATTCTGAATCCATAGAACCTGAGAGCAGCAACTTGCAGCAGCAATGTACTCAGCTTCTGTTGTGGATAAGGACATTGTGGTTTGCTTCTTACACTGCCAAGAAACTAGTCTTGCACCCAAAAGCTGACATCCTCCTGAGGTAGACTTTCTATCCATATTAGCACCACCCAAGTCACTGTCTGAATATGCAATCAAGTCAAAAGTAGATTCATAAGGATACCAAAGACCTAATCTAGGTTGCCCTCTTAAGTATCGGAAAATCCTCTTAACTGCTTGAAGATGTGACTGCTTTGGCTTGACTTGGAATCTAGCACACATACACACTGGAAACATGATATCTGGTCTTGAGGCTGTAAGATACATGAGAGATCCAATCATTGATCTATAAAGATGGACATCAACATCCTCCCCCTCGAGATCAGCAGTGATATGTTTGTGTGTTTCCATTGGTGTGCTTGTTGGCTTTGAGTCTGATAAACCATACTTATCAAGGATGTCTTTCACATACTTTGATTGACTTATGAAAATCCCATCTTTCTGCTGTTTCACTTGAAGCCCAAGGAAGAAAGTGAGTTCACCCATTGAACTCATTTTGAAGCTCTTGTGCATCAACTCTTCAAAGTCTCTACACATCTGATCTTTTGTGGATCCAAATATGATGTCATCCACATAGATCTGAACAACTAGGGTGTCCTTCTTACTTCTTTTAATGAAAAGGGTCTTGTCAATGATTCCCCTTTCAAACCCATTTTCCAAGAGATAGGTAGACAGAGTATCATACCATGCTCTTGGGGCTTGATGTAGACCATAGAGTGATTTCTTAAGTTTGTATACTCTGTCAGGATATGATGGATTTTCAAATCCAGGGGGTTGACAGACGTAAACTTCTTCATCAATTGTTCCATATAGAAAGGCACTCTTCACATCCATCTGATATACCTTGAACTTCATATATGAGGCATAGGCTAGAAACAGCCTAATTGCCTCTACCCGTGCAACTGGAGCAAAGACTTCCTCATAGTCTATGCCTTCTTCCTGACTGTACCCTTGTGCCACTAGTCTTGCTTTGTTCCTGATTACTATTCCTCTCTCATCCTTTTTATTTCTAAAAATCCACTTGGTGCCAATTGCTCTATGACCTTTTGGAAGGTCCACCAAGTCCCAAACATCTTGAAATTTAAACTGTAGCAACTCTTCTTGCATGACTTCTATCCAGCTTGAATCTTTCATTGCATCATAAGCCTTCTTAGGCTCAATCTGAGATAGAAAGCAAGAGAGTACTGTATGCTGGTGATCCTGCAAATCTTGAAGTCTGCTTTGATTCCTAGTCATCATAGGAGAAGTGATGTCTCATATTACCAGCTCAGGAGGATGATTCTTCTGAGTTCTTTTCTGATGACTAGGTTCTTCATTAATTCCTACATCTAAATTGGAGTCATTTAAGTCAGTTGAGGGGATCTCATCAGCTACTTCTGGCTCTTCATGCTCTGGATTCTCCTCATCTCTTCTTTCTTCTTCACTCTGAATTGGTTCAATAACAGTCTCCGTTTCACAGATTTCAACAGGGTTCATTGTAGGTATGGGAAAGATCACAGACTGAGGAATAATATCTTGTACGTGTTCATCCCCTGATCCTCTACTTCCTGATCCTGCATGATCATCACTACTGAAACCTAAAGAGTTAGTTAGTGAATCAATGCCAAATAACCACTGAGGACCTGAACCAATAGGATTTGGTGTGTTCTCATTGCATTTGACATTGTCACTTTCCTCAATTATTCTAGAAGAAGAATTAAACACTCTGTAGGCCTTACTCTGAGATGAGTAACCAACAAGAAAACCATCATCTGCTTTGCTATCAAACTTTCCTAAATGAGTTTTGGTATTGAGAATGGTACAAGGACACCCAAAAGGTTTGAAAAAACAAATAAATGGTTTTCTTTTATTTAAAAGCTCATATGGTGTCTTGTTCTTAGGCTTGACTACTAGAACTCTGTTTTGGACATAGCAAACAGTATTAACTGCTTCAGCCCATAAAGTAATTGGAAGTTTTGAATCAGCTAACAGAGATCTAGCAGCCTCAATCAGTGTCATATTCCTTCTCTCAGCAACACCATTTTGTTGTGGAGTCCTAGGAGCACTGTATTGCCTCTCAATTCCTTTTTCCTCACAAAAGGTGTTTAGGTCAAGATTTTTAAATTCAGTACCATTATCTGACCTAATGACTTTTACCTTTTGATTTGTTTGGTTTTCAATTCTTAGAATAAAGGATTTGATCAGTCCACTTGTCTCATCCTTAGTCCTTAGAAAATATACCCAAGTAAATCTAGAGTAATCATCAACAATAACTAAGCAGTATGATTTCTTACCTATGCTCATGACATTTGTAGAACCAAACAGATCCATATGCAACAACTGAAGAGAAGAAGAAATTGTGTTCAACTCTTTGGACTTATGAGAAGTTTTGTGTTGTTTGCCTTTGAGACAAGCAACACAATGATCATCACATGAAAAGACTTTTGAAGGCAGACCACTTACAAGGTTGTTTTTAACAAGTTTATTCATTGTTTTAAAGTTCATGTGACACATCCTTCTGTGCCAAAGTGATGATTCATCCAAAGAGGCTTTTGAAACAAGACAGTTTAGGGATGAATCATTTGAAACATTTTCCATATCCAAACAATAGACATTATCCTTTCTAGGAGTTCTTAGTAGTATCATCTTTTCATCAATTACCTTGAATCCAGGAGCAAGGATAATGCATTCTGAATCAGTGAATAATATACTATGCTTTTTGTCACAAACCTGTGATACACTTAACAGGTTGTATCTTAACTGCTCAACATAGTAAACATCTTCAAAGGTCATCTTACCTTTTGTTACATCTCCCTTATCACTAATCTTACCTCCATCTGGAGTATTACCAAAGGCAACCTGCCCTCCATCAATTTTCTTGAAATTCTTGAGGCAAGCCATGTTCCCTGTCATGTGCCTAGAGCAACCACTATCAACATGCCAAATTCTCTTTCCCTTGAGCTGTTGGTTGCCCTGCACATAAGATAAATCAATTAGTATTGACTGGGAACCCAAGCCAAAGTGGTCTTGGGCCTCCCTTTCTCATCAAAGTACTTACACTCCTTTTTGATGAGATTTTTAAATTTAGAATACTCTTTACTGGAGTACTTTGTCAAGATGATTGGTCTAGAAGCACAAACACTAGAAACAATACTAATTTTAGAAGTACTAACAGAGTTAGCAGCACTAACAGGTTTAGCAGTACTAACCTTGTTAGAAGCACTAACAGAGTTAGCAGTATTAACATCTGATGAAGTACTAACAATGTTAGTTTTAGAAGTACTAATACTCTCAGCAGCACTAACATTGATAGCAGCAGAAATGCTTCTGGCAGCACTATCTTTGTCAGCAGCACTATTTGTGGTAGCAGTACTAACAGTTTTAGTGCTTTTGGGAACCCACATCTTGACACTCTCTTTTACAGTCTTTTTCTTCATGTGGCTTTTAGATTTAACAGGTTTCTTAGCCACATGGTTCCTTTCATCCTTCCTATAACCAAAGGGTTTTTGCACAAATCTTTGAAAATTTATCCTTTGGTTAATAGGATTAAAATAACAGTGCTTGGCAAGATGGTTCATTTTGCCTCATATGAAACAAGGTTTTGGTCTGATGATTCTACTCAGATCAACTCCTTGTTTCTGAGCCCACTGATTATTCCAATTTCTTTGATTGCCCCTCCTTTTATCATGTTTTAGGGGCTCAGACTTATTACCCGCACACTGTTTGCAAAGAACAGGATTCACAACTGTAGTCTGCTTGTAATGGACCTTTTTAGACTTTCCCTCAGTCTTCTCTACGTCATTAGATTTGACCCAATCCCTTCCACCACCCTCATTGGTAAGAATGTTATTTTCTAAGGGAATCTCACCACTCACAGTATTATCCTTACTCTTACCAGCTTCTTTCTCAGTCTTGTCCTCAACAACTACTTCATCTAAAGGATCTATCTTAGTGGCTCCCTAATGCAAGTCCTACCTATCCTTGGTCTCTAGCAAGTCTGATTTAGGAGGGATGTAGTTGTTGTTGTATGGTGGTGGTGTGGTATTATACCCAATTCCTGGTTTAAGCTTATCATGGATTTGGACCTTTAGAATTGAATCCATGGCTTTAGAAGCATATGAAAACTTTTCCACATCTAGCTTAACCTTGGATAGCTCTCCTCTCAACTTTTCATTCTTCTCTCTAGACTTTGTCAGTTGGATTTCTAGCTCATTTTTCTCCCACTTCCAGTAACTTGTATCATATGTGTGTTGAAGTTCATTGGCTTGGAACCCTTTAATTTGTTCCTCAAACCTCTCAACAATTTTCACATAGTCTTTTCTATCCTTTTCTAACTTCTTAAGGTCATCACTCATACTCTGGTTGTGATCCCTGTACCTTTTAACAGTGTCTATACAAGTTTGAGAACAGAGATTAGAGAGTACCTCAGTTGGAAGGTCAGATACCTCTGCCATGAGAGCTTGATTTTGAATGGCCTCTTCTGCTTGATCACTCCAGTCAAACCCCATTCCTTGTTGAGAAACAAGAGCTTGAGTAGAGTTTCTGTTCTGGTTGAAGCTTCCAGTCTGAGTTTGTTGGTGATTGTTGTGAGACACTCCACTTCTGCATTCCCTGGCAAAGTGTCCCTTCATATGACGCTTGTAGCACTCCACCTTTGCCTTATCAAAGTCTGCTCCATCTTCTCTTCTTTGGGAGAAGTTGTTCCTCCCAGTCCTCTTGATGAACTTCTTCACCCTCATAGAAAGCATGACCATCTGCCATTTAATATCCATCTCTTCAAGATCATCAGGATGAAGCTGTTCCAAGTCATCATTGATTAAAGATGAGTTACCATGGCTGGAAAGAAAGGCTTCAAAAACAGATTCATTGCCTTTTTCTTGATTTACTCCATTAGCAGCATTAACTGATTCAGGGTTAGCAGTAGAATCAGTTGATGCTGATAGGAGTGCAGCATTATGAACATATCCAGTAGGCTTCTTCTTTGCTTCCACCTCAGATTCAAACACTCTCAGATCATTGTACAGATCATCCAGTTCCTTTTCTTCCAATTTGTCATTTTGTCTGAATGAAACAGTGTACATGGTCCATTCATCTCCAAGAGATCTGACGAAATTTCGGTTCACATCATCTTGTTCCATCTGGACTCCAACAGTAGCTAACTCACCAATTAACTTATTGAATCTATCAAAAGTTTGAGTCATAGACTCATTCTTTGAAGATGTAAAATTTTCATATTGTTGCTTGAGAATATCCCTTTGAATCCTCTTAGTGCTCTTGGTGCCAGCAAATCTCTTCTCTAAAGCATTCCATAGAATCTGAGCGTCAGTGCAGTGGTGAAACTGATGTTGATACTCATTAGGAATGGCCAAAAGCAGGGTGCTTAAGGCTTTCATCTCCAATTGTCTCACTTTCTTCTCAGCATCAGTTTTTGGAGGTGGTCTTCTTCCATCTTGTCCAATTTTACCTTCAGCAGAGGGACCATTCTCAACAATGTCCCACATAGAAAAGTCTGTAAGGAGGATGTACTGCTTGATCCTAATTTTCCACATGTCAAACTCATTATGTTTGAGCATGGGAACCTTTGAAACAAGAGTACTGTTTGATTCAACTGTGTTGTCCATGATGAATGAAGGTTTCTGAGAATACTAGGCTCTGATACCACTTGTCAGGATCTGATTCTTAACAAGAATAATGAAACTCAGAAACAATATTAAAGAAGTTGCGGAAAAACACTTTAAGATTCAAATATGGATGTAACAGTAAAGTAGAAATCACAACTTGTAAACTTTATTGAATGATTAAAGTTACAAGCTTTCACACAAAACCTCAATCTTGATGAACAGACTCACCAAGACGAATTCTACTTCTCTAGAACTAGGGTTGTAAACCTTGAGGTCAATTCTCTCTCAAAACAAAAGCTTAGAATACTCGTCTAACAAACTATTCTGAATAATTCTATACATATACTGAAAATAAAAGATAATTACAAAACATAAAAGATCTTCAGTATATTCTTCCATAATTATCTTCAACCTTCCATGATTATCTTCAACCCTTGATCTGCGCGGCTTACCAAGATTATCATATAAGCAGTATTAAGTCATAGCAGCATTAACACTCTGAGCAGTATTAATCTTCACCGGCAGTAGTAACTATGCTTAGCAGTATTAATTTCTACAAGTAGTAGTAATTTGGCTCAGCAGTAGTAACCATGTTGTACTGGCAGCAGTAATCATACTTAAACAAATCTTCAGTTCCCAACACATTAGTTAGAAGTTAATGCATCATAACTTGTAATTAAGAGATTTTAAAACTTTATACATTAGTTAGTGCACTACACCAAATGTTGTCTTAGACAACAAATGTTAATTGCCTATGTTGCTTAAGATAATTTTAGGCAACAAAGGCTAATATATGTTGCCTAAGTTTCCTCTTAGGCAACGTATAGTTTTATGTTGCCTAAGTCATACCTTATGCAACATATGAATAATAATATGTTGCCTCAACTATCTTAAGCAACATCTTCCCTTATGTTGCCTTAGTTTTATAATGTTTTTTTTTAATAAATGAAAGTTATCTTAGGCAACATATTTTCTTGTTTCTTGGTTGCCTAAGGTCAAAAATATAAATAATATAGGTAGTTGAAAGTGTAATAACTTGTTGACGGATGATTTAAATTTCACACCCACTTTTACTTAGGCAACATATAATCATTAGTTAGAAGTTAATGCATCAAATTATTGTTGAGTTTAGATTGTAAGATAAGTGTTTCTCATGTTGTAGAATAAATCAAAAAGGATGTCGGAAAGAAGATTGTCCAAAAACAGGATCGAGCATAAATCGGGACCGACTTTGTTTCGATATAGGGCTAATAAACTTGAAGCTAACGGACATGTGGCTCCTTATCTCGTTACAATTGCCGAGACCACTAAAAGCGAAGACCGTAAAGTAAGTTCTTATAGCATGATGATTTGTAAAGAAAAGTTTACACACTTAAAATAATTGTAATTAAAAACAATGTCATTTATAGTTTTAAATATGTTAATAGTTGTTTGAATTGTATTTACAGAAACTTGTTGAGGAAGCGATTGAGAAGATAAAGAATGATTCCGACAACATTTTAGATTCCGTCGATCCTCCAATTTGTTGCCCAATTGAAAAAGAAATATCAATAATTGAGCAAATAGTTGGTCAGTCGGTCGGGACGGTTGTTCGAGGTATGGGTAGCTTGCCGGTTCGAGCTCCGAGGATCAGAGGTCCGGCGAAGGGAATCTCTGTGCCTGTGTCTACGGTTAACGAGGATGATTTGCGGCGATAACTTGCCGAGCGCGACGAGGAGATTCGCTTACTAAAAGAGGGACAAGATGAGGCAAAAAAGGAAGCCGCCGAAAAAAAAGGAAGTCGCCGAACAAAGAAAGATCATAGAATCTTTGATGCGTATGATCGGTGGTGCTAGTGATGCAAACTCCAACTCAACAACCCCGACGAACAATGTTTTACGTTAATTTTTTATTTTATGTTTTTGAATTCGTTGCCTATTTTTGTACTTATTTATGAAAAACGTTATCTTTCAATTATTGAATTTATTAGTTTTATTTGGTTATTGGAGTTGTTTGCCGATTCACATGAGTTTGTAGAAAACATGCAAGTATAGAATTGCATCATGACACACAAAATGAGTAGTAATTTTTTTATAAAGCAACTTATCAATAAATGTTGCCTAAGATAAAAATATTATATTATTTTAATCACAGTTCAAATGCAACATACATAAATAGAGTAAGTTGTCTAAGTTGATATCTTAGGCAACACATGCATAAATCTAATGTTGCCTTAGTGTTTTTTTTTTTTTGTGCAACATATGTTTTTTTCATAGGCAACATAACATGTTGTGTGTTGCTTAAGGAGTCCACTTAGACAACATATGACGTTTGCCTATGTTGCCTAGGTTCTTATGCAACATTGAGAAGGTAACATTGCATGTTGCCTAAGCCTTAGACAACACATAAACCTCTAAGTGGCATTTTGAGGCATTGGTGGTACATAATACATTAGAAGTTGTCTTTAAGACTTTATCTAATGTATTTTATATGGTAGTATAGATTAAAAATTAATTATATTAATTAAAAAAAATTTAATTTTAGTGTTTTAATTAGTCTTTTTTTCTATTTAGGTATGAAAATTTGATTATTTTTCTTTTAAGTTTATATACGCATTTATTTAATTTTAAGTTACCTAGATGATAGTTTATATGCATCACTTTGGTTAAAAAGTGAATGTTTTTTAGAGATAATAAGTAAAAAAAGAAACCCTAGTTTTAGGATGGTGAAATTGGAGTAAATTTTCAATGATTTTGGTGTTATAAACTATTGCTCGAAAAAATTGTGTATTATAATGGGAAAAAAAAAACAATAAAATTAAATCATCTTTATTATTATTAATTGTGTAAATTAAGCAAATCAATTGATAAAAAAAATATATTAAGAGAGGCTTTGATTTTAGGGTTTCATTCAAAATATTATTTGACCATCAATTTCAAGACCCTACTTGACATCTAAAGAGAGGGAATTGTGAGTCCGTGTGATTGAACACGATCGTTACCAGATAATCAAACAACATTCAAGATATGATTACCAACCTGTTTAGATAACAAACGATGATTACAAGGATGATGTTCTTCAAGTTTAAGCTCTCTCTCACTTTTTCTCTCTGGATCTTACTTGATCGATATGTGTTGTATGTGTTCTTGTGTTTTGATTGTGATATGATATCTCACTTAGCTTCCTTTACACACTAACTCAACCACTTGATAACAAATAACAATATTAAAACTAAATAATATCTAAACTAATTAAACTAATATAATAACTAACTAAATATCTAAATTATAATATCTAGATATTTAGGATAATAATAAAATACTAAAAACAACTTTGACATTTATTACAAACTGACATTTAGACTTATATCGAGAGCGATTTTTTGGGCTTTAGTTTCAGATTGGATCTTCAGATTGAATGATCTTGAATCCAATAGATTTATACACTAACAGGAATAGATCTTTGATATGTTCATGGACCGAACATGCAAAATCAATAATGAAACTAATTAAGCAAAAGAAATAATAATAATATTAAAAATTATATTGAACGCATGCAATTTAAAATCCATACCCCATACAGTCTCTAGATAAATCCGCAAAACAGCATAACAAAAACCATAAATTAACTTGATTAATTCTCAAAGAAAAGCTTGTAAGCAATCTTATATGAAGCATATGCATCAATGCATGCATACTCCACTTGATCTTCATTCAACTCCATCGCATCCCAATTACTCTTGCAAACATGCATTGGCTTCTTCATATAGAGCCCCACGACGTCGTTTGCAAGTGCCTTCAACCCTGGCTTCCTGTAATACCTGTAAGGCCACTTCTTCACTGCCATTGCCCTAATATCTGCACTTTTACCACAATCCAACCCATATTCATTCTGAAGCTTACATATATCACCATCTACTTCAACTCCCACAAATGTAAACTTGGGGTTCAAAAGAAAGCTTTTGAGGGATTCTGGTATTTTATCCATGTAAAAGAGTTGAAGGATCAAGCATTTGGTGTTTATGCAGAGTTGAAGGGTGGCGGATTTGTTGCTCATGGAGCTGATTGGGTGGGGCCGCCATTCGACATCAAGTCCGACCACCACTTTTGGGTTGTTGGCGTGGAGGAAGAGGATTTCGTCCACCCATCGGTTAACGACGGCGGCTTTCTTGGTGACGGTGGTCTCGATCGTTTTGCCATCATAGTAGACATGATACTTGGTAGAGGATGGGTCGTAGGTTATGGTTGGGTTGGTGTTACGAAAAGCCATTGATCTGCAATGAAGGAATAATTCAGATTCATGTGTGAATTTATACTCTCATCTTTTGACATTTTTGACGATCGAGTAGTTAAGAAACCTTTGGATTTCCAACAAAGAATTGATGGTGAATGAATGGTGCTTGTTTCCATGAGTTTGAAACTTGAAAAATGTAATATAGTTTCAACTTTCTATGCCACTAAAATTTGGTTCCCCAATTGCCAGAGCTTCACGCTTAAATTCATTACTGCAGTCGTTATATCATCTCCTAATTAACAGTTATGTAAAATAATTTTTTTTGAAGATTTATCAAAAAAAAAGTTCTTCTATTTTAATTTTGAGGTATGACAATGTTTTTCTTTATTTGTTTATTTATTTTCAACAGGAAGCCATACCAGATGGTTGGCAAAGTTGGTCACTCTTTATTGTTTTGCTAAGATAGCATGTAGGTGGCTTTTAGAAAATCATGCATTCCTAACATATTTGTTATTTTGGAATACGATGGTTTCTAACGTACCTTTTAAATTTATTTTTTATGAATAATACCAATCATACCCTTAAACTTTTTTTTTTTAAGTAACAATAAGACTTTATATAACCAACAGAAAAAACACAAGAGTTCAAACACGGAAAACGCCAACCAAAGAAGCACTAAATACAACGACAACAACCACAAGGTTGTGGCGTGGTGGTAAGAGTATGGGGACTTCATAGCAGTTGTCCGGGTTCGAGCCCCACTCGCACCATTGTGGCCACTGTATGAATGCCCGCGGGCCTTAGACCTGTTTTTCCCAGGAGATTAGTCCGGGCCCAAAGTGGTCTGGGATACTCCTTTACAAAAAAAAACACAACGACAACCAAAACCAAGAAAAACAAAACCCAAAGGACAGGTTTGCTAGACAGGCCCAAGCAGAAACGAGAACGAAGCAAAAACAGCCATGGCCGCTAACAGCCCTCCGACACAAAACGAACAGCCACCGTACAGCAACTCCAACCTGCCAAACGAACCCCAGCAGCAACCAGACTAGAACACACTCCACCCTCGACCTGACAGCATGTAAATGCTCACTCGGCTGGGTTCGAAATCCACCTCACCCAATCCATCGGGCTCTTTTTGTCTCTACGTTTTATCTACTCAAAAATCTTCGTTTGAAACTGAAAAAACAAATCTTCAAGCTTGCTCTTCTCATCTTTGAAAACTATTTTATTCCTATGCACCCCAAATGAAATAAAGTAGACTCCCTACCACCGCTTTCCATAACTCTCTCTTGTTTGTAGCCTCCCTCAACGTATGTTCTTCATTCATTAACTTTTGAATAGTTTCCACCTCTTCAAGATTCTTCTTCCACCATTTCCCGGTTAGGTTCCAAAGCTTTTTTACCTCCTTACAACCCACGAGGGCATGGTCCACCGTTTCGGTCATATCGCCACATCTTGGACATAACACCGAGTCCAAATCGATTCCCATCCTCTAGGACCGAACGACAAGGAATGCGCCTCAACCTCTTCCTCCATATGAAGATGCAAATCTTTTTCGGACAAAGAATACCATTTCGTCTCCAAAATATGCCCATATTCCTCCACTAAACTATCCCTAAGTTTTTTCACGTTGAATATTTCCTTTACATCCAAGTTCCACACTAAACTATCGTTACCATTTTTTTCGGAATCCAAATCATCTAATTCCCCACATTCTATACCTCTCGGTTCTCACCTCCACCCCCACCTCCATGTCCACCTATCTCCAATCCATTCTCCCGTATCTGAAACAAGGATATTTTTATTAGTTTCTAAACAAAACAACAGACGGAATTCATTTTTAAAAGCTTCATATCCGACCCAAGAGTCCTCCCAAAACTTTGTATCCTTACCATCCCCAATTTTTATCCCAAAAGACCTTATAAACTCCACCCCCATTTGTTGGGTCTGAAATGTACTAAGTCTGGATAGTGCTGCTGAGAATTGAAGATTAATACTTTTGATGAGAATTGAAGATTAATACTTCTGAAGACATTAATACTGCTACTTGAAGGATTACTACTGCTAGTAGTATTAGTACTGCTAGAAGAATAGTTAGTACTGCTTGAGAGTTAGTACTGCCAGCCAGAAATTACTACTGCTAGCATGTTAGTACTGTTGAAGATGAAGATACTGCTAGAAGGATTAAGGTTGTTGATGTTGATAAGGATGGTTTGTGACTTAAAGCGAAAGACAAGGAGATGAAGATAATTATGGAATGGATGCTGAAGATCAACGTTTCTTTAGTAATTATCTTGTAATCTATTTTGTATATATAGTCTAGAAGTCTTAGATTATTAGATATTCATATATACATATGTCTTTTTTTTCAAAGAGAGAATTAGCCTCAAGATTCTTAGTGATCCTTTCATTAGAGAAGTTTTGAACGTCTGTTGAGCCTGTTCAACAGATTGAGGCTTTGGTTGTAATCATCAAGTTAATTCAATATAACTTGTTATTTGAATTTTATATATTGTTTCATTGATTTCTTGTTAAAGTGTTATTCCGCAACTTCTTTAACAAAGTTTCTGAGTGTTTATTTAAATTCTTGTTTTGAATTTCGATCCTGATAAGTGGTATGAGAGCAAAGGAACTCAGAAATCAATAATCATCATGGACGGATCACACGACAGTGTTCTTGTTTTAAAGGTTCTCATGCTCAAACCTAATGAGTTTGACATGTGGAAAATCAGGATCAGGCAGTATATACTTCTTACAGACTACTCAATGTGGGACATCATTGAGAATGGTCCCTCCAATGTAGGAGAGATTGGAGCAGATGGCAAGAGACCTCCACCAAAGACTGATGGAGAAAGAAAGATGAGGCAGACTGAGATGAAAGCCTTGAGCACTCTACTCTTGGCAATTCCTAATGAATATCAACATCAGTTTTGCAACTTTGTTGATGCCAAAATCTTGTGGAATGCTTTGGAAAAGAGAATTTCAGGTATCAAAAGCACTAAGAGAAATCAGAAAGCAATTCTCAAGCAACAATATGAAAATTTTATGACTACAAAGAATGAGTCTATGACTCAAACCTTTGATAGATTCAACAAGTTGATTGGAGAATTGGCTACTGTTGGTGTCAAGATGGACCAGGACGATGTCAACAGAAAGTTTCTAAGATCTCTTGGTGAAGAATGGATAATGTATACAGTATCCTTCAGGCAGAATGATAATCTGGAGGATAAGGAACTTGATGACCTCTACAATGATCACAGGGTGTTTGAAGCAGAGGTTGAATCAAAGAAGAAGCCATCTGGATATTCTCACAATGCTGCTCTCCTATCATCTACTACTGATTCTTCTGCTAATACAGAATCAGTTAATGCTGCTTATGGCTCAAAACAGGATGGACCCAATGATTCTGTGTTGGAAGCCTTCCTTGCTAGTCATGCTAAATCTTCTCTTATCAATGATGATCTGGAGCAGATTAATGTTGATGATCTTGAAGAGATGGACATCAAATGGCAAATGGCAATGCTCACAATGAGAGTCAAAAGATTCATTAAAAGAACAGGAAGAAACAACTTTGCCATGAGAAGAGAAGATGGTGCTGGATTTGACAAATCCAAGGTGGAATACTACAAGTGTCATAAACTGGGGCACTTTGCAAGAGAATGCAGAGGAGGAATCTCTCAATAGCATTGGAGCAACAATCAACAATCAAAGTCCACAAACTACAACAACAACAGGAACTCATCTCGAGCACTTGTCTCACAAGATGGAATGGGATTTGATTGGAGTGATCAAGCAGATGAGGCAATTCAGAATCAAACATTGATGGCTGAGGTTTCAGAGTCTTCAAGCACAGCAATCCCCACAGAGGTAAAATCTAAACTTTGCTCTAAAGCTTGTCTTGAAACTGTTAAGAAGTACAGGGATCACAATCAGAGCATGTGTGATGATCTTAAAAGGTTGGAGAAACATAGGAGAGAGTCTAGTTTGATCATTATGAATTTTAAAGAACAGATCAAGGCATATCAGGCCAATGAACTTCAACATTCATATGATCACAACTATTGGAAGTGGGAGAAGAAGGAGTTAGAGATTAAGCTAGAGAAGGCTAGAGAAGGCTAGAGAGGAATGTGAGAAAGTTAGGAGTGAATTTGAGAAGGCCAAATTAGACATTGAGAATTTTTTCAATGCTTCTAAAGCAATGGACACTTTACTCAAATCTCAAGTTCATGAAAAACTGAAGAGAGGTATAGGCTACAACAACACCCCTCCACCTTACAATAACAACTATATTCCACCCACCTCAGACCTCTTAGAAAGGCAAGATAAGAATGACTTACCTGCAGGAGCCACAGAAGTAGATCCACTAGACACTATAGTGGTTGAAGTAGAGCCTGAAGAAGAGAACACTGAGGATAAGAATAAGGAAGACCAGAAAGAAATTCCTTTAGAAAACCATATTCTTACAAATGAGAAGGGGGTAAACCATTTGTCAAGAGTGAGAAAGTTGAGACCTCTAAGACAAAAAAAGAAAAGGTACAGGGAGTTCACTATATGCAAACTACTATTGTAAATCCTTGTACTTGTCAACAGAACAAGCCCCATCAACATGATAAAATTAGGGGAAATCAGAGAAACAGAAATAACCAGTGGGCTCAAAAACAAGGAATTGATCTAAGCAAAATCAATAGACCAAAGCCTTGTTTTATTTGTGGCAAGTTGAATCATTTAGCCAAACACTGTTATTTCAATCCTGTTAACCAAAGAATTACTTTTCAAAGACAAACACGAAATTTTGTTGGTTATAGGAAGAAATCAAAACAATCAAGGAACCACATGGCTGATAATGTGAGAACAACACCAATGAAAACTGGTACTGCAAAATCTCATATTCAGAATAAGTTTGTTGAAACAAAAGAAAATACTCCAAGCAAATCAAGGAGTAACTCAAAGAATAGGAAATCAAACAACTTTGTCAAAATTTAGGTTCCAAAAGACACTAATTGTTTTATCTTATGTGCAGGGCAACCAACAGCTCAAGGGGAAGAGCATTTGGCATGTAGATAGTGGTTGCTCTAGGCACATGACAGGTAACATGTCCTTCCTTCAAAATTTCAAAAGGTTTGATGGAGGACGTGTTGCTTTTGGTGACAATCCAGCAGGAGGTAAGATAAGTGGTAAAGGTATGGTTTCAAAAGGTAAGATGACTTTTGAAGATGTTTACTATGTTGATCAATTAAGATACAACCTGTTAAGTGTATCACAGGTTTGTGACAAGAAACATAGTATATTATTTAGTGATACTTAATGTATTATCCTTGCTCCAGGATTCTAGGTAGTTGATGAAAATATGATACTACTTAGAACTCCTAGAAAAGATAATGTTTATTGTTTGGACTTAGAGAATGTTTCATTTGATTCATCACTAAACTGTCTGTTTTTAAAAGCTTCTTTAGATGAATCATCTCTTTGGCACAAAAGGATGTGTCACGTGAATTTTAAAACCATGAACAAACTTGTGAAAAACAACCTTGTGATAGGTTTGCCTCAAAAAGTGTTTTCATGTGATGATCATTGTGTTGCATGTCTTAAAGGCAAGCAACACAAAACTTCTCATAAGTCCAAAGAAATAAACATAATCTCTTCACCCCTTCAGTTATTGCATATGGATCTTTTTGGTCCTACAAATGTGATGAGTATTGGTAAGAAATCCTATTGCTTAGTCATTGTTGATGACTTCTCTAGATTTACTTGAGTATATTTTCTGAGGACTAAGGATGAGACAAGTGGACTGATCAAATCCTTTGTCCTTAGGATTGAAAACCAAACAAATCTAAGAGTTAAAGTCATCAGATCTGATAATGGAACTGAGTTTAAAAACAGTGACTTAAACAGCTTTTGTAAGACTAAAGGTATTGAGAGACAATTCAGTGCTCCTAGGACTCCTCAACAAAATGGTGTTGCTGAGAGGAGAAATAGGACATTGATTGAGGCTGCTAGATCTCTGTTGGCAGATTCAAAATTACCCATTATTTTTTGGGCAGAAGCAGTTAATACTGCTTGTTATGTCCAAAACAGAGTTCTAATAGTCAAATCCCAAGGAAAGACACCTTATGAACTTTTCAAAAAGAAGAAACATTTTATTGGATTTTTCAAACCTTTTGGGTGTCCTTGCACAATTCTCAACACCAAATCTCATTTAGGCAAGTTTGAAAGCAAAGCTGAGGATGGATTTCTTGTTGGATACTCCTCTCAGAGCAAGGCATACAGAGTATTCAACAGTTCTTCTAGGATTATAGAGGAAAGTGACAATGTCAAATGCAATGAGAACACACCAAATCTGATTGGTACAAGTCCTGATTGGTTATTTGACATTGATTCACTAACTAATTCTTTGGGTTTTAGTGATGAACAAATCGCAGGAACAAGTTTAGAAAAGATACCAGAATAGAGACAAGAGTTTGTCCTGTTCCCTATACCTACAGTTGATCCTGCTGAATTTTGTTAACAAGAAAAAGAAAGATGATTCAAAAATAGAGGATTATGAAACAGAACAGGATGAAGATGATAAAGGTGATGAAGAGGATATAGGTGAAAAGGAGGATTCTCATCCTTCAGGTTCAGGAAACACAGGTCCTGAAATGCCTACATTATCAGAGGATGATACTGATGAAGAAAATTCTTCAGTATTTGGTGGAAACACTCCTGAAAAAAATGACTCTAATCTTGATGCAAATATTAATGAGGAGGTTGTCCATCAAACAAGAACTCAGAAGAATCATCCTCCTCAGTTGGTGATTGGTGATATCAATTCTCCCATAATCACAAGGCATCAAAGTAAGTTAGGAGGATTGAAAGACTTACAGTCAGGGTTGTTGTCCTGTTTTCTATCCCAGATTGAACCTAAGAAGGCATATGATGCAATGAAAGACCCAAGCTGGATAGAAGCAATGCAAGAGGAGCTGTTGAAGTTTGTGTTGCAAGATGTGTGGGATCTGATTGACCTTCCACAAGGACACAGGGCAATTGAAACTAAATGGATTTTCAGGAATAAGAAAGATGAGAGAGGGATAGTGATAAAGAATAAGGCCAGACTTGTGGCACAAGGGTACACATAAGAAGAGGGGATTAAATATGAAGAAGTGTTTGCTCCAGTAGCCAGAATTGAGGCAATTAGGATGTTTCTAGCCTATGTTTCTTTCATGAAGTTCAAAGTATATCAGATGGATGTTAAGAGTGCATTTCTATATGGGAAAATTGATGAAGAAGTGTATGTTTGTTAGCCCCCAGGGTTTGAGAATCCTAATTTTCCTGACAAAGTATACAAATTAAAGAAGGCACTCTATGGGCTACATCAATCACCAAGAGCATGGTATGACACTCTGTCTACCTATCTTTTGGAGAATAATTTTGAAAGAGGAATCATTGACAAGACCCTTTTCATTCAAAGGAAGAAGAAGGACATCCTGCTTGTACAAATCTATGTGGACGATATAATCTTTGGATCCACAAAAGATCATATGTGCAAGGAGTTTGAGGAGTTGATGCACAAAAGATTCAAGATGAGCTCTATGGGTGAACTCACATTCTTCCTTGGGCTACATGTTAAACAGAAGAAAGATGGCATTTTCATAAGTCAATCCAAGTATGTGCAGGATATACTTACAAAGTTTGGATTTTCAGAAGCAAAGCCTGCAAGCACACCTATGAAAACACACAAACAGATCACTGTAGATCTTGAGGGGGAGGATGTGGATGTTTATCATTATAGATCAATGATAGGCTCCCTCATGTATCTAACAGCTTCAAGACCAGACATTATGTTTGTTGTATGTGTGTGTGCCAGATTTCAAGTGAGGCCTAAGCAATCTCACTTTCAAGCATTTAAAAGGATTTTCAGATATCTCAAAGGACAACCTAGGTTGGGTCTTTGGTATCCTCATGACTCACCATTTGATCTGCTTGCATATTCAGATAGTGATTTGGGTGGTGCAAACTTGGATAGAAAGTCTACATCAAGAGGATGTCAGTTTATGGGTGCAAGACTAGTTTCATGGCAGTGTAAAAAGCAAACCACAGTGTCCACCTCTACCACAAAAGCAGAGTATATCGCTGCTGCAAGCTGTTGCTCACAAGTGCTAAGGATTCAGAATCAGATGTTGGACTATGGTATTACTTTTCTCCACACTCCCATATACATTGATAACAACAGTGCTATAAGTATTCTTCATAATCCAGTGAAGCACTCAAAAAAACCTAGCATATAGAAATCAGGTACCATTTTATCAGAGATTGCAATGAAAAGAAGTTAATTCAGGTTTTGAAAGTACATACTAGTAACCAATTTGCTGATCTATTCACCAAAGCTTTTGATGTGGGTAGATTCACATTCTTCGTCACAAGTGTAGGCATGATAAACACTGAATAAGCCTCTTTTGATTTTCTTTATGTACCATTTCTGTATAGATTCTTTAATGCTTACTTTCTCATATTTCATTGTGCATGGTGCTGCTAACCATTTGTGTTTAAGTGTTTCAGATTGCTTTGCTGATTAGATACTTGGTACTTCTGGTTAAGTTAATATTGCTCTCACTATTACTCCTACTGACAGTTCAAATATGGTTACGTATGGTTACTACTGCTAGGTAGTTTATACTGCCAGTGCAAAGTTACTATTGCTTTCCTTATTTCTACTGCCAGACAGTGTTAATACTGCTGGTTTGTTAATGCTTCTAGGGTACTTAGTACCGCTTTTAACTGAAACCCTTAACATTATATACCCTCTCTGACCGCCAAAACCCAAACGGCTCTTTGAATTTCCATTAAGTTCTCATCCTCTCTCTTTCTCTCTAGAATTCTTGATTACCAGTGAGTACACCCTAGTTGTGTTTCGAACCCTAGAATCGATCAGAAAGATGGCAGAACTTGATTTCGTTGATGACCACAATGAGCTTGCAATGTTACAAAAACCCAAACAAGTTGAGGGTTTTCATGAAATTGTGGAGTTCTTATCCCAATCACATATTGCTTATGAGCTAACGGTAAATCCTCCCATCTATGTGGAACATATGCAACAGTTCTGGGCAAATGCATCCATTCAGACTATTGATGGAAATCAGGTCATTCAATCAAGGGTCTGTGATAAACCTATCACAATCCACAGAAGGCTGCATTCGCACTCATCTACGTCTGGATGATGCCTCAGGTATTTCTACTCTTTTAAAAGAAGATCTATTTCAAGAAATTGGTAGAATGGGGTATGAAGGTCCTACTGATGTTTACAAGTTTTACAAAAGCAAATTTTCAACTCAGTGGAGATTCTTTGTTCATACTTGTTAGATCTGTTTTTATAGTAATCATTGTATTTATTTTCTTGCCAATATTGTTCTTAATGTTCTTTTCTGTATTGTAAAGGCTAGGGGTATTTAAGTCCCTTTAGAGCCTTTGTTTTGTAACCTTGGCACTCACATTAATCATACTTTCATACTTTGCGCTTCAATACTCTCTCTCTCTCTACTTTCTCTCTCTATAGAATCAGTGATCTTGGACTCTCAATTGGTATCAGAGCCATCTGAATCTTGAGAGGATTGAGAGATTGTTTTTCTGTATCCGAATTTGTGATTGAAATCGAAAATTTGCACGATTTTCTTGAATTTTTCAAGAAAATCTCGTTTTCTTGATTTCTCATCAAATTTAGAAGTGTTTCTGGTCGAATTGTATTGAAATTGGACTTAATTGATTCGTTTTTACTAATCGATCATATTTGCTTCTTTGTGTTTCGCATAAAAATCTTGTTTAGACTGTTAATTTGGAGTCTTAGTGATTTTCTGGAAAAACGCCGTTCTCGTTCTGTTCTTTGTCGAATTTTTAGATTTTGTTGATTTTAATCGAAATTGTTTGATAAAATTTGTTAGAAAGAAGTTTTCGAAGTTTAGTGTATACTTTTCTAGGTTAATTTTCAAAGTTGTAGTTGATCTTGCGTGAATTGGTTGAGTTTATGAAGTTTGCGTCTCATTCATATTAGTTTGCGCTTCATTCATGATTAGTTTGCGTTTCATTCATAAGAGTTTGCGTGTGATTCATATGCTTTGCGCCTCATTCTTTCATTCATATATTTTGCGTGTCTAACACGTGTTTTAGTGAATTTTTCAGGTTTGCGGTTCACTTTGGAAACGCAAAGCCAAGTTTCTCGGTTCTAGTCTGACACGCAAACCATCAGTTTGCGCTTCTCTCTTCAGCTAAAAGATCTTCGTGCATCAAGTTTTCGTGTCTCTTGCAACGCAAAGTGCATCACCCACAAAGTCTCAACCCGCAAAGTAACACTTTGCGTTTCACGAAGCAAACGCAAAGCTCAGTTTGCGTTCCCCTTAGCAAACGCAAAGCTCAGTTTGCGTTCCCCTCTGCAAACGCAAGACCTTCTTTGCGCTCCTCATTACAAATGCAAACCCCTAGTTTGCGGGTCTCTCATACTTAGAAAATTTTCTAAATTTTCTGATTTTTCTCAAGATGTCTTTGCAAGAACAAATCTACAAGAATGACCTCATGATGTCTTTGGGGTCTGATACTCGTCCACCAGTTCTCATCAATGAGAATGAATTCGAACAATGGCAGGATCGGTTCATCAACTTTATTGAAAGGCAACCGAATGGGGAGAACATGATGAAATCACTGACTCAGGGTCCTATGGAAATACCAAGGAAAGTTATTCCAGCTACAACAACTTCTGTTGCTACCTCTGTTGAGAAAGCTTTAAGGGAATATGATGCTGATGAGATGTTAAGACATCAAGCTGATAATCAGGCCAAATCAAATCTGATCCTTGCTCTTCCCAACTGTATCTATAACAGAATCGATTGTTTCAAACATAACCCAATGATGATGTGGACACAACTTGAGAAGATTATGCTTGGTACTGCTATGTCTACTCAGTTACGACAGACCAGGTACATGAACAACTTTGAAAAGTTCAAGGCCAAGGATGGGGAAAGTTTGAAAAATGTTTTTGATCGATTATGGGCTGTTATCAATGATCTCTACAAGACTAAAGTTACCAAGACTGAGTTGGAGGCTAACTTGAAGTTTCTGAACGCTTTACAACCTGAGTGGAACAATTCATGCCACAGAATGAGAAACAATGTCAGAATCTCAACCATGCCAATTCAGGAGTTATACGAAATCTTGATGACAGATGAATCTATGGTAATGGAGAAGAAGGCGAAACTGGATAAGAAGAACAAGCCTATGTCAGTAGATCCTGTTGCTCTTTTATCTAGCCAACTGGCTGAGCAAGCTTTGACTGAAACAACTTATGATGGATCAACGGATGATGATGGCGAAGCTTTAGAAAAGGCCATGATACTTTTGACTCAGCACTATCAGAAGAGATTCAAGCACAAATCTGGTTCAAACAACCTGCGGTTTACTTCTGGTTCTAAAAAGATAGAACCTGGTGCTCCTTCAAAGACATACACTCCAAAGTATGAACCAACTAAGGTGGTTGAACAGTAGAAGGATGAGAAAAAGGTGGTTAACTGTTTTAACTGTGGGAAGCTTGGACATATGGTTAAGGACTGCAGAGCCAAAGTGGTAAAGGATGCTGCTTTTTACCGAAAGAAGTTGGCTCTTGCTGAAAAAAAAGAAAGTGGAACCATCCTGTTGGCCGAAAAAGAATACTGGATGGATCATTCGGACAATGAGGCTGAAAATGAGGAAACTGCGTCCATGTGCTTTATAGGTGATGACAAATCTGATGATGATGAAGAGGATACATCATCTGATGGTTCTGAGGTAATATCTGAGTTTAACTATAATTTCTTTTTATCTCAAATGAATGCTTTTATCACTTCTTTGCATGATTTGCGCTCAAAGTTTGTTTCTGAAAAGTTTAAAAATCAAGAAAAGTCTGATTTAATCGAAAAACTGCAAATTTCTTTAAAAGATGAAAAGTCAATTTTAATTGACACAAAAGAGAAATTTAATAAGCAGTTGGTCGAGTTAGAAAATTCAAATCAGACTTATCGTGATTCGTTGACTGAACTGACTTCTTCAAATAAAATTCTTTCTGACAAGATAATTGTTTTAGAAAGGAAATTGTATAAAAGAGAACAGTCTGAGCAAACCATTTACATGAATAAACCAAGGAGTGAAGAAGCCATAAAAGAAAAGTGGGGACTTGGTTTTGAAAATCCGCATTTTTTAAATCATGCTAAAAATGAAGTTCCTACTTTATATGAATATGATTACTTTACTCTTGCAAGATATGCTCCTCAGTTTAAATTCTTTTGGACAACTGAGAAACAAATTTTGGAAGAAGAAAATGTGAAAAGAATGAAAAACAAGAGGATGGAAATGCCATTTGTTTACACCTCTGAAAATGCAAAGTATTTTTCTGATCAATCTAAGAAATCCAGAAAATTTCAAAATCTTTTAAATGTCAAATTTTCCAATAAATCTTCATTATCAACAGATTTTGTGGATATTTTTGCTAACACTGATAAGGAAAATGTATCTCCGGTATCTTATGATACTAAGAAATACATTCCCCCATTAGTGTTAGAAGGTAAAATTGTTGATCTTGAAGATAAATTGGAAGAACAAAATCTTCAAACTTGTTTAGAAAACGATTTATTTCTTTTTATAATAAAAACAAGTTTTGAAGATAAAATTTCTTCTGGATTGTCAAAAGATTCTAAGGAAAATGCTAAAGTTTTGAAAAACAATGGCCATTTGCATTCCACGTTAGAAACGCAAACTGAAAGTTTGCGCGTGCAGTTGGACGCGCAAAGCTCAGTTTGCGCCTCCAATGGGAAGCGCAAACCTCCTCCAGACTTGTGCAATTTTGAAAATTTTAACTCCAAGGCTAGTTCTTCAATGTCAAATGCTAAGACTGATTTCATTGATAAAGTTTCTTCTTCTGAATCAATTATTGATAATTCTTTACTGCTAAATGCTCAATTTTATAAAAAGAAGCGTAAAAGAAGAAGATCAAAGAAGTCAAAGAAACATGATACAGTCTTATCTGAAAATTCTAATGTTTCTAATTTTCTTCTTCAGATCGGACTGTGAGAAAGACATCAAGGCAGATTTGGAGGATGAAACAACCAATTTTAGAATTTGAACTATTAGGAGTTAACTGTGTAGACAATCTTTGTGATTCTGATACATTTGCTACATGTAATAAAAACCCAAAATATTCTTTTCAGCAAATGTTTGATATATCAAAGAATATCTCATATGCTTCTTCTAGTTCTGATTCTGATAATTGTGTTTTATCTTCTATTGATAATTACTTTCATTCGTGCATGAAAAATAAATCTGTGAAAAATAAAAGATATAAATCTAACAAGGGACCCATAAGCATATGGGTACCTAAAAAGGTGTAGTTTCTGTGTGTGCAGCTTAGTCAATTATGGTATCTGGACTTGGGATGTTCAAAACATATGACTGGCAACAAATCACTTCTGTCTAATTTTAAAGATAAATGTTGCGGTCGTGTGAAATTTGGTAACTGTGAGACAGCTCCGATTCTTGGTTATGGTGATCTAGTTCAGGGTAACATAACTGTCAAAAGAGTAAGCTACGTCGAGTGTCTAAGTCACAACCTTTTCAGCATAGGACAATTCTGTGATAAAGATCTTGAAGTCAGCTTTAAATCCAAAAGAGTCGCAGTGAAGAATGATAATGGCAAGGATCTTCTGGTAGGAAAAAGGCAATCAAATTTATATACCATTGATCTTTCCAAGATCAAAATTCCTTCAGATATCTGCTTGCTTTCTAAAGCTTCAATTCAAGAAAGTTGGATTTAGCACAGACGATTAGCTCATCTCAACTTCAAGTATATGGATCGCCTGGTCAAGAATGATTCAGTGAGAGGTCTTCCAGTTCTCCGTTTCCAGAAAGACCATCTATGCCAGGATTGTGAGAAAGGAAAAATGAAGAAAGCTCCTCACAAGCCTAAGCCTGAACACTGCACTTCGGCTATTCTTGATCTTTTGCATGTTGATTTGTGTGGTCCGATGAAGACAAAGAGTTTAGGACATAAGAAATATGTTTTGGTGGTTGTTGATGACTACTCCAGATATACTTGGGTAAAATTTCTGAAGTCAAAAGACGAGACTCCTGAAGTACTCATCAACCTCATCAAGACAACTCAGACAAATAAGCAGAAGCAAGTGAAAGTGGTAAGATCTGACAATGGTACTGAATTCAAAAACAGTACTCTTCAGGAATTCTATGAATCTCAAGGAATACAACAACAATTTTCTGTTGCACGTACTCCGCAACAGAACGGCGTTGTTGAAAGAAGAAACAGAACGCTTGTTGAGTCCGCCAGATCAATGCTTGCTTATTCAGGTCTACCTTTGTCTTACTGGGCTGAAGCAGTTTCAACTGCCTGTCATACACAGAACAGATCAATTCTGCATCATCGTTTCAACAAAACACCGTATGAACTTATGAACGGGATTAAACCGAATATCAAGTATTTCAAGTCATTCGAGTGTAAATGCTACGTTCTGAATGACAGGGAGAATCTCAACAAGTTTAGTACAAAGGTAGATGATGGTGTATTCATGGGTTATTCTTCAAACTCTGCTGCTTATAGAGTTTTTCTGATCTCTGCAAGAAAGGTCATAGAGAGTGTCAATGTAAAATTTGACGAAGCTGCTGATTTGGTTTCTAGTCACTCAGGCTCAGAACCCGCTTTTACTGGAAATTCAGTTTCTGAACAAATCAGTTCAGAACCTGCTCTTTCACCGAATAACCAGGATTCTTCTACTCCCTCTCCTAATCTTTCTGATCTTGATTTTCTGTTTGAAAATTTTTATGATGATGTGCCTAGATCTAATTCTGCAAATGTTTTAATGTTTTGAATCAGGAAACTGAGAGGTCATCTATTCCAAATTCCGCTGCATCTATCTCTGACAATGATGTTGCTCCAGTCTCTCCTATTCAACAAGAACCGACACAACAAGATTTTGTTCAATCAGAAGCTGAGCTTATTCATGAAGAACATACTCAAGAAGAGTCAATTCAAGATCAACCTGTTCAAAGTGAATCACTTCAGGAAGAAGTACAGAATGATCTTATTCAACAAACTGTTCCCGAATCTGATTCAGATATTGTTGAGATGCCTCCTCCTCAAATGGAATCTATTTCTATCTCTTCATCTGATGTAGAAGTTTCTGAACCTCCCTCTCTTCATTTAGAAGTGGTTCAAGATGTAATTAATCCTCTCCCTCATACAACAAAATGGACAAGATCTCATCCAATTCATCAAATTATTGGAGATCCACAAGCCAGTGTTTCTACACACTCCAAAACGGCTACTTCCAACAAATGTCTCTTCACTTGCTTCCTAAGCAAGATTGAACCTACAAAAATTTCTGAAGCATTGGAAGACCCGGATTGGATTATTTCTATGCAAGAGGAGATCAATCAATTTGATGCGCTCAAAGTGTGGAGACTTGTACCAAGGCCGAAAGGAAAAAGCATAATTGGTACAAAGTGGATATTCAAGAACAAAAAGGATAAAGATGGTATCGTCGTGCGGAACAAAGCAAGGTTGGTAGCCAAAGGATATCGACAAGAAGAAGGTATTGACTATGATGAAACGTTTGCACCCGTTGCCAGATTGGAAGCTATCCGAATGTTTCTTGCCTTCGCTGCTTATCGCAACTTCACAGTATATCAAATGGACGTCAAGACGGCATTTCTCAATGGCAAGCTGAAAGAAGAAGTATATGTATCTCAGCCAGAGGGATTTGTTGACAAAGATCGTCCAGATTATGTATATTTTCTCGATAAAGCATTGTATGGTTTGAAACAAGCTCCACGGGCGTGGTATGACTAGTTGTCAGCTTTCTTAGTCAAATCCGGCTTCACCAAAGGATCTATCGATACTACTATTTTCATTTATAGAACTAATCTTGTTATCTGCTTAGTACAAATATACGTAGATGATATTATTTTCGGTGCGACTAACAAATCTTTGTGTACATGGTCTTCTGATCTTATGACCTCTGGATTTCAGATGAGCATGATGGGAGAAATCAATTTCTTCCTCGGCTTACAAGTGAAACAGCTTCCTGATGGTATTTTCATCAACCAGTCAAAGTATATATTTGACATCTTGAAGAAATTCAAGATGGACAAATCTACTTCAATCGGAACGCCGATGGCTCACGGTGCCAAACTCGGACACGATCCAGATGGAAAAGCTGTGGATCATAAGACATACAGAGGGATGATTGGATCACTGATGTATCTAACTGCCAGTCGCCCGGACATAATGTTCTCCACGTGCTTATGTGCCCGATTTCAAGCTAAACCAAAAGAATCTCATCTTTTAGCAGTCAAACACATTTTTAGATATATTAAAGGAACTCCTTATTTAGGATTATGGTATCCTAAAAGTTCTGATTATAATTTGATTGCTTATTCAGATGCAGATTTTGGTGGTAATCAATTGGACAGGAAGAGTACTTCTAGTCATCTTCAGTGTTTAGGTGACAAACTGATAAGTTGGGCGTCGAAAAAGCAAAACTGCGTTTCAATATCAACAGCCGAAGCTGAATACGTCGCTGCAGCTAGTTGCTGTGCTCAAGTACTCTGGATGAAAACGCAACTTCGTGATTACGGGATGCTGTACAAGACAGTGTCAATTTATTGTGACAGCAAGTCCGCAATTGCGATATCGGTCAATCCAGTCCAGCACACCAAGACCAAGCACATAGACATGCGGTACCATTTTATAAAGCATCACGTGGAAGAAGGTACTATTGAATTATATTTTGTACCAACTGAATATCAACTTGCTGATATCTTTACAAAAGCCTTAGATGAAAAACGTTTCAATTTTTTGCTTTCAAAATTAGGCATGTTGAATTTAAAAGTTTAAATCTTTACAAATTTTATTCTATAAAATAAAATTTACAGATTTTTTTTCTTTTGAATAAAACGTATGTTTAGGGTCTTTAACAAGTTATTTGTTTATATTAAAGTTTTATATGTTCAACTTTCATGTCTTACAAAAGTCGAAAAGTCAGCAACATGTTTGTAGCTTTTAATACTGCTTTAAATATATGTGAGTCTGAATTTTTATAGTTTACTTTGCTTAAACTACCTAAATGATCAGAATTATAGATCGGAGTGAAAATATGGGCTAAGCATTTAGACGTTGATCTGAGTAATTGAGATGAATAATAAATTCTTAAAATACAGAAATCTCCGGGTTTAAAAGTTTGTACCTGTGACCTTTCTGGTTTGGGAAAGTAAGTTCTGTGGGATCCTCAACATCTGGTCCCCTAAGGTCATTTGGTCTGGGAGTGATCGAACAGAAATTCTTTTATAGAATCAGATAGAAAGTCATATTTTACTGGTATGAATGGGTTTAGAATATGTCGATGTAGCCTTTCTGATCTGGGAAAGTAAGTTCCAAGGGGTGCTTGACACCTAGTCCCCTAAGGCCAACTGGTCTGGGAGTGGCTGACTCAAATCCTGCAATAGGGTCAGATAGAAAGTTACGTTTACGGCATGTTCTTTACTTAATGAACTCTCTGATTAAAAGATGCCAAAGTGCATGTGCTTAAAAGATGCCAATGAGTACACATCTCATGATATTTGGTGATATGTTTGAGTTGTGATAAACCTGTAAATTTGTTAAAGTCTTAATTTTTGATAACTTAGTGTCAGTTCATGCAAAGTTTTCTATATTAATTTTAGAACTGAATTTTTTCTTGAAGCTAATTGAAGTTCACATGCGAGCACACTGAATAGACAAATGGAAGTTTTTGAAACTGAACATGTCTTAACTTGATATGCAATTATACTTGTTCTTGCATCCAACAACATATGTTTGATTTCAACTGATTGATAAATCTGTGAAATTTTACTGAGTAGACTTTAATTTGTTTAGTGTTTAAAATTTTATATGTTCAGTTGTTACAAAATTTATATTCAATATGGTCATCTTTCATACTGATGTCTTTATGTTTGAGTATCTGTATTTTTTGTATATGGTCTGTGCAATTTTCAAGGGGGAGAGCTAATATGAAAAAGTTATCTAATTGTTTCTGTGGTTGAGGGGGAGTAAGGAAGAAACTTATCTGTGCTGATCAGAAGTTAAACATGTATGTTTCTCAGATTTTCCCACACATTTGCTATATTAACAGTTAAATTTTTGTGCATTTGTGTAGGGGGAGCAAAAGAATTTCAGGTATATTTTTACATTTTTTTTTCTATTTTTTATTTTTTATTTTTTATTTTTTTTAGATTTAGATTTGTTTTAGTTTTCTAGGTTAAATAGTGTTTTTCTTTTCATTTTTTCTCTTTCCCGCCTACCTGTTCTTAGTATTTTGTCTTTTCGACTCTCATTCTCTCTGTCGCTCTCTGTGTTCACGGTTCTAATCTGATTGCTTTCAGATTTTGATTCGAGAAATCAGGTATGTGTTCTTCTTTTCTTTTGATTTGTTGTTTTGATTAGCATTGTTTTTTCTGGTATGTTTGATTTTGATGTTTTGTTCGTGTACTGTGCCATTTACGTTCAGTGTACTGTTCATTGTCTTTGATATTCAGATTCGAATTTCTTTGTTCAAATTGAGTCTTGGGTTTTGTTTAGAACTACTAATCGATCTTCAGGTATGTTTCCTTTTACTTTAATTTCTTGTTATCTAGCTTTAATTTTAGTTTTTGTGGTTTTCGGGTTTTGACTCGCGAAAAGTAGGTTTAAAGTACAAGTTTGATAGACCCGCAAAGTCTACTTTGCACGTCTAGTTAGAAACGCAAAGTGAACTTTGCGTGTCTAACTAGAAACGCAAAGTGAACTTTGCGCATCTAACTAGAAACGCAAAGTCTACTTTGCGCTTCTAACTTGTTAAATAAACCTTGTGTTTTTTCAAGAGTTGTTTACGTATCAACTAGGACACGTAAAGTGTACTTTGCGTCTCCTCTTTGACACACAAACTTTCTTTTTTGTTTATACTTCGTGTTTTGTTAAGGTTTTGATATCAAGTATGTTTGACCCGCAAAGTCTACTTTGCGCGTCTAGTTAGAAACGCAAAGTGAACTTTGCGCGTCTAACTAGAAACGCAAAGTGAACTTTGCGCCTCTAACTAGAAACGCAAAGTCTACTTTGCGCTTCTAACTTGATACGCAAACCTTCCTTTGTGTTTTTGTGTGTTTTGTTTTGTTTTTTCTAAGTATAGTTTTCGGACCATGTTAGACACGCAAACTTACCTTTGTGTCTCATGTCTGAAACGCAAACCTTGGTTTGCGCTTCTAACTTGGCACGCAAACCATACTTAGAATATTTTTTTTTATTTTTTTGTCTAATTCTTTTTCATTTTATTTTCCAGGTCTATTATGTCTTCCAAAACCAATACTGATCCAATGATTCAAGACGAGAATGCCATTCTCGATGATCCGTCTGATCGAGCTTCTCATGATACTCCCATGCCATCACACCCTTCTGTTGGAGCCGATCTTTCTGCTTCTCGACGTACACCAAATGATGTGTTCCCAACCATCATGTATATGCCATACAAGCCGAACAACTATCACGTGGACTTTGACCGAATCAAGATACATCCAGTGATACGAGCAATTCTCAAAGGTCATCCACTTGCTCCTGCTCTTTCTTACTGCGCAGATGTTCCTGAAGTATATCTACAGCAGGCTTGGCATACAATAACAAAGAATGGAATGGCTCGCCCGCATCACTTTGATCTTCAAATCGATCAATTTGAATCATTCCTTTCATACAAGCGACTGAGATTGATACTGGAGCTTCCTGAGCTGAAATCCAGACCAGGTCGTACTACCTATGACAGCTTTCCATCTGAAGAGGAAGTATATGAAGGGATACGAAATCTTGGATATGTTGGTACTTTGAACAAACCTACAGACTTTGACAAGTCTAATCTACCTCCAGTATGGTATGCACTGTTCTCCGTTCTCATCAGGTGCCTGACATCGAAGCATTTTGGCACAGACAGTGCAAGTTTACTGTATCTCCGATTGTTCCATGCAGTCGTCTATGACTTGCATGTCGACTACACGTTTATTTTTTGGACCGAACTCTCAGAGGTGGTACATGACAAGTTCACCAACAAGAAACGGAAGTTCATTCCGTTTGTCAGATTTCTGAAGCTTATTGTTCGAAACATGCTCCGCAGCAATCCAGCTATTCCTCGCAGGTTATCTTGGCCTCAGGTTCCAGACTCGGAAATGACTTATATTCAGAAGCAAAAGAAGTCTTTCAACTATTCTATGACTATTCCATATGCTCTTATTGCCAACTACGCTGATGTTGCAAATGAGGATGTCATAGAATATTGTATGGAGAATGAGTTTGTGGAAGTTGTACAAGATGAGCCTTCTCATAGCATTCAAGTTGTTGCTGAACATGAAGTTGAAGTTGAAACAACTGTTGATCAAGAAATTGAAATAATTGCTGAAACTGAAGTTAATATAGCTGTTAATCAGGAGGTTGAAGTATCTGCCACAAAAGAAGTTGAGGAAACTGTTGCATCTCAACAAATTGGATCTGTTATTGCTGATATTGGTACTGAAGCTACTGCTTTTGATGTTGAAGATGAAGATGATTCTGCTGCTGATACTGATCTTTCTGGTGATAAAGATGGTGAAGATTCTGATGATGATGATGATGATGATAGTGATAAACCAAATCTCAAGGTTTATGAAAGGAAGGTTAGAACACCGGAAGTGGTTGTCTCAACAGAAGTTCTCTCTGAAGATGAATCTGTTCCTGTTAATCCTTCAGTTGCACATCTTCAAGTAGATGAATTGGATACAGCTTTTGATCAAGCTTCAGCTCCGGTACAAAGTCAAGCTCCAGCATCTTCGCTTGCAGCAATTCAGTCTTCTGATCAAATTCAAGCTGTAGCACTTTCTTCTGATCAAGCTATGGTATCTTCTGACAAATTCTCTACGTTGAATGATGTTATTCGTCAGTTATCTGAGAAAATGGATGCAGAAAAGGAAGTTCAAATTCTGAAGTTGAAGACTTTCTTCAAAGGAAAGATGCCTGAGATTGATACTTCAGTGATTCCTCCAGAGATTCCTTTCAGACGACCAACGGGGGTAGTTCTTCGTGAACCTTCTTCTGTTGTGCCTACATCTACTTCTCCGGTTGTTTCTCTTCCGTTTCCTTCGATGGTTTCTTATCTGCGGGAATTTCTACATCTGCTCCTTCAAGGTCTTCTCTACCTGATCTTCCAATTTCAGAGTTGACAGATTTGCTCTATGCTCGACTTCTCTCTATGTCGCCGCCTGAACATCAAGATCAAGATCTTATCTCTCTTTTACGAAACTTCCAACCTACGCCGCTTCCAGTTCCTTCGTCTGAATCTGACAGGATCACTGCTTTATCTGATGAGTTTCATGCATTCAGATCAGAGGTTCAATCAAGTTTTGTTGATCTCAAATCGTTTATGTCCCAAGCCTTCTCTACTTTATCTTGAAGGCTTGATTCTCATGAACAAAGCTGCAGAACCGAGGCCGGCCCGTCTCTAAAGCGCCATCATGACCAAGATGATCCTGATCATCAAGGCCATGAGGGGGAGATGGAAAAGAGACCAAGAGTTGAAGGATCTTCTGGAGCTAGAGAAGATATTCAAGAAGAAGCGGCTGGTGAAAGAGGAAAGAGTGGTGAATCTGTTGAAGACTGCAACATTCAGAACTTAGTGAATGTTATGATTGAGAATGTTGATCTGTCTTCTTTGCATAATGAACTGAACATTTCTGAGAGTAATATTAACAATAATATGCAAATTGTTGTTTACATGGATCCAGATGTTTCTGCAAGTATTCATGAAGTTGAATAATCTGAAGTTGCAAATGACATGAGGTCATTCTTTGCTAACTTCATCGAGATTAATTCTGATGATGATGAAGATGCCAGGTTTGAAAAGATATGTCAAGTCAATGAAGAAGACTGTGATGACATCATTATCATATCAGATACAGAAGATGACTCAGTGTTCATGGATGCTAAAGACGAAGAAGAAGCAGATTTGTTATACAGTGATCTTCCTGCTCACGATGAGATTCCTGAATCAGCTAATGTCACATCTACTCCTGTTGCTAGTTCAGCTCCGACTACCACTATTCCTTCAAGATCATTTGAAGTTGGTCAGTCGTCAAGAGTAGAAGCTGATGTTCCATCTTCTGATCCTGTAATTCCACCATCCATTCTAGAAGAAGGGCCAACTTTATCTAGACGTCAAAGGCAAATGAATTTGCATCGTAGATATTTGGTATCAAGGCAAAGATCAGCCTTTCTAGAAGACACTCAGAGAAACATCTTTGTCTCTAGAAGAAGGGCGATTAACATCTATGCAATCCTTGGAGTAGAGAAAGAGTCAAATGCCTATCAATATGAGTACTTGATGTTCATCAAGTGTCAGCGCAAAAGGAATAATACCGTTTCTTCTCAACACTTGATTGTTCGAGTCATCAGTGTCACAATCAACAAGTTGGTGAATATCTGGTATCCCGATTTTGAAGTTGAAAGAAGAGACTGCAAGCGGTATAAATTTTCAGAGGCAGACTTCGCTAATCTTTCAATAGATGATGTTGAATTCTTATATGATCATTTCAGGAATCTGTATCATAGATCTCAGGATATTTCACAAGCTTTGTTCGTCATTAAAAGATTCATTCGACGACAAATCCGATTCTTCAGGGTTTTTGATTTCCAGATGGCAGTTGAAAGCTTCCAACCTGTTGTTAATCTTCTCAGGCCTAACCGAAGCTTACCGAACTTAGAGTCTTATCCTTTTCTCTCTATTGTTGAAGATCCATATGGAGTGGTGTACAAGAATGGCTCTAATGAAAAATGCTTTCTCAGGATTGAAGAAATTGCTCACTACTCCGATGGAACCTTAAAAGTGATCAAGCTACAGTTAGAGCAACGTCTGAAGGAAGCCAAAAGAAGATTTTTGGAATCAAGAGAAAATGCATTCCTGGTTGATAATGATGAAATACGTCTTATCCAGAAGACTTTAGATTCAATTCAAGAGAGATTGAATCTACGCTCAACTTTAAGATGACTGGAAGTTTTAGTTGGTTTGAATAGACTTCGTCAATGAGAAGAGCGTCAGTAATTCTTCAAAGTCGCCTGGTTGGTCTATGTTGTTTTTGAAGATTGTTTTTGAAGACCACGGCGCCAATGATTACTAAGCGAAAGATTGTTAGATCTGTTTTTATAGTAATCATTGTATTTATTTTCTTGCCAATACTGTTCTTAATGTTCTTTTCTGTATTGTAAAGGCTAGGGGTATTTAAGTCCCCTTAGAGCCTTTGTTTTGTAACATTGGCACTCACATTAATCATACTTTCATACTTTGCGCTTCAATACTCTCTCTCTACTTTCTCTCTCTAAAGAATCAGTGATCTTGGACTCTCAATACTCTTCAACACTGTATATCTCGCAAGACAACTAGATGGAGTGAGTTTAGCAGCACAATAGCTTATGCTCTTGTATGCTTAGCTACCTCCAGAAAGTTCAATTTTTCACAAATGATCTTAAATGATTTGCTGTCAAACCTGGATACTAAAACCAAAACCAAAAGATTTTATATGTATCCAAGGTTTGTACAAGAAGTACTAAATATGGAATTGACGGATTTACCCTCTTTTAAAGAGGTATATGTACCTAAACCTCCCAAAGGGAAGGTATTTTCCAATATGAAAAGGCCTAGTAAGGACTTTTCTGGAAAAGACACACCATTGTTCTCTACAATAATGGTTGTGTCCCACCCACATGGTGAGGCATCAGGGTTACAACCCATATCTGACCAACCCACTGATGACCTACCCACACCATTCACTTCAAATATTCATCCTCAGCTCCCTGTTAATAAGCCAATTCCCCCAATCATTCAAAAATACGCAAGGAAAAAGGTACAGAAGGTTCCTTCCCTTCATGTATCTACACCCCAAAAGCCTACAAGCCCTCTGCTGGAGCATTCTCCATCAGAGAATATCCAAAGGGAATCCACAGGAGTGTCTCCCAACCCCGAGAAGGTTCTCTCTAAGGAGAAGGATGAGCATGTGGGCAGCAAGGCTCACACTACTGATTCTGCACAAGGTGTGGATCAGGACAGTGTGAACATGACTAAGACCTTCCCCACGGCAACTTTGGATGAGAAATCATCTAAGGGATCCAGGTGCCAAGAAACCAAGGGGGTAGTAGGTGCTTCTGCTAGGCAGAAGGCCTCTACTAAAAGATCCCATGATCCTTCACCGGTGGTAAACACACCTAAAGGAGGTGAGGACAGATATAACTATGATGAATTGATGGAAACCATTGGTAATGTGAATCTGGATGTCCTCAATCAAGGTTCAGAGATAAAGGCGCTGAAAAAGGTGATCATTTCTCAACAAGGCCAGATAGACAAACTCAAGAAGATGGTGTTGAATTTGGTGCACAAAAAGAAGAGAAACCAATTTATCTTGAAGAAAAGGGGAAGTGCTAATGATGCTTCCAAAAAGGGGGAGAATCAAGAAGCTGAAGTTGAGAAGGACAGTATGGAATTCCAATTTGAGGGGGAGATTGGTGGAGAAGTTGAAAAGAATGTTGGTACATGACAAGTTCACCAACAAGAAACGGAAGTTCATTCCGTTTGTCAGATTTCTGAAGCTTATTGTTCGAAACATGCTCCGCAGCAATCCAGCTATTCCTCGCAGGTTATCTTGGCCTCAGGTTCCAGACTCGGAAATGACTTATATTCAGAAGCAAAAGAAGTCTTTCAACTATTCTATGACTATTCCATATGCTCTTATTGCCAACTACGCTGATGTTGCAAATGAGGATGTCATAGAATATTGTATGGAGAATGAGTTTGTGGAAGTTGTACAAGATGAGCCTTCTCATAGCATTCAAGTTGTTGCTGAACATGAAGTTGAAGTTGAAACAACTGTTGATCAAGAAATTGAAATAATTGCTGAAACTGAAGTTAATATAGCTGTTAATCAGGAGGTTGAAGTATCTGCCACAAAAGAAGTTGAGGAAACTGTTGCATCTCAACAAATTGGATCTGTTATTGCTGATATTGGTACTGAAGCTACTGCTTTTGATGTTGAAGATGAAGATGATTCTGCTGCTGATACTGATCTTTCTGGTGATAAAGATGGTGAAGATTCTGATGATGATGATGATGATGATAGTGATAAACCAAATCTCAAGGTTTATGAAAGGAAGGTTAGAACACCGGAAGTGGTTGTCTCAACAGAAGTTCTCTCTGAAGATGAATCTGTTCCTGTTAATCCTTCAGTTGCACATCTTCAAGTAGATGAATTGGATACAGCTTTTGATCAAGCTTCAGCTCCGGTACAAAGTCAAGCTCCAGCATCTTCGCTTGCAGCAATTCAGTCTTCTGATCAAATTCAAGCTGTAGCACTTTCTTCTGATCAAGCTATGGTATCTTCTGACAAATTCTCTACGTTGAATGATGTTATTCGTCAGTTATCTGAGAAAATGGATGCAGAAAAGGAAGTTCAAATTCTGAAGTTGAAGACTTTCTTCAAAGGAAAGATGCCTGAGATTGATACTTCAGTGATTCCTCCAGAGATTCCTTTCAGACGACCAACGGGGGTAGTTCTTCGTGAACCTTCTTCTGTTGTGCCTACATCTACTTCTCCGGTTGTTTCTCTTCCGTTTCCTTCGATGGTTTCTTTATCTGCGGGAATTTCTACATCTGCTCCTTCAAGGTCTTCTCTACCTGATCTTCCAATTTCAGAGTTGACAGATTTGCTCTATGCTCGACTTCTCTCTATGTCGCCGCCTGAACATCAAGATCAAGATCTTATCTCTCTTTTACGAAACTTCCAACCTACGCCGCTTCCAGTTCCTTCGTCTGAATCTGACAGGATCACTGCTTTATCTGATGAGTTTCATGCATTCAGATCAGAGGTTCAATCAAGTTTTGTTGATCTCAAATCGTTTATGTCCCAAGCCTTCTCTACTTTATCTTGAAGGCTTGATTCTCATGAACAAAGCTGCAGAACCGAGGCCGGCCCGTCTCTAAAGCGCCATCATGACCAAGATGATCCTGATCATCAAGGCCATGAGGGGGAGATGGAAAAGAGACCAAGAGTTGAAGGATCTTCTGGAGCTAGAGAAGATATTCAAGAAGAAGCGGCTGGTGAAAGAGGAAAGAGTGGTGAATCTGTTGAAGACTGCAACATTCAGAACTTAGTGAATGTTATGATTGAGAATGTTGATCTGTCTTCTTTGCATAATGAACTGAACATTTCTGAGAGTAATATTAACAATAATATGCAAATTGTTGTTTACATGGATCCAGATGTTTCTGCAAGTATTCATGAAGTTGAATAATCTGAAGTTGCAAATGACATGAGGTCATTCTTTGCTAACTTCATCGAGATTAATTCTGATGATGATGAAGATGCCAGGTTTGAAAAGATATGTCAAGTCAATGAAGAAGACTGTGATGACATCATTATCATATCAGATACAGAAGATGACTCAGTGTTCATGGATGCTAAAGACGAAGAAGAAGCAGATTTGTTATACAGTGATCTTCCTGCTCACGATGAGATTCCTGAATCAGCTAATGTCACATCTACTCCTGTTGCTAGTTCAGCTCCGACTACCACTATTCCTTCAAGATCATTTGAAGTTGGTCAGTCGTCAAGAGTAGAAGCTGATGTTCCATCTTCTGATCCTGTAATTCCACCATCCATTCTAGAAGAAGGGCCAACTTTATCTAGACGTCAAAGGCAAATGAATTTGCATCGTAGATATTTGGTATCAAGGCAAAGATCAGCCTTTCTAGAAGACACTCAGAGAAACATCTTTGTCTCTAGAAGAAGGGCGATTAACATCTATGCAATCCTTGGAGTAGAGAAAGAGTCAAATGCCTATCAATATGAGTACTTGATGTTCATCAAGTGTCAGCGCAAAAGGAATAATACCGTTTCTTCTCAACACTTGATTGTTCGAGTCATCAGTGTCACAATCAACAAGTTGGTGAATATCTGGTATCCCGATTTTGAAGTTGAAAGAAGAGACTGCAAGCGGTATAAATTTTCAGAGGCAGACTTCGCTAATCTTTCAATAGATGATGTTGAATTCTTATATGATCATTTCAGGAATCTGTATCATAGATCTCAGGATATTTCACAAGCTTTGTTCGTCATTAAAAGATTCATTCGACGACAAATCCGATTCTTCAGGGTTTTTGATTTCCAGATGGCAGTTGAAAGCTTCCAACCTGTTGTTAATCTTCTCAGGCCTAACCGAAGCTTACCGAACTTAGAGTCTTATCCTTTTCTCTCTATTGTTGAAGATCCATATGGAGTGGTGTACAAGAATGGCTCTAATGAAAAATGCTTTCTCAGGATTGAAGAAATTGCTCACTACTCCGATGGAACCTTAAAAGTGATCAAGCTACAGTTAGAGCAACGTCTGAAGGAAGCCAAAAGAAGATTTTTGGAATCAAGAGAAAATGCATTCCTGGTTGATAATGATGAAATACGTCTTATCCAGAAGACTTTAGATTCAATTCAAGAGAGATTGAATCTACGCTCAACTTTAAGATGACTGGAAGTTTTAGTTGGTTTGAATAGACTTCGTCAATGAGAAGAGCGTCAGTAATTCTTCAAAGTCGCCTGGTTGGTCTATGTTGTTTTTGAAGATTGTTTTTGAAGACCACGGCGCCAATGATTACTAAGCGAAAGATTGTTAGATCTGTTTTTATAGTAATCATTGTATTTATTTTCTTGCCAATACTGTTCTTAATGTTCTTTTCTGTATTGTAAAGGCTAGGGGTATTTAAGTCCCCTTAGAGCCTTTGTTTTGTAACATTGGCACTCACATTAATCATACTTTCATACTTTGCGCTTCAATACTCTCTCTCTACTTTCTCTCTCTAAAGAATCAGTGATCTTGGACTCTCAATACTCTTCAACACTGTATATCTCGCAAGACAACTAGATGGAGTGAGTTTAGCAGCACAATAGCTTATGCTCTTGTATGCTTAGCTACCTCCAGAAAGTTCAATTTTTCACAAATGATCTTAAATGATTTGCTGTCAAACCTGGATACTAAAACCAAAACCAAAAGATTTTATATGTATCCAAGGTTTGTACAAGAAGTACTAAATATGGAATTGACGGATTTACCCTCTTTTAAAGAGGTATATGTACCTAAACCTCCCAAAGGGAAGGTATTTTCCAATATGAAAAGGCCTAATAAGGACTTTTCTGGAAAAGACACACCATTGTTCTCTACAATAATGGTTGTGTCCCACCCACATGGTGAGGCATCAGGGTTACAACCCATATCTGACCAACCCACTGATGACCTACCCACACCATTCACTTCAAATATTCATCCTCAGCTCCCTGTTAATAAGCCAATTCCCCCAATCATTCAAAAATACGCAAGGAAAAAGGTACAGAAGGTTCCTTCCCTTCATGTATCTACACCCCAAAAGCCTACAAGCCCTCTGCTGGAGCATTCTCCATCAGAGAATATCCAAAGGGAATCCACAGGAGTGTCTCCCAACCCCGAGAAGGTTCTCTCTAAGGAGAAGGATGAGCATGTGGGCAGCAAGGCTCACACTACTGATTCTGCACAAGGTGTGGATCAGGACAGTGTGAACATGACTAAGACCTTCCCCACGGCAACTTTGGATGAGAAATCATCTAAGGGATCCAGGTGCCAAGAAACCAAGGGGGTAGTAGGTGCTTCTGCTAGGCAGAAGGCCTCTACTAAAAGATCCCATGATCCTTCACCGGTGGTAAACACACCTAAAGGAGGTGAGGACAGATATAACTATGATGAATTGATGGAAACCATTGGTAATGTGAATCTGGATGTCCTCAATCAAGGTTCAGAGATAAAGGCGCTGAAAAAGGTGATCATTTCTCAACAAGGCCAGATAGACAAACTCAAGAAGATGGTGTTGAATTTGGTGCACAAAAAGAAGAGAAACCAATTTATCTTGAAGAAAAGGGGAAGTGCTAATGATGCTTCCAAAAAGGGGGAGAATCAAGAAGCTGAAGTTGAGAAGGACAGTATGGAATTCCAATTTGAGGGGGAGATTGGTGGAGAAGTTGAAAAGAATGTTGAGGAGAAGAAGAAGGAAGATGTGAAAGCAGCAGAAACTGAAGAAGCAGCAATAACTACTAAACCAGCAGTAGAAACTGCTAAAACAGTAGAAACAGAGAAAGCAACAGCCGAAACTGGAATGTCTATAGAAGAAATAGAGATTGCAGAGACTTTGGTGAAGGCAAAGAATGACACTACTAAGGCCACTCAAAAGGCTAAGGGAGTGGTGATTAAAGAAGGAGGCTTAGAGAAGAAAAAGGAAGAGGTATGTGTGTCAGAGGCCAAGAAGAAAGGGAAAGAGAAGGTGGTTGAGCCTGTGAAACCATAAAAGATGCAGAAGCAAATAGATTTGGATGTAGAATTGGCAAAGGAGTTAAATTTACAGTTTGAAAAGGAGGATGATATTCAAAAGGCCAAAGACAGAAAAATTGCAAGAGATTTGGCAACAAGGATAAATAAAGAATATTAGAAGAGTTTGAAGACCACTGCAAAGAGGGTTACAATGAAAGCAACCAGACAAAGGCAACCTTCAAAGACCTTTCTAGCTGCACAGGAAAGAAGAAAGATGATAAACTTCTTGAAAGGATCTGTTGGAGTTCCTGAAGGGATGTTTACAAAAATGTCTTTTGGTAGGATAGAAGACTTATACAAAAAGGAGATGGGCAAGCTGCAAGGAGACTTCAATCAGAGGGTTGAATTTGAAAGAAAGATGAAAGAAAGACATGATCTGAACATTCAACAGCCTTTTCCTGACAGTGAAGAAGGCACTCCGACTAAAGAAAAGGTAGAAGTGAAGAAAGAAGAGACACTAGCTCAAAAGATTGGAGCTGCCAAGAAAATGAAATCAATTGCTACAAAGAGAAAGGCAAAAAGGCCTAGAACTGAGGAAGGTGAGAAAGAGCAGAAACAACAAGAGCAGTAGAAACAAGCAAAGCATGTTGAAACTCAAGAGCAGAGTCAAGAGCAATCAAGTCAACAACCTTCAGAACAACCAAGACAATTTGATGAGAAGTTTGATGTGTATATGACAGTGACAGATGAAGAACCATTGAAAGTTGATCCTATCTCAGTGAAAGCCCCAGAAATCATTCATTGGGATATTATGATGGACAAAGGCGAAGAATACTTCAGAATCAAAAGAATGGGTGACAAGTATGAGATCTACTCAACTTGGGGTAAGATCATAAGAAGTTGTACCAGAGTTGATTTGGAAGAAATGTACAAGGTTGGATTGAACTTGCATGGTGACTTGTTGAACGGAGCAAGGATGAACTTAACAAAGATGGCTCTGGAGTATTTATGTATGATGTTCAACCCTGATAAAGTTGAATATCTTATCAAAGACGTGCATCACAGAGAAGGATTTAAAAGTATTGATCACTGGATGCTTATTGAAAGATCTGGAGTATATGTCCTAACCATTGATAAAAGCATTCATTAGTACTATCTGGTTGATAAGGTGTATGACCACAGCAAAGTAAAGTTGCAAGGGACGCTGAAAGCTAAGTTGGTCTGTCCTACAGGTTCAGAGATGGCTAGAATTGTGATAAGAAGAACAATCAATCAAGTTGCAGGTTTGGATCCTAATCTGGGAAGGTGAGCAGTTATTTTGAAAGCATCATGAAGACCTTATTCTTAAGAACTTAACTTCTTCATTTCAAAAGTTAAGTTAAGGGGAGATTGTTGGGTCTGAAATGTACTAAGTCTGGATAGTGTTGCTGAGAATTGAAGATTAATACTTCTGATGAGAATTGAAGATTAATACTTCTGAAGACATTAATACTGCTAATTGAAGGATTACTACTGCTAGTAGTATTAGTACTGCTTGAAAGATTAGTATTGCTAGAAGAATAGTTAGTACTGCTTGAAAGATTAATATTGCTAGAAGAATAGTTAGTACTGCTTGAGAGTTAGTACTGACAGCCAGAAATTACTACTGCTAGCATGTTAGTACTGCTGAAGATAAAGATACTGCTAGAAGGATTAATGCTGCTGATGTTGATAAGGATGGGTTGTAACTTAAAGCGAAAGACAAGGAGATGAAGATAATTATGGAATGGATGTTGAAGATCAATGTTTCTTTAGTAATTATCTTCTAATCTGTTTTGTATATATAGTCTAGAAGTCTTAGATTATTAGATATTCATATATACATAAGTCTTTTGTTTTCAAAGAGATAATTAGCCTCAAGATTCTTAGTGATCCTTTCATTAGAGAAGTTTTGAACGTCTGTTGAGCCTGTTCAACAGATTGAGGCTTTGGTTGTAATCATCAAGTTAATTCAATATAACTTGTGATTTGAATTTTATATATTGTTTCATTGATTTCTTGTTAAAGTGTTATTCCGCAACTTCTTTAACAAAGTTTATGAGTGTTTATTTAAATTCTTGTTTTGAATTTCGATCCTGACAAGTGGTATGAGAGCAAAGGAACTCATAAATCAATAATCATCATGGACGAATCAAACGACAGTGTTCTTGTTTCAAAGGTTCCCATGCTCAAACCTAATGAGTTTGACATGTGGAAAATCAGGATCAGGCAGTATATACTTTTTACAGACTACTCAATATGGGACATCATTGAGAATGGTCCCTCCAATGTAGGAGAGATTGGAGCAGATGGCAAGAGACCTCCACCAAAGACTGATGGAGAAAGAAAGATGAGGCAGACTGAGATGAAAGCCTTTAGCACTCTGCTCTTGGCAATTCCTAATGAATATCAATATCAGTTTTGCAACTGTGTTGATGCCAAAATCTTGTGGAATGCTTTGGAAAAGAGATTTTCAGGTACCAAAAGCACTAAGAGAAATCAGAAAGCAATTCTCAAGCAACAATATGAAAATTTTATGTCTACAAAGAATGAGTCTATGACTCAAATCTTTGATAGATTCAACAAGTTGATTCAACTGTTGGTGTCAAGATGGACCAGGACGATGTCAACAGAAAGTTTCTAAGATCTCTTGGTGAAGAATGGATAATGTATACAGTATCCTTCATGCAGAATGATAATCTGGAGGATAAGGAACTTGATGACCTCTATAATGATCACAGGGTGTTTGAAGCAGAGGTTGAATCAAAGAAGAAGCCATCTGGATATTCTCACAATGTTGCTCTCCTATCATCTACTACTGATTCTTCTGCTAATACAGAATCAGTTAGTGTTGCTTATGGCTCAAAACAGGATGGACCCAATGATTCTGTGTTGGAAGCCTTCCTTGCTAGTCATGATAAATCTTCTCTTATCAATGATGATCTGGAGCAGATTAATGTTGATGATCTTGAAGAGATGGACATCAAATGGCAAATGGCAATGCCCACAATGAGAGTCAAAAGATTCATTAAAAGAACAGGAAGAAACAACTTTGCCATGAGAAGAGAAGATGGTGCTGGATTTAACAAATCTAAGGTGGAATGCTACAAGTGTCATAAACTGGGGCACTTTGCAAGAGAATGCAGAGGAGGAATCTCTCAACAACATGGGAGCAACAATCAACAATCAAAGTCCACAAACTACAACAACAACAGGAACTCATCTCAAGCACTTGTCTCACAAGATGGAATGGGATTTGATTGGAGTGATCAAGCAGATGAGGCAATTCAGAATCAAGCATTGATGGCTGAGGTTTCAGAGTCTTCAAGCACAGCAATCCCCATAGACGTAAAATCTAAACTTTGCTCTAAAGCTTGTCTTGAAACTGTTAAGAAGTAAAGGGATCACAATCAGAGCATGTGTGATGATCTTAACAGGTTGGAGAAACATAGGAGAGAGTCTAGTTTGATCATTATGAATTTTGAAGAACAGATCAAGGCATATCAGGCCAATGAACTTCAACATTCATATGATCACAACTATTGGGAGTGGGAGAAGAAGGAGTTAGAGATTAAGCTAGAGAAGGCTAAAGAGGAATGTGAGAAAGTTAGGAGTGAATTTGAGAAGGCCAAATTAGACATTGAGAAATTTTCCAATGCTTCTAAAGCAATGCACACTTTACTCAAATCTCAAGTTCATGACAAACTAAAGAGAGGTATAGGCTACAACAACACCCCTCCACCTTACAATAACAACTATATTCCACCCACCTCAGACCTCTTAGAAAGACAAGATAAGAATGACTTACCTGCAGGAGCCACAGAAGTAGATCCACTACTGTAGTGGTTGAAGTAGAGTCTGAAGAAGAGAACACTGAGGATAAGAATAAGGAAGACCAGAAAGAAATTCCCTTAGAAAACCATATTCTTACAAATGAGAAGGGGGGTAAACCATTTGTCAAGAGTGAGAAAGCTGAGACCTCTAAGACAGAGAAGGAAAAGGTACAGGGAGTTCACTATATGCAAATTACTGTTGTAAATCCCTGTACTTGTCAACAGAACAAGCCCCATCAACATGATAAAATTAGGAGAAATCAGAGAAACAGAAATAACCAGTGGGATCAAAAACAAGGAATAGATCTAAGCAAAATCAATAGACCAAAACCTTGTTTTATTTGTGGCAAGTTGAATCATTTAGCCAAACACTGTTATTTCAATCTTGTTAACCAAAGAATTACTTTTCAAAGACAAATACAAAATTCTGTTGGTTATTGGAAGAAATCAAAACAATCAAGGAACCACATGGCTGATAATGTGAGAACAACACCAATGAAAACTGGTACTGCAAAATCTCATATTCAGAATAAGTTTGTTGAAGCAAAAGAAAATACTCCAAGCAAATCAAGGAGTAACTCAAAGAATAGGAAATCAAACAACTTTGTCAAAATTTGGGTTCCAAAAGACACTAAACCTGTTAGTATTGCTACCTCAAATAGTACTGCTAACAGAAATAGTGCTGCTGATAGCAATACTACTGCTGACCAAGTTAGTACTGTTAATAAAGTTAGTACGGCTAACAGAGTTAGTACTGCTAACAGAGTTAATACTGCTGACCAAGTTAGTACTGCTAATTAGGTTAGTACTGCTAACCAAGTTAGTACTGCTAACGAGGAAAGTACTGCTATCAGTGTTAATACTAACAAGCCTATAATTAAGACAAAGTATTCCAGCCATGAGATTCCTAACTCTGATCATCTCATCAAGACTAAGCTTAATGAATATGAGTATGTTGATGAGAAAGGGCAACCCAAAACCACTTTGGATTGGGTTCCCTCAAGACACTAACTGTTTTATCTTATGTGCAGGGCAACCAATAGCTCAAGGGGAAGAGCATTTGGCATGTAGATAGTGGTTGCTCAAGGCACATGACAGGTAACATGTCCTGCCTTCAAATTTTCAAACGGTTTGATGGAGGACGTGTTGCTTTTGGTGACAATCCAGCAGGAGGTAAGATAAGTGGTAAAGGTATGGTTTCAAAAGGTAAGATGACTTTTAAAGATGTTTACTATGTTGAGCAATTAAGATACAACCTGTTAAGTGTATCACAGGTTTGTAACAAGAAACATAGTATATTATTTAGTGATACTTAATGTATTATCCTTGCTCCAGGATTCAAGGTAGTTGATGAAAATATGATACTACTTAGAACTCCTAGAAAGGATAATGTTTATTGTTTGGACTTAGAGAATGTTTCATCTGATTCATCACTAAACTGTCTGTTTTCAAAAGCTTCTTTAGATGAATCATCTCTTTGGCACAGAAGGATGTGTCACGTGAATTTTAAAACCAAGAACAAACTTGTGAAAAACAACCTTGTGAGAGGTTTGCCTCAAAAATTGTTTTCATGTGATGATCATTGTGTTACATGTCTTAAAGGCAAGCAGCACAAAACTTCTCATAAGTCCAAAGAAATAAACACAATCTCTTCACCCCTTCAGTTATTGCATATGGATCTTTTTGGTCCTAAAAATGTGATGAGTATTGGTAAGAAATCCTATTGCTTAGTCATTGTTGATGACTTCTCTAGATTTACTTGGGTATATTTTCTGAGGACTAAGGATGAGACAAGTGGACTGATCAAATCCTTTGTCCTTAGGATTGAAAACCAAAAAAATCTAAGAGTTAAAGTCATCAGATCTGATAATGGAACTGAGTTTAAAAACAGTGACTTAAACAACTTTTATGAGACTAAAGGTATTGATAGACAATTCAGTGCTCCTAGGACTCCTCAACAAAATGGTGTTGCTGAGAGGAGAAATAGGACATTGATTGAGGCTGCTAGATCTCTGTTGGCAGATTCAAAATTACCCATTATTTTTTGGGCAGAAGCAGTATTATAGTTAATACTACTTGTTATGTCCAAAACAGAGTTCTAGTAGTCAAATCCCAAGCAAAGACACCTTATGAACTTTTCAAAAAGAAGAAACCTTTTATTGGATTTTTCAAACATTTTGGGTGTCCTTGCACAATTCTCAACACCAAATCTCATTTAGGCAAGTTTGAAAGAAAAGCTGAGGATGGATTTCTTGTTGGATACTCCTCTCAGAGCAAGGCATACAGAGTATTCAACAGTTCTTCTAGGATTATAGAAGAAAGTGACAATGTCAAATGCAATGAGAACACACCAAATCTGATTGGTATTGGTCCTGATTGGTTATTTGACATTGATTCACTAACTAATTCTTTGGGTTTTAGTGATGAACAAATTGCAGGAACAAGTTCAGAAAAGATACCAGAACAGAGACAAGAGTTTGTGCTGTTCCTTATACCTACAGTTGATCCTGCTGAATTATGTCAACAAGAAAAGAAAGATGATTCAGAAACAGAGGATTCTGAACCAGAACAGGATGAAGATGGTAAAGGTGATGAAGAGGATATAGGTGAAAAGGAGGATGCTCATCCTTCAGGTTCAGGAAACACAGGTCCTGAAATGCCTACATTGTCAGAGGATGATATTGATGAAGAAAATTATTCAGTATTTGGTGGAAACACTCCTGAAAAAAATTACTCTAATCTTGATGCAAATATTAATGAGGAGGCTGCCCATCAAACAAGAACTCAGAAGAATCATCCTCCTTAGTTGGTGATTGGTGATATCAATTCTCCCATAATCACAAGGCATCAAAGTAAGTTAGGAGGATTGAAAGACTTACAGTCAGGGTTGTTGTCCTGTTTTCTATCCCAGATTGAACCCAAGAAGGCATATGATGCAATGAAAGACCCAAGCTGGATAGAAGCAATGCAAGAGGAGCTGCTGCAGTTTGTGCTGCAAGATGTGTGGGATCTGATTGACCTTCCACAAGGACACAGGGCAATTGGAACTAAATGGATTTTCAGGAATAAGAAAGATGAGAGAGGGATAGTGATAAAGAATAAGGCCAGACTTGTGGCACAAGGGTACACACAAGAAGAGGGGATTAACTATGAAGAAGTGTTTGCTCCAGTAGCCAGAATTGAGGCAATTAGGCTGTTTCTAGCCTATGCTTCTTTCATGAAGTTCAAAGTATATCAGATGGATGTTAAGAGTGCATTTCTATATGGGAAAATTGATGAAGAAGTGTATGTTTTTCAGCCCCCAAGGTTTGAGAATCCTAATTTTCCTGACAAAGTATACAAATTAAAGAAGGCACTCTATGGGCTACATCAAGCACCAAGAGCATGGTATGACACTCTGTCTACCTATCTCTTGGAGAATAATTTTGAAAAAGGAATCATTGACAAGACCCTTTTCATTCAAAGGAAGAAGAAGGACATCCTGCTTGTACAAATCCATGTGGATGATATCATCTTTGGATCCACAAAATATCATATGTGCAAGGAGTTTGAGGAGTTGATGCACAAAAGATTCAAGATGAGCTATATGGGTGAACTCACATTCTTCCTTGGGCTACATGTTAAACAAAAGAAAGATGGCATTTTCATAAGTCAATCCAAGTATGTGCAGGATATACTTACAAAGTTTGGATTTTCAAAAACAAAGCCTGCAAGCACACCTATGAAAACACACAAACAGATCACTGCAGATCTTGAGGGGGAGGATGTGGATGTTCATCATTATAGATCAATGATAGGCTCCCTCATGTATCTAACAACTTCAAGACCAGACATTATGTTTGTTGTATGTGTGTGTGCCAGATTTCAAGTGAGGCCTAAGCAATCTCACTTTCAAGCAGTTAAAAGGATTTTCAGATATCTCAAAGGACAACCTAGGTTGGGTCTTTGGTATCCTCATGACTCACCATTTGATCTGCTTGCATATTCAGATAGTGATTTGGGTGGTGCAAACTTGGATAGAAAGTCTACATCAGGAGGATGTCAGTTTATGGGTGCAAGACTAGTTTCATGGCAGTGTAAAAAGCAAACCACAATGTCCACCTCTACCACAGAAGCAGAGTATATCGCTGCTGCAAGCTGTTACTCACAAGTGCTATGGATTCAAAATCAGATGTTGGTCTATGGTATTACTTTTCTCCACACTCCCATATACATTGATAACAACAGTGCTATAAGTATTCTTCATAATCCAGTGAAGCACTAAAAAACCAAGCATATAGAAATTAGGTACCATTTTATCAGCGATTGCAATGAAAAGAAGTTAATTTAGGTTTTGAAAGTACATACTAGTAACCAATTTGCTGATCTATTCACCAAAGCTTTTGATGTGGGTAGATTCACACTCTTGGTCATAAGTGTAGTCATGATAAACACTGAATAAGCCTCTTTTTATTTTCTTTATGTACCATTTCTGTATAGATTCTTTAATGCTTACTTTCTCATATTTCATTGTGCATGGTGCTGCTAACCATTTGTGTTTAAGTGTTTCAGATTGCTTTGTTGATTAGATACTTGGTACTTCTGGTTAAGTTAATATTGCTCTCACTATTACTCCTACTGATAGTTCAAATATGGTTACGTATGGTTACTACTGCTAGGTAGTTTATACTGCCAGTGCAAAGTTACTACTGTTTTCCTTATTTATACTGCCAGACCGTGTTAATACTACTGGTTTGTTAATGCTGCTAGGGTACTTAGTACCGCTTTTAACTGAAACCCTTAACATTATATACCCTTTCTGACCGCCAAAACCCAAACGGCTCTTTGAATTTCCATTAAGTTCTCATCCTCTCTCTTTCTCTCTAGAATTCTTGATTACCAGTGAGTACACCCTAGTTGTGTTTCGAACCCTAGAATCGATCAGAAAGATGGCAGAACTTGATTTCGTTGATGACCACAATGAGCTTGCAATGTTACAAAAACCCAAACAAGTTGAGGGTTTTCATGAAATTGTGGAGTTCTTATCCCAATTACATATTGCTTATGCGCTAACGGTAAATCCTCCCATCTATGTGGAACATATGCAACAGTTCTGGGCAAATGCATCCATTCAGACTATTGATGGCAATCAGGTCATTCAATCAAGGGTCTGTGATAAACCTATCACAATCCACAGAAGGCTGCATTCGCACTCATCTACGTCTGGATGATGCCTCAGGTATTTCTACTCTTTCAAAAGAAGATCTATTTCAAGAAATTGGTAGAATGGGGTATGAAGGTCCTACTGATGTTTACAAGTTTTACAAAAGCAAATTTTCAACTCAGTAGAGATTCTTTGTTCATACTCTTCAACACTGTATATCTCGCAAGACAACTAGATGGAGTGAGTTTAGCAGCACAATAGCTCATGCTCTTTTATGCTTAGCTACCTCGAGAAAGTTCAATTTTTCACAAATGATCTTAAATGATTTGCTGTCAAACCTGGATACTAAAACCAAAACCAAAAGATTTTATATGTATCCAAGGTTTGTACAAGAAGTACTAAATATGGAATTGACGGATTTACCCTCTTTTAAAGAGGTATATGTACCTAAACCTCCCAAAGGGAAGGTATTTTCCAATATGAAAAGGCCTAGTAAGGACTTTTCTAGAAAAGACACACCATTGTTCTCTACAATGATGGTTGTGTCCCACCCACATGGTGAGGCATCAGGGTCACAACCCATATCTGACCAACCCACTGATGACCTACCCACACCATTCACTTCAAATATTCATCCTCAGCTCCCTGTTAATAAGCCAATTCCCCCAATCATTCAAAAATACGCAAGGAAAAAGGTACAGAAGGTTCCTTCCCTTCATGTATCTACACCCCAAAAGCCTACAAGCCCTCTGCTGGAGCATTCTCCATCAGAGAATATCCAAAGGGAATCCACAGGAGTGTCTCCCAACCCTGAGAAGGTGCTCTCTAAGGAGAAGGATGAGCATGTGGGCAACAAGGCTCACACTACTGATTATGCACAAGGTGTGGATCAGGACAGTGTGAACATGACTAAGACCTTCCCCACGACAACTTTGGATGAGAAATCATCTAAGGGACCCAGGTGCCAAGAAACCAAGGGGGTAGTAGGTGCTTCTGCTATGCAGAAGGCCTCTACTAAAAGATCCCATGATCCTTCACCGGTGGTAAACACACCTAAAGGAGGTGAGGACAGATATAACTATGATGAATTGATGGAAACCATTGGTAATGTGAATCTGGATGTCCTCAATCAAGGTTCAGAGATAAAGGCGCTGAAAAAGGTGATCATTTCTCAACAAGGCCAGATAGACAAACTCAAGAAGATGGTGTTGAATTTGGTGCACAAAAAGAAGAGAAACCAATTTATCTTGAAGAAAAGGGGAAGTGCTAATGATGCTTCCAAAAAGGGGGAGAATCAAGAAGCTGAAGTTGAGAAGGACAGTATGGAATTCCAATTTGAGGGGGAGATTGGTGGAGAAGCTGAAAAGAATGTTGAGGAGAAGAAGAAGGAAGATGTGAAAGCAGCAGAAACTGAAGAAGCAGCAGTAACTACTAAACCAGCAGTAGAAACTGCTAAAACGGTAGAAACAGAGAAAGCAACAGCCGAAACTGGAATGTCTATAGAAGAAATAGAGATTGCAGAGACTTTGGTGAAGGCAAAGAATGACACTCCTAAGGCCACTCAAAAGGCTAAGGGAGTGGTGATTAAAGAAGGAGGCTCAGAGAAGAAAAAGGAAGAGGTCTGTGTGTCAGAGGCCAAGAAGAAAGGGAAAGAGAAGGTGGTTGAGCCTGTGAAACCATTAAAGATGCAAAAGCAAATAGATTTGGATACAGAATTGGCAAAGGAGTTAAATGTACAGTTTAAAAAGGAGTTTGAAAAGGAGGATGATATTCAAAAGGCCAAAGACAAAAAAATTGCAAGAGATTTGGCAACAAGGATAAATAAAGAATATCAGAAGAGTTTGAAGATTGCTGCAAAGAGGGTTACAATGAAAGCAACCAGACAAAGGCAACCAGACAAAGGCAACCTTCAAAGACCTTTCTAGCTGCACAGGAAAGAAGAAAGATGATAAACTTTATGAAAGGATCTGTTGGAGTTCCTGAAGGGATGTTTACAAAAATGTCTTTTGGTAGGATAGAAGACTTATACAAAAAGGAGATGGGCAAGCTACAAGGAGACTTCAATCAGAGGGTTGAATTTGAAAGAAAGATGAAAGAAATATATGATCTGAACATTCAACAGCCTTTTCCTGACAGTGAAGAAGGCACTCCGACTAAAGAAAAGGTAGAAGTGAAGAAAGAAGAGACACTAGCTCAAAAGATTGGAGCTGCCAAGAAAATGAAATCAATTGCTACAAAGAGAAAGGCAAAAAGGCCTAGAACTGAGGAAGGTGAGAAAGAGCAGAAACAACAAGAGCAGCAGAAACAAGCAGAGTAAAGTCTGGTTGCTAAGGTGTATGACCACAGCAAAGTAAAGTTGCAAGGGATGTTGAAAGCTAAGTTGGTATGTCCAACAGGTTCAGAGATGGCTAGAATTGTGATCAGAAGAACAATCAATCAAGTTGCAGGTTTGGATCCTAATCTGGGAAGCTGAGCAGTTATTTTGAAAGCATCGTGAAGACCTTATTCTTAAGAACTTAACTTCTTGATTTCAAAAGTTAAGTTAAGGGGAGATTGTTGGGTCTGAAATGTACTAAGTCTGGATAGTGCTGCTGAGAATTGAAGATTAATACTTCTTATGAGAATTGAAGATTAATACTTCTGAAGACATTAATACTGCTACTTGAAGGATTACTACTGCTAGTAGTATTAGTACTGCTTGAGAGTTAGTACTGCCAGCTAGAAATTACTATTGCTAGCATGTTAGTACTGCTGAAGATGAAGATACTGCTAGAAGGATTAATGTTGCTGATGTTGATAAGGATGGTTTGTGACTTAAAGCGAAAGACAAGGAGATGAAGATAATTATGGAATGGATGCTGAAGATCAACGTTTCTTTAGTAATTATCTTGTAATCTGTTTTGTGTATATAGTCTAGAAGTCTTAGACTATTAGATATTCATATATACATATGTGTTTTGTTTTCAAAGAGAGAATTAGCCTCAAGATTTTTAGTGATCCTTTCATTAGAGAAGTTTTGAACGTCTGTTGAGCTTGTTCAACAGATTGAGACTTTGGTTGTAATCATCAAGTTAATTCAATATAACTTGTGATTTGAATTTTATATATTTTTTCATTGATTTCTTGTTAAAGTGTTATTCCGCAACTTCTTTAACAAAGTTTCTGAGTGTTTATTTAAATTCTTGTTTTGAATTTCGATCCTGACACCATTCCATCCAATTCTCTTCCTACTTGCATATATATAATAGTACAAAAATGACTTTTTGTGACGGTTTTGAAAAATAGGTTTGTAACGGTTTGATAAAAAACGGTTACAAAAAGTCACATAAAAAGTTAGAGAATTGTTTTAGTAACAGTTTTTATAAAGAAACGTTACTATTACAAAAAAAGTAGAAACATAAAGCAACGTTTGAGATAAAAACGTCAATAAAAGGTTCCCTAAGGTAACGGTTTATGGCGGTTTTGAAAAACCGTTGCTTTATCTTGTGATGGTTTTTAAAAACCGTTGCCATATAAGACCTTTTAGTAACGATTTTGTCTAAATCGTTACTTTATGTCGTAACGGTTTTAAAAAAGCGTTACTGAAACTTAATATATGTATAGCAACGCTTATTTGAAAATTGTTTCCAAAAGTCACCAAGTTTTATGACAACGGTTTTGCAAAATTTGCGTCACCTATGGCAATGATTTTTGAAAAAAATACGTCACTATATGCCATGCTTCGGTAACGACATTAAAAAATTTACATCACAATATCTCAAGCTATATTGAGGGTTTCTAATAATTATGTCACCATATGTCATGTTATGGTGATGGTATTGAGTACGTTACGATATGTCATTCTATGGTAACTATTTTGAAAAGTAAATGTCACCGTATGTTATGTTATTTTGACGGTTTTAAAAAACTAAATGTCACAATGGTGAAGGTTTTGTATAATAAATGTCATTATATATCATGTTATGGTGACTGTTAGAATAAGAAACGTCCACGTAAGTCATGCTATGATGACGATTTTGTATAACAAATGTGACCATATGTAATGTTATGGTGATAATTTCAAATAATAAACATCAGTGTATTTCATCCTACAGTGACGGTTTTGAACAAGAAATGTCATCGTACATCATGTTACAATGACGGTGATAAAAGATAAACGTCAAGGTACCTCATGCTATGGTGACGTTTTTGAAAAATAAACGTCGCCGCATTTGATGTTAAAATGACGGTTTTGAAAATTTTATGTCACCTAATATCATGCTACTGTGATGGTTTAGAAAAAATAAATGTCACCGTGCATCATGCTATGTGACGATTTTGAAACATAAATGTAATCATACGTTATGCAAGGGAGACGGTTTTAACAAAAAAACGAGTCACCATATGTCATGCTATTGTGACGTTTTCAAATAATAAACGTCAATGTATGTCATGTTTAAATGATGTTTTTAAATAATGAACACCATCTTATGTTATCTTATAGTGATGGTTTTGAAAAATAAACGTCACCCTATGTCATTTTACAGTGATGGTTTTGACATCTTAATGTTACCGTATGTATGTTATGGTAACGACGTTGAATGGAAAACATAACAGTATGTATTGTTACAATGACAGTTTTGAATGATGAACTTCACCGTATACCATTTTATAGTGACAATTTTGATAAAGTTATGTCACCGTACATCATAATGTACATGTAGTGATGGTTTTGATAAATTTATGTCACCATATGTTAGGTTACAATGATGCTTTTGAATAATAAACGCCACTATATGTTATGCTCAAGTGACAATTTTGAATAATAGACATCATTATATGTCATATTACTGTGAAGGTTTTGAAAAATAAACTTCACCATTTGTCATACTAGGGTGACAGTGTGGAAAGATACAATGACGGTTTTGATTGATAAATGTCACCGTATGTCATGTTATGGTGACAGTTTTGATAAATTTACGTCGTCGTATGTCATGTAGCGATGATTTTGAGAAATTTACTCATGGTATGTAATGTTACGGTGACGGCTTTGAATGATAAATGTCACTATATGTCATTTTATAGTGACAGTTTTGATAAAGTTACGTCACCGAATGCCATGATTCTGTGACGGTTTTAAGAAATTTACCTCATCGGTTGTCATGATACAATGACAGTTGAGGATTTTATGTCGTTGTATGTCATGACACAGTAACGGTTCTCATATGTAGTAAGTAGAGTATTAACCCATAAACAGTATAATAATCGATGACAATCTCAGTTTAAACAATCTCCATTTCTATTCAATCTCAGGAAACGATTACACATTATTCTCTCTCTAGAAAAGAACACGTATCACTCTTACAACAACTACTTACAACTACTCGCACACCACTAGCTATATACCTATTTATACAAAGACATAGACACTCACAACACTAGCTTTGACTTTAACAATTATTACAATTGACTTTGACTTTGCATGAGAGATTGATTTGAGCTTTGACTTTCAGACTTCAGTCTTCATGATCTTGTATTCAACAGATTTATGCTCTAACATAGTGCATGTTGATATATTGAAATATTAGTGACTAAAATTAGTGGTCATTAAAATAAAAGTATTAGAGACTAAAAATAGTGGTCACTAAAATGAACGTGGTAGTGAGTCACTAATTTCAAAGATTTAGTACCTAAAAATAGGTGTCACTAAATAGTATTTAGTAGTTCATATTAATTGAATAGATTAGTGACAAAAAATAGGTGTGACTAAATGGTATTTAATAGTTCATAAAGAAATTAATTCTTTTATATCGAATTGAACCATTGGATATAGAAAACCCGTTGTACAATGTTAGTCGAAGTCGGGAAAACTATAAAATTAAACAAAACCCTATTAATCTAACTCAGCCAATTTTTGTAAAACCTATAATGAAATATTTATTTTCCTCCAAGTTCATAGAGAATTAGAGATAATACAATAATATATAGAAAATACAAGTATTTATAAACTTAAAAAGGCAATCATGCTTTTGGTGCCTCCTCTAAGAATCTTCAAAGTTGGACTAGATAGTTGACTCAGTTTTTCTATCCGGCTGCAATCTTCAGCCCTTCATTCTTCACAATCATATTCAAAACAAGGTTAATATCAACACACACAAAATTAGACCAATAAAAGTTAGGCATCATGCAACATGAAACCCACTAATCCCTTTCAACAATGTCATCTAGATTTATTAACCATTAAGGTCTTGGAAAGTGACCTAATAAATTCAAAAGAATAGACTTCATGACTTCAAGAAAGCAGTAGCATTAATAGTTTGTGATCTATTGATGTTTTTTTATCCACGTTCATATCCTAGAAACAAAATATAAGAATATTACAAATTAGGAATCATAAATAAGACATTCTCGTGCAACATACCATTAATAAAAAGCATACATAAAAATAATATTGTGTAGCTATAAAATTTTATTCAAATTGTTTCAACTCCTAGCATAATTTAATTCAAATTTTAAGCCAAAAAGTAGTCGAACTAAAAGATATGACGAAGAAACATACCCTGAAAAGACCCGTATCTATGTGAGAAGAGACCAAAATAGCTAGATTGTAAGCTATAAGGGTTGTTTGCCAAAGCTAAAAACATATTAGGGAAAGGGTCGATGAGTAAGCAAAACAACTAATTGATTTCGTTGTAGAAGAATTTCCGGTATCTCCTGCTTTAGATGCATATTTCGTGAATAGAAACCATGTGTTGATGCACCAATTCCTGCACGTGTTGATAGTCAAGTCACTTACATGTCAAGAAAGCTAGTAACTTTGTAAAAGAATCAACCAGCCACTTGAACTAGGATATATTGATACATTCTTTTGATGACCCAAGGATAAAGTGCCAAGGTAGTGGTTCCATAGAGAGAAACATCTCTTGAGATTTAGATAATAGTTGGCATTTTACTACAATCTTGAAAATAATCATAACGGACAATGTTGAATTAATAAAAAATGATTTCACAAGTAAACACGTAATTATAAAAACAATTTCAATTATCATATCAAGAATACCTTCGGATGTGAATAAACATCTTATATTGCACACATCCACAAGAAAATATGCATGTGCCTTTTTCAACATCTGTATTGGTTAAGTACTAGTTATGTACCTGCTGCATTACAGTGGGGTTTAAAATTTGATGTAAATTAAGTACATAAAATTATAAATACAACGCGGTAACAGTTGGCATAAACCAATATTGTAAACATACCCACGTGATCTAAAGTCAAAATCTCAAACACGTTATAGTTACCCAAAAATCCACATTATAAACACCAACATTGTTTTATATACAACGGATTCCTAATCAATCCACCCCCTTTTCAAATATAATTTCAACAATGTAATAGAGAAATAGATTTGCACTGGCATCACTTCACGTTATATCTTATTTACAGTCTCAAACAGTTTTATTAATCTATGCCGGAAGTAATAACATATGGCTTTAGGTCGCCAGACCTTCTAAAACACCATAACCTAAAATATAACATGTATTTTGGTATTGGATACAAACCATTAAGCAATTCAACTTACAACCCTCACATAAAACAAATGGATTGAAAAATTACAAGCCATGTTTTAAGAAAACGAAGATCACAATCGCTGACATTAGCAAAGGAAGTTAAACCAACTCTGGACGGCAAAATCAACAATTCATAACCAGCATGCATACACATAAACATACTAAAATTAGAGGCAGGCCATCAAGAAAAAATTTGAAAGAAACAAAATCCCATTTGTTTGACAGCAAGCAACAGATATACAAAATGATGAAGGTATGTTTGACGTATTTGTTAACCCATGGTTCATGTTCTTTTTAGTTCTCTTTTGCTGGTGATAACTTATTTTTGAGAGAAAATAGAGTTAAGATTAAACAAGAGCAAGGCCAAGTATGTTATATGATGAAACCTACAGCTACATAAGTTGCATGTTTTACATGCATTGATTTTGATGGATATTTCTTCCCTAAATATTCTGTTATGAAGAGGCAAATAACTTGGACGGATGACAAGTACTTGCACATGTTTGAAGTATGAAAAATTATATCATTTGTTTATCCTCATACAATTCATATATCTCAGATGAGACGTATGTGCAGATATAGATATAGGAAGAAAGAAACAAATCAACATGAACATTACTTACCTCAATTGATGAAGTAGGCCAACTTGAATGTTTCATGAAAGACAATGTTCACAGCAGGAGATGTCCAAAATCTAGAGCTAAATCACAGCAAGAGGTTGAGAGAGGATATAGTTTGATAAAAAAAAATTAATTACAAGATACTTCCTATGCATATGTTTAAGGCTATGTTCGGCAAACTAGCTTATAAGCTAGCTTGTAGCTGATAAGCTAGCTTTTCAAAACGCTACTTTTAGTAGTGTTTCAATAAGCTAGCTTATGGTCATCTGAACATCTACCAGGAAAAAAAGCTAGCTTATAAGCTAGCTTTTTTTGCCGAACATAGCCTAAGTAAAGAAAGGTTCTCATGCTACACACACCTCTTTCCCAAGTTGTGCCATGTTAACGACAAGACAGTAAACTCCTTTCGCCTATAACAATTACCTTAGAGGTATTTCTTCATAGCGAGGGAAAATGCTACTATGCTACAATGCAATTTCCATTTGGTACTACCCATGTCAAAGAAGACACTGGAGCGCAATTAGCCTCTCTAGCTGATGAAGAAAAAGTTGCTCCATTGTTCAAGTTCTCCCAATCAAATTGTCCATCCTAAAAGCAAGCATCATCCACTACAAATGAAAATTCAGTTCATAAATAACAAAAGAGAACAGAATTCTTATTGCTTAACTTTAAATCCATCGAGTTTTTCATTCATATGGAGTACAAGATCATCAATGTTACACATGGTTTTTAAAATGACATTATTTGACTAAAAGAATAAAAATGCTATTTAGTTATTGTGCAAAGAAGCTACAACAAGCCTTTTATCCCAAACTAAAAGGTGACTCTTTATTCAATAAAATCTTTTATCCCAAACAAATGGAATATACAACATATCATAAGATCATGAGCCACCCTCACTGATAGTGTAAGCTATAAAAAGAACTATACATGTATGTGACCAAAATCATCAACATCCATGGCTCATATGTCAACTAGTGCAATGTGGACTATATGTTCACATTAATGAGGATTTTTATATTTTAAGCAACAGGCACAAATGCACACAAAAGCAGAAAAAGAATAAATAATCCATGAGTACAAATCTACATAACATTAGATTCAAGGGGTTCAAGCCTCATCAAAAGCATGTGAACAAAACCCAATTTTAGATCATGGAATCCCCACCATCTCAAGGTCTAGAGAACTTGCTTCCAGCTTGGTCAAGGTAAGTATATGACAGAACAAAAACTCTCATTGGTGGTTAATACTAGAGTGAATTACATGCTTGGTCCCTATAGTTAGTACTTGGTACTTACTAACACGTCCCGTCCCCTTCTTTGTAAATTAACCAAAAGATCGTGCCCCTATGGTTGCATTTTTATAAACGAGTTTGGTCCCTATCACTAACTTCCATCAAATAATCAATTAGGATGATCATTTTAGTATTTTTATGTTTTAATCACATTTTCCATTAAAAATTGAATTACTATATTTCATTTTTTTTATTGCATACATATATATGGGGGGGGGGGGGGGGGGGGGGGGGGGTTGTATTTTGCTGCCATTTCAATCTCGAAGATGGGGCAATGAAGCTCGTTATAATTTACTCCAGTTGGCAACATGCATTTCCTTACCTGCTGTGTATGTGACCATGTGACCAACAACTAATGGTTTTGTACAACAACTAGCTTCTGTGTTGTATGATCATATGATGTACTGCAAAACACCAATTTTAGATTCAACACCCAATCTACTCCAATAACTCAAAATCAAGGCAAGAAGCAGTGAAAGCAGTTTCAATTTCAATGCCTTCTAATATTTGGCCAACCATAAAGACCCACATCAAATCAAAAAATTTGGTGAATCTTCTCTACGAATCTTAATTAGAAGCTGAGGACATGATCATAAATATGAAGCGTGGTTTGTTGCTTCTATTTGAACACAGGTTATTTGTTTTCTTAGCAAACTAATAACAACCAAATTTACCAGGCCTCACCTCAATATTCCCCAAGAAACTTAAAACACTCAGAAACCCAACTCCAGTTTTTCAAACCAAGATTATCCAACATAAACCAACTTTAGAATCAACACCAATTTGATTGTACCTTACAAGTATCCAAATATGTAACAATTTATAATATATCCAGCAAACTAATACCCAACAACTAATTGGTTGAACATTTTTAAAAATTGCTACAACAATGGTTATAGATCCTAACATAGCTAGGTTAGGAGATAATTGGGCTTGTCATGACGTTGTTAGGATCTCATATAGCATAGGACAAGGATTAGTCATTACCAAAATCTCTCATTGAGGATTTTTATCGAACACCTGGTGTTTTTCATAAAACAATGAAGTACCACACAAAAATCAAACACAAATAAGGTAATCAACAAAAATTAACACAAAAAGTTCGAAGAAATTTAACATAAGCAGCTAAATTTGAAGTCCACGAAAACCAACTATGAGAACCAGGATTCTAACCTCGTTGCTAATCAATCTTCAGGGTAGATGATTGTTTTGTTCAATAGCCAAATGCCGCCCATTGAACTCTTGAACCGGTGAAAAAAAGAATCACGATTGAACGATTATGGTAAATTACAGAAGCAGACATTGACTTTCACTTCCAAGAGTTACATAGATCAGTAGTTCAAAAAAAAATTTACATATACTCTGAGATCGAAGATGGACAGAGAAAGCAAGAACGAGAGAGGAGACACGTCAAGAGGTCGTCGGTGAGAGAAGACACTTGTAAGGTTTCAGTTCCAAAACAGGAGCAATGTTTCTAGTAAGAAAAATTTAGATCTAACAACCAAACACGGGGAAAGAGGCGAATGGAGAAAGAGGGGGAATAAGGGGAGCGAACTAAATTTTAACTCCCTCCATTTTAGTTGGTAATGATAAATGAGACGTCCATGTTTTATTTTCATTTCTCTTGGAGTAAATTACAAATTTCGTATATGTGGTATTGAAAATCTTGAATTAGGTCCCCTAAATTAAATTATTACATATATGGTCATCATGGTATATATTTATTATATTCTTTATACTTATATTATAAATCACGAATAAAAAACTTTTAAATACAAATTATCATACACAAGGTACCATCATTTTATACAAAATTTTAAAAATCTCTTAATTTACAAGTATCAAAACACAAGATACATATTACCACTGCAAACTTCTAACACCCATCAATTTGGTATGGGTATGTGCAGGGTCTTCCTTCTATGCACATATTTTCATGTATCACTATTAATTAATATATTATATTACTATAATTTTGTTTTAATTATATTATTAAATATGTAATTGGTTATTTTTCTATATGTCATTAAAATATATAAGATAATCATTGAATTCTAATAAAATACTTAATTTTTTATATAAAAAACATTATATTATTAAGCCTAAATTAAACAATTTTATAAAAAAAAAACATTATCACTTTCTCAAAACCATCCAAAATCGTACTGTAAATCGACAAAAAAATAAAATGAAACATTAAAATCGTGATGTATCTAGTTGCATTGCGCGAGTACGCTTCTAGTATTAATATAATAAACACATCGACCCATGACTCCCAGATTGAAATCATCATCGAAACAATCAAGGTTGTAAACTCCCCAACCCCTTGCATGGTTCCCCTTCGTCTCTCCCTCCTTCAATCAATCTTCTTCGTCTAACAAATCTAAAAACCTCCTTCGGCTCCCCCAAAAACACTCACTTGCCGCCACTGTAAAGACGCATAAACACCGACCTGCTACCTCAATAAACCCTAAATTTCAGACAACCACCACCTGCAAAATCTCCGGTAAGTTTCATTTGGGTAACTGGGTTTCAATCAAGGTCTGGTGGCCTTTACCAAGAAGGGTCTTTTTTTGTTCCAATAAGGTCCGATCGTGATTTAGAAGAGAACTCAAAATAGGGAAATTAAATAGAAACTCAAAGTCCGAAATAATCCGGATACAAAATCCAAAACCCAAAACCCAAATCTAAATCTAAATCTAAATCTAAATCAAAACCCAAATCTAAAACTAATTCACTAAATTGAAAACAAATTTTGAGGTGTGTTCCGATGGTGGTGTTCACGCCAACACTAGAGAGAAAGAGAGAGGTATGGTGTTCTTCTATGGATCTCATATATGCTTGTGTTCACACTAATCTTCAAAAACAATATGTGTTTTCACTCGAGTTTTCTCCTAGCTAGAAAAAATGTCCAAGAGAAAATGAGGGACTATAGTTGTTAGGGGGTGGCAACCGTAGGGACCAAAAGTGTAATTTACTCTCATTTTTTATAAACTATTTGATTTGTAAGAGATTGAGAAGATGAAAGTTCAAGATGAAGATGCTCTTGATGAAGCAGACGAGGTTATTGGACACAGATGGAATCACATTAACAGTGGTCGATGGGATTTGCTTGTAATCTCGGTGGGAGGTGTTAGAGAAGAAGGATGTTTCAAGTAAGGGGTTTTGGTGGTTCAACTCCTACTGATTGCTGATGTTGGGTGTTGGCAAAAGGAGGTGGAGGAGATGTTGTTGTAAGGGAAAAGTTGCAATTCGTCCATCATTAATTCGTTCCTTCCACATAGACGCAATAGATCTAGGGTTTTTTAGACCTGGGTTCGATGGAGATATAAAGAGATGTTAAGTTGTAGTGGTCTGGATTGAGGAGGAGGAGAGAGCCAGAGAAAGGAACGTCGGTCGAAGAAAAAGGGGAGGTACACACTAGATCTAGTTTCCAATCCCATGAACTTTTTTAAATAAATAAATCATCAAACTTTTTATTTATTCTAAAAAATGTTCTAATGGTTAAACATTTAATAAATAAAAATTCAGTGATTTATTTATTAAAAAAAGTTTAGAGACTTAATCAATTAAAATGATGACATGTATTGGAATTTCTAGATTTTTCCCACCCAAATAACCAAGAAAACATATTTATAATAACAATAACAAGCAAAAGAAGACCATTTGCACTATGAGTTGATAAATTGGATTCCCACCGATATCAGTCTACAATAAAAATTTATCTTTTCTTATGAACTTATGGGTCGTTTACTAAACGGGTACCCGTAAATGCTTATCCATAAGAGCACCATCCTTACTTTATCAAATAATATTCTTGATGAATCATTGGTAAACGTATTAGTCTTATCCCTCACTTATCGGGTAGAATTCGGGGTCTTTGCCACATTCACCAAAATAGTAATAAGTGACATTTGATAAATATTTGATAAAGAACCATTTAATTCTAAATGTAATTAGTCCTCTTGCCAAAAACGTCAAACGTTAACCTAAGGGCGCGTTTGATTTGCGGGATTGGAATGAAATGGATTGGATTTCAAGGAGAGATTTGGATTTAGGGGGATTTGAAATCCCTTCATGTGTTTGGTTTGTAGGATTTGGAATGAATTTCAAATCCATTCCTTTACAAGTCTTGTTTGATTTGTAGAATTTTGATTGAGTTTTTTTTTAATTATTTTCTTGCTTTATAAAAAATTTATTTTTATTGGTAAACGTCATATTTGGATCGATACAATTTGACGTCTGAATCAATGTTTTAAAAACCGGGTCGACCCGGTGAAGAGACCGGGTTTATGCCATTTTATGACCAGGATTGAACCGGCCGACTCTATTAAAAAACCAGTTGAACGGTCATAACGAACCAGTATCGAACCGGTTGACCCGGTAACAAAAGTTAAAAACGAATAGTCAATAGGCAATACGTATTAGCGTTAAAAACCAACACTCCAATGTCTCAAGATCCATGATTAGGTTTGATCGTTATATTTCGTTTGGATGTATTTGAATTGATGAAAAACTTATGCTTATGTGTATTTATTTAATGTTTTGGGATTGATGTAAAACTTGTTGTTATGTGTTTTTTTAATGTTTTGACTTGTAGACATCAATATTTTGGTTATATATATATATATATATATATATATATATATGCATGAAAATGAAAAATACAAATAAATTCTTGAAACCGTGTTGAACCGTGACCCGGTTACCACACCGGGTCAATCAAAAAACCGATTTTTAAAACATTGTTCTGGATCACGTTTTAGAATCCATCGGATTTGGATTTCAAATCCATGCCTAAAGCCAAAGATTTCCAAATCCATCATATGAGGGATTTTAAAATGGACAACGAATTTGAAATCCGGTCAACGAAATCCTTTCCTGCAAACCAAACGCAGGATTAGAATGGATTTGAAATCCAAATCCCTCCAAATCCATTCCAATCCCGCAAACCAAACACGCCCTAAGTTCTTAATTATAATGCTTCATGTATATTTTGAATACCCTTTAAAAATGGAATTCCCAATTAAACACTTAAATAATATTTTGATAATTTTTCGTAACTTAAAATACTAATTTAGCACTAAAACTCCATTTTTTAATTATAAACCTTGTATTCTTCAAACGTCACATAGTTATTTGAAACATCCTAAAATTTAAATATTTAAAGAAAATTGGAAAAAAGATTTTGATTCAAAATTTCCTCAATTTTTTTCCCTCATTTCCCTCCCTCTCAGTCCCCTACTCCGTGAACCCTAAAAAAATTTCATTTCCTCGCCTCTTCTCCCAAGCCAGAGCCATGAGCTCATCCCCCCTGCACCATCGTTAACCTAGGTTTATTTGCTGTACCTTTTCTTCTCCCCACTGCTCTATCGTTTTGTCCCCCCTTCTTCTCTATGTGTTCTCCGCTGACAACTGTTGTCAAGGCCCACTTCGTTGCCGATCTGCTACTCGCTGTAGCAGCACCAAGCATCGTCGTGATCATCTTCCTTTTCATCCATCTCTCTCAGCCACATCCGCTCCTGCAACACCGACCTCCAGATCGCTACCATCCACAAATTGATTGTGAGTTAGCGTGATTAAGATGATTTATAAAGATATGACCACTTTATTCAAGGTCATTAAGATAACTAACCTCTTGTTATAGTAGTGAATGATCTGAAATCCAACACTCAGGGCGCGTTTGGTTTGCGGGAATGAATTGGATTTCAAGTAAGGATTTAGATTTGGAGGGATTTGAAATCTTTCCCCATTGCAAAGGAATTACAAATCCATCAATTTAAGGATTTAAAAAGGTCAAAGGATTTCCAATGGTCAACATATTCCATTCCTGCAAACCAAAACACAAGATTGGAATGGATTTGAAATCCCTCCAAATCCATTCCAATCCCGCAAACCAACCTGACCCTCAATATACAGGCTACATAGTAGGTTTCTATGGTTTTGGGAGCTTGTCAAAGCATTTAGCAAGGAAGACAACGTGTGATTGCTTCAATCCGTGACCGGTACAGCAAAGCAAAAGGTTATTATCAGAGTTTTTCTATCAATTACAATTAGATACATTAGCTACTATTTAGCAGTACTTTGTTGTATATAGATAATTTAGTAGAGCTTATTAATCTGTAAGAACATTTAGATGTTGAAAACTCGTAAGAATTAATCTCTATATTTTGCAGTATCAATACTATCTACTGTTCTATGTATGGAAGTATGGAACATCGAGTGGAGTTTTCTAGTTGATGGTACCATAAGAAGCATTTTATTCTGTTAGCATATGAAGTTGTTGACTACAATGTAGTTCTATATTGAACTATACTTATTTTTTAATCTTATTAGACTCATGCTTTCAGTTCTGAACTCTTTTTGGCTTTTGATGCAGCTTAATATTGTAGATCTGTAGTCAATCAACTTGTGAATGTTCACATATGAAAGTAAGTTTTGTAGTTTATTGTATTTACAAGACGTCTTCTATTTACATTTTTCAGCTTCAAGCCTTTAAGGAATCATTTTTGTCCTTGACAAAACATACAGATAAGCAAGTATATTTTAAAATGTGTTTAGATATTTTTTTGCTTCTGGACAGTATCACAAGTCTGCTCCACTTTCTGATAAGCCTGGTCTGCATTCTAGAAGCCATCATGACATAGACCATACATCACATGTTGCTTCTGGACGCTTCAGAAGCAAATTGTTACTTCAGAAAACTTATCAAGTCACTTTCTTATGGAACCATCAAACCTGCAGCACCAAAACTAAAGTCTGGTGCACCAGCCTTGCAATCATCTTCAGACTTCAAACCAACAGCATCACAAGGCTTGAAACTAGCAGCATTCATGTGTCTTTTTTGAGCCAAATGACACCTCCACAACCTCTTTAATTTACAAACTAACTTCAACCCACCCGCTTTTTAGTACGAAAGATATTAGTTCGAAACAACTTCTCCAAAAAAAAATTGAAACATCACCAAGATTTAGCCTTTGTTGCACATGTTGAATCCAAAGTCCCCAAGATAGATTATTTATAACCCGAAATAAAAAACCAATTGAACTTCAACATCAGCATCGAATTTTGAGTTTTAAGCCCTTGGACTACAATTGGTTCAACTTTGAGTCTTTGACAACAAGAAAAACATTGTCTTAGCCAACTTGAACCACACATATAGCAACCCTTGCCCTAATCTTCTTCTACCTGTCGCACAAAATGCACTTTGGTGTTGCATCAGCTTCGAACAAGCACGAAAACCTTGTCCTAAGCTTTTTTCCCTGCTGTTTAAGAAACCAAACATTTTTTTTAACTTCCGAAGCATCCAACACAGCTTTGGTAATTCACAGATTCTGCATCAAAAAACATGAACCTATGCACACAAAGCTCAACTAGAATTGCACAACAAAAACAACATTAGAGAACAATCCCTCTTATATGGTAACTGTTTTATGTTGCAATAATTCTAGTTAATTAACCTCACAGACCCTGGATTTAGGTTTTTTATTTTGCTGCTTTCTTTGGGATGTTTCTGGATCCCTTATCCCATAAAAGTCCATATTTATAACTTTGTTTTGAACAACCCCTCTTAGATGGCCATTGTAATAGACCACTTATATATAGCCAGGGTTACATTTTTTTTTCTTAAAGTCTCATGTTTGTATCATCAACCATCATGTTTTATTTTACTATACAAAATTTAATCATGCATTGTTTGCGTTTTTAATGGTCTTTTGTGTGTTTAACACATGTTTTAGATGTTTTATCCGAGTTTCTTGGGATCAATATAAACTAATTACTAACATTTTTAGGATATCTCAAGTCACTTGCTAGCTTCTTGATCTTCACAACAAACAAACAGTATATGGAACACCCGTCCAGGATGATTGCTATAGAGTATTGACTGCGAAATACTAAAGCCAACTTCATTTTTACCCATCCAATATGTTGAGCACAGGATAATATAAGAAGCTCATGTTGTTTTGTCGTTGTTTATCTAATTTCACTCTTCCCTTTTTTCAAAGGAGAATCATGCATATCATGTATACAACCGTTGGTATCAAGATATTAATATTTTATTATCATTATATCATATAAAACTTATATGTCTGGAAGCCATTGCAAAGGTTTAGGCCTTTAACATGTTGACACACATACAACACCGGTTTCTCGTATAATTATGATCTAATATGAGTTATGTGACACTTGTGTGATTACTTCATCTAATTTATGGTAGGAGATTAACTATGGTAATATGGATTAGGCTATTTCATTTATTTGTTGAATTTCATAACTTATATTGGGATTATTTTTATCTAATGTTTTGGTTGTTCAACAATGTGTTAGTAATTTGTTCTATTAGATATGCTGAATTTACTTTATTTTCTGCAGGCGTCACAAACTTTGATGACCACAACGAGAAGCAAAATAAGAATGGAAAGAAAAATTAGACAACTATTACTCATAGCATACAAGTACCTTTCATAAGAAAAATATTGTTTTAGATGGAGTTCAAGATTACTATAGGTGCTTAAAACATAGTTTTTTTTACAGAATGAATGCATTTATTATTTGTATTTTTATACCTTATATATTCATGTAATAATAATAATCAATACTAGTTTAATGCTCCTATGTATATATTGAAAATAATTTTATTTTTATTCTGAAATTATATATATATATATGTATATAATTATATATAGGGGCAGGTTCAAACGAGAAGGTAGTCAGTTTGCGAGAAGGCGAGAAGGAATATGAGCCACATAATTTATTAATTAAAAAATAACATAAATAACTTTTATAATTTTTTTTGGGATAATTACATTTTGAATTGGATAAATCCTTAAAAATCTCATAATATCTTTTAAATTTATTTATTTTTTAATTTTAATAAATTCATAATTTTTTTATCAAATTTATATTATTATTTTCTAGATAAAATCATATTTTCATCAAATATCACATGTGATATCCATAACTAATTCATTATTTATTTCACAATTTTTTCTCTATTTTTTAGATTTACGTTTTAAATCACATGTGATTAACTTCGTTTAACATATGATATATTATTATGTATCACATATGATCCCACTAGGTGGATTTTTGTAAATATCACGTATGATAATATATGTCTGAATATAAATGACGTATAATCAAATGTGATAACATTTACATCACAAAAATATCTATAAATATAAATATACATAATCACATATGATTAACTAAAATATATACAATTATCACATTTGATAATATTTCACAAAAAGATCTATAAATAGAAGTATACATAATCACATATGATTAACTAAAATATATACAATTATCACATGTGATAATATTTACATCACAAAAAGTTCTATAAATAAAAGTATACATAATCACATATGATTAACTAAAATATATACAATTATCACATATGATAATATGATATATGATATACATAAATATTCATATAATGATATCACATGTGATATTTGATTAAAATTATGAATTGTTTTTTATTAAAAGTATATTTAGAAAAAAAAATTAATAAATAAAATAATAAAAATTGAAATTAAAAAATAAATAAATCTTAAAGATATAATGAGAATTTTAAGGATTTATCCAATTTACAATAATAATTATCCTAATTTCTAAAACTATTTTTCATTTTTTATTTAATAAATTATGTGACCCACATTTCTTCTCGCATTCTCGCAAATTAGTTTGCTTCTCGCATGATCCTCCCTCATTATATATATGTGTGTATATATATATATATATATATATATATATATAGGGAGATGTTCATTTGAGAAATGGTAAATATATGAGAAATAGAGAAGTAATCTTAGCCATTCATCTGGTCAACATTTGCGGCTTTAACCGCGAAGCACCGGATAATTCTTGTGTGGTTTATAGAAGGTAGAGGGGTAATTTCGTAAAATACACGGGATGAGTTCATATATGAATCTGTATGAATCACAAAGATTCATATATGAATCTGTTAATTAGTTCAACTGATTCATATATGAATCTTTGTGATTCATACAGATTCATATATGAATCACAAAGGTTCATATATGAATCTGTTAGTTAGTTCAATTGATTCATATATGAATCACAAAGGTTCATATATGAATCAGTTAAAAGAGTTCAACTGTGAATTGCACTGGTTCATATATGAACATATAGTTCATATGTGAATTATACATGTTCATATATGAACACAACCCATGTGTTTTGTAAAATTTACGAAATTGTCCTTCTATTTTTGGGATAGCCGCAACTTTTGACCAGTCAAAGCCGCAACTTTTGACCGGTCAAAGCCGCAATATTTGACTAGTCAAATCCGATTTTGACCATATGAATGGCTAGGATTACTTCTCTATTTCTCATATATTTACCATTTCTCAAATGAACCAAACACTATGTATATATATATATGTATATATATTATATTAGAGCGATATTATACAAAACTATTGCCAAATAGTAGTTTATGGCAACAGTTTTGAAAATTAAATGTCACCGTCTGTAATGATACAATGACAATTTTGAATAATAAATGTCACCGTAAGTCATGTTATAGTGACATTTTTGAAATAATAAACGTCACCATATGTTATATACGATGATAGTTTTGAATAATAAATGTGACCATATATCATGTTATAGTTACGGTTTTGAATAATAAACGTCACTGTACGTCATTCTATGGTGACGGTTTTGAATAGTAAACTTGATCATATATCATGCAACGGTGACAGTTTTGTAAAATAAACATCGTCGTACGTCATGTTACGGTAACTGTTTTGTAAAATAAATATCGTCATATGTCATGTTACGATAACGGTTTTGATTAATAAATGTCACCATAGGTAATGCTACAGTGATGATTTTGAATAATAAATGTCACCATACATCATGCTACGGTGACGATTTTGGAAAATAAACGTCACCATGTCATGAAAAGTTGACGATTTTAAAAATAAAAACGTCACCATATGTCATGCTATAGTGACATTTTTGATAAATAAACGTCACCGTATGTCATGCTACAATGACAATTTTGATAAATAAATGTCACTGTATATCATGCTTAAGTGACGACTTTAACTAATAAACATCGCTATATATTATTCTACGGTGACGGTTTTGAAAAATAAACGCCACCGTATGTTATGTTATAGTTGTGGTTTTGAATAATAAACGTCACCGTATGTCATATTATAGTGACGATTTTGAAAAATAAAGGTCACCATATGTCATGCTATGGTGATGATTTTGAAAATTAAACGTCACTTTTTGTCATGCTACCGTGACAATTTTAACAATTAAAGGTTATTGTATGTCATCCTACAGTGACGATTTTGACTTATAAATGTCACTCTATGTCATGCTATGGTGACGGTTTTGACAAAGAAATATCACTATATATCATGCTATTATGACGGTTTTGAAAATATAACATCACTATATGGCATGCTACGGTGACGGTTTGAGGAAAAACATTAATTTTTTATAGACCTAAAGTGACGGTTTTAAGTTATTGTAACGTTTTTTTATGTGATTTCGTAACGTTTTTTAAAAGTAACCAAAAGTGTATCAAAAGTGACGGCAAGTAAGGTGACAATTTTTATGTCCACGAAAACCGTTACCATATATACCTATGGTGACGGTTTTTAACCGTCACTAAAGACCTTTTTTGTACTAGTATATACTATTCCCCCAAGTTGTTCCTTTTCCTCCGAACCCACTTTCCTGCCTCCTTAAACCACCCTCTTCCCTGTAAAGGCTTTTTATCACCGACACCATAAAGAATCTTTATCCGTTAGAAACCGCCACCACCACTTACACAAAAGCCCCCAATTTTCCCATTGCAAAGATCCCACGTTCAAACCCCCCTTTTTGAGGGAAGTCAAAGTTCTATTCCAATTTAGCCGATTCGTAGTATTCTTTTCTCTTTCCCCTCTCCCCCCCTCCCCGAAAAGATCTATTCCTCACTCTTTCCAACTCTTTAATCACTCCTCTTAGGGATCGAAACAACGAGAAAAAATATAACGACAAACTACTGAGGACCGATTTAACCAAAGTTAATCGACCTCCGAACCACATAATCCTTGTTTTCCAAGAAGCGGGTTTTTTCTTTGCCTTTTCGATTGCCGGCTTCCAATGATCAATTTTATTCATCGATGCACCAACCGGGAGACCAAGATACATAAAAGGAAGAGTACCCCAACCACAACCCATACTTCTAGCCCACAATTGAATTTAGTCCTCCATGACTCCTACCCCATAAATTTTGCTTTTGCCAACATTAATCTTCAACCCCGAAATCTATTGAAAACACCGAAGAATCTTCATGAGAATTTTCAGATTTGCTAAGCTCCATTTACCAAAAAATATCACGTCATCCACATATTGGAAGTGCGACACCATTGTTCTGCTTCTCCCCACTTTAATACTTCCGAAAAGACTTTTTTCCACCGTCTCCTTTGTTAACCATGGAGTTTTCGGCCTCAACAAGGAAGAGGAAGGGGCCAAAGGATCCCCTTGCCTCAAACCCTTTTCAATCTTGAACTCCTTTGTCGGGGTCCCATTTATATGCACCGATAAGGACGCATAATTTAAACAAGCCTTGATCCAATTTCTCCATTTAATCCTGAATCCCATAAACTCCAAACTCTTTAGAAGGAACGACCATTCCAGACTATCATAGGCTTTCTCGAATTCTACTTTAAAAATCAAACCACTTTTCTTTTTCTTTTTGTCGAAATCTACCACTTCATTTGCAATCAAAACCCCGTAAAGAATGTATCTCCGTTTGATGAAAGCACTTTGGGACTTTCTTATCAGTTTCCCCACCATGGTCTTCATTCTCTCCGACAAAATCTTCGACACCACTTTGTAGAACACTCAGATCAAACTTATTGGCCGGAAGTCCCCTAACCCCCAAAGGGTTTTCATTTTTTGGAATCAACGCAATGAACGAAGAATTGCACCCCTAACTGATTTCTTCCTTCTCCCAAAACCAATGCAACGCCCTTGACAAATTACCTTTAATAATACCCCAAAACCTCTTAATAAACGTAAAAGTGAAACCATCTGGACCGGGCGATATATTATCCCCACAACTCTTAACCGTATTCCAAATTTCTTCCTGTGCGAAGGGTCTTTCCAAAAAAGTTGCTTCCTCTCTAGAAAATTTTGAGAATTTGTCCTCTTTCACGCACGGACCAACGCTTTGTCTTGCGACGATAACTTGCTTTTGAAGAAATCAAAAGCAAAATCCTTAATTTTTTCGGGTCATCCGTCCAACTCGAGTTTTTGTTCATACCTTTAATGTTATTTTTCCTCTCCCTATATTTTATAGCCGCATGAAAAAGCTTTGAATTCTCATATCCCTCCACGATCCATTTCACTTTTGCTTTTTGCCTAACCATGTTGATTTTTAATTCCTCCATCTCGATCCACTTTTTTCAAGAAAGGATCCATCGCTCTCTTTTCTCATCCTCCTATAGAGTCGTTTTTGCTTCATTTTCAATTTTAAAAATTTCCTCCCTTAGCCAATTAAAGTTTTCTTCCATGTTGCAAATCTATCTGTACTCCAATTCTTCAAACGCTCTTTTACTTTCTTCATCTTGTCTCTAAAAATGCAATCTGGTCTTTTTGAGAAAATTGACGCATTCCGAGTTCCAATCACCAATTCTTCAATACCATGCTCTTTAAGCCAAGCATCAAAAAATTTGAACGGTTTCTGTCCAAAATCGGTTCTTTCTTCGTAAAACATTATTGGCATGTGGTCCAACCATTTTCTCTCAAGCGCTTTGACCCCCACGTTTCTCCACATTAAGCTAAACTCATTCGTTGTTAGAAAACGATCTAATTTACTAATTTAAGCCCCTCATCACTTATGCGTGTGAATTTCCTCCCACCCATTGGAATTTACACGAAGTTACTCCTTCTACTGAAATCGTTGAACTCATCAACCCCTTGCGTATTCGTTACCGAATTAAGCCTTTCATGGTCTCCTCTAACTTCATTGAAATCACCAAATAAACACCATTTTACTTCCTCTTTCGCTATCAACGTTTCCAATTTAACTGAAGCCTCTTTTCTTTTTGTTGGGAACTGAAGAATAAATCAAGTGATTAATGCTGCTGGTTGAGATTTACTACTGCTAGAAGACTTCAAAGTTAATACTGCTGAGTATTACTACTGCTAGTAGAATTAATACTGCTAGTCAAAGTTAGTACTGCTTGAACAAAGTTAGTACTGCTTAGCTAGTTAGTACTGCTAGTGGTTAGTGCTGCTTAGTAGTTAATGTTGCCAAGACTTAATGCTGCTTATAAGGTAATGTGAAGATAATGATGAAGAGATCGTGGTTAAAGATAAACAAGGATATTCTGAAGATATTCATGGAAGATATACTGAAGATATTTTATTTATTTGTAATTATCTTTTTGTTCAGTATATGTATAGATTTGACAGAATAGAGATAAATAGATAGTTTTTACAGATTTAATTCTAAAGTTTTAATTCTAGAGAGAATCAACCTCAAGGCATAGTTCCTAATTCTAGAGAAGTAGAATTCGTCTTGAAAGAGATTGTTCTTCAGGATTGAGGTTGAGTGTGTAATCTTGTGATTTTAATACAAGTTTGCAAAGTGTTTATTATATACTGTTTGTTTACTGTTTTATTGAATATCAAAGTGTTATTCCGCAACTTCTTTGATATTGTTTCTGAGATTTTATTTTTGTTAAGAATTTGATCCTGACAAGTGGTATCAGAGCTTGTTCTCTCAGAAACATCTATTCACTCATCATGGAAAACTTTGCAGAATCAAACAGTACTCTAGTCTCAAAGGTTCCAATGCTCAGACCCAATGAATTCGATATGTGGAAGATCAGAATCAAGCAGTACATACTCCTCTCTGACTATTCTATGTGGGACATTATTGAGAATGGACCTTCTGAAGCAGGAAAGATTGGTGCAGATGGAAAGAGAACTCCACCAAAAACTGATGCTGATAGAAAGGCTAGACAAACAAAGATGAAAGCCTTGAGCACTTTGCTCTTGGCTATCCCCAATGAATACCAACATCAGTTCTGCAACTGCACTGATGCTGAGATGCTCTGGAATGCTCTTGAGAAGAGATTCTCAGGTACCAAAAGTACCAAGAGAATTCAGAAAGCCATTCTGAAGCAACAATATGAAAATTTTATGTCAACCAAGAATGAGTCCATGACTCAAACTTTTGACAGGTTCAACAAGCTTATTGGTGAACTTGCTACAGTGGGAGTACAAATTGATCAAGATGATCTGAACAGAAAGTTTCTAAGGTCTCTGAGTGATGAATGGACTATGTATACTGTGTCTTTCAGACAGAATGATCAACTGGAAGAAAAGGAACTTGATGATCTGTATAATGATCTGAGAGTTTTTGAATCAGAGGTAGAGGCTAAGAAAAGGCCTTCTGGGTATGTTCACAATGCTGCACTTCTTTCAGCATCAACTGATTCTAGCTCCATCCCTGAATCAGTTAGTACTGCCAATACAGCACCTCAAGATAAAGGCACTGAAACTGTTTTTGAAGCCTTTCTAGCAAGCCATGGAAACTCTTCTCTCATTAATGACGACTTGGAACAACTCCATCCAGATGATCTTGAAGAGATGGACATTAAATGGAAGATGGCCATGCTCTCTATGAGAGTTAAGAAGTTCATCAAAAGAACTGGAAGGAACAACTTCTCACAAAGAAGAGAAGATGGAGCAGGTTTTGACAAGACAAAAGTGGAATGCTATAAATGCCATCAGAAAGGACACTTTGCTAGAGAATGCAGAAGTGGAATGCCTCAAAACAATAACCATCAACAAGCTCAATCTGGAAGCTTAAATAGTAACAGAAACTCTGCACAAGCCCTTGTCTCTCAACAAGGCATGGGGTTTGATTGGAGTGATCAAGCTGAAGAGGCCATCCAGAACCAAGCTCTAATGGCAGAGGTGTCTGATCTCCCAACAGAGGTAACTTCAAATCTTTGTTCTCAAAATTGCATTAACACTGTTAAGAGGTATAGGGATCACAATCAGAACATGAGTGATAACCTTAAGAGATTGAAAAAGGACATAAAAGATTATGTCAGAATAGTTGAGAGATTTGAAGAACAGATTAAGGGTTTTCAAGCCAATGAGCTTCAACACTCTTATGACACAAACTACTGGAAGTGGGAGAAAGATCAGTATGAATTTAAGCTTAAACAGAAAGAAGAGGAGAATGAGAAGATAAAAAGGGAGTTTGAGAAAGCCAAGCTGGATATTGAGAAATTTTCAAATGCTTCTAAAGCAATGGACTCTTTGCTCCAAACTCAAATCCATGACAAACTTAGAAGAGGAATAGGGTACAATACCACACCACCACCCTATAACAACAACTACATCCCTCCTAGTTCAGATTTGTTAGAAACAAAGGATAGGAAGGACCTACCTAAGGGAGCCACTGAGATAGATCCCTTAGATGAAGTAGTTGTTAAGGATAAAACTGAGAAAGAAGTTTTCAAGGATAAAGACAACACTGTGAGTGGTGAGATTCCTATAGAAAACCACATAATCACAAATGAGGGATGTGGAAAGCAATGGATCAAGTCCAATGAGATAGAGAAAACTGAGGGAAAGAACAAGAAGGTTTATTATAAGCAGACCACTGTTGTGAACCCTATCCCTTGCAAGCAGTGTGCATGCAATACTTCTAAGCCCCAAAAACATGATAAACCAAGGGGAAATCCGAGAAACTGGAACAACCAATGGGCACAAAAACAAGGCATTGATCTAAGTAAAATCAATAGACCAAAGCCTTGTTTCATATGTGGAAAGTTAAACCATTTGGCTAAGTACTGTTACTTTAACCCTATTAACCAACAGATGAACTTTCAAAGACTTGTGCAAAAACCTGTTGGTTATAGGAAGGCTGGAAAGAAACATGTGGTGAAGAAATCTGTTGAAAACAAAGGCCCCATGAAGAAAAAGGTTTTAAATGAAAGTATTAAAATGTGGGTGCCTAAAAGCACTAAAACTGTTAGTGCTGCTGACAGAGATAGTGATGCTAGAAGCATTACTGCTGCTATCAGTATTAATACTGCTGAAAATTTTAATGCTGCTAATACTGTTAGTACTTCTTCAAAGATGAATACTGCTAACACAGTTACTGCTGCTAAAACAGTTACTACTTCTAATAAGGTTAGTATTGCTAAGCATGCAAGTGCTGCTAATGCAGTTAGTACTTCTAAAACCAGTACTACTTCTAGCAAATGTGTTTCCAAGCCTATCATTGTGACAAAGTACTCCAGAAATGAGGAGTCAAAGTTTAAAAATCTTGTCAAGAAAGAATGCAAGTATTTTGATGAGAAAGGGGTACCCAAGACCACTTTGGCTTGGGTTCCTAATTCAAACTAACTGATTTATCTCATGTGCAGGGCAACCAACAACTCAAGGGAAAGAGCATTTGGCATGTTGATAGTGGTTGCTCTAGGCACATGACAGGCAACATGTCATGTCTTCAGGATTTCAAGCATATCAATGGAGGACATGTTGCTTTTGGTGATAATCTTACTGGTGGTAAAATAAGTGACAAAGGTAATGTCACAAAAGGTAAGATGACATTTAAGGATGTTTACTATGTTGATCAATTGAAGTACAACCTGTTAAGTGTATCACAGGTTTGTGACAAACAACATAGTATATTATTTACTAACACAGAGTGTATTATCCTTGCTCCAGGGTTCAAGGTAGTTGATGAAAGCATGATACTACTTAGAACTCCAAGAAAGGACAATGTTTATTGTCTAGATATGGACAATGTTGATAGTGATTCATCCCTGAACTGTCTTGTTTCAAAAGCTTCTGTGGATGAATCCTCTCTTTGGCACAGAAGGATGTGTCACATGAATTTTAAGACTATGAACAAACTTGTTAAAAACAACCTTGTAAGAGGTTTACCTTCAAAAGTCTTTTCATGTGATGATCATTGTGTGGCTTGTCTTAAAGGCAAACAACACAAAACTTCTCATAAGACCAAAGAGTTAAATTCTATTTCTTCTTGTCTCCAGTTATTGCATATGGATCTGGTTGGTCCTACAAATGTTATGAGTATAGGCAAGAAATCTTACTGCTTGGTTATTGTTGATGATTACTCCAGATTTACTTGGGTATATTTTCTAAGGACTAAGGATGAGACAAGTGGACTGCTCAAATCCTTTATCCTAAGAATTGAAAACCAAACTAATCAAAAAGTAAAAGTCATTAGATCAGATAATGGCACTGAATTTAAAAATCTTGATCTAAACACCTTTTGTGAAGAGAAAGGCATTGAGAGACAATATAGTGCCCCTAGGACTCCTCAACAGAATGGAGTTGCTGAGAGGAGAAATAGGACACTAATAGAGGCTGCTAGATCTCTGTTGGCTGATTCAAAATTGCCAATTACCTTCTGGGCTGAAGCAGTTAATACTGCTTGTTATGTCCAAAACAGAGTGCTAGTAGTCAAGCCAAAGAACAAGACCCCATATGAGCTTTTAAATAAAAGAAAACCATTCATTGGATTTTTCAAACCTTTTGGGTGTCCTTGTACTATTATCAATACCAAATCTCACTTAGGTAAGTTTGATAGCAAAGCAGATGATGGTTTTCTTGTTGGTTACTCATCTCAGAGTAAGGCTTACAGAGTCTTTAACTCTTCTTCTAGAATAATTGAAGAAAGTGACAATGTCAAATGCAATGAGAACAAACCAAATCCAATTGGGTCTGGTCCTCAGTGAGTGGTGATGATTATGCAGGATCAGGGAGTGGAGGATCAGGAACTACACAAGACAGTTTATCTCAATCTGTGATCTTTCCCATACCCACAGTGGATCTTGTTGAAGACTGTGAAAAGGAACCATCTATTGAACCAAGTCAGAGTGAAGAAGAAAGTAGAGATGATGAGACTCAAGTCAATAAGGAATCAGAAGTAGCTGCTGAAAACACCTCAGTTGAGTTGAATGACTCAAGTCTAGAGGTGGTACTTAATGAAGAACCTTATCATCACACCAGAATTCAAAAGAATCATCCTCCACAACTGGTAATAGGAGATATATCCTCTCCTATGATGACTAGAAATCAAAGCAGGCTACAAGAATTGCAAGATCAACAACATACAGTGCTTTCTTGATTTTTATCCCAGCTTGAGCCTAAGAAGGCACATGATGCTATGAAAGAATCGAGTTGGATAGAAGCAATGCAAGAAGAGCTACTGCAATTCAAACTACAAGATGTTTGGGATCTGGTAGACCTTCCTAAAGGCCAAAGAGCAATAGGAACAAAATGGGTCTTCAGGAATAAGAGAGATGAAAGAGGTATTGTGATAAGAAATAAAGCAAGGCTGGTGGCTCAAGGGTATACACAAGAAGAGGGAATAGACTATGATGAAGTATTTGCACCTGTGGCCAGGATAGAAGCAATTAGATTATTCCTGGCTTATGTTTCTTATATGAAATTCAAAGTCTATCAAATGGATGTGAAAAGTGCATTTCTCTATGGCTCAATTGAAGAAAAAGTATATGTCTGTCAACCACCAGGGTTTGAAAATCCAAACTATCCAGACAGGGTATACAAATTGAAGAAAGCACTTTATGGACTGCATCAAGCTCCAAGAGGATGGTATGACACACTGTCATCCTATCTTTTGGAAAATGATTTTGAAAGAGGAGTCATTGACAAGACTCTATTTATCAAAAGAAAGAAGAAGGATATCTTGCTGGTCCAAATCTATGTTGATGATATCATTTTTGGATCCACAAGAGACAAGATGTGCAAGGAGTTTGAGGAACTAATGCATCAAAGGTTCAAAATGAGTTCCATGGGGGAACTTACTTTTTTCCTTGGACTCCAAGTTCAACAGAAGTCAGATGGAATCTTTATCTGTCAGTCCAAGTATGTGCAGGACATTCTAACCAAGTTTGGTTTCTCAGATTCAAAACCTGCCAACACACCTATGGAGACACACAAGCAGATAACATAAGATCTTGAGGGGGAGGATATGGATGTTCATCATTATAGATCCATGATTGGCTCTCTCATGTATCTTACAGCCTCTAGGCCAGATATAATGTTTCCAGTCTGTGTATGTGCAAGATTCCAAGTTAGGCCAAAGCAATCTCACTATCAAGCTGTCAAGAGGATATTCAGATATCTCAAAGGGCAACCCAGATTGGGACTTTGGTATCCTCATGACTCATCCTTTGACCTACTTGCATACTCAGATAGTGATCTAGGTGGAGCAAACTTGGACAGAAAATCTACTTCTGGAGGATGTCAGTTTTTGGGTGCAAGACTAGTTTCTTGGCAGTGCAAGAAACAAACCACAGTGTCCACATCTACAACAGAGGCAGAGTACATAGCAGCTGCAAGTTGCTGTTCTCAAGTCTTATGGATTCAAAATCAAATGCTGGACTATGGGGTAACCTTTCTACACACTCCAATTTTTATTGATAACAACAGTGCTATTAGCATTGTGAATAATCCTGTCAAGCACTCAAAGACAAAGCACATTGAGATCAGGTATCACTTCATAAGAGACTGTAATGAAAAGAAACTTATTCAAGTTGTAAAGGTTCATACTGACAACCAGTTTGCTGATCTATTCACCAAAGCCTTTGATGTGGGTAGATTCACTTTCTTGGTAACAAGTGTGGGAATGATCAACTCTAAATAAACTCCTTATCAAAAAGTGGTTCAATACTTGTACATTATGTATTATTGGTGGTTCTAATCTTTCTCTACAGGGAATTCATAGCAGTCCTCAATTCATCTTAAGTTGAAAAGAGTAAGCATTGTTAATACTGCCAGTGCATTATTAATACTGCCAGTGCATTATTAATACTTCCAGTGCATTGATTAATACAGCCAGTGCATTGTTAATACTGCCAGTGCATTGTTAATACTGCCAGTGCATTATTAATACTGCCAGTGCATTATTAATACTGCCAGTGCATTGATTAATACTGCCAGTGCATTGTTAATACTGTCAGTGCATTATTAATACTGCCAGTGCATTGTTACTACTGCCAGTGCATAGTTAATACTGCTAGTGGTTAATACTGCTTTCAGTTAATACTGCTTTAAGTTAATACTGCTTTAAGTTAATACTGCTTTCAGTTAATACTGCTAGTGGTTAATACTGCTTTCAGTTAATACTGCTCTCAGTTAATACTGCTCTCAGTTAATACTGCTCTAGGTTAATACTGCTTATGTCCCGAATACTATAAATACTCTTTGCCCGCCTAAACGTTCATAACGACTCTTTGTATACTGTTCACTTGCGCTCTAAACCCTTTCTCTCTCAAGTTCAAAGTTTTCAGGCAAGAATCTTCAAGGTCAATGGCATCCATGGCGTTCATAGACTAACACAATGAAATAGCGATGCTCCAAAAGCGAAAACAAGCTGAAGGTTTTCACCAGATAGTCGACTTTCTGAAGTCAAGCCATATTGCCCATGCTCTCACTCTATCTCCTACCATCTTCATAGAGCATCAGAGGCAATTCTGGGCAAATGCCACCATTGTTACTGAGAATGGTGCGCAAATGATCAGAACAAGGGTGTGTGACAAACCCTTGACAGTTACTGAAGAGGTACTTCGCATCAGTCTACGTCTAGACGATGCCTCTGGTATAACTTCTATCTCTAATGATGAACTGTTTTCTACTCTTACAAGAATGGGGTATGGAGGCCCATTGGGGGTGTTCAAGTTCTCAAAAGCCAAATTTTCACCCCAATGGCGTTTCTTTGTCCATATCCTCATGCACTGTATATCCAAAAAGACTACTGGATGGAGTGAGTTCAGTAGCACCATTGCTTATGCTTTGGTATGCTTGGCCACTGCCAGAAAGTATAATTTTTCACAAATGATTTTTACTGATCTTGTCTCAAACCTGGGAAGTAAAAAGAGCTTTTATATGTACCCCAGGTTTGTCCAAGAAGTTATTAACCATGAATTGACGGATATACCTCATTTTGATGGGGTATATGTACCCAAAATTCCCAAAGGTAAGGTCTTTTCAAATATGAAAAGATCCCCTCTGGACTCGGAAGGAGTTGACACCCCATTGTTCTCTACAATGATGGTGGTGTCCCAAACTGATGAAGGTATGGCAGCAGGGTCAAGGCCCACATTAGACCAACCCACTGCTAGCCAATCCCAACCTTCCCACTCTAAATCACTTCCCCAGTCTCTTCTTGAAAAACCAACTTCACCAATCACCCATACTTACAAAAGGAAACAGGTAAAGAAGGCTCCTTCCCTTCTTGTACCATCAACCACTAAGCCTACTAGCCCTCTAAGGGAGAATTCTCCCTTAGATAATATCCATAGGGAACCACAGGGGTGTCTCCCAACCCCAAGGAGGTACTCTCTGAGGAGGAGGTAGAGCATATGGGAGAGAAGGCTGCCACTACTCCTGCTAGCTCAGAGGAGGTCAGTGGTAACATACATAAGACCTTCCCCATGGCAACTTTGAATGAGCAATCATTCAAAGGTCCCTGGTGCCAAGAAACCAAGGGGGTGGATAGTGCTTCTGCTAGGCAGAAGACTTCCACTACAAAAAGATCCAATGATCCTTCAAAAGAGGGTAACACTTCTGGAGAGGGTGAGGACAGATATTCTTACTATGAATTGATGGAACAATGGGCAACATCAACCTAGATGTTCTCAAACAAGGGAAAGAAATTGAAGAAATGAAATTGGTAATCTTGTCCCAACAAGTGCAGATTACCAAACTCAAGAAATTGGTGATGAAGCTAGTACAGAAAAAGAAGAAGAGACAATTTGTACTAAGGAGAAGGAAGTCTGGGAATGATGCTCCCAAAAAGGGGGAGATCAACATGGAAGAAGCTACAGAAAAGAGGGAGCTTGATGGGATGAAATATGGTGATGAGGGGGAGAGATTTGATGTTGAGGGGGAGCAGGAAGCAGAAACAGAAAGAGAATCAGTGCAAATAGAAACACAAGAAGCAGCAGTAACAACAGAGCAAGCAGTAGAAACCATTAATACTGCTAGTTCAAGTAAAGCAGCAGAAATGGTTAATACTGCTGAAATTAAACAAGCAACAGAAACAGTAAAAGAAGTATTAACAGATCTTGAGATTGCAGAAACCTTACTTAAAGCCAAGAATGATACTCCCAAGGTCACTTCAAAGACCAAAGGAGTAGTCATCAAAGAACAAGGTGAAGTGATCAAGAAAGATAACAGTAAGAAGGCAATGAACAAAGACAAAGGAAAAGCAAAGATGGTGGAATTTGATCAACCAGTCAAAAAGCAAAGGTTGGTTGAATCAGATGAAGCTTTAGCCAGGAAGATGCAGGATGACATTGAAAAGGAAGAAAGAGTTCAGGTTGAAAAGGACAGGGAGATGGCAAAGGCTCTAGCTGCTGAACTAAATGAAGCCTATCAACAAAGCCTGGCAACTGAAATTGCACAGAAGAAAGCTGCAATTCTGAAGAAATCAGTGGTGGTCAAAATAGCTGCAAAGAAGAGAAAACCCTCAAAGACATTCCTAGGTACCCAAGAGAGAAACAAGATGATTATATTTCTCAAAGGTGCTGTAGGAGTCAGAAAGGAGATGTTCTCCAAGATGTCTTTTGAGAAGATTAAAGAGCTGTATGATTCAGAGATGTTGAAGCTTCAGGGAAATGAAACTGCAAGGGTGGAGATGGAGAAGAGGATGAAAGAAAGTAATGACTTTCTGATACAAAAGCCCTTTCCAGATGAGCAGGAAACACCACCAAAGAAAGAAGCCACTCTGGGTGAAAGTCTAAGGACTTTAAAGAGAACCAAGATGATGGCAAGGAGAAAGTCAATCAAGAAGCCTAGAATAGCTGAAGGAGAGGCTGAGAAGGTTGCTGAAGAAGAAGGGGTGCCTGAGTCATCTGAAAAGAAAGAATCTTCAAGTACTGATGATTTAAAGATGTACATGGTAGTGATGAACAAAGTTCCTGAACCAATTTCAGCAGAACCTGTTGGTATAAAGCCTCCTGAAGTTATTCACTGGGATACCTTGACAGTGGATGGAAAGGAGTATATTAGACTCAAGAGGAAGGATGATAAGTATGAGGTATTCAACACTTGGGTCAAGATTGTCAGAACATGCTCTAGGTCAGATCTTGAAGAAATGTTTGAGATAGGAATGAAGTTGTATGCAGATATACTGAAGGCTCCAGGGATTTCAATTACAAAACTGGTGATGGAGTATTTGTATATGATGTTCAAGCCTGATGAAGTAAAGCATGTTATCAAGAATGTGTTCAAATCAGTCAACAAGTGGACTCTATATGAAACTAGTGGAGTATATGCAGTGACTTTGGATTTAAATCACACTGAATACTTTCTAGTGGATAGAGTATATAACCATAGCAGATTAAAGCTTCATGCCATGCTGAAGAAGAAGCTAGGATGTGTTCCAGATTCAGAAATGGCTAAATATTTGATCCAAAGAACAATTAATCAAAGTTTGGGGTTGGATGCAAACACTGGAATTTAGGCCATGATAGAGTTTTGGGAGCATCTTGAAGAAAATCTGAAGAACTTGACTTCTCTTCCTAAAAGTCAAGTTAGGGGGAGATTGTTGGGAACTGAAGAATAAATCAAGTGATTAATGCTGCTGGTTGAGATTTACTACTGCTAGAAGACTTCAAAGTTAATACTGCTGAGTATTACTACTGCTAGTAGAATTAATACTGCTAGTCAAAGTTTGTACTGCTTGAACAAAGTTAGTACTGCTTAGCTAGTTAGTACTGCTAGTGGTTAGTGCTGCTTAGTAGTTAATGTTGCCAAGACTTAATGCTGCTTATAAGGTAATGTGAAGATAATGATGAAGAGATCGTGGTTAAAGATAAACAAGGATATTCTGAAGATATTCATGGAAGATATACTGAAGATATTTTATTTATTTGTAATTATCTTTTTGTTCAGTATATGTATAGATTTGACAGAATAGAGATAGATAGATAGTTTTTACAGATTTAATTCTAAAGTTTTAATTCTAGAGAGAATCAACCTCAAGGCATAGTTCCTAATTCTAGAGAAGTAGAATTCGTCTTGAAAGAGATTGTTCTCAGGATTGAGGTTGAGTGTGTAATCTTGTGATTTTAATACAAGTTTGCAAAGTGTTTATTATATACTGTTTGTTTACTGTTTTATTGAATATCAAAGTGTTATTCCGCAACTTCTTTGATATTGTTTCTGAGATTTTATTCTTGTTAAGAATTTGATCCTGACACTTTTTTTCACATCTCTTGGACCATAGACATTTACAAAACCTAACAAACCATCTTCATTCGATCACTTACCGATCACCGCGAGAAAATAATCCTCCTCTATCACGTAATCACAAAGAAAAGCTTTTTTTTTAATCCCAAATCGTTAGCAAACTCCCTGATTTACCCACTGCCTCAACTTGAGCAAAATCACCGTCATCATCCCCCCATAGAAAACCAATTTGGTGATCATTCCATATACTAGATTTAGTTTCTTGGATCACTAAGACACTTGGTTTTTCCTTTCTACACAATTCTTTAATCTAAATTTTTTTAGCGATCGACCCTAGACCCCTAATATTCAAGGAAATTATTTACATTAAAAAAAAAAGAATAACGACGCATACCTTCCACCAACAAACAGATCATCTTCTCCTGCTTTCCCCTTCAGACCCTTTTTCAATACTTCCTTTCCACACGATTCCAATCTTCTCTCCAAATTCTTCCAAACCCCCCGCACTTTCTTTCCCTCTTAAATAATTTGACATTGACGACTGCCTTGAAGTCGACATTACCTCTTTTTCTTTAATTTTCCTTCTGATCAGCTTCTCAGTGGCACTCAATTTCACGCTTTTTTCTGTCCAATTTTCTTATTAGCTTCTCTCTCCAACTGTTTAAGGATGTGGAAGCTCACCTTCCCCCTTCCGAAACCCAGATTGTTAGTCTTCTTCCCCTTCGATTTCTCCCCCGAGTTCCTTTGCAGGTCATGAGTGTTCCTGATTTCCTTCTGAGCCCCATTGAAATCGATCGAACTATGATGAGCATGCTCTAAAGTAGCGTAAAAAACTCCTACTTCTGGGCTTCTAATTTTTTCTTTGGGCTTGCTACTTCTACATCTCTTTTTTCATCGATTTGGGAATCTAGCCCACACTCTAAAGGCCGAACAACACGTTTAACTTGGACTTTGGATCCACAAGCCTTGTTTGAATTCTCTTTGCTCGGCCCCACATTTTCCACACCCACAAAATTTTCTTCTGCGTTGACCGAATCCCTTGAGCCACCCTCGTTTCCTTCAGTTTCATTAAACATTGGGAATTCCTCAGCTGCCGTCTTTAAAACCGATTCTTCATCTGCCCTCCCTGAATCCGGCATGATCGACCCCTCTTCAGCCAGTGGCAGCTCCAAACCTACCACCTTTTGTTCTACTCCGACTTACCTCTATCTTTCTCCTCAGTAATTCTTATGTCCAAATCCTGATCAACTCCTAATTGGCCTTGGTTTTTCCCCAAACCATCTCTCTTCAATTCCCCATTCGCTTCCGTTTTTATTACTATCTTCAGACCATAAGGACGGAATAGATTCGTCATCTACAACGTTCTTCGAGTCACTATCAAAGGCATTACTTCCTTCCATCACCGTCACCAGAAAGCTTTCTTCTTCTTCTATGCTTACACGGGAAAAACGAGATCCTATTTTTATGCTTCTAAGAACACTGATCCTTGATCTAAAAGAAGTGCAGATGAGAACCTTCCCCCAAACAAGATTTTATGTCTCATCCAAATCACAATTCACTGATTTTATTGATTCGCCCCATCTGCCCACTATCTTCCGAAAGATTTCCTCCTTCCACCCGTGTATCGGACCATCCGAGATTCTAAGCCAAACCAACCTTTCCGAAGCATAGTAATATTCTGATCATATCCTCATGTCTCTAATCCAAAAATGAAGACCGTGAACCTTGTTTTTTAGCACTTTATTCAAGCATTCTTCCTCCTTGAAGGTTACTAAAACCTGTCTTCCTCCTAAATATTTCAGCCTGCTCTCTCCTAATATCTCCTCATTACACAACTTCCTAATGGCCCCTAAATGATCTGTGGATACCACTCTGCCGACTAAGTTGTGGTCCAGGTAAGAATTCATCTTATCGTCGCTGCCCTATTCACCAATCACCTCCAGGATACTCTGATTTGAATCTCTCACAAAGACCCTCTTATTTTTCACCGACTCCACTTACTCACCCAAATTTGGTTTCCTCCCAGCTCCATGTAAAACTGCTTCCACGTAAGATTTTTGACCCGCCTTGCTTCCCAAACTTCCTTCCTCCTTACTCCGAACGTTCCACCGCGCCAAAGGGCCCTTCATCTCCTCGGATTCCTTCCTATCCGCCTCGAACACCCTAACTTTGAAATACCCCATCCAAATGTTGTTTAAACCCTTCTTCAAAATCTCTACGTACCTCGGCCTCCTGAACCTCACAAAACCGAATTTTTTCCCGCATCTCAGTCTCTTTCTGGCCATGTACAAATCCACAATGTCACCGTATCTTTTGAACATTCTCCAAAGATGATATGCCTCCTAATTTTTAGGAAAATTGAAGAATAAGAAAGAAATCTAGTTTGGATGTAGATTCCCAATTGGATTCCGAATCCTCGTGACGTCGTTAACTTTTTTCTGCCATGCTCGAGCCCTCTTACCCCTCTCTCTCTCTCTGCCCCAATCTCTCACTCTCCGGCTCACCTTCTCTCTCTCTCTCTCTCTCTATGTCACTCTCTCTCATTTCTCTCTCACTGTGAGAATTTTTTAGGGTTATTTCTTCCCTACCCCCCTGCAAAAAAATTCGAGAGCATACCCCCTCTCCCTCTCACAATTGTACTTTTTTTTATTTTATAGATTTATAGTTACAGTTTTGGTCCCTGAACTCATTTAATTGATTTACTTTATACCTTTAAGTTTTATATTTTACATTTTTATTATGTTAACACATATAATTGTATATTAACTACAATAAGTTAAAAAAATACTTTTTAATTTTAACAAGTTACACCATTATAATCGTCTCGTCGATACCTTCGAAATGAGCCCAATATTGAATATATTTTGATTTAATTAGATTATTATACGTCATATATTGTACCTTGGTTAATCGAATTTGTTTTTTGAAAAAAGAGAAAACACATCACATCGAACGTAAGTTTTTAACATAAAGATAATAAACATAATAACTATACTGCGTATTTTTTTTATTCCAACAAATTCCAACTTTGATTATTCATTTAAATCAACATAGTCACGAGTACGAGTACGCTCTATATATTCTTCATACATATCTAATCTACGTTTGTATGGGATAATCCACGACCTTGCATCTGGAAGTACATGATGTGTCCAATGGGGTACGAGTGTGGGCATTGGGTAATCTCTGTTTAATACCACCTTTATGTAATGATTACCATTAACATGCACTATTGTAATTGACTCGTCTTGGGATGATGACGACGGGTGTGTCCTGAATGGTAAGTATGTCGCACTGCCTTCCATACTGAGAACATGTAATATGACATTGAACCTTGAAGCAGTTAGAATTCCCATTTCAGGCATAACGATCCAATGCATATGTGGTGCAAAGGCGCCCTTCTCGAACCAATTCAACGCGGCGTAAATTCTTTGGCACTCGTTGTTGCCAATCACATTAAATTAATAAGCATAATTCTCAGTTAGTTCACTCATTAACCCTGTGCGGATAATGTCCCATGCATCTTCATGACCACCCAAACAAGTAGATATGACTCGAAATCCACAATTTCCATCGCCCAATACATCTTGTATTTGTGTGATGTATGGATGAAATAAACTCGGGATTTGATCAAGATATGGATTTGTGGGGGTGGGTTGTCGTTGGAAGTAGGAGCTATGCCTCGCTGATTCTTGATGACCAAAATATTCGGAGTTGATAAATGTTGGCGCGTTAGAACAACTGCGTCTACGAGGGTCTTCAATAATCTTTTTCTTTTGAGCTTGATTCTTTAGAGAAGGACGTCCACGAGTGGTTCTATGAGCCGAGGGTTCATGAAACAACGTTTTTTCTGGCATTATTATATCCTTCAATTTTTTTAACAAGCTTTTGCGGCCAGGAACTGATTGTTTATTGAAATTTTCTCTAAACATATGAATTTCATCGTCACATTGAATATCGTCATCTTGTGCGGACACACATGGCGAAAAATCAAGTGTTTTCCAAAATACATCGATCGAATCAAGTGGAATTGGTATGCCTTGACATGTATACATTGCTTGTTCATGCGCACATGGCAACCCATGACTTGTACGCAGTTTACAACCATAATTTTCAGAAAATACGTTAGTCTCGAAAGACCGCGCATATTCACTGGAAATCATATCATGTGCGTAAAATGAAACAAAGCCCCACAAATTTTGAAAATGTCGGTTTTGAAATCGATGTTTCCTAATATGTTTACTCATTTCAAAACTTGCTTTGATCGATGTGCCTGTGACTGAATTACAACATGAATATGAGTTAATTTTTTTTTTAAATCTGCTTGTGAAGTCTCCAAATATTTTTTTAATTTTGCATGTTGGCTTTCAACTCTATTTGTTGTATAATTTCCAAAATTTAAAAATCGATCAACCCAAGCAGATACAAACATTTCCTTATATGGCCCCAACCATACACGTTCCAAATAATTTAAAACACCTGAAAAATATAACAAATATACGTCAATATCTTTAGTAGTAATGGTTAAACTTTTTATATCAAAAATACCTGGATGATTGAGCAACATTTCTTGGAGTTGTACCAAATTGGCCATGTACAATTCTTGATTTGGAGATTCAAGTAACTGCTCCCATACTTGATGAAAAGAATTCCACGTTTGAGACTCGTGTATCAATGGTTTACGATGTTTCACAATATTCTGATAGATGTGCCATCTACAAAGCAAGTTTTTAGCACCCGAAAATACCACTTTGCATGCATTAATCAAAGCCAACTCTCTGTCTGTTACTATGGCACCCGGGTAAAAGTTATCGTATATTTTGGACTTTAGACATTCTAAAGCCCAAATAAAATTTGATACCTTTTCTTGATGCATGAAAACAAATGCTATGCAAAATGTTTTGTTTGTCGATGTTACACCGACTATCTCAAGAAGAGGCATATCGTACCTGTATATAATAAACAAAATAATAATATTAAACAAAATAATAATATTAACATTAATATAATACATAAAATAATAATATTCCCGTACCTATTTGTTTTATATGTGGCATCGATGACCAACACTTGTGGGAATGCACGCCAAAGCTCCAATGATTTTGGATGAATGAAAAATAAATCTTCCAACTCGTTTGTTTCATCATTTGCACGAGTCTCAAAATCATAAGTTTTTTCAACAAAAAAATCCACAACAACCTGCATTTTTGGTCTTCCTGCCTCGTTTCTTGTCTTAATCTTTTGAACTTCATGGTATATTGTATTTGACGTAGATGCATTTTCCACATATCTACCCTTTAACGTGGATAAAATGTATCGTGGCTTGACATGTTGGGCTGATAGATCTTCAACTAGTTGAACTTCAGGTTCGTTCAGCCGCATTGCATATGGATGACCCTCCATATATTGTGCAACGACATGATTATGTGTATCACACACAACCGTCAACGTCCACCAATGATGCTTAGATGAATATAGCGCTATCAACTCAAATGGACAGTCAAACTTTCTTGTTCCAGTATGACGGCTGGAAATTTTGTCACCTTTGTAAACCCCACTATGTTCACACATAAACACGATTTTATAAACATCTCCATTTGTCTTAGCCTTTGATCTTTTGGTAACAACAACGACACCAACCGAACGTCCCACATTACGCACCCAGTCAGTTATTTCTTCTCGAGATTCGAACACCTGAAATTATTATATTTTGTTATAACCTTCACTTGTACCAGTAAGTTAAAATTAACATAAATGTTAGTTATCATAATATTGTACCTGGTTGGTGATAAATTCTGATGTTGGTGTCAAATCTTCTCCCATGTTTGTCATCTGCAACTTTGATATATATATATATATATATATATAGAGAGAGAGAGAGAGAGAGAGAGAGAAAGAGAGAGAGACGAAGAAGAAGATATTCAATCGTTCGATATAAATAGGGGAGTAGGGAAACAACACCCGTGTTATATTGGAGGTGAATTGAGTGTGGGTGTCAAATCACTTATCCTTCATTTTTTTTGAAATAATCATACTCTTTATCAACGGTGCTTAAGCCCTATCAATCAACACCCTATCACATCGCACTCACATTTTGAAATGAATTTGAATTTAAAGTTACAGTTTATACCTCTATAATTAGTTAATTAGTTTACTTTATACCTTTTACTTTTCTAATTTTCATTTTACACCATCACCATATTAATACATATAATCGTATATTAACTAAAATACGTTAAAAAAATACGTTTTAATTTTAACAAGTTACACAATTACAATCGTCTCGTCAATACCTTCGAAATGAGCCCATTATAATAAAATAATTAAATCAAAAAATATTCAATATTGGGCTCATTTCGAAGGTATCGAAGAGACGATTGTAATGGTGTAACTTGTTAAAATTAAAACGTATTTTTTTAACGTATTTTAGTTAATATACGATTATATGTATTAATATGGTGATGGTGTAAAATGAAAATTAGAAAAGTAAAAGGTATAAAGTAAACTAATTAACTAATTATAGGGGTATAAACTGTAACTTTAAATTCAAATTCATTTCAAAGGGGTGTTTGTCGTATGTTGTCTGTATTGTGAGGGGATATAGAGGTTAGGTTGGGGTATGTTTTTTTATAGGGGTAGCAAAAACAACACCCATTTTTTATACCATAAAACTTATCATTTCTTTTAAATGGGTACCTATATTACATCATGTGTTTTTCTATTTAAAAAAAAATCTCCATAAGTTTGATTATCGATATAAATTTTACCCATTTATGCCTTTTTCTTTGAATCCTTCTATATATTTATATGTATATATAAGGACGGGTTCAAATGAAAACCGATTGTCGGATATGAAGCGTGGACAAAGGAGAGCGCACAACGCGTCTACACCTTCATGGGTCATTCATGTATTATTCATCATTCATGATGAATAACATAATACAAATGTTATGATGCTCTCAAACCCAATTGTGACTTTATGTGGCTAAAAATACACTACAAAACAAATGACTTTCACCGATGGAAAAATCCTTCGGTGAAAGTCGGATCCGTCGGTAATTACCGACGGATTTCAAACGTTAGTAGTATTTCGTCGGATTTGCTCATTTTTCTAGTAGTGATAGTGTGTTTTTGAGACTGATCACCGTGTACTCGAGATCATCTTACTACTTTTGTAAAATTCGTATAAAATTGATGGATGTTCCAAATGAGGTCATTCCAAAACTAGTAGAACCTTAAGAGACCATACTACAACTTTCAGATAATAACATCAGGATTTGCCTTTAAGTAGGAGAATTATTCTAAAAAATAAGAAGCACATAAGGTCTTAAGGGCAGGGGTACTGCACTTGACTATGTGTTAAGTTTGATTTCTCAATGTGATTCTGGTTGTCCGTCTTGAAGACCAAGTTGTTTACATACGTTTAAGACCTAAATACATTATTAGTGGACTTAGGGTGTGAGTTTTATGTCGTGCAAGTAATAAAAGTTTATGGTTTCATCAGGCATGAAAGCAAGTCAAACTAAATCATGAGTATCGTTGTGGGATTTCTCAAATTTGGTTAAGTTATGGATTTCACTTTCTTTGACTCTTGGGAAACTAATTGTTGTAGTTGACCCTTCTTAAAGGTGGTTCACCGCCTTGTGATTGATCACTTGAACATGGCAACAAATTATGCATTTAAATATACGTACATACATACATACATACATACGTGCATACATGCATACATGCATACATACATACATATATAAACTATTGAATCTTTATTGTAGACACTTGAGTCTAGTCTATTAAATTTTATGTTTCAACCTTTTCTAGTTTTGTTAAATTGTGTCTCATATTTGGAATTTGTTTTAAGTTTTGTTAATTATATTGAAACTTGACTTTTTATGAACGTTATTTGGGTAATGGCATATGTTTAGTTTTCATTCTTTTCAACATTACCCAATTTATGTGCACATAAGTTGCGATGCTTTTGTGGTGGCTTTGTAGTCATGGTGTTGTCCGATCGGTCTTTAGGAACCAAAATTCTCAATCTATATGATCAATACTAAAAGATAAGTATGGAAGCAAACAATAAATGATCACTAAGAAAAAAGAGTAGATAATGAATATGAATACATAACCAAATCCACGAAGCTCCATTGTCATTTGTATTGATTTGAGAGTTGGTCTAGAGGATAAACTATGAAGAACTCACACAGTAGTGTTTGTACAATCTCTCAAGATGCTCTAAGTGTTTGTTACACGATATTCTTAGAGTAGTTGAATGGAAAAAGGTACATTACATCGTGACAAAGGATCTTCTATGTAAAGCGTTAATCTAGAAAAGTAAAGACACTATCCAATGGATGAGCTCCACGTGTAAAGTGCAATAACCGCTTCTAGGTATGAGGTGTCAAGCTATGAGAAGATCATACTTGAGCATTTGAGCACTTGGTTGAATCTAATGGTTGGTACAGAGGTGTCCCCTCTGGTCTGCCAGATCATCATCTGGTTGAGCACACTCTGTATTATCTCTCTTCTGGTTCTATCTCTGAATCAACTAGCATTCCTTCATATGTGTCTTTGATCCTTTAGACTTGTAATCTTTTCAGTACTTTTACATTTGAAGAACTTAGGGCTAACAAGTCTCCTCCTAAGTATTGAAAAGAAAAAGTTTACAATTAAGGCTTAATTAGAAAGCAAGTGGAGAAAATTTTATCCTTTGTAAAATGTGCTTATATTAAAAGGAAATTACAATACTGAAAGGAAATAGAAGGTATAAAAGATAATCACATCTCTGCATTTGGAGCACTGTTTGAGATCTTCCATAATCAGATAATGAGTTTTGCATATTCGATTACAGATTTGATTGTTTTGATGAACTCATTTCCAATGTGTGTAGGCACCTTGTCAAACCCTAGATTCTTCATAACTTCGTTGATCATCTAGCTCAGGGTTTTGATGGAGTATTTGAATGCTTAGGAGATTCTAAAGAACTTCTTATCCTTAACATCATTATTGTAAATCATACTCATTTCTAGAAGGGTGACAACAGAAGATGAAGGTGCATGCTCAATGTGGTTCAAGTTCATTGGGTGGACACACATAGAGGCATTCAATGGCTAGATCCAGAGCTATTTATAGGTTAGTTTTGGATCTAAATTCTACAAGTTTCTTCATTGTAGCATTGACGTTGCTCAGATTTGTGGAAAACTTCTTTCCCTTGTCAAATTTGGCACATGAAAAAGCAGAGAGAGTGATCAGTGGGCCCTTTCCGCTGTTTATTCTTGATAAGTGATGGCTTTGTGGGAGAAGGTTCTTTCTTTGATGTCCAACACCCTTCTTATCCTTCATTGGAGTATACTTGGGTTATGGGTTGAATCATTTTCCTTTGAAACCTTTTTCTTATCTTCTTTAGTTGGTTACAAGGTTAGTGGCTCTAGCTCTTGTTGTTCATCACCCTCTGAATACTTATGTTTATGAATACCTTCCATAAGCACTCGCTCTTTGGGTGGTCTAGATGAAAAAGTTTGAGGGATTGGTCTTCTGATACTCTCCATGTGGTCAATTGCCTCTTGTACTCTTTCAGAGGCTTGAGCAATTAGGATGTTTGGAAACGTAGAAGAGTGAGCAAATGATTCTATTTTTAGAGGCTCTAGTATGTACACATCTTTTGGCATTCTAGGAATTTTGGGCACTGTGAGCTCTATCATTTGGATTTTGATGGGATGGGAAGAATGGGTTCAGGTTTATTAGAGGTAAGAATGACCACTGGGGCTATGACTTTGGTTAGCTTAATAGGTGGTTCATTTGCAGAGGCCTTATTGAGGATCCCTCTAGTTCAATTTGTGTTGCCTCCAGTTCTTTGGCTTGTGGCTGCTTGGACTATTCTTGGTTGAGTGCAGAAGTGGATTTTGGAGCAACGTAGAGACATGTATTTCTAAAGTGAAATGTAATCGTGTCTCCCCCTTTTGGTGATCAAAAGACCCACCATCTTCTAGGTTCTCTAAGTCATCAAACTTACGCTTTTTCTTACCTTCCTCTCCACTAGATGATGGAGATTTTTTTCTGTGCTGGTGTAGAGGGAGTAGGGATGCTCTGATTCTTTTTCTCGACTATATCAACTAAGTCTTCTGCTGCTCCCATAATCTGATTGACTTGAGAATCAATATAGAAAGTGTGTTTGGCAAGTATTATCTTTACCTCTGAGTTAGGCTGGTTAGTTTTGGTGACAAACTTTGCCGAGATATCTGTCTTCTTTGTTAACCAAGTCAGAGGAGATTGGTTGAAGAGTATGAATAATGATTCTGGATGATGATGATGCAGATAAATATTCGAAGATGAGAATCTTGACCTGGTTGGTGAAAGCTTGAAAATCCTGGACAGAGATGGCTGGAGTTGGTGGTGCAACAGTGATTGGCTCTCGTTTAGAAGGTTGTTGTTATCTTTGCAAAAATATATTTTATTTTAGATAAGGAAGTGGTTTGGGTAGAAACTTGAGCACTAAGATCATGAATCTGTTGTTGTAAGGCATAGATGGATGTGGATGCAGAGATGGATGGGTGGAGTTAGGCTATTATCAAGTCAAGAGGCTAGGCATTGGCCTCTGACTTTGCTTCAAAGGTAGAAACATAGGTCCTGATGGATTGTAATTTAGGGTTTGGAAGAGCATAGACCTCTGTCCCTGGTACAAGAAGTTTGAGTACATCCAAGGAACTCTGAACCGAGGGGCAAAGTCTTGGAACTAAGACTCTGTGACATATTCAGAAGTGGGTAAATCATTGTTCACAATATATGTGTCCAAGTTTCTCTCTGTTCTTGAGAGGCCTTCGTTTAGACCTTTTATGGTGAGTATGGAAGGACTTCCTTCCAATCGTGGAGTACCTTTGGAAGAGGACTCTATGGTAGTTATTATCTCCTTTCCAACATTGTCATCATTAGAGTTTGACAAGTTGTAGTAGATGTGATTGCATAGTTATAATCAAGTATATCTAGGCCTTGTGCAAGAAGAGATGCCCATTACCTCTCTGATAGGAAGTCTCAGGCAGTAAGTTCTAGACACCTATGGACTTAAGTAAACTAGACTTGTCGACATGAGCCATAGAGGCATCAATCTGTATGGTAAGTGTCGTGTCCTGGGGCAATGAGACACTTGTTGTTTCAATTTTAAGTCCTTTTGAGAGGACTCAACCCGATGTTAGGCTTCCCCGTCTAACTGTTGTCTAGAGACACAAAGAGTGCTCTCAGGATGGTATAGCTGGTTGAGTTTCGGACTCTGCGGTCCTTCTTCAATGAACAAAGATGTTTGATCATCTTGTTCAGGTGGTGTGGTTGCACTGGAGGTTAGGGTATGGAAATACACATGTGTGCCTCTTTGGGCATCTTCTCTTAAGCTTTTCTTCCAAGTATGTTGGGTACAAAACTCTCTAGGGAAATTATCTTTTCATTTTGTATATTCTCACCACTGCTGACCCTTCACTTGGCTCATAACCTATTTCTTCAGGGGTTCATAACTTTGTTTCTAGAGGTAGGAGTGAACGAGTGTATAACTCTAAGGTTTGAGAATTTTCATTAATAAGGCTCAACATGCTTCTGAGTACCCTCCTTGCCTTTGGATAGTTGTCTGGATGAACTGTGGGCTTGAAGGAGTTCATGATATAGAAGGAGATTTGACTCCCTCTATTGGCAAGGTGTGTTTGGTGATGGCCACTCCGATGAACAGGGCAATGAAAAGAGGGAACAACACAGAGATAAGAGGCTTCTACTTTGCAATATCATTTTTCTTCTTGTTGACAATCGTGAGTAGCTCATTCTAAATGGGTTGGGCGTATTCAAAGTTGCAGTTGAAGAATAGTCTGTACATCATACTCATAATATTCTGATTGGCTTGGTCCATGCTGCCAAATTTTCACGTCATGGTTATGTTCAATACACTGAACATGAAATTCTAGATGGGTGGAAGGTTCTTCCTTCTGAATTCACTCAGTTGAGTGATTTTCCCTTGTATCCCAAACGCTTAAGAAATCTAACCAGGTAGTCAGACGTTGGTGGGTTTTCAATTCAACAATCTTTGGGTCTTGTGTAGTAAGAAGGAACAGTACTCTCCTAATTCTATCAACTAAAATCCTGATGGAGCAGTCCTGATCGTTTCTTGCATCATCAATCGCTTTTTATTCAGGATGGTACTCACTTGTGTACCACCACTATTGGACATATTTCATGGGTATTTGGTTGTTGATAAGGGTTAGGGCAGTATTATCTCACATCTGTCGAAGAACTCACAGATGATGTGATTCTATTGTTCATATTTGGCAATGTTCATGTCGATCACATTATTGTTGGGCTTGAATGGTAGGTAGACTTGAAATAGGTTTTATACTCAAATAGTACTTGAGTGACTTTATCCCCAAATGGCGTTTGAAAGGATGGGGTATTAATGGTTCCTGACATTTACCATACTGGGAAAGACAAGTGGCTATATGCATGTTCAAAAACCGTCACCAAGGAATTGTTATAGAGACATAACGGTCACCTTGGTATACAACCCGCATCTTGAACAATAGATGGAAAAACACACGAGTGTTTTCCGTCGAGAAAAGGCTTTGTACGAACATAGCCTCTAGATGTTGATCTTATGCACATTATGGACCGAAAATGACAAAGATCCCTAAAATCATTTGGAAAACAATTTCTTGTTGTGAAAAATATCAAGAATTCTAAGATTCATTTTTCCAGAATCTTTGTGTCTCCCAATATGCAAGTATGATCAAGATGAACAATCACAATTCGAATCCAAATGTCATATGTATTGATTGAATTCGATATACAACTTTCTCTCACTAGATTCTCTCTCTAGAATGATTCTCAATGTAAGTGCTTAATGACATATTACAAGACAAAAACTACTTATACCTAAGATTATTACAAGGAAATCTAAACTAACAAAACTAACAAGGCTTTGAATTTGACTTTCCATTTTAAGCTCCTTTGACTTTGACTTCACTCTTTAAGGCTTTGACCTTCATGATCTTGAATACAACAAAATGTGCTCTAACAATCTCCCTCATTGGATTCAAGATCATTCTTCAAAAGATAAACTGATAATCTCCCCCTTTGTATTAACTTGTTCTTCTCAGTTAATCGAGATCATTTTTGAAACAAATTAAGTATTAACAAACAATCTCCCTCTTTGAGACGAAAACCTTTTCAAAGACATTCTCCCCCTTTCTTCTTTTTCAGGAAAGAAATTAATCTTTAACGATCTCCTCAAAGTCTTCAACAATCTCCCCTTGTCAAATAGTCTTCAGCAAATACAATCTCCCCATATACAAGCATAAAATCTCTTCAGAAAAGAAATTATCTTCATCTTTAGCTCACTTTTCTTTTACAAATATTATTCAAAGAAAATTTCTTGTCATCCTCAATGAACTTTCAGAAATCTTGAAATTTATCCCCAAAGCTTTCTTGAACTTTCCCAGAAATTGCCTTTTCATTCTTACTATTCTCCCCATATCTGTGAAATTAACACTTCACAATCTGACATTTCTTGATATTGTCTCCCCCATTTTGATGAATGTGAGCATGAACATCATCAAAACTTGTGCAAGAAATGTCAACTTTCAATTTCTAACCAATATCATCTGATCTCTCCATATGAATATTCGAACCATCCGTCAATTCATATATGATTCCGAATCTTTTGAAATTTAGAATGGAATGGTAAACCTGAATCAACAAATGAATCAGTTAAGACGAATGTAAGTAGCACATAGCCACTTAGTACAACGAATGTACTGTATAAGGAGTTTTATTGATGATCACTCCCAGGGCTTCCATTAAATCATCGAAAAACATTAGGAATTTCTATCAACGTTTCGACAGAAAAACAAATTTTCTATGTGTAAGTGGTTGTGTTATGAAAGAATTTAAGCATTATGTGCTTTATCAGGCTCAAAACTGTGTAAACAGTTGAGACAACAACAAGATTTCCACAACTCAATGTGCATGATCGAAGTACGAAGGTGGGGAAAACTTCCTTATTTTTTAATATCCAAACCTTCCAAATGAAGATTAGATAGCATATGTGTTGCCTCCCCATGAAAATATGAAACATTTCTTTGTTGAGAAAAAAATGAGTATCTAGTGGGGTTTAAGCAAGAGTTGGCATGGGCTCACTGCCTGTTTCAATGATGTTCACGAAAGAATTGTGAAACAATCAGTAATGTGGTTTCCCGACTCAAAAAGTTGTTGGTGCAAAGTTTTGATATTCTTTTAACTCTATTCTCACACCCTTTATCATATATCTCACATCTAACCAAACTCTCTTTCCCATTTTACCTCAGCTAAATGAGAAAAACGCAACCCATTGAGTTATCATCTCCCACTCTTTGATATTGACCCGTCGACTCTCAATCACTCAGGATAACTTATTGGATAGTAATCACTAGTTAACGTGAATCTATAGAAGTCTTTGAAGTTCTCACATTGATCCCATGAAAATTTTGTCCTAAAAGAATGATGTTCAACAGTTTAGCTTGAACAATAAGCATCTGATAATATGAATCACACTGTCTGTGAAAGTATGCTCCACAAAAATATCATGTTTATTTGAGCATTTTTAACTTTGAAGATTTATGACAACAAGGATATTGAATGAATGAAATGAAATTCCAAAGACTTGTTTAAGAAACTGACAATGTATCGGAAAGATCAAATATGAATGATAAGCATGAAAAGCTTAAGTCATGAAAGAATTGGAATTTGTTTATATAACAAATATAAACATTCATGAAAGAATCTCTTAGTTTTGAAAAAAATGTAACGCTTAACAAACATTGAAAATCAAACGGGGTGTATTACCATCGAAAATTATTTCAATATGAGACATGGTAATAACAAAATCAATAAAAAAAATACTAAACTGGTGTGTGAATACTTGACAGTATATGAAAAAGATAATACACAAGTACTAATCTTTGGAAACACACGGTTAGTTGAACATTAAATCTCATAAAATGTAACATTAAAAAAACACACTTCTAAAATTCATAAAATGTTTCTGAGAATAGAGATGTGATTTGAACGTTTAAGAAAATATGTTTTTCATGTCTAAGAGTCGTCCATCTTTCAAACATTATAACAATCTCAAATTCTTTGAAAATCAAATATTGAATATATTATTCATAGCTTCCCCTCAGGTTATGATTAACTTGACCAAACATCTTGTAAGCTCCCCCTCAAAATCTGCAAAAAGTCAAAAAGTCGTCAAATTATCAAAGTCATAGTCAAAGAAAAAAAATTTAATAATGAGTTATGATCTTAAATAATAAGAAGTCAATGATATCTAAAGATTGAGTTCTAAACTGATGTGTTTAGAAGTCATTTACGCCCCCTGAAAATATGCATCAGAAAAATATTTGTCAGTACAAATCATATGCAAATATTCTAACTCTAACCCCCCTTTGAAATTAGATAATTTCTTCTTAGTACTCACTCCCCCTGAAATAATGAGCAAACCTTCAGTGTATATATCTTTTAGAATGAAACATAAAAACTTGACGAAAACTGAAAATCGAACTGTACGACGCAATCACAGATTAGATAAAGATCAAGTTTTAAGATTTAGCATGCTTAATTTTGAAATTAGAAAAGTAAATCTATTTTCATCTAATGCTTTAGTGAAAAGGTCAGCAAGCTGATAATTCGTGTTTACAAAATACAATTCGATCGTACCTTTTTCAACATGGTCTTTGATAAAGTGATATCTCATGTCAATGTGCTTAGTCTTGGTGTGTTGAACAAGATTAGCAGATATAGTGATTGCGCTCTTCGAATAACAATATATCGGTATTTTGTTTAACTTGAATCCATAGTCTCGAAGTTGTGTCCGCATCCACAACACTTGAGAACAACAACTAGTAGTAGCTACGTATTCTGATTCAGCTGTTGAAGTGGATACTATCAGTTCAAATCCTGTATCTTTAGGATACCACAAACCTAGATCTTCGGTGCCCTTCAGATATCTAAAAATTCGCTTAACAGCTGAAAGATGTGACTCTTTGGGCTTGATCTGATATCTCGCACACAAACATGTAGAAAACATAATATCAGGTCTACTTGTTGTTAAGTACATCAAAGAACCAATCATGCCTCTATAAGTTCTTAGATCAACAACTATTCCATTTAGGTCAGCTCCAATCTTAGTACTAGGTGCCATCGGGGTGCTAATAAGTGTACAATCAATTTAAATTGTCGAACTTGTAATCTGAGAAAGAAATTCATCTCTCCCATCATACTCATCTGAAAACGTGAAACCATTAAGGCAGAAAAAATCTTACAATACTTATGATTAGTTGACCCAAAAGTTATGTCATCAACTTAAATTTGAATGAGAATAATATCGCCTTTTTATTTCTTAATGAAGAGAGTAGTGTCAATTTTACCTTTTTGAGAACCTTGATTTGACTAAGAACTTGGAGAGGACATCATACGAGGCTCGAGGTGCTTGCTTTAAATCCATAAAGGACTTTGTCTAAGATGTAGACATGGTCTGGCTTAACAACACTGATGAACCCTTCTAGTCGAGATACATACACTTCCTCTTTCAGTAGGCCATTCAGAAAAGCGTTTTTCACGTCCATCTGATATACTGTAAAGTTCTTGTGTGCAACATACGCGAGAAACATTCTGATCGCATCTATGAGTGCAAATGGAGCATATGTCTCATCATAATCAATACCTTCCTCTTGCCGATATCCTTTAGCTACAAGTTGGGCATTGTTTCTGAAAACCATCCCATATTCATCCTTCTTATTCTTGAATACCCATTTAGTGCCTATAATTGTTTTACTTTCTGGTCTCGACACGAGTCACCATACTTTCAAGGCTTTGAACTGATTGAGTTCTTCTTGTATGACTACTATCCAATCAGGATCTTCAAGAGCTTCTGATACGCGTGTTGGCTCTATCTTGCTCAAGAAAGAATCATACAAGCACTCATTTGTTGTAGCTGACCTATTTTGCACTGGTTTCAATGGATCTCCAATAATTTGATATACCGGATGCTCTTTGGTCCACTTGTTAGTGTGAGGGAGCGGAGTATAAGTAGATTGATCATGTTAATCATCTAAGAATCCTTCATCTTGGGGTTTCAGGTGCAGAAGCTTCACCTGGTTGAACACTTATTGTCTATTGATTAGGCAATTCCACATACCCAAGTTATTGTGCAACTTCTGGCTATTGAAAATTTGTTGTATCTTCAACTGATGGAGGTTCTGTTTGAACTGACTGAGTTTCCTCCTGAAGTTGGGGTAAAAGTTCGGTAGAGACATCTGAAGTGATTGGTTGATATTTGTTTGAATCTTCCGAGCTGTCAATCACAACAGGTTTAGAAACTTTAGATCGTAGAAAATAATCATAAAAATGTTCAAACAATAAATCTAATTCAATTAAATACGAAGTAGACGTTGAAGCGCTATCGGAATTAGGAACACAAAAACCAGATTCTGTACTGATATGCCCAGAAGCTAATACTCCTGTTATCACGGGGTCTGAACTGCTTTGTTCAAAAGCCATTTCCATAGCTTCATCGAATGTGACGTTTACGCTCTCCACCACTATCTTTGATTTCTTCAAGTAAACTCTATATGACGATGAAGTTTGAGAGTAGCCGATGAAAATCCCTTCTTCCGCTTTCGGACTGAACTTGTTCAAGCTTTCCTTGTCGTTAAACACATAACACTTGCATCCAAAAATATGAAAATGTTTAATGTTTGGTGTTCTATTATTTATAATATCATAAGGCGTTTTACCGAAACGACGATGAATGATCGAACGATTTTGCGTATAACATGTAGTAGAAACAACCCAAGCCCATAAGAATAGAGTTAGGTCAGATTGGCTAAGCATCGTTCGTGCAACCTCAACTAGAGTCTTGTTTCTTCTTTCAACTACCCCATTCTGTTCAGGCGTTCTGGCAGCAAAATACTGATGTGTTATCCTGACCGATTCGAGATAATCTTCAACTTGTTTTGTTATTGAACTCTGTGCCATTATCTGTTCTAATCAGTTTCATTGCTCTCTGCAGATTTACTTAGATACTCTTTAGGAACGAGATGATGATATCAGGAGTCTCATCCTTTGATATTAAGAATTTGACCCAATTATATCGTGAAAAATCATCCACTATCACTAAGACATATCTCTTGCCATTTATGCTTTGGGTACACATTAGACCACATAAATTCATGTGCAATAATTCCAAGGGATTAGATGTATTCTGTTCAGGATTTGGCTTGTGTGAAGTTCTTTGCATCTTCCCTTTCTCATACGTATCACATAGATGTTCTTTCTCATACATATATCTGAAGTTAAGGTGAGAAAGTCTTCTATGCCACAACCAATTTTGTTGCATAGACTCTTTTGAGAGTAGACACACTGCGCTTTCAAATTTGACATTGGACAGATTAATCGTGTAGAGGTTTAACTTTCGAGTGTCAATCAAGAGTTCTTTGCCGTCTTCTATTCCTACACAACATCTTTTAGCTTTGAAGTTAACCTCTAAGTCTTTATCGCAAAACTGTTCGATGCTGAATAAGTTGTGTCTTAAACCTTCAACATAGCTCTCCTTCTTAATCCTTATGTTCTCTTGAACCACATGTCCATAACCCAGAATTGGTGAAAAATTATCATTTCCAAACTGAACATTTCCGCAAAATTTCTCTGTATAATTAGATAAAATTTCTTTCCTCCCAGTCATATACTTGGAACAACCCGAATCCATGTACCACATATGGCATGTCTGCACAAGAGAAAACATACAACAACTGGTTTAGGTACCCACTTGTAAATGGGTCCTTTCTGGTTAGTATCGGATTTTGGAACCCATTTGAATTTGGGTCCTCTTTTCTTTCTAAAACCATTCGAACTATCAGAATGATATATAATATGAACCAAACCAATTATCAGAATATTGACGAGCAACAAAATCATTTCGGCCACAAGTGAACATTGAGTTGTTGAATGAGATAATTGAATCATTTGCTTTATTGTATAAATCTTGCATGTAAGTACAAGTTTTGATTTATTCAAAGCAAGTTGATCAATTACATCACTACTTCTATAAGTACACCTATTACAATCAGAAGCTGAAAATGATTTTGTCGACTCTTCATCTTTCTTAGGTTTCCATTCAAGCTTCACCTCAGATCTATTAAATCTCATATCTGTAACATAAGAATTATGCTTGTTAGAACTATGAGAATTCAGAGTTTCCTTTTTCTGAGACTTACAAGAACTGTGTCATCAACCTTGGTTGACGATTCACCAACTTCATATACACTTGGTAACTCTTGAGAATTAATAAGAAAGTTAGAATGATTAGGAAGTTTTGCATTAAAATCAAACTTTTCCAAGCACTCATCAGAACATTTAGCAGAATTTAAGAAATCAACATCATCAAACAGATCATCATCATCTAAAGATTGAGATGCTTTGGAAGATTTTGGAAAAATGAACTCATTAAACTCTTTTGAACACTGTTTTTGGTAAGCGTTTGTTCAAAATCTGATGGTTTAACAGTACAAAAAATGTTTCCCATAAAAGCTTTGCAAGATGAAGCATCTAAATCATTAGAAATGTTTTCACAATCTCTTTCTGACTCAGATTTATCTTCTGCTTTAAACTCAGATTTCGAATAAGTGTTCAATAAAACAGTAGAAAACACAATCTTTTCTAGCTCAACCAAAATTCTTTCATCTCCTAAAGTTCTCTCCAGCTGAGAAATTTTGCTTTCTAAGATGAGTGGAGGAACATAAATTTTTGCTTCAACAGGTTTAGCCTCCATCTCTTCTATATAATAGCTTTGAAAATAATCATTTGAAAGAAACGTTGTTGATCAGAAAGATAATTCTCATTCAGTTTATCATAACAGAATGGTAGTTGCGTTTTGAGAGTGTTTTTGCTGTTGCTATCTTCCTTAGCTTCCACCTCTTCAGATGACTTAGTCCATCTGACTTTTAATTTGGAGTGTTTATCAGCCAATTGTAGAAAATCAAAATTATACAAAGGAGTCTGTTTTGAAATTCTCTTTTTCAAGTAGTGTGGGTTGTTATACCTAATTCCCCAATACGCGTTGAAATACTCTTTTGGTTTATTTAAATGAATGGTTTGGTCAGTCTGGCCTCTAGCATAAAGCTTTTCTTCTAAACTACTTATCTTTGCAGTTAAAGACTTGTTTACAGATTTTAAATCTTTATATTTTCGAATAAACTCTTTCTTCTCAAGTTTACACAAGTTGAACTTGGAATTTGCTTATGATATTTGATTTTCAAGAAAAGTCTTTTGTTTTTCTAAAGTACTGGCGTCCTTGTTCAAAGATTCAATCAACATTGTTTTCCCAACAATATCCTTGTTGAGATCAAATATTGTTTGACGCTTTTTCGCAACAACGCTTTTTTCCTTTTCAAGCTTAGATTGTAAATTTTGAAGCTCAACCATCATCGAGTCCATTTGTTTTAAGAAATCAGATTCAGATAGATCAGTTACCTCATCGGATGTGTCATCATCGGATTCGTCATAGGTAACCTTCTTTCCCATTAGACACATATGAGCTACCTCATCTATTTTTCCTTCTGAATCTATTAGATCGAGCCAATGATCATCTTTTGCCATTAGTGCTTTTCTAGCCTCCTTCTGCTTAGCAAACAACATCTTTTTCTTGTAATAATTGGAGTTGTGCACTTTAGGCTTTCGGCAGTCTTTGGCAAAGTGACCTATCTTTCCGCAGTTATAGTATTTCACTGGCTCATCAGTCTTTCCTCATCATATCTATTCACATACCTTTTCTCTTCAGGATTTCTTTCCACGGACTTCCTTTCTTTATACCTCTTCTTCCCTTCTATTCTTTCTTTGTGCTCGTAGTTTCTAGACCCTGACGAGTACCACTGACTGTTTGAACCCGACTTCTTGTAGAATTTATTTTGAAATGCTCGGGTCAAAAGAATCATAGCTTGCTTCAATCTCTCACCGTCGTCAGAATCAGAAACTGCACTTTCACTTCATTCATAATAAAAAACAACAACTTTCTTTTTCTTCTGTTTCTTTCCTTTCTACCACCAATCTCTCTTTGCATCAAATCTTTCTTTGACCAAGTAGAATTTGAATTAAGACTTTCAGACTTGTTCAACTTGGTTTGAAGATTTGAGATCTCTTTCTCTTTAGAATCAATTATCTGTGGAAAGTTAATTTTAGAATTAAACATGCAATCTGAGCAAATGAAATCCTTTTCTAGAACTTTAGAATCTCCTTTCAGTTTATTGATCTGAGTAAGAAGAGATGAATTCTGAATTTTTAGATTCTTATTTTCAACTTCAAGTGCTCGAATCTCTGGCATATAAGCGATAACACAATCTCTCTCGGTCAAAACAATATGTCCCTTTTCATCATGACATCTTGATATCTGATTTTTTTTTGTAGAAATGATCGTTAGTCCGACAATTTAAATCAATAAAACCAGAACTTAAAAATTTTCAGAAAATGAATTTTCCAAAAATTCCCAAGTATAGAATTTGTATGCTAGAGTTCAAAGAACAATTCGCATGAAGGTTAGAGCAATTCGCATGAAATGTAATGACATAATTCGTATAATCAACAAGAATTCGTGTAGAAGAAATTAGAATTCGCACAAGTCCACAATTCACACACTAGAGACACTAAAAAACACCACAATTCGCATGAGCCTGTATGCGAATTCTAAGAATTCGTATATAGCTATCTGCGAATTCCTTGCAATTCGTATGAGTTTCTTTGCGAATTATTTCCTTAAAAAAATTTGAGAATTGAACTTTTCGCACACAGGTTTCGTATCACAGGATGATGCGAATTCTTCACTTAAACAAATTTCAATTTCAAAAACTTTTCGCATCCATACAAAATATGTACTTAGAGAAAAAATTTCGAAAACTTATGCGAAATCCTCTAGAATTCGTATAAAGCACATATGCGAAATACTCACAATTCGTATCTAACTATGTGCGAGTTCTACACAATTTGCATGAAGGTGTGTGCGAATTCTTTTCATGGAAATTTAAAAATAAACTTTTCGCATCAGGGACATATGTGAGTTCTTCACTTTTCGTATAAAGAAGTATACGAATTCTGCACTTAGACAAAATTTCAATTAATATCTATGCAATTCTCACTTTTCGTACAACTTAGTTATGTGAATTCTGCACTTAAACGAATTTTAAAGAAAATTATGTGTATTCTCTCTGCGAAAATTAATCCTACGAGTTCTTCATACGAAAAGAAGAGATCTTGCGAGTTCTTGAAGTTTCGGTCCTAAAATCAGTTTCTTGTCCAAATTTCCACTCAAATCTTCGACTTTGATGCTGTAAACTCACAGAAATGTATATTAGTATAAACAACAATCCAAATCTATTGATTAGCACAAAGATACAATCAAATTCAAGAATTTTGATCAAACAGTAAGTACGACTTCGTTCGAACAAAACTTCAAAAATCGAAAATTAGTGATTCAAATCAATTCAACAATGAAATTCACTTACACAAACTAAATTTAAATCATAATTCGATCATATTTCAAATAAAGATTTAATCAAAAACACCTTTAAATTCATAAATTCGATCAAGACTCAAAACTCAGTTTACGAACTCAAAAACTTTCAAAAATGTCGGATTTCGCTCTGATACCAAATGTGATCCCAGTATTCTAGCTATCAATCGATTCACAGATTATCAGGAACAACTTGTTTTATTAATCAAACAATCTACAAAGAGTCATATTCCTATTTCGTGCAATATGTCAACAAGCTCTATGTGTGTGTAAGAACAGTGTAACCTTACTCTGACTACGTGTGAGATTATGAAACTAAAAACACTATGACTTGCTATTTATATGGTCAACATGACCTTTAGCAAATAGTCAACTCTAAACAACAATTACATGTAACACCCACACTTTACAAACTATACATTTTAGACCCTCCTATTAATCTTGAATACAATATAGCTCTAACAGTTTTCACACATTTCTCACTCAACCCCAACAAAAGAAACATCAGACTTCACCCATTCCCATGAGAAATATTACTTCTCTCTACAAATTTCTAATAACAAGAAGTAATGATTAGAGAAACCTTACCTTGAAGGAAATCGATAAGAGCTTGAATCCAACAAAATGCTTCCTTCTTCTTCCTGGTTCTCCCAAAATCGCCCTTTCCCCTTTCCTTTCTCTTTCTTGAATGAGACTTCAGCCGCCACTAATGAGAATAGAATAGGTCTTTAGGGTTTAGCCCTTTTTTATTCAACTTTTCACTTCAGACCCCAAACTTTGGTCTACCATACAAATTACACCTTACATAAAAATATTGTACAAACTTTACACGGGTATTACATTGTTGGCATAGCTTTTTGATGAGCTTGAGCCTCTTTCCTCATTTGACATGCAATCTCAACCTTCTCGGTAGTAACTTTCACCAATTATGGGCCTTCGAGAATACGTTCTCTGACTTCATTCCAACTAGTCGGTCTTCGACATTTTCGGCCATAAAGTGCTTTATACGGGGCCATGCCGATACTCGACTGCCATCTATTATTATACGAGAACTCGATCAGGTACAAGTAATTTTCCTAACTTCCAGTGTTTGAATCGTACGTTCAGATTGCCCATCAATTTGTGCATGAAAAGTTGTACTAAAATTCAAACATGTGCCCCAAGATTTATGTAAACCTTCCCAAAATCGAGATGTAAAACGTGGGTCTCGATTGGAGGTAATCGATACATGAGTGCCATGCAGAGGTACAATCTCACATTGGAATACTTCTGTCTGTTTATCAATTGATCAAGTTTATTGGATAGGAAGTAAATGAGTTGATTTCGTCAGTCGGTCAACCACTACACAAATTGCATCGTGTTTCAAGGTCATATTGGGTAGTTCGACTACGAAATCCATAGTTATGTGCTCCCATTCCAAACTGGAATGTTCACCGATAGAAGAAGACCATCTGTACGTTGATGCTCACTTTTAACTTGTTGACAAGTGAGACAACGAGCTACAAAGTCATATCTCACTTCATTCCAACCGAGCAGTAATGGGTCTTTAAGTCGCGATACATTTTTGTTGTACCTGGGTGAACAAAAATTATAGAGTTATGAGCTTCGGTCAGAATTAGATCTTTAAGCTCCGAGTTATTCGGAACACAAATACAATCCCGAAACCACAACACGTGATCATCATCGATCCTGAATTCCGAACTAACTTTCTCTTGTGCGTGCTGGAAGTTCGCCCACAATTCACTATAGTCTTTTTGAGCTTCTTTGATCCGTGAATTAGAGTCGGTTCTACCATTAGATTCGATAGAATTTCCGTTTGTGAACTAGGATAGATTTCCAGTCCGAACCATTAGACTTCCAAAGTGAACTTTGTAGGAACAAGTAAAGAAGAAACCTATTCCATGACTTTAAGACTTAAGGCATCGGTGACTACATTAGCCTTACCCGGATGATATTGTATCTGAACATCGTATCCTTTAGAAGTTTGAACCATCTTCGCTGACGCATATTTAACTCTTTTAGATTAAATATGTATTTAAGGATCCTGTGGTCGGTGAAAACTTCACATGTCTCACCGTAAAAATAATGACGCCAAATCTTGAGTGCAAAGATAACCGCAACCAATTCCAGGTCGTGCGTTGGATAAGAACACAACCGAGATAATTGACGTGAAGCATATGCGATCACTCTTCCATTTTGCATAAGAACACAACCGAGACCTTTCTTTGAAGCATCACTGTAAACTTGAAACTCGCCGATGCTAGACGGTAATATAAGAACATGCACGGTAACCAATCTATGCTTCAGTTCCTCGAAACTAGATTCTTGCTTGGAACCCTAATTTAATTTGACTCCTTTTCGGAGTAATCAGGTTAGTGGTAGAGATATTTTAGCCTTCAACGAATCGTCTGTAATAACCAACCAGAACCAGAGAACAACGAACTTCAAATACGTTCGTAGGTTGAGGCCGTTTAGTGACGGTTTCAATTTTCATAAGATCGACTTTGACACCTTCAGTAGAGATTACGTGTCTAAGAAAAGACACTTGGTCAAGAAACTATTCACATTTGGAACGTTTTGCGTATAACTTTTTCGTTCGAAGAGTTTTGAAAATGATGTGAAGGTGTTGATCATGTTGCTCTCATGATTTTGAGTATATCAAGATGTCATCAATAAATACGATAACAAAGTCGTCGATATAATTTTGGTTAACCTGATTCATAAGATCCATAAAGACCGTCGGAGCATTACTTAGCCCGAAAGGCATTACCATGAATTCGTATTGCCCGTATCAAGTTTCTGAATGCGGTCATCGGAATATCACAATCTCGGATACGAAGTTGATGGTACCTGGACCAGAGATCAATTTTGGAAAAGTATCATGCCCGTTGTAATTGATCGAATAGATCGACGACTCTCGGCAACGGATACTTGTTACAGATCGTTACTTTATTGAGCTCCCAGTAATCAACATAAAGACGCACCGTACCAACTTTATTTTCGAAAAAGAGAACCGGATCCCCACATGGTGAGACATTGGGTCTATGAAACCTTTCTTCAATAGATCATCGAGTTGAGTTTTGAGTTCCTTCATTGCAGTTGAAACCATTCGTTAAGAAACCTTAGAAATAGGAGAAGCTCCCGAGACTAGATCGATGGAAAATTCAACTTATTGGACTAGTGGTATACCTGATACATCGTCACAAAACACATCAAGATATTCGGAAACAACAAGTATGGATGCAGAATTAGGGAATACCTGTTCGGGGTATTGTAAAGCAGCTAGAAACCTTTGTTGATTTTCCAAGTATACTGTTTCACAGTAATAGAGGCTAAAGCCTTGACATCTTCTTTTGGAGTACCTCCTTGGAAGATTGCCTTCGGTTTGTCAATATCCCTAAACAATATTTGTTTGTCGTTACAGTCTATAGTTGCCGGGTGGTGTGACAACCAGTCCATACGGAATATTATTTGAAAGTGGGACATATGCATAGGAAGAAGAATGACGTCCCATATGTGGTCTCCAATAAGCAACAGACAGTTCGAAAATCGAGTTAACACCCAAATTGCACCACCATAGGGGTAGATATCAGCACTGGAAATTTGGTGGTTTGCTCATAAGGTTTTATTCGGGATTCTAATTGTTCAGAAACAACAGAGTGTATTGCTTCGATATCAAACAACGTATAAATAGATAAATCAATTAAGTTAACATGGCCTAAAATTACACCCACTTGAGATTTGTCGCCAGGTAATGCAAAAACTTGTCCACTAGTAGTTGCTTGTTTTTCTTTACCTATGCCTGTTGCAGTGTGAGATTTAGGACAATATTTGGTCACATGCCCATGTTCTCTACAGTTAAAACAGGAACCGATCATCTTTAGGCACGGACCTGGTCAATATCGAAGATTGCACCGATCACAAATATAAGTAGGGCTAGATACATTCTGACTCCTACTACTAGACAACACTGGAAATCGTGGCCTAAATTGACTTGATATTTTATGTGCGTCAATGCTTTACTTTGACTTTACAAAACGAGGGTTACTTTGGAAAGATTCAGGTCCACGTCTGTAACACCCCGAATTTTGGTTTGGCCAGATTTGAAGAAATTCGGAAGCAGTGGCCCGCGCGAGTGGCCACGCGGCTTGGCCCGCGCAATGACCCACACGGGGGTCTGTTTGTTCGTGGATCCAGTGTCCCGAGTGAATGGCCGGCGGCTTGGCCCACGCCATGACCCGCGCGGAGGCCCTGAACGCCTTAAATGAGATTTCAGCTACCATTTCTCTCATTTTCTTATTTCTTTCCTTCCAAGTTTCTCTCCCAACCTTCTCCCTCTTCATTTACTCAAGATTAGGGTTCTTCACCACCATCCATACCATTTATTGCTAGAGTCAAGAGTTTCACCTAAGGATTCGGGTTTTGGAAAGCTTCACCCCCATCTCTATCTTCATCTTCTCCAAGAGGTCGGAATCTAGGTTTTTGGGTTTTCTTCTAAAACCTACTTGGTGAGTTCCTACTACCATTTTCTAAACTTTATACATGTCAAAGCTTACATTTTGAACTCCTATATATCTCCATGGTTTCGGATTTACGTGTTCTACATTTTTGACCTAACATGAGTTTGGAGAAATTTTAGGGTTCCCAATCATTTTCAACAAGAACAAAGGGTTCCATCTTATTTGAAGTAAAATGATGTTTCACTTGCACATTTATGTGAGTTACTTGAAAGAATGTATATAAACTCATTTTAATATTTTCATTCTTATCAGCAATTAATCTTGGAATTACATTTTGGAAAATAAATGTTATTGAAAGCTATATGTTTAGCTTTGGTTAGTCACAAATGAAATTGTGACAAGTCTAGACTATTACTAGTGGATCCCTAGGTATTGAGTCGGCTTATATTATTGGGATGTCAATTCCCCTTTTTGTAGCTATGGATGCGTTTGACCCTCGGGGGCCTTTGGTACGGTTATGTGAGACCGGTTACTAGCCATGGATCATAATGTAGTCCTAGTGAACGAGTATGACTTGGTTTCCTCGGGGGCCCTCCCTCACATCTTAGTACGGACCGAAGTTGTCAGGATCTGATTCTTAACAAGAATAATAAAACTCAGAAACAATATTAAAGAAGTTGAGGAAAAACACTTTAATATTCAAACTATCAATGTAACAGTAAAATATAAATCACAACTTGTAAACTTTATTGAATGATTAAAGTTACAAGCTTTCACACAAAACCTCAATCTTGATGAACAGACTCATCAAGACGAATTCTACTTCTCTAGAACTAGGGTTGTAAACCTTGAGGTTAATTCTTTTTCAAAACAAAAACTCAGAATACTCGTATATCAAAACTATTCTGAACACATCTATAAATATACTAAAAATAAAAGATAATTACAAAACTTAAAAGATCTTCAGTATATTCTTCTATAATTATCTTCAAACCTTCCATGATTATCTTCAATCCTTGATCTGCGCATATCTTGTTTATAGCATAAGCAATATTAAATCATAGCAGCATTAACACTCTGAGCAGTATTAATCTTCACCAGTACTAACTATGCTTAGCAGTATTAATTTCTTCAAGCAGTATTAATCTGGCTTAACAGTAGTATCTTGTCTCAGCAGTAGTAACCATGTTGTACTGGCAGCAGTAATCATACTTGAGCAAATCTTCAGTTCCCAACAATCTCCCCCTAACTTGACTTTTAGAACAGAGAAGTCAAGTTCTTCAGATGCTCCCAAAACTCCATTGTTCATAAACCCATATCAGGATTCAGCCCCAAACTTTGATTAAGAGTTCTCTGAATCAAGTATCTTGCCATTGCAGAATCTGGTGCACAACCAAGCTTTTTCTTCAACATAGCATGCAACTTTAACCTGCTATGGTTGTAAACTCTATCCACTAAGAAGTATTCAAAGTGACTTGTATCCATAGCCAGCGCATATACTCCACTTCTTTCATACAGAGTCCAGTTGTTAATGGTTTTGAAAACATTTCTGATAACATGCTGAACTTCCTCTGGCTTGAACAATATGCATAGATATTCCATCACAAGTTTTGTAACAGGTATCCCTGGAGCTTTCAGCTTATCAGCATATAATTTCATCCCCACTTCAAACATTTCCTCTAAATCAGATCTGGAGCACACTCTTACAATCTTGGCCCAAGTAGGATACACTTCAAACTTTTCATCTTTCCTCTTAATCCTGATATACTGCTTCCCATCTACTTCCAAAGTATCCCAGTGAATAATCTCAGGAGGCTTGACCCCAACTGGTTCAGCAGTTACAGGCTCATGCACTTTTTCCATCACTACCATGTACATACTCACATCAGAAATACTTGATGGTTCTTCCTTAGATTGAGCTTTCTTTTCATCAGACTTAGATGCCCCTTCTTCTTCAGCTACCTCATGTTCTTTCTCAGCTTCTTCCTCATCCACTATAGGTTTCTTAGCTGGTTTTCTTTTTGCCATCATTTTTGTTCTTTTCAAAGTTCTCAAACTTTCACCTAGAGTAGCTTCGTTCCTTGGTGATTCTTGATCATCAGGAAAGGGTTTTTGAATTTGAAGATCATGCCTCCCTTTCATCTTCTTTTCCACTTCAACTCTGGCTTTGTCATTTCCTTGTAGCTTGGTCATTTCTGCATCATACAAGCCTTTGATTTGTTCAAATGACATTTTAGTGAACATTTCCCTTTTGACTCCCATATCACCTTTGAGGAAAGTGATCATCTTCTTTCTCTCTTGAGTGCCAAGGTAGGTCTTTGAAGGTTGCCTCTTCTTTGCACCCATTTTGATCATCACAGGCTTCTTTGGAATTTCAGATCTCTTCTGTGCCATCTCTGTTGCCAAACTCTTTTGATAAACTTCATTAAGCTTTGCAGCTAGAGCTCTTTCCATCTCCCTATCTTTCTTCACTTGAACTGTTTCTGCTTGCTCAAGTTCTGCCTGAATTTTCTTAGCCAAAGCTTCATCTGACTCAATCAACTTTTGCTTTTTAAGAGGTTGGTCAGATTCCACTATCTTGGTTTTGCCTTTGTCCTTGCTTGCTACCTTATCAGCACAAGTTTTCTTGATAACCTCAGCATTGTCTTTGATAACAACTCTTTTGGGCTTTGAAGTGACCTTAGGAGTGTCATGTTTAACCTTGATTAATGCTTCAGCTACCTCAATTTCTTCCAAATTGCTGTTAAGGAGGTCTGTTAATATCTCTTGAACAATTTCTGCTGCTTCATTTATTTTAGCAGCATTAACTGTTTCTTCTGCTATTTCTGCTGCTTTACTTGCTTTATCCCCATTACCACTAGCAAACTCCCTCTCATCTCCATGTTTTCCCCCCTTTTTCTTAGCATTCTCCATGTTGACCTCAGCTTCTGACTCCCCCTTTTTGGGAGCATCATCCACTGGGTTCCTTCTTCTGAGCATAAATCTTTGCTTCTTCTTCTTTTGTACCACCTTCTGAACCAACTTCTTTAAGGTGCTGATCTCTTCTTGCTGATTGATGATGACTTTCTTGAGTTCATTTACAACCTTCTTTTGAGAATCCAGTTCAGTTGCCATTTTGGACATGGCAGAAATCAATTCTTGGTAGTCATATCTATCCTCACCTTCTCTAGGAGTGTTACCCCCTTTTGAGGGATCATTGGAATGTTTAATAGGGATCTCCAGCCAGGCTGAAGCACCACCTATTCTCTTGGTTTCTGGGCACCCGGGACCTTTGGATGATTGCTCACCCAAAGTTGCCATGGGGAAGGTCTTAGTGATGTTACCACTGGCCTCCTCTGTGCTAGCAGGAGTAGTGGCAGCCTTCTCACCCACATGCTCATGCATCTCCTTAGTGAGCACCTCCTTGGGGTTGGGAGACACCCCAGTGGTTTCCCTATGGATATTCTGTCAGGATCGAATTCTCAACAAGAATTATGAACACTCAGAAACAATATTAAAGAAGTTGCGGAAAAACACTTTAATATTCAATGAACAGAAAAATAGTATGAATCACAACTTGCAAACTTTACTTAATGATTCAAGTTACAAGCTTTTCACTCACAACCTCAATCTTGAAGAACAGGCTCTTTCAAGACGAATTCTACTTCTCTAGAATTAGGAACGATGCCTTGAGGTTGATTCTCTCTCTAGAACAAAAAATTCAGAATTATTCTCACACAAAATTACTTAGCTATTCTAAACAAATCTATACGTATATTAAAGAGTAAAAGATAATTACTAAACATAAAAAGATCTTCAATATATAAACTTCATAATTATCTTCAAGCTTTCCATGTTTATCTCCAGACGTGATTTCTTCAACATTATCTTCAAATTATCTCAGAAGCAGCATTAATCACCTTGGAAGCATTAACTGAGTCTTGGCAGTATTAACTACTAAGCAGTACTAACCACTAGCAGTACTAACTAGCTAAGCAGTACTAACTTTGTTCAAGCAGCACTAACTTTGACTAGTAGTATTAATTCAACTAGAAGTAGTAATACCTAGCAGTATTAACTTTGAGATCCTCTGGCAGTACTAACTCTGAACTAGCAGCATTAATGACTTGGTTACATCTTCAGTTCCCAACAATCTCCCCCTAACTTGACTTTTAGAAAGAGAAGTCAAGTTCTTCAGATGCTTCCAAAACTTTCATTGATTCAATCCAAGGTTAGGATCCAGTCCCATACTCTGATTGATAGTTCTCTGAATTAGATACTTTGCCATTTCTGAATTTGGTGCATAACCTAGCTTCTTCTTTAACATGGCATGAAGCTTCAGACTTGTGTGATTGTAGACCCTATCCACCAAGTAATACTCCATGTGAAAAGTATCCAAGGCCAATTCATAGACTCCACTTCTTTCATACAAAGTCCATCCTCTAACAACTTTAAACACATCTCTGATTATACGCTTTACTGCTTCTGGATTGAATAACATACACAAATACTCCATAACCAGCTTCACAACTGGTAACCCTGGAGCTTTCAACTGATCTGCATGTAATTTCATACCAACTTTAAACATCTCTTCTAAATCAGGTCTTGAACATTCTCTGACAATTTTAGTCCATGTTGAAAACACATAATACTTCTCATCCTTTCTTTTCAGCCTGATATACTCCTTACCATCCACCTCCATAGTATCCCAGTGGATAATTTCAGGAGGTTTGAATCCAACAGGTTCAGCTGTGATAGGCTTTGGAATTTTATCCATTACCACCATGTACATATTTACATCTGAACTTTGTGGTACTTCCTGAGATTCAACTCTCTTTTCTTCATTCTTTGATGCCTCTTCTTCTTCTTCAGCAACTTTTTTCTCTTCTTCTACTCTAGGCTTCTTGTCAGTTTTCTTTCTTTTGGCCATCATCTTGGTTCTCTTCAGAATCCTTTGACTTTGCCCTATAGTAGCTTCCTTCTTCTTTTCTTCCTTTGTCCTTTCCTCTGATCTAGGACCTTTAGAAGCAATAGACTTAACTCTTTTTATTTTCTTGATCTTCTGAGCTAAAGTCTCTTCTTTCTTAATCTCTGCCTTTTCTTTTGTTGGAGTTCCCTCTTCACTTTCAGGGAAGGGTTGATTGATGTTCACATCATGCCTCTCCTTGGCTTTCCTTTCAAACTCCACTCTGGCCTTTTCATTACTCTTCAGTTTTCGCATTTCTTTCTCATATAAGCCCTTGACTTGATCAAAAGTCATCTTTATAAACATTTCTTTCTTCACACCAATTGCACTCCTCAAGAAAGTTATCATCTTGTTTCTTTCCTGAGTTGCAAGGTGAGTTTGTGAAGGCCTTCTCTTCTTTTCACTTGATCTGGCCATCATAGCCTTTCTCATGCTTATTGCCCTTTGCTTTGCTTTCTCTGTTTCCAAGCCTTTCTGAAATGCTTCATTTAATTCATTGGCTAGTGCTCTGGCTATCTCTTTGTCTTTCTCAACCTGCTCTTTCTCTGCTTGATTTATCTCTTCTTGCAGTTTCTTGGCTAATGCTTCATCTGACTCAACCATCTTTTGTTTTTTGGTTGGTTGATAAGATTCTATCATCTTTTCTTTCCCTTTTCTCTTTGCATCTGCAACCATGTCTTTCTTTTCTGTTCTCTTTGCTCCCCCTTCATTTATGACCACTCCCTTTGCTTTGGGAGTGTCATTCTTTGCTTTTACAAGCATCTCTACTACTTCAACCTCTTCAGGTGTTAACCCTATTACTGCTGCTTGTGTAGTTTCAGCAGCACTAACAGTTTCTGCTGCTCCTTTTGGCTCAGCAGTAGTAACAGTTTCTACTGCTGGGGTTGTTGCTGTTGCTGGTGTTGTTTCTGCTGCTTTGCCAATTTCTGCTGATTCAACAAATATTTCTATTTCTATCACACCTTCAGCTTTTTCTTCAGCCCTCTCTTCACCAGACTCTCCCTTTGCTTCAACATTCTCCCCCTCAATCTGTTGATCCATCTTTTCTGAGCTTGAACTCTCCCCCTTTTTGGAAGCATTCTTCTCCTCCTTTTTGTTTGCCCCCTCTCTCCTCCTTAGAACAAACTGCTTTCTTCTTTTCTTGGCAAGGAGTTTTCCCACCAATTGCTTGAGTTTTGAAATCTGCTCTTGTTGGGAGATGACCACTTGCTGCAATGCCTTGATTTCCTTTCCTTGATTAACCACATCAACAATGATGTTGGCTATTGTTTCCATCAATTCCAAGTAAGTATAGCTATCCTCACCTTCTTTAGGTGTTTTACCCACCCTTGAAGGATCATTGGAATCTTTTGTCATCAATTCATCAGTTTCAGTTCTGTCCTCACCCTTTTTGGATGTTTTGCCCATCCTTGAGGGATCCTTGGATCTTGTAGTAGTGGCCTTCTGCCTAGCAGAAGCACCAACTACCCCCTTGGTTTCTTGGCGCCGGGGTCCTTTGGTTGATTTCTCACCCAAAGTTGCCATGGGGAAGGTCTTAGAGATGTTACCACTGTCCTTCTCTGTGCTAGCAGAAGTAGTGGTAGCCTTCTCACCCATATGCTCATTCATCTCCTTAGGATGCACCTCCTCAGGGTTGGGAGACACCCTACTGGATTCCCTTTGGATATTCTCTATTGGAGAATGCTCCAATAGAGGGCTGTGAGGCTCTTGGTTGATAGTAGGTACAACAAGGGAAGGAGCCTTGTGTACCGTTCTCTTGACATAAGTCTTGGATATCATAGGAGTGGGTTTAGCAGCAAAGGACTGAGGAAAAATTTGAGAGAGGAGGTTGGGATTGGCTCTCAGTGGGTTGGTCTAATGAGGGCCTTGAACCTGAGGCCATACCTTCTTGTGGTTGGGACACCACCATCATTGTTGAGAACAATGGGGTGTCAACTCCTTCCGAGTCCCTAGCAGTTCTTCTCATGTTTGAGAAGACCTTGCCTTTAAGGGGTTTAGGTACATATACCTCATCAAAGTGAGGTATATCCATCAATTCATTTGTTATAACTGCCTGTACAAACCTGGGATACATGAAGAAACTCTTTTTGTTGTCCAGGTTTGAGACAAGATCATTGAAGATCATCAGAGAAAAGTTATATTTTCGAGCAGTAGATAAGCATACCAAAGCATAGGCAATGGGGCTGCTAAATTGGCTCCAACCAGTAGTTTTCTTGGAAATACAGTGCATCAGGGTATGAACAAAGAACCTCCATTGGGGTAAAAATTGAGCTTTGAAAAACTTGAAAATCCCCATTTGGCCTTCATACCCCATTCTGGTGAGGTTTGAAAACAAATCTTCATTTGGAATAGAAGATATACCTGAAGCATCGTCTAGACGTAGACAGATGCGAATGGTCTCCTCAGTAACTTTCAAGGGTTTGTCACAAACCCTTGTTTTGATGCACGACACTCCGTTTTCAGTGATAGCAGTGGCATTGGCCCAGAATTGCCTTTGATGCTCTATGTAGATGGTAGGAGACACAGTGAGAGCATGAGCGATGTGGCTTGACCTCAGAAAATCGACTATCTGGTAAAAACGTTCAGCTTGTTTTGGCTTTTGGAGCATGGCTATCTCGTTGTGCTCATCAATAAACACCATTGAAGCCATCTGTACGCAAGGATTATTGACTAGCGAGCACTGGATACTTGAGAGAAAAGAGTGAGAGAGAAGATGAACAGTAGACAAAGAGTCGTTATGATCGTTTAGGCGGGGAAAGGGTATTTATAGCTTGTGGATTATAAGCAGTATTAACCCTAAAAATTTAGTGAAAGCAGTATTAACAGTGAGCAGTATTAACTGAAAGCAATATTAACTGAGAGCAGTATTAACTACTAGCAGTATTAACTAACTAGAAGTATTAACTGAGCGCAATATTAACCACTAGCAGTATTAACTAACTAGCAGTATTAACTGAGAGCAGTATTAACCACTAGCAGTATTAACTAACTAGCAGTATTAACTGAGAGCAGTATTAATCACTAGCAGTATTAACTAACTAGCAGTATTAACTAACTAGCAGTATTAACTACTTAGCAGTATTAACTGTGCACTGGCAGTATTAAAAATGCACTGGCAGTATTAAAAATGCACTGGCAGTATTCAAAATGCACTGGCAGTATTAACCATACTTACACTTTTAAGCTTGTGATGAACTGAGTACTGCTATACATTTCCTGAGAAAGAAGATTAGTAACACCAAGCATAAACTATATACAGGTATTGAACCACTTTTTAAGTAGGAGCTTATTCAGAGTTGATCATTCCCACACTTGTTACCAAGAAAGTGAATCTACCCACATCAAATGCTTTGGTGAATAGATCAGCAAACTGGTTATCAGTATGAACTTTTACAACTTGAATAAGCTTCTTTTCATTGCAGTCTCTTATAAAGTGATACCTGATCTTAATGTGCTTTGTCTTTGAGTGCTTGACAGGATTATTAACAATGCTAATAGCACTTCTATTGTCAATAAAAATTGGAGTGTGTAGAAAGGTTACCCCATAGTCCAACATTTGATTCTGAATCCATAAGACTTGAGAACAGCAACTTGCAGCTGCTATGTACTCTGCTTCTGTTGTAGATGTGGATACTGTGGTTTGTTTCTTGCACTGCCATGATACTAGTCTTGCACCCAAAAACTGGCATCCTCCAGGAGTAGATTTTCTGTCCAAGTTTGCTCCACCTAGGTCACTGTCTGAGTATGCAATTAGGTCAAATGATGAGTCATGAGGATACCAAAGTCCCAATATAGGTTGCCCTTTGAGATATCTGAATATTCTCTTAACAGTTTGATAGTGTGATTGCTTTGGCCTAACTTGAAATCTTGCACACACACAGACTGGAAACATTATATCTGTCCTAGAGGCTGTAAGATACATGAGAGAGCCAATCATGGATCTGTAGTGATGAACATCCATATCCTCCCCCTCAAGATCTGCTGTTATCTGCTTGTGTGTTTCCATAGGTGTGCTGGCAGGATTTGAGTATGAGAAACCAAACTTGGTTAGAATGTCCTGCACATACTTGGACTGACAGATAAATATACCATCTGACTTCTGTTAGACTTGGAGTCCAAGGAAGAAAGTAAGTTCTCCCATGGAACTCATTTTGAGCCTTTGATGCATTAGTTCCTCAAACTCCTTGCACATATTGTCTCTTGTTGATCCAAAGATGATATCATCCACATAGATTTGGACCAGCAAGATGTCCTTCTTCTTTCTCTTGATGAACAGAGTCTTATCAATGACTCCTCTTTCAAAGCCATTTTCCAAGAGATAGGATGACAGAGTGTCATACCATGCTCTTGGTGCTTGATGCAGTCCATAAAGTGCTTTCTTCAGTTTGTATACTCTGTCTGGATAGCTTGGGTTTTCAAACCCTGGTAGTTGACAGACATATACTTCTTCTTTAATTGAGCCATATAGAAATGCACTTTTTACATCCATTTGATAGACTTTGAACTTCATATAAGAAGCATAGGCCAGGAACAATCTAATTGCTTCTATCCTAGCCACTGGTGCAAATACTTTTTCATAATATATTCCTTCTTCTTGTGTATACCCTTGTTCTACCAACCTTGCTTTGTTCTTTATTACTATTACTATTCCTCTCTCATCTCTCTTATTCCTGAAGACCCATTTTGTGCCTATTGCTCTTTGACCTTTAGGAAGGTCTACCAGATCCCAAACATCTTGCAGCTTGAATTGTAGCAGCTCTTCTTGCATGGCTTCTATCCAACTGGAATCCTTCATAGCATCATAAGCCTTCTTAGGCTCAAGCTGGGATAGAAAGCAAGAAAGCACTGTATGCTGTTGGTCTTGCATATCTTGCAGCCTGCTTTGATTTCTAGTCATCATAGGAGAAGAGATATCTCCTATTACCAGCTGAGGAGGATGATTCTTTAGTGTTCTTGTTTGATGACTAGGTTCTTCATTGAGTCACACCTCTAGATTGGATTCATTCAACTCAACTGAGGTGATTTCAGCAGCTACTTCTGGTTCTTTATTTTCTTCACTCTCCTCATCTCTTCTTTCTTCTTCACTCTGATTTGGTTCAGTAGATGGCTCCTTTTCACAGTCTTCAACAGGATCCACTGTAGGTATGGGAAAAATCACAGACTGAGGTATGATGTTGTGTGATTGTGTAATTCTTGAATCTGAGCTTCCTGATCCTGCATTATTATCACTACTGAAACCAAAAGAGTTAGTTAGTGAATCAATGTCAAACAGCCACTGAGGACCAGACCCAATAGGATTTGGTGTGTTCTCATTGCATTTGACATTGTCACTTTCCTCAATTATTCTAGAAGAAGTATTAAAAACTCTGTAGGCCTTACTTTGAGATGAGTAACCCACCAGAAATCCATCATCTGCCTTGCTATCAAACTTTCCTAAGTGAGATTTGGTATTTAGAATTGTACAAGGACACCCAAAAGGTTTAAGGAAACCAATAAATGGTTTTCTATTGTTTAAAAGCTCATATGGGGTCTTGTTCTTTGGCTTGACCACTAGAACTCTGTTTTGGACATAACAGGCAGTATTAACTGCTTCAGCCCAGAAAGTAATTGGCAGTTTTGAATCAGCCAACAGAGATCTAGCAGCCTCTATTAGTGTCCTATTCCTCCTCTCAGCAACTCCATTCTGTTGAGGAGTCCTAGGGGCACTATATTGTCTCTCAATGCCTTTTTCTTCACAAAAGGTGTTTAGATCAAGATTTTTAAATTCAGTTCCATTGTCTGATCTAATGACTTTTACTTTTTGATTTGTTTGGTTTTCAATTCTTAGGATAAAGGATTTGATCAGTCCACTTGTCTCATCCTTAGTCCTTAGAAAATATACCCAAGTAAATCTAGAGTAATCATCAACAATAACTAGGCAGTATGATTTCTTCCCTATGCTCATAACATTTGTAGGACCAAACAGATCCATATGTAATAACTGGAGACAAGAAGAAATTGTATTTAACTCTTTGGGCTTATGAGAAGTTTTGTGTTGTTTGCCTTTAAGACAAGCAACACAATGATCATCACATGAAAAGACTTTTGATGGTAAACCTCTTACAAGGTTGTTTTTAACTAGTTTGTTCATTGTCTTGAAGTTAATGTGACACATCCTTCTGTGCCAAAGAGAGGATTCATCCACAGAAGCTTTTGAAACAAGACAGTTCAGGGATGAATCTCTTGAAACATTGTCCATATCGAGACAATAAACATTGTCCTTTCTTGGAGTTCTAAGTAGTATCATGCTTTCATCAACTACCTTGAATCCTGGAGCAAGGATCATACATTCTGTATTGGTAAATAATATACTATGTTGTTTGTCACAAACCTGTGATACACTTAACAGGTTGTACTTTAACTGATCAACATAGTAGACATCCTCAAATGTCATCTTACCTTTTGTAACATTACCTTTTCCACTTATTTTTCCACCTGCAACATTGTCTCCAAATGCAACATGTCCTCCATTGATATGCTTGAAATCCTGAAGGCATGACATGTTGCCTGTCATGTGCCTAGAGCAACCACTATCAACATGCCAGATGCTCTTCCCCTTAAGCTGTTGGTTGCCCTGCACATAAGATAAATCAGTTAGTATTGATTAGGAACCCAAGCCAAAGTGGTCTTGGGTACCCCTTTCTCATCAAAATATTTGCATTCCTTCTTGAAAAGATTTTTAAACTTTGACTCCTCATTGCTGGAGTACTTTGTCACAATAATGGGTTTGGATGCACATTTGCTAGAAGCAGTACTGGTTTTAGAAGTACTAACTGCATTAGCAGCACTTGCATGCTTAGCAGTACTAACCTTGTTAGAAGTAGTAACTGTGTCAGTAGCAGTAACTGTGTTAGCAGTAGTAACCTTTAAAGAAGTACTAACAGTGTTAGAAGCATTAATATTCTCAGCAGTACTAACACTGGTAGCAGCAGTATTGCTTCTGGCAGAACTATCCCTGTCAGCAGTACTATTTGATGTAGCAGTACTAACAGTTTTAGTGCTTCTAGGCACCCACATTTTAATACTCTCTTTTAAAACCTTTTTCTTCATGTGGCCTTTGGTTTCAACAGATTTCTTAGCCACATGTTTCTTTCCAGCCTTCCTATAACCAACAGGTTTTTGCACAAATCTTTGAAAGTTCATCTTTTGGTTAATAGGTTTAAAGAAACAGTGCTTAGCCAAATGATTCAACTTGCCACATATGAAACAAGGTTTTGGTCTGATTATTTTACTCAGATCAACTCCTTGTTTCTGAGCCCATTGATTATTCCAGTTTCTTTGATTACCTCTTTTTATACCATAATTTAGGCTCTCAGTTTTATTGCAAGCACACTGTTTACAAGGGCCAGGATTCACAACAGTGGTCTGTTTGTAATGGACCTTGTTAGCCTTTCCTTTGGTCTTTTCTATCTCTTTAGACTTGACCCAGATCCTTCCACCACCCTCATTGGTAACAATGTTGTTTTCTAAGGGTATCTCTTTACTCACAGCATTGTTCCTATTCTCACTGGCTTCTTTCTCAGTCATATCCTCAACAACCACCTCATCCAAAGGATCTATCTTAAAGGCTTCCTCAGACAAGTCCTTTTTCTCCTTGGTCTCTAACAAGTCAGATGTAGGAGAGATGTAGTTGTTGTTGTAAGGAGGGGGTGTGTTGTTGTATCCAACACCAGGCTTCATCTTATCATGAATCTGAGCCTTTAGAAGAGAATCCATTGCTTTTGAAGCATATGAAAACTTTTCTACATCAACCTTAGCTAGTTCTTCTTTTAACTTATCATTCTCTTCTTTGGACTTAGATAGTTTGGTCTCTAACTCATTCTTTTCCCACTTCCAGTAGTTTGTGTCATAAGAGTGTTGAAGTTCATTGGCTTGGAAGCCTTTGATTTGTTCTTCAAACCTCTCAACTATCAACACATAATCTCTTCTGTCCTTTTCTAATCTTTTGAGGTCATCACACATGTTTTGGTTGTGATCCCTATACCTTTTGACAGTGTCTTTGCAAAATTGAGTACAAAGATTAGAAATTACCTCAGAGGGGAGATCAGACACCTCTGCCATAAGAGCTTGATTCTGAATGGCTTCCTCAGCTTGGTCACTCCAGTCAAATCCCATTCCTTGTTGAGAAACAAGGGCTTGAGCAGAGTTCTTGTTTTGATTGTAGCCTCCATTCTGAGCTTGTTGGTGGTTGTTATTTGGCACACCACTTCTGCACTCTCTAGCAAAGTGTCCCTTCATGTGGCACTTATAGCATTCCACCTTTGTCTTGTCAAAACCAGCTCCATCTTCTCTTCTTTGAGAGAAGTTGTTCCTCCCAGTTCTTTTAATAAACTTCTTCACCCTCATAGATAACATGGCCATCTGCCATTTAATGTCCATCTCCTCCAGATCATCAGGGTGAAGTTGTTCCAGATCATCATTAATCAAGGAGTTGTTGCTGTGACTGGACAAAAAGGCTTCAAAGACAGTTTCAGTGCCTTTTTCTGAATTCACTCCACTAGCAGCACTAACTGCTTCAGGGTTGGCAGTAGTATCAGTGGATGCTGATAGAAGTGCAACATTATGAATATACCCAGTGGGCTTCTTCTTAGCTTCTACTTCAGATTCAAAAACTCTTAGATCATTATACAGATCATCTAGTTCCTTCTCTTCCAGATTGTCACTCTGTCTATATGAGACAATGTACATAGTCCATTCTTCCCCAAGAGATCTGAGGAACTTCCTGTTGATATCATCTTGCTCCATCTTCACTCCAACAGTAGCCAGTTCACCAATAAGCTTATTGAACCTGTCAAAAGTTTGAGTCATAGACTCATTCTTTGAAGAAGTGAAGTTCTCATACTGCTGCTTCAGAACATCCCTTTGATTTCTTTTGGTGCTCTTAGTTCCAGCAAATCTTTTCTCTAGAGCATTCCAGAGAATCTGAGCATCAATGCAGTTGCAGAATTGATGCTGATATTCATTGGGGATGGCCAAGAGCAGAGTGCTCAAGGCCTTCATCTCTGTCTGCCTGATCTTCCTCTCACCATCTGTCTTTGGTGGAGATCTTTTCCCATCTGGTCCAATCTGACCTTCAGTAGAGGGGCCATTCTCAATGACATCCCACATTGAGTAGTCAGTAAGAAGAATGTATTGCCTGATTCTGATCTTCCACATGTCAAACTCATTGGGTTTGAGCATTGGAACTTTAGAGACAAGAGTACTGTTTGATTCTGCAAAGTTTTCCATGATGAATGAATGAATGTTTCTGAGAGAACAGACTCTGATACCACTTGTCAGGATCGAATTCTCAACAAGAATTATGAACACTCAGAAACAATATTAAAGAAGTTGCGGAAAAACACTTTAATATTCAATGAACAGAAAAACAGTATGAATCACAACTTGCAAACTTTACTTAATGATTCAAGTTACAAGCTTTTCACTCACAACCTCAATCTTGAAGAACAGGCTCTTTCAAGACGAATCCTACTTCTCTAGAATTAGGAATGATGCCTTGAGGTTGATTCTCTCTCTAGAACAAAAAATTCAGAATTATTCTCACACAAAATTACTTAGCTATTCTAAACAAATCTATACATATATTAAAGAGTAAAAGATAATTACTAAACATAAAAAGATCTTCAATATATAAACTTCATAATTATCTTCAAGCTTTCCATGTTTATCTCCAGACGTGATTTCTTCAACATTATCTTCAAATTATCTCAGAAGCAGCATTAATCACCTTGGAAGCATTAACTGAGTCTTGGCAGTATTAACTACTAAGCAGTACTAACCACTAGCAGTACTAACTAGCTAAGCAGTACTAACTTTGTTCAAGCAGCACTAACTTTGACTAGCAGTATTAATTCTACTAGAAGTAGTAATACCTAGCAGTATTAACATTGAGATCCTCTGGCAGTACTAACTCTGAACTAGCAGCATTAATGACTTGGTCACATCTTTAGTTCCCAACATATTCTCTAATGGAGAATGCTCCATTAGAGGGCTATGAGGTTCTGGGTTTGTAGGAAGTACAACAAGGGAAGGAGCCTTGTGTACCTTTCTCTTAATATAAGTTTTGGCTATAACTGGTGTTGGCTTAAGAACAAGAGACTGAGGTAGTGATATAGTGGTTGAAGGTTGGGTTTGGCTATCAGTGGGAGGGTCTAGTGAGGGCCTTGACCCTGATGCCATACCTTCTTGGTTGTGGGACACCACCATCATTGTAGAGAACAATGGGGTGTCAACTCCTTCCGAGTCTTTGGCAGATCTTTTCATATTTGAAAAGACCTTGCCCTTAGGGATTTTAGGTACATATACCTCATTAAACTGAGGTATATCCGTCAATTCAGTGGTGATAACTGCCTGGACAAATCTTGGATACATATAGAAACTCTTTTTATTTTCCAAGTTTGACACAAGGTCATTGAAAATCATTTTGGAGAAATTATACTTTCTGGCAGTGGACAAGTAGACCAAAGCAAAAGCAATGGTACTACTGAACTGACTCCATCCAGTAGTTTTTCTAGAAATACAGTGCATAAGGGTATGAACAAAGAACCACCATTGGGGAGAAAAGTTAGCTTTGTAAAATTTGAAAACTCCCTGTTGGCCTTCATACCCCATTCTGGTGAGATTGGAAAACAAATCCTCATTTGAGATAGAGGTAATACCTGAGGCATCGTCTAGTCGTAGACTAATGAGAATGACCTCTTCAGAGACTGTCAAGGGTTTGTCACACACCCTTGTCTTGATGCACTGCACACCGTTTTCAGGAACAGCGGTGGCATTGGCCCAAAATTGCTTCTGGTGCTCAATGAAAATTGGTGGTGACACAGTAAGAGCATAAGCTATATGACTGGACTTGAGAAAATCAACTATTTGATGGAATCCAGCAGCCTACTTCGGCTTTTGAAGCATTGCGATCTCGTTGTGTTCATCAATAAACGCCATAGATGCCATTGGTCTTGAGGATTCTTGACTGAAACACACTGGTTGCTTGAGAGAAAAGAGTTAGAGAGAAGACGAACAATATTCAAAGAGTCGTTGTGAGCTTTTAGGCGGGCAAAGAGGGTATTTATATGATTCAGGAAAGAAGCAGTATTAACCCTAATTTCAGTTAAAGCAGTACTAACCCACTTGCAGTATTAACTGAGAGCAGTAGTAACCAACTAGCAGTATTAACTAACTAGCAGTATTAACTAACTAGCAGTATTAACTTACTAGCAGTATTAACTTACTAGCAGTATTAACTAACTAGCAGTATTAACTTACTAGCAGTATTAACTAACTAGCAGTATTAACTGTTACCTGAAGTAGTAACTCAGACTAGCAGTAGTAATAATGAACCTGCAGTAGTAACTTTGCACTGGCAGCATTAAAACTGCACTGGCAGCATTAACAATACTTACACTGTTGAAGCTTGTGTTAGTCTGAGCAAGGCAATAAACTTCCTGAGAAAGATGATTAGCAGCACAAAAAAAATAAACAAATAACAGGTATACAAACACTTTTTAAACATGAGCTTATTCAGAGTTGATCATGCCCACACTTGTGACCAAGAAAGTGAATCTACCCACATCAAAAGCCTTAGTGAACAGATCAGCAAACTGGTTATCAGTATGAACTTTAGCAACTTGAATAAGCTTCTTTTCATTGCAGTCTCTAATAAAGTGATACCTGATTTCAATGTGCTTTGTTTTGGAGTGCTTGACAGGATTATTAACAATGCTAATAGCACTGCTATTGTCAATGAAGATTGGAGTGTGAAAAAAGGTTACCCCATAGTCCAGCATTTGATTCTGAATCCATAGAACCTGAGAGCAGCAACTTGCTGCAGCAATGTACTCAGCTTATGTTGTTGATAAGGACACTGTGGTTTGCTTCTTACACTGCCAAGATACTAGTCTTGCACCCAAAAGCTGACATCCTCCTGAAGTAGACTTTCTATCCATATTAGCACCACCCAAGTCACTGTCTGAATATGCAATCAAGTGAAAAGGAGATTCATAAGGATACCAAAGACCTAATCTAGGTTGCCCTCTTAAGTATCTGAAAATCCTCTTAACAGCTTGAAGATGTGACTGCTTTGGCTTGACTTGGAATCTGGCACACACACACAATGGAAACATGATATCTGGTCTTGAGGCTGTGAGATACATGAGAGATCCAATCATTGATCTATAAAGATGGACATCAACATTCTCCCCCTCAAGATCAACAGTGATCTGTTTGTGTGTTTCCATTGGTGTGCTTGCTGGCTTTGAGTCTGATAAGCCATACTTATCTAGGATGTCTTTCACATACTTTGATTGACTTATGAAAATTCCATCCTTCTTACTTCTTCTAATGAAAAGGGTCTTGTCAATTATTCCTCTTTCAAACCCATTTTCCAAGAGATAGGTAGACAGAGTATCATACCATGCTCTTGGGGCTTGATGTAGACCATAAAGTGCTTTCTTAAGTTTGTATAGTCTGTCAGTATATGATGGATTTTCAAATCTAGGGGGCTGACAAACGTATACTTCTTCATCAATTGTTCCATATAGAAAGGCACTCTTCACATCCATCTGGTATACCTTGAACTTCATAAATGAGGCATAGGCTAGAAATAGCCTAATTTCCTCTACCCGTGCAACTGGAGCAAAAACTTCCTCATAGTCTATGCCTTCTTCCTGAGTGTACCCTTGTGCCACTAGCCTTGCTTTGTTCCTGATTACTATTCCTCTCTCATCCTTTTTATTTCTGAAAATCCACTTGGTGCCAATTGCTCTATGACCTCTTGGAAGGTCCACCAAGTCCCAAACATCTTGCAATTTAAACTGTAGCAACTCTTCTTGCATGGATTCTATCCAGCTTGAATCTTTCATTGCATCATAAGTCTTCTTAGTCTCAATATGAGATAGAAAGCAAGAGAGTACAGTATGTTGCTGATCCTACAAATCTTGAAGTCTGCTTTGATTCCTAGTTATCATAGGAGAAGTGATGTCTCCTATTACCAACTCAAGAGGATGATTCTTCTGAGTTCTTGTCTGATGACTAGGTTCTTCATTAAATCCCACATCTAAATTGGAATCATTTAAGTTAGCTGAGGGGATCTCATCAGTTACTTCTGGCTCTTCATGCTCTAAATTCTCCTCATCTCTTCTTTCTTCTTCACTCTGACTTGGTTCAGTAACAGTCTCCCTTTCACATATTTCAACAGGTTTCATTGTCGGTATGGGAAAAATCACAGACTTAGGAATACTATCTTGTACTTGTTCATCCCCTGATCCTCTACTTCCTGATCCTGCATGATCATCACTACTGAAACCTAAAGAGTTAGTTAGTGAATCAATGCCAAATAACCACTGAGGACCTGAACCAATAGGATTTGGTGTGTTCTCATTGCATTTGACATTGTCACTTTCCTCAATTATTCTAGAAGAAGAATTAAACACTCTTTAGGCCTTACTCTGAGATGAGTAACCAACAAGAAAACCATCATCTGCTTTGCTATCAAACTTTCCTAAGTGAGTTTTGGTATTGAGAATGGTACAAGGACAACCAAAAGGTTTAAAAAATCCAATAGATGGTTTTCTTTTATTAAAAAGCTCATATGGTGTCTTGTTCTTAGGCTTGACTACAAGAACTCTGTTTTGGACATAGCAAGCAGTATTTACTGCTTCAGCCCTGAAAGTAATTGGAAGTTTTGAATTAGCTAACAGAGATCTAGCAGCCTCAATCAGTGTCCTATTCCTTCTCTCAGCAACACCATTTTGTTGTGGAGTCCTAGGAGCACTGTATTGCCTCTCAATTCCTTTTTCCTCACAAAAGGTGTTTAGGTCAAGATTTTTAAATTCAGTACCATTATCTGACCTAATGACTTTTACCTTTTGATTTGTTTGGTTTTCAATTCTTAGAATGAAGGATTTGATCAGTCCACTTGTCTCATCCTTAGTCCTTAGAAAATATACCTAAGTAAATCTAGAGTAATCATCAACAATAACTAATCAGTATGATTTCTTACCTATACTCATGACATTTGTAGGACCAAACAGATCCATATGCAACAACTGAAGAGAAGAAGAAATTGTGTTCAACTCTTTGGACTTATGAGAAGTTTTGTGTTGGTTGCCTTTGAGACAAGCAACACAATGATCATCACATGAAAAGACTTTTGAAGGCAGACCTCTTACAAGGTTGTTTTTAACAAGTTTATTCATTGTTTTAAAGTTCATGTGACACATCCTTCTGTGCTAATGTGATGTTTCATCCAAAGAGGCTTTTGAAACAAGACAGTTTAGGGATGAATCATTTGAAACATTTTCCATATCCAAACAATAGAAATTATCCTTTCTAAGAGTTCTTAGTAGTATCATCTATTCATCAACTACCTTGAATCCAGGAGCAAGGATAATGCATTATGAATCAGTGAATAATATACTATGCTTTTTGTCACAAACCTGTGATACACTTAACAGGTTGTACCTTAACTGCTCAACATAGTAAACATCTTCAAAGGTCATCTTACCTTTTGTTACATCACCCTTACCACTAATCTTACCTCCATCTGGAGTATTACCAAAGGCAACATGTCCTCCATCAATTTTCTTGAAATTCTTGAGGCAAGCCATGTTCCCTGTCATGTGCCTAGAGCAACCACTATCAACATGTCAGATGCTCTTTCCCTTGAGCTGCTGGTTGCCCTGTACATAAGATAAATCAATTAGTATTGAGTGGGAACCCAAGCCAAAGTGGTCTTGGGTCTCCCTTTCTCATCAAAGTACTTAAACTCCTTTTTGATGAGATTTTTAAAATTTGAATACTATTTACTAGAGTACTTTGTCAAGATGATTGGTCTAGAAGCACAAACACTAGAAGCAGTACTCATTTTAGAAGTACTAACAGAGTTAGCAGTACTAACAGGTTTAGCAGTACTAACCTTGTTAAAAGCACTAACAAAGTTAGCAGTATTAACATCTGATGAAGTACTAACAATGTTAGGTTTAGAAGTACTAATACTCTCAGCAGCACTAACATTGATAGCAGCAGTATTGCTTCTGGCAGCACTATCTTTGTCAGTAGTACTATTTGTGGTAGCAGTACTAACAGTTTTAGTGCTTTTGGGAACCCACATCTTGACACTCTCTTTTACAGTCTTTTTCTTCATGTGGCTTTTAGATTTAACATGTTTCTTAGCCACATGATTCCTTTCATCCTTCCTATAAGCAAAGGGTTTTTGCACAGATCTTTGAAAATTTATCCTTTGGTTAATAGGATTAACATAACAGTGCTTGGCAAGATGCTTCATTTTGCCATATATGAAACAAGGTTTTGGTCTGATGATTCTACTCAGATCAACTCCTTGTTTCTGAGGCCACTGATTATTCCAATTTCTTTGATTACCCTCCTTTTATCATGTTTTAGGGGCTCAGACTTATTACCTACACACTGTTTGCAAAGACCAGGATTCACAACTGTAGTCTGCTTGTAATGGACCTTTTTAGACTTTCCCTCAGTCTTCTCTACACCATTAGATTTGACCCAATCCCTTCCACCACCCTCATTGGTAAGAATGTTATTTTCTAAGGGAATCTCACCACTCACAGTATTATCCTTACTCTTACCAGCTTCTTTCTCAGTCTTGTCCTCAACAACTACTTCATCTAAAGGGTCTATCTTAGTGGCTCCCCCATGCAAGTCCTTCCTATCCTTGGTCTCTAGCAAGTATGATTTAGGAGGGATGTAGTTGTTGTTGTATGGTTGTGGTGTGGTATTGTATCCAATTCCTGGTTTAAGCTTATCATGGATTTGTACCTTTAGAATTGTATCCATGGCTTTAGAAGAATATGAAAACTTTTTCACATCCAGCTTAACCTTGGCTAGCTCTCCTTTCAACTTTTCATTTTCCTCTCTAGACTTTGTCAGTTGGATTTCTAGATCATTTTTCTCCCACTTCCAGTAATTTGTATCATATGTGTGTTGAAGTTCATTGGCTTGGAACCCTTTAATTTGTTCCTCAAACCTCTCAACAATTTTCACAGTCTTTTCTATCCTTTTCTAACCTCTTAAGGTCATCACTCATACTCTGGTTGTGATCCCTGTACCTTTTAACAGTGTCTATGCAAGTTTGAGAACAGAGATTAGAAAGTACCTCAGTTGGGAGATCTGTTACCTCTGCCATGAGAGCTTGATTTTGAATGGACTCTTCTGCTTGATCACTCCAGTCAAACCCCATTCCTTGTTGAGAAACAAGAGCTTGAGCAGAGTTTCTGTTCTGGTTGAAGCTTCTAGTCTGAGCTTGTTGATGGTTGTTATGAGACACTCCACTTATGCATTCCCTGGCAAAGTGTCCCTTCATGTGACACTTGTAGCACTCCACCTTTGACTTATCAAAGCCTGCTCCATCTTCTCTTCTTTGGGAGAAGTTGTTCCTCCCAGTCCTCTTGATGAACTTCTTCACCCTCATAGAAAGCATGGCCATCTGCCATTTAATATCCATCTCTTCAAGATCATCAGGATGAAGCTGTTCCAAGTCATCATTGATTAAAGAAGAGTTTCCATGGCTGGAAAGAAAGGCTTCAAAAACGGATTCATTGCCTTTTTCTTGATTTACTCCACTGGCAGCATTAACTGATTCAGGGTTAGCAGTAGAGTCAGTTGATGCTGATAGGAGTACAACATTATGAACATACCCAGTAGGCTTCTTCTTTGCTTCCACTTCAGATTCAAACACTCTCACATCATTGTACAGATCATCCGATTCCTTTTCTTCCAACATGTCATTCTGTCTGAATGAGACAGTGTACATGGTTCATTCATCTCCAAGAGATCTGAGGAACTTTCGGTTGACATCATCTTGTTCCATCTGAACTCCAACAGTAGCCAATTCACCAATTAATTTATTGAATCTATCAAAAGTTTGAGTCATAGACTCATTCTTTGAAGATGTAAAATTCTCATATTGCTGCTTGAGAATATCCCTTTGATTCCTGTTAGTGCTCTTGGTGCCAGCAAATCTCTTTTCTAAAGCATTCCATAGAATCTGAGCATCAGTGCAGTGGTGAAACTGATGTTGATACTCATTAGGAATGGCCAAAAGCAAGGTGCTTAAGGCTTTCATCTCCAATTGTCTCACTTTCTTTTCAGCATCAGTTTTTGGAGGTGGTCTTCTTCCATCTTGTCCAATTTTACCTTCAGCAGAGGGACCATTCTCAACAATGTCCCACATAGAAAAGTCTGTAAGGAGAATGTACTGCTTGATCCTAATTTTCCACATGTCAAACTCATTAGGTTTGAGCATGGGAACCTTTGAAACAAGAGTACTGGTTGATTCAACTGTGTTGTCCATGATGAATGAAGGTTTCTGAGAATACTAGGCTCTGATACCACTTGTCAGGATCTGATTCTTAACAAGAATAATAAAACTCAAACAATATTAAAGAAGTTGCGGAAAAACACTTTAATTTTCAAACTATCAATGTAACAGTAAAATATAAATCACAACTTGTAAACTTTATTGAATGATTAAAGTTACAAGCTTTCACACAAAACCTCAATCTTGATGAACAAGCCCATCAAGACGAATTCTACTTCTCTAGAACTAGGGTTGTAAACCTTGAGGTTAATTCTTTTTCAAAACAAAAACTCAGAATACTCGTATATCAAAACTATTCTGAACACATCTATACATATACTGAAAATAAAAGATAATTACAAAACTTAAAAGATCTTCAGTATATTCTTCTATAATTATCTTTAAACCTTCCATGATTATCTTCAATCCTTGATCTGCGCATATCTTGTTTATAGCATAAGCAATATTAAATCATAGCAACATTAACACTCTGAGCAATATTAATCTTCAGCAGTACTAACTATGCTTAGCAGTATTAATTTCTTAAAGCAGTATTAATCTGGCTTAGCAGTAGTATGTTGTCTCAGCAGTAGTAACCATGTTGTACTGGCAGCAGTAATCATACATGAGCAAATCTTCAGTTCCCAACAGAAGTTGTTCATGGCCATGGATTCCAAGTATTTAGCTCACAACTCGGATTGTGGCCTACTTTTGTGTTCCGCCACAATCCTTGGTAAATCGGGTATCCCCCGTCATCGCAAGATGAATTTTCGGACCGAAGGGTCCTTATAATATTTCAATTGTAAACTAAACCTTCTTGAAAAGATTTACTTTCGATGGAATTGTTTATATCTCTTGAAATTATAAACTGTATGTTCTCATTAGGCTTTAAGTCTAACACTTTTTCTCAAATGATATGTATAACAGGTCCCATTGCGGTGGGTTGCCAAGGTCGTGAGTGACGAGCATGGTCTTAGAGGCATTTTTGAGATGACTAGTATTTGATGTTGGGTATTTGTTTAAGTCCCATCTTTTGGTGATTTTGGGTTGACAACCGATGTAATCTAGATAGTCATGTTTAGATTAGTTTTTTGTTGATTTCCATATCCGTTCTCATGTTTTTTTGTAAAGGCTTAGTACTTTTCCCCTTTTTGGGAGGTTTATACCAAATACGAATGTCATATTGCCTAATTTCCGAAATTTTAAATTACTAAATTTTAGGGTGTTACAACGTCTCTTATTGTCAACGCGTGAAGCTAACCGTTGTTGTTGTGACCGATCAATATTCTTCGATGCGTCGGCCACCTCAGTAATTGTATTAAAAGGAAGATTTAAGAGACCATCCTTTTACCTTGAGTTGAGTGTCCATTTAAACTTGTCGGCTTGTTGCGCTTGAGTGCCTGCGGTATTTCCTGCAAAACGAGAAAACTTAAGAAAGCGATCCATGTAGTCGGCAACTGTTTCTTCCTCACCTTGTGGATCGTTGCATATTCTCGCACGTAAGCATCGCGATATGTCGACGTAAAATATTGCTTAAAGAAGTTTGAAATTATCCTAAAACAAGTTTCTAACAAATGGGTCAGTTTGGACGCAAGCTTCCCACCAGTTGTTGGCTTCTTTCTCAAACATATAAGTGGCCAAGCGGACCCTGTATCGATCTGGAATATCCAAATCATTGAAACTATTTTCGATGTGCCAAATCTAGTGTTCAGTGTCTACTGAATCTACGACTATTGAGAAAGATTGTGGTTTTTGTTTGTTAAACCTCTCCAGCCATGTATGCATTTCTCCCGTTGGGTTACCCGAGCTAGATCCATGATTTCCAGTGTTTGGTGTAGAACCAAAATTTGGGTTTGGAGGAAGATTATGTGTTGTCTATCGCATAGCCTGGACGACCTGCTCAAGATATATAGGCATCATACTTGACATAGTCTAACGGACCACATAAGCCATATTAGGCTCACTTGTACCTCGCACTGGGTTGGGGTTTGGGTTACCCTAAGGTTCAGATCTAGATTTGCGTGGGCGACCACGTCTCGACATTCTAACACAAAACAATATCAAGATCAAAACTTAAAATAGTTACGGATTGAAAATTGGTAAATAGAATTAAATTCTAGTCTACCCATTCTTATGTCTACCCAATCCTCACATGTCAAGCCTAATTAATCTGCAAGTCGATACCTAGGCTCTGATACCACATTTGTAACATCCCCCGTCCACGTGGTCCGGAACGGGCGATGTCACTAACGGGACTTAACATAATTACACAACTAATTCAGAAATACTAATAAACTCTAAACATATATTACAAACTTCTAAAACATGCTTTACAACACAAATATATTACATCTCAAAAAGTATTTATAAACATAAAATGTTTATATGATAAGGTGAGTCTAAGAACTCCAAAATTTCACGCTCGACCTCAAATCCCGTCCCCATAAGCGTCACTTCGAACCTGCCGTGTCACAAGAAAAACACGGCTAAGCATAGGGTTCAGTGAATGAATTAAAATATAAATTCGAAATAACAATAGATAACGTCGATAACAAAATGGAAGACTTACAATTCAGTTTAAATAAAATGAAAACTCAAGACGTTTCGTAAATCAACTTCAAAACATAATATAAATAAAGTCCGTCAATTCGTATTAAACTGTTCGTGAGGTGACCAAACCACACGAACTATTGGACCGGTATGCGGGCATACACCCGAGTCCCCCGTGTATTAATCCACGGTCACATGTTTTGTGCGTAAAAGTTCTAGGATCGATCCATCCGTCCTGGAGCCAACAAAGTCGGCCTAGTCCCTATAGTCGGGTTCATGAAAGCCACTATTAAGCCTAACCCTAGTGGACCGAGTCCACCTGAAGGACGCCATGACTACAAACCCGCTATAGAAGGCATCCCAAATAATGTGCCCATTAATTGGGTTGTTCTAAAAACAACAAAAACTAAACATATGCCACTTACCCGAATGATGTTCATAAAAATCGAGTTCAATATAGTTCACAAGTTTCATAACCAATTCAATACGAGACACATTTTCATGAAAACACCAAAAGGTTCAAACAAATGATTCAATAAACCAAAATCAATGTATATGTCTATGTATAATTACACATTTGTTGATCACGTTCAGTTGATCAATCACAAGGTGGTGAACCACATTTAGGAAGGGTAAACTACAACAAATAATTCCCCACAATTCAAAGGAAGTGAAATCCATACCTTAACCAAATTGAGATGTAACACGCGATCAACCGAGACTCACGATGAAGTTTAACTCGTTCGATTGCCTATTTAAACCATGAATTATTATTCCTCGCGCAACATAAAACTCACACCGTAATTATTCTAATAATGTATGTAGGTTATAATGGTATTTAAGAAACTTAAAACTCAAAATGGATAGCCCGATACGCATTGTGAAACTACACTCGACACATAGTCAAGTGCGTTCCGTCCTTGCACTTGACAGCTTCAGAACCTCTTATGTTCAAGCATTTTTATCCAACTTACATGCCAAAACATATTATAAAATCTAAAGAAAAATTGTTCTACGACCTTTTATGGTTCTACTCGAATTGGAATCACCGCATTAGGATCATCCATCGATTTTATAGAAATTTTACAAAAACACAGGGACTGATCCCAAGTACACTATGATCAGTCCCAAAACACACATTTTTTAGCCACTTAGAATCATAACTGGGTTTGAGGCCCTTCATAAGAGTTGTAGTATACATTTCGGTCATTCTGCCTGTACAATTTGAGCTCATTCGGACCTACCGTTTGAGAGTTATGCAGAGTTAAAGAAGTTGATCTGCACATATCCTAATGTCCGATTTCCAAACTTTTCCCGATTCATTTTTATGATCCAAACTTCAATTTTTACTCAATTAAACATGTTCTAAATATAAATTAACATACTAAACATCAAAATGGAGCTCAATGATTATTCTCTCAAGCTTAGCATGAAATTTTATTCTCTCATGCATTAAACCGAACACTTGGTAAGCAATTTATCGTATTAACACAATATCAACAATTTGATTCTAAATTTTACCTTTTTTCAATTTTGACCAAACCAAAAATTTCTAAACATGTATATTATCATAACTTTGCAATACCAAATGATAATCTACCAATCAATCTTAACTACCGTAACACACAAACTTAATAAGATAGTAAGAAAATTATACCTCTAGGAAGGATTCTAAGAGTGGATTCCGAATATGCAATTGAATATTTGATTTACTATAAGAATTTGGTAAAATTTTAGAGAGAAGAAGATATTTAGAGAGAGATGGAAAGAGGCGGTGAAAATGAAATGAAAAATGAAGGAGACGATGAAGATGGATTTGTTTTTTTTTGTTATATAATTATAAAGAGTTTGGACAGATGATGGTTTAAACCCCTTAAATATATTTGGTTGCCATTTTAACTACGATACAATTCGTGTAAAAATAACTTCACGTTTTTCAAACGGAGTCTTACAAATTTCTTCCTTGTTATTAAGTTTTTCTATGTTAGGTTCTTGAGATTGGTTTTTATATGTGTTTATGTTGAGGATAACAATTGATATTGTAAAAATTGTGCTATCATGAATGTCTAGAATACTTGGGATAGCCAAAACTAAAGATGGAATTAAAATGGAAATATATGGATTTAATATGGTAAAATTGTGTCAATATCTTTAATTGCACGCCAAGTGTTCGATTAAATGCCTAAGAGAGCAAAATTGCATGATTAAGCTTAGCATAATAACTATTGAGCTCCATTTTAATGTTTAGTATGTTAAAATATATTTAGAGCATTTAAATATAGCAAATGATGAAGTATGGATCATAAAAGTGAGTTGAAAAATGTGGAAATCGGATTTAAGGATAGGTGTAGATCTAGTAGGTTTAACAGTGCATAGATCACAAATTGTAAGTCAGAATAAGCTCAAATTATACAGGTAGAAAGCCCTAAGTGTATACTAAAATTGTTATGAAGGGTCTCAAACCCAATTGTGATTCTCAGTGGCTCAAAATAGTGTACTTTTTAGATTGGTCACAGTGTAGTCGGGATCAACTTATTGTTTTCGTAAAGTTTGTATAATATTGATGGATGCTCCAAATGAGGCGATTCCAAAACTAGTAGAACCTTAAGAGACTATACTACAACTTTCCTTTAGATAATAACATCTAGATTTGCGTTTAACTAGAAAAATTATACTAAAAAACAAGGACAGAAGGTGTTAAGTGCACGAGACGGAACTACACTTGACTAAGTGTTGAATTTGATTTCTTAATGTGTATCTGGTTGTCCCTCTTGAAGAATAAGTTTTTCAAATAGGTTTAAGACCTAAATAATTATTAGAAGAATTAGGTTTTTGTCGTGTCAAGTAATAGCAATTAATTTTTTCTTTAGACACGCAAGCAAGTCAAGCTAAATCGTGAGTCTCGTTGCGGTATCTCTCAAATTCGGTTAAGGTATGGATTTGAACTCCTTTGACTCTTGGGCAACTAATTGTTGTAGTTGACCCTTCCTAAAGGTAGTTCACCGCCTTGTGATTGATCAATTGAATGTGTCAACCAAATGTGCATTTAAATATACATATACATATATATATATATATATATATATATATATATATATATATGGGAAAAGTTCATAAAAACCCCAACAAACTATTCTATTTTGAATGATTAAGTCCCTGAACTAATTTTTTGAATGAATAAACCATTAAACTTTCTAATTTTGAATGATTAAGTCCCTGAACTATTTTTTTTGAATGAAAAAGCCATTAAACTTTCTCATTTTGAAGAAAAAAACCATTAAATTTTCCCATTTTGAATGTCTTAATCCCAAAACAAGTGTAAAATAAGTTTAGCAAAGAATCACAAACATAAGATGTTCCAAATCACATGTATATTGATAGCCACAAGTGTTACATGCAATGGAAACTCTCTCTCTAATAAGCTCTCATCGTTCTCTCTAGATTACAATATTACAAGGGAAATGAACAAGCTAAAGCTATTTATACTAAGAAAGTAAAATTACAAAATATACCCTTCAACTTCAATACGGCATTCAAATATGACACTAACATTCTCCCCCTTTGTATCAGAGTGAACTAGTAAGGTAAATCAAGAAGCTCAGGTGGAACATATCTTGGCCGCATCCCAAATAAGCATTCAAATTTCCTCAAAATATTTATGAAATCCAGCGTCTTCTCAATCTGCTCCAAAACATGCTCAATCAAATTTTTGTCTTTGAGATTCATCATTACCTCTTCCTTATCATCAATATTATGCTTACTTGACAACTGAAGCATCTTCAATGTCCCATCCCAGTATTTCTCTATCTCATCAAATCTCAGAAGGCGTTTCTTCCCTGATCCATATTCGTACACAATCCCAAATTCTGGATGCTCTATGATCATATACAATGGAAGATCTTCAATGTTGTCAAGATCCTGACATGGCTTCAAAAGATTGATCTTTGGTTGCCTTGACTCCAATGCCATCTGGATGTCTGTGATGTAAGAATAGATAATACTATTCCTAATATACCTCCTCACCACTGAATAAGTTGTCTGCTGAGCCACTGTCTTCTCAGAAATGGGTGAAAGAATATCATACAAGTAATCCAGATCATCCATGTGGAGGAACCTAAAATCCTACTCTATGAAGAATACAACTAAGTAGCTTGTTCAGCTCAATCTTTTTAATTCCCACTATCTTCTTATCAGAATACAACAAATTTAGGCCTCTCTCCTTTGATTTCATCTAGTGAATATATTTTATCTGTTGTAGCTGAGGTAGTTTGGTAATACTATAAACTAGTGCCAAGTCAAGTGGTCTCAATCTATGAGCAAAGATCTTCTTTTGTGTATCCTCAAGGAATGGAGTAAATATTCTGGCCTTCAAGTATTTCTTAACAACTTCTGGATGTGGCTTAGGATCAGAAGTTGTAGCAGTTGTAGAATCAAGCTTTGGAGAAGGCTATGATTAGGCCTCAGGAATTTCTTCATTAAGCCGATGTAACATATCAATGTCACCTTCCTCCTGCCTCTCTTCATCTGAACAGTGAAACAATTTATGTACTTCCTCGTTACTTCTTATATCCATCTGTTCCATCTTTCTAGCCTCATAGAATCAGACTCAATATTAATCACATCCTCAAAGAAACTATCAACCACAAGATCCTCCTCAGTTCTTATGGTAGCAACCCCAAGCTTTTCAACCCTATGTTCTACATCAACAGGCACTGAGAGTCATCCTCTCTTATCTCTCCCTCTTCTCTGGCATCAGTACCAGTAATCTATTTCTCTGTAACAGAAGAATCAAGCTCATATAACCTTGCAGACTCAGATAATCTCTGCCTCTTCTCCCCCTCATGGTGATTAGGATCATCCTGATCATCATGTTTTATTTTTCTCTACTCAGCCTGAGATCTGCATATGAAGGTATCCTCCAGGGATAAAACCCTTTTAGATAAGGTAGAAATGGCTCAGCTGAAATCATCAAACATGGCTGTAATATGATCTTGAAAGTGTAGCAAGTTGCATCTCTTTTCAAAAGTCCCACTAGATCAATGTCATATTGATCTACCGCACTGCCTTATGATAACAATTTGGAAAATAAGAGACTCTTTACCTCATTTATATTGAGGTCCTGGCTTTGCTGAGGTGGTGGAGTAGGAGTTTGAACATCTGAGACCACTGATTTTCCTTTTAACAACCTCTGAATATCTGCCTGTTATTTCTCCAAAACAACATCCTTTGGCTAAACTACTGTCTCATGATGTTGTTCATGGCATGGAACCCCATCTTCAATAGATTAGAACTAATAAAGTAGAGTGAAATCACTTTACCTGGACCACTTAGGCTACCAATTGTAACACTGGTTGAAGAAACCACTTAGGTTACCAGTTGTAACACTGGTTGAAGAAACCACTGTGTATGTGTTCAAAGATGGCATGGTGTTAGCAATGACAGGACTTCCACCCGTTCATCATGAAGTAAAAATAATAGGTACCACTACGGGTGTTCCGGTTGTGCCACAAAGGCTATCTGCTTGTAATAAACCCACTCGCTATGTCCTAGGCTGTTAAAGTTCTAAACTTTGTGCATGAAAAGAAGTCGAGTAGGGGTTGTTGCCTATCTATTTCAATACTAGGAATCTCCAAGTGAGACACTGGTAGAGTGTATGGTAAATCCCCATGCGTATATGAAACAGAAGCCTGTTGGGAGGCAACTGAGTGGCTTTGTGGGTGGTCTCTAGGAAATGTATCCCTTAAAATTCAATAAAGGAATAACACACAAGTATAAATTCCAAACCAGTATCGTTTTGAAAACAAGTAATAAAGTGGTACTAAGTACCGAATATCGATCCCAAAGAGACAAATAAAGCAAGCCATTAATGTAAGTCAACTTAAAAAGTGATTTCAATGAGAATTCAAAGGAATGATCTTTGAATGAGTTAACAACTTTGAAATTGATTTATAACAGAAAAAGAAATGCATGGGTGTAAGTTCAGGCTGGAGTTTAGCTACAGACTGTTTAGGTAGATTGCTACAACATGAAACTGCAACATTGGTTCTCGACCTTACTACTGAATCGATCAGTCCTCTTTCAAGGTTCCGATGAGACTATGTACTTGCAGTACCACGCGTTCGGGTAACCCAACCAATGTCGTGCAAATCTTACTATTCTTTTCAAAAAGTTTTCTTGAAGGTTTCCCCAACTCGTGGTATTAGACGATTCGGTCTCAAAGGAAAGTTGAGCCTGAGATATATTGGTCCCTTTGAAATTCTGGAAAGGGTCGGAGTTGTGGCATACCGGTTGACTCTACCACCTCAATTATCCCATATACATAACGTGTTCCATGTCTCTTCACTTCGAGGGTACAATTATCATCCCTTACACGTCATTGAATATCCCTTGGAACCCATAGAACCTGATCTATCATATCCCGAGGATTCTGAATCAATTCTTCATCACGATGAGAGTGGTACACGGAAGAGAGTAATTCCTTTTGTAAAAGTTCTTTGGAAGAATCACTCGGAACATGAGGCAACGTGGGAAACCGAGGAACATATGCGACGGGAGTACCGTGAGATCTTTAGTCGATGTAAGTTTCATGTCTAAATTCTATTTCTGGGAAGAAATCTCTTTTAAGGGACTAATAATTGTAAGTCTCGGTTTTTAAAATGTGTAATTATTCTTACCCGAATTGTACCATAATTAAAAATGACAACCAAAGATAGTTAGGGGTTAAAACCTTGATTTGTCGAAACTCAATATATATATATATATAATAAAAAAACATAAGAGTTGATTACATCTACATCGTCTCCTTCATTCAACCATAACCGCCATCTCTGTCTCTCTCCCTTTTTTAGAAAACTTCAAAACTTCTCTCTAAAAATTCTCTCAATTCGTCGAAGAAATCAACGAAAAAATTATATATTGGGAATCTACGCTTCGAATCCTTCCTAGAGGTATACATTTCTTCTTAAGTTATTTAAGTTGGTAGGTTAGTGTAGTTGAAGTTGGTTGGTAGATTATGTTGTGTTATTGCAAAGTTATGATAATTTGCATATCTAGGTATGTTTGTTTTTGTCAAAATTGAAAAAGGGTAAAGTTTAGAATCAAAATTGTAATATTTGTGTCTATATGTTTAACCGCACACCAAGTGTTCGGTTTAATATCTAAGAGAATAAAGTTTCGTGATTAAGCTTAGGATAATAACCATTGAGGTTTATGTTATGCAAGTAATAATAATTTATGGTTTAAATAGGCAATCGAACGAGTTAAACATCGTCCTGAGTCTTGGTTGATCACATGTTACATCTCAATTCGGTTAAGGTATGAATTTCATTTCCTTTGAATCGTGTTGTTGTAGTTGACCCTTCATTTTCTAAAGCTTGGGACACACGTTTGAGTTTTAGTACAACCTTTCATCCGCAAACTGATGGGCAATCTGAACGTACAATTCAAACATTGGAGGATATGCTCCGAGTATGTGCGTTGGAGTGGCATGGAAATTGGGACAATTACTTGTATCTAATTGAGTTCTCTTATTATAATAGTTGGCAATCAAGTATTGACATGACCCCGTATGAAGCACTTTATGGCAGAAAATGTAGAACACTGACTTGTAGGAATGAAGTCGGAGAACATATTCTCGAAGGCCCAAAATTGGTGCACGTTACTACTGAGAAGGTCGAGATTATGCGTCAAATGATGAAAGAGGCTCAAGCTCGTCAAAAGATCTACGCCGATAAGCGACGACCTATCGAGTTCCAACTGAGAGATAAAGTTTTCTTGAAGGTTTCCCCAACTCTAGTATTAGACGATTCGGTCTCAAAGGATAGTTGAGCCTGAGATATATTGGTCCCTTTGAAATTCTGTAAAGGGTCGGAGTTGTGGCATACCGGTTGGCTATACCACCTCAATTATCCCATATACAGAACGTGTTCCATGTCTCTTCACTTCGAGGGTACAACAATCATCCCTTACACGTCATTGAATATCCCATGGAACACATAGAACCTGATCTATCTTATCGTGAGGATCCTAAATCAATTCTTGATCATGATGAGAGAGGTATACGGAAGAGTGTAATTCCTTTTGTAAAAGTTCTTTGTAAGAATCACTCAGAACATGACGCAACATGGGGAACCGAGGAACATATGCGACAGGAGTACCGTGAGTTCTTTAGTCGATGTAAGTTTCCTGTCTAAATTCTATTTCTAGGAAGAAATCTCTTTTTAGGGGGGAGTAATTGTAAGTCTCGGTTTTTAAAACGTGTAATTATTCTTACCCGAATTGTACCATAATTAAAAATGACAACCAAAGATAGTTAGGGGTTAAAACCGTCATTTGGCGAAACTCATTATATATATATATATATATAATAAAAAAACATAAGAGTTGATTATATCTACATCGTCTCTTTCATTCAACCATAACCGCCATCTCTCTCTTTAATAAAACTTCAAAACTTCTCTCTAAAAATTCTCTCAATTCGTCGAAGAAATCAACGAAACAATTACATATTGGGAATCTATACTTCGAATCCTTCCTAGAGGTATAAATTTCTTCTTAAGTTATTTAAGTTGGTAGGTTAGGGTAGTTGAAGTTGGTTGGTAGATTTTGTTGTGTTATTGCAATGTTATGATAATTTGCATATATAGGAATGTTTGTTTTCGTCAAAATTGAAAAAGGGTAAAGTTTAGAATCAAAATTGTAATATTTGTGTCTATATGTTTAACCGCACACCAAGTGCTCGGTTTAATATCTAAGAGAATAAAGTTTCGTGATTACGCTTAGGTTAATAACCATTGAGGTTTATGTTATGCGAGTAATAATAATTTATGGTTTAAATAGGCAATCGAACGAGTTAAACTTCGTCCTGAGTCTCGGTTGATCACATGTTACATCTCAATTCGGTTAAGGTACGAATTTCATTTTCTTTAAATCGTGGGCAACTATTTGTTGTAGTTGACCCTTCCTAAAGGTGGTTCACCGCCTTGTGATTGATCAATTGAACATGATCAACTAAATGTGTACTTATACACACACACACACACATTGATTTTGGTTTGAATCTTATGTTTCAATGTTTTCGTGTTTTGTTGTCTCATATTGAAGTTGAGTAATAAATCAATTGTTTGAACTTTTTGGCGTTTTATTACAATGTGTCTTGTATGGAATTGTTTATGAAACTTGTGAACTATATTGAACTTGATTTTTATGAACGCCATTCGAGTAAGTGGCATATGTTTAGTTTTCGTTGTTTTTAGAACAACCTAATTAATAGGCACGTTATTCGGGATGCCTTCTATGGTGGCTTTGTTGTCATGGCGCCCTGTAGGGTCCACCAGAGTTAGGCCCATTAGTGGCTTATGTGAACCCATTTTGAAGACTAGGCCGACTTTGTTGGCTCCAGGGCGGATGGATCGATCCTAGAACTTTTACCCACAAAATATGTGACCGTGGTTAAATTCACGGGGGACTCGAGTGTGTGTGCCCGCACACCGGACCAATAGTTCGTGTGGTTTGGCCACCCCACGAATACAACAGGAATTAACGGACTTTATTGATATTACGTTTTGAAGTTAAAGTATGAACTGTTCTTCAGATTCTTGATTTTGATTTGAAATATTACTGAACATTTCTTTTGAATTAAATAAATTATGAACTTGAGTTTCATGAACTTTCTTCGAATTAAATTTTTAAGTCTTCCACTTTGTTATCGACCTTTTTATTGTTATTTCCGAATTTATATTATAATCCATTCACTGAGTTCTGTGCTAAGCCGTGTGTTTGTTTTCTGACACGGCATATACGAAGTGACGCATACGGGAACGGGACTTGAGATCGAGTGTGAAGTTTTCGAGTTCTTAGACTCACCTTATTATATAACGTTCTAAGTTTATAAACACTTTTTGAAGTGTGATATTTTCGATTGTAATAAATGTTTAAAATTCATTAATAACTCTGAATTAGTTGTGTATTTATGTTAAGTCCCATTAGTGACATCACCCGTTCCGGACCACTAGAATCAATATAAAGTTACATCAGCAGCCACCCGAATTATATTTTGAAATATATATGATACTCAATATTCATATCTTAAAACAACATTTGATAATTACCGATAAATTTTGTAATACCCGTGTAAGACCCGGTTTTAAAAAGTATAATTATTTTTTTACCCGAATTGAACCGTAATTAAAAATAACAACCAAAGATACTTGAGGGGTAAAAACCGTCATTTTTCCAAACTCATTGTAATTATATATATATATATATATATATATATATATATATATATATATATATAAAGAAAAAAAAATAAGAGAAGTAAACTACAAGTTCATTGTCCCTGCAATTTTTTTTATCTCACTACCATCACCTACATATCTCTCTCTCTAAAATCTCAATCTTCTCTCCACAATATCTATCTATCCGTCGAAAAAATCAACGAAAGAATTACATATTCGGAATCTACGCGAGGAGCCCTTCCTGTAGGTATAAATTTCTTCTTAACTTATTTAAGTTGGTAAGTTAGGGTAGTTGAAGTAGGTTGATAGATTATGGTTAGCTATAGCAAAATTATAATCATTTACATATATAGGAATGTTTGTTTTCGTCAAAATTAGAAACGGGTAAAGTTTAGAATCAAGTGGTGATATTTATATCTAGATATTTAACCGCACAACAAGTGATCGGTTTAATGTCTAAGAGAATATAATTTTGTGATTAAGCTAGTATTATAAGCTTTGAGTTTTAGGTTGTGCGGTTAATAATAATTGGTGGTTTATATAGGAAATCGAACGGGTTAAAGTTCATCATCGGTCTCGATTAATCTCGTGTTGTATTTCAATTCGATCAAGGTACGGATTTCTTTATTTGTTTGATACTTGGACACGTATTAGTATATACGTGTCTACTCCTTGAATATGGTACACCATGTATCACCTATCACATAAGTGAAATGGTAACTTTCCGTATTGAACTTTTGGAAATCGTTGATTTTGAGTTATTATATGACTTTATTATTTTTTCAAAGATTAATTGATTTATGATTATATGATACTTCTTTTCTTCGAATCATGAGTCATTGGTAAACAATTGAATTAAAACCTTTAAGGTTTATTGGATTTTGAATTTGTCTCCACGATGGCTATACAATCGTGGCGTCTTTACTTAGAATGGACATGTATGAGGTCTGGCCAAGTAACGACTATCGAGGGCGAATGGATCGATCCTAGTTGCACGAGTCGGGTCGTGAATTATTCACGACAGGGGTTAGATGGTGAGTATGCCCACACTGCTACCCCATAGGACTTACATGGTTTGATCAACCCGTGAGAATGACGTATCTTTGTGATACATACCGGTCTTTGTGACCCTTGTTACATCTTTGTGATGTTTGATTGGTTTTACGTTTTTTACTCTTTTATAAATACATTCTTTTTATATATTTTTATGATGATTTAGATAGGCCTTGGTGGTCTACACTTATTGTATATTTGTTTACTAATATCAATGTTGTTTATTTCATTTCCGCTTCCACTTGTTAGATTATCGTTTCTTTACTATTTTTTTTAATCCGTTCACTGGGCAAAGTTGCTCAGCCGTGTGTGTTTTGTTGGCACGGCAGGTACTTAGATGATTAGTCAGGGATGGGAATATCAAGAAAAGAAGACAACTATTTTGGACTTCCTTTTGAAGATCTTCGGATAATCTGCTTTTTGGTTCTTTTGTTTTTATGTCCATGTATATATATTCGTAAAACTTAGTTATAGTTTTCTTCATATGATGTCTTGTAATTTTGTGTTTATGTGGTCTAGTCAAGCTCTGAAATTTTATAAGTCTACTTAGTGATGTCCCCTGAACTGTGACATCGCCCCTTTCCTAACCACGCAGGACAGGGGGTGTTACAGATATGGTATCAGAGCTATAGGTTTATGATCTTGTAGTTCTTTAAGTTGTGATTGTGAGGATTGGGTAGGTTTAGGAACGGGTAGTCCTAGATTATTTACGTAATTACTACCTGTTATAAAGTTAAATATCCCTTAGTTAATGAGTTCCTTGATGTATTCCTTGATGAACTTCCCGGAGTTCCACCGGAAAGAGAAGTTGAATTTACTATAGAACTTGTTCCGGGAGCTAGTCCTATTTCAAAAGCTCCTTACCGAATGGCTCCGACTGTAATGAAGGAACTAAAGGATCAAGTTCAGGAATTGTTGGATAAGGGATATATCCGACCCAGTGTTTCACCTTGGGGAGCACCGATCCTATTCGTTAAGAAAAAGGATGGCTTGATGCGATTATGTATTGATTATCGTGAACTTAATTGAGTAACGGTACGGAATAAATATCCCTTGCCCCGTATAGACGAATTGTTTGATCAACTTCAAGGGGCCATATACTTTTCCAAGATCGATATGAGATCTGGATATCAAAAGAGCAAGATATTCCAAGGACTGCATTCCGAACGCGTTATGGTCATTATGAATTTGTAGTTGTGCTGTTCATACTGACTAATGCTCCCGCAGTCTTTATGGATCTCATGAACCGTGTCTTTAAAGATTATCTCGACGAGTTCGTGATCGTTTTCATTGATGATATATTGATTTATTCTAAAACGAAAGAAGATCACGAAACTCATCTTTGAATGGCACTAGAAACACTTCGAGAAAAGAAACTTTACGCTAAATTTTCGAAGTGTGAATTCTGGTTACAACAAGTTAGTTTTCTGGGCCACATTATATCGGCAGAAGGTATTAAAGTCGATCCTGCTAAGGTTGAAGCTGTTGCTAAATGGCCAAGGCCAACTAATATTTCCAAAGTTCGTAGTTTCTTGGGACTTGCTGGATATTACAGGCGATTTGTTGAAAATTTCTCCAGAATTACACTGCCATTGACAAAACTCCTTCGAAAGGGGGTTAAATTTGATTGGGGTCTAGAACAAGACTAGAGTTTTGCAGAACTGAAACAAAGGTTGATTTCAGCTCCAGTTTTGGTATTACCGTCAGAATCAGGTGGTTTTCAGATTTATAGTGACGCTTCTCAAACTGGAGTCGGATGTGTTTTGATGCAGAATGGTACAATTATTGCATATGACTCGCGTCAACTCAAACCTTATGAGGTGAACTATCTGACTCACGATTTAGAGTTGGCTGCGGTTATTTTTGTTTTAAAAATCTGGGGTCATTATTTGTACGGTGAGACCTGTGATATATTTACTGATCATAAGAGTCTAAAATACATCTTTACCCAAAAAGAGTTGAATATGCGTCAGCGACGATGGATCGAACTTCTAAAAGATTACGACATTCGTATTCAATACCATCCTGGTAAAGCTAACGTGGTTGCCGATGCCTTGAGTCGCAAACATTCTGGTACCATATCGAGTTTGGTTGCTCAACCTCAATTGGTATCCGAATTGGAAAAATTGGGTATTGAGTTAGTATCTCGTACTGGGGTCAGATCTATAGCTAGTTTGAAGATTGAATCGACATTTATTTCAAGAATCAAAGAAGCACAACAACATGATGGTGAGATTTGGGCTATCCTTGAAAAATCAAAAGATGATCCAAAATCAGATTTTCGGGTAGACGACATGGGTACCATCTGGTATCGAAACCGAATCTTTGTACTTGACGATCCTGAAGTCAAAGAAGCTGTGCTAAATGAAGCACATAACTCATTATTCTCAATTTATCCAGGATCTACCAAGATGTATCGTGACTTAAAGCAATACTTTTGGTGGAACGGTATGAAACGTGATATAGTTGAGTATGTTGCTAAATGTTTGACGTGCCAGAAAGTGAAAATCGAACATCAACGAGCCAGCGGTCTGTTACAACCCTTAGAGATTCCAGTTTGGAAATGGGAGCACATCTCAATGGACTTTGTGACAGGATTACCAAGAACTGTACGTAAGCATAATGCTATCTGGGTGATTGTTGACAGATTAACGAAGTTCATTGTCCCTGGCATTTTTTTTATCTCACCGCCATCACCTACATATCTCTCTCTCTAAAATCTCAATCTTCTCTCTACAATATCTATCGATCCGTCGAAGAAATCAACGAAATAATTACATATTCGGAATCTACGTGATGAGCCCTTCCTATAGGTATAAATTTCTTCTTAAGTTATTTAAGTTGGTAAGTTAGGGTAGTTGAAGTTGGTTGGTAGATTATGGTTAGATATAGCAAAGTTATAATCATTTACATATATAGGAATGTTTGTTTTTGTCAAAATTACAAACGGGTAAAGTTTAGAATCAAGTGGTGATATTTATATCTAGATATTTAACCGCACACCAATTGATCGTTTTAATGTCTAAGAGAATATAAATTTGTGATTAAGCTAGTATTATAAGCTTTGACTTTTAGGTTGTGCGGTTAATAATAATTTGTGGTTTATATAGGAAATCGAACGGGTTAAAGTTCGTCATCGGTCTCGATTAATCTCGTGTTGTATTTCAATTCGATCAAGGTACGGATTTCTTTATTTGTTTGATACTTGGACACGTATTTGTATATACATGTCTACTCCTTGAATATGATACACCATGTATTACCTATCACATAAGTGAAATGGTAACTTTCCGTATTGAACTTTTGGAAATCGTTGATTTTGAGTTATTATATGACTTTATTATTTTGTCAAAGATTAATTGATTTATGATTATATGATACTTCTTTACTTCGAATCATGAGTCATTGGTAAACAATTGAATTAAAACCTTTAAGGTTTATTGGATTTTGAATTTGTCTCCATGAGGTCGCATGTGTTGTAGACCTATGATTTCCGTTTTCGATTTTATAGAATACTTGACCATTGGGGGCACCAAGGTCGGGATGCTTCCACGATGGCTATACAATCGTGGCGTCCTCACTTAGAATGGACACATGTGGGGTCTGGCCAAGTAATGGCTATCGAGGGCGAATGGATCGATCCTAGTTGCACGAGTCGGGTCGTGAATTATTCACGACAGGGGTTAGATGGTGAGTGTGCCCACACTGCTACCCAATGAGACTTACGTGGTTTGATCAACCCGTGAGAATTACGTATCTTTGTGATACATACCGGTCTTTGTGACCCTTGTTACATCTTTGTGATGTTTGATTGGTTTTACGGTTTTTACTCTTTTATAAATACATTCTTTTTATATATTTTTATGATGATTTAGATAGGCCTTGGTGGTCTACACTTATTGTATATTTGTTTAGTAATATCAATGTAGTTTATTTCATTTCCGCTTCCACTTGCTAGATTATCGTTTCTTTACTATTTTTTTAATCCGTTCACTGGGCAAAGTTGCTCAGCCGTGTGTGTTTTGTTGGCACGACAGGTACTTAGATGATTAGTCAGGTATGAGAATATCAAGAAAAGAAGACAACTATTTTGGACTTCCTTTTGAAGATCTTCGGATAATCTGCTTTTTGGTTCTTTTGTTTTTATGTCCATGTATATATATCCGTAAAACTTAGTTATAGTTGTCTTCATATAATGGCTTGTAATTTTGTGTTTATGTGGTCTAGTCAAGCTCTGAATTTTATAAGTCTACTCAGTGATGTCCCCTGAACTGTGACATCGCCCCGTTCCTAACCACGCAGGACAGGAGGTGTTAGAAATTTGAATGTAGAGATTGTTGTTAACACAATCTCGAAATTAATGTTTTTTAGGTTGTCTAACAAAATGCTAACACTCCTATTATAATGAATTTTATGTATATTTTTCTTACTAATTAACAATTACGACAAAATATTAGTAACATTAGTTTTTTAGAATATCTGCTTTTTTTCTTTGTAAAACTTTGTTTCAAATATTTAGCTACTTTTAAAACACATCGGTGTTCAACACAATTGTATCCGATTGATTTGTCATACGGTCGAATCCAGTACAATGTTAACTTTTAATAGCCAATCCAATCCAATTAGCTTTTGAAAGCTAATTCAATTCGTTCAGATGGGACTATCAATTGGTATCAGAGCAGACAAGAATCAGAAAATGGATCAAATGGGCTAATTTTGAAAATTTTCAAGGTTGTCGCAAGTTTCATTTGGATTAATTGTATTGTGTTCGTTTTATGTTGTAGAACAAGTTTCATTTGGATTGTATTGTCAAATTCATAGTAGATCGTGTGAATTTGATCAAAATTGTGATGTTTTGTTCAAAAGTTTTCAAACACTGTGATTGAATCAAAATTTGATTTCTATTAGATCGAATTTAATACTGTGAGTTCTATATTCAAGCAATAGAATCAGAAATCTAGATTAGAAAGATCAAGATCAAATGTAAGGCTACAAGATTCATTTGTATTTCATATGAGCTAAACTTTACATCATAGAAAACACACAGATTGGAACTAAGTCGTTGTATGAAGTGTTTACAAGTTACAAGCAACAAACTAATTAAAGCTATTTATACCAAGGATAGTCACATGTTGACTCCTCAAGGTATTTACAATTTAGCCCCTTAAATATTGAATACAACAATTAAGACCCAACAATCTCCACTTTGGATTTAAGCTTGAATTTCATCCATCTTGCACATACCAATGTAGACTCAAATCTTCTTATGGTATTCCTTAAATTCAGTTTGTTTTTAATAACATCCACAACTCTTTTAATCAACTTCTATCTCTTTTTTTATGTGTCTTGGAAACATTAATGGAAATCGTATATTGTTTTCATTTTGTAAGTGTAAGAATTTATTTGTTCAAAGCTATGTAGAGGGACTTAATCCTTCAAAATATGAAAATCCATTTGGGTTTTCTCGAAGCTTGTCAATTATTTTTCAACATTAACAAGTTTTATAAGTCATAAGGACGTATTTAACAGGTTTTAAAATGTCCAAAGATTTATTTTTTCAAAAGCATTATCTAAGGACTTAATCAATCTAAATACAAAAGTCCATTGGGTTTTTGTGTAATTTTTTTAAACTTTACCCATTTATGTCTTTTTCATTTGAATCTTATGTATATATATATATAGGGAGAGGTTCGTTTGAGAAATGCTAAATATACGAGAAATAGAGAATCCTAGCCTTTCATGCGGTCAAGATCGACTTTGAATGGTTAAATATTGCGTCTTTGACTAGTCAACATTTACGACTTTGACTGGTCAAAAGTTGTGGCTATTCCAAAAGTGGAAGGACAATTTCGTAATTTTTACAAATACACGGGACGAGTTCATATATGAACTTGTATGATTCACATATGAACTTTTTTAACTGATTCATTGTATTCATATATGAACCAATTAACTGATTCACTTATGAACTAATTAACTGTAGTTTCATATGTGAATCAGTTGAACTAATTAACAGATTCATATATGAATCTTTGTGATTCACATATGAACTAATTAACTGATTCCTATATGAACGAATAGTTCATATATGAATCACAAAGGTTCATATATGAATTAGTTAAAAAAGTTCATATGTGAATTCAACTGGTTCATATATGAACATATATTTCATATGTGAATCATACATGTTCATATATGAATTTGTCCCACGTATTTTACGAAACTACCCCTCTATCTTCTACAAACCACACAAGGAATTATCCGGTGCTTCACGGTCAAAGACATAAATATTGACCAGATAAAGGCTAGGATCATTTTTATTTCTCATATTTTTAGCATTTCTCAAATGAACCTAATCCTATATATATATATATACAAAGAGAGAGAGAGAGAGAGAGAGATTCAAACGAGAACGCTAACTGTTTAAGAAAAAAAAAAGAAAACAACATTTTTTAGATTTTTAAACATTGTCTGTATCCGTGACACAGGTTAGGATACATTGTGATACATAAACATCTTTAAAACCAATAGATATTATATCACATTGTCTACATAATGTTCACAACATGTTTTAGAAACATGAACACATATGTACGTTAAATAACTAACAAGTCGAGTTATATATAGGTGTCACCATGAACACCATATGATTACACACTGTGAGAACCATTGCGAAAACCTTATGATTACGCATTGTGAACACCATAAATGATGACATACATGGGTCAAGAACAAAGAGCAGAATGGTCGAATATGAAAATGCTAGCAAGGAGAAAATTTAACAACCCAAAAACCAAGATAAACCATAACATAAAAATATAATTAAAATTCCCGAAATGGGTCCCAATCTGAACATACGGAAAGTGAAATTTTAATCCTTGAACGAAGAGTAAATCTATTACAACCGAGAATCTACTAAAGCCACTAAACCGCACTAAGGCATCGACCTCCACTATACAAGCCTCAACATTTCTCTTTACCCTTGGACGAGCCACCAACAATATCTTTACCTGAAAATGGGTTTGAGAAAAGAGTTCGAAAGGGAGGGTTAGACCGGAATGGTCTAGTGAATTCCCAAATCGATCATAATAAAATTTAATTAAAATAATAATTCATTTAATAACATATCCTCACACATTTACCCTTCTTACAAGGTAACAAATCGTGTGTCTCTAGGCCCAGTAGATCCCCAATCGGCCCCCAAGTCGATGTTGTTTCCACGTGTAAGGAAACGGATTCCATACATGCGGTCAAACCATCCCCGATGGTAACTGGTAGCCATGGCACCCAATTTATATAAATATTCACTTTCACAAGTAATAGAGTACATCGGATAATTACGTGTATAACTTCAACAATTGACCAAATACCTCATTGCCCAAAATCATTCTACGAAAAGCGGTAAACATCTTTAAGCATTAACACATAGACCATTTTAGTTTAAAAGAGTTTTGGTACACGGGAACTCACCTAGTAAGTTGAACTAGCGCACTTACACAATAATCCCAAAAGACACGCTCCTACAGATTAATATTAGCAAATCTAAGTTAAACACGAAATTGATCCCCCACTAAAGTGTTTCCAAAAGTTCTGTTTAGTGACTGCCTACGACCCTTACCCGACGCCTAAAGCTAACAGAAGTCCAACCAATGATTTAATGGGCTCGACCGAAAAGAGTCGCTGGCTGAGACTACACCTAGCTCAAGGCATGACCCGGGCCTTGGCATCACCCGGCTCTCAGGCGGGTCTCAGCCTCGGCCCCATGCGGTTCTCGGTAACACTCACACCCACTTCCACGTGGGTCTCAACTTTGGTCACACCCGCTTCGCTTCCATGTGGGGTTTGACCTGATCACGATTTTCACTCAACAAGGATTGGGCTATCGCCTAAGGAGTATGCCCGGCGCACGATGGCCCAAACCCGGGTTCCACCTAATTCCTACACATGAACCCCAGGTTCCTTGAGGTCCGACTCATGTCTCACACCCGACTCCCTTAAGACCCGGGTCTAGGTTGAAGAAAGGTGGCGATTACGACCGTGGGTTTTGACCTCTTCGCGATTGTACGACAAATCGTCTACAAAAATAGACGCCGCCAACACCCAATCGGTTATTTCTCAAACAAAAGGTGCAGATTAATTGATTTCCAAACCTAGATCTGAGGTTTCTACACAATACTCCTAACCCAGATCTGATTTAATCGAGTAATAAATAACGGAGGCTAAAATGAAATCATTAAAACTCAAAGACTCAAAATCCCCAACCGATTTCTTTTGCTCAGATCAAAGTGCTACCAAATTGATAATAGAAACAATCCATATACAGATAGTAGCTTACCTCTTGAGAAGAATGATCTCTATACTCTGTTACCTCCAAAAGCTTCAAGAAAAATCTTCAATGCCTCAAAACTTCCAAGAACACTCCCAGCACTCTCTCCATTTCAGCGCCACATACACACCAAAGATTGCTCAGACTGAAATTTAGGGGTCTGACTAGGGTTTTGGTCCTTAAAATATAAAATTACTCCAATGGCCCTCACACTTCTATATTTCATCCTTTTGAAACCACTTAACTCAATATTGGATTTACACCACGATAACGGTCGTTACAACACTCCCTCCCTTGAAGAATTTCGTCCCCGGAATTTCCTTGTTGAAAAGGTGTGGGTATTTAGACTGCATTTTCGATTCAAGCTCTCCCAAGTTCCCTCCCGTCCCTTGTGAAATCTCCATTGAACCTTCACTAAGTTGATTTCTTTTGATCTCAGGCGCTTAACCTTCCGGTTGACAATCGCCTCCGCTTCTTCGACCAAATTCAATTTCTCATCCACCTACACTTCTTGCACTAGCACCGCCATTTCCACATCTGCTTAGCACTTTCTTAAATTCGAGACGTGAAACATATTGTGAATGACCCTCAATCCTTTGGGTAAATCCAACTTGTACGCCACTTCTACAACTCGTGCAATAATTTCAAAGGGTCCGATAAAGCGTGGGCGTAGTTTTCCTTTCTTCCCAAAACGAACCATTCCCTTCCAAGGTGATATTTTCAACATTACCCTATCTCCAACTTGGAATTCTATGTCCTTCTGACGCTTGTCCGCATAACTTTTTTGTTGGTCACACGCTACTTTCAAACTCTCTCGCACTTGAACGATCTTATCAACGGTTAGTTGCACCAACTCAGGCCCGACCAATTGCTTTTCTCCGACTTCGTTCCAACACAAAAGAGTGCGACACTTCCTACGGTAGAGCATCTCGTACGGGGAAACTTTGATGCTTGTGTGATAGTTATTGTTGTAGGCAAACTAAATTAATGGCAAATGACTTTCCCATGAACCTTGGAAATCTAGAGCACACGCTATCAACATATCCTCCAGGGTCTGAATGGTTCATGCACTCTGGCCGTCGGTTTGTGGGTGATATACGGTGCTCATCTTGATTTGCGACCCCATTTCTCGTTGAAATCTTTTCCAAAACGTCGACATGAACCGACTGTCACGGTCCGACACAATTGATAATGGAACTCCGTGGCGAACGACAATCTCGTCAATGTACAACTTTGTCAATCTCTCCATAGAGTAAGTCTCTTTAATAGGTAAGAAATGCGACGATTTGGTAAGTCGATCCACGATGACCCAAATTGCGTTGTAACCCTTCAGGGTTCTAGGAAACTTAGCCACAAAGTCCATCGTGATTTGTTCCCATTTCCAGACAGGAATGTCTAGTGGTTGTAGTTTCCCGTATGGTCGTTGATGTTCCACCTTAACTTGTAAACAAGTCAGGAATGTCTCCACATAGTATGTTATGTCCTTTTTAAACCTTGGCCACCAATAATCCCTTCTGATATCTCCATACATCTTGTTAGTCCCTAGGTGGATTGATTACTTCGACTTGTGTGCTTCTTCTAGAATAACCTTTCTCAATTCCCCGATTCTAGGGATCCAGATCCTCCCGTTGAAACACCTCAGTCCCCGATTGTCCTCCACCAACGAGTTCCTTAGCCAACTATCTGATCTTTTTAAGATTCTCGGATGTCAACGCTTCCCTTTGAAACTTCTTTAGTTCCTCCTATAAAGTTGGAGTTACGACAACTCTCATCGCCACCAACTTTAGATTCTCACTCCACTCCTTCCGACTCAAAGCGTTGGCTACGACATTGGCTTTACCGGGATGGTACTCTATCTTACAATCGTAATCGGTCAGCAATTCCATCCATCGACGTTGACGCATATTCAACTCCTTTTGATCAAAAAGATGACAGAGGCTCTTGTGATCTGTGAAGATTTGACATTGTGTCCCATAAAGATAATGTCTCCTGATTTTTAACGCGAAGACAACAGCGGCTAACTCCAGGTCGTGAGTGGGGTATCGCGATTCGTGGTCCTTCAGCTGATGAGATGCGTAAGCGATAACCTTCCCACGCTGCATTAGAACTCATCCTAAACCCAACCTCGACACATCGCTGTACACCACGAATCTTCTGTGCCATCCGGCAAGGCCAGGATTGGAGCGTGGCTTAACATGTCCTTCAATTTTTGGAAAGCCTCCCTCTGAGCTTTCGTCCACGCGAACTTTACACTCTTCTTAGTCAACGAAGTCAATGGTATTGCGATACGTGAAATGTCCTTGATGAACTTTCGGTAGTACCCGACCAACCCTAGAAAACTACGGACTTCCGACGGATTCTTCGGTGCTTCCCAATCTCAGATCGCTTCGACCTTTTTCGGGTCCACTTTGATTCCATCTTGGGACATGACGTGTCCAAGGAACTGTACCTATCGCAACTAGAACTCACATTTCGAAAATTTTGCGTAAAGCCTTTGCCGCCATACCAATTCCAACACCGTCCACAAATGGTTCTCGTGTTCTCCCTCGGTCTTCAAGTACACCAAAATGTCGTCGATGAACACTATAACGAATTTGTACAAGTAGGGTTGGCACACCCTATTCATCATATTCATGAATGTTGCAGGGGAGTTGGTCAAACTGAACGGCATCACGAGGAATTCGAAGTGTCCGTATCTCGTACAAAAAGTCTTTTTTGGGATATCTTATTCTCTAACCTTTGGCTGATGATATCCCGACCTCAAATAAATTTTGGAGAAGAAACTTTCTCCATGAAGTTGATCGAATAGATTGTCTATCCTTGGGATCGGATATTTATTCTTAATTATCATCTCGTTTAGCTCCCGGTAGTGTATCCACATTCGCATAATTATGTCCTTCTTTTTCACAAAGAGGACCGGTGCTCCCCGGAGAGGTACTAGGACGGATAAAGCCCTTATCTAGAAATTCTTGCAATTGCGACATCATTTCCTTAATTTCCGCAGGTGCTAACCTATATAGCGCACGTGATATTGGCGCGACACCCGACACTAGATCAATCCGAAATTCGACTTGACGATCTGGGGGCAGATCTGTCAAATCCTCCGAAAATACTTCTGGGTACTCGCTCACTACTCACTACTCACTCCTCCTCCACTCCACATTTCTCTTTCTTAGCATCAACGACATATGCTAAGAATCCTCGACATCCTTTCCTCAAACTCTTACTTGCCTTAAGCATGGAAATCAGACTAGAACTCCTATCTCGTCTATTTCCATAAATCATTACCGTTCCATTATTGGGTAATGATATGCGGATCAACTTCATATTACACACAATACTAGCATCATTCGTAGCCAACCAATCCATTCCAAGAACAATATCGAACTCTCTCATTACCATAGGGTAGAGAAACATAGGCACTAGACTCCCTTCAATATCTATGACACATCCTTCAAACACCTCCCTGATCAACACCTGATTAGCATCAGCGGTTTCTACTTCTAACACCCGCTCTAAACATTTAGGTTTTAATTGCAAACATTTAGCAAATTCGGGGGATATAAATGAGCATCTTGCTCCTGAATCAAACAACACCCTTGCACATACATAGTTCATCAGAAACATACCTGTCCCAACATCAGGGACTTCCTCCGCCTCAACCACTGTCATATTGAAGGCTCGCCCCTTCGGACGCGCCACCTACCACTTCCTTTCCTCCCTTTATCCATCACCGTGATTCCCTGCCTGAGCTGACCCAAATTTCTTCACTTGTGGGCAATCCAATTGGAGATGGTCGGGAGACCTGCACTGATAACAAGACCTCTTTCTAGGAAAATCCCTTGACATCTGTCCTGGCATCTCGCATTGGAAACATGTATGTGCTTCCACTCCACACTCACCCCGATGTACACGCTTGCACTTCCTACAAGGTTTATTTCCAGCTCCACAACCACTTCGCGATTCTGACCTGAACGGTTTCCCCTTTCTCACATCTGATATTTATCCATCCCATTTCCGCTTTTCTCCAACTCTCTCCATCACCTGAAGGTTCTTTTCCTTCTCTTTCATCTTGGCTGCATTAACGGCCGCCTGAAAAGTAGTTGGCTCTCTTGCTGAAACCAGCTCTCGTAGACTGCTCTTTAGTCCGAATATATAACGTTCCACCCGACTTTCCTCATCTGGTAGGTTTGCTCCGGCAAATCGGGACTTCTCAATAAATTTAGAAGTATACTCTCTCACTGACAGCTCCTTTTGCTCCAGGCTCATAAATTCTTCTTGCAACTTTTTCACTGCCGCCAGAGGACAGAATTGCGCCTTGAACTTCCTAACGAAGGCCTCCCATGAAATACCCTCTACTGTCGATGATCCATGTCCACTTGTTTCCGCGTCCCACTATAGGGTGGCTTCAGACCTCAACATGGACAAGGTGTAGATCACCTTGTCCTCTTCAGCGCATTTGCTGGTAGCAAACACCAGTTCCATCTTCTTGATCCATTTCATTACCAGGACTGGGTCACACTCTCCTTTATAATTGCATGTGGCAAATATTCCTTGTAACTACATCCCTTTGCAGTCACTATATTTGCTACTAAGGTCACCGATGGAGAATGACCTCCCACTTCCGTCACGGGTGGACTCGATAGTTCTGTAACTTACTTGCTCTCACTCTTGTCTCTGCTTCCCAAGGTTGTCTTCTCCTGATGAGCCAATAACGCTTGCAGGGTCTCTTGAAGCTTCCCCATTTCAGTAGCAAAGGTTTCGTGAGTCACAAAGGCCTGATTTCTGCCCTGGCCACGAGCCCTTGTTGCTCCCTGTCCTCTCACCATTGCCGAGCTCTCTTGATGAGAGGTTTCCCGCTCCACATGAATTTCGACACTTCTCGCCCTACGAGTGACATGGGTCTTTGATTTTCCTCAATTTTTGGCGTTGTTTCCCCCTACCTGTGTCGTAGCTTTTCGGGTTGTCTGCCCGGTCCCCGTCTGCCCCCTCCCCATGCTGCCATTGGTTCAGTCCGCCCCACCGGCTCCTCAACGAGGACCTCATTCATCGACATATCCACCTCCACCGGTACTGGCCTACTCCGCAAAACTCATTCCGACATGACGACAAATGAAACAACGTACGGGCAAACGTTAATTTAACCAACCCATATGCAATAAGATAGTTAGGCACGTGCATATACCTGTAAATTTGAAATTACATTGGCCAGAAGTAATCCCAGATTTACCTTACATGTTAGTCCCTAACTCTCATTACATAAACTCCTATAGCGGTAACCCCTAAGACGCCCTATTTCTCGGTTGTGTCCTATGCCTACAATTTAAGGTCCAAACCGTCACCTAAATCTTTTAAACTATGAATCTGATACCAATTTGTAACAACCCAAAAACCAAGATAAACCAAAGCATAACAATATAATTAAAATTCCCAAAATGGGTCCCAATCTGAACAAACGGAAAGTGAAATTTTAATCCTTAAACATAAAGTAAATCTATTACAACCAAGAATCTACTAAAGCAACTAAATCGCACTGAGGCATCGACCTCCACTGCACTAGCATCAACATTTCTCTTTACCCTTGGACAAGCCACCAACAATATCCTTACCTGAAAATGGGTTTGTGAAAAGAGTTCAAAAGCGAGGGTTAGACCGGAATGGTCTAGTGAATTCCCAAATCGATCATAAAAAAATTAATTAAAATAATAGTTCATTTAATAACTTATCCTCACACGTTGACCCTTCTTACAAGGTAACGAATCGTCCGTCTCCGGGGCCCCTAGTAGATCCCCAATCGGCCCCCAAGTCGATGTCGTTTCCGCGTGTAAAGAAACGGATTTCATACATGCGGTTAAACTATCCCCGATGGTAACTGGTAACCATGGCGCCCAATTTATATAAATATTCACTTTTACTAGTAATAGAGTACAAGGGGTAATTATGTGTATAATTTCAATAATTGACCAAATACCTCATTGCCCGAAATCATTCTACGAAAAGCGGTAAACATCTTTAAGCATTAACGCATAAACCATTTTCAGTTTAAAAGAGTTCTGGTACACGGGAACTCACCTGGAAAGTTGAACTCGCACACTTACACAATAATCCCAAAAGTCCTGCTCCTACAGATTAATATTAACAGATCCAAGTTAAACACGAAATCGATCCCCTACTAAAGAGTTTCCAAAAGTTCCCTTTAGTGACAGCCTACGACCCTTACCCGACACCTAAAGCTAACAAAAGTCCAACCAATGATTTAATGGGCTCGGCCCAAAAGAGGCACAGGCTGAGACTACACCCGGCTCAAGGCATGACCCGGGCCTTGGCATCACCCGGCTCTCAAGCGGGTCTCAGCCTCGGTCCCATACGGTTCTTGGTAACATTCACACCTGCTTCCACGCGAGTCTCAACTTTGGTCACACCCGCTTCGCTTCCATGCGGGGTTTGACCTGATCACGATTTTCACTCAACAAGGATTGGGCAACGGCCCAAAGAGTCTGTGCAGCACATGGCGGCCCTAACCCGGGTTTCGCATAATTCCTATACATGAACTCCGACTCCCATTGAGGTCTGGCTCATGTCTCACACACGGATCCTTTGATGCTCGGGTCTAGGTTGAAGAAAATTGGCTATTGCGATCGAGGATTTTGACCTCTTCGCGATTGTACGGCTAATCGTCTACAAAAATACACGCCGCCAACACCCAATCGGTTATTACTCAAACAAAAGGTGCTGATTAATTGAGTTCCAAACCTAGATCTGAGGTTTCTACATAATACTTCCAACCAAGATCTGATTTAATCGAGTAATACATAACGGAGGCTAAAATGAAATCTTTAAAACTCAAAGACTCAAAATCCACAACCGATTTATTTTTCTAAGATCAAAGTTCTACCAAATTGATAATATAAACAATCCATATACATATAGTAGCTTACCTCTTGAGAAGAGTGATCTCTATACTCTGTTACCCCCAAAAGCTTAATGAAAAATCTTCAATGCCTAAAACTTCCACGAACACTCCCAGCACTCTCTCTATTTCAGCGTCGCACACACACCAAAGAGTGCTCAGACTGAAATTTAGGGGTCTGACTAGGGTTTAGGTCCTTAAAATATAAAATTACTCCAATGGCCCTCACACTTTTGTATTTCATCCTTTTGACACCACTTAACTCAATAATGGTTTTACACCGCGATAACAGTCGTTACAACACTCCCCCTGCCCCCTTTGAAGAATTTCGTCCCCGAAATTTCCTTGTTGAAAAGGTGTGGGTATTTAGACTGCATTTCTGATTCAAGCTCCCAAGTTGCCTCCCGTCCCTTGTAAAATCTCCACTGAACCTTAACTAAGTTGATAGATATCGATATTAGTGCATTAAACAACGTGGTGTAGAAGACTGTTATTGGCAGGTGAGAGAGGATGGATTTTACTTATCCCCATACAACAATCCATTTCCAAAGGATTGGGTGAAAAAGTATGATTGGCCATAACTTGTATTTTATCATTGATTGAAATATTACCTAATAATAAAATAGTTTGATTTTTTTAATTCCTTCTTGTTCTTCGTTTTGCTGCTTGAGTCAACTTATTGGTCAAATAAACTATATTATACAACCCTATATGAACAAGAACAAAACCACTAGAATCAACATAAAATTTCATTAGCAGCCACCCGAATTATATTTTGAAATATGTATGACTACTCAATGTTCATATCTTAAAACACAATTTGATAATTACCGATAAATTTGTATGTAGAGATTATTGGTAACACACACTGTCGAAATTAATGTTTTTTTAGGTTGTCTAACAAAATGCTAACACTTCTATTATAATGAATTTTATGTATATTTTTGTTACTAATTAACAATTATGACAAAATACTAGTAACTTTAGTTTTTTAGAATATCTGCATTTTGTTTTTGTAAAATTTTGTTTTAGATATTTAGCTACTTTTTAAACATATGGGCGTTCAACACAATTGTATCGGATTGATTTGTCAAACGGTCGAATCCAGTACAATGTTCATTTTTAACAGCCAATACAATCCATTAAGATTTTGAAAGCTAATTCAATTCGTTCAGATGGGACTATCAATTGGTATCATAGCAGACAAGAATCAGAAATGGATCAAATTGGCTAATTTTGAAAATTTTCAAACTTGTCGCAAGTTTCAACTGTCAAGAATCGAATTTTGTTGATTAGTGGTGTTTTTGATTGAAAATTTATTGTATTGTGTTCGTTTTATGTTGTAGAACAAGTTTCATTTGGATTGTATTGTCAAATTCACAGTAGATCACGTGAATTTGATCAAAATTGTGATGTTTTGTTCGAAAGTTTTCAAACACTGTGATTGGATCAAAATTTGATTTCTATTGGATCGAATTTGATACTGTGAATTTTATATTCAAGAAATAGAATAAGAAATCTTGAGTAGAAAGATCAAGATCAAATGTAAGGCTACAAGATTCATTTGTATTTCATATGAGCTAAACTAGACATCATAGAAAACACACATATTGGAACTAAGTCGTTGTATGAAGTGTTTACATGTTACAAGCAACAAACTAATTAAAGTTATTTATACCAAGGATAGTCACATGTTGACTCCTCAAGGTATTTACAATTTAGCCCCTTAAATTTTGAATACAACAATTAAGACCCAACAATCTCCCCTTTGGATTCAAGCATGAATTTCATCCATCTTGTGAATCCTAGATTGCTCAAGTAACAATGATAATTGAAAGATTAATTGTATTGAATGATTGAGAGAGTTACACACAAAGGATTGAAAAGCAAACTCTCTCTCTAAACCTGATAAGTGCACAATACAGTTTCTCTCAACTTCTAATTCATAATCTAATGATTAGAAAACAAACAATAAATACTCAGGCCTAAAACCCTACAGGCCCAAAGCCCAACAAACAAAACTAAGCCCAATAACAAAATAAGGATTTTACAACTCGATAAATAATTAACAATTAAACACTATAAATACTTTATATAACTTTCCACCCACTAGAACTTTCAGTCCTAGCAATCTCCCCCTAAAGTTGTATAAAGGATTTATCTTCTTGAAATCTTCAGGTATTGATCTTCTCTCCTTCTTGAATCTCTAAAAAACTTTTGATGTTGTTTGTCTTCATGTCTTTCCCAACTCCCCTTTGAATAAAGCTCTTGGTCTTCATAATTTCAACTTTGTAACCAGATTCAATATACCATAGTCTCAACTGAATGCACAAGTGAGCAACTTTCAACTGTAGAAATTCAACATATCGGATCAGCATACAAGAAAAATAATGGGCGAGCTACGTGACATTCCCTAGTGCATCTTCAGTTTAAAAAACAAAGAATCTGTCTCTGAACCGCGAGTTGAATTGAATTTCAGCTTAAGAACTTGTAGAACCAATATGCTCATATGAGGAATCAATTTGTAGCAAACACCACTTGATAAAGGATAGAAGAACCAATGCAATCTTTGAAATCCATGGCTTTTCAACCTCAGATTTAAGAAAAATAGGATATGTTGCTCCCCCTCTGCTTTTGCTAACTCCCTCTCAACATGATAATCTGTCTTTGAAACTTGTGTCGTTGTTATTGCATTCTACCCTTATGATGATTAGGAGAATCCTGAGCATCATGTATGTTCAAAGACTAACCGGATGAGTAGCAAAAGATAAGATAAAACATTTAGTAACCAAGATGGGGTAATCAACTAACACAGAAACACATTAGTAACTGTTATCACAACAATTAAAAATAATTGTGTGGCCTATTTTCAGAGTTGGCAAAAGGGTATCTCTGATAGGACTTCCAGTTATCCCTGAAGTGAAATATTAAAATTACTTCCCAAAATGTTCCGGCGATATCACAAAGAAATGCAAGGGGAATCACAAAAGATTCGTGCGTGTGTGAAAGAAATATAAATATGTATATGTTAGGCTCAAAGATTGATTCAACCTGGGACGCATGTTGTTGGATCCCAGATCTAATCTCGTAACAATGATATAAACAATAAGAGTAATGACAGCGGAAGCAAAACAGTTTAATATCAAAGGAGATTCAAATATCACAGTTCATAAAGCAGATAAAGATAAACAAGATATTCTTGGAATAAAGTATTCAACTTATATTATCAGATATATAACTTCTCAAGCACACTTGAACAATAAGGTGATGGTCCTATTTATAGGACCATAAAGTAAGTAGTGTACTTGTATGACGAAAGGAAGCATGCTGAACAGTGACCTATTCTAGAAAGTAAATCTTATCACAAGGTGACGTGTCATCTGTTCTTCTGTTCACTCGTAGATAATTTGAGTGAACATCTTCAGAGAGAATGTCTTCAGAGCTCTGACGTTGTCTTCAGAGCCTCTGATGAAGCTATCTCTGATGTCTTCTCTGAAAGTTGCAATCTCTGATAAGTACTTCAGAGGCAGGTTTGTCCTCTGAAGTCTTCGTCCTCTGAAGTCTGTCTCTGGAAGTCCTCTGAAGTAGGACAGATATTTTAAACACTTTAAAGAATGAAGAATTGGAGCTAACAATCTCCCCCTTAGTGTTGAAAATAAAAGATGCAAGAATAGCAGAGAACAGAACTTAAACTAGAAAGCATAGAGGAGAAAAACATCCTCTTAAATATTACTAACACAGTTGGAAATACATTATAGAAAAAGTAATATTCAAGAACAAGGAAGCATGCTAAAATTTGTCACTTGAACAGATTCCATGGAACTTCATGATCAGAGCTCTGAAGTTGATCATCGAGTCAATCTCTATGTCAAGTTTTGCCAGTAAATCTGCTCTGTGCCTTTCTTCTTTTACATGGATCATTTTCTTCATACCTCTCAAGGTTTCATCAGAGTACTTCGACACTTCCGAAGCTAGAAAGATCTTCTTTACTTGATTTACTCTGTAGACGAAACCCAGAGGTTCTGCAACAATTGATCCAGTCTTCTGTTCTTCAAGTTTGTCGAATGACTCCACAGGTTCAGTTACCTCCAGCTTTTCTTCCCCTAGGTTTAGAGCAATTTGAAAGTCACGTTTTGCTCTGTGTTTGACATAGGCCTCCATTGCCCGTCTGACTTCAACCATGCCCATCCTTATTTCCCTTCTTCCATGATCATATCTAGCAGAGCAATAGGCATATAAATGTGGTAAATCATATGGATTTAGATTTACGAGATCATTATCATTGAACTCGTAAATCTTCTGATCAGATCGAGTTACCACATAGTGCCTATAGATGATCTTGTTGTAAGCAAAGGTCTTTTCTGAGATTTTATTGATCTTGGTGATTGGATCATCAAAGAGGACCTCTGCTCTTGGTCTGGTTTTATCTCTGACAAATCTTCTCTCATAGTCCGGCATGTCCTCTCTGATCCTTGGATTCAGAGGAATGACTAGAGTGTCTGCCATATTGAACTCACAGTAGATGTATCTGAAGTGGTCTTCTATGGAAGCTTCGGGATTTGATTCAAGGAATGTAGGAGGTTTATTGAATACTTTGGCTGGAAGACCGATGCTTGCCTTCTGAACGGGATTCTCTGAAGGAGCCTGTTCATCAACAACCATGGTTTCTGGTTCCTTCGTCTGTGGAGGATTATCTGTTGTGGGTTCAGAGATGTAGCCTTCTATCTCTGGTGATTCCCTCAGCTCTGTTGCTGTTGAAGTATGATGTGGTTGAGCATTCTTGAATACATACTCTTCTACATCAGTTACTTCAATTTCTTCTTCATCAACTTCTTTTCCAGAATCTGATTTTTCTTCTTTTTCAGATTCTGGTTCTACTCTTTCAGCCTCTGATTCGTAAGCATCTCTCATCACATAAGTTGGTCTTTCTGGTGATGAGAATGCATCTTCTGATGTAGAGAAGTCTACTAGCTGCTCGTCTTCATCTTCTTCCAGAGCTCTAATAGTTTCTGGAGTTGCAGCTATTATTGGAACATTCAAAGTGGATGGTGCTAGAAAGATGACAGGTACTGGCGACTTTAGAGTGGCCTGGTTATCTTCAGCAGAGGTTGAGGTTGAATGTCTCTCTGTTCCTTTTTCCTTTCTTTGGTTTGATTAAGAGGGAGTGGACTCCTTTTGTGTTTCAACAGTTTTTGGTGTAGTCATCTTCTCCCCCTTATGAAGATCAGATGACCCCGGAGGTTGGTCATCCAAGTCATCAAAATCTTCATACCTGGCTTTCTTCTGAGCTTCCGCAGAGCATGCGACCTTTGGTTCCTTTCTCTTCAATATTCCCTCTGAAGATTTGACATTCTGCAGAAGGTCTTCAATCTTTTTGTGCTGCTGAGTGGTCTTGGAGACGAACTTGCTGGAGATAGTCAATACATTGCTGGTGATCTTCTTGGAGAAGTTGGTTAGGTCAGCCTTTGTAACAAATTCTGATGTAGTAGGAGCAGCAGTAGAGGAGGTAGGGATCTTTGCAAGTACCTCTGCCAAAGAACGCAAGACTTCCTCTTTGAATTGAGAAAAGTCTGCATGTGTTGGAGTGGGGGCAGATGGAGTAGGAAGCGCCTTGAGGAGCTCTGTTGTGGAGTTCTGAATTTCTCTGGATAGAACCGAGTCATTTTTTATGACCAGGCTTTCCAGAGCATCCAGTTTAGCGTTCTGAGAGTTAACAGTCGTGCGCAGCTCAGAGACCTCTGAAGTGAGCTTTGCAACTTCAGAGCTTGAGGCAGAGGCCTCTGAGGTCTTCTCCATTTGAAGTTTAATCTCCTTCAGAGATTCTGTGATTTCATCACCAAAGATTTTGAACTCCTCTTTGGTAACGTAATCAGAGGGGGTGACCTTAGGATCAACACATGATTCTAAGTTTCCCTCGAGTTCAGAGGGGCCTTCTTTCGGAGTTGGCTTGATATTGACTCCGGAAGGACTTCCCATTAATCCTTGGGGACCTTTTTTCACGGATTTCCCTATAATGGTTCCGATCGGTTTCTGATCATCAGAGTCAGAATCTGATGATGAGAAACGAATGTGGGTGGAAACCTTGCTGTCCAGGCTAAGGAGTCCATGTGCAAGAAGGTCGTGCCATTCTTTTTCTGACAGGCAATCCTTACGATCTAAGGGACGGTCCAACTTTTTATGAGCCACAAAGGCATCATGTGTGTGTGGAGGTGACATACTCTGGGATGAATGAGTATTTTTATCTTGGTCCAAGTCCTGTTGAGAGGACTTAGCCGCATCAGAGGTTTCCCCTGTGGTGCGTGCTTCAGAGGCAGAAGTAGATGCCTCTGAGTGGTTAGGATGGGTAGGGTTCGAGGTGTGCACCTCTGTTTCAATGTCCATTGATGCTGGACCACCTTGGACAGTAAATATGTTTGCACGGGGATTTGGGCTTTGGAATCTCTCATGTGTGTCATCAAGGACATCTTTTTCTACCTCACCGCCCTCAGATTCTAGGTTTAGAAACTCACCCTCTGGAATTCTCTCTTCCTCACCTTCCTCTGCTCTGACAGAGTTATTCTCTCCGTCAGAGGGAGGGTTCTCATGTTCTCTCTTCCTCACTCTCTCAGAGCCACCCTCTGGTTGCGCTCTGTTAATGTTTTGAGCAGTATCAGAGATATCACTCTCCGATTCAGGCTCAGGCTCAGAACCTAAGTGTGTTGGGGATCCCATCATCGGTTCTGATGATTGGGCAACACGACTAAGTAGGAGATGGGTAGGAGAGTCAGCAGGAATTACCTCAATCATGGTGTGTGGGAATCGTCGGTCATGTGGATAAGGAGGAACCTCTGTTGCTTTGAATGAGTTCATCATAAACAGAGGTGTCATTGGGCCCTCCTCAGTGATGGAGAATTTCTCCATTGCTCGTTGAATGACCACAGAGATGAATCTGGGAAACAGTACTGATATTGGTTGTTTTCCTTTGGCCAAGTCCTTGTTCTTTTTGTCCACCGCCGTCAGCATATCACAGAAGAGAATGTGAGCCATATTTATGCTTCTGTTGAAGAAGAGAGCATACATTATGGCTCTGATCGTTGGATGAGTCTGATCCTGACTTCCAATCTTGCAGGTAAATGTTCTGTTGAGAACACTAAACATAAAGTTCCATTTGGGAGGCAGATACTGACGTCTGAATTGACTTAGGCGTGTTATTTCTTTGTTGTAGCCTAAGTGGTGGAGGAACTGAAGAAGGACTTCTTGAGTTGGTAGTTTCTCAAAAGTTTCTATTTGAAGATCAGTTTTCGTAAGGAGGTTGAATCGACGAGTTAGGGTTTGTGGGGTGATTCTTATGTTCAGGCTTTGTTCTCCTAGGTCAATATGCCCAACCAGTCCTTCCTTTTCATCGTCGTATTCACTTGAATACCACCATTGTTGGACAAAGCAAAGGGGAATATCTGAGGCATGTTTGGTTAGAACATCATTGAGTTCGCAGTTGGTGAAAAAGTCGAGGATTGGGCGAAACTGTTCATCGTATTTGGTTTGGGTGACGTCCAGAAAGTAGTTGTTACCTTTTACTGGAATATCGAACTGTGCCATATTCAATCTTGGAACAAGTTTGCTCGAGTTATCTGAAGTTTGGGAATGAGCCGCCATTGTTGCAGGTTGAGAAAGATGAAAGCTTAGAAAGAGAGATTTGGGATTTTGGATTTTGAGAGCGTAAAGGATAATGAAAAGTGAAACATGTTGGGAACTGAAGAAAAACTCAAGTATGGTTAATGCTGCTAGTTCAGAGTTAATACTGCTATAAGACTTAAATGTTAATACTGCTGAGTGTTACTACTGCTAGTACTATTAATACTGCTAGTCAAAGTTAGTGCTGCTTGAACAAAGTTAGTACTGCTTAGCTAGTTAGTACTGCTAGTGGTTAGTACTGCTTAGTAGTTAATGCTGCTAGAAGGAAGTTAATGCTGCTGAAGATTAATACTGCTTATATGATGAAGATTCGTATGAAAGGATATACATGGAAGCTTAAAGATATACATAGAAGATATACTGAAGATATTTTATTTATTGTAATTATCTTTGTATTCAGTATATATATTGTATTGTTTAGAATAGTTAGATAACTTTAACTTAGAGTTTTCATTCTTTTAGAGAAAAACAACCTCAAGGCATAGATCCTAATTCTAGAGAAGTAGAATTCGTATTGGTGAGCCTGTTCATCAATATTGAGGTTGAGTGAGTAATCTTGTAACTTCAAAGTATTAAATAAAAGCTTACAGTTTGTTATTCATATTTTCTGTGTTGATTTACTATTTCATAGAATATCAAAGTGTTATTCCGCAAACTTCTTTGATATTGTTTCTGAGAGTTAATTCTTGTTGAGAATTCGATCCTGACAAGTGGTATCAGAGCCTGATTTCTCAGAAACAACTATTCATCATGGAAAATCTTGCAGAATCAAGCAGTACTTTGGTCTCAAAGGTTCCAATGCTTAGACCCAATGAATTCGATATGTGGAAGATCAGAATCAAGCAGTACATACTCCTCACTGACTATTCTATGTGGGACATCATAGAGAATGGTCCTTCTGAAGCAGGAAAGATTGGTGCAGATGGAAAGAGAACTCCACCAAAAACTGATGCAGAAAGAAAGATCAGACAGACAGAGATGAAAGCTTTGAGCACCTTGCTCTTGGCTATTCCCAATGAATATCAACATCAGTTCTGTAACTGCACTGATGCAGAGATGCTCTGGAATGCTCTGGAGAAGAGATTCTCTGGTACCAAAAGTACCAAGAGAAATCAGAAAGCCATTCTGAAGCAACAATATGAGAACTTTATGTCAACCAAGAATGAGTCCATGACTCAAACTTTTGACAGGTTCAACAAACTTATTGGTGAACTAGCTACAGTGGGAGTACAAATTGATCAAGATGATCTGAACAGAAAGTTTCTAAGGTCCTTGAGTGATGAATGGACCATGTATACTGTGTCTTTCAGACAGAATGATCAACTGGAAGAAAAGGAACTTGATGATCTTTATAATGATCTAAGAGTTTTTGAATCTGAGGTAGAGGCTAAAAAGAGGCCTTCTGGGTATGTTCACAATGCTGCACTCTTTTCAGCATCAACTGATTCTACTTCCAACCTTGAATCAGTTAGTCCTGCCAATGGAACAAACCAAGAGAAAGGCACTGAAACTGTGTTTGAGGCCTTTCTGGCAAGTCATGGAAACTCTTCTCTTATTAATGATGACTTGGAACAACTCAATCCAGATGATCTTGAAGAGATGGATATTAAATGGCAGATGGCCATGCTCTCCATGAGAGTTAAAAAGTTCATCAAAAGAACTGGGAGGAACAACTTCTCCCAAAGAAGAGAAGATGGAGCAGGATTTGACAAGTCCAAGGTAGAATGTTACAAATGCCATCAAAAGGGACACTTTGCTAGAGAATGCAGAAGTGGAATGTCTCAGAATAACAACCACCAACAAGCTCAATCTGGAAGCTTCAACAGAAACTCTGCACAAGCCCTTGTATCTCAACAAGGTATGGGGTTTGATTGGAGTGATCAAGCTGAAGAGGCTATTCAGAATCAAGCTCTAATGGCAGAGGTGTCTAATCTCCCTATAGAGGTAACTTCCAATCTTTGCTCTCAAAATTGCATTAACACTGTTAAAAGGTATAGGGATCACAACCAGAACATGAGTGATGACCTTAAGAGATTGGAAAAAGACATAAAAGATTATGTGAGGATTGTTGAGAGATTTGAAGAACAGATTAAGGGTTTTCAAGCTAATGAGCTTCAACACTCTTATGACACAAATTACTGGAAGTGGGAGAAGAATGACTTAGAGCTTCAACTGACCAGATCTAAAGAAGAAAGTGAAAAGCTAAGAGGAGAGCTAGCTAAAGTCAAACTTGATGTAGAAAAGTTTTCTAATGCTTCCAAAGCAATGGATTCTTTGTTACAAACTCAGATTCATGATAAACTGAGAAGAGGTATAGGGTACAATACCACACCACCACCCTATAACAACAACTACATCCCTCCTAGTTCAGAGCTGTTAGAAACTAAGGATAGGAAGGATCTACCTAAGGGAGCCACTGAAATAGATCCCTTAGATGAGGTAGTTGTTGAGGATAAGACTGAGAAAGAGGTTGGCAAGAGTAAGGAGAACAAGGTGAGTGATGAGATTCCTCTAGAGAATAATATTATCACCAATGATGATTGTGGAAGGGCTTGGATCAAATCCAAGGACATAGAGAAGACAGAGGGAAAGTCTGGTAAGGTCCATTACAAACAGACCACAGTTGTGAATCCAGGTCCTTGCCAACAGTGTGCTTGTAAGAAAAATGAGCCCCAAAAACAGGACAAAAAGAGGGGAAATCAAAGAAACTGGAATAATAAGTGGGCACAAAAACAAGGGGTTGATCTGAGTAAAATCAATAGACCAAAACCTTGTTTTATCTGTGGCAAATTGAATCATCTTGCAAAATTCTGTTATTTCAATCCTATGAAACAAAGGATGAATTTCCAAAGATCCATGCAAAAACCCTTTGGTTATAAGAAAATTGAAAAGAACCATGTGGCTAAGAAAACTGTTAAAACTAAAAGCCACATGAAGAAAAAGTCTGCTAAAGAAAGTGTCAATATGTGGATTCCTAAAAGCACTAAAACTGTTAGTACTGCTACCACAAATAGTGTTGCTGACAATGATAGTGCTGCTAGAAGTAATACTACTGCTAATAATGTTAATGCTGCTAACAAGGTTAGTACTGCTAAATCTGTTAGTACTGCTAACTCTGTTAGTACTTCTAAGGTTAGTACTGCTTCTAGTGTTGATTCTGCTAAGCCAATCATATTGACAAAGTACTCTAATAAAGAGTGCTCTGAGTTTAAAAACCTCATTAAAAAGGAATGTAAATACTTTGATGAGAAAGGGAGACCCAAGACCACTTTGGCTTGGGTTCCTAAATCATACTAATTGATTTATCTAATGTGCAGGGCAACCAACAGCTCAAGGGAAAGAGCATTTGGCATGTTGATAGTGGTTGCTCTAGGCACATGACAGGCAACATGTCATGCCTTCAGGATTTCAAGAATATCAATGGAGGACATGTTGCATTTGGAGACAATCTTACTGGTGGTAAGATAAGTGGAAAAGGTAATGTCACCAAAGGTAAGATGACATTTGAGGATGTCTACTATGTTGATCAATTAAAGTACAACCTGTTAAGTGTATCACAGGTTTGTGACAAACAACATAGTATACTATTTACAAATACTGAGTGTATGATCCTTGCTCCAGGGTTCAAGGTAGTTGATGAAAGCATGATACTACTTAGAACTCCAAGGAAGGACAATGTTTACTGTCTTGATATGGACAATGTTGATAGTGATTCATCTCTTAATTGTCTTGTTTCAAAAGCTTCTGTAGATGAATCCTCTCTATGGCACAGAAGGATGTGTCACATGAATTTCAAGACTATGATCAATCTTGTTAAAAATAACCTTGTAAGAGGGTTACCTTCAAAAGTCTTTTCATGTGATGATCATTGTGTTGCTTGTCTTAAAGGCAAACAACACAAAACTTCTCATAAGACCAAAGAGTTAAATTCTGTTTCTACTTGTCTCCAGTTATTGCATATGGATCTGTTTGGTCCTACAAATGTTATGAGTATAGGCAAGAAATCTTACTGCTTAGTTATTGTTGATGATTACTCCAGATTTACTTGGGTATATTTTCTAAGAACTAAGGATGAAACAAGTGGTCTTATCAAATCCTTTATTCTAAGAATTGAAAACCAAACTAATCAAAGAGTAAAAGTCATTAGATCAGATAATGGAACTAAGTTTAAAAATCATGATCTAAACACCTTTTGTGAAGAGAAAGGTATTGAGAGGCAATATAGTGCTCCTAGGACTCCTCAACAGAATGGTATTGCTGAAAGGAGGAATAGAACACTAATAGAGGTTGCTAGATCTCTGTTGGCTGATTCAAAATTGCCAATTACCTTCTGGGCTGAAGCAGTTAATACTGCTTGTTATGTCCAAAACAGAGTTCTAGTGGTCAAGCAAAAGAACAAGACTCCATATGAGCTTTTAAATAAAAGAAAACCTTTTATTGGTTTCTTCAAACCTTTTGGGTGTCCTTGTACAATTCTAAATACCAAATCTCACTTAGGTAAGTTTGATAGCAAAGCAGATGATGGATTTCTTGTTGGATATTCATCTCAGAGTAAGGCCTACAGAATATTTAACTCTTCTTCTAGAATAAGTGAAGAAAGTGACAATGTCAAATGCAATGAGAGCACACCAAATCCTGTTGGATCTGGACCTAAGTGGCTATTTGACATTGATTCACTAACTAATTCTTTTGGTTTCAGTAGTGATGATTCTACAGGAACAGGATGTGGAGGATCAGGGATCACACAAGTCTCAGAAAGTATATCTAAATCTGTGATATTTCCCATACCCACAGTGACTTCTATTGAAGACTGTGAAAAGGAATCATTTACTGGACCAAATCAGAGTGAAGAAGAAACTCTAGATGAGGAGACTCAAGAAAGTAAAGAATCAGAAGTGGCATCTGAAAACACTTCAGTTGAGTTGCATGACTCCAATCTAGAGGCTGGACTGAATGAAGAACCTAGTCATAACACAAGAGTTCAAAAGAATCATCCTCCACAGCTGGTAATAGGAGATATCTCTTCTCCTATGATGACTAGACATCAAAGCAGGCTTCAAGAAATGCAAGATCAACAGCATACAGTCCTTTCTTGTTTTCTATCCCAGCTTGAGCCTAAAAAGGCACATGATGCTATGAAAGAATCTAGCTGGATAGAAGCAATGCAAGAAGAACTGTTACAGTTCAAGCTACAAGATGTATGGGATTTAGTAGACCTTCCTAAAGGTCACAGAGCAATTGGCACAAAGTGGATTTTCAGAAACAAGAGAGATGAAAGAGGTATTGTCATAAGGAACAAAGCAAGGCTGGTGGCTCAAGGCTATACTCAAGAAGAGGGTATAGATTATGAAGAAGTTTTTGCACCTGTGGCTAGGATAGAAGCAATCAGACTATTCCTAGCCTATGCTTCTTACATGAACTTCAAAGTCTATCAAATGGATGTAAAAAGTGCTTTTCTCTATGGATCAATTGAAGAAGAAGTATATGTCTGTCAACCACCAGGGTTTGAAAACCCAAGCTATCCAGACAGGGTATACAAATTAAAGAAAGCACTTTATGGACTACATCAAGCCCCAAGAGCATGGTATGACACTCTGTCATCCTATCTCTTGGAAAATGACTTTGAAAGAGGAGTCATTGATAAGACTCTTTTTATCAAAAGAAAGAAGAAGGATATCTTGCTGGTCCAAATCTATGTTGATGACATTATCTTTGGATCTACAAGAAACAACATGTGCAAGGAGTTTGAGGATTTAATGCATCAAAGGTTCAAAATGAGTTCCATGGGGGAACTTACTTTCTTCCTTGGACTCCAAGTTCAACAGAAGTCAGATGGCATTTTCATATGTCAATCCAAGTATGTGCAGGATATTCTAACCAAGTTTGGTTTCTCAGAATCAAAACCTGCCAACACACCTATGGAAACACACAAGCAGATCACAGCAGATCTTGAGGGGGAGGATATAGATGTACATCATTATAGATCCATGATTGGCTCTCTCATGTATCTCACAGCATCAAGGCCAGATATAATGTTTCCAGTCTGTGTATGTGCAATATTTCAAGTTAGGCCAAAGCAATCTCACTTTCAAGCTGTTAAGAGGATATTCAGATATCTCAAAGGGCAACCCAGATTGGGACTTTGGTATCCTCATAACTCAGCTTTTGACCTAATAGCATACTCAGACAGTGATCTAGGTGGGGCAAACTTGGACAGGAAATCTACTTCTGGAGGATGTCAGTTTTTGGGTGCTAGACTAGTCTCATGGCAGTGCAAGAAACAAACCACAGTATCCACATCTACAACAGAGGCAGAGTACATTGCAGCTGCAAGTTGCTGTTCTCAAGTCTTATGGATTCAGAATCAAATGTTGGATTATGGGGTAACCTTTCTTCACACTCCAATCTTTATTGACAACAGCAGTGCTATTAGCATTGTAAATAATCCAGTCAAGCACTCAAAGACAAAGCACATTGAAATCAGGTATCACTTTATAAGAGATTGTAATGAAAAGAAACTTATTCAAGTTGTCAAAGTTCACACTGATAATCAGTTTGCTGATCTATTCACTAAAGCTTTTGATGTGGGTAGATTCACTTTCTTGGTAACAAGTGTGGGAATGATGAACTCTGAATAATCTTCTTCTCAAAAAGTGGTTCTATACCTGTATATTTTTATTCTTGGTGTTACTAATCTTTTTTTTCAGGATATGCATAGCAGTACTCAGTGTTTAGCAAGTTTAAAAGGAGTAAGTACAGTTAATACTGCTAGTGGTTAATACTGCTTTCAGTTAATACTGCTAGTGGTTAATACTGCTTTCAGTTAATACTGCTAGTGGTTAATACTGCTTTCAGTTAATACTTCTAGGGGTTAATACTGCTTTCAGTTAATACTGCTAGTGGTTAATACTGCTTTCAGTTAATACTGCTAGTGGTTAATACTGCTAGTGGTTAATACTGCTTTCAGTTAATACTGCTCGTGGTTAATACTGCTTTCAGTTAATACTGCTAGTTAGTTAATACTGCTAGCCGTTACTACTGCTAGTAGTTAATACTGCTCTAGGTTAATACTGCTTATATTCCGAATACTATAAATACTTTTTGCCCGCCTAAAAGTTCATAACGACTCTTTGCATACTGTTCTCTTGCGCTCTAAACCCCTTCTCTCTCAAAGTTCAAAGTTTTCAGGCAAGAATCTTCAAGGTCAATGGCATCAATGGCGTTCATTGACGAGCACAATGAAATCGCAATGCTCCAAAAGCCAAAACAAGCAGAAGGCTTTCATCAGATAGTCGACTTTCTGAAGACTAGCCACATTGCCCATGCTATCACTATGTCTCCAACTATCTTTATAGAGCATCAGAGGCAATTCTGGGCACATGCCACCATTGTTACTGAGAATGGTGTGCGAATGATCAAGACGACAGTATGTGGCAATCCATTGACAGTTACTGAAAAGATAGTTCGCATCAGTCTACGTCTAGACGATGCCTCTGGTATAACTTCTATCCCTAATGATGAACTGTTTTCTACTCTGACAAAAATGGGGTATGGAGGCCCATTGGGTGTTTTTAAGTTCTCAAAAGCTAAATTCTCACCTCAATGGCGTTTTCTTGTTCATACCTTGATGCACTGCATTTCTAAAAAGACCACTGGATGGAGTGAGTTCAGCAGTCCCATTGCTTATGCTTTGGTCTGTTTGGCCACTGCCAGAAGGTACAATTTTTCACAAATGATTTTCAATGATCTTGTCTCAAACATGGGAAACAAAAAGAGCTTTTTTATGTATCCCAGGTTTGTTCAAGCAGTTATCAACCATGAATTGACGGATATACCTCAACCTGTTGGGGTATATGTACCTAAACCCCCCAAAGGCAAGGTTTTCTCAAATATGAGAAGATCTGTTGGGGACTCTGAAGGAGTTGACACCCCATTGTTCTCTACAATGATGGTGGTGTCCCAAACCAATGAAGGTATGGCAGCAGGGTCAAGGCCCCCATTAGACCAATCCACTGCTAGCCAAGCCTAACCTTCTCTCTCAAAATCAATTCCCCAGTCCCTTCTTGAAAAACCAACCTCTCCCATCACCCAAACATACAAGAGAAAACAGGTAAAGAAGGCTCCTTCCCTTCTTGTACCATCCCCCACTAAGCCTTTAAGCCCTCTATTGGAGCATTCTCCAATAGAGAATATCCAAAGGGAATCCAATAGGGTGTCTCCCAACCCTCAGGAGGTGCTCTCTAAGGAGACGGAAGAGCATATGGGTGATGAGGCTGCCACTACTCCTGCTAGCACAGAGGAGGAAAGTGGTAACATCAATAAGACCTCCCCCATGGCAACTTTGAATGAGCAATCATTTGAAGGTCCCTGGTGCCAAGAACCCACGGGGGTGGATAGTGCTTCTGCTAGGCAGAAGACTTCCACTAATAAAAGATCCAATGATCCTTCAATAGGGGGTAACACTCCTGGAGAAGGTGAGGACAGATATAACTATGATGAATTGATGGAGGCAATGGGCAACATCAACATGGATGTACTCAAACAGGCCAAAGATATAGAAGACCTTAAACTCATAGTTCTGTCACAACAAGAACAAATCATCAAGTTGAAGCAAATGGTAAGGAAACTGATTCTACAAAGGAAGAAGAAACAATTTGTGCTCAGAAGGAGGAAACCAGTGACTGATGCTCCCAAAAAGGGGGAGTCAGAAGCTGATGCCAAAGCTAAGGGGGAGCAAGAGGAAAAACATGATGTTGAGGGGGAGAATGAACCAGCAGCAGAAACCATTAATACTGCCAGTTCAAGTAAAGCAGCAGAAATGGTTAATACTGCTGAGCTGAAAGAAGCAGCAGAAACAGTAAAAGAGGTCCTTATAGAGCTTGAGGTTGCAGAAACACTCATCAAAGCCAAACATGATACTCCCAAGGTCACCTCAAAGGCCAAAGGAGTTGTCATAAAAGAAAGAGGTGATGCAACGAAGAACTCTAGCATTGAGAAGGTGATGGGTAAAGATAAAGGGAAGGCAAAGCTAGTTGAATCTGATAAACCAATGAAAAAGCAGAAGCTGATTGAATCAGATGAAGCTCTAGCTAGGAAGATACAGGCTGAACTTGAAGAAGCAGAAACCATGCAAGTGCAAAAGGATAGAGAGATAGCTAAAGCAATGGCTGCAGAGTTAAACAAAGCCTATCAACAAAGCTTAGCAACAGAACAAGCCAAGCAGAAAGCCACATCTTTGAGGCAGTCTACAAAGATCCAAATGGCTGCAAGAAAAAGACAACCGTCAAAGACATACCTGGGTGCTCAAGAGAGAAAGAAAATGATTACTTTCCTCAAGGGTGCAGTAGGTGTCAAGGTAGAGATGTTTTCAAAGATGTCTTTTGAGAAGCTCAAGAAGATGTATGATGCTGAGATGATAAAGCTTCAAGGGGATGATCTTGCAAGGGTTGAAATGGAGAAAAGAATGAAAGAAAGCAATGATTTCTTACAAAAACCATTTCCTGATGAGCAAGAAACTCCAGAGAAGGAAACAACAATTGGTGAAAGTCTAAGGACTTTAAAAAGAACAAAGATGATTGCCAGGAGAAAGCCTACAAATAAGCCTAGATTAGTGGAAGAAGAGGCTGAAAAGGTTGCTGAAGAAGAAGAGGCACCTGAGTCATCTACAATGAAAGAACCTGCAAGTACTGAGGATGTCAAAATATACATGGTTGTGATGGACAAAGTGCCTGAACCAATTGCAGCAGAACCTGTAGGAGTTAAACCTCCTGAAGTCATTCACTGGGATGTTTTGGAAGTAGATGGCAAGGAGTATATCAGACTGAAGAGAAAAGATGAAAAGTATGAAGTCTACAGTACTTGGGCTAAAATTGTCAGAACATGCTCAAGGTCTGATATTGAAGAAATGTTTAATATAGGGATGAAGTTATATGCAGATCAGTTGAAAGCTCCAGGGATTTCAATTACAAAACTGGTGATGGAGTATCTGTGTATGATGTTCAAACCTGATGAAGTGAAGGAGATCATAAGGAGTGTTTTTCAAGCAGTTAACAATTGGACTTTGTATGAAACTAGTGGAGTATATTCAGTGACTTTGGATTTAAATCACACTGAATACTTCCTAGTGGATAGAGTGTATAATCATAGCAGATTGAAGCTACATGCCATGCTGAAGAAAAAGTTAAGGTGTGTTCCAGATTCAGAAATGGCTAAATACTTGATTCAAAGAACCATCAATCAGAGTTTGGGATTGGATGCAAACACTGGGATTTAGGCATTGATAGAGTTTTGGGAGCATCTTGAAGAAAATCTGAAGAACTTGACTTCTCTTCCTAAAAGTCAAGTTAGGGGGAGATTGTTGGGAACTGAAGAAAAACTCAAGTATGGTTAATGCTGCTAGTTCAGAGTTAATACTGCTAGAAGACTTAAATGTTAATACTGCTGAGTGTTACTACTGCTAGTACTATTAATACTGCTAGTCAAAGTTAGTGCTGCTTGAACAAAGTTAGTACTGCTTAGCTAGTTAGTACTGCTAGTGGTTAGTACTGCTTAGTAGTTAATGCTGCTAGAAGGAAGTTAATGCTGCTGAAGATTAATACTGCTTATATGATGAAGATTCGTATGAAAGGATATACATGGAAGCTTAAAGATATACATAGAAGATATACTGAAGATATTTTATTTATTGTAATTATCTTTGTATTCAGTATAGATATTGTATTGTTTAGAATAGTTAGATAACTTTAACTTAGAGTTTTCATTCTTTTAGAGAAAAACAACCTCAAGGCATAGATCCTAATTCTAGAGAAGTAGAATTCGTATTGGTGAGCCTGTTCATCAATATTGAGGTTGAGTGAGTAATCTTGTAACTTCAAAGCATTAAATAAAAGCTTACAGTTTGTTATTCATATTTTCTGTGTTGATTTACTGTTTCATAGAATATCAAAGTGTTATTCCGCAAACTTCTTTGATATTGTTTCTGAGAGTTAATTCTTGTTGAGAATTCGATCCTGACAAAACAGGGTTTTTATAGACAAAGGGTAGAGGGAGAGGTTATGGAAGCGGCGAATGAGAGTCCCTAATGTCAGAAAGGACGTTCCATCATCCCCTAATTAATAGGTGACACGTTTAGGTATGTAGGGGAGAGCCGCTTTGTGTCAGAAAACCGCCATTTGGGTTTAAAAAGAAACGAATGGTTATCCAAAAAGATTTATTATTAAAAGAATTTCTTGGAATATTCGTTTAATGAGAAAAGATCAGAAGCTCTGATATAAATATCAGAGACAAGATCAGAGGCTCTGATATAAATATCAGAGACAAGATCAGAGGCTCTGATATAAATATCAGAGACAAGATCAGAGGCTCTGATATAAATATCAGAGACAAACTTTTTTTCCCCTTGAAAGGTGAAAGGGTCTTTGTCTCCCCCTTGACCAAAGAATGAAGTCTTTTATGTTCTCCCCCTTGACACATGCTTGGAGAAAACAAGTGATTTTTACCATTTGTGAAAAAGTCCAGAGGCTCTGATGAATGGATCAGAGACTCTGATGTTTTCTTGTGAAGCACTGACATATGCTACTTGGTGCAGAGTCTCTGATAATTGATCAGAGACTCTGAGTTTACCATTTTTTTTGTTAGGTAGACATATTCAACATTCCCAACTTGCTAATTAAAAAATTGAACCTTCGTTCATATAAAGCTTTTGTGAAAATATCAGCAAGTTGTAGTTCAGTTGGTACAAAATACATCTCTATTGTTCCCTTTTCAACATGATCTTTCAGAAAGTGGTACCTTACATCGATGTGCTTGGTTTTGGAGTGTTGTACTGGATTGGCAGAGATGGCTATGGCACTTTTTGAATCACAGAGAATTGGAATTCTTTCAATTTGTTGGCCATAATCTCTGAGCTGAGTTTTCATCCATATTACTTGTGAGCAGCAACTAGCAGCAACAACATATTCTGCCTCTGCAGTTGAAGTTGAAACACATTTTTGCTTCTTGGATGACCAACTTACCAGCTTATTGCCCAATAACTGACAACATCCTGAGGTACTTTTTCTGTCAAGCTTACATCCGGCATGATCTGCATCAGTGTAAGCTGTTAGATCAAAACTAGAAAGTTTTGGATACCAGAGGCCTAATGAGTGTGACCCTCTGAGGTATCTGAAAATTCTCTTGACAGCAGATAAATGAGATTCTTTTGGATTTGCTTGATATCTAGCACAAAGACATGTTGCAAACATTATGTCAGGCCTACTTGCAGTTAAGTATAATAGTGAACCTATCATGTCTTTGTAGGTTTTTATATCCACAGATTCTCCGGAAGGATCAGAGTCAAGTTTGACTCCGGTGGATAGAGGTGTTCTCATTGAAGTTGAATCATTGAGTTTGTACTTTTGCAAAATTTCAGAGACATACTTAGATTGACTTATGAATGTACCTTCTGAAGTTTGTTTTACTTGTAAGCCTAGAAAGAAAGTTAATTCTCCCATGAGGCTCATCTCAAATTCACTCTTCATCAACTCTGAGAACTTGTCATAATACTTTTGATTTGTAGAGCCAAATATAATGTCATCAACATAAATTTGTACTAAAAGCATCTCATTCTTGTACCTTTTGATGAATAAGGTAGTATCAATTGTGCCTTTTTCAAATCCATTTGAGTTAGAAAGGTAGACAGAGTTTCATACCAAACTCTTGGGTGTTGTTTAAGTCCATACAGAGCTTTATCCAAATAATAAATATGATTAGGATACTCTGTACTTTCAAATCCAGGTGGTTGCTGGACATAAACTTCTTCATTTAATTTACCATGAAGAAAGGCAGATTTAACATCCATTTGATAAACTTTGAATCCTTTGTGTGCAACATAGGCTAAGAAGATTCTGATTGCTTCTAGCCTAGCTACAGGTGCAAAGGTTTCATCATAATCAATGCCTTATTCCTGGCAATATCCTTTTGCAACCAACCTGGCTTTGTTTCTGATTATTATTCCATCCTCATCCTTTTTGTTTCTGAAAACCCATTTCGTTCCAATTGCAAATTTTCCTTTGGGAAGAGGAACTAGGGTCCAGACTTTGTTTCTTACAAACTCTTGAAGTTCATCCTGCATTGCAAAGATCCAATGAGGATCTTCAAGGGCTTCTTTTACCTTCTTTGGTTCAATAATGCTCAAAAAGTTTACGTAGAAGCATTCATTGATGGTGGCAGATATTGTTTTAACTCCTGCGGATGAGGATCCAATGATTTGATCAATTGGATGATCTTTTGTCCATCTGGTAATTGGAGCATAAATTTGGGGAGGAGTTTGAGCTTCAGAGTCTCTGACAGTTGGTGACACCTCTGTTGTATTATTTAGAGGCTCTGTAGGTGATATCTCTGTTGTACTGTTCAGAGGCTCTGTTGGTGACACCTCTGTTGTACTGTTCAGAGGCTCTGAGTTTTGTTCCAGAGATGCAGATTCTTGTTCTTCACCATTTGCTTCTGGAGATACTTTGGATACTTCTTGATCTTCTTCTGATTCACTTTGCTGATCTGTATTTGGTGAAATAGAAGGTGTTAATCCAGAGGGCCCTGAAAGGGTTGTACCTGTTTCTTGAGGTTCCTCTGAATTCACTCTCGGTCTATCTCTGAAGATAACTTCAGAGTTTTCATCATCAAAGAAATCTTCAAATATTCTGTTTAATTCAGATTCCTTTGATGATTCAAAGATAGGTGACGAGGAACTCTCTTGTTGTTCAGAGCTTTTATTGTCGTCAAAAGAGATATTGATGCTCTCTTGGATAGTCCTTGTTCTAAGATTGAACACTCTGAAAGCTTTTGAGGCTAATGAATATCCAATGAATTTGCCCTCATCAGCTTTCTTGTCAAACTTTCCAAGATATTCTCTATCTTTCAGAATGTAACACCTGCATCCAAAAACATGAAAATATTTAACATTAGGTTTCCTATTGTTAATGAGTTCATAGGATGTTTTCTGAAATCTTTTGACAATTGTAGCTCTATTCTGAGTAAAGCAGGTTGTTGCTACTGCTTCTGCCCAAAAATTTGTTGAAAGATTAGATCCAGCAAGCATTGTTCTTGCAACTTCAACAAGTGTTTTGTTTTTCCTTTCAACTACTCCATTTTGTTGAGGAGTTATTGCTGTAGAAAAGTTAGGTGTAATGCCTTCTTCTGATAGATAAGAATTGATTTTGACATTTCTGAACTCTGTTCCATTATCACTTCTTAGTTTCTGAACTTTGCTGCTGAATAGAACCTGTAATCTTTTTAACAACCTTATTAATATGTCAGGTACATCAGATTTAGCTCTAATGAATTCTATCCATGTGTATCTGGAAAATTCATCAATCAGAACCATAATATATTTCTTACCTGCTAGACTCTGTATAGAGATAGGACCACAGAGGTCCACATGAAGCATGTGCAGAGGTCTAGGACAATTGTTTTCACTTTTGGTTTTATGGGAAGATCTTTTCATTTTTCCCATCTCACAAGCAGAACAAAGATGATCTTTGTTAAACTTTAGAGATGGTAATCCCTTAACCAAATTAAGTTTAACTAACTTATCAAGTGAGGAAAAGTTTAGATGTGAAAACTTTTTATGCCAGAGCCAGATTTCCTCACTATTCAGAGATACAAGACAAAGTTTCTCTGAATCAGTGTCTGTGATTTTGGTAAAGTTCATTCTGTAGAGGTTACCTTTTCTGTCTGCTCTTAGCATTTCTTGACCTGATTCTGAGTGAAGAAGTGAACAATATTTTCTTTGAAATTTCACATCAAAACCATGATCACAAAGTTGACTTATGCTTATCAGATTGTGTTTAATCCATCCACATAAGCAACCTTTGATACTGAAACATTTCCTCTTGATAACTCACCATATCCTTTAATCTGTCCTTGCTTGTTGTCTCCAAAAGTAACTGCTCCTCCAGATTTTGCTTTAAATGAGGATAACAGTTCTTTATCTCCAGTCATATGCCTTGAACATCCAGAATCTAGGTACCAGATTGGCATTGACTGTTTCTGCAAGACAGATTATTGTTTCTTAGGTACCCACCTCATTATGGGTCCTTTTGTGTTAGACTTTTGTGGATTTGGATGACTTTTTGGCATCTCATCTTTTGATGTCTTGCCTTTACGTGTCTTCTTTTGAGATTTTGTCTCTGAGATATTTTTCAGAGATTGATTCAAAAGGCAGTGTGATCCTTTAAAATGATTATTCAGTTTCATCAAGAGATAAATGCAGTTACAATTAATAGAACAAGAAGAAGTAGGAGCAAAGTTTTTCTTTTTATTAAAAGCATTTGTTACATTTTGACTTCTTTTGAAACTAGCACTAGGAATATTACATTTATCCCTAACTACTTCTTTTCTTTTTGCTTGAAAGACAATCTTCTTTTCAAGTTGCTTTTTCTTGTTCAAAAACATCTTCTTTTCTTTGCTGCTTACTGCACAGACAGGATCAATATGGTTAGTTTTTGTCCATTTGCCCTTTTGTTCAGGAGAGAATTTTATTGTTTTATAGGTGTAAGAGCCAGAAGTGTTTGTTTTATTCTTTGCCTTTTCTTGCAACTCTTTTTCAAGTTCCAGAGATGTTTTTGCTTGTAAACACATATTTGCAAAATCAGGACTTATTGGTATTCTGGTTTTGGTTTTCAATACTGAAATTGGAACATTCAAAATACCAGAGCCAACAGTTTCTATCTTTTTGTGAATTACATTCCCTGGTTTACAAAAAATCTGTTCATCAATCTCTAAATCAGATTCTGAATCAGAGTCAAGAAAGTCTCTCTTAGATTTGATAGAGATATCTACCTCTATTGGTTTTTTAATTTCTTTTGATCTAGAGACTTTGATGATCCGTTTCATGCTTTCTTTTCTTTTTAAGTCCTCCATGACATTTTCTTTCCATATCCTTTGAACATCATCTTCAAACGTGGTTCTGATGTTTTCATCTGACTTTGGTGAATACAGAGGAGCAATTGGATTAAGTGAACTCTTAGATCCATTTTCAGAAGTACTTGTATCAGAGGTACTTGGTTCAAATATCTCTGATTCACTTGAGATGAAAGCATCAAATCTGAAAATTTCTTTGGGATCATAGCTCTGAGGTTTTGTAAAGAGTACTTCTGAAGTTTCTTCTTTTATCTGTAACACAGACTCTTGAATGTCTTTTACATCAGAGTACGTAGTATTTTTGAAATTCAAATCTCTTGCTTTTGATCCCTCTGATGTTTTCATTCTTTTGAAATTATTCAGAGATGGACTTTCAAAGCTTTGGACCTTTCCCATACAGAAAGTGGAAGAAAGTGAAGTTTTCTCCAAACCATTGAATGAATTCAACTCATTGAATCCTAGCCCTTGAGAGTCCATTTGAGATTTTATTTTGTCGAAGACACTTTGTGCATTAACATAGCTTTTGATTCGAAGATTTTTTCTATCTAGAGATTGATGTAAGATTTCTCTTTCCTTTTGAAAAAATTTGGTTAAGGCAATAGAATTGAGCCTTTCATACTCAGATTTCTTTACTTCTTCTTCTTTTCCTTTTAAAACTTTCTCTATTTCTCTTATTTCTTCTGAAAATGATTTTTCTTTTTGCTTGAAGGTTTCTTCAAGTTTAGTTTTTTCAAGAAAAATATCTTTCTTTTCTGATTCCAGAAGATTCTTTTCTCTTTTGTAAAAAATGAGCTCTTTTGTTACTTGCTCTCTTTTCTGTTTTTCTTCAACAAACTTTTGCTCTAAATCCTGAAGTTCATTAATTAGTTTAAATGCATCTATTTCAGGATCACTGTCAGAGGTGTAAAGAGAGTTTACCTTCTCAGAGTTGTCTTCAGATGTTTCATCAGTTTGATTTCCATCTGAAAAAGCCATACCACAGAGATTTGTTCGCTCTTCCTCGCCGTCGCTTGTCGAGTCTGATAGCCAGTCTTCCATTTCTGCTACAAGAACTCTTTCTTTTACATTGTATTTGTATTTGTTCTTGTAGTAATCTTGATCTTTGACAAGTTTTCCTCTGTAGTTTGCAGAGAAGTGGCCTGGTTTTCCACATCTGAAGCATCTTCCATCATTTTGATTTGTTGGAAGAGTGGCAGTACTTGTCCCTAGCTTATGTTCTTGAGGTTTGAAGTATCTCTGTGGTTGTGGATACCTTGGTTCGAATGGTTGTTGTGGTCTTGTTTGTTGTGTTGCATCATCATGATTGAAGTTTGCACCCTTTTGATCACTATATGGAGTGAATCTGGGTTCTTGTTGAAATCTTCTTTCCGGATTTCTTCTTTCTTCATTCTCTCTCCTTCCTTCAAATACCTTCTTACCAAATTTCTTGTTAAATTGATGAGTGATTAATGCAAGAGATTTGGTGAAGGCATTGATATCTTTATCTGAGTCTGAATCTGTATGAGTTTCTTTTGCCATCAAGACCTTTTTGGATCTTCTTTTTGTTTCCAAACATTTTTGTGACTCTTCACAGTTGTTTTCTTTCGATATTTGTTTTGAAACAAGCGCAAGGGGTCCACCCAAAGAGGTTTTTGATTTTTGCTTCATAACTTTTTTTTCATGTGCAACAAGAGTACCATAAATGTCAGTAAATGACCATGATTCAAGATCTTGATTAGCCTGTATAGACATGGACAGTTGTGACCATTCTTCATTCAAGCTTTTCAAAAAAAGAACATTGTTTTCCTCTTTTGTTCTTATTACTCCAAACTTTCTGCATTTGTTTATTAGAATGTTGAATCTTGAGTAAGTTTGGTGTAATGTTTCTTCTGGTAGAGCATGAAAATGATGATATTCATTGATGCATAGATTTCTTCTATTTTTCTGGGTTTGTAGGCCACCTTCAAGTTGATTTAACAACTGGTCCCATATCTCTTTTGCAGTTTTACAAGAATCAAGTTCTTGAAAGATATCATTGGGAATGGCCATTATGAGTAATCTAACAGCTTTTGAGTCATTATCCATCATATTATTTTCTTCATTAGTGAAGTTTGTGGTTTTCTTTTCATAATATGCAGGTATTTCGGCAGTATCTGCTGTTGCAGGAACTCTTGGCACCAACACCATTGGAATGTGAGGTCCAATGTTCACAGATCTAAAAAGATCCCTGTCCATACCTTCTAGGAAATTTACCATCCTTATCTTCCATTGGGGATATTCATCCCTTAAAAGTGTATGAGGTTTTGTTAATGACCCAGCTGTATAAATGGCACTTATGCTTGAGTTTGCCATTTGTAAAAAAATTGAAGATTTGAAGAACTGATGCTTTTTGTAATGAACTGAGATTTACTATCAAATCTAGAGCATATGATGTTCTTTAATAAACTGGGTTTATATGAACATGCACAGATAATGAAAGTTTAGAATCAATGAGATGTAAATCTATCCGAGTATGCAAATATGATCTTTCTTTGTTTAGAAACAAAGGAAGCTCTGATACCAATTGTTGGATCCCAGATCTAATCTCGTAACAATGATATAAACAATAAGAGTAATGACAGTGGAAGCAATACAGTTTAATATCAAAGGAGATTCAAATATCACAGTTCATAAAGCAGATAAAGATAAACAAGATATTCTTGGAATAAAGTATTCAACTTATATTATCAGATATATAACTTCTCAAGCACACTTGAACAATAAGGCGATGGTCCTATTTATAGGACCATAAAGTAAGTAGTGTACTTGTATGACGAAAGGAAGCATGCTGAACAGTGACCTATTCTAGAAAGTAAATCTTATCACAAGGTGACGTGTCATCTGTTCTTCTGTTCACTCGTAGATAATTTGAGTGAACATCTTCAGAGAGAATGTCTTCAGAGCTCTGACGTTGTCTTCAGAGCCTCTGATGAAGCTATCTCTGATGTCTTCTCTGAAAGTTGCAATCTCTGATAAGTACTTCAGAGGCAGGTTTGTCCTCTGAAGTCTTCGTCCTCTGAAGTCTTCGTCCTCTGAAGTCTTCGTCCTCTGAAGTCTGTCTCTGGAAGTCCTCTGAAGTAGGACAGATATTTTAAACACTTTAAAGAATGAAGAATTGGAGCTAACACATGTTCATAAATCAATAGACACAGTGAGATGAATATGAAGTTCGGAGACCGGAGCTGATGTCTTCTTTTTTCAATATCTAAGTCCTCCGAGTGAGGAATAGATAGATTATGTGCTAAATCTCTGTGAATATATGAAACAAGTACCTTTTGTGGGATACTTGAGTGGCTAGGTGGGGTGACATGAGTTATCGACACTGGGTCCATGTCTATTTCAAAATTCATCTCCAAAGAACGAGATTGAATAGATTATGTGGTAACCCGTATAACTGACTCGGTTTGGTAAGGACCAATAATTCTTTGAAGTCCTGTCACATCCTAACCATATTATTTTCACTCCAAACTCCTCTATCAAGCTAGACCCCTCACTGATATCTATGAAGGATGTTTTTCTTAGGTAGGTTCTTCCGGTTCTGGATTGACCATAGAAACATTATAAGCCCTAACACTCCTTTTAACTCACCAAGATAGAACATTGAAGTAAAATTTCTGATTAGTGATAATCAAAAGTCAACAAACATTTAAGAACGAGTCCTGAACTGAAGTGTTCAGAAGTCAAAAACGAAAGTTTAAAGAGAAACCAGGTACTCCCCCTCAAAATATGGCATATCCCTTTATTGTAGTCACGTGACGTGAATAATCTGAATTAAATCCCACATGACATTCCTGCAAAACAGATTAGACAGGTTTTGGTTTTGGTATCCATGCTTTGATGGTTCCTTGACGGTTAGATGCCTTAGCTTTGAAGCTATGAAAATGGGGGTTGGGGATACTATAAGTACCATACCATCTATTGACATACCTGGAATCCATAAAGTCACTATTTCCACAATAAGTGCAACAGATATTTGATCGGTTTAGATTGATCAACTTAGGTGTGGAATAGACATGAGTCAGTGACTTTGGATCAACAACAGGAGATTTGTATGACGTGTTTCCATCAATGTCTTCTGTAGTTGATTTCTTTTTCCAAACCATTTTCACTTTTCGAAACACTTGATTATCAGTATTATCAACAAGAGAATTATAGAAAAGATTTGAAGGGCAAATCCGATATTTTGAAAACTCATTTGATTTAACACAACTCTTTGAAGAAATAGTTGTGGAAGATGAACTTGAAGAATAAGGAGAATGAACAACAGTATCAGGACTGATTTGTTCAGATAAATCGGTTTTGAAATTTAGTTCTTCAAGTTTCTTGACTATTACGGCTAAAACATTTCTTTCTTCGAGAATTGCATCAAATTGTTTTTGTAAATCATAATTTCTCTTCTGCTCTTTCGAAACCTTTGTTGCTAATCCAGATAATTTTTGTGAAAGTTTATGAATTTCTGTTTCAAATATCGTCCTTTCACTTTCAAAGTCTGTTTCGATACTGTGGCGTTTATCAGATATTTCTTTGAAAACCGCAACATTTTTCTTTTCAAGCACTTTCTTTGCCGTTTCAAAACCTTTTCGCTCTTTTGCAAAATTATCTCTCTCAATTATCAAAACCTTTTCAAAATTAGAAATCTCTTTTGAAAGTTTTGCATTTTAAAACTAAAAAACCTTTCCTTCATCGAAAACTTTCCTTGAAAGCTCGAGAATCTTTCTCTCAAAAAATTTCTTTTCATTTGAAAAGTATACTTTTTCTTGTTCAATAATAGAAATCCTATTCTTGAGATCAATATTTTCACTCTCCACAACTTTCAGTTTCTCTTCAAGTATCAGAGTCTTCTATTCTTGGGCTTCAAAATTCTCTGATTTTTCAAACTTTTTCGAGAGTTCTGAAAATTGCTTCTTCAAAACATCCTTTTCTTCAGCATGTTTTTATTTTTCTCTTTTTAAACTTTGTGCCCAACTCAGATTATAAGCATTTTCACTATTAACTTGCACAAACACGTTGTAATTGTTTTCCAATCTGGCTTCAAGAACTACAATCTTGGATTTGAGATCAGAAATTTCTTGTTGATAATCAGAATAAGACATTGTTACTTGAACAAAATGATCGTAAGACGATCACGATTTGATTCAAGAAAGGTGTAGAGTAACGAATAACACTCTAAGATGACACTTTAAGATAAGGACAAATAACCTCTATTAAAGAAAAAAAAGGATTTAAAAATAAAACAGAAAACAATCAGGGTGGGAGCCGGGTTTGAGTGGGGAGGGCTTCGCGAGAAGAGGGCTTCACGGGTGGGAGAGAGCTTCGCGGGTGAGAGAGGGCTTCGCGGGTGGGAGAGGGTTTCTCGAGGAGAGGGCTTCGCGGGAATAGGGCTTCGCGGGGAGAGGGCTTCGCTGGGAGAGGGCTTCACGAGGAGAGGGCTTGGGAGGAGAGGGCTTCACGATACCTGGGTAGGGTAAAGACAGGGTTTCGCGGCGCTGATGACCCCAAACTCAAAAAAACAAAAACTTCTAATCGAAAACGAATCAACTTTAGCAATGATTATCGATTAAATTCAGAAATCTAACACCATTTCAATCGATTATCGAGCCAAAAACAATGATTTTCAATAAAACTCAAGAACACAGTTTAAAAATTTTAGATCTATAAAATCCAAAATTCTACTTCAATCCTACGAATTGGAAGATGAAACTTTACCAAACCTTTAATCTAACACAACTAAGTAGAATGGGAACAACTAGACTCAACGATTTAGCAAAAATCAATAAACCCATAAATCAATTGATAAGTCGATCGACACAGAGAAGAGATTTTTTTTTACCTTTTTTTAATCAAATATTCGTCTCTTTGCTCTGATACCAATTGTGAATCCCAGATTGCTCAAGTAACAATGATAATTGAAAGATTAATTGTATTGAATGATTGAGAGAGTTACAAACATAGGATTGAAAAACAAACTCTCTCTCTAAACCTGATAAGTGCACAATACAGTTTCTCTCAACTTCGAATTCTTAACCTAATGATTAGAAAACAAACAATAAATACTCAGACCTAAAACCCTACAGGCCAAGGCCCAACAAATAAAACTAAGCCTAATAACAAAATAAGGCTTTTACAACTCGATAAATAATTAACAATTAAACACTATAAATACTTTATATAATTTTCCACGCACTAGGACTTTCAGTCCTAACACATCTTTCACAAACCAAAGTAGACTGAAATCTTCTGTTGGTATTCCTAAAATTCAGTTTGTTTTTAATAACATCCACAACTCTTTTAATCAAGCTTCTATCTCTCTTTTTTTATGTGTCTTGGAAAAATTAATGGAAATCGTATATTGTTTTCGTTTTGTAAGTGTAAGAGTTTATTAGTTCAAAACAATCTTGAGGGACTTAATCCTTCAAAATATGAAAATCCATTTGGGTTTTCTCGAAGCTTGTCCATTATTTTTCAACATTAATCAGTTTTATAAGTCATAAAGACGTATTTAACACGTTTTAAAATGTCCGAAGATTTATTTTTTCAAAAGAATTGTCCAAGGACTTAATCAATCTAAATACAAAAGTCCATTGGGTTTTTGTGTATTTTTTTTAAAGTTTACCCATTTATGTCTTTTTTAGAGAGAGAGAGAGAGAGAGAGAGAGAGAGAGAGTGATAGAAAGATTCAAACGAGACTGCTAACTATTTATGAAAAAACAAGAAAACATCATTTTCTAGATTTTTAAACATTGTCTGTATCTGTGATACACAAGTCAGGATACATTGTGATACATAAACATCTTCAAAACCAATATATATTATATCACATTGTCTACATAATGTTCACATCATGTTTTGGATATGTACATTAAATAACTAACAAGTTGAGATATATATAAGTATCACCGTGAACACCATATGATTACACATTGTGAGCACCATTGCGAAAACCATAAGATTACGCATTGTGAACACCATTGTTGGGAACTGAAGATGTGAACAAGTCTTTAATGCTGCTAGTTCAGAATTAGTACTGCCAGAGCATATCAAAGATAATGCTGCTAGGTATTACTACTTCTAGTAGAATTAATACTGCTAGTCAAAGTTAGTGCTGCTTGAACAAAGTTAGTACTGCTTAGCTAGTTAGTACTGCTAGAGGTTAGTACTGCTTAGGAGTTAATGCTGCCAAGTTTCAATTAATACTTCCAAGATGATTAGTGTTGCTTATGAGATGGAGATCCGAATTACAAGAATGACAGCTGGATAGACTGAAGATATTCATGGAAGATATTTTATTTATTGTAATTATCTTTTACTCAGTATATGTATAGAATGTACAGAATAGTTTGAATAATTATTCATACTAAGTTTTTGTTCAAGAGAGAATCAACCTCAAGGCATAGTTCCTAATTCTAGAGAAGTAGAATTCGTCTTGAAAGAGTCTGTTCTTCAAGATTGAGGTTGAGTGTGTAATCTTGTGATTTTAATCATTCAATACAAGTTTACAAGTTGTTAATCATACTCACTGTTTGTTTACTGTTATACTGTTATACCCGGCTCAGTTATACACTTACAAAGACAAAACAAAAACTATTTATACTACCTTACAATCACAAGACAAAAACTAAAACAAGTTGACTTTGACTTTGACTTATTACAAGAGACTTTGACTTTTGCTTGAAGGTTTGACTTGAGCTTTGACTTTGATTCCCATGATATTGGATCCAACATATTTGTGCACTAACAGTATCCCCCTTTGGATTCAAGATCATCTACAACAAGATATGAATTGAAGCTCCCCTTTTGGAATCAGAAACAGATTATCTCCCCCTTTGGATAAGCAAAGACAAATTTAAACATCAAAGAACAATCTCCCTCTTTTCAGATAAACTTTTACTTCTCTTCAAATGAATTTTATCTTTAAAGCACGGTCTTCTCTTTTTAAGAACATTCTCCCTCTTTTAATGTCTGACAAATAATTTTTCCTTTGAAAGTCAATCTCCTCCTTTGAATAAATCTGTTAAAAAACAATCATTCTTTTCTTTGAATTTTCTCCAGACTTTCTGTAATCACCTCCAAAGTCCATAATTATCTTTTGCAAGAATCTTTAACAATCTCCCCAAGGTAATGAAAACCTCTCTCAAACTTCAGAAACGAAATTGTCTTCAAATTTAGCTCACTTTTGCTTCAGCAATTCATCTTCAAAGAAAATTTTAACAAATCTTCAGCAAACTTTCCGAACCTTTGAACTTTCTCTTTCTATATGAACATTCTTGTTATAGCATAGATTTTTTGGATGCAAGATCATAATATCTGAAGATCAAAGTAAAGCAAGTCAAAGCATCAAAGTCAACTCTCAAGCATGAAAGTCAAAGTCATTGTAATAAGTCAAAGTCAAAGTAGTTGTTTTGTTTCTTTGTATTGTTGTTTAGTATAAATAGCTTTGTCTTTGTAAGTAAGTCATTGTAACATTGTGTATGAACTACACAGAGCAGATTAGAGAAGAAGTAATTGCATATTATTCTAGTGAGAGAAAGTTGTAGTGAGAGAAAGTGAGATTGTAATCTTTGATATTAGAATCAACGACATATGACTACGAGATTTGATTAGATCATCTTGTGTGTGTTGATTTACAATTAGAACTTGATATATTGGGATTATTAATTGGTATCAGAGTAGATCCAATTTGAAATCAAGAAAATTAGAGTTCGACACTGTTTCATTGAGTTCAAATTCAATTTTGAGTTTGTGTTGATAATTCGAGTTGTAATCGATTCAGTGTGTGCGTATAGTGTAATAGATCGATTTTGTATAGGTTAGTTTTAGTTTTGCACTGTAATTTTTTAATCAATTTGGTGAATTTGTTGATTTTTGTATTCACGTGTTTGAACACTGTGTCAAGGATCGATGTATATGTTTAAGTGAATTTTGTTGAAATTCTTTGATAGAAATTGATTCTAGATGTTCTAAGGATTTAATTGTCAAAGTCTCAGATCGAAATTAGGGATATAGATAGGTTTTTGAGAAATTCAGAGGTGTTTTTCATCATAGATCTGATGAACTCGCTGAAATCTTGAAGAACTCGCAAAAAGCATGAAGAATTCGCAGATTAATTGGATTTCGCAGGATTCATATTATATTTCGCATAATTCTGAAATTTTATAAGTCTAGAACTCGCAAGTGTTTGATATGCGAATTTCATAAAATTCGTATATGTGTGTGTTAAGGATTCTCAAGGATTGCATAGAATTCACATGATATACTAATCTAATAACACCATAATTCACAAAGGCTTGCTTGCGAATCTTCACTTTTCGCAAGACATACATCTGCGAATTCTCAGAATTCGTATCATTCTTACCTGCGAATCCTGATATTTTCACACCACTCTAATCTGCGAAACATTAACAATTCGCATCAAATACTCTTACGAATTCTACACTTAAAATGGTTCATTCTTCAAAGTTTTCGTAAGTCAAGAACTTGCATAGTACTGTATGCGAATTCCTAGTGCATATAGTTTTTGTACGAATTCTGTTTTTTTCTTCTAAGTGTGTGAATTCTAAAGGTGTTGTGTGCGAACTCTTGTTAACTTTGTAGAGTATTTTGCGAATTTTGTTGAATTTCTTTTGTTTACGAATTCTGGAGGCAAAGCTTGTGCGAATCCTAGTTCCTTTGTGCTCTTTTGCGAATTCTTAGTATTTCTAAGTAATTTGCGAATTCTATACTTGTAGATTTTTTTTGGAAATTTCATTTATGATAATTTTCTGTATTTTTGTGATTTCAAATTGGACTAACGATCAAATTCAAGTTCTTTTTTGTGATAACAAGTGTAACAATCAAAATGTCATCAAAAGAAGAACTTGCTAAACTCAAGGCCAAGATTGTTTCTCTCGAAGAAAAGATTGTTCAAAAGCGTGATAGCTATTACCGATCTTTGGCTGGAAAGATGAATCAGATTGAATACTATCAGAAGAAAGAAAGTGACCGAGTTGCTACTTTCAATAGCCTTAAAGAATGGATGCATTCACATATGGGTTTACTGAAAAAGGCAACTGATTTGGGGAAATTTTCAGTTTTCTTTGCTGCATATAAAGAACATATAACTAAACTTGAAAGATAAGTTCTTCATGCTTTGAAACAAGATAAATGGTTGGAATCTGAGAAATTAAAGACTGAGAATGCTGAGCTGATTAGAAAGATCTCAGAATTGGAAGATCAAAATGTTCAAGTCCAGCAAAGAGATACTATTGATGAGAATGAAAAGAAGGTAAAGAGTTTGGAAGCTGCTAATGAAGAGTTGAATAAGAAGATTACTGATCTGGAGCTACAAATGGTCAAAGACAGAGTTTGCGAAGAAATTTTCATTGTTTTCCAGGAAGAGTTTTGAAGAGAAGAAGATGATTGAGCTTAAATGTTCTAAGCTTTCTCAACAATAACTGATTATGAGAAAGTGATTAGCCTGGAAAGAGAAAAGTTTGAAAAGGAGAAAAAGACCATTGAACAGAAGAATGTTGAAATCTTTAAAGAAATATCTGGTTAAAGAAATAATGTTGAGAAGAGTTTTGAAGAAGAAAGAAATATGTTTGAAGCAGAGATAAGGAAGCTTACTAATAAGTTATCTGAACTATCAGCTTGTGCACTGAAAGAGCAGAAAGCAAAGTCTGAATTTCAAGAAAGGATTGACCTGCTTATCAAAGAAAGAGACATTTATTCTTCAAAGATAAAAGAGCTTGAAGACGTTGTTTTCAAGGTGGTGGTGACTGAGCACATGACTCCAGAGTCAAAAATCCACACACCTAGAAATGATTCAGTTGATTCTGAATATTCATTCAAGACAGCTGCAAGCTCACATCAGAAAAATGTTTCTACAAAAAGGCCAGTTTACTCATTTGATCAGATTCGTACTACTAACATTTTCTTTGATAAAAATGTAGATGGTTCAGATACATACAGAAGAAGAAAAAGAAGAAGAAGAAGAACGAGATATGAAGAAGAAAAACTATTTTGGAAAATGAAACCAGTTGATGATGAAAAGAATGACGAGAAGAAGATTGAGAAGAAAGGAAACAAATCATATGTACATACATCAAAAGCAAAGAAGAACAAAGTGTAGAAAGGTAAACCTGATTTTGCTTACTCGAGAGATCAATTAATCAGGTTGCCTAAAAAGAGGTATTGTTCTTATTGTCGTACCTATGATTTTGTTCATAAATCGAGTGGTCATTACTGGTATGGTTCTTATTCGATTACTTCTAATAGAATTGCAACTTAAAAACATGGAAACAAATACCAGTGGGTACCAAAGCCAAAGGATGATTCTGTGTTGCAGGCACCTCAAGTCAAGGGGGAGTAAGAGAACCAAGGCTTTTGAATAAATCAGTTCAGGACCCGTACTTCAATAGAGTTTGACTTCTAAACACAATAATTTAGGACTCGCTCTTCAATGATCAAAAGAAATGATGCTCCCGGACTGATATGAGAATGTACTCCGATACTCAAATGAAGTAATCAACTTTCCAGGGGGAGTACATATTTTTCTGAAATATGCATTCGAAATATATGACGATCTACATTTCAAGGGGAGTTGTAGATCTCTATCATGTATTTTTACCGACAAATGTGATGATGCATAATTTCAGGGGGAGTAAGAATTATGACTTCTGATTAAATCTGATCAGAACTCGTACATTCAAAGTTTTATTGCTTTATGTATTTTATTTTTCAATAAAATTGTGAATAAAGCTTTGCACTTTGACGACTTGTGACTGTTTGTAGATTGAGAGGAAGCTTACATGATCATATCTTTATGACTTACAACTGACTTGCTGAGATTTAAGACTGAGCGAAAAGGTTTATTTCTAATCTTAATCTCATACGTATCTGAAAGAAGGACGACTTTCAGATATGAAAACATGTTCTTAAATGTTCAAACCACTTCTGAATCTTAAATGATTTCATGAATATAGAAGTGTGATTTTAAATGTTTTCATTTTATTTGTGCTTAAATGTTTATAAACCGTGTGTTTCCAAAGATAAATACTTGCGTATTATCTTTTCCATATACTTTCAAGTATTCACACACACCGGTTTAATTTTTGTTGGATACGTTCTTACCATGTCTCTAAATTGAAATATTATTTCGATGGTAAGACACTCCGATTGAACTTCAATGATTTTTTAGCGTGATTTCATTTCGAAATGTTTCTTTCAAGAATGTCTATATCTTGTTTCATATAGATAATATCGAATTTTTGCTGACCTAAGCCTTATTTGATAAATCATTCTCTTTGATCTTTTTCATACAATGTAAGATTTTCAAACAAGTTTCTTGTATTCATTTCTTTCTTTCAATATACTTGTTTGAAAAGTCTTCAATGTTTAAAAATGCTCAAATCTTCATGATTACATCTATGAGCATACAGACATCTGACTTTTATATTTTGTGCTTTAACTGAAAAGTTACACCAGTTGAGCAACATGTTTTTCTAGGATTACATGGGTTTCTTTTGTGATGACTTAAATGAAACTTCTATGGATTCACTTTAACCAGTGTTTCCTACCCAAGAAGTTAATCCTTAAGTGATCGAATGTGTGAGGAGTAAAATAACTAAGTGTGGGTTGTGTGATGAGGTAAAATGAAAACGAGAGTTTGGTTAGTAGTGAGCTCAATGTTTAAAAGATAGAGGGTGAACGATTAGAGTAAAAGAATATCAAACTCTGCACCAACTTTTTTAGAGTCGGGCAACCACATTACTAGTGTTTCACAATTCTTCATGAACATTATTGAAAGAGGAAACTAGCCCATGCCAACTCTTGCTAAAACCCCACCAGCTACTCATTTTCTTCTCAAAAAGAAAATGTTTCATATTTCAAGGGGACGCAACACATATTCTATCTGGTTTTCATTTGGAAAATCTGGATATTGAAAAAGAAGGAAGTCTGCCCCACCTTCGCACTTTGATCATGCACAATATAGTATGTGTATAATTATTGTTGTCTCAGTGGTTTACACAATTTTGAGCCTTATAAAAGCAATTATCATGTGCTTAATTCTTTTCAAACACTTGCACAAACACATAAGGAAATTTGTTTTTCTTGTCATAACGTTCATAGAAATTCTTTTGTGGTGTTTCGATGATTGAATGGAAGCCCTGGGGGAGTGAACATTACAAAAGCTCATTTCCAATGAGTATTCGTTAAACACAGTGACTTCGTGTTACTAATAGGCATGTTAACTGATTCATTTGTTGATTCAGGTGTTACATTCCTAATTTGTTTGAATTTGCAAAGATTCGGATGAATATATTTTTTGGATCGGCAAATAAACAGAGGCTCAGTATGACAGATCAATGGTCAGTTCAGATTATAAGTGACATTTCTTGTTGAAAGTTTTGATGATTTCAATCCTGCAATAATCAAAAAGGAGGAGAAGACAAAGTTAAAGAAATGTCTGGAAAGAACAGTTTGTATCATATATGGGGAGAGAAAATCAAGTAATATCATAGATGGGGGAGAAGATCAAGTAATGATTATGAAAGAAAGATGTTAAAGCAAGATTGCTGAAAGAGTTTAAAGATTTCATAATTGTTGAAGATTTTACTGAAATTTTATTTGGAAATAATGTGCTGAAGCAATCAGAGTTTTGTCTGAAAGAGGTTTTACAACCTTTGGGGAGATTGTTACTATTTTTGAAGACAAACTTTGGGATGATTGCTGAAAGTTTAAAGAAAGAGTTTATCAAAGAAAGGGGAGAATGTCAAATTTTCATATGGATAGGGGGAGAATGTTGATTGCTTGAAAAAATTATTGTTACATCAAAGGGGGAGATTATAAAATTGAGCTTAAAGAGAGAAGATTGTATTGCAAAATCTTTTTAGAGATGATCTTGATACAAAGGGGGAGAATATTAGAGCACAGATTTGTTGGATGCAAGATCATAATATCTGAAGATCAAAGTAAAGCAAGTCAAAGCATCAAAGTCAACTCTCAAGCATGAAAGTCAAAGTCATTGTAATAAGTCAAAGTCAACGTAGTTGTTTTGTTTCTTTGTATTGTTGTTTAGTATAAATAGCTTTGTCTTTGTAAGTAAGTCATTGTAAGATTGTGTATGAACTACACGGAGCAGATTAGAGAAGAAGTTATTGCATATTATTCTAGTGAGAGAAAGTTGTAGTGAGAGAAAGTGAGATTGTAATCTTTGATATTAGAATCAATGAAATATGACTACGAGATTTGATCAGATCATCTTATGTGTGTTGATTTACAATTAGAACTTGATATACTGGGATTATTAATTCTTCCCATAACTTCGACAATAAATCTTTCAAACTTTCACCACCTGAACTTTAGACATCATTTCTTGAAATAACTTCTCGCATATATAACATTTCAACATACAACATTTCTTGAAATTATTTCTGCCCCTTTTTGATGATGTAAAGCAGATAAATCATCAAAACTTCTTCAAGAAATGTCAACATATTCTGACCATGATCCTTTCACAAGAGCCACTGAACATCCGTCAATTCATAATGTATTCATCCGAATCTTTTCAAATTCAGACAAATTAGATTGTAAACCTGAATCAACAAATGAATTAGTTAAGATGCCTGTAAGTAACACGAAGTCACGTAGTACAATGAATGTACTGTACAAGGAGTTTTATTGATGTTCACACCCCAGGTCTTCCATTCAATCATTGAATAACACAAGGTTAAACTATGAGCGTTCCGATAGAAAAATAAATTTTATGTGTGAATGTGCTTGTGTATGAAAGAATTAAAACATGAATGTTTATAAGGCTCAAAATGTGTAAATCATTGAGACAACAACAGTAATACACGGACTCAATTGTGCATGATCGAAGTGCGAAGGTGGGGCAGACTTCTTTCTTTTTCCATATCCACATGTTCTGAATGAAGACAAGATAGATTATGTGCTGCATCCCCATGGAAATTGAAACATTTCTTTTTGAAGAAAGAAATGAGTAGCAGGTGGGGTTAAAGCAAGGGTTGGCATGGGCTAGTTGCCTGTTTCATTGAAATTCACGAAAGAATTGTGAAACAACAGTAATATATGGCAGACCGACTCAAAAAACGTTGGTCCAGAGTTTGATATTCTTTTACTATGATCTCTCACCCTCTTTCTTTTTAACATTGAACTCACTTCTAACCAAACACTCTTTTCATTTTATCTCAGTACACACCCACACTCAGATATTGACTCCTCGCCTTTCGATAACTCAAGGTTAACTTCATGGGTAGGAAACAATGGTTATCGTGAATCCATAGAAGTTCAATTAAGCTCACACAATTCCCATGTAATTGTTCTATAAGCAAAATATAGCTCAATTGGTTTAACTTTTTGTTAGAGCAGAAATATGTTGGATACAAGATTATGAAGACTAGAGGTCAAAGTTTAAGAAGTCAAAGCTGGAAAGTCAAACTCTCATGGAAAGTCAAAGTCTTGTGTTAATAAAAGTCAAAGTCAATTGTATTTGTTTTTAGTTTCTTTATTTTTTAGTTGTAGGTATAAATGTCTTTGATTTGCTGTTTAATAGATAGATGGTTAGAATTTGAGATTGCATTTTTCAGAGACAATTGTAGAGAGAGAAAGAATCATCTAGAGAGAGAAAGTTGTAAACACTTTGAATTTGAATTTGAATCAAACAGGTAATTGTGATAATCTTGTTTGTTTTGATTAATTGTAATTGAGAAACTTGAATCAGGGACACATACTTTTTCAGTTAAAGCATAAAATGAAATACATGTCAGATATATATATGCTCAGTAAGATAATCATGAAGATTTGAGTATTTTAATCATTAAAGATTTGCTCAAAACAAGTATATTGAATGAATGAAATGAATACAAAAGACTTGTTTGAGAATTTGACAATGTATGGAAAAGATCAAATATGAATGATTTAGCATTAAAAGCTTAGGTCATGAAAAATTGGATGTTGTCTATACGAATCAAATATAGACATACTTGAAAAAAACGTTTTGAAATAAATAACGCTCAAATATCAATGAAGTTCAAAAGGGGTGTCTTACCATCGAAAATTATGTTCAATTTTGAGACATGGTAAGAACATATTCAACAAAAATACTAAACCGGTGTGTATAAATACTTGACAGTATATGGAAAAGATAATACAAAAGTATTAATCTTTGGAAACACACGGTTTGTTAAAAAATAAATTCATAAAAGAAAACATTTAAAATCACACTTCTAAATTCCTGAAATCTTTTTAAGAATCGAGAAGTGGTTGAACGTTTAAGAATATGTTTTCATATCTGAAAGTTGTCCTTCTTTCAAACATAATGAGATTAAGATTAGAATAATCCTTACGCTCATCTTAAATCTCATGAAGTCAGCTCCAAAGTCATGATAGATATGATCATGTAAGCTCCCCCACAAAATATGCATTTAGTCAAAAAGTCGTCAAAGTACAAAGTCTTATTCACAAACTTTATTGAAAAATAAAGACATGAAAGAAATAAAACTTTTAAGAACAAGTTCTGATCAGATGTAATCAGAAGTCAATTACTCTACTCCCCCTAAACATGTTGCATTCACAATATTTATCAGTAGGAATAGCATGTACTCCCCCTTGAAGGTTGATCCTATCATTTATGCATAGGAGTACAATCTCTTTTGATCGTTAAAGTACGAGTCCTGAGTTGCTTTACTCAGAAGTCTAACATCTTAACATTGAAGAATGGGTCTTGAACTGTGTTATCCAAGAGCCATGATTCCTTTACTCCCCCTAGACTTGAGGTGCCTGCAACACAGATGAATCTTTTAGCTTTGGTACCCACTCGTATTTGGGTCCATGTTTGTTAGTTGCAGTTCTGTTAGGAGTAACAACAAGTTTAGGTACCCATTTATAGATGGGTCCTAGCAAGTTAGCACAAGATTTTGCATCCATTTGAATTTGGACCCTTTGAACTTTTGTAAAACTTTTTAAACGGGATTATTAGAATAGACATGATATGATCCAAACCAATCATCAGAATATTGTCGAGACACAAAATCATTTCGATATATGGAAGACTTATTAGTAGACGGAGATAATTGGAGTAATTGCTTTATTGAGTAAGTCTTGTAAGAAGTTACAAGTTTTGTTTTATGAGAAGCAATATTACCAATTACATCAGTATCACTAACAACAATCCTATTACATTCTGTATCAGAAAATGATTTTGTAGTCTCATCAACTTTCTGCTTTGGTCTCCATTCTGATTTCACTTCAGGCTTTTTCTTTTTCAAATATGAAACATATGAATTTTGAAAGTTAGAACTATGAGATTTAAAAGATTGTTTTTTCCTAGATTTACCGGCGTGTGTCCCACAATAATGTGTGTGTCCCACAATAAAGTGCAAATCAATCAAGATGACACAATCAATTGAACAAATTTTCTATTTCAATCTTCAATTACGATCACAAAGAAGCTCTCATAAATTCTCTCTCTAAAACACACTCAACTCTTCTAGTCTTCTAGTCATATGAGTCTACAAACAAAAACAACACTATTTATACTCTAACACTTACAAAGACGAAACACTAACACAAGACACTTTGACTTTGACATTATTACAAAAAAATTGACTTTAGCTTGAGAGTTTGACTTGAGCTTTTGACTTGACTTTCATTTTTCATCTTCATGATCTTGTATCCAACATATTTGTGCACTAACAATATCCCCCTTTGGATTGAAGATCATCTTTAAAAAAAGATATGCAATACAATCTCCTTCATGTAAATTTCTTTCAATAAGAATCATCTTCAAGAAGATAAGCAATGAAATTCCCCTTTTGGATTTAGGTGCCTGCAACACAGATGAATCTTTTGGCTTTGGTACCCACTCGTATTTGGGTCCATGTTTGTTAGTTGCAGTTCTGTTAGGAGTAACAACAAGTTTAGGTACCCATTTATAGATGGGTCCTAGCAAGTTAGCACAAGATTTTGCATCCATTTAAATTTGGACCCTTTGAACTTTTGTAAAACTTTTTAAACGGGATTATTAGAATAGACATGATATGATCCAAACCAATCATCAGAATATTGTCGAGACACAAAATCATTTCGATATATGGAAGACTTATTAGTAGACGGAGATAATTGGAGTAATTGCTTTATTGAGTAAGTCTTGTAAGAAGTTACAAGTTTTGTTTTATGAGAAGCAATATTACCAATTACATCAGTATCACTAACAACAATCCTATTACATTCTGTATCAGAAAATGATTTTGTAGTCTCATCAACTTTCTGCTTTGGTCTCCATTCTGATTTCACTTCAGGCTTTTTCTTTTTCAAATATGAAACATATGAATTTTGAAAGTTAGAACTATGAGATTTAAAAGATTGTTTTTTCCTAGATTTACCGGCGTGTGTCCCACAATAATGTGTGTGTCCCACAATAAAGTGCAAATCAATCAAGATGACACAATCAATTGAACAAATTTTCTATTTCAATCTTCAATTACGATCACAAAGAAGCTCTCATAAATTCTCTCTCTAAAACACACTCAACTCTTCTAGTCTTCTAGTCATATGAGTCTACAAACAAAAACAACACTATTTATACTCTAACACTTACAAAGACGAAACACTAACACAAGACACTTTGACTTTGACATTATTACAAAAAATTTGACTTTAGCTTGAGAGTTTGACTTGAGCTTTTGACTTGACTTTCATTTTTCATCTTCATGATCTTGTATCCAACATATTTGTGCACTAACAATATCCCCCTTTGGATTGAAGATCATCTTTAAAAAAAGATATGCAATACAATCTCCTTCATGTAAATTTCTTTCAATAAGAATCATCTTCAAGAAGATAAGCAATGAAATTCCCCTTTTGGATTTAGGTGCCTGCAACACAGATGAATCTTTTGGCTTTGGTACCCACTCGTATTTGGGTCCATGTTTGTTAGTTGCAGTTCTGTTAGGAGTAACAACAAGTTTAGGTACCCATTTATAGATGGGTCCTAGCAAGTTAGCACAAGATTTTGCATCCATTTGAATTTGGACCCTTTGAACTTTTGTAAAACTTTTTAAACGGGATTATTAGAATAGACATGATATGATCCAAACCAATCATCAGAATATTGTCGAGACACAAAATCATTTCGATATATGGAAGACTTATTAGTAGACGGAGATAATTGGAGTAATTGCTTTATTGAGTAAGTCTTGTAAGAAGTTACAAGTTTTGTTTTATGAGAAGCAATATTACCAATTACATCAGTATCACTAACAACAATCCTATTACATTCTGTATCAGAAAATGATTTTGTAGTCTCATCAACTTTCTGCTTTGGTCTCCATTCTGATTTCACTTCAGGCTTTTTCTTTTTCAAATATGAAACATATGAATTTTGAAAGTTAGAACTATGAGATTTAAAAGATTGTTTTTTCCTAGATTTACCGGCGTGTGTCCCACAATAATGTGTGTGTCCCACAATAAAGTGCAAATCAATCAAGATGACACAATCAATTGAACAAATTTTCTATTTCAATCTTCAATTACGATCACAAAGAAGCTCTCATAAATTCTCTCTCTAAAACACACTCAACTCTTCTAGTCTTCTAGTCATATGAGTCTACAAACAAAAACAACACTATTTATACTCTAACACTTACAAAGACGAAACACTAACACAAGACACTTTGACTTTGACATTATTACAAAAAATTTGACTTTAGCTTGAGAGTTTGACTTGAGCTTTTGACTTGACTTTCATTTTTCATCTTCATGATCTTGTATCCAACATATTTGTGCACTAACAATATCCCCCTTTGGATTGAAGATCATCTTTAAAAAAAGATATGCAATACAATCTCCTTCATGTAAATTTCTTTCAATAAGAATCATCTTCAAGAAGATAAGCAATGAAATTCCCCTTTTGGATTTAGATTAAATTTTAGAAATTTCAGCATCAAAGAACAATCTCCCCTTTTGCTCAAAATCAATCTTTCTTTCCTTTGAACTGTCTTTAGAACTTTTTGAAATCTTCCCCAAAGAATATTTAATAATCTCCCCCAAAGGTTATAAAAACCTCTTTCAGACTTCAAAAATAAATTATCTTCAGATTTAGCTCCCTTTACTTCAGCAAATCAACTTCAAAGAAAATTTCAGTAAACGCCAATGAACATTATGAATTCTTTGAACCTTTTCTTTTAATTCTGTGAAATCTTCTTATAACTTGCATTATTGACAAATCCTTGCAACGAACATTCTCCAAATCATACTTCTTGAAATTCTTTCTCCCTTAATTTCCTTTCCATCCTAAACATTTTTTGACCATCTCCCCCTTTTTGATGATGTAGAGCAGAAATCATCAAAACTTCACCAAGAAATGTCATTAAGCTTGTCTGACCATTGATCTTTGTCACATGAGCCTCTGATCATCCGTCAATTCATAATGTATTAATCCGAATCTTTTCAAATTCAGACAAATAAGAGTGTAACACTTGAATCAACAAATGAATCAGTTAAGAATGCCTGTCAGTAGCACAAAGCCACTGTGTGTAACAAATACACATTGGAAAAGAGCTTTTTGATGTTCACTCCCCTAGGTCTTCCATTCAATCATCGAATAAAACACGTTTAAACTATGAACGTTTAGACATAAAAACGAATTTCCTGTGTGTACATGCCTGTGTATGAAAAAATTAAGCATGGTGATTGCTTTTAACAATTAGGCTCAAAATTTGTAAACCATTGAGACAACAATAGTAATACACGGACTCAATTGCGCATGATCAAAGTGCGAAGGTGGGGCATACTTCCTTCTTTTTCAATATTCGCATCTTCCGAATGAAGACAAGATAGATTATGTGCTGCATCCCCAGATAAAATGAAACATCTCTTTGTTGAGAAAAAGATGAGTAGCTGGTGGGGTTTAAGCAAGAGTTGGCATGGGCTAGTTGCCTGTTTCAATGATGTTCACGAAGAATTGTGAAACAACAGTAATTTGGTTTCCTGACTAATAAAAAGTTGTTGCAAAGTTTGATATTCTTTTACTATGATCTCTCACCCTCTTTTTTTAACATTGAGCTCACTTCTAACCAAACTCTCTTTCTCCTTTCATCTCATCACTCATACCCATACTCAGATATTTTGACTCCTCGCCTCTCGATCACTCAAGGTTAACTTCATGGGTAGGAAACACTGGTTAACGTCAATCCATAGAAGTTCTGTTAAGTTCTCACACAATAAACCCATGTAGTCTTATAAGCAAAGTGTTGCTTAATTGGTTTAACTTTTCAGTTAAAGCACAATATGAAATACATGTTAGATATATGTATGCTCATGAATGTAATCATGAAGATTTGAGCATTTTAATCATGGAAGATTTTTCAACACAAGTATATTGAATGAATGAAATGAATACAAGAAACTTGTTTGAAAATATGACATTGTATGAAAAGATCAAATATGAATGATTTAACAATCAAGGCTTATGTCATGAAAATTGGATGTTGTCTATAAGAACAATTATAGACATTATTGAAAGAAACGTTTTGAACGAAATCACACTCAAATATCAGTGAAGAACAAAACGGGGTGTATCACCATCGAAAAATTGGTTAATTTGAGACATGGTGATAAAATAAACAACAAAATACAAAACCGGTGTGTGTGAATACTTGAAAGTATATGGAAAAGATAATAGACAAGTATTTATCTTTAGAAACACACGGTTTGTAAAACATTGAAGCACATAATATGAAAACATTTAAAATCACACTTCTAAATTCATGAAATCTGTTTAAGAATCGAGAAGTGGTTTGAACATTTAAGAACATGTTTTCATGTATGAAAGTCGCCCTTCTTTCAAACATGTATGAGATTAAGGTTAAAATAATTCTTACGCTCAACTTGAATCTCATAAAGTCAGCTCGAAACTCATGATTGATATGATCATGTAAGCTCCCCCTCAAAATCTGCATTTAGTAAAAAATTCGTCAAAGTACAAAGTCTTATTCACAAACTTTATTGAAAAATTGAAGACATGAAAGCAATAAAACTTGTTAAGAACGAGTTCTGATCAGATGTAATCAGAAGTCATTTACTCCCCCTGAAATATTGCATTCACAATATCTAGCAACAGGAAAAATATGTACTCCCCTTTGAAGGTTGATCATCTCATTTATGTATCGAAGTACAATCTCAATCATGCATCGGAGTATCATCTCTTTTGATCATTGAAGAATGAATCCTAAACTGTTATGTTTAGAAGTAAAACTCCTTAACATTGAAAAGCGAGTTCTGAGCTGATTCACTCAGAAGTGTAGGTTCTTTTACTCCCCTTGACTTGAGTTGCCTGCAACACAGATGAATCTTTGGGCTTTGGTACCCACTGGTATTTGGGTTCATGTTTGTTAGTTGCAGTTCTATTAGGAGTAATAGAATAAGAACCATACCAGTAATGATCATAAGTATTATGAATAAAATCATTTGCACGACAGTAAGAACAATAACTATTCTTATGAGCTAAACTGAGTAATTGATTTCTCGAATAAACATGATCAGGTTTACCTTTTCACACATTGTTCTTCTTCGCATGTGATGTATGGACAAATGATTTCTTACCATTCTTCTCATCAGAAGCTGGTTTCACTTTCCAGACCAACTTTTCATTACCAATTCACCTTATTCTAAGTGTACCAGAATCATCATCATTCCGATCATAGAAAAGATTAGTAGTACGAATATGATCTTTTGAATTGACTGAACTCTTTGTAGAAACAATTATATGAAGTGTCTCATTTCTAGATGTGTGAATCATTGACTCTGGAGTCTTCTGCTGAGTCACAACCACCTTAGAGACAACTTCTTCAAGCTCTTTTATCTTGGAAGATAAATTGTTCCTTTCTGTCGTGAGTAGATCAATCTTCTTCAGGAATTCAGACCTCGTATTTTGTTCTTTCATTTCCTTTGTTGATAGTTCAGATAGCTTCTCTGTAAGCTTCTTAATCTCTGACTCAAAAATCTTTCTTTCTTCTTCAAAATCCTTTTGGACATTATTTCTCTAACCATATATTTCTTTGAAGATTCCAACATTTTTCTTTTCAATTACCTTCTTCTCTTTTGCAAATTTATCCATTTCAATGATGATCACTTTGTCAAAATCAGTCACTTGTTGAGAAAGTTTTGCTGAGAAAGTTTTGCACATTTAAGTTCAATAGTTTTCTTCTCTTCGAATGATTTCCTTGAGAATTCAGAGAATTTCTTTGCAAACATTTGCTTTTCACTTTCAAAACCTTTCTTCTCTTTTTCATATACATCTCTGTCTTTGGAAATCTTTTGTTCCAATTCTGAAATGTGCTTTTTCAGCTCTACATATTGAATTTCCAAGACTTGGGCTTTCCCTTCAGTTTCCTTGCTCTTATCACTTTGCTGTAAATCAGAAATCTGTTTTGTGAGCTCTTCAATTGTGTTCTTTAATGCACTAATTTCTTCACCGAGTAGTTTCTTAGCATCTTCTTTCTTTTTGCAAATTATAGCATATATATCCATAGTTGTCTCAAGCATATTATTCCTTCTTTTGAGTTCAGTATTCTCTTCTGTGAGTTTCTCTATTTCTACTTGATCGTCAAAAAATATCCCTTCTTGAAAAATATTTGCATAAATGATCGTCCAAAAATTCAAAACAAAACTTGACCGGTAAAAGTCAAACTTGGTCAACGCTTGAAAATCTCAGAAAATTATCTAAGTATAGGAACTCACAGAACAAAGAAAGAAACTTCGCACAAACAGTATTATGCACGTTCCTGTTTCCTGCACAACGAAGGATGCAAGAACTGAGTTCGCACACAAAAAGGGATGCGCGTTTGAGCTTTGATCAAAAGGGTCGTGCGAGTTCTAGCTTCTCGCAAACAACAACTTGCACGTTTTGAAGAAAAACACTTCTCGCTATCACGTTGCGTGTTCTGACACTTAGAAAAATTTTCATACTTTTAGTTCGCGCAAAAGCAACACTTCTCGCTAAATCCTAACTTCATGCAGATCAAAGAAATCAAAAAGTATAAACTCGTACACAGTGTTGGATCATAAATTGTATTCAAGACTAAAGTTAATTAGGGGGTCTAATTTGTATTTATTTGATGGTTATTTGTTATTAGGTCTCAAGTCCATTAGGCCTATATGGCTTAATATATAAGGTTTTAATTATTAGGTTTTAGGGTTAATCATTAATTGTTAATCCTTATTATTAATCATAATTAAAGAAAGTGAGAGGTAGTCGTTCACCGTAATCGTACGCATCAAGGTACCAAGAACACACACCTGTTTTATCTGATTAATCAAGAGATCGTGGTATGTTATTCTAATTTATTCATCTCTTGATCTGTATTGTGTTGTGTGATTGTTTATCAACTAGTTATTTAGGTTCAACAAGTGGTATCAGAGCCAAAAGAATCACGCTTTTTGGATTAAAAACAGTATTTTTCAAGACTTACTGAGTGAAAATCGATTGGCTGATTTACTGTGTTTTTAAGCTTAAAGTTGATTTGATTAGATGCGTTTTATGCTATTGAACATTATCTGATTGTTTAATTGCACTCAAAATCATCAAGTGATTGGCTTTTGATAATTTTTGGATACTGGGTTCAACAAGTGGTTAGATCCCAATACAGACAAATAATTGAAGATACTCCATAGAAAAGTAGAGATAAGATAGAAATTAACAACAATGATGAACAAGAACTTATCTCATATGCTTGGATTGATAATATGGAGGGGAAATTGTAGAGAACACCACACTAGGAATTTAATCGACTCTCATGAGAGACTCGCTTTGTCAGTGTGTGTAAAAGAGTTCTCTCCAAAACCTAATTGACCAAATGAGCCATGGACACCTATTAATAGGGCCCATTTACAATAAAAAGGGTCAAGTCCATACAACTTATTAAAAAGTCCAAAATACAATTCTTTATAAAACATTCAATTAAATTGGGGGCTAATTTAAGCTAACAATCTCCCCCTAGTTTGATGTACTTTGTGGACTGAAAATCGAGTTCTGAGTCGAACTGTGAAGAACTCGCGAGATTGCTCAGGTTTGCGCTAGTTCATAATATATTTGCACTAGATTCAAGGGTCAGTTCTTCGCGCAAAGTTTCTTTTGCGCCATCAGTTCTTAGCGCAAACTGTACTTTGTGCCACCGTCCCTTAGCACAAAATATGTTCCTTGCGCCACACACTATACCGGTCGATACCGGTCGCTACAGTAGTCCGGTCAACACACCGGTCGGGAACCACACCGGTCATTCCACTCCGGTCGCATACACCGGTCGGTATTTGATCCAGTCGCATACACCGATCAATACAGGTCCGGTCGACGGAACACCGATCGCAAGAGAGGACACCAGTCGTTACTCAGGTCCGGTCGGCAAGACACCGATCAGGACACCGGTTGACACTCTGGTCCAGTTGAACAACACTCCAATCGCAGCAAGAGACCGGTCGTGATACTTAATTTCTTTTGCGCCATCAGTTACTCGCGCAAATCTACATTTTGCGCCACCCTCACTTCGCGCAAACCTATCCTTGCGCCACCCTCTATTCGCGCAAAACTCCAATTCGCGCGACCCATTACTCGCGCAAAACACCTTTTTGCGCCACCTACTTCTCGCGCAAAAATCCAATTCTCGCAAGCTACAGTTCGCTAAAATCTCAGATCGGGCAAGTCCTTTTGCGCCAGCGCCTTTTAGCGCAATGCTTCTTTTGTACCAGGTTCATCTAGCACAAATTAGACTTTTGCGCCAGATTTTCTTAGTTTCATTTTTTTCAGTATTATTCTGTATTTAATTGATTTTATCATTAGGTGTTTTGAGTTTTATACTGTTTGCAAATTCTGCATTTGATTATTTTTGGAAATTTATTTTTCTGAAAAAATTTTAGTGTAGTTTTTATCCAACTCTTGATTCTAAGATCTTACAAGTTGATTTAAGTGGTATAGATATCATCATGCCTTACATAGACGAGAAGGGAAATACAGTGCTGACCAAGAGAGATTGTGCTTTAGCATATATGCCAGAGATTCCAGCATTAGAAGCTGAGAATGAAAATCTGAAGATTCAGAACTCATCTCTTTTAGAACAGATTGACAGATTGAAAAATAATAAGGACTCATAAAAAGATTTTGTTTGCTCAGAATGTATTAATGATTCTAAAATTGATTTTGCAGAAATAATTGAGTCTAAAGAAAAAGAGATCTTAAATCTTCAAGCAAAGCTGAAAAGATCTTAAAGTCTTAATTCTAGCTCAAACTGGTCAAAGAAGGAATCAATGCAAAAAGAGCTAGATGAACTGAGAAGAAGAGCAAACAATGCTAGTGAAACATCTAAAGGGCTTAGAAAGATAAACTCTCAAATTTTTGTTGAAAGAAACTCTTTGAAAGATAAAGTTTTCAGTCTTGAGGTTGAGATTAATATGCTGAAAGAAAAGGCAACCCAAGACAGAAACAACACAAAAGCTCACGATGAGATGTTGAAGATTGAGCAAGAAAGAAAAGAATTTGCTAAGAAATTCTCGGATTTCTCAAGAAATGCTTTTGAAGAGAAGAAATCATTAGAGCTTAAATGTGTTAAGCTTTCTCAACAAGTTTCAGACTTTGAGATAGTTATCATTCTTGAGAGAGACAAGGCTGAGAAAGAAAAGAAGAAAGCTGAGCAGAAGGATGTCAATAGAAAAGAAAGATCTGGAGACTGAGATAGCTAAGCTGACAAGAAAGCTATCTGAGTTGTCAACAAACATCTTGAAGGAGAAGAATGCAAAATCTGAGTTGCATAAGAAGTTTGATCTGATTGCAAAGGAAAGAAACAGTTTATCGTCAAAGATAAAGGAACTTGAAGAGATCGTATTCATAGTGAAGCTGACTGAGTACAAAACGCCAGACTCAATAGCTCAATCACCGAGAGATGATCTAACTGCATTCGAATGCTCATTCAATTCAGCAGCAAGTTCAATTTTTACTAATGTTTCTAATAATCCTTTGTTTGATGTAATTGATAATCATACTTCTGAACATAAAGATCAGATTCTTCCTTCTAACCTTTTCTATGAAAAAAATGTTGATGGTTCAGGTAACTTCAAGAAGAACAAGTCTCGGAAGAAAATGTTCTGGAAAAGGAATGATGAAGAAAAAGATAGAGAAAATTGGATCTGGAGAGTTAAAGGATCTTCTGAGGAGAAAAAAACCGATAAATCATTTGTGCATACATCAAATGCTAAATGGAACTACGCTTCAAAAGGTAAAACTTTTGGCAAACCTGATCTGGTTTACACAATTGATCAGGTTAGCACAAACGAAAGTTAGTTGTTCTTACTGTGACTCAAATGATTTTGTAAGAAAAGATTATGTGAATAACTGGTATGGTTCTTGTTAGACTGTAATTGTATTCAAGATTAAATGAGGGTCATTATTGTAATTGTTGTAATAGTTGTTTGTGTGTGTTGTAAGAGAGCTTAGATGGTTTGACTTTGCTAGGTCATGTTGACCTATATATAAGCAAGTCCTTGTATTGTTTCAAGTAAGACTTGTGTAAGCAAGAGATTAAGTGTGTGAAAGTGAAGGTGTAATATTGGTAGTTGAGAGAAACACATAGTTGCACACATTGAGTACACACACAAACACAATCTATCTTGAAAGGTTAATCACTATAGATCTATGACTTGATGTAATTCTTGTGATTAATAAACAAAGTGTTTTGTGTTAATTTGTATGTGTTTATGCTAGTAAATCACTGGGCCACAGTTCTTATTTTATATCTCCCACTAGAACTGCAACTAACCCATTAGGACCCAATTACCAGTGGATACCAAAAGCTAAATCTATGTTGCAGGCACCCAAGGTTTAAAGGGGAAAAAGAACTATGACTTCTGATTACTACAAATCAGGACTCTTGCCTCATTGTCGAAAAGATGACTTCTAAGTACAATAGCTTAGGACTCGAACTTCAATGTCAAAGAGTTTGACTTCTTAATGCAAATATTTAGGGGGAGCTTACATGCTTTATATTTTTACTGATATATTTTCTGATTTTTCAGGAGAAGTTAAATACTATTCTCACCGGAGAATATGTATAATGACTCTTGAATAATACAGTTCAAGACTCGATCTTCATTGGTAAAAATAAATGATACTATTCTCACCGGAGAATAAGTAATCATGGTTTTTGAATACTTTAGTTCAAAACCCGTACTCAAATGTTTTCTTCTGATAGGATGCTTAAATGATAACATCTTTTATAGAAGTTTTTTATTTGAGGGGGAGCTAACTGTTATATCTTTTAGAAGGAGAAGATATATATGAGTTTTACTATCATTGTCATTTGTTTTCCTGATTAAATTGACTTTTTACAGGTATCAAGGGGGAGGATATCTGAGTTTTTGTTAAAGATACTTAAATGAAAATATTCATTTTAGGGGGAGTTAAGAATTCTGATTTACAAGTATATCTTTCTAATCCTTACACTCTATCACTCGTTGAAAGAAGAACAACTTTCACTTGTGGAAAATGGTTTTAAATGTTCAAACTACTTCACATTCTTAAAATGTTTTCATGAATTGAGAAGTGTGTTTTTAAATGATTTTTGGATACTTAAATGCTTATCTGACCGTGTATTCTTAAAGATAAATACTTGTGTTTTATCTTGTCAATATACTTTGTCAAGTATTCATTGTTTTATCTTGTCAATATACTTTGCCAAGTATTCATACACATAACGGTTCAGAACATTCTACTTGACTTTGTTATTACCATGTATCAAAAGTAAAATCTTTCTATGGTAATACTCACGTTCTTTGTATACACTGTTGCTTGAATCAAACGTCATTTCTACGTTAAAAGTGCTTTTATTGAAAATATGTTTATATATTGTCCATATAAACAACATTCGTTTTTGATTCTCCAAAATATTATTCTTCATGACAAATTGATCTGAGCTTAATTGTTAAACACTTTTAGTTTGAGGGGGAGAATTGCATCGTCAAACACAACTGTTTTGACTTCTCCAACATTTTATTCTTCATGTTTGTATTCATTTGTGCTTACATGTACAAAAGGTTGTTGAACTACACCTTCTTTTAGGACAATACATGGGATTTTATGTGTGAGCTTAACAGAACTTCCATGGATTCACGATAACCAGCGTTTCCTACCCTGGAAGTTATCCTTGAGTGATTGAGGGGTGAGGGGTCTTAAATCAAAGAGTGGGGGAGATAACTCATCAGGTTGAGTTTTTCTCATTGTGCTGAGCGGTAAAATGTAAATGAGAGATGGGTTAGTCGTGAGCTCAAATGTTTAAAAGAAAGAGGGTGAGAGAACAGAGTAAAAGAATATAAGACTCTGCACCAAACTTCTTTTTGAGCCGGGCAGCCACAAAATATGATTGGTTCACAATCTTTGGTTACCATCATTGAAAAAGGAACCTAGCCCATGCCATCTCTTGCATACAACCCCACCAGCTACTCATTCTTTTCTCAAAAAGAGAATGTTTCACATTTTCTAGGGAAGCAACACATATGCTATTGGTTATTCACTTGGAAGATACTAATATTGAAAAAAGAAGGAAAGTTGCCCCACCTTCAACCCTTTCTCATGCACATTGAGTCTTTGTATAGTTTGTTGCCGTCTCAACAAGATTACATACTTTGAGCCTAAATTGAAAAGCAATCATCGGTGCATAATTTTTTCATACACATGCAAGAGCACACATAAATTTGTTTTCTGTCAGAACGTTCATAGATAACCATTTGTTATTCGATGATTGAATTGAAGTCCTGGGGAGTCTACATCAAACTAGCTCCTTATATAGTAACTTCGTGTAAGTCAGTGACTGTGACTGTGTGTCATAGACAGGCATTTCAAACTGAGTCATTTGTTGATTCAGGGTTACCACATTTTTTAATTATTTGAATCTGCAAAGATTGAAATAATCACTCTTTCCATCTGGGAGACTGCTCTTATTTCCACACAGGGATCTATACATGAAGACAACGCTTAATTGATGACTATACAAAAAGGGGGAGATTGTTTTGCTATGTTTTGATGCTGTTGATTCTCACCACTCATAAAAAAGGGGGAGAATAATAAAAAGGGGGAGAATACAAAAAGAGGAAGATATATACAAGAATTTGTGAAGTTTTGAAGTAAAGACTACTGAAGAATTCAAAGTGTCTGAGCTTTATTTGTTTTATTTAAAGTCTGACTGAAGACAATCGTAAACGTCAGAAGGACACTTCTATTAAAGAAAGAGAAAGATGAAGATTGTGTAAAGCTACAAGTTTTGAAGCTTTAAAGCTGTCAATGTCTTATCTACTACAGTTTTCAAGAGAAATGAAGACCCAAAGCAAATTGCCAAAATTTTTTAATCTTGAATCCAAAGGGGGAGATTGTTGGATCATAAATTGTATTCAAGATTAAAGTTAATTAGGGGGTCTAATTTGTATTTATTTGATAGTTATTTGTTATTGGGCCTCAAGTCCATTAGGCCTATACGGATTAATATATAAGGTTTTAATCATTAGGTTTTAGGGTTAATCATTAATTGTTAATCCTTATTATTAATCACAATTAAGGAAAGTGAGAGGTAGCCCTTCTCTCTAATCGTACGCATCAAGGTATCAAGAACACACACCTTCTTTATCTGATTAATCAAGAGATCGTGGTATCTTATTCTGATTTATTCATCTCTTGATCTATATTGTGTTGTGTGATTGTTTATCAACTAGTTATCTGCGTTCAACACACAGAGATGTGCGCGTTCTGACTTCTTGTACGATGCTTCTTGCGTGTTCTTCACCCTTTGCAAGATTCTTTGTCGTTCGTGTTCTTCAGTAAGCAGCTTGCGCGTTCTTTAGATCTAGCGTGTTCTTAATCTTTTCGTTCAAAAACTCTAACTTTTCCACTGAATTCGATTCAATACTTCGAAATTCAAACTGAAACTTTGCAGATTGCTTCTATTCCATATCTCAAACAGGTTACAATAAAATGATTTCAGTCTAAAACATCAAAAATACAACTTTGATCTAAAGACAGTTAGTTTGACAAACTCAAACTGAATTACAAGAAAAAACAAAATTCACACAGAATAGATGGTGAATTAGGCAAAGTATTTCAAACTAAACATGTTCTAAACATCAAATCGAGTACAAAACAATCAATTACAAATCCAAAACAACATTGAATCTCCGAAATCAAATCTGCTCAGACGCCTTGCGAGTTCTTCAAAAATGTCGACCAAAATTCAGATCAATGATTGAATTTCTAAATTCTTGTATGCTCTGATACCAATTGTGTGTCCCACAATAAACTGCAAATCAATCAAGATGACACAATCAATTGAACAAATTTTCTATTTCAATCTTCAATTACGATTACGATTACAAAGAAGCTCTCATAAATTCTCACTCTAATACACGCTCAACTCTTCTAGTCTTCTAGTCATATGAGGCCACAAACAAAAACAACACTATTTATACTCTAACACTTACAAACACAAAACACTAACACAAAACACTTTGACTTTGACATTATTACAAAAACTTTGACTTTAGCTTGAGAGTTCAACTTGAGCTTTTGACTTGACTTTCATCTTCATAATCTTGTATCCAACATATTTGTGCACTAACAACCAGTCTTAATCTATTTTTGTGAATGCCTATTCTTTTTGTTCTTACCTTTGGAATGTTTGGTACTCACAGAAATTGGTTTATCAACTTTTCGAATACACTTGGTAAACCTTTGGAATTCACAATAAACTAAGAATGATCTGGAATTTTGCACTAAAATCAAATTGATCAACACATTCATCAAAACAATCATTAGAGTTTAAAAAATCAAACTCTTCATCTAACAAACCATTAACATCATTTGATTTAGAAACTTTGGAAGACTTTGAGAAATCAGTGTTTACAAAAACAGTTGAAAATATCATTTGTTCTAGTCCAGTCAAAATTCTCTCTTCTGCAAGAGTGTTCTCAAGTTCAGAATTTTACTTTCTAAAATGAGTGGAGGAACATAAATTTTTCCTTCAATCAGTTTTGCCTCCATTTCCTCTGTAGAATTGCTTTGAAAATAATCATTAGAAAGAAATTTTGACTGTTTGGAACTGTAACGAGAGTTCAACCTCTCATAACGAAATGGAAGTTGCATTTTTGTTTTATTTTTCCTTTTCTCATTTTCCATAGCTTCTTCCTCATCTGATGATTTTGTCCATTTAACTCTGAGTTCAGGATATTTAGGTGCCAATTTTAAAAAACCAAAATCATATAAAGTAGGCATTTTAGAAATACCCTTTTTCAAATAATGTGGGTTATTGTAACCAATACCCCAACATTCACTACTCTCTTTTGGTTTATTAAGATGAATGATTTGTTCAGTTTGACCTCTAGCATAAAGTTTTTCTTCGAAAACATGGACTTTATCAACCAAAGACTTGTTTTCTTTCTTTAAAGATACACACTTTTTAGCAACCTCTTTAATCTCAAGTTCACATAGTTTAAATTTTGAAGATGTTTCAGATAATTGATTATGAATTACAGTCTTTTCTCTAGCACTAGTATCAATATTTTTATGTAAATCCTCAATCAAAACTTTCTTCTTAGTAATATCATTGTTGAGTTTCAGTATTGCTTGGTTTTTTTCTTTTCAATGATACCTTTTTTGCGTTTAAGTTTAGACTGCAAATCATGAAGTTCAACCATCATGGATTGCATTTGAGTTAAGAAATCAGATTCAGACATATCACATACCTCTTCATAATCCTCCTCATCAGAATCTTCTTCAGTTACATTCTGACCCATGAAATAGATATGGGTAGTTTCTTCCTTGTCACTCTGCTTTTCCAATTCTTCAATCTTCTTTCTCAACTCTGCATTAGCACTTTCCAAACTTTTAGCTGTCTTCTCATTCTTACTGACAAAATCTCAAATTTTCACTTTCTATCTTAGAAAACTTCTTCTTTAATTAGAACACCATTTTCAGTCTCCAATACCACTACTGGAAAACTGCTTATTTCCGACCGCATTTACCGACGGATCACCGACGGTAAAGAAAATTTTGCGACGGATAGACTATTTGTCGGTAATCCGTCGGTAAATGTACAAATTACCGACGGATACCGACGGATATTAAATTTTTTTATTTTTTATTTTTTATTTTTAAATCCGTCGGTAATCCGTCGGTAAGTTTAATAATTTAATAAATATTTATTTTTTCTGTGATCATGTATGTATATATATATATGTATGTTTGTATGTATGTGATCATGTATGTAGATAGACAAGTACGTATGTGATCATGAATGTATGTACACCATGTATATATAAAGTATGTATACATCATGCATGTATATGTATAGTATGTATGTACATCATGTTATGTATAGTACGTATGTGATCATGTATATACAAGTACGTATGTGATCATGTATATATAAATACGTATGTGATCATGTATATACAAGTACGTATGTGATCATGTATAGTATGTATGTTAAAGCCCAACTATGTATGTTAAAGCCCAATTGGATACGTTAAAGCCCAGCTGGGAACGTTAAAGCCCCACTGAATCCATTAAAGCCCAACTAGATCTGTTAAAGCCCAACTGATAACGTTAAAGCCTAACCGGATCCATTAAAGCCCAATTGGATCTGTTAAAGCCCAAATGGGTACGTTAAAGCCTAACTGGATCCATTAAAAGCAACTGGATATATTAAAGCCCAACCGGGTCCATTAAAGCCCAACTGGATTCATTAAAGCCCAACTGTGTACGTTAAAGCCCAATTAGATACGTTAAAGCCCAGCTGGGAACGTTAAAGCTCCACTGAATCCATTAAAGCCCAACTGGATCTGTTAAATCCCAACTAAATCCATTAAAGCCTAAATGGATCTGTTAAAACCCAACTGGTAACGTTAAACCCAACTAAATCCATTAAAGCCCAACTAGGTACGTTAAAGCCTAACTGGATCCATTAAAAGCAACTGGATATATTAAAGCCCAACTGGGTCCATTAAAGCCCAACTGGATTCATTAAAGCCCAACTGTGTACGTTAAAGCCCAATTGGATACGTAAATCCCAGTTGGGAACGTTAAAGCCCCACTGAATCCATTAAAGCCCAACTGGATCTGTTAAAGCCCAACTGGTAACGTTAAAGCCCAATCGGGTCCATTAATTCTCAACTGGATTCATTAAAGCCCAACTGTGTACGTTAAAGCCCAATTGGATACATTAAAGCCCAATTAGATACGTTAAAGCCCAACTGGGAACGTTAAAGCCCCACTGAATCCATTAAAGCCCAACTGGATCTGTTAAAGCCCAACTAAATCCATTAAAGCCCAACTGGGTACGTTAAAGCCCAACTGGGTACGTTAAAGCCTAACTGATCACATACTGTCCCTGATCTAACCGGATTCGTTTAAAGCCTAGTTACTTCAGGGATATTTTAGTCAATTTAAATACAATTTGATAAATTAATTAATTAATTAGTAATTTATTTAATAATTATAATTTTAAATATAATTTTAATTTAAAAGATTTTATTTAATAAAAAATAATTATCCGTCGGTAATCACCGACGGATATTATCCGTCGGTAAATACCGAAGGAATTTCCGTCAGAAATCCGTCGGTGAATTTCCGAAAATTCTAAAAAAAATAGCGGGCTTTAAAGCCCTAATCTGTCGATTTCTCCCTCTCTCGACCTCCATCTCACTCTCGCTCTCGTTTCTGACCTCCACAGTGTCTCCCTTGTCTCCATCGTTTTTGACCTCGAGCGACAGCCACCGGCGGCCACCGACGTCGACATCCACAGCGGCGACGTCTGCTTCTCGATAAGGTTTTTGCTCTCTCTCAACGAATTTTAAGAAAATTGTTTTAAGTTTAAGTTTTTGTGTATTAGGTTCATGGACTTGTGATGCGGGTTTCAGCTATAACCTGTCTGTACAAGTTGTTCACAATCTGAACCATGGTTCCATACTCCAATAATTCAAATATAAATAAATGGGTATTTATTATCTATTTATATCTGTGGTTAAGACTTGAGAGATTCCTGGTTCTTGCAACTGGTATTGGTTTATTAGATTATGAATGGCTTGTTGGGTTTTTTAAGCTATAAGACTCCATCTGGTCTTAGTGGTATGGATAAATTTATGGTGTTCTTGATTGAATTGTTAAATCTTGATGTGGGATTTATTGGCAGTGAACAATGTTCATGGATTGTGTCATCCAAAACACTGCATTAGAATTAGATAAATGATGTTTTAGTTTTTTCTTCTTATTATTTTTCATGTCTATTAATGTATCTACTTGTATGATCTTTCTACTTTACACTTGTCTTAGTTTTTTTTCTCATACCAGTAGTAGTTGTCAGTGTTACACCATGTGGAACAGGAGCAGGATGGTATTTTTACTTGTTAGAATGATTGTTAACATTTAGCTTTTATCATTTATTCTTATCATCTGTAGGATGGTATTTTTACTTGTTAGGATGGGCATCTATCTTTATAGTTGGTATTATTCAGTATTCTAAATATCCCCGCATAGGGCTGCTTAAGTGTCTAACCAAATGTACACAATAGATGCCACTTGGAGTTAGAGATGTGTATGTGTATATAACTCAATTGTTGTGTTTATAGGGCTATGACTACACGTCAAAATGAACAAAGTGTATGTATGTATGTATGTATGTATATATTGTAGATTGAAATTGATACGAGCATATTGTATATTCAAATTGATATGAGTTGTTTTAGCTTATGAAAATGCCATTTTTGGTTTGATAAACTTGTGATATTAATTAGTTGGGTTGTCATTTATTGGACAAACATTAGGTTGATAAATGGAGACATTTGGTATGATTTAGGATTTGATTATACTTGATTCTATTTATTTATTTTAGTTGGGTTGCCAATTGTTGGGCAAACATTAGGTTGATATATGGAAATATTCATTTTATAGCCGTTATGCTGCCGAAATTTTAAAAAACATATGTTCGACTTTCCAATAATCAAACAATTACATTTAGAGTTTTAGAGTCATCCAAAACTCCTCTAAACCTATGGTTTGACTTTCAAGAAGGCAAACCATTACATGTAGTGTTCAATAGACTTTTAACTTCGTTGACACCTACGGTTTGACTTTTAAAAAGTCAAACCAATACACGTAGGGTTTTTAAACTTTCCAAAACACCTTTCTTTGATTGTAACCTACGGTTTGACTTTCCAATAGTCAAACCTTTACACTTAGAGTTTTAGAGTCATCCACAACTCATCTAAACCTACGGTGTGACTTTTCAATAGTCAAACCATTACCGGTTTCGGAATCACTCATAATTGGGTGAAGAGAAGCATCTTTTGGGAGCTTCCATATTGGAAGACGTTGTTAATCCGACACAACCTGGATGTCATGCACATTGAGAATAACGTCTTTGATAATCTCTTTAACACTGTCATGGACACATCAAAAACGAAAGACAATATAAAAGCAAGGATGGATGTAGAGATTTATTGCAACCGACCGCAGTTGCACATTGCCACGTCAGGCAATAAAGTAGTGAAGCTGAAGTCTTCGTACACTTTGACGAAACAACAAGTAAAACAAGTATGTGAATGGTTGAAGAGACTGAAGTTTCCATACGGGTATGCTTCGAATATTGGGGGTTGTGTAAACATGGCAGATTACAACTTTTATAGCTTCAAGAGTCGTGATTGTCATGTGTTTATGCAACGATTGCTTCCTATTGCGTTATGAAGGATGATACTGACTCCCATATGGGATGCGATAATGGAATTATGCACATTCTTTCGTGTAATCTGCTCAAGGGTGTTACACTTAGAAGACTTGATTCCATTGCAAACAAGTATCGTTCAAACAATTTGTAAGTTGGAAAAAGTCTTCCCGCCCGGATTCTTTGATTCTATGGAACACTTAGTGATACATTTGACACGAGAAGCCATAAATGGTGGGCCGGTACAATATAGGTGGATGTATCTTTATGAGAGGTAAATGAACTTTGCCATTCAAATACTTTTCATTCAAATACTTACCCATTTATTTTCTGACACGTATTTCAATCGTTGTTTAGGAAACTTGGGTCGTTGAAGAGGACTGTTAGAAACAAAGCAAGTGTACATGGTTTGATAGTCCAGATGGAGTTAGAGTCGACCCTAAACATGGTTTGGTTGATATCAAATACAAGTCTAGACTTAGAGGTGAGGACTATTACGTCCTAGCATCACAAGCGGAACAAGTGTATTACACACCTTATCCTTCAGGAAGTAAGGATTTAAAGGACTGGTGGGCAGTTGTGAAGACCAAATCCCGTGGAATATATGAAGTTGCAAAAAGGGCTATCAATTTGTTGGATGATGATAACGTGGATGGAGAACCGTTCTTTCAAACCAACGAACGGGTAACTCATCATACAAACAACTGGGTAAATGAGGACCTCGATTCCGTCCCTCTTGTCACTGGGGAGCTCAACGTAGTCTCCACAAATGACGAAGCAAGCGAGGAAGCTGCATCAGATCACGAATCTAGCGACGAGGAAGAAGAATTTGAAGATATGGATGATGATGAAGATAACGAAGACGAACTTATGTTATCTGATCATTCGTCTGATAACTAGTGTGTCTTTCATATGTAGACATTTACGTGTTAAACATTCTCTATTTTCGTGTTAAACATTCTCTATTTTTGGGTCTTATGATTTATGTACACTTATATCATTTTGTGTTAACCATTCTCTATTTTTAGATGTCTGGACACCCTTTTAGGGGTAGTAGGAGTGGTAGGGGTAGGGGCAGTAGCAGCTCTGCTGGGTGTGGCGACCCCCAAGCCGATGAGTTCACTGGCGATGGCCTAGATCAGATCCAGTCTGATGACAGAGAAGCGGCCTCGAGGGTTAGAGGCCCGAATGTGGTATCACAGACGCCCCAGCCTAGTCAGCGACCACCACTTTTGTTGTCTAATGCGGGCGGGTAAGTAGATGTGATCTATTATTTATTATAGTACATAATAAACCGATCCTAATGTTTTTTATGTTGTATATTTTACAATTATGAAGGTTTAAGGACAAGTCGGCAGTCCGGAGGGCCATTGCCGTCTTTAAGTCCATGTTTGATGGTCCTTGGGCTCATTTTAGGGATGTCCCTAATGAGCACTATCCACGGTTGCTGGATCGATTTCGGGTAGGTATTTTACTCTATTTAACTTATTGAGTGGATTTATTTTTACTTAATCCAAACAATGTGTTTGCAGTTGTATTATAGTTGGCCTCCTGAGATGGACCCCGATGTATTAGCTGCATATCGGCGTCACCTACATAATAGGTACTCCGACATGATGAGAGATGCACGTGTCTTCGTCGAGGAAAGGTCTATAGCCATTGATGGTGTCTAGTTCGACGGACATGACTACAGGATTCTTGCGCCACACCCTCCAGAGTGGATCCGGAGTGAGTTTTGGGTCCAGATGATTGAGCAGGTTTGTTTTGTTTTGTTTTGAATACTTGTATACGGTTGTACTAGGATTTATATTGATTTATGCCTTCTTTTTAACAGGTATTGAACACCGACACGTTCCGGCATGTAGTTTCGGCCAATACAGCCAATCGGGCGACTGAGTATGAGGGGATGACATCCAGACACTGTACTGGATCTATTAGTATCCCTATGCATCGGGACCGCTTGGTAATTTATCATACACTAGACTAAATGTATATAATTGATGAATATATGTACTATATACATGACTTTATTACCTACTAACAATTTAAGTTGTGTATTGTAGAGAGATGCATGGGGCCGTGAGCCTACCAGCGACGAGGTTTGGGAGGCTACACACTGCACCAACATGAAGCTTGTTCCGGGTGCGACTGATCCGACCACGGATCCTCCGATCTACGTTTATCCAAAGGCAGCTCATATGATGGTAAGTTCAATTATACATGACTAGATATTTGTTTGTTTTATAAGATAGATAGAAATTATAGCAAACTTAGTTTGGGCTACCAATTGTTGGGCAGACGATAGGATTGTTTTCATAAAAGCAGGTCATGGATATATGTTCAAATCACAGTTGAAATGCTGCCGAATTTTCTATAGGTTAGTTGACTTGACAATGTCTAAATTGGTAAACTGTAGGATGCCTACCATCGGAATAGGGATGAGGAGTACCCGGACTTACCTCTCGGCACTGTACCTCCCAATGACGCCGAGTTGTGGGAGCGTAGTGTCGGAGGACGGCGTAAGGGCCATCTTTTTGGATGGGGGACCAGTCAGGATCCCTATTATGCTATGACCGGTGATTCAGGTGCCAGTTCTTGAGGGAGCACGCGCGACCGTCGCGATGAGGAGGTATGCTTGTCAAATGCTGTTTAACATTGTTAATCATATGTTTGTTAAATGTTGTCTGACATTGTTCTATATATGTTTGTCAAATGTTGAATTTCAGTTGGAGGAGTTGAGGCAGAGGTTAGAGAGAGAGGAAACACAGAGTATCCAGTTGCAGGAGCGACTACAGAGAGAGGAAACAGAGAGGATCCGGATGCAGGAGCGATTGGATAGAGATGAAGCAGAGAAGAGACAGACGCATGAACGAATGGCAGAGTTTGACGCGTTCATGATCATGTTTAACAATCAGCACCCCTTTCCCCTCCGTAGGATTATGTTTATGTATTTATAGATATTTTGTACACTTTAAGGATTAGTAATATTTAAAAATTGGCAGGTTTTGTATGGGATAAAAAACTGGAAAATTTTAATTTTTAATTATTTTTAAAAAAAATTAAATTACCGACGGATTATCCGTTGGTAATCCGTCGGAAAGTATTTAATTTTTATTTAATAAATATCCGTCGGAAATCCGTCGCTAAATTCGTCGGAAAGAATCCGTCGGTAATCCGTCGCTAAAGGAAGACCGTCGGTGATCCGTCGGAAAAACTCGCCGTCGGAGATCCGTCGGAAAACATAACCGTTGGTGATCCGTCGGAAATATCCGTCGGTGATCCGTAGGTAATTTGAACGCCGACCAACTCTTTACCGACGACTATTTACCGACGGATCACCGACGGATTTCCATTTTATCGACGGATCACCGACGGATGAATCCGTCGGTGATAAGCCTCTGTTTTGTAGTGTACCCTTTCATTTTCTACAACCAATCTGAGCTTATTCTTTAATATCCCTTCATCCTCTTTCTTTTTATTTCGAACCCGAATTAAACTTTGACCGGGTCTATCAATATCTACTCTCAACCTTTCAATGACACACTTATTTGCATTCTGTTGTTCTTCAAGTTTTGACATTTTACGCTTTTGATCAATCTCTTTACGTTGTTCAGAAGTATATTCTGCAACAAAAAAATAATCATCCATTTATCCTGATAACACTTGAACAAAAGATCATTAGTTCGAAAGAAATCAGTATTCAGAAAAATCTTAGAAAAATTTTCAGAAAATAAATATCCAAAAATTTCCTAAGTCAAGAATCCTCACACCACTGAGCTTAAAACAATTCGCACACAAAGACAATCACCAGAATTCGCAGAACCAAAGGAATTCGCAGAACCAAAGGAATTCGCACACAACAAGATCAGAATCCGTATGAAACAAACAACTCGCATGCAAAGATATGCGAATTCTACGCAATTCGCATGCAACTATAGGAGAAATCTTAGGAATTCGCACGTAGGTATATGCGAATTCTTAACAATTCGCACAAGACACTTATACGAATTCTTGACGTAAATTTTTTTTGAACATTCAACTTTTCGCATGAGCTTTTCGTATCAAAGAAAGATGCTAATTCTACGAAATTCGTATGCGTCCTTATGCGAATTCTCCACTTTTCGCATAAAGGCCTATGCGAATTATGTCCTTAGAAAAACATCTCCACCAACTTTTCGTATACAAGAGTTATGCGAATTCTGACTTTTCGTACAAAGACTTATGCGAATTCTGAGGATTTCGTTCACTACTCTCATGCGAATTCTAAGAAATATGCGAGTTCTTCATACGAAATTTGTGGATCTTGCAAGTTCTTCAAAGTTTCGGTCCAAAAACACTAAATTCAGTCCAAAAAATCCAATAATCCTTCGAACTGAGAGCTGTAACTTCAGCACTTCAATCATTGTTAGGGTTAGAATCAAATACAAACAATGAATTACAATTTAATCAACTCAAACTCAAAATTTCATGATCGAACAGTGTATGAACTCGTCCGAACAAAAAAATTACAAAAATCAAAATTAAGTGATCAATTTCAGTTCAAGAATGAAATTTAACTGCACAAAATCATTTCATGTTGTAAATCGAACACAATAGAATCAATTTTATACACAAATACAGTCCAAATACATAAATCGATCAAGAATGTAAACTTAGTGTGCGATGGTCATTTTTCTGTTGAATTCAATTGAACTTCTTCTCTGATACCAATTGTGTGTCCCACAATACAAGTTGAAAAAAGATCAATAACAAGAAACTCATATCAGAAAGTCATATGTCATTGATCAAACAATCCACAATTTACACAATTCGTATGGAATGCTTTCTCTCTCTACTTTCTCTCTCTAAGACTCTCTTTGAATATACACGGCTTACTTCTACACTTAGTCACATACACTTACAAAGATAAAACAAAAACTATTTATACTACCTTACAATTACAAGATAAAAACTAAAACAAGTTGACTTTGACTTATTACAAGAGACTTTGACTTTTGCTTGAAGGTTTGACTTGAGCTTTAACTTTGATTCCCATGATCTTGGATCCAACATATTTGTACACTAACACCAACTCTATTGAGAATACTCTTAATTATGACTCGCTCCATTGTCGTTATCTTTCTATAAGATTGATCAGTGGCTATGAAACGAAACTAAGAATGAACGTTTAGGGTTATTGATTGTAATGAAGGAGCATGAGAAAGAGAGGGAAAATAATATATTAGTTATGTAACTAATATATTAACTTTATGAGTTTTAATCTAATTAAAAATTTAGTAAAATACCCTTTTAATATTAAATCAAATAAATAAAATAATTACTAAAATGATTGGCTTATATTGGATCTCACAAAACTTAGGGTTCTCATTTGATTAAGCTCTATACATATATACATACTTACATATATATATATATATATATATATATTATAATCCCCTATCCCCTTCCCCGTTGTCGGTGAACACCACCCCTTAGAGATACCCGGTCCCTACCCCATATCAGGTGAGAGGTGGGTTCGAATTCGATTCTCACACCCGATCACTAGTACTCGTCTTCACCTCAACCCTCGCCTCAACCATTGACTCCACCTTCACTATCGTGATCCTTACGACCTATGACACAATTGACATTGTCAGCATCTCCCTACCGAGATCAAGAAATGGGATATAGTGATAACCATGACTTTTATTTTTCTTATTTTTGTTAATTGTTAATGGATTGCTTAGTTTTCTAATGACATTTACAATCCTAATGACGCTTTTAGTGACACAAAAATTATGGTTTTAAAATTACGTTACCTTAGAATAGAGGGAATTTTCAAACAAATTACCTTTATTTAATGCAACCAAACATTACCTTGACATTAAAAAAATCAAAAATTAAAGGGTTCAATACTCTCTTTAGGTTATGAAAATTTGCATTTTGTTACAGTCCATTTACTCCCTCAAAATAAATTTCATTTACTTCCTCCAAATAAATTTTGCCAAATAAATCTATATAACCAATGCATCACAACCATTTTCTACACAGCTTGACTTCAACGGTCTTAGTAGTCATTTGCATAGAACCATGGCTCATGACACGAAAACAACCCTCTTCAGCTTGCTTGCGTTTGCAATTTACTTGATCTACACATCAAATGATTTTTGCATCAATATAAGCTAGAAGCTGGGATATTCATATCATCAATGGCATTCCTAGCAGAAGCATTGTAATTAACCCTAAGTCGGGAAATGATGATTTGGGAATCCAAATCTTGCAACCAGGCCAAGCTTTTAATTGGCATTTTTGCGATAAGACGGCTGGAAGTACAATATTTAATTCGACATTCTTTTGGAAACCAAGACTAGCAAATTATACTGTTTTTAATGATAAATATCCATATGAGTGCATTAAACAACGTGGTGTAGAAGACTGTTATTGGCTGGTGAGAGAGGATGGATTTTACTTATCCCCATACAACAATCCATTTCCAAAGGATTGGGTGAAAAAGTATGACTGGCCATAAATTGTTTTTTATCGTTGATTAAAATATTACTTAATAATAAAATAGTTTGATTTCTTAATTCCTTCTTGGTCTTTGTTTTGCTGCTTGAGTCAACGTATTGTTCAAATAAATTGTATTATACAACCCCGTATGAACAAGAACAAAAACCACTAGAATCAACATAAAGTTTCATCAGCAGCCACCCGAATTATATTTTGAAATATGTATGACTACTCAATATTCATATCTTAAAACACAATTTGATAATTACCGATAAATTTGTATGTAGAGATTGCTGTTAACACACAATCTCGAAATTAATGTTTTTTTAGGTTGTCTAACAAAATGCTAACACTTCTATTATAATGAATTTTATGTATATTTTTTTTACTAATTAACAATTATGACAAAATATTAGTAACTTTAGTTTTTTAGAATATCTGCATTTTTTCTTTGTAAAATTTTGTTATAGATATTTATATACTTTTTAAATATATGGGTGTTCAACGCAATTGTATCCGATTGATTTGTCAAAGGTCGAATCCAGTACAATGTTCATTTTTAACGGCCAATCCAATCCAATTAGCTTTTGAAAGCTAATTCAATTCGTTCAAATGGGACTATCAATTGGTATCAGAGCAGACAAGAATTAGAAAATGGATCAAATTGGCTAATTTTGAAAGTTTGCAAAGTTGTCGCAAGTTTCAACCGTCAAGAATCGAATTTTGTTGATTAGTGGTGTTTTTGATTGAAAATTGATTGTATTGTGTTCGTTTTATGTTGTAGAACAAGTTTCATTTGGATTGTATTGTCAAATTCATAGTAGATGGTGTGAATTTGATCAAAATTGTGATGTTTTGTTCAAAAGTTTTCAAACACTGTGATTGGATCAAAAGTTGATTTCTATTGGATCAAATTTGATATTGTGAGTTCCATATTCAAGCAATAGAATCAGAAATCTAGAGTAGAAAGATCAAGATCAAATGTAAGGCTACAAGATTCATTTGTATTTCATATGAGCTAAACTTTACATCATAGAAAACACACATATTGGAACTAAGTTTTTGTATGAAGTGTTTACAAGTTACAAGCAACAAACTAATTAAAGCTATTTATACCAAGGAAAGTCACATGTTGACTCCTCAAGGTATTTATAATTTAGCCCCTTAAATATTGAATATAACAATTAAGACCCAACAATCTCCCCTTTGGATTCAAGCATGAATTTCATCTATCTTTCACAATCCAAAGTAGACTCAAATCTTCTTCCACAACTCTTTTAATCAAGCTTCTATTTCTTTTTTTATGAATCTTGCAAAAATTAATGAAAATCGTATATTGTTTTCGTTTTGTAAGTGTAAGAATTTTTTTTTTCAAAACAATGTTGAGGGACTTCATCCTTCAAAATATGAAAATCCATTTGGGTTTTCTCGAAGATTGTCCATTATATTTCAACATTAACTTGTTATATAAGTCATAAGGGTTTCAAATTGTCCAAAGATTTATTTTTTCAAAAGAATTTTCGAAGGACTTAATCAATCTAAATACAAAAGTCCATTTGGGTTTTGTGTAATTTTTTTAAAATTTTACCCATTTATGTCTTTTTCATTTGAATCCTATATATATATATATAGAGAGAGAGAGAGAGAGAGAGAGGGAGAGGAAAATTCAAACGAGAACGCTAACTATTTAACAAAAAACAAGAAAGCCACATTTTTTAGATTTTTAAACATTGTCTGTATCAGGATACGTTGTGATACATAAACATCTTTAAAACCAATAGATATTATATCACGTTGTCTACATAATGTTCACATCATGTTTTAGAAACATGTAGACATATGTACGTTAAAATAACTAACAAGTCGAGTTATATATAGGTATATCCGTGAACACCATATGATTACACATTGTGTGCACCATTGCAAAAACCATATGATTACGCATTATGAACACCACAAATGATGAAATACATGGGTTAAGAACAAAGAGCAGAACGGTCGAATATGAAAATGCTAGCAAGGAGAAAAAGATCAAAACTGCAAAAAAAAAATATTAAATCAAATGTGAGAAGATTTACAATCAAATCTAGAAAGAGGTTTTAATCTAGTCAAGCAGGAGAGGCCCTCTCGGATAAGGCAGAGGGGTAGGGAAAGCAGGGACTACCATCAGCGTTTGCAAACGGAGAGGTGAGGTGCAGAAGATGGGTTTGCGAGTGTTTGGAGACACAGTTTGCAAATGATTATCGCAAAAAAAAAATTATCGTGTGTGGAGACCCAATCGGTGATCGGGAAGGGGAGTAGATGAAAATGAGTTTGCCACTCCGGTTACCCTTAGAGCATATGACGATGAGTTGTGAAACTCCGGCCTTTGAAGATGAGTTCACCGTGTCAAAACTCCGGTCACCAAATCCATTGACAATACTCTTAATTATGACTCGCTGTTAAGTCTATTTTTAGTAGTAATCAATGTATTTATACCTTGTGTCTAAGTGTGCTTAGTTTGACTCTATCTTGTTTGCTTAGCCAAGGGGTATTTAAGTCCCTTTAGTGCTTTGTTCTTGTAACTTTGGATTGCACATTTTGAATAGAAACACATTTGGCGCACAAGTACTTTCTCACTCTACTTTCTCTCTCTAAGATTTAGTTGATCTTGGATTATCAATTGGTATCAGAGCTAATCTGAATCTGAGAGGATTGAGAGAACTTGTTTTGATTCTGTATTTGTGTTTAAATCAGAAAATTTGATTGATTTTCTTGATTTTTTTTCAAGAAAATCTCATTTTTTGATTTGTCATCAAATTCAGATTGTTTTTTGGTCAAATTATATTGAATTTTGATTCGTTGGATCCGGTTTTAATAGTAGAACACTTTTGCTTCACATCATTTTCCAATAAATTCAGTTTTAGAAGATTAATTTTGAGAATTTTCAACTTTCTCGAAAAGTTCGATGAACGTACTGTTAGTTTCTTGATTTCACGATTTTGCGAAATTCGATCGATTTTAGTGTTTCAAAGTTGTTAGAAAACTGTTTTCGAACATTTCTGTGTGATCAAAATTCATCTTTTTCGAATCTGTAATCATTTTTAGAAGTTGTTTCTTGAATTTCTGTGTTTTGCGCCAGATCTAAAGTTTGTGCCAGTTCATCTCAGACCAGTTCATCGGCGATCAGGGATCATCTGAAGTTTGCGCCAGTTCATCAAGTTTTGCGCTAGATTCATCGAATTTTGCGCCAGATCCTCAACTTTGAGCTAGTTTCTTCAGGTTTTCTTCCAGCTCAAGTCTTCACGAAAAGTTCCAAGTTCTATCCATCAACACTTCGCGCAAAGTAAAGTTTACGTCACCTACATCTTACGAAAAGTTCAAGTTCTCTCTATCAACACATTGCGCAAAGTAAGGTTTGCGCCACCTACATCTTACGAAAAGTTCAGTTCATTGTGCAAGTTATCTTTGCGCCACCTTTGTATCGCGCAAAGTTAAATTTGCGTCATCATCGTCTCGCGCAAAACAAAGTTTGAGCCACCTTCGTCTAGCGCAAATCTCTTTTGCGCCATCTGCTACTCGCACAAATCTCCAGTTTGCGCTAGTCATTCTGCTTCCAGACTTAGAACTTTATGACTTTGTGATTCTGTAAAGATGTCTCTTCAAGCTCAGTTTTACAAGAATGACATCATGATGTCTTTGGGATTAGACACTCGTTCTCCAATTCTGATTAATGAAAATGAATTTCAGCAATGGCAAGATAGATTCATCAATTTCATAGAGCGAAAACCTAATGGTGACAATATGATGAAGTCTCTTACTGAAGGACCAATGGTAAAGCCTATGAAAGATATTCCCGCCATTGGAAATATACAGGCTACAAGGGTTGAGAAGCTTATAAGTGAGTACGATGCTGACTAGGCTTTGCGACACCAAGCAGATAACCAAGCAAAGTCTAACCTGATTCTCGCACTGCCGAATTCCATTTATAATCGAATTGACTGTTTCAAGCACAATCCAATGCTAATGTGGACTCAGTTAGAAAAGATAATGCTTGGATCAGCAATTGCCACTCAACTCCGTCAGACACGATACATGAACAATTTTGAGGAGTTTAAGGCAAAAGATGGTGAGAGTCTGAAGAGTGTATTTGACAGATTTTAGGTTGTGATAAATGATCTATATAAGATTAAGGTGACAAAGACAGAGTTGGAAGCTAATCTCAAATTTCTAAATGCTCTTCAACCTGAATGGAGCAAGTCTTGTCACAGAATGAGAAATGATGTTCGGATCTCCACAATGCCAATTCAGGAACTTTATGAAATCTTGATGACTGATGAGAATTTGGTGCTAGAAAAGAAAGCAAAGCTTGATAAGAAAAATAAGCCGAAGACAGTGGATCCGATTGCTCTTCTAGCAAGACAATTAGCCGAACAAGCATTATCTGAGAATGCTTATGATGGGACTACTGATGACGATGGTGAAGCTTTAGAAAAGGCAATGATCCTTCTCTCTCAACATTATCATAAGTAGTTTCAACACAGAACAGGATCCAACAATCTTCGCTTTACTTCAGGTTCTAAGAAAGTGGATACTGGTGCTCCTTCCAAACCATATGTTCCGAAATATGAGCCTCCCAAAGTGATTGAGCCAAAGAAAGAAGAAAAGAAGGCTACTATATGTTTCAACTGTGGAAAACCGGGACATTTTGCAAAGGAATGTCGAGTAAAGGTTGTCAAAGATTCTGCTTTCTACCGAAAGAAGTTAGAGCTTGCTGAAAAGAGGGAGAACAGAACCATATTACTAGTTGAGGAATAATACTGGCTAGACCATTCTGATAATGATGCTGAGAATGAGGAAACAACAACAATGTGCTTTATTGGGGATGATAAAAGTGATGATGAAGATGAAGATACTTCCACTGATGAATCTGAGGTACCTTATGAGTTTGATTACAACTTTATTTCATCTCAAATGATCGTTATTATCAATGCTTTACATGACTTACGTTCAAAGTTCTTATCTGAAAAGCATGTGTATCAAGAAAAGTATGTTTTGATTGAAAATTTTAAAATTTCTTTGAAAGATGAAAAATCTATTTTGACTGATACAAAAGAGAAATTTCAAAAGAAATTGGATGACTTAGAAAGTTCAAATCAGACTTTTCTTGATTCTTTGACTGAAATGACCAAATTAAATCAAACTTTTTCTGATAAAATAATTGCTTTAGAAGGAAAATTAGATTTAAGAAAACAAACTGAGCAAACAATTTATATGAATAAACCAAGGAGTGATGAATCAATAAAAGAAAGATGGGGAATTGGTTTTGAAAATCCACATTGTCTAAACAATGTTAAGTCGAAAACCCCCACTTTATTTGATTTTGATTATCTAAATCTTGCAAAATATGCTCCTCAATATAAAATTGAGTTGATGAATGAAAAGCAAGAATTAGAAATTGAAAATGAACTCCGGCTCTTACTTCGTGTGCCGATGTTTCTGAGGTATATCTTCAACAGGCTTGGCATACTATATCTAAGAATGAGCGGGTCCGCCCTCATCGTTTTGACTTACAGATCGATCAATTTGATTCATTTCTCTCTTACAAACGACTTCGACTAATTATGGAGCTTCCTGAACCTAATTCCCCACCAGGTCGAACTTCATATGATAATTTTCCTTCAAAATCAGATGTTCTAGAGGGTATTCGCAATTTGGGCTATATTTTTGCTTTAGATAAAGTGAGTCAGTTTGACAAATCCAACCTTCCATCGGTTTGGTATGCGTTGTAATCGGTACTTAACAGGTGTCTCACATCTAAACATTCAGGAACAGACAACACTAGTCTGCATTATCTTAGATTGTTCCATGCAGTTGTCTATGACTTGCTTGTCGACTACACTTACATTTTCTGGATCGAGCTTTCTGAGAGAGTGCAAGACAAGATGACTCATAAGAAGTGGAAGCTTATTCCTTTTATTTGGTACATGAAGCTCATTGTTCGGAGTATGCTAAGAAGTAACCCCGATATTCCTCGACGGTTTTCTTGGAATCAAGTTGGGGATACTGAAATGACCTTCATTCAGAAACAAAAGAAGACTTTTGAGTACTCAATGCCGATTCCTCTTGCACTTATTGCAAATTATGTTGATCCGTCTGATGACAACATTATTCAATATTGCATGGAGAATGATTTTTCTTTGGAAGCAGATCAAGCTGAACCTTCTCATGATGATCAATCTGAACAAGTAGTTGAAGCAGATAATGCGGATCAACAGATTAGTGATGTACTTGCTGGACTTGACAATGAGCCTGCTGATGGTGAAAATGATGATGTTGGTAATGATGGAGATGGAGATGATGATGGTAATGATGGTAATAATGTTGATCAGCCTGCTATTCTTGCTTTTGAAAGGGAGTCCAGAGAACCAGAAGTGCATGTTCACGAATATGTTTTGTCTAACGAAGAATCTGTAACAATTAATGCTGCAGTTGCTGATTTACAGGTTGATGAATTAGACATAGCTTTTGCTAATGCTACGACTCAGCAACGGGGTCAAGGTACATAAGCTTCTTTCTCTGACATCCATTCTTCGGCTACACCAACATCTGTTGTTGAGATTTCTTCAGTCCAAGTTCAAGATTCGACTGAGAAATTTATGACTTTGAATGAGGTCATTCGACAAATGAGTGAACGCTTTGATGCACAAAAGCACGAAGAAATTCAAAAGATGAGGTCTTTATTCAAAGGAAAGATGGTGGAAATTGATCATTCTGAGATTCCAGAAGTGATACCGTTCAAGCGACAATCTGGAGTTGTCATTCGTGAACCATCAACTGTTTCTACTACTGCTCTAGTGATAGTCTCTATTCCTCTTCCTCCACCATTAACAAAGGTAATTGGCTTATTATAGCATCGACTTCTATGCCTCCAGTATCTTCAAGCCCTCTAGTTCAAGATGTTTTGATTTTAGAACTAACAGATATGTTATATGCTCGTCTTATTTCTATGTATCCACCAGATCAACAGAATCAAGACTTGATCTCTCTGCTAAGAAACTTCCAACCGACTCCGCCTCTAGCTACTAATTCTGCGTCAGACAGGATTTCTGCTTTGTATGAAGAGTTCACTTCTTTCAGATCTGAAGCTCGGAAAAATATTTTTGATATCAAGGAAGGTCTATCTCTCATGACTCAAGCCTTAACTGCTCTATCTGACAGGTTTGATCATCACGAACAGACTTGCATAGCTGAAGTTGGCCTGTCTCATAAACGGAGACATGACCAAGATGATCCTGATCATCAAGGTCATGAGGGGGAGATGTCAAAGAGACAGAGAGTGGAAAGTTCTTCAGCTCGAGAATATCAAAGTCAATCTGAGGCTGCTGACCGAGAAAAGAATGTTGATGATGTTCAAGATTGTAGTATTGAAAATCTTGTGAACAATATGATTGAAAGTGTTGATTTGTCTTCTATGGCTAATGTTTTGAATATTTCTGAACAGAACATTGAGAACAACATGCAGATAGTTGTATATGTTGATCCATATTCTGCTCCAAAGTCAATTGTGTTAGATGATTCTGAAGCAGTGAATGACATGAGATCTTTCTTTGCTAACTTCATAGAGATCGATTCTGATGCTGATGATGATATCAGATATGAGAAGCTCTGCAAAGTGAAAGAAGAAGGCTACGATGATATAATTGTCTTATCTGATACTGAAGAGAATGCTTTCTATCTCGATGCAAAGGATGAAGAAATAACGAACACTTGGTACGGAGACTTACCTTCACAAGACGACTTTTCTGAAGCTCCACCAGTCACTTCTAGTCCCATTGCTGATCAAGCTCCGACTCCTACTGCTCCCTCAAGTACATTTGATGTAGGCCAGTCGTCCAGAGCTCAAACTGATATTCCTTCTTCTGATCCTGTGATTTCTCCGAGTATCTTAGAAGAAGGTCCAACTTTGACAAGACAACAGAGACAACGAAGTTTACAAGAAAGGCATATGGCTTCAATACTTAGATCTGCTTTTCTCAAGGACTCCCAAAGTAACATTTTCGTTTCTAGGAGAAGAGAGATCAACATAAATGCCATTCTTGGTGTTGAAAAGGAGTCTGCTGATTTTCAATACGAATACTTGATGTTCATCAAATGCCAATGCCGTGGAAAGCATCTCGTTTCTTTCCTCATCTGATAGTATGGGTTATCAGTGTTTCCATAAAGAAATTTGTTCATATCTGGTATCCTGTGTTTGAAGTTGAAAGAAAAGACTTCATCACATACACTTTCTCTGAGGCTGATTTTAATGATTTATCTATTGATGACGTTGAGTTTCTGTACAATCATTTCAGGAATCTTTACTACATAACTGAAGATGTCTCTCAAGCTTTATTTGCGATTAAAAGATTCATCCGTCGCCAAATCAGATTTTACAGAGTATTTGACTTTCAGATGGCTGCTGAAAGCTTTCAGCAGCCTGTGGTGAATCTTCAAAGACCCGATCGTAGCTTGCCGAACATAGATTCATATTCTTTATTCACCATTATTCAGAGTCCATATGGAGTTATTTACAGGAATGCTTCTGGTCAAAACTGCTTCCAAAGATTTGAAGAGATCAATCATTACTCTGATGGAACTTTGAAAGTGATCAAGCTATAGTTGGAGCATCGTTGGATAGCCGCTGAAAGAAGATTTTTGGAGTCAAGAAAATATATGATTCAGCTCACGAATGATGAGACTCAACTTCTCAAGAAAGCGTTAAATACTATTGATGAGAGGTTGATTTTCCGTTCGACTCTAAGATGCTTAGAAGTTTTAATTGGACTAAATCGACTTCGTCAAAGAGGAGCGCCATTGATTACTAAGGGGGAGAATGTTAAGTCTATTTTTAGTAGTAATCAATGTATTTATACCTTGTGTCTAAGTGTGCTTAGTTTGACTCTATCTTGTTTGCTTAGCCAAGGGGTATTTAAGTCCCTTTAGTGCTTTCTTCTTGTAACTTTGGATTGCACATTTTGAATAGAAACACATTTGGCGCACAACAACTTTCTCTCTCTAACAATTAGTTGATCTTGGATTATCAATCTCCTCCATTGTCGTTACCTTCCTATAAGATTGACCAATGGCTATGAAACGAAACTAAGAAGGAACAATTAGGGTTATTGATTGTAATGAAGGAGCATGAGAAAGAGAGGATAAATAGTATATTGATTATTAACTAATATATTAAGTTTATGAGTTTTCATCTAATTAAAAATTTAGTAAAATACCCTTTTAATATTAAATCAAATTAATAACAAAATTACTAAAATGATTGGCTTATATTGTGTAACAACCCAAAAACAAGATAACACCATAGCACAACGCAACAAGTAAGTTCCCAAAAAAGGGTCCTAATACAAGCATTCGAAAGGTAAAGTTAACATTTTTATACGAGAATTTGTACTATCACAACGGAGAATCTATATAAGTAACTAACACTGCGACTAAGGCACGACTCCGACCACTAGCTTTCAGCATTTGTCTTTCCCTTTAGACAAACCACCAACATCCTTCTTACCTGAAAATGGATTTTTAAGAAAATAGAAAAGTGAAGGTTAGACTAGAAGGCTTAGTGAATTCCCAACCTCGACCGGTTTAATCAGGAGAATTTTCAACACAATTTAAATAATTGAATCTCACAAGATTGTATGATCATAAGTCAAATCACGTCTAAAATTAATATCGAACGCCTCAGAATTTCTAGCTTCCGGCCCCCAGTAGATCCGCATACGGCCCCCTAGTCGATGTCATCCCCATGAGTGGGGAAACAAATTCCGAACTCACAGTAAAACCATCCCCGATGGTTATACACAAGCCATGGCGCATAGAACACATCATTATCACTTTATATATATATATATATATATATATATATATATATGAAACATGCAAAATGTCGTGCATAGTAGTTCAATAAATTAGTTATTGCAAGGTCCCCAAAGATTTCGTGACATACAATAACCATATGAAATTCCACTAGAAATACACCATTTCCAGTTATAAGGTTTTGAAAATGAGGGATGGTAGTCACAGTTCCTAGCTCATAAATCAAATACTGAATATAGTATAAATCATCTTTGATTGATTAAGAACAAGTATTACAATAATTCTTATGTGCCACAAATCTCACAATGTCACAAGTCTCACAGTTACAAAGATTCTCTCAACAATTCATATCTCTCTGTGTGCGTGCTCTTATGTATACGTGCTCACTAGATTACAAAGACCAATAAACTATTTACATGGTCAATAGGATTGACCTTACAACTCAACTAAATGTCAAACACATTGAGTTTGACTTACAAACAAATACAACAAAACTCTTACACATACAAAAATTACACTTTGACCCTCTTTTAATATTGAATACAATATTGACTCAACATTCTCCCTTTTTAGATTCAAGATTAAATTTTTTTTTTACAATTATCTTAAGGTCATCTTCTTGTTGCAAAATCTTCAAAATGAAATCTTCAACAACTTCAAATCTCGAATAATTTCTTTGACACTCTTTTGAACAAAAACTTGAAATCATCATAACTTTGATAACCTCTTCAACATGAGCACTTTTACAATCTTTACAAACTTGAAAACTTCTTCAAAACTTTGAAATTTTCGCTTTGACTTTGCTTTCCTTTGAAATCTATCTTTGAATTATCTCAACCTTTTTCATGAATTTTGAGAAATCAGAATCATCAAAACTTTATCAATTTCAGCATCTCCCTCTTTTGGATATGATCTTCCCCATATATCAACATAAGAATAGTCTTCATGACATACAGACAATCTCCCCCAAAATAAGAATTAACAATCTCCCCATGAAAGAATATCTCTAATTGATTAGAAGTAGCCGTCAATTCAGAAAATGTATTCATCCGAATCTTTTCAAATTCAGACAAATTAGGATTGGTAAACCTGAATCAACATATAAATCAGTTATCATGCCTGTCAGTAGCACAAAGCCACTATGTACAACGAATGTACATTGGAAAGGAGCTTTTTGAAGTTCACTCCCCCAGGGCTTCCATTCAATCATTTAAAACCACAAAAGAATTTTCTACGAATTTTAAGACAATAAAACTTATTCCTTGTGTGCTCGTGTAAGTTTAGCAATGATTGAAGCAGTTTATAGCTTTAACGGGCTCAAAATGTTGGTCCCGGAGGTGCTTAACAAGTTTGTAGAAGGGGGGGCGGGGTTGAATACAAACACAAAAATTTAAAGTTTAATAAATTGTTTATTGATAAATCAAACACAATTTACAAGTTTGTTGCGGAATAAGATTAAGACAGACTCAATCTAAACAAACTTAAGAAACACTAAGATGGTTGCACAAGAATTTCAGAGAATGGGGATTAAGGAATATAGAAAACAAAGGTTTCTATTTTGAGTTCAAGGATTGAGCACACCCTCAGATGGAGGGGTGAACTTCCTATTTATACCCTATGCATTAAATGCATGGCAGGCACTTTACACGTGGCGTTCACTGATTGTTTTTGGAAGTCTGACTTTGGGAGACATGCTTTTGGCCGGATCATGAACAGTGTAGTTGACAGAGTTGTTGTACGAATTATGGCAGAGGCATATTCGTTCTGACACATCGTACTGAGTTGTGCAAGGTAAGACAAAAGGAAACTTGAGGTATAAGCTTTGTGATCATTCGATCGCTGAATATCTCTTTCTTCAGAGATATCAAGAGTTCAGCGATCGCTGAAGCTTTCCTCATGTTCGCGTATAAGTAAAGTTGTCTTTGCTTCACTGATATCCGCATCAGGTCATTAGTAGACTTATCTTTGTTCAACAGCTTCATCTTCGATTCAGCTATGAACATCAGTTGACGCGAGACTTGTGTTCAGGGATTACGTTACTGTTTACATCAGAACTATCAGCGATAACTGAACAGACTCAGTTTGATCACTAATAGTGAAACACATACATATTAATTGTTTATAAGAAAGACTATCAGCGATAACTGAACAGACTCAGTATGATCGCTGATGGTGAAACACTAATACATATTGAACATAATTTTCACTAAGTACAGAAAAGGGTCGTTATCAAATCACTGAGAGAGTTTGGATCAACAATCTACCCCTATTTGATAATGACAAAGTAACTAAAGAAAATTACTTTATAATTGAAAATAATGGAATAATTAGGACTCATAACATACATGTGCCAATTACTATTTTGAGGGATCTTTTACAGTACTGATAGAGTTAAGTACTTCACTGAAATTTTCATTAATCCTGGAAAAGAATTACAAGGTATGAAAATTACAAGTACAAGTGATGTAGTAACTACTGTAAGTTTAAACTAATAGATTACAAGAAGAAAACTAATCTATCAGCTATCTAAAGAGGATTTAGGAGGATTGATCAAATACTCAGGTATATCTTCTCCTTTTTGCTTTCGCTCTAAAGATTCTTTGCTAATTATCACTTTGATTTGCTCAGCAGCAGGAGAGAGATCACACCATAAGCACATGAGATCCTTGAGAAGGCTGAGGGGACATATAGGGATTTCAGAGATTCTTTGAAATCTGAGCTGTTCCTCATCATCTCTGAAGAAGATTCCAAAAGGTTCTTCAAGTACTTGTCCCGCAACATATGGTCCACCAGGAGGAAGAGATAGATCCAAAACTGAAAGATCAGGAGGAGGACCGAACAGAGCTTCTCTTGAAAATTTAATGGAGGTTTCATTTCTGATCACCGCGACATTTTCAGAGGGAGAGGAGACAGGCTTTCTTCTGATCTGCTTTGACTTAGAAGGAAGAGCAGACGACAATTTTAATATTGCAGCGACTCTGTTGATGAGAGCATCATTTATCCCTTCAACATAGCCTCTGTAGATTGACTTTGATTTTTTCAGTGCGTCTTTGAACTCAAGCCATTCCATATAGCCGAGGCTTTCCAGCTTTGAAACAAACATTGCCTTCCTTCTTCCATCCTCTCTGGTAATCTCCATGGTGACAGAAACTTTGTCCTTCTTTTTTCTTCCAGAGATAGCGACTGAAACAATCTTCATTGGGTCAGAGCGATAGTCGAGTTTATGTTTGCACCAGTCGACTGAACTATCGCTGACCACTAGAGCTTTTGAGCGTTCCTCTTCAATCTCTTTCAAAAGAGCAACATGGACTTCAACTGGTTTCTTCTTCAGTTTCTTGTCTTTGACTTGAGAAGACTGAATTTTGAGAGCCAGAGTGGCATCTCTTTGACAGTCAGCGATCAGCTTCTCAGCCCTAACGGATTCTTCAATCTCAGCTTCAGTCAGGAACTCTAGATCTGTTGATTGAGAGGGGATCTTTAGTCGTTGACTCTCCAGATGAGAGATCATCTCTGTTCTTTTCTTCATCTCTTCCTCTGACCAATGAAGTGGTCTAGAGGGCCTCTGTGGGTGTTGCAGGGACTCATCTTCTTCATCCTCTTCATCAATCTCTCTTACAGAGATTCGGATTATCAGGTCATCAACTTCAACAGCTGGGATTATTTGGAGCTCTTCACCCTTAAGCAGGGGAGAGAACTGTCTGGTCAGAAAATGAAAAAGGTTAGTTTATTTTTATAAAAGAAGAGAGATAAAGGTTTAGAAAGAAACAGGGGTGGGATTTTTATAGAAGGATAAGGGAGCGAGAGAAAGGCATACCTGAGAAGGATTCTCCTCAGATAGTGAAGTCATCTTCAGGCTTCCCTCAGCAGTAGCACCTTTGCTTTGGGAAGGGGTTCCTGAAGATGTTCCATTGCTCCCCCCTGCTTTGATAACTTCTTTCGAAGCTATCGCTGATGAAGTGACGGCTGAAGAACACCATAGAGATTGATCTTCTTCATCGTCATCATCATCATCTTGATGAGGTTCTTCCTCTTGATCTTCAAGATCAAGGGCTTCATCTTCATCTTCATCGTCCTCCTCTTCCTCTTCATCGACTAACTCATCGATGGTAGGAGGGGCTTTTTCAGCAGCTATCTCCCCCTCAACCTGAGAGGGAGTTTCCTTCTGTTGGACCTCAGCAGCAACCTCAAACTCCATATTTTCTTCAGCTGCCTTCTCCCCCTCTTTGTCATTATCATTGAGGGAGAGATCTTTGGAAGGAGATGAAGCTTTTGCAGCGGCCAACACCTGAACTTCAGCCTCCAAACTGTCTAGACGGCCTTCAATCGCAGAAAGATCTAACGTAGCCTGATGAATGAACTCTACGACAATGTTCAGCGAGGTACGATCGTTCTTTGTGAATGAGGGAGTAGGAGTCTGAGCTGGTGCCTTCAGGTGAGTCAGGATTTGCTGAAGGACTTCACAGGAATCAACCTTTGTAGCCAGGACTGTAAAATGTTGTTGTGAGTCTACCCTGACTTTGGCAATCGCTTCTTGGAGAGTAGCGATTTGAGAAACGTCAGCTTTGGAGGCGCATTGAGCTGTGAGCGTCTGCAGTGCTTCACCAGCGGTATGAACAGCGCTGGTGGTGTTGTTGAGAGAGGCAGTCAGAGATTCTACCTTTGCACTAAAACTGTTGACATTGGTGTCAACAGTCGCCAAACTAGGACCTGAAATATAAGTTAGTTTTTGAGAAACAGGCTTATATGGTGAGTTGGGAGTAGTGTTTAAGGTTATAGGGTACCTGAATTATCAAACATTTTGTAGAATTGCAGAGATTCCTCAAAAGATTGATGTTCAGGTCCTATGGGTCCAAACTGTGGTTGAGTAGAAATAGATGGAGGGTTAGAGATCAACGAAATAGAAGGACTAGAGATGGGGATAGAAGAAGTAGGGATAGGGGTAGTTACCTCAGTTTGTTGTTGAACTGGGATCATAGGTTGCGTCACTGTTGTGGTGACAGCGATCGAGATCGCTGGCACGGTTGAAATGGGTATCGCTGAGGATGTGGAGGACAGACCCACGAGTGCATCCAAGGAAGTTTGTTGATAAACATCCTTAGATATAGAGCTAGAGGTAGCTTTCTCCTTGGTCACCTTGGCCTTCTTCGAAGGAACAAGGGAGCCAGTTGATGGTCGTTTGGAAGGGGTAGCGGCAGAAATAGCAGAAGAAGGAACCTCCTGCGTGGCCGCTGAAGATGAAGAAGTGAGGAGAGAGAGTCGGGAGCGAAGTTCAGAGATACTTACCTCGTTGGGAAGCGACTTGACCTCCAGGGAGCGCTGACCCACTTTGGGAAAAGAAGCATTAGCATTGGTGGGGTAAGTAGCAGGGTATAGAAACTTCAGGTATGCACAAATGAAGCGTACATAGGGAATCTTAGGATCCCTCTCGGTCTTCTCTATCTTTGACCTTAGATCGTCAAAGATAGCTGTTGCGTAGTCGAAATTTCTTCCGGCGATCACCGAGTAAGTCATCTGGACCTGAATCTTGTTGGCCTGGTCCAGTGACCCACTCTTCCCACCCATACACTGAATGAAGTGAGAGAAGATGTAGTTAAGCAGAGAAGGCATGAGCACCTTCTTCACCAGAGTCAGCTTCTTGTTTGGTATTGTCGTTCTTGGCTTGGGTTCCGAAGAGTATTCCATAGCATCCAGGAATTAGATGAGTTCAGCATCAGTGGGTAAGGCGTCGAATCCATTCCTGGGTTTGTCGGGAAATATCAGAGATTTCCTCAGCCCTAAGGCTGTCATCATCCCTGTTCCAAGTTCAGTGCTGAAGGAGATAGAAGGAACTAATTCACCCTTTTTGTTGGTGAGAGAGGTCTCTTCAGCGATAAACCAGAATTGTTGGAGAAGAGCTTTGGAAGTTGTGGGATCCACAGTGATAGAATAGGTAATGCATGATTGCTCCATAAATTTTGCGGCTTCCACCAGATGTGGGTATTTGACACCATCAAAGTCAAGGCGAGCAAGATGATTGTTTTTGGGAAGCTCAGAATCAGCGATGGCGAACTTGATGTTCTTAGAGGCGACAAGTGCAGATTGAGACATTATGAATATGAACAGATAGAAGAATAAAAGAAAAGTTTTAGTCTAAAAATAAAGAAGGTTTTCCCAGTTTCTATTTTAGGAAAGAAACATAGAAAAATCAACATATTTGAAGATTAAAAAGGTGTTCTTAATGTAAGATATAAGAACAAGAAGAAAAACCAAAGATTTTGAATGAAGATAATAAAAAAAGATGGTTTTGAATGAATAAAATCAAAAGAAAGATGATTTTATTAAAAAGAATCTTATAAACCCATAATGGAAGTCCATAAATGGAGTTTTATATAAAATGATTTAGAACAAGAATAAGAAGAATATCAAGAATAACCTGTTGATCTTGAAGGAGATGATGCAAATGTTTGAGAATGCTTGAATTCTTTTGAGAAAGTTTTCTTGCCTTGAAAGTATTTCCAGAAAGCGTAAAATGTTAAGAATGGGAAAACATTCTTTTTATACGTGAGAGAGAAGGAGAGAGAGAGTGTGAGAGGCGGGAAAACAAATGTTCATCATGACATGGACACGTCCCACGAAATTGATTGGATGGAAGGGCAACGTAAGAACGTGTCAGAGAAAAGGCATGTCGTGGATTGTCGGTTCAAATGACGTCATAGAAGAGAGAGAGAGATTGTTCATTTGTCCGTTTTGAAATTATCGCTGAAGAAAAGTCAGCGAGAGATTTTTCTTTTTGAAAGTATCCCTGATGGTAAAGTTAGGGATGAATTTTCTTTTAAGAAGGATCATTGACTAGAAATATCAGTGATAAATTTATTTTTCAAAAAGCTTTTAATCATTTGAAGAAAGTTCAGTGATGAAAGTTTATATTTTGAAAAACATCGTAACTGAATGAAGATTCAGTTGTAGGGATGGAGAGAACATACCTGAGAGTCAGAATGTTTATCAGAGAATGATAAACGGGGAACTTATGATTACTGACACAATGCATGAACTCTGAAGAATTATTCTTTGAGATTCAGCATTCCAAGCTCACTGATGAGAAAGTTGAACCTTGTCTCATCAAGTGGTTTGGTGAATAAATCAGCAAGCTGATAGTCAGTAGGGATGAAATGAAGTTCAATATCACCGTTCATCACATGATCTCTGATAAAATGATATCTGATCTCTATGTGTTTCGTCTTTGAATGTAGCACTGGATTATTTACTATAGCGATAGCACTAGTGCTGTTGCAATAGATTGGAATCTTTGATAGCTGAAGGTCATAGTCTAATAGTTGATTTCGCATCCATAAGATCTGAGAACAACAGCTTCCAGCGGCGACGTATTCAGCTTCAGCTATGGAAGTGGACACTGAATTTTGCTTCTTGCTTGTCCAGCTTACCAGCTTTCCTCCTAGGAGTTGACATCCACCAGTGGTACTCTTTTTGTCAAGTTTACAACCTGCAAAATCACTATCAGAATAACCAGTTAGATCGAACCCTGAGTCTTTGGGATACCAAAGGCCGAGGTTAGGAGTTCCTTTCAGATATCTGAAAATTCGCTTGACAGCAATCAGATGGATTCCTTGGGTTCAGATTGATAGCGTGCACATAAACAAGTTGAATATATGATGTCAGGTCAACTCGCTGTAAGATACAGTAGGGAGTCTATCATTCCTCTATAGGCAGTGACATTAACAGGTTTTCCAGATGGATCTTTGTTAAGAGTCAGGGGAGGCGCCATAGGAGTTTTCATCGCTGAAGTTTGTGTAAGATCAAACTTCTTCAGCATGTCTTTAACATACTTACTTTGGCTGATAAAAGTACCTTTGTAAGATTGTTTAATTTGAAGACCAAGAAAATATGTCAGCTCACCCATCATACTCATTTTGTATTTTTTCTTCATTCTTTCAGCGAAGCGAGTACACAGAGATGGGTTAGTAGAACCAAATATGATGTCATCTACATATATTTGTATAAGAATAATATGACCTTTTATCTTTCTGAAAAACAATGTATTATCAATTTTCCCACGTTCAAAATTTTCAGAGATAAGAAAAGATGAGAGAGTGTCATACCAAGCACAAGGGGCTTGTTTTAGACCATAGAGAGCCTTATCCAATTTATAAACATAATTTGGATACTTAGGGTCATAGAACCCTGGAGGTTGTTCTACATAGACTTCTTCATTCATCTTTCCATTTAGAAACACTGATTTTACATCCATTTGATAAACGATGAAGTGTTTATAGACTACATAAGCTAAGAATAGTCGAATTACTTCGAGTCTAGCCACAGGGGCAAAGGTTTCATCATAGTCTATACCTTCCTCTTGTCTGTATCCTTGAGCAACAAGTCGAGCCTTGTTGCGGGTTACAATTCCATGTTCATCTAACTTGTTTCTAAAAAACCATTTGGTGCCTATAACCGTTTGATCAGATGGTCTAGGAACGAGATTCCAAACTTTGTTACGAGTAAACTCAGTCAGCTCTTCTTGCATAGCGCTGACCCAGTTTGGATCTCTGAGGGCATCATCAGTCTTCCTTGGTTCTATTAAAGAGAGAAAGTTAACAAAGAGACAGATATTACCTGAACTTCGTCGTGTCTGAATACCTGCATCTGGATCACCAAGAATTTGATCTATTGGGTGATCTCTGGTCCATCGCCGAGCAGGAGCATAATCGCTTAACTCAGATATTGGATCAACAATTGGGATGTTTACTGATGAGGACTTTTGAGGTTCATCAGCAATTAACTGTTGAGTAGTGGACAGACTATTGTTATCAGAGAGGTTTTCAGACAAAGGTAGATCTGATGGTAGCAGTGTGTTAAGAGGTTCAATTGAAACCCATGAGTTGGATTCAGCGTTAGGATGTATGATGTTTGGATCATCATCATCAGTAGATGGATCTGTGTGTTGATGGTTTGAAAAGAAGGGTTCTGTTTCTCTGTAATGAGAAAACATCCAAGCATTTAGCTCTTCATTGTCAGCGATTGGTTTAGAGGTCGCTGAGCGAGTTTCATCAAACGTGACATGAATTGTTTCTTCCACAGTTTGTCTTCTCTTGTTGAAAACTTTGTAGGCTTTGGAGATGGATGAATATCCTAGAAATATTCCATCATCAGATTTTGGGTCGAACTTTCCAAGCTGATCTTTGTTGTTTAAGATAAAGCACTGACAACCAAAGATATGAAGAAAGCTGATAGAGGGCTTTCTTCCATGAAAGAGTTCATAAGTTGTCTTTCCAAATCGCTTTACTATCAGCGATCTGTTTTGAGTAAAACATGCAGTATTTACAACTTCAGCCCAAAATTGTGTAGGGAGATGAGAATCGTTGAGCATTGATCTAGTAGCTTCAATGATTGTTCTGTTTCTTCTTTCAGCGACTCCGTTTTGCTGAGGTGTTATTACTGAAGAGAAATTATGAGAAATTCCCTTGTTCTCAAAGAAATTGTTCAGAGAACTGTTTTTAAATTCAGTTCCATGATCACTTCTTATTGAACGAACAATAAGATTATTCACCACTTCCATCTTTTTAACAAAAGATATTAGTTCTTCTGGAGTATCAGTCTTGTAGCGAAGAAAGATAACCCAGGTATAGCGAGAGAATTCATCTACAATGACAAGTGTATATTTCTTTCCAGCTATTGATTGGATATTGATAGAGCCAAACAGATCTATATGTAAGAGCTGAAGAGGACTTGTCACTGAGGAAACTTGTTTAGATTTGAAACTAGCTTTTGTTTGTTTTCCTTTTTCACATGCTGAGCAGAGAGATTGTTTAGCATATGAGTGCCGAGGAAGACCAGAAACCAGTTCCTTAGATGAGAGAGAGTTCAGGGTTTTGAAGTTTATATGAGAGAGCCTTTTGTGCCATAGCCAGTTGACATCAGAAGAGGCTTTAGAGAGAAAACATAAGTTTTAAGTGGTAGTAGAGTCCATATCTATTACATAGACATTTTCTCTGCGATAACCACTGAGATCAAGTTTTCCTTTTTCATTCACCACTGAACATGCTTTCTTAGAAAAGCAAACTTTGTAGTCTTTGTCACATAGCTGACTGATGCTTAGAAGATTTTGCTTCAGTCCATCTACATAAGAGACTCTTCGAAAGGTAGTTGTTCCATTGCTGAGAACACCAAACCCTCGGGTAAATCCTTTTCCATTTCCACCAAAGGTCACAGAGGGACCTTTCTCTTCCTTGTATTCAGTGAGCAGGCCTTTTTGTCCAGTCATATGACGAGAACATCCACTATCGAGATACCAGATGCCCTTTGATCCCTGCACACATAAGGAAGATTAAGCGTTGTTTGCTACCCACTTTTCAATGGGTCCTTTTGGGTTAGTGGAGATGGAAGGTTCAGTAATCTTCACACCATATGAAGATTCAGCTTCAGTGGTAATCTTCACTTTGGTTAATTTCTTAACTGAGAGTCCAAAGATCTCTGATTCGTTAAAGAGAGAAAGTAGAGAGAGAATGTGTGAAGCGCAAAGTAACAGATGTATTGAATTGTACGTATCTCAATTGTTACAAAACAAAGGCGCAAAGGGGACTTAAATACCCTTAGCCCTTACAAACAAAATACACTACTAAAAGCATTAAAAGCTATAAAATAAATACAATGATTACTACAAAATTAGACTTAACAATCTCCCCCTTAGTAATAATTGGCGCCGTGGTCTTCAAAAACAATCTTCAATAACAGCATAGACCATCCAGGCGACTTTGTAGAATTACTGACGCTCTTTCTTTGACGTAATCTATTCAACCCGAGTAACACTTCTAATCGTCGCAGAGTAGAGCGGAAATAAAATCTCTCATTGATTTTATCCAATGCATTCCGTAGAAGTTGAATCTCATCATTTGTTATCAGAGCCCTGTTTGTTCGTGTCTCCATAAATCTTCTAACAGCATCTTTCAATCTTTGATCTAACTGTAGCCTGATTACTTTCAAAGTTCCATCGGAGTAATGACTTATCTCTTCAAATCTGAGGAAGCACTTTTGACCTGATGCATTCCTGTATACAACTCCATGTGGATCCTGAAGAATAGTGAATAATGAGTAAGAATCAATGTCTGCCAGGCTACGGTTAGGTCTTAGCAAATTCACCACTGGCTGAAAGCTTTCGGATGCCATTTGAAAATCGAAAACCCTGAAGAACCTGATCCGACGCCTTATAAACCTTTTGATTACAAACAAGGATTGAGAGATATCATTTGTCCTGTAGTACTAATTCCTCAATTCATTGTACAGAAACTCAACGTCGTCAATGGATAAATCATTAAAGTCAGCCTCTGAGAAGATATAACGGTTGCAGTCTCTTCTTTCAACCTCGAAAATTGGATACCAGATATTAACCAACCTCTGAATTACAATTTTGATAATCCGAACTATCAGATGAGGAGAAGAAACCAAATCCCTTCCACGACGTTGACATCTGATAAGCATTACATACTCATATTTAAAAGCATCTGATTCCTTTTCTACACCAAGAATGGCATGGATGTTGATCGGTCTTCTTCTCGAAACAAAAATATTGCTTTGGGAATCTTCAAGGAAGGCAGATCTTTGACGTGAAGCCATATAACGTTGTTGTAAATTTCTTCGTCTCTCCCGTCTTGACAAAGTTGGTCCTTCTTCTAAAATACTTGGAGAAATTACAGGTTCAGCAGGAGGATCAACAGCTTGTGCTCTAGATGACTGACCTACTTCAAATGTATCTGAAGGAGCAGAGGTAGTCGGAGCATTAGCAATAACAGGAGATGAAGAAACAGGAGTAGCTTCAGGAACAATAGATTCAGGAACATCAGCTTCAGGAACAGTAGATTCAGGAACAGTAGATTTAGGAATAGTAGCTTCAGGAAGATCTCTGTACAACATATCTGATATCTCTTCATCCTTAGCATCCATGAACACTGAGTCATCTTCTGTGTCTGATATAATGATGATGTCATCACAGTCTTCTTCATTTACTTGACATATCTTTTCCAATCTGACATCTGCATCATCATCAGAATTAATCTCGATGAAGTTAGCGAAGAATGATCTCATGTCATTTGCTAATTCAGATTCTTCAACTTCATGAATGCTAGGAGAAACATCTGGATCCATGTAGACAACAATTTGCATATTATCATTAATGTTGCTTTCAGAAAAGTTCAGTTCATTATGCAAAGAAGACAGATCAACATTCTCAATCATAATATTCACTAAGTCCTGAATGTTGCAGTCTTCAACAGATCCTCCACTCTTTCCTCTATCACCAGTCGCTTCTTCCTGAATATCCTCTCTTGCTTCAGAGGATCCTTCAACTCTTGGTCTCTTTTCCATATCCCCCTCATGACCTTGATGATCAGGATCATCTTGGTCATGTCGACGCTTAAGAGACGGACCGACCTCAGTTCTGCAGCTTTGTTCATGAATATCAAGTCTGGAAGATAAATCAAAGAAAGCTTGAGATATAAACGATTTGAGATCAACAAAACTTGATTGAACTTCCGATCTGAATGCTTGAAACTCAGTAGATGAAACATAGATCCTGTCAGATTCAGACGAAGAAACTGGAGGCGGCGTAGGTTGGAAGTTCCGAAACAGAGAAATAAGATCTTGATCCTGATGTTCTGGTGGCGACATAGAAAGAAGACGAGCATAGAGCAAATCTGTCAACTCTGAAATAGGAAGATCTGCTACTGGAGTGTTGAAAGAAGACACAGGAATATGGGTAGATGAAGAAACACCAGTTGACTGAGTAAACAACGGAGGTAGAGGAATAGACATGATCGCTGGAGCAGAAGATTGAACAACAGAAGACGACTCTCTTAGAACAACCCTAGATGGGCGTCTGAACGGAATCTCTGTAGGAATCACTGAAGTATCAATCTCAGGCATCTTACCTTTGAATAAAGCTTTTAACTTCAGAATCTGTGCTTCCTTTTCAGCATCCATTCTCTCCGATAACTGCCGAATTACATCATTCAAAGTAGAGAATTTGTCAGTTGAAACCCGAACTTGATCAGAAGTAAGCTCTACAGCTGATGAAGTAGACTAAATAACTGCAAGTGTATTTTCTGGAGCTTGACTTTGAACCGATAATGTGGCTTGATCAAAAGCTGTATCCAAATCATCTACTTGAAGATGTGCAACTGAAGGATTAACTGGAACAGAATCATCATCAGAGATAACTTCTGTTGAGACAACCACTTCCGGTGTCTTGGACTTCCTTTCATACCTGAATACGCGATCGATCAGCAGCATCAGTATCAACTTTATCTTCAAAATAAAAAACAATAGCATCTGAAGCTATAGTATCAATATCAGCAATAACATTCTCAATTTGCTGAGAAGCAATATCCTCTTGAATTACTTCTGTTTCAACAATAACATCAACTTCTTGCTCATTTTCAGCCTCTTTTTCAATTTCAAGCTCTTTTCCAGAAACAGTTGCTTCAACTTCAACATCTGGTTCAACAGCTTGATTGTCATGAGAAGGCTCTTCTTGTACAACTTCCATAAATTCATTGTCCATACAATATTCTATGACATCCTCATTTGCAACATCAGCGTAGTTTGCAATAAGAGTGTATGGAATAGTCATAGAATAGTTGAACGTCTTCTTTTGCTTCTGAATGTATTGCATTTCCGAGTCTGGAACCTGTGGCCAAGACAACCTACGAGGAATAGAAGGATTGCTACGGAGCATGCTTTGAACAATAAGCTTCATAAATCTGACAAACGGAATAAACTTTCTTTTCCTGTTGGTGAACTTGTCATGTACTACCTCCGAGAGTTCTTTCCAAAAGATAAACGTATAGTCGACATGCAAGTCATAGACGACTGCATGGAACAATCGGAGATACAGTAGACTTGTACTATCAGTGCCAGAATGTTTCGATGTCAGGCACCTGATGAGAACAGAGAATAGTGCGTACCAAACTGGAGGTAGATTTGACTTGTCAAAATCTGTAGGTTTGTTCAAAGTACCCACATATCCAAGATTCTGAATCCCTTCATAGACTTCCTCTTCAGATGGAAAAGTGTCATATGTATTTCTGCCTGGTATGGAGTTCGGCTCAGGAAGCTCCAATATCAATCTCAGTCTTTTGTAGGAAAGGAAAGATTCAAACTGATCTACTTGAAGCTCAAAGCGATGCGGACGAGCCAGTTCATTCTTTGTTATAGTATTCCAAGCCTGCTGTAGATATACTTCAGGAACATCTGCACAATATGAAAGAGCAGGAGCAAGAGGATGTCCTTTAAGAATTGCTCGTATCATGGGATGAATCTTGATTCTGTCAAAATCCACGTGATAGTTGTTTGGCTTGTATGGCATGTACATGATGGTTGGGAATACATCATTTGGTGTACGTCTAGAAGCAGAAAGATCGGCCCCTACAGAAGGATGTGACGGCATTGGAGTATCATGAGAAGCTCGATCAGATGGATCGTCGAAAATGCCATTCTCATCTTGAATCATGGGATCAGTATTAGTTTTGGAAGCCATAAGAGACCTGGAAAACAAAATGAAAAAGAATTAGAAGAAAAGAAGAAAGAAAAAAAAAATAATAAAAAAAAATAATTTTTTTTTTTCTAAGTATGGTTTGCGGGTCAAGTTAGAAGCGCAAAGTAGACTTTGCGTTTCTAGTTAGATGCGCAAAGTACACTTTGCGTTTCTAACTAGACTCGCAAAGTTGATTTTGCGTTTGTAGTTAGACACGCAAAGTAGACTTTGCGGGTCTAACATGATCTGAACACTATACTTAGAAATTCAAAAGAAAAACAAACACTAAACAAGAAGGTTTGCGTATCAAGTTAGAATCGCAAAGTACACTTTGCGTTTCTAGTTAGACGCGCAAAGTACACTTTGCGGTTCTAACTAGACTCGCAAAGTTCTGTTTGCGTTTCTAGTTAGACACGCAAAGTACACTTTGCGTTTCTAACTAGACTCGCATAGATCACTTTGCGGGTCAAACATGCTTGACACAAAAACCTTAACATAAAACAAATAAAGAAGCACAAGATAGAATCGCAAAGTAAACTTTGCGTTTCTAGTTAGACCCGCAAAGAATACTTTGCGTTTCTAATTAGACACGCAAAGTTTACTTTGCGTTTCTAGTTAGACCCGCAAAGTTAACTTTGCGGTTCTAACTAGACGCGCAAAGTAGACTTTGCGGGTCTATCAACCTTACAAAAACCTAGAGTTCGCGATTCTCAGACCCGAAAACCACAAAAACACAAAATTAAAACAAAATACAAAAAATTAAACCAAAATAGAACATACCTGAGTGTCGATTAATAGGTCTAAACAAAACCTAATATGTAAATTGATCAAAAACAACACGAATCTGGAGTTTTAGAGATCGATAAACAGTAAAAGAACGCAAGTTAGATAAAAACACGAACAGGGGATGAAAACAAAACAAAGAAATAGTATACTAACAAACGACAATCATAGAACGAAAAACACAAACATACCTGAAATTCCAAAATAGCAATCTGAAAAAGAATCAGATGAGAATTGAAGAAGAAGAACACGCAGAGATAGTGGAGGGAAGATGACTAGTCAAACAAGTTCAAATGGAATAAGGAAAAGAAAAAAATACACACTTTTACTTCTATATATTCTAAAAACACATAAAAAATAACTATGAGAAAATTACCTGATAAGCCCCCATTACTCCCTTACACAAATGCACAAAATTTATCAAATTAGTTTAGCATTTGCATAGTAATTTCAGAAATACTTACCTGATGAATTTCTGATCAACACAAGAAGTAATTAATCAGAATCATTCACTCCCCCTCAAAAACAGAATATTCTCAGATAAAGAACCCAGATATGTACAGACCATATAACAAAAATGTTGGGTCTGAGATTGTTGGGTCTGAAATATGCCAAGGATGGTTACTACTTCTAGTTCAACATGGTTACTACTTCTAGTTCAACATGGTTACTACTTCTGAAGTTAATGCTGCTAGAAGAACTTGGTTAATACTTCTGAGGTTACTACTTCTGTGGTTAATGTTGCCAGTTGTAGTTAATGTTGCTGGAACAAAGTTAATGCTGCTAGAAGAAAACAGTTAATACTTCTAGTTAATACTTCTAGTTAATGCTGCTAGAAGAAAACAGTTAATACTTCTAGTTAGTACTTCTGTTATTAATGCTGCTAGTTGATGGTTAATGTTGCTCAACAAGATTAGTACTGCTAGTTCAAAGTTAGTACTGCTTGAAGAGATTAATGCTGCTGAGCATGGTTAGTACTGCTAGAGTTAATACTGCTCAGAGTATTAATGCTGCTTATGATTAATACTGCTTATAAGATGGAGATCTGTATGGAAAGGATGTCAGCTGGATAAACTGAAGATTATGGAAAGCTTAGAGATAATGATGGAAGATATTCTGAAGATATTTTATTAATTGGAATTAGCTTTTATCTTTAGTATATATATATATTGTATTGTTTAGAATAAAATATATGAAGTGAAAAATTATAAGATCTAGAGAGAAAAACAACCTCAAGGCATAGATCCTAATTCTAGAGAAGTAGAATTCGTATTGGTGAGCCTGTTCATCAATATTGAGGTTGAGTGTGTAATCTTGTAACTTCAAAGCATTCAATACAAGTTTACAGTTTGTTGATTATATTCTGTTTTGATTTTCTGTTTGATTAAATATCAAAGTGTTATTCCGCAAACTTCTTTGATATTGTTTCTGAGAATTAATTCTTGTTGAGAATTCGATCCTGACAAGTGGTATCAGAGCAAGTATTCTCAGAAACCTGCAATCATCATTCTTCCTTGAAATCAGAAATCATCAATGGCTAAAGTTTCAGATTCTTCAAGCACAGAAATCCCCACAAAGGTAATGTCTAATCTTTGCTCTAAAACTTGTATGGAAACTGTTAAAAGGTACAGGGATCACAACCAGACAATGAGTGATGACCTTAAAAGATTAGAGAGAGATATAAAAGACTATGTAAGAATTGTTGAGAGTTTTGAGGAACAGATCAAGAGTTTCCAAGCCAATGAGCTTCAACACTCTTATGACTCAAACTACTGGAAGTGGGAGAAAGATCAGTATGAGTCTAAGCTTAAACAGAAAGAAGAGGAGAATGAGAAGATAAAGAGTGAGTTTGAGAAAGCAAAGCTGGATATTGAGAAATTTTCCAATGCTTCTAAAGCAATGGACTCTTTGCTCCAAACTCAAATCCATGACAAACTTAGAAGAGGAATAGGTTATAACACCACACCACCACCATACAACAACAATTACATCCCTCCTATATCAGACTTGCTAGAGACCAAGAATAGGAAGGAATTGTCTGATGAAGCCACTAAGGTAGATCCATTAGACAAAGTGGTGGTTGAAACAGACTCTGAAGAAGAGTACTCTAATAATAAGAGTAAGGAGAACACTGTGAGTGGTGAGATTCCCCTAGAAAATCACATTATCACCAATGAGGGATGTGGAAAGACTTGGGTCAAATCTAAGGACATAGAAAAGACAGAGGGAAAGTCTGGTAAGGTCCACTACAAACAGACAACAGTTGTGAATCCTGTCCCTTGCAAACAGTGTACTTGCAATAAATCTGAGCCACAAAAACATGATAAAAGGAGGGGAAATCAAAGAAACTGGAATAATCAGTGGGCACAAAAACAAGGGGTTGATCTGAGTAAAATCAATAGACCAAAACCTTGTTTTATCTGTGGAAAGCTTAATCATGTTGCCAAATACTGTTATTTCAATCCTATCAACCAAAGAGTTAATTTTCAAAGACAAACTCAAAACTCCTTTGGTTATAGGAAGCAAGGAAGGAATCAAATGGCTGAGAACAGAGCACCTAAAAAGTCTCATGTTCAAAACAAGTTTGCTAAAACTAAGAAAAATACTTCAAATAAACAAATGAGTAACTTAAAGACAAAGAAAGCAAACAACTTTGCTCAAGTTTGGGTTCCAATTACAAAGAAACCTGTTAGTACTGCTATCCCAGATAGTATTGCTAACAAGAATAGTGCTGCTAACTTGATTAGTACTGCTAACCAAGTTAGTACTGCTAACAAGGCTAGTGCTGCTTCTAGTAGTAATGCAGCCAAGCCTATAATCTTGACAAAGTACTCAAGTCATGAGATTCCTAAACAACTCATCCAGACCAAACTGACAGATTATATTAATGAGAAAGGTCAACCCAAGACCACTTTGGCCTGGGTTCCATCAAAGACTAACTGATTTATCAAGTGTGCAGGGCAATCAAAAGCTCAAGAGGAAGAGCATTTGGAATGAAGAGAATGATTGCTCTTGGAACATAACAAAGAACATGGATTGCCTTCAAATTATTTAAAAGATTTGATGGAGGACATGTTTCTTTTGATCCAGCAGAAGGTAAGAAAAGTGAAAAAGGTATAGTTTCAAAAGATAAAGTAACTTTTGAAAATTTTATGGTATATGGTACTACTAACCTTGTGTCTGTAAGTGTTTCAGGTTGCTAATACTGAAAGGTAGTTAGTACTTCTAGTTCAGTGAAAACTGTCAGACTGTGTTAATGCTGCTGGTATGTGTTACTACTGCCAGTTTGTGTTAATGCTGCTGATAAGTGTTACTACTGCTAATGTAAGTTTTCTATACCTAAAAATGATCTTCAATGATTTAATGTCAAACCTGGATATCAATCAAAAAGCTTTTATCTGTATCCAAGGTTTGTACAAGAAGTACTTAATAATGAATTGACAGACATACCTCACTTTGATGAGGTATATGTACCTAAACCCCCTAAAGGCAAGGTTTTCTCAAACATGAGAAGATCTGCTAGGGACTCTGAAGGAGTTGACACCCCATTGTTCTCAACAATGATGGTGGTGTCCCACAATCAAGAAGGTAAGGCATCAGGGTCAAAGCCCTCATTAGACCAACCCACTGATGACCTATTCATACCTTCCACTACAAAGCATAAATCTTCAGATTTCTTTTGTCAAACCAAACCATACTATATAAGGAAAAGATACAGAAGGTTCCTTCCCTTCTTGTATCCTCAACCTCAAAACCTACAAGCCCTCTGATGGAGCATTTTTCATCAGAGAATATCCAAAGGGAAACCATAGAGGTGTCTCCCAACCTCAAGAAGGTGCTCAATAAGGAGATGCAAGAGCATATGGGTTGTAAGGCTCACACTACTGACTTTGCACAAAGTGCAGGACAGGACAGTGTGAACATATCTAAGACCTTCCCCATGGCAACTTTAGATGAGTAATTATCTAAAGGTCCCAGGTGCCAAGAAACCAAGGGAGTAGAAGGTGCTTCTGCTAGGCAGAAGATCTCTACTAAAAGATCCAAGGATCCTTCAAAGGTGGTAAACACATCTAAAGGAGGTGAGGACAGTTTAACTACAAAGAATTGATGGATACACTTGGTACAATTTGTCTGAAAGTTGACAATCAAATTATGGAGATAAAAGAGATGAAAAGATCATGATTATTTCAAAAAGGGGGAGACTTAAACATCTGAACTTGAGAAGAATTGAGAAGGAGAATCAAGTTGATATGAAATCTTATTTTGAGGGGGAGATAAGTGAAGAAGCTGAAACAAAGCAGTAACTACAACAGAAACAGAAAAGAAGATAACAGCAGAAACTGAATCAAGAAGAACTAGTAATTGCAGAAAGTTTTGAAATTATCATAAAGACCCTATACTGAAGAACTTAACTTCTCAGTTTTGAAAAGTTAAGTTAGGGGGAGATTGTTGGGTCTGAGATTGTTGGGTCTGAAATATGCCAAGGATGGTTACTACTTCTAGTTCAACATGGTTACTACTTCTAGTTCAATATGGTTACTACTTCTAGTTCAACATGGTTACTACTTCTAGTTCAACATGGTTACTACTTCTGAAGTTAATGCTGCTAGAAGAACTTGGTTAATACTTCTGAGGTTACTACTTCTGTGGTTAATGTTGCCAGTTGTAGTTAATGTTGCTGGAACAAAGTTAATGCTGCTAGAAGAAAACAGTTAATACTTCTAGTTAATACTTCTAGTTAATGCTGCTAGAAGAAAACAGTTAATACTTCTAGTTAGTACTTCTGTTATTAATGCTGCTAGTTGATGGTTAATGTTGCTCAACAAGATTAGTACTGCTAGTTCAAAGTTAGTACTGCTTGAAGAGATTAATGCTGCTGAGCATGGTTAGTACTGCTAGAGTTAATACTGCTCAGAGTATTAATGCTGCTTATGATTAATACTGCTTATAAGATGGAGATCTGTGTGGAAAGGATGACAGCTGGATAAACTGAAGATTATGGAAAGCTTAGAGATAATGATGGAAGATATTCTGAAGATATTTTATTAATTGGAATTAGCTTTTATCTTTAGTATATATATATACTGTATTGTTTAGAATAAAATATATGAAGTGAAAAATTCTAAGATCTAGAGAGAAAAACAACCTCAAGGCATAGATCCTAATTCTAGAGAAGTAGAATTCGTATTGGTGAGCCTGTTCATCAATATTGAGGTTGAGTGTGTAATCTTGTAACTTCAAAGCATTCAATACAAGTTTACAGTTTGTTGATTATATTCTGTTTTGATTTTCTGTTTGATTAAATATCAAAGTGTTATTCCGCAAACTTCTTTGATATTGTTTCTGAGAATTAATTCTTGTTGAGAATTCGATCCTGACAAAAAACACAGACAACAAACATAAAGACATCAATATTAAAGATGATCATATTGAATATAAATTTTGTAACAACTGAATATATAAACTTTTAAACACTAAACAAATTAAAGTCTACTCAGTATAATATCCCAGATTTATCAATCAGTTGAAATCAAACAGGAGTTGTTGAATACAGAAACATGTTTCATTGTATATCAAGGTTTCATTGTATATCAAGTTAAGACATGTTCAGAGTCAAACACTTGCAGGTATCTATTCAGTGTGCTCGCATGCGATCTCTGATTAGCTTCAAGAAAAATGTAATTCTAAACATAAAATGAAGAACTTTGCATGTACAGGCACTAAGTCATCAAGAATTAAGATTTTCACAAATTTACAGGTTTATCGCAGCTCGAAATATATCACCAAGTATCAAGAGATGTGTGCTCATTGGCATCTTTTAGCTGTGTGCTCATTGGCATCTTCACATGAGTGTGCTCTTTGGCATCTTGTAAGTGTTGTGCACTTTGGCATCTTTTAATCAAATAGTTCATTAAGTAAAGAACATGCCGTAAACGTAACTTTCTATCTGACCCTATTGCAGGATTTGGGTTAGCCGCTCCCAGACCAGTTGGCCTTAGGGGACTAGGTGTCAAGCACCCCTTGAAACTTACTTTCCCGGATCAGAAAGGCTACATCGACATATTGTTAGAGCATAAATCTGTTGAATACAAGATCAATAATACTGAAGGTCAAAGTTGAGAAAGTCAAAGCTGCTAAAGTCAAATCTCATTAAAAGTCAAAGACTATTTTGTAATATGTCAAACTTAGTTGTATTTGTTTTTGTTTTTAGTTTTCTTGTATTAGGTGGTTGTATAAATACTTTTTCTCTTTGTATTTTCAGTAGAGAACTAATTTTGAGAATCATTCAGTTGTATCAGAGAGAGAAAGAGAGTTCGTTAGAGAGAGATTTGTAGAGAGAGAGTTCTAGAGAGAGAAAGTGTAATCTTGTGAAATTCAAAGTAATCAAACAGGTAATTCATTGTGTTTAATCTTGTTTATTTGATTGTTATTGAATAGAAACTAGAATCTGGAACACACAATTGGTATCAGAGCAAATCCAAATCGAAATTTCAAGAAAATTCAGAATGTTTGTATCCGTGTTCTTCAAGTCCATATTTGATTTTTGAGTTTTAGTGAGTTTTTTTGGAGTTGTAATCGATTAAGTGTTGTTAGGAAAGTGAATTCGATCGAGTTTGTATAGAAAGATTTGTCAATTGCACTGTAATCAATTCGAATTTTCAAATTTTTGTGGTTTTTGTGTTCACGAGTTCTTGACACTGTATCTGATTCAAATTTGTAATTTTTGTGTATTTGATCGAAAATTAGTGATAGTTTTGTGTTCGAGTTGTATAGAAGATCAAATTGTTGAAATTTCGAGTTAGGTTTCTAGGCTTAAATGAGTTGTTGGTGCGATTTAGTTCGATTTTAGAGGTTTGCGGGTGTTCTTCAGGTTTGCGGGTCATTCATCAAAGATATGTACAAGTTCTTCAGAGGTTTGCGGGTCATTCAAAGTCTGCGGGTGTATTCAACAAGACACGCAAAGTGAGATTTGCGTTTCTTCGAGAATCGAGAAGCTAAGTTTTGCGGGCTTAATGACAAACGCGAAGTAGAAGGATTTGAGTTCAGAAGACAAAATCGTGGTTTGCATTTGTAAACGAGACACGCAAAGTTTATCTTGCGGGTGTAACTAGACACGCAAAGTTTATCTTGCGGGTGTAACTTGACACGCAAAGTGTGTCTTGCGTTTGTAAAATGAAACGCAAAGTTGACAAAAGCAAAGGATTTCTAGAAAACGCAAAGTTGAGTTCAGAGATGTTGTGGTTTGCGTTTCCTTCTTGAACCGCAAAGTGGTGGTTTACGTTTCCTTCTTGAACCGCAAAGTGGTGGTTTGCGTTTCCCACATGAACCGCAAAGTATAGGTTTGAGTTCCCCGTATGACACGCAAAGTCAAGATTTGCATTTCCCACTTGAAGCGCAAAGTGTGGAGGACTTAGACAAATTTTTCAAAACTATAATATGCCCTTTAATAGTGAATTTTTTTTTCTGTAGGGGCGCTGCCCCTTGATCCCGCAAGGGAGTTGCCCCTTGACCCCACTCGCTAACCGGGTAGCGGGACCCCGTGCTAAGTTTGCCTAGGGGGACATAGTTCTTTTTGTGATTAAAATTTCTGATTTTATATTTCAAGTTTTCTGTATTTTCTTGATTGTTTCATTTGGACTAACGATCAGTTCTAGTTTCTTATTGATATATTTTTCAAACAGGATTAAACAAGATGACATCTAAAGATGCACTTTCCATTGGCACCGATGTCAAGCCTCCAGTTTTATTCAAAGGCAAGTATGAACAATGGAAGGACAGATTCTTGGATTTCATAGACAGGCATTCAAATGGAGAGAATATTCTTTTGTCTATCACCAAAGGTCCAATGGTTCCAATAACAGTTCAAGTACCTGATGTTGACTCATCTGATAGTGAAGATGGAACTGAGGAAAGAGAGCAGAAGATGAAAACAGTGATAGTGGATATTTCTCAATATTTTGAAGATCATAAAAGCCGATACAAAGCAGATAAACAAGCGAGATCATTACTTCTTCAAAGCATTCCAAACGAGATCTACATTAAGATTGATAGTTATAAATCCAATGCTAAGAAGATGTGGGATCAGTTGCAAAAGATGATGATGGGATCAAAGGTCGAAAATCAGATGAAAGTGGCGAATTGCATTAATAGTTATGAGGAATTCAAAGCTAAGGAGAATGAGAGTTTGGAAGATACCTATGAAAGGTTTGTATTGCTTCTGAATGAGCTGACAAAGAACAAAGTCAAAAAGAAGCAGTTGGAAAACAATGTCAAATTTCTGAGTATCCTACGCCCTGAATGGAAGAAGCATACAAGAAGGATGAAGCAGATGAAGGATTTGAATGAAATTCCATTACATGAGGTATTTGAGACATTGAGGCAAAATGAAGAAGAAGTAGAAGAGAAAAGAGCTGAGAAGAAGAAGGCAGAAAAAGTTCTTGATCCGATTGCTTTGGTAGCTGGAGAAAAGAAGAAAGAAAAGAAAGAGAAGAAAAAGAAGATAGTTCTTACGAGTTCTGAGTCAGATTCAGTTACAGATAGTGATGATGGCAAAAGTCTGAAACAAGACATGATACTACTGACTCGTGTTTCTCAGAAGAAAATTTATAAGAAGTCGGGATCAAATTCTCAACGCTATTCGTCATCCAGTTCAAAGAATCACGAGCATCGACAAAAAGTGGAAGGAAAGAGGTATGAAGAGGATAGATATGTGGAGAAGAAACCGGATGAGAAGAAGAAGTTCGTGAATGACTACACAGTTGTTGAGAAGCCAGCAACAGATTCCATCAAATGCTACAATTGTGGCAAGATGGGTCATTTTGCAAAAGATTGTCGGAAGCCGAAAGTTCGCAACTCTCAGTACTATCAGAACAAGTTGCTTTTGGAAAGACAGCAAGAAGTGGGTGTCGCTCTAATGGCTGAAGATGAGTTTTGGCTGGACTACTCAGAAGGAGAAGAAAAAGTGAAAGAAGAAACAACTCATATTTGTCTCATGGGCAAAGAAGTAAATGATGACGAGTCAGATGATGAAGAAGTTAATGAGGTGTTAAACTTATCTGAAAAAGATTTTATTACCAAAATGGAAACCATGGTGGTTGAGCTACAAAATTTACAAAATAATCTGAAAAAGGAAAAAGAAAAAGTTTCTAAAAAGAACAAGAAGATCTTTGAGCTTAATACGTCTGTTATTTCAAACAAAGATCTGATTGATTCTTTATGCAAGTCTGATTTTGATTCTAAATCTCAAGTAGATTGTTCTGAAAAGAGGATTTCTGAGTTTGAAGGTAAAGTGTCTAAATATGAGTTTGAAAAGACAGAATCTGCACTAACTGTTTATAAACTGCAGGTTGAAAACAAGAATTTGAATAAGAAGGTAAATGGTCTGGAAGCAAAACTTTATGCGAGAGGTCAAACAGATCAAACCATTTTTCTCAATGCACCAAATGAAGAGGCTGATGTTAAAGAGAAATGGGGACTTGGTTATGAAAACCCCCATTATCTTAAGAAAGCCATCAGAAAACAACCGACACTTTATAACTATGATTTTCTTGCTTGTATTGATAAACATACTCATTTAAAACCCAAATTTGTTACCAAATTGTCAGAAGAAGTTGAGGACCAAGAAACTGAAAATAGAAAGAATAAAAAGAAAATGCAACTACCATTTAACTATGAAAAGTTAAATGATAGTTATCTTTCAAAAACACCAAAAGTTCTTTCAACTGACTATTTTGTTAGTTATTCTGCTTCTGAGATGAAGGCAAAACCTGCGATTGCAAAGGTTTATGTTCCTGCATCTATTCTTGAAAGCAAAATAGTCGAGCATGAAAATGTTTTATCTGATGAAAAACTTTTGGTTGATATACAACAAAATGTATTTTCTACAGTTATAAAGAACACTGTTTTTCAAAGTAAATCTACAAAGTGTTTTACAGTTTCTAAGGTATCTCAATCTTCATCTGATAATTCTGTTGACTTATTTGAATCTGCAAATGATTTTTTAAATTCTGATGATGGGTGCATGGAAGAATTTGATATGTTTGATGTCAATTCTACACTTCCTGATCATTCTACTTGTCTTAAAAATAAAAGAGTGTTACCAAGTGATGTTCATATTGTTGAATCATCAACTAACATTGGTGAATCAGTTTCTGTAACTGCTGATTACTATGCTCAAGGTAAGAAACATAAGAAACAACGATTACAGAAACAGAAATACACTGGTACACGAAAGTATACTCAGTCTCGGAAATCTGTTTTTCCTAATAAATCTATATCTTATATTTCAGATTTAAGGAAGAAAAAGTTGAAAGCTCAATCCGAATGGAGACCAAAACGGAAGGAGGATGAGATAGCCGGATCAGTTTCTGATAATTCTTTTACTAGTCAAGTTAGTAGTGATAAAGATGTAATTGATCAATTTGCTTCAAATAAACAAAACCTTGTAACTTCTTACAAGAAATATTCAATAAAGCAATTGATTCAATTATCTCTTATTCCTACTACATTTTATTCTAATTATCGGAGAACTGATTTTGCTTATTTTCATAATTCTTCTGATTGGTATGGATCTTATCATGTTAATTCTTCAAGATCAAATGCTTTTCAAAGTTTTCAAAAGTACAGAGGGTCCATTTTCAAGTGGATACCAAAATCTTGTGCTAATCCGTTGGGCCCGTTTTTAAATGGGTACCTAAAATTGTTATTGCCTGATTTCTCTTGCAGACCCGACATATGTGGTACTTGGATAGTGGATGTTCCAAGCATATGACTGGGCAAAAAGCTTTATTGTCTAACTATACAGAGAAATTCAGTGGAAATGTCAGATTTGAAAACGATCAACTTTCACCTATCTTAGGATATGGTGACATTATTCAAGATAACATAACGATCAGTAAAGTGAGTTATGTCGAAGGCTTGGGGCACAACTTGTTTAGCATTGGTCAATTCTGCGATAAAGGGCTAGAGGTCAACTTCAAATCTAAGAGTTGCTCGGTTCATACTGAAGACGGCACAAAACTCTTAGGTGGATATCGAAAGACAAACCTCTACACCATCAATCTTTCCAAAGTACAGATTGACAATCAAGTATGCTTGATGACAAAAGCTTCAACGCAACAAAGTTGGCTCTGGCACAGACTTTTATCTCATTTGAACTTTCGTTATATCAACAAACTGGTTCGTGGGAAATTGGTCAAAGGACTTCCTGAGCTGAAATATAAACGAGAACACTTATGCGCAGCATGTGAAAAGGGTAAGATGAAGAGAGCCGCACATAAACTGAAGCCTGAACCAACCACTAGTTCTCGGTTAGAATTGTTACACATGGATTTGTGTGGTCCAATGAGAACTCAGAGTTTGGGTGGAAAGAAATACGTGTTGGTTATTGTGGATGATTACTCAAGATACACGTGGGTCAAATTTCTTCGATCAAAAGATGAGACGTCCGAAGTTCTCATTATTTTCTTAAAGATGACCCAGGTGAAAATGCAGCGACAAGTCAAGTTTCTTCGAACGGACAATGGCACAGAGTTCAAAAACAAGATAGTTGAAGAATATCTCGAATCGGTCGGGATATCACATCAGTACTCTGCTGCTCGTACGCCTGAACAAAATGGAGTAGTCGAAAGGCGAAATCGGGCGCTAGTCGAGGCCGCTCGGACTATGCTTAGCTAATCGGACTTACCTCTATTCTTGTGGGCAGAAGCTGTGTCGACTGCATGTCATACTCAAAATCGGTCCATGATACATCGCCGTTTTTAGAAGACTCCATATGAGTTGATCAACAACAGAATACCAACTATCAAATATTTTCACATATTTGGGTGTAAAAGTTTTGTTCTTAATGACAGAGAGAATCTGAATAAATTCAGTGCTAAGGCGGACGAAGGCATCTTTATTGGTTATTCTTCAACATCAGCAGCATATCGTGTTTATCTGAAGAAGTCAAAGACAGTTGTTGAGAGCGTTAATGTCACACTCGATGAAGAAATGGCTTCTGATCAAACTAGTTCAGAACCCGTTATTACTGGAGTATTAGCTTCTGGGCAGATCAGTCCAGAACCTGTTTCTACAGCGACAAATTCGAATAATGCTTCTACTTCTACTTCACATTTAACTGATTTAGATTTGTTATTTGAATTCTTTTATGATGAGTTTATAGGTTCTAATGTATCTAAATTTGCTGTGACTGACAGGTTTGAAGACACAACTTGCAATCATCCAGTCACTTCAGATGTCATAACTGAACAAGCATCCCCCGTTCAGTCTGAAACTCACATTCCTATTGTTACTCCTACAGTTGAAGATGCACAAGCAAATGCTGATCCAGAAGTAACTGTTTCAGTTGGTTGTGATATATTGTCTACTCAACAGCCAGAATCTGTTGTTCCAACTGATACTTCTGCACCTGAGTCTTCAACTGCAAAACCCCCTCTTGTTATTCAAGATGAAGAATCTGAAAGTGGATTTCTAGATGATGATCATATTCAAATTTCATCTACTCCACTCCCTCATGAGCATCGCTGGACCAAAGAGCATCCATTACACCAAGTAATTGGAGATCTCAACAAGCCTGTTCAGACTAGGTCAGCGACTCTTAACCAATGTATGCATGACTCATTTCTCAGTAAGATTGAGCCAACGCGAGTATCAAAGGCTCTTGCTGATTCGGACTGGGTATCTGCTATGCAAGAAGAGATCAATCAGTTTGAAGCCCTAAAGGTTTGGAGATTAGTTCCAAAACCAGAAGGTAAAACGGTGATAGGAACTAAATGGGTATTCAAGAATAAGAAGGATGAAGATGGTATCGTCATAAGAAACAAAGCTAGACTTGTTGCCAAAGGTTACCGACAAGAGGAAGGGATAGATTATGATGAGACGTATGCTCCAGTAGCGCGTATAGAAGCAATCCGCATGTTTCTAGCCTACGCAGCTCATAAGAATTTCACAGTTTTTCAGATGGATGTGAAAACAACCTTTCTGAATGGTATTCTTAAAGAGGAAGTGTACGTGTCTCAACCAGAAGGGTTTGTCAATCCAGATAAGCCAGATCATGTCTACATCTTGGACAAATCCCTCTATGGTTTAAAACAAGCCCCTCGAGCATGGTATGACGTTTTATCTAAATTCTTGGTCAAGTCCGGTTTTTCTAAAGGTAAGGTTGATACTACTTTATTCATCAAAAAGGAAAAAGCTGATATTATTCTTATTCAAATTTATGTTGATGATATAATATTTGGTTCTACAAATTCAAAATTTTGTAAAAACTTTTCTAACCTCATAGTGTCACGTTTTCAAATGAGTATGATGGGAGAGATGAATTTCTTTCTCGGATTACAAGTAAAACAGTTTTCTACGGGGATTTTCATTAACCAATCTAAGTACATTATGGACATTCTTCAGAAGTACGAAATGGAAACCTGTAAACCTATTGGAACCCCGATGGCACCAGGTACTAAGATTAACACTGATCCTTCGGGTAAAAGTGTTGATGTTAGGACTTATAGAGGTATGATAGGTTCGTTAATGTATCTTACTTCAAGTAGGCCAGATATTATGTTTTCAACATGTTTATGTTCTAGATATCATGCTGCTCCTAAAGAATCCCATTTGGCTGCTGTCAAAAGGATTTTTAGATATTTGAAGGGGACTGCAGACCTTGGTCTGTGGTATCCTAAGGATACTGGGTTTCAACTGACTGCCTACTCAGATGCAGATCATGCAGGTTGCATGTTGGACAGAAAGAGTACTTCAGGTCATGTTCAATTTCTTGGAGACAAGCTCGTTAGTTGGGCATCAAAGAAACAATTATGCGTTTCCACATCGACTGCTGAAGCAGAGTACGTAGCTGCTGCCAATTGCTGCTCTCAAGTCTTGTGGATGCGAACACAGCTGCGAGACTATGGATTCAAGTTTGATAAAATTCCAATCTATTGTGACTCGAAGAGTGCAATCGCGATATTTGCTAATCCTGTCCAGCATACGAAAACCAAACACATTAATGTCAGGTATCATTTTATAGAAGATAATGTAGAAAAAGGAACAATTGAACTTTATTTTGTAAAGACAGATTATCAACTTGCAGATTTATTTACCAAACCCTTAGATGAAAAGAGATTTAATTTTCTTGTCTCTAAGCTTGGTATGTTAAATCTTAAGACATAATCGGTTGTTACCTAATAGAGTTACGTATTGTTAATTTTCATCATTTTCTTTATTTTTTATGTCTGAAGGATATCTGCACTTTAATTGTTTGCTCATGATCTCAGGGGGAGTAAGAGAAGATTTTAGATGATCTACATTATTTTAAGGGGGAGCATAACTGATTTCTGCATTTTACTTAACTGACAAATTTTTTGTAATGCATGATTTTAGGGGGAGCTTATCAAAAGGAGTAAGACTATGATTTCTGATTACTTAAGATCAGAACTCGTTCTTTAATCGTTTTACTGTTTTATGTACTTTTATTGTTCGAATAAATTTTGTGAATAAATTTTTGACTAGACTTTCAGACTTATGCAGGATGAGAGAGGATGACACGATCATATCATTTTTGACTTTAGCTGACTTTATGAGTATTAAAATTGAGCGAAAAGGTAAATTTCTTATCTTAATCTCAAATGTATCTGAAAGAAGGACAACTTTCAGATATAGAAAACATGTTCTTAAATGTTCAAACCACTTCCCAATTCTTAAACAGGTTTTATAATTTAGAAGTGTGATTTTAAATGTTTTCATTTTATTTTTTGTGCTTCATTGATAAACAAACCGTGTGTTATCCAAAGATTAATACTTGTGTATTGTCTTTTCATATACTTTCAAGTATTCACACACACTGGTTTGATTTCTTGTTCAAATAGTTCTTACCATGTCTCATATTGAAACATAATTTTTTCGATGGTAAGACACTTCGCTTGTATTCAAAGAATTTTGAGCGATATTTCATTTCGAAACAGTCATTTCAAGAATGTCTATAATTTGTTTCGTATAGACAAATATCCATTATTCTTGACCTTAAGCTTTGATTGATATATCATTTCATTTCTGATCATTTTCATACAATTTCAGATTTTCAAGCAAGTCTTTTGCATTCATGTTCATTCATGCAGTATACTTGTTTGAAAATATTTCAATGTCTAAAAATGCTCAAATTTTCATGATTATATTTTATGAGTATACATTCGTCTGACATTTGTATATGAGCTTTAACTGTTATAGTTAAATCATCTGAGCAACATTATGCTTTTATAGGAAATATGGGTTCTTTGTGCTAGGAATTATCTGAACTTCTATGGAATCACGTTAACCAGTGATTTCTACCCAAGAAGTTAATCCATAGAGATTGAGTGTGAGGAGTCAAAAAGAAATGAGTGTGGGTTGTTCGATGAGGTAAAATGGAAAAGAGAGTTTGGTTAGTAGTGCACTTAATGATTAAAAGAAAGAGGGTGTGAGATCAGAGTAAAAGAATATCAAACTCTGCACCAACTACTTTCTGAGTCGGGCAACCACATTACTAATGTTTCACATTTATTCGTGAACGTTATTGAAACAGGCAACTAGCCCATGCCAACTCTTGACTAAACCCCACAAGCTACTCATTTTCTTCTCTAAAAGAAAATGTTTCACATTTTAAAGGGGACGCAACACATAATCTATCTGATTTTCATTTGGAAAATCTGGATATTGAAAAAGAAGGAAGTCTGCCCCACCTTCGCACTTCAATCATGTACATTGAGTCTGTGTTTATCTACTGTTGTCTCAGTGGTTTACACAACTTTGAGCCTTATTGAAAAGCAATCATCATGTTTAATTCTTTCTACACATGCACGAACATACAAGGAATTTGTTTCTTTGTCATAACATTCATAGAAATTGCCTTTGTGGTGTTTCGATGATTGGATGGAAGACCTGGGGGAGTGAACATCAAAAAGCTCCTTTATATTGTGTATTTGTTACACACAGTGACTTCGTGTTACTGACAGGCATTTTAACTGATTCATTTGTTGATTCAGGAGTTACATGTTCTTATTTTGTCTGGATTTGTAAAGATCTAGATGAATACTTGGTTATGGATCACAGAATCAGAGGCTCAGTTTGACATATCATATTGGTCAAAGACATTTCTTGGACGAAAAGTTTTGATGATATAGATGCTTAAATCATCAAAAAGGGGGAGATGATATGAAGAAATGTTAAAGTTTTGAAGTTTGGAAGAAATGATATCAAGAAGTGGTAAAGTTTTGTGAAGTTGATTTCTGAAATGTTCAAGTCAGAAAGTTCAAAGGGAAGATTTGAAAATAATCAAAGAATTTTTGAAGATTTGAAGAAATTTTCTTTGAAGATTATTTGCTGAAGCAATCTGAGCTGAATTTGAAGATAATTTCTTTCCAAAGTCTGAAAGTGTTGTGTGAAAGTTTTGGGGAGATTGTTACTCGTTTGAAGACAGTTTTGGAAAGAAGACCGTCAAAGAAAAAGGGGAGATTATTTTGACAGAGCTTAAAGTAAATACTGAATTACTAGAGTTTTTCAACAGTGATCTTGAATCCAAAGGGGGAGATTGTTAGAGCATAAATCTGTTGAATACAAGATCAATAATACTGAAGGTCAAAGTTGAGAAAGTCAAAGCTGCTAAAGTCAAATCTCATTAAAAGTGAAAGTGTATTTTGTAATAAGTCAAACTTAGTTGTATTTGTTTTTGTTTTTGTTTTTAGTTTTCTTGTATTAGGTGGTTGTATAAATACTTTTTCTCTTTGTATTTTTAGTAGAGAACTAATTTTGAGAATCATTCAGTTGTATAAGAGAGATAAAAAGAGTTCGTTAGAGAGAGAGATTTGTAGAGAGAGAGTTCTAGAGAGAGAAAGTGTAATCTTGTGAAATTCAAAGTAATCAAACAGGTAATTCATTGTGTTTAATCTTGTTTGTTTGATTGTTATTGAATAGAAACTAGAATCTGGAACACACAAATATCCTAAACCCATTCATACCAATAGAACATGACTTTCGATCTGGTTCTATTGTAGGATTTCTGTTCGATCACTCCCAGATCAATTGACCTTAGGGGACCAGATGTCGAGCATCCATCGGAACTTACATTCCCAAACCAGAAAGGTCACAGGTACAAACTTTTAAACTCAAGGATTTCTGTATTATAAATGCTTAAAAATAAAATCATCTCAATAACGCAGATCAATATTGAATAGCTTAGCCCATATTTTCATTACGATCTACAATTTTGATCACTTAGGTTGTTCAAGCAAAGTAAACCATAAATATGCCGACTCACATATCTTTAAAGCAGTATCTAAAGCGTCAAACATGTTGCTGACTTTTCTATGTTTGAAAGATTTGAACGTTGAACATATGAAACTTTAAATATAAACAAGGTGACTTGTCAAAGATTCTAGACACACATTTTATTCAACTGAAAGAAAATCTGAAACATTAAACTTTATAGAATAAAATTTGTAAAGATTTAAACTTTTAAATTCAACATGCCAAGTTTTGAAAGCAGAAAATTAAATCGTTTTTCATCTAAAGCTTTTGTAAAAATATCAGCAAGTTGATATTCAGTTGGTACAAAATATAATTCAATAGTACCTTCTTCCACGTGATGCTTTATAAAATGATATCTCATGTCTATGTGCTTGGTCTTTGTGTGCTGGACTGAATTGACTGATATAGCAATTGCGGACTTGTTGTCACAATACATTGGCACTGTCTTGTACAGCATCCCGTAATCACGAAGTTGCGTTTTCATCCACAGTACTTGAGCACAACAACTAGCTGCAGCGACGTATTCATCTTCGGCTGTTGATATTGACACGCAGTTTTGCTTTTTCGACGCCCAGCTTATCAGTCTGTCACCCAGAAACTGGAGATGACCAGAAGTACTTTTCCTGTCCAATTGATTACCACCATAATCTGCATCAGAATAAGCAATCAAACTATAATCAGAACTTTTAGGATACCATAATCCTAAATAAGGAGTTCCTTTAATATATCTAAAAATGCGTTTGACTGCTAAAAGATGAGATTCTTTTGGTTTAGCTTAAAAACGGGCACACAGGCACGTTGAAAACATTATGTCTGGGCGACTGGCAGTAAGATACATCAGTGATCCGATCATCCCTCTGTATGTCTTTTGATCCACAGCTTTTCCACCTGGATCCAGTTCGAGTTTGGCACCGTGAGCCATAGGCGTGCCGATTGAGGTAGACTTGTCCATTTTGAATTTCTTCAAAATGTTAAAGACGTACTTTGATTGATTGATGAATATTCCATCTGGAAGCTGCTTCACTTGTAAGCCGAGGAAGAAATTGATTTCTTCCATCATGCTCATCTGAAATCTAGAGGTCATTAAATCAGAAAACCAAGTACACAAAGATTTGTTAGTCGCACCGAAAATAATATCATCTACGTATATTTGTACTAAGCATATATCAAGATTAGATCTATAAATGAAAAGAGTGGTATCTATGGAGCCTTTGGTGAAGCCGGATTTGACTAGAAAGGCTGACAACTCGTCATACCATGCCCGTGGAGCTTGTTTCAGACCATACAAAGCTTTATCGAGAAAATAAACATAATCAGGACAATCTTTGTCAACAAATCCCTCTGGCTGAGATACATATACTTCTTCTTTCAATTTTCCATTGAGAAATGTTGTCTTGACATCCATTTGATATACGGTGAAGTTGCGATAAGCAGCGAAGGCAAGAAACATTCTGATAGCTTCCAATCTGGCGACGGGTGCAAATGTTTCATCATAGTCAATACCATCTTCTTGTCGATATCCTTTGGCTACTAACCTTGCTTTGTTCCAAATGAGGATACCATCTTTGTCTTTCTTATTCTTGAATATCCACTTGGTACCAATTATGCTCTTACCTTTCGGCCTTGGTATAAGTCTCCACACTTTTAGAGCGTCAAACTGATTGAGCTCCTCTTGCATTGCTAAAATCCAGTCCGGGTCTTCCAACGCTTCAGATACTTTGGTAGGTTCAATCTTGCTTAGGAAGCAAGTGTACAAACATTCGTTGGAAGAAGCTGTTCTGGAGCGAGTAGAAACACTTGCTTGAGGATCCCCAATAATTTGATGGATTGGATGAGATCTTGTCCATTTTGTTGTATGAGGGAGAGGATCAATTACATCAGAAGATGAAATAGAAATAGTTTCATCTTGAGGAGGAGATATCTCAAAAATCTCTGAATCAGATTCGGGAACAATTTGCTGAATAACATCATTCTGTGTTTCCTCCTGAACTGATTCCTCTTGAGCAGATTGATCTTGAATAGATTCTTCTTGAATAGGTTCTTCAAGAATTGGCTCAGTTTCTGATTGAACATTGTCTTATTGATCCAATTCTTGTTGTGTCGATTCTTGTTGAACAGGAGGGACTGGAGCAACATCATTGTCAGAGATGGATACAGCGGAATTTGGAATAGATGAGCTCTCAGTTTCCTGATGCAAAACATTAGAAACATTTTCAGAATTAGTTCTAGACACATCATCATAAAAATTTTCAAATAGAAAATCAAGATCAGAAAAATTAGGAGAGGGAGTAGAAGAATCCTGGTTATTTGGTGAAAGAGCAGGTTCTGAACTGATTTGTTCAGAAACTGAATTTCCAGTAAGTGCGGGTTCTGAGTCTGAGTGACTAGAAACGAAATCAGCAGCTTCGTCAAACTTTACATTGACAATTTCTATGACCTTTCTTGCAGAGGTCAGAAAAACTCTATAAGCAGCAGAGTTTGAAGAATAACCCACGAATACTCCTTCGTCTGCCTTTGGACTAAACTTGTTGAGATTCTCCCTGTCATTCAGAACGTAGCATTTACACCCGAATGACTTGAAATACTTGATGTTCGGTTTGATCCCGTTCATAAGTTCATACGGTGTTTTATTGAAGCGACGATGAAGAATTGATTTGTTCTGTGTATGATATGCAGTTGACATTACTTCAGCCCAGTAAGACAAAGGTAAACCTGAATAAGCGAGCATTGATCTGGCGGACTCAACAAGCGTTCTGTTTCTTCTTTCAACAACGCCGTTCTGTTGCGGAGTACGTGCAACAGAAAATTGTTGTTGCATTCCTTGAGACTCATAAAATGCCTGAAGAATACTGTTTCTGAATTCAGTGCCATTGTCAGATCTTACCACTTTCACTTGCTTCTGCTTATTTGTCTGAGTTGTCTTGATAAGATTGATAAGAACTTCAGGAGTCTCGTCTTTTGACTTCAGAAATTTTACCCAAGTATATCTGGAGTAGTCATCAACAATCACCAGAACATATTTCTTATGTCCTAAACTCTTTGTCTTCATTGGACCACACAGATCAACATGCAAAAGATTAAGAATAGCCGATGTACAGTGTTCAGGTTTAGGCTTGTGAGGAGCTTTCTTCATTTTTCCTTTCTCACAATCTTGGCATAGATGGTCTTTCTGAAAACGGAGAACTGGAAGACCTCTCACTGAATCATTCTTGACCAGACGATCCATATACTTGAAGTTAAGATGAGCCAGTCGACGATGCCAAATCCAACTTTCACTGATAGAGGCTTTGGATAGTAAACACAAATCTGATGAGGTTTTAACTCTAGAAAGATCAATTGTATACAAATTAGATCTTCTCTTTCCAACCATTAAGTCTTTGCCACTATCATTCTTTACAGCAACCCTTTTTGATTTGAAGCTCACTTCAAGATCTTTATCACAGAATTGGCCGATGCTAAACAAGTTGTGACTTAGACCCTCAACATAGCTTACTCTTTTGACAGTTATGTTTCCTTGAACTAGATCGCCATAACCAAGAATTGGAGCTGTCTCACAGTTACCAAATTTCACACGACCGCAACATTTATCTTTAAAATTAGAAAGAAGTGATTTGTTGCCAGTCATATGTTTTGAACATCCCGAGTCCAGATACCATAATTGACTAAGCTGCACACACAGAAACTACACCTTTTTAGGTATCCATATGCTTATGGGTCCCTTGTTAGATTTATGCCTTTTATTTTTCACAAATTTATTTTTCATACAAGAATGAAAGCAATTATCAATAGAAGATGAAACACAATCATCAGAATCAGAACTGGAAGAAGCATATGAGATATTCTTTGATACATCAAACATTTGCTGAAAAGAGTATTTTGGGTATTTATTACATGTAGCAAATGTATTAGTATCACAAAGACTGTCTACACAATCAACTCCTAACAGTTCAGATTCTAAAATTTGCTGTTTCATCTTCCAAATCTGCCTTGATGACTTCCTCACAGTCCGATCTGAAGAAGAAAAATCAGAAACATTAGAATTTTCAGATAATACAGTATCATGTTTCTTTGACTTCTTTGATCTCCTTCTTTTACGCTTCTTTTTATAAAATTGAGAATTTAGAAGAAAAGAATTATCAATAATTGAATCAGAAGAAGAAACTTTATCAAAGAAATCAGTCTTATCATTTGACATTGAAGAACTAGCCTTAGAGTGAAAATTTTCAAAATTTCGCAAGTTTGGAGGAGGTTTGTATTTCTCATTTGAAGTGCAAACTGAGTTTTGCGCGTCCAACTTCATGCGCAAACTCTCAGTTTGCGTTTCTAATGTGGAACACAAATGGTCATTGTTTTTCAAAACTTTAGTCTTTTCCTTTGAATCTTTTGAAAATCCAGAAGAAAATTTATCTTCAAAACTTGTTTTTATTATAAAAAGAAGTAAATCATTTTCTAAACAAGTTTGAAGATTTTATTCTTTCAATCTATCTTCAAGATCAACTATCTTACCTTCTAACACTAACGGAGGAATATATTTCTTAGTATCATAAGATACCGTAGATACATTTTCCTTTGCAATGTTAGTAAAAATATCAACAAAATCTGTTAAAAATGAAGATTTATTGGAAGATTTGTCATTTAAAAGATTTTGAAATTTTCTGGATTTCTTAGATTGATCAGGAAAATATTTTGCATTTTCAGAGGTGTAAACAAATGGCATTTCCATCTTCTTATTTTTCATCATTTTCACATTTTCTTCTTCCAAAATTTGTTTCTCAGTTGTCCAAAAGAATTTAAACTGAGGAGCATATCTTGCAAGAGTAAACTAATCATATTCGTATAAAGTAGGAACTTCATTTTTAGCATTATTTAAAAAATGCGGATTTTCGAAACCAAGTCCCCACTTTTCCTTTATAGCTTCTTCACTCCTTGGTTTATTCATGTAAATTGTTTGCTCACACTGTTCTCTTTTATAAAATTTATTTTCTAAAACAATTATCTTTTCAGAAAGGATTTTATTTGAAGAGGTCAGTTCAGTCAATGAATCATGATAAGTCTGATTTGAATTTTCAAGATCAACTAACTGCTTTTGAAATTTCTCTTTTGTATCAATTAAAATTGATTTTTCATCTTTTAAAGAAATCTGCAGTTTATCAATTAAATCATACTTTTCTTGATTTTTAACTTTTTCAGAAATGAACTTTGAGCGCAAATCATGCAAAGCAGTGATAAAAATATTCATTTGAGATAAGAAGAAATTATAGTTAAACTCAGAATTTACCTCAGAACCATCAGATGATGTATCCTCTTCCTCATCATCAGAATTGTCATTACCTATAAAGCACATGGCCGCTGTTTCTTCATTCTCAGCCTCATTGTCCGAATGATCCAACCAGTACTCTTCTTCGGCCAACAGAACGGTTCCACTTTCCTTCTTTTCAGCGAGAGCCAACTTCTTTCGGTAAAAAGAAGCATCTTTTATCACTTTGACTCTGCATTCCTTGGCAATATGTCCAGGCTTTCCACAGTTAAAGCAATTCATCACCTTTTTCTCATCCTTCTTCTGTTCAACCACTTTAGCTGGTTCATACTTTGGAGTGTATGGTTTTGAAGGAACACCAGGTTCTATCTTCTTAGAACCAGAAGAAAAACGTAGATTGTTAGAACCAGATTTGTGCTTGAATCTCTTCTGATAGTGCTGAGTCAAAAGTATCATGGCCTTTTCAAATGCTTCGCCATCATCATCTGTTGATCCATCATAAGTTGATTCAGTCAAAGCTTGCTCAGCTAGTTGACTAGCTAAAAGAGCAATGGGATCTACTGACAGAGGCTTGTTCTTCTTATCCATTTTCGCCTTCTTCTCCATAACCATAGACTCATCTGTCATCAGTATTTCAAATAACTCTTGAATAGGCATGGTTGAGATTCTAACATCATTTCTCATTCGATGGCATGACTTATTCTACTCAGGTTGTAAAGCATTCAGAAACTTCAAGTTTGCCTCCAACTCAGTCTTGGTAACTTTGATCTTGTATAAATCGTTGATAACAGCCCATAATCGATCAAATACATTCTTCAAGCTTTCTCCATCCTTAGCCTTGAACTTCTCAAAATTGTTCATATATCTAGTTTGACGCAACTGAGTTGACATTGCAGTACCAAGCATGATCTTTTCAAGTTGAGTCCACATCAGCATAGGATTCTGTTTGAAGCAATCGATTCTGTTATAAATGGAGTTGGGAAGAGCAAGAATCAGATTTGATTTGGCCTGACTATCAGCTTGATGTCTTAACACTCATCTGCATCATATTCCCTTACTTCTTTCACAACAGTGGTAGCAGGTGTAGTAGAAGTAGCTGGAATCACTTTTCTTGGAGTTTCCATAGGACCCTGAGTCAGTGATTTCATCATATTCTCCCCATTTGGTTGTCTTTCAATAAAGTTGATGAATCGATCCTGCCATTGTTCAAATTCATTCTCATTGATGAGAACAGGTGGACGAGTATTGGACCCCAAAGACATCATGAGGTCATTCTTGTAGATTTGAGCTTGCAAAGACATCTTGTGAAAAAGTCAGAAAAATTCAGAAAAAATTTCCAAGTAAGAGAGGCCCGCAAACTGATGGTTTGCGTTTGTAAAGAGGAACGCAAAGTGAGCTTTGCGGTTGCTTCGTGAGACGCAAGGTGATCTTTGCGTTTGCTGAATAGAACGCAAACTGAGCTTTGAGTTTGTAGAACATAACGCAAACTAAGATTTGCGTTTGCTTTCTGAAACGCAAAGTAATTCTTTGCGTGAGAAAACCTCTCGAGTGAGATACTTTGCGGGTCAGAGACTTCGCGGGTCAGAGACTTCTCGGTTTACTTGAGAAATGCGAACAGATGGTTTGCGTGTTAGACTAGAACCGAGAAACAATCTTTGCGTTTCCAGAGAGAACCGCAAACCTGAAAGTTAGAATGACACTCAAACCTGAAACCGAGAAACAATCTTTGCGTTTTCTAACACAAAAGTTAGATCATCATATCTAAGAGTGAAAGAATGAGACGCAAAGTATAAGAATCATACGCAAACATGTTTGAATGACACTCAAACTCTCAAGTATAAAATGCAAACTGAATCATGCAAATTATGATAGACACGCAAAATTCACATGAATGACACGCAAAGAATGACATGTAAACTATGAATAACCCGCAAAGTTCTTTGAATTAAACTCAAATAACTTTGAATGACACGCAAACTAACAAGAGTAAACACAAACTTCATAAACTCAAATCAATCAAGCAAGATCAGCTACAACTTCGAAATTAATCCAAGAAAAGCATACACTGAACTTCGAAAACTATATTCTAACACATTTTATCAAACAATTTCAATCAAAAACAACAAAATCTAAAAATTCAACAAGAACAGAACGAGAAAGTCGTTTTTCTAGAAAATGTAAAATCTGCAAACTGAAGATCTAAACAAGATTTTTATGCTAAACTCAAAGAAACAATTATGATCGATTAGTAGAAACGAAACAATTAAGCCCAAAAACAACACAAATTGATCAACAAACAGTCCAAATTTGATGAATAAGCAAAAAACGAGATTTTCTTGAAAAATCAAGAAAATCAATCGAGTTTTCTGCTTAAATTCACAAATCCAGAAACAAAAACACTAATCTCTCAATCTCTCAGGATTCAGATTGCTCTGATACCAATTGAGAGTCCAAAGATCTCTGATTCGTTAGAGAGAGAAAGTAGAGAGAGAAAGTGTGAAGCGCAAAGTAACAAATGTATTGAATTGTACGTATCTCAATTGTTACAAAACAAAGGCGCAAAGGGGACTTAAATACCCCTAGCCCTTACAAACAGAATACACTACTAAAAGCATTAAAAGCTATAAAATAAATACAATGATTACTACAAAATTAGACTTAACATTAACCTTAGTGGTATTCTTCACCTTGGTCGATTTTTCAGCTTTAGTGACCTTTTCAGCCTTGGAGACATTCATCTTCACTTTAGCTGATTTATCAGCTTTAGTGGCAGTTGGACATTTGCTTGCAATATGGTCAGTAAAACCACAGTGATAACATTTTCTATATTTGAAAATGGTTTTATGACCAGAAGTAGAAGGTTTTGCAAGTTTAAGATGAGCAGGTCCAGCTCCAAGAATGCCTTCATCATGAGATCTGGGAGGAATTTTTATTTCTTCAGATCTTGTGGGTTTAAGGTCAATCTTTAGCTTTGGAGGATAGAGATCAAATATTTCTATCACAGATCTAGAGGATTGATTCACTAAAGGTTTAGAAGGAACTTTCAGCTTTGCTTTCTTGGTAGCCTTATGAGGACGAAGAATGGATTTTCCTTTATCCGCAGACTTAGAGGCTTTGGATTTTTCCTCAGGGATAGAATTTGAAGAAGAAGGATAAAATTGATCATAAGAAGTGTCAGAGATAGGAGTGAGAAACGTTCCAAACTTAAGCATGGAACTTTCTTCTTTAGGCTCATCCTGTGGTGTCGAAAAGCCAAGACCAGTTTTTATCACTTTCAGGAGTTTGAGCATTTATTATCTCAGAGATCTTTGTTGATGATTTGCACCATTTTTCAACATGATCCTTTTCTGCTTTTAGAGCAGCGATGGCTTGTTCGCGTTCAATGCTGATGATTTCATTTATAATGACTTGATCTTTTAACTTCTCTTCTAAAAGAGTTAGTTCTCTGATCTTTTCATGATATTTCTCTAGCTCTTGAGTTAAATGAAAATTTTTGTTCTCAGCTTGAGTTTTGTCATTTAGAGCATTATAAAGATCAATAGTCAGCACATCAACAGCGCGACTTCTCTTAGCTTCAGGCAGAGAGGGATTAGTAGAGATAGATACCTGAGATGATATGTAGCTCATAGATGGTTCAGATGGTTCTTCCGCTTCTTATTTAATCTCCGCCATGAGGCAGAGATTAGCGACTTCTTCTTCATCAGAACTTGATTCTTATGATTCAGCCCAGTCATGTTCTTCAGCGATGAGACCTTTACCTTTTCGCTTGTAGCTTTTCATCTTTTGATATTTGTTCTTCAGCTTTAGGTATTTTTCATCACTGGATCTTCTTGATGTAGAAGGCTTGAAGACCTTTTTAGACCTACACTCACTAGCAAAGTGTCCAATCTTTTCACAGTTATAGCAAGTGGCAGTAGCCTTATCAACAGGAGTTGATTTTGTCTTTTCAGTGAGAGAGAGAGGCTTATTTCTTCGGAATTTGCTCTTTCTTGCAAATCTCTTAAAAGAGTTTGTCAAGAGTGCTAAGGATTCATCGAACTCTGAAAGATCAGGGTCTGATAGATCCTCAGATTCAGAATCTAACTCAGTGATGGTGAGAGTAGATCGCTGAGATGGAATTATCTCTGAAGAGACTAAAGGAACAAGAGTTCTTTTGGAGTCTTTAGAATCTTTTACAAGATTCTTCTTTAAGAGATTCGATTGCTCATAGTTGAGCAATATTCCATACAGAGTGCTGAGAGAAAGAGAATTTAAGTCTTTTGTCAGCTTAAGACATATTGAATAACTGTCCCAGCTTTCAGGAAGACATTCTAAGAATTTTGTTAGGACCTCAGAATTAGAATAGGTCCTACCAATGGTTCTTAGATCAATGATTAAGAAGTTAAACCGCTGATGAACGTCAGAGAGAGATTCATTCTTACCAGCGATGAAACTTTCATACTGTCTTACCAAGTTAATCTTTCGAGTCTCTTGGATTTCAGTGGTGCCCTCATATTGAACACATATGGTTTCCCACATTTCTTTAGAAGTTTTCAGATGCATGATGGAATGGAAAACTTCATCAGGCAGAGCCATTGAGATAATGGTCTTTGCTCTTGCATCTATACCTACTTTCTTTTTGTCTTCATCACTCCACTGTCTTATTTCCTTAACGACATAGCGTTCAGGGACAACTTCAGTGGTGGCAGTAGCGGGAACTACAGCTATAATTTAAACCTCTTCAACATGAGTACTTTTACAATCTTCACAAACTTGAAAACTTCTTCAAAACTTTGAAATTTTCGCTTTGACTTTGCTTTCCTTTGAAATCTATCTTTGAATTATCTCAACCTTTTTGATGAATTTTGAGAAATCAGAATCATCAAAACTTTATCAATTTCAGCATCTCCCTCTTTTGGATATGATCTTCCCCATATATCAACATAAGCATAGTCTTCATGACATACAGACAATCTCCCCCAAAATAAGAATTAACAATCTCCCCATGAAAGAATATCTCTAATTGATCAGAAGTAGCCGTCAATTCAAAAAATGTATTCATCCGAATCTTTTCAAATTCAGACAAATTAGGATTGGTAAAACTGAATCAACATATAAATCAGTTATCATGCCTGTCAGTAGCACAAAGCCACTGTGTACAACGAATGTACATTGGAAAGGAGATTTTTGACGTTCACTCCCCCAGGGCTTCTATTCAATCATTTAAAAACCACAAAGGAATTTTCTACGAATGTTAGGACAATAAAACTTATTCCTTGTGTGCTCGTGTAAGTGTAGCAATGATTGAAGCGGTTTAAAGCTTTAACGGGCTCAAAATGTTGGTCCCGGAGGTGCTTAACAAGTTTGTAGAAAGGGGGGGTTGAATACAAACACAGAAATTTAAAGTTTAATAAATTGTTTATTGATAAATCAAACACAATTTAGAAGTTTGTTGTGGAATAAGATTAAGACAGACTCAATCTAAGCAAACTTAAGAAACACTAAGATGGTTGCACAAGAATTTCAGAGAATGGGGATTAAGGAATATAGAAAACAAAGGTTTCTACTTGGAGTTCAAGGATTGAGCACACCCTCCGATGGAGGGGTGAACTTCCTATTTATACCCTATGCATTAAATGCATGGCAGGGCACTTTACACGTGGCGTTCACTGATTGGTTTTGGAAGTCTGACTTTGGGAGACATGCTTTCAGCCGGATCATGAACAGTGTAGTTGACAGAGTTGTTGTACGAAATGTGGCAGAGGCATGTCCGTTCTGACACATCGTACTGAGTTGTGCAAGGTAAGACAAAAGGAAACTTGAGGTATAAGTTTTGTGATCATTCGATCGCTGAATATCTCTTTCTTCAGAGATATCAAGAGTTCAGCGATCGCTGAAGCTTTCCTCATGTTCGCGTATAAGTAGAGTTGTCTTTGCTTCACTGATATCCGCATCAGGTCATTAGTAGACTTCTCTTTGTTTAGCAGCTTCGTCTTCGATTCAGCTATGAACATCAGTTGACGCGAGACTTGTCTTCAGGGATTACGTTACTGTTTACATCAGAACTATCTGCGATAACTGAACAGACTCAGTTTGATCACTGATAGTGAAACACATACATATTAATTGTTTATAAGAAAGAATATCATCGATAACTGAACAGACTCAGTCTGATCGCTGATGGTGAAACACTAATACATATTAAACGTAATTTTCACTAAGTACAGAAAAGGGTCGTTATCAAATCACTTAGATAGTTTGGATCAACACAAAATATGTGAACTATTGAGACAACAACAGTATTACAAAGACTCAATGTGCATGAGAAAGGGTGTTGAGAAAAGAATTAGTAGCTGGTGGGGTTTTAATGCAAGAGTTGGCATGGGCTAGTTGCCTGTTTCAATGAAGGTCACGAAGAAGTGTGAACCAACAGATTATGCGGCTGCCCGACTCAGAAAAAGTTTAGTGCAGAGTTTGATATTCTTTTACTCTGATCACTCACCCTCTTTCTTTAAAACATTTGAGCTCGCTTCTAACCAATCTTTCTTTTTCATTTTACCTCAGCACACTTCCACACTCTAATCTTTTGACCCATCTCCTATCAATCACTCATAGGATTACATCCGGGGTAGGAAACACTGGTTAACGTGAATCCATGGAAATCTTTTAGGCACTCACACTGGATCCCATGTATCTTGTCCTTAAAAGAATATGTTGCTCAACAGTTATCTTGACAGTTAAGCACCACATATCATTATCAGAAATTGTATACTCATTAAAAATAAGAATGAGATTTGAGCAATTTAAACATTAAAAGATCTCTCAAAAACAATGAAATTGAAATCATGAAATGAATTCAAGTGAAGTGTTTTGAGAATTTGACAATGATACGATCAGATCAAATATCATGAAGAAAAATATTTGGATATCAAAGAATTGAAAGATGTTTATATGAACAAGATGTAAACAGATTATCAATGAAAGCACAAAATTTAGAAATGACGTCTGATACTCAAACAATGTAGAATAGCAAACGGGAGTATTGCCATCGAAAGATTTATCTTTTGAGACATGGTAATAAAAAGTCAATAAAAGTACTGAACCAATGTGTGTGAGAATACTTGACAATATAAAGACACGATAATACACAAGTATTGATCTTTTGGAAACACATGGTCAGTTAGTAATCAGAGTACCGATATGAAAAAACATTTAAAATCACACTTAGAAATTCATGAAACATGGTCAGTTAGTAATCAGGTTTGAACGTTTAAGAAAACATTTTTCACATCCGAAAGTTGTTCTTCTTTCAAATATGATAGAGTTTAAGATTCATAATGATATACCTTCAGTGTAGAAATCGTAACTCCCCCTAAAATGAATATGTATCTATTAAGCTCCCTTTGACAAAAACATCAAATACTCCCCCTATGTATCTGTAAAATGTCAAATCGTTAGTAGAAAACAATATGAATATAATTATTATTCTCATTTCTCTTTTCTACTATCTCCCCAAAAAAAATATGACAGTGAAAATTTTAACGAACTCCCCCTCAAATAAACAAAAAAAAAACTTCCTAAAAAAGATGTATCTTTTCAGCATCCTTAAGAAGAAAAAACATTTAAGTCCGGGTTCTGAACAGAATTATCTAGAAGCCATCGTTACAAATTCTCTGGTGAGAATAGTAACTCCCCATCTTTATCATTGAAGACCATGTCTTGAACTGCTTTATTCAAAAGCCAATGTTCTTAAACATTGAAGATCGAGTTCTTACAAAGAAATACAACAAAACCCTTACACTTGCAACAATTACACTTTGACCCTCTTTTAATCTTGAATACAATATTGACTCAACAAGGGAACTCACTTGCTGTCTTGGTAATTCGAATCACACACGGAAACAGATTCCCGAAAGATCAAACTCCTACTTAAACAGTACATTCCGATAATTAATTATCTGCTAACTGTCTCAAATATGGACGTCACTTGAATATGGACGTCACTTGGATAAGAGTGGGCTTCAGCCCATGAGGTTTAACCTGCACACGACGGCCCAAGCCAAATCCTCCCGGCTCTTAAGCGGTGCCCGACTTATGGGGCATGTGGGCCTCACCCACATCCGGCTCAAGGGAGACACGGGTTTCGCCTACACCTAGCTCAAGGGAGACGTTGGGTTTCGCTTACCCCTGACTCGAGGGTCAAGCGGGGCTCACTTACACCCGCCTGAGGGCTACGTGGGTCTCAACTACACCAAGCACAAGGGATGCCCGAGTAGGGGAGGAAGGCCCGACTAGATGCAGGTCTGATTCTCGCCTAGGGAAAAATCGATAATTCGATTTCCCCCGACTTGTGCACATAGCGGTGGCAACAAGGGTTTTCAAACCCAAATCGATTGCCAACATCGCACTCACAGATCCATCACTCACACTCGATTAAATCTCAATCTAAACACACGCATTAAATCCTTTTTAACCCATACCCAGACTTCATCTAATCCCCATTTCAAAGTCGATTGAATGCATAAATTTCATAAGACTGGACTAGCATTCAACTAGAACCACAAATCTCCAAACGATAACATTTTCTCAAATCAAGTAGAAGTTAGATTGATTACCTCCTGGAAGAATAACTCCCTATTTTATTCTCACAACTTCACGATTTGAATCCTTCCAATTTCAACCTTGTATTAAAGTATTTCTTCCCTTCTTCTTCCTTTCTCAGGGCCGCACCACCACAAAAGAAAATGACTGAGAATAAAACTTAGAATAGGGTTTTAGGTCTTAAAAGGATAATTTCTCAAGAGGCCCTTAACTTCTTCTCATTTACCCAAAAGGCCCACATTTTAAAACTTTTAAGAAAAAGGGGAAATGGTGGTAACGGTTATTACAATACTCCCCCTACCACTCCCCAAAAGAATTTCGTCCCGGAATTTCTTAATAAAAAAGGGAAGGGTACTTAGACCTCATATCCGTTTCCAACTCCCAGGTTGCCTCTTGACCCTTGTGGAATCTCCACTGAACCTTCTAAGTTGATATGTTTTGTTCTCAACCGCTTATCTTTCCGGTCGACAATCGCTTCCGATTCATCGACAAAATTCAATTTCTCGTCCACTTGCACTTCTTGCAATGGCACTGTCGATTCGACATCCGCTAAACACTTTCTTAGATTTGAGACGTGGAACGTATTATTTATGACCCTTAATCTTTCGGGTAAATCCAAACTGTACGCTACTTCTTCGATCCGTTCAGTAAGAAAGGGTCCAATAAAGCATGGGCTTAGCTTCCCTTTCTTTCCAAAACGGACCACTCCCTTCCAAGGTGCTATTTTTAACATTACTCTATCTCCTACTTGGAACTCTATATCCTTCCGATGCTTGTCCGCATAACTCTTTTATCAGTCGCGAGCTACTTTCAGCCTCTCTCGCACTTGAACGATTTTATCCGCGGTTAACTGAACCAATTCTGGTCCTGACAATTACTTCTCTCTGACTTCGTTCCAGCATAAAGGTGTAAGACACTTTCTACTGTAAAGAATCTTATATGGAGCAGCTTTGATGCTCGCATGATAGTTGTTGTTGTAGGCGAACTCAATCAACGATAGATGACTTTCCCACGAACCTTGGAAATCTAGAGCACACGCTCGTAGCATGTCTTCCAGTATTTGAATAGTTCACTCACTATGACCGTTAGTTTGCAGATGGTAAGTTGTACTCATATTGATTTGAGACCCCATTTCTCGTTGGAAACTCTTCCAAAACGTTGATGTGAACCGACTACCACGGTCAGAAATAAATGACAATGGTACACCATGGAGAACAAAAATCTCGTCGATATACAACTTTGCCAGCATACTCGATTCCATCGAGTAAGTCTCTTTGATAGGTAAGAAATGCGCCAATTTAGTAAGTCGATCAACGATGACCCAGATTGCGTCGTAACCCTTCAGGGTCCTAGGCAACTTATTCATGAAGTCCATCATGATCTGCTCCCACTTCCAGACCAAAATGTCTAATGGTTGGAGTTTCCCGTACGGTCGTTGGTGCTCCACCTTTACTCACAAGTAAGTCAGACATCTCCCCACAAAATAAGCTATGTCCTTCTTCAATCCCAGCCACAAGTAGTCTCGTCTCAAGTATCCATTGTTAGTGCATATATTTGTTGGATACAAGATCATGAAGACTGAAGGTCAAAGTCAAGCAAGTCAAAGCCAAAGTCAACTCTTAAAGCAAAGTCAAAGTCTCTTGGTAATAAAGTCAAAGTCAAAGTCAAAGTCTTGTATTTGTAATTTTGTTTTTAAGTGTTTTGTTGTAAGCGTGTGTTTAATAGGTATATGGCTAGTGGTCGTTGTAAGCTTGTTGTTGCAAGTTGGAAGTTAGAATTGTACGCAAACTGTTGTTCTAGACGAATTACATTCATTTGAAATTGAAACAGGTTGAGTAATTGATTTGTTATCATCTTGTTTGTGATTGAATTTGCAATTAGAACTTGGAATTAGGGAATAATAATTGGTATCAAAGCAGAGTTCAAGGAGAAATCGATCAAGAAAATGGAGTGGCACTGTGTCGTCTGAGTTTGGATCAAGTTTTGAGTTTTTGTGTGTAATTGGGATTGTAATCGAGTCTGTCGAGTTTGTATAGTGAAATAGATCAATCTTGTATTGGTTGGTAGTACATTTGCACTGTAATTCTCAATTAATTTTGACATTTTGTTAGTTTCGAAGTTCACGAGTTCATATACACTGTATCAGATCAATTTGTATTTTTAAATGAATTTCTTTGAAAGTCATTGTTTGTAGTAGATTCTAGATGTGTTAGTGTGAAAATTGTCAAAGTTACAGATCGAAATTCGAAGATTTCATAGGTTTTTGAGCCAATCAGAGTGTTTTTCTATCGAGATCTCAAGAACTCGCATAACCTTGAAAAACTCACATCAAAGAGGATTTCGCATAATTGTTTTGTCTGAAAATTTCTTAAGTGTAGAATTCGCACATGTGTGTTATGCGAAATGCATAGAATTCGCATGTGTGAGTGGTGAGAATTCCTCAGAATTCGTATAGCCTTGTATGCGAATTGTCAGAATTTGCATAAGCCCTTTATACGGAAGGTTTTGTGTTGAAAATATTTCCAAGGAAAGAATTCGCATGGTGCTTTATGTGAATTGCTCAGAATTCGCATAAGAGTGTTATGCGAATTGTTCAAGATTTCGCATAAAAAGGTTAAATTTTTTTTCTAAGTCCAGAATTCACATGTGTTAGTTATGCGAAAAGCTTATGTGAAGTGTATGTGAAAAGTTTTATGCGAAAAGTATTTTTCAAAAATTTTTCTATGTCTAGTTTTCACATATGTGTTGAATGTGAATTCCTAGAACTCGCATATAACTACATGCAAATTTTGTGTGTGTGCGAATTCTGAAATTGGTTTGTGTGCGAATTCTGTAGTTAGTGTGTGTAGTATGCGAATTATTGGTTATTTGTGCATGTGTGCGAATCGTGCCTGCGAATTATGTGTGCGAATTCTTTGTATTTCACTATGTGGTGTGAATTCCATACTTAGGAGATTTTTGGAAATTCATTTTTCTGAAAATTCTTTCTAATATTTTATGTATTTTGTGATTTCTCTTGGACTAACGATCATTTTCAAATTCTTAGTGTATATTTTTGAAACAGGATGACTTCAAGAGAAGCACTAGCTATCGGAACAGATGTAAAGCCTCTGGTACTATTCAAAGGAGAGTACGAACAATCGAAGGATCGCTTCCTAGATTTTATCGATCGCAATGACTTGAGAGACAACATCAGGCTCTCTCCGAAGGAAGGTGTTATGAAAACTCCCACCAAAATTCTATCTACTGAAGGAGAGAATGGTAAGGAGATTGTCAACAAGGAATACCCACTGCCATTGGATGAGTATATTAATGACTGGCTAGATCATTTATTCTACAAGGGATTCCAAACGAGATCTATGTCAAAATCGACAGTTACAATGCCACGTGCAAAGAGATGTGGGATCAACTAGAGAAGATGATGCTAGGATCCAAGATCGGCAACCAACTCAAAGTCTCGAACTGCCTCAACAACCACGAGGAATTGAAGGCCAAGGAGGGTGAATTTGCAGAAGCTACATACGACAGATTTGTGACTCTGCTGAATGAGTTCAGTAAGAATAAAATCAAGAAATCTCAGATCGAGCTGAATGTAAAATTCCTGAGCATACTGCAACTAGAGTGGAAGACATTCACTAGGAAGATGAAGCAAATGAAGGATCTGAATGAGATTCCTCTTCACAAAGTATATGAGACTCTTAGACAAAATGAAGAAGAGGTGGAGAAGAGATACAGATCTGAAGAGAAGAAAGAGCCAGAGCCAACTAAGTGCTATAATTGCGGAAAGATAGGACACTTTGCTAAGGATTGCCGAAAGCCTAAGGTCCAAAACTCTGAATACTACAAGAATAATATGCTCTTGGCCAAGCAACAGGAGGCTGGCAAGGCTGTTATGGCTGAAGATGAATTCTGGTTTGATCATTCTGATGAGAAGGAGAGAAAGAAGAAAAAGCCCATATGTGCTTCATGGGCAAACAAGAGACTGAAATTGAAGTTGATTCTGATGGAGAAGATACTGACGAGGTATGTGCTATGACTGAATCAGATTTTATTAATGAAAAGCATGTCATGATGGTTAAAATCCAAGAATTAGAGTCTAAGCTTAAACGTGAAAAAGGTATCAATAAAGAGAAAAACCAATCAATACTGAAACTTATCAAGGATATTGCTGAGAAGAACGTGTTGATTGAGGCTTTACATAAAAACATTGATACCAGCGCGAAAAAGAAGAATATAATTCACAATAAACTATCTGAAACGACTTCCAAATATAGACAGTGTGAATTTGAAGTAAAAGAAGTTTGTAAAAAGTGTTCATCACTAAAGAAAGAAAACAAATCTTTAACCGATAAAGTGAATGTTTTGGAGGAAAAACTTTACACTTTAATTAAAACTGAACAAACCATTTGTTGGTCCCGAAGGTGCTTAACAAGTTTGTAGAAGGGGGGGGGACTGAATACAAACACATAATTTAAAGTTTAATAAATTGTTTATTGATAAATCAAATACAATTTACAAGTCTGTTGCGGAATAAGATTAAGTATAACTCAATCTAAACAAACTTAAGAAAACACTAAGATGGCTACACAAGAATATAGAGAAAGGGAGATATGAGAGATATAGAAAACAAGGGTTTCTATAGTTTAGAAAGATGAAGGCTTCTAGAGAGTCAGACTTCAGATGGAAAGGTAATCTTTCTATTTATACCCTATGCATTAAATGCATGGCAGTGCACTTTACACGTGTCCTTCATTGATTGTCAAAGAGGGTCTGACTTTGGGAGCCATGCTTTCAGCCGTATCAAGAACAATGTAGTTGACAGAGTTCTTGTACCATTTGTGGCAGAGGTATGTCCGTTCTGACACATCGTACTGGGTGTGCAAGGGAAAGACAAAAGAGACTTGAGGCATAAGCTAAGTGATCATCGATCGCTGAATATCTCTTCTTTCAGAGATACAAAGGAGTTCAGCTATCGCTGAAGATTTTGCTCAGGTTTCTTTGCGTGTATAGATTTGTCTTGCTTCACTGATATCCGCATCAGGTCACTAGAAGACTTGGCTTTGTTCAACAACTTTATCTTTGTTTCAACTATGAACATTTGTTGACGGAAAACTTGTCTCCAGGGATTACGTCTAACTGTTTACATCAGAAATTATCAGCGATACTGAACATACTCAGTATTGAATCGCTGATAGTGAAACACTAATACATATGAATGTTTACAAGAAGGATCATCAGTGATAACTGAACAGACTCAGTCTAATCGCTGATGATGAAACACTAATACATATTGTTTAAACGTAATTTTCATTAAGTATAGAAGTGGGTCTTTATCAAATCACTGAGAGAGTTTGGATCAACAATCTCCCCCTATTTGATAATGATAAAGTAACTGAAGAAAATTACTTTAATTCAAAATAAAGAATAATAAGGACTCATAACATACATGTCCCAATTACTATTTTGAAGGATCTTTTACAGTACTGATTGGTTTAAGTATTTCATTGAAATTTTCATTAATTTAAAGAAAGAATTACAAGATATGAAAATATAAAGTACAAGTGAAGAACTAACTATTGTATAACTAATAGATTACAAGAATTAAGAAACTAATCTATCAACTATCTAGAGAAGACTTTGGAGGATTGATCATATAGTTAGGTATTTCTTCTCCTCTTTGCCTTCGATCTGAAGATTCTAGACTAATGATTGTCTTGATCGATTCAGCTAAAGGAGAGAAGTTACACCATAAGAATAAGAGATCCTTGAGATGACTAAGAGGACAGATAGGGATCTCAGAGACTCTTTGGAATCTGAGTTGTTCCTCATCATCTCTGAAGAAGATTCCAAAAGGATCTTTAAGTACGCCCAGGAATATATGGTCCACCAGGAGGCAGGGTTAAATCTAGAACTAAGAGATCAGGAGGAGGACCAAACAATGCTTCCTTTGAGAATTTGATGGAGGTGTCGCTTCTAATGACAACGACATTTTCAGAGGAGGAGGAGGCAGACCTTCTTTTGATTTGCCTTGGCTTAGAAGGAAGAGCAGATGGCACCTTTAATACTGCAGCGACTCTGTTGATGAGAGCATCATTGATCCCTTCAACATAACCTCTGTAAGTTGACATTGATTTCTTCAGTGCATCCTTAAACTCAAACCATTCCACGTAGCCGAAGCTTTCAAGTCTTGAGATGAACATTGCCTTTGAGCTTCCATCCTCTCTGGTTATCTCCATTGTTACAGAAGTTCGGTCCTTCTTCTTTCTTCCAGAGATGACAACGGTTATAATATTTATCGGGTCAGAGCGATAATCGATTTTTTGTTTACACCATTCAAGTGCTTTATCGTGGACCTCCTTTTCTTTTAAGCACTCCTCTTCAATTTCTTTGAGTAGAGTAGCCTGAAATTCCACTGGATTTTTCTTTAGCTTCTTGTCTTTGACTTGAGAAGACTGATCCTTTAGAGCTAGAGAAGCATCTTTTTGACATTTAGTTATCAGTTTCTCAGCCGTGACAGATTCTTCAATTTCAGCTTCAGTTAGGAAGTCGAGCTCTGTAGATGGAGTTTGAAGAGGGATCTTCAGTCGTTGACTCTCCAAATGAGAGATCATCTCTGTTCTTATGTTCAGTTCTTCCTCTGACCAATGAGCTGGTCTGGAGGGCCTTCCTGGGTGGAGCAGGGCTTCTTCTTCTTCTTCTTGTTCATCAATCTCACTGAATGAGATTGGGATTATTTGATCTTCAGCACTAGAGCCTGGGATAATTTGGAGTTATGATCCCTTAAGCAGGGGAGAGAATTGTCTGGACAAGAAGTGAAAAAAGAGTTAGTGTTTATTTAGGAAGGAGAAAGATAAAGGCTTAGAAAGAGACAGGGGTGGGAAAGATATAGTAAGATATGAGTACAATAGAAAGACATACCTGAGAAGGATGCTCCCCCTCAGATTGTGAAAATATGTTTAGGTTTCCCTCGGCAGCTATACCCTTCTGCTTGCCTTGGGAAGGAGCACCTGAAGAAGTTCCACTTATCCCCCTGCTATGACAACTTCTTTCGAAGTTGTCGCTGAAGAGACGTTTGCCGCTGAGAACCAAAGAGATTGATCCTCTTCATCATCGTCGTCGTCATCAGCTTGTTGCTCTTTCTCTTGATCTTGAAGATCAAGATCCTCTTCATCTTCTTCGTCCTCCTCTTCTTCAAGAACTTGATCAAGCACTAAAGTTGAAGGGGCTTTGTCAGCAACCTTCTCCCCCTCAACATGAGAGGGAGGTTCTTCTGTCTGGACTTCGGCAACAGCTTCCTCCATATGTTCTTCATGAAGCTCATTCTTCCCCACTTTATCATTATCAGCTTGAGGGATTTCAGCAGTTGAAGGAGTAGATTTTGCAGTTGCCAGAGATCGGACTTCAACCTCCAAATGCTCGAGACGACCCTCAAGGACAGGAATGTCTGAAGTAGCCTGATGAATAAATTCAACGGCTACGCTCAGAGATGTGCGATCATTCTCTGTAAAGGAAGGCGTTGGCATTGGAGCTGGAGCACTCAGTTTCACAAGCACTTGATGAAGCATTGAGGTGCAGGTGTCAACTTTCTTTATCAGGTCTCAGACATCATTTTGGAGGTTGCCGTAGAGTCCCTGAAGGAGTTGGACCTGTTGATGAGTTCCACCAAGGTCGTCATCTCTGTAATCTCTGATCAGTCTTTAGAAAAACAAACTTTCTCGAATCATCTTCATAATCTGTCTCTGAAACATAGTAAGCATCTGAATTGTCTTGAACTTTCAGAATTATCTCTTCTTGAACTTTCAGAATTATCTCTTCTTGAACATTCAGAATTATCTCTTCAGGATTATCTTCACCATTTGTCTTTGAAATTGATCTTTGTAGATGTCTCCCCCTTTTTGATGATTGTGAGCATCATGATCATCAAAACATCTTCAATTTCAACATTATCTTTGATCATCCCCTTTGTATTTAACGTAACAATCTCCCCTTTTTATGGTAAGTTAGACATTCTCTGTCCTTTTGATCTAAATAGCTGAATCATGAACTGTATATACCCAAATCTTTTCAAATTCATATATAATAAACATTGTAACCCTGATTCAACAAATGAAACAGTTAGAAGTGCCTGTCAGTAACACGGAGTTACTGTGTACAACGAATGTACAATTTAAGGAGTTGGTTTGATGATGACTCCCCAGGACTTCCATTCAATCATTGAAAAACACAAGGTTTATCTATGAATGTTCTGATAGAAAAACAAATTTTTTGTGTGCTCGTGCTTGTGTATGAAAGAATTTAGCACAATGATTGTGTTTCATAAGGCTCAAATTGTGTAAACTATTGAGACAACAACAGATATTACACGGACTCAATGTGCATGAAAGAGGTGCGAAGGTGGGGCAACTTTCCTTCTTTTTCAATATCTAAATCTTCCGAGTAAAGACTAGATAGCAGATATGCTGTGTTCCCAAAGAAAAAGAAACATTTCTTTGTTAAGAAAGAAACGAGTGGCTGGTGGGGTTAAATGCAAGAGTTGGCATGGGCTCACTGCCTTTTTCAATGATGGTCACCAAAGAATGTGAACGAATCATATTTTGTGGCTGCCCGGCTCAGAAAGTGGTTGGCGCAGAGTTCTGATATTCTTTTAACTCTGTTCTCATCTTTCTTTTTTACATTGAAGCTCACTTCTAACCAAACTCTCATTTACATTTTTTCGCTCCATACAATGAGAAAAACTCAACCAGATGAGTTATCTCCCCCACTCTTTGATTTTGACCCCTCACCCCTCAATCACTCTAGGATTACTTCCTGGGTAGGAAACACTGGTAAACGTGAATCCATGGAAGTTCTTATAAGCTCACACATGAATCCCATGTAAGTCCTATAAAGAATGGTTGTTTAACAATTTAACTTTAGTAGTTAAGCACAAAAATGTATGATGACATTGTCAAAATGTATGCTCATGAGATTTGAGCAATTGAACAATGAAGATCTCTCAAAACAAGATATTGAATGAATGAAATGAAATCAAGAGAATTGTTTTGAGAATCTGACAATGTATCAATCAGATCAAATGAAATGGTTAGGGTATCAAAGAATTGGATAATTTGTTTATATGAACAAATATAAACAATGTAGCAATGAAAGCACAAATTTGAAATGATGAATGATGCTCAACAACATTTGAAAGCAAACGAGGGTATTACCATCGAAAAATTTGGTCGTTATGAGATATGGTAAAAACAAATTCAAATGAAGTACTGAACCGATGTGTATAAATACTTTACAGTATAAAGACAAGATAATATACAAGTATTGATCTTTGGAAACACATGGTCAGTTAAACATTAAAGCTCAAAAATGAAAAACATTTAAAATCACACTTCTAAATTCATAAAATCTTTTGAGAACCAGAAGTGGTTTGAACATTTCAGAAATTGTTTTTCATGCTTGAAAGTTGTTCTTCTTTCAAACAATCAGAGATGTAAGATTAGAAGATACTTACATTTAAGATCCCCCTCAAATCATTATAGAATGATTTAGGTCAGATAAGCTCCCCTTGGATATTTTGCATAATATCCTTATCTGAACATTGAAGAACGGGTACTGATCTGTCATGTGATCAGAAGCCACAATCTTAACATTGAATTTCGGGTTCTAAATTGAAGTATTTAGAAGCCTTTGTCTTTGACATTAAAGTCTGAGTTCTAAGTTCTAGTACTTAGAAGTCAATATTTTGTACTTTGAAGTACGAGTCTTGATCTGTATATGATCAGAAGTCAAACATCTTGCTCTCCCTATACCTGTGGTACCTGCGAAATAGATTTAACAAGCTTTGGTACCCACTGGTATTTAGGTCCTGGTATGTTAGATTTAAGAATCCACTTCTCATTAGATGTATATCTTTTAAATCTATAATTCTGAGAAGTTATTCTGTAAGAACCGTACCAGTTATGAGCAGTTTTTCTCTGAACGAAGTCATTCTCTCTACAGTAACAACAGCAGATTTTCTTCTGTGCAATCCTGATCAAATGATTGGTAGAGAAATATATATCAGAATTACCAAAAGATTTACCTTTATGCTTAATATTCTTCTTGGCATTGGTTGTGGATTTGAATGATCTGTCATTCTTCTTCTCTTCATCAGGAGTCTTCACTCGCCAGACCATCTGATTTTTCTTAGAAGACTTTCCAAGAGATTTGATGTAAAAATTTGCTGAACCATCAATAGATTTATCATAAAACAAATTTGATGGTCTGATCTGACTTGATTTGACAATGATTGGTTTGACACTTTTGTTTTTCAAAACATTTTTATCATGAATAGAACTCAAAGCTGTTTTGAAAGAACGGACTGATTCTGTTGAAAGATTAACAGGTGATTGATTAATCACATCAGCTAAAATCTTTTCTGATAAATTGACGTTTGCATCTTCTAAGTTCTTTATCTTTTCAGATAAAATATTTCTTTCAGAAATAAGTGTGTCAAACTTCTTTTTCAAATCAGATCTAGCCATCTGTTCTTTAAGAATATCTGATGATAGAACAAATAATTTGGATGTGAGCTTAGATATTTCAGATTCAAAATATGAACGTTCTTGTTCAAAATATGTTTCCAATTTCTTGTTTTTCTCATAAATATCCTTGAAAATCCCAGCATTTTTCTTTTTAAATAATTTCTTTTCTTGCTCAAAAGACTGCTTCTTTTCTTTGAAAATATTTCTTTCTTTTTCGAGCAAGTCTTGTAAAGTAGAAATCTGCTTAGGAAGTTCAGTGTTTTTATTTTCAAGAACTTTTCTTTCTTTGGCAAAAGTGTCTCTTTCAGTGATTATAACTTTTTCAAAATCAGACACTTGCTTTGAAAGTTTAATGCATCTCAGCTCAAGATCCTTTTTCTCTTGTAAAATTTTCTTGGAAATCTCAGATGATTGTTGAGTTGAAGATAACTTCACATTTGATTTTTCTTTTTCTGCTTGGAGGCTTGTTTTCAGTTCAGCATTTTTCTTCTCCAAAGCAGATATCTGATCTTCAAAAGCCTTCAACTTGTTTTGAAGCTTGACTGATTCATCTTTCAGCTCAGATGATTTCTGTTCAGTCGTCTTCAGTTGGCTTTGAAGATTTGAAATCTTTTTGTCTTTCAGCTTGATTTCTTTTTCACAAGCTTGAATAGTATTTCCTTTTATTTCAATCATTTCCTCTTTCTCTTTAATCTCCTTCTCTCTTGCACTGATGATACCTGCATAATCAGATTTAGCCATAATAGCACACTTTTTACAGTCAGAAGTTTTATCAGAACTTGACAAATTTAATTTCAACTCCTGAATCTGTTTAAGAAGCTTTGAATTCTGATTTTTCAGATTGTCTATTTCTGCTTCTATTTTCGGTATCTCAAGCATGTACAAAACAGCCATATCTCTTACAGATAAAACAGTGTTTCCTCTCTCGTCTGTAATAGGCATCTTGTCAGAATGTTAGCTTAAAAAAATGATCGTCAAAAATCAGAAAATTATGAGCACTGACATATTTTTCTCTAGAAAGAAATGCTTGAATAAAAATGATCGTTCCCAAAAAACTTCAGAAAAGTTGACTGAAAGTCAAACTTGGATCACCACTTGAAAAAAAAAATTCAAAAATTTTCTATCTCTGGAACTCGCAAAACACTAAAACTCGCAGACCAAGTGAACTCGCAAAGAACTGTGCACTTAGAAACTCGCTAGACGTTATGTGCGCGTTTGAGAAACTCGCAAGTCACTATATGCGCGTTTGAGAAACTCGCAAGCCACTATGTGCGCGTTTCAAGAACTCGCATATCACTTGAATTAGTCGACCAAAACTCCCAGGCTTTGGTTTGCGCGTTTATGAAACTCGCAAGTGCCTGTTAGCGCGTTTTAACACTTAGAAACTTTTTCGAATACTTCAAACTCGCAAGCCTCTTTCAACGCGTTTCTGAAACTCGCAGAAGACGTTTGCGCGTTCTTTACTTGATGAATCTTGCGCGTTCTTCAGATGAACTTGCGCGTTTGCTATATCTTGCGCGTTTCGACACTTTCGTTCACAAAATCGATCCAAAATGCTTTAAACCTGCAAATTGATTCTACAAATTGTACCAATATGATCAAAATACATATTAGAACACTTTTCTATCAATTCAAACTAGCTAAAAACATGAAATTACAGTGCATTGATCTAGATACAGTGTTCAACTACAAGTTTTATGAGAAACACAATTTGAACAAATTGATCGATCTAGAATCAAAATTAGCTTATGTAACCTGAACAAGAATTAATTCTAGTGATGATACTTACACAACCAAATCAATTTCTTGATCCAATTGTACAAAAACAATAAAATTCGTGATCAAACAGTATATTCCAAGAAAACGAGTTCGTGAACATTAAAATCCAAGAATTAATCCAAATTTGATGCGATGATCCCTCTGGATTGGTTTGGTTTGCTCTGATACCAATTGATATTGTCCTTTTAATCAAGCAATTCAAACAAGATCAAACAATTATGACATTTATGTTCATGATCTAGAGAGAGAGTAGAGAGACAAATTCTAGTCATATATCTAACAATGTAAAGCGTACAATACTTCTAGTTACATGATTTACAAGGCAACATGGTATTTATACCAAGGACTAAATCACAAGCTTAACAACTAAGTAAACTCATATTTGACTAAACTAAACATTGACTTTGTTGACTTATCTTGACTTGACTTTTCCTATTAAATCTTGGATACAATAATACACTAACAGAAGTGCCATAGGAGTTTTCATCGCTGAAGTTTGAGTTAGATCAAACTTCTTTGGCATATCTTTAACATACTTACCTTGGCTGATAAAAGTACCTTTTTTAGTTTGTTTAATCTGAAGACCAAGAAAGTACATTAGCTCACCCATCATACTCATTTTGTATTCTTTCTTCATTCTTTCAGCGAAACGAGTACATAGAGATGGGTTAGTAGAACCAAATATTATGTCATCGACATATATTTGCACAAGAATAATATGACCTTTTATCTTTCTGAAAAACAAGGTATTATCGATCTTATCATGTTCAAAATTTTTCAGAGATAAGAAAAGATGAGAGAGTGTCATACCAAGCACGGGGGGCTTGTTTTAGACCATAGAGAGCCTTATCCAATTTATAAACATAATTTGGATGCTAAGGGTCATAGAACCCTGGAGGTTGTTCTACATAGACTTCTTCATTCAACTTTCCATTTAGAAATGTTGATTTTACATCCATTCGATATACAATGAGGTATTTGTAAACGGCATAAGCTAAGAAGAGTCAAATTGCTTCGAGCCTAGCCACAGGGGCAAAGGTTTCATCATAGTCTATGCCTTCCTCTTGTCTATATCCTTGAGCAACAAGTCTAGCCTTGTTACGGGTTACAGTTCCATGTTTATCTAACTTGTTTCTAAACACCCATTTGGTGCCTATAACAGTTTTAACAGATGGTCTAGGAACGTGATTCCAAACTTTGTTACGAGTAAACTCAGTCAGCTCTTCTTGCATAACGTTGACCCAGTTTGGATCTCTGAGGGCATCATCAGTCTTCTTTGGCTCTATTAAAGAAATAAAGTTGACAAACATACAAATATTACCTGTACTTTGTCGAGTCTGAATACCTGCATCGGGATCACCAAGAATTTGATCTATGGGGTGATCTTTTGTCCATCGTTGAGCAGGAGTATGATCGCTCACTTCAGGAGTTGGATCAACAATAGGAATGTTCACTAATGAAGAAGCTTGAGGTTCATCAGTTATTAACTGTTGAGTGTTAGACAAACCATTGTTTTCTGAGAGGTCTTCAGACGAAGGAAGATCTGATGGAGGGAGTATGTTTAGAGGCTCAACTGAAACCCATGAGGTGGATTCAGCGTTGGGAGGTATGATGTTTGGATCGTCATCATCAGCTGGAGGATCTAAGTGCTGATGGTTTGAGAAGAAATGTTCTGTTTCTTTGTAATGAGAAAACATCCAACCATTTAGCTCTTCATTGTCAGCGATTGGCTTAGAGTTCGCTGAGCGAGTTTCATCAAATGTGACATGAATTGTTTCTTCTACAGTTTGTCTTCGTTTATTGAAAACTCTGTAGGCTTTGGAGATAGAGGAATATCCAAGAAATATTCCATTATCACCTTTTGGATCGAACTTTCCAAGTAGATCTTTGTTATTTAGAATGAAGCACCGACAACCAAAGATATGAAGAAAACTGATAGAGGGTTTTCTTCCATGAAATAGTTCATAAGCTGTCTTTCCAAATCGCTTTACTATCAGCGATCTGTTTTGAGTAAAGCATGCAGTATTCACAGCTTCAGCCCAAAATTGAGTAGGGAGGTGAGAATCGCTGAGCATTGATCTAGCAGCTTCAATGATCGTTCTGTTTCTTCTTTCAGCGACTCCATTTTGCTGAGGTGTTCTGACTGAGGAGAAGTTGTGAGAGATTCCTTTGTTCTCAAAGAAATTGTTCAAAGAAACTATTTTTGAATTCAGTTCCATGATCACTTCTTATTGAACGAACAGTAAGATTATTCAGCACTTCCATCTTCTTAACGAAAAATATTAGTTCTTCTGGAGTATCACTCTTGCAGTGAAGAAAGATAACCCAGGTGTAGCGAGAGTATTCATCTACAATGACAAGTGTATATTTATTTCCAGCTATAGATTGTATGTTGATAGAGCCAAATAAATTCATATGCAAGAGTTGAATAGGACTTGTCACTGAGGAGACTTGTTTAGATTTGAAACTAGCTTTTGTCTGTTTTCCTTTTTTACATGCTGAACATAGAGATTCCTTAGCATATAAGTGTTGAGGAAGACTAGAAACCAGTTCCTTATATGAGAGAGAATTCAGGGTTTTGAAGTTTAGATGAGAGAGCCTTTTGTGCCATATTCAGTTGACATCAGAGGAGGCTTTAGAAAGAAAACATACGTTCTCAGTGGTAGAAGAGTCCATATCTATTACATAGACATTTTCCTTACGATGACCACTGAGAGCAAGTTTCCCATTCTCATTGACCACTAAACATGCTTTCTTGGTAAAGCGTACTTCATAGTCTTTGTCACATAGCTGACTGATGCTTAGAAGATTATGCTTCAGTCTATCTACGTAAACGACTCTTCTGATGGTGGTTGTCCCATTATTGAGGACACCAAACCCGCGGGTATATCCTTTTCCATTTCCACCAATGGTCACTGAGGGACCTTTCTCTTCCATGTATTCAGTGAGCAGGTCTTTTTATCCTGTCACATGTCGGGATCATCCACTATAAATATACCAGATGCCCTTTGATCCCTGCAAACATAAGGAAGATTAATCTTTGTTTGGTACCCACTTTTCAATGGGTCCTTTATGGCTAGTGGAGATGGAAGGTTCAACAATCTTCACAGCAGATGACGATTCTGCTTCAGTGGTAACCTTCACTTTGGTTAATTTTTTAACCTTAGTGGTATTCTTCACCTTGGTCGATTTCTCAGCTTTGGTGATCTTCTCAGCTTTGGAGGAATTCATCTTCACTTTAGCTGTTTTATCAACTTTAGTGGCAGTTGGACATTTTCTAGCAATATGGTCAGTAAATCCACAATGATAGCATTTTCTATATTTGAAGGTGGTTTTAGGACCATTAGTAGTAGGTTTTGAGAATTTAAGATGAGCAGGGCCAACTCCAAAAATGCCTTTAGCATGAGATCTGGGAGGAAGTTTCATTTCTTCCGATCTCTTAGGCTTAAGATCAATCTTCAGCTTTGGAGGACATAGATCAAAGATTTCTATCAAATAGCTAGAAAATTGATTTGTTGAAGGTTTAAAGGAACTTTCAGCTTTGCTTTCTTGGTAGCCTTCTGAGGATGGAGAATGGATTTTCTTTTCTCTGCAGGCTTAGAGCCTTTATATATTTCCTCACGGATGGGATTATCAGTAGATGAAGGAGAGCACTGAGCATAAGAAGTGTCAGGGATAGAAGAGACGAAGGTCCAAACTTAAGCATGAAACTATCTTCTTTAGGCTCATCCTGTGGTTTCCAAAAACCAAGACCAGTTCGATCACTGGCAGGGATCTAAGCACTTATAATCTCAGTGATCTTTGTTGAGGATTTACACCATCCTTCAACAGTAGCCTTCTCTGCTTTTAGAGCAGCGATGGCTTGTTCGCGTTCTATGCTGATGATTTCATTAACAATAACTTGATCTTTCAAACTTTCCTCTAAGAGAGTCAGTTGTATGATCTTTTCATGACATTTCTCTAGCTGTTCAGTTAAATCAATGTTTTTGTTCTCAGCTAGATTTTTGCCGTTTAGAGCATTGTATAGATCAATCGTTAGCACATCAATAGCGCGACTTCTCTCTGCTTCAGATAGAGAGAGATTAGTAGAGATAGATACCTGAGATGATATATAGCTCATGGAAGTTTTTGGAGATTCATTCACTTCTTCTTTAATATCGGCCATGAGACAGAGATTAGCGATTTCTTCTTCATCAGAACTTGATTCTTCTGATTCAGCCCAGTCATGTTCTTCAGCGATGAGACCTTTACCTTTTCGCTTATAGTTTTTCAACTTTTGATAGTTTTCTTTCAGTTTAAGGTATTTGTCATCGCTGGATCTTCTTGAGGTAGAAGGTTTGAAGACTTCCTTTGACCTCCACTCACTTGCAAAGTGTCTAATTTTTTCGCAATTAAAGCAAGTAGCAGTAGCCTTATCAACAGGCATTGATTTTGGCTTGTCAGTGAGAGAGAGAGAGAGAGGCTTATTTCTTCTGAAATTGCTCTTTCTTTCAAATCTCTTAAAAGAGTTTGTCAAGAGTGCTAAGCACTCACCAAACTCTGAAAGATCAGTGTTTGATAGTTCCTCAGATTTAGAATCTAACTCAGTGATAGTGAGAGTTGTTGGGAACTGAAGAATTCATCAAGTATGGTTAATGCTGCTGGTTCAAAGTTACTACTGCTAGAAGACTTAAAAGTTAATACTGCTGAGTGTTACTACTGCTAGTACTATTAATACTGCTAGTCAAAGTTAGTGTTGCTTGAACAAAGTTAGTACTGCTTAGCTAGTTAGTACTGCTAGTGGTTAGTGCTGCTTAGTAGTTAATGCTGCTAGAAGAAGTTAATGCTGCTGATCATGGTTAGTGCTGCTTAAGTGATTCGGATGAAAAGAATGACAGCTGGATAATCTGAAGATTATGGAAGCTCTGAGATATACATGGAAGATATACTGAAGATTTGTTTAATTATTGTAATTATCTTTTGACTAGTATATGTATAGAATAGATAGAAGAGAACTTGAGGGAAGTAATTCATTCTTTCAGAAAGAAAATCAACCTCAAGGCATAGATCCTAATTCTAGAGAAGTAGAATTCGTATTGGTGAGCCTGTTCATCAATATTGAGGTTGAGTGTGTAATCTTGTAAATTCAAAGCATTCAATATAAGTTTACAGTTTGTTCTTCATATCTACTATTTTTTTTTCTGTCTGATTAAATATCAAAGTGTTATTCCGCAAACTTCTTTGATATTGTTTCTGAGAATTAATTCTTGTTGAGAATTCGATCCTGACAAGTGGTATCAGAGCTTAACTCTCTAAGAAACAGTTATTCATCATGGAAAATCTTACAGAATCAAGCAGTACTTTGGTTTCTAAGGTTCCAATGCTCAAACCAAGTGAGTTTGACATGTGGAAGATCAGAATCAGACAATATATTCTTCTCACTGACTACTCAATGTGGGATATCATTGAGAATGGTCCTTCTGAAGCTGGAAGGATAGAACCAGATGGGAAAAGACCTCCACCAAAGACAGATGGTGAGAGGAAGATCAGACAAACAGAGATGAAGGCCTTGAGCACTCTGCTCTTAGCCATTCCCAATGAATATCAGCATCAATTTTGCAACTGCACTGATGCTCAGATTCTCTGGAATGCTCTAGAGAAAAGATTTGCTGGAACTAAGAGCATCAAAAGAAATCAAAGAGATGTTCTAAAGCAGCAGTATGAGAACTTCACTTCCACAAAGAATGAGTCTATGACTCAAACTTTTGATAGGTTCAATAAACTCATTGGTGAACTGGCTACTGTAGGGGTGAAGATGGAACAAGATGATATCAACAGAAAGTTCCTCAGATCTCTTGGGGATGAATGGACTATGTACACTGTCTCATATAGACAGAGCGACTATCTGGAAGAGAAAGAACTTGATGATCTATACAATGATCTAAGAGTTTTTGAAACTGAGGTAGAAACCAAGAAGAAGCCCTCTGGTTATATTCACAATGTTGCTCTTATTTCAGCATCCACTGATACTACTGCCAACCCTGAAGCAGTTAGTACTGCCAGTGGAGTAAGTTCAGAAAAAGGCACTGAAATTATCTTTGAAGCCTTTTTGTCCAGTCATAGCAGCAATTCTCTGATTAATGATGATCTTGATCAAATTCACCCTGATGATCTGGAGGAGATGGATATTAAATGGCAGATGGCCATGTTATCCATGAGGGTGAAAAAGTTCATTAAAAGAACTGGAAGAAATAACTTCTCTCAAAGAAGAGAAGATGGAGCTGGTTTTGACAAAACCAAGGTGGAATGTTTTAAGTGTCACAAGAAAGGACACTTTGCTAGAGAATGCAGGAGTGCTGTTCCAAACAACAACCATCAACAAGCTCAGAATGGAGGATACAATCTGAACAAGAATCCTGCTCAAGCCCTTGTTTCTCAACAAGGAATGGGATTTGACTGGAGTGATCAAGCAGAGGAAGCCATTCAGAACCAAGCTCTTATGGCAGAAGTGTCTGATCTCCCCACTGAGGTAAGTTCTAATCTTTGCACTAAATCTTGCATTGACACTGTTACAAGATACAGGGATCACAATCAAAGTATGTGTGATGACCTCAAAAGATTAGAAAAGGACAAAAGAGATTATGTGTTGATAGTAGAGAGATTTGAAGAGCAAATCAAAGGCTTTCAAGCTAATGAACTTCAACACTCTTATGACACAAACTATTGGAAGTGGGAAAAGAATGAGTTAGAAACCAAACTGTCTAAGTCCTTAGAAGAGAATGATAGACTGAAAGAGGAACTGTCAAAAGTTAAGCTTGACATAGACAAGTTTTCTTATGCTTCAAAAGCAATGGACTCTCTTCTAAAGGCTCAGATACATGATAAGATGAAGCCTGGTATTGGATACAACAATACACCCCCTCCTTACAATAACAACTATATTTCTCCTACATCAGACTTGTTAGAAACTAAGGAGAAAAAGGACTTGTCTGAAGAAGCTTTTAAGATAGATCCTTTGGATGAGGTAGTAGTTAAGGATTTGACTGAGAAAGGAGCCAGTGAGAACAGGGATAATAATGTGAGTAAAAAGATACCATTAGAAAACAATATTATCACCAATGAGGGATGTGGGAAAATCTGGGTCAAGTCCAAGGAGATAGAGAAGACTAAAGGAAATGATAACAAGGTCCATTACCAACAAACCACAGTTGTGAATCCTGGATCTTGTAAACAGTGTGATTGCAATAAAGCAAAGAGCCTAAACTCTGGTTTAAAAAGAGGAAATCAAAGAAACTGGAATAATCAATGGGCTCAGAAACAAGGAGTTGATCTGAATAAAATAAATAGATCAAAACCTTGTTTTATATGTGGCAAGTTGAATCATTTGGCTAAGTATTGTTACTTTAACCCTATTAACCAACAGATGAACTTTCAAAGATTTGTGCAAAAATCTGTGGGTTATAGGAAGGCTGGAAAGATACATGTGATAAAGAAATCTATTGAAAGTAAAGGCACTTTAAAGAAAAAGATTTTAAAAGAAAGTGTCAAAATGTGGGTGCCTAGAAGTACTAACAATGTTAGTACTGCTAACAATATTAGTACTGCTAACACAGTTACTACTGCTAACAGTGTTAGTACTGCTGAAAATATTAATGCTGCTAATACTGTTAATACCTCTTCAAAGGTTAATATTGCCAACACAGTTACTGCTGCTAACACAGTTACTACTGCTAACAAGGTTAGTACTGCTAAGCATGCAAGTGCTGCCAAGGCAGTTAGTACTTCTAAAACCAGTACTGATTCTAGCTAAAACATTTCCAAGCCTATTATTGTAACAAAGTACTCCAAGAATGAGGAATTAAAGTTCAAAAATCTTGTCAAGAAAGAATGCAAGTATTTTGATGAGAAAGGGGTACCCAAGACCACTTTGGCTTGGGTTCCTAATTCATACTAATTGATTTATTTAATGTGCAGGGCAACCAACAGCTCAAGGGAAAGAGCATTTGGCATGTTGATAGTGGTTGCTCTAGGCACATGACAGGCAACATGTCATGCCTTCAAGACTTCAAGCATATCAATGGAGGACATGTTGCATTTGGAGATAATCTTACTGGTGGTAAGATAAGTGGAAAAGGTAATGTCACCAAAGGTAAGATGACATTTGAGGATGTCTACTATGTTGATCAATTAAAGTACAACCTGTTAAGTGTATCACAGGTTTGTGACAAACAACATAGTATATTATTTACTAATACTGAGTGTATGATCCTTGCTCCAGGGTTCAAGGTAGTTGATGAAAGCATGATACTACTTAGAACTCCAAGAAAGGACAATGTTTACTGTCTGGATATGGACAATGTTAATAGTGATTCATCTCTAAATTGTCTTGTTTCAAAAGCTTCTGTAGATGAATCCTCTCAATGGCACAGAAGGATGTGTCACATGAATTTCAAGACTATGAACAATCTTGTTAAAAACAACCTTGTAAGAGGTTTACCTTCAAAAGTCTTTTCATGTGATGATCATTGTGTTGCTTGTCTTAAAGGCAAACAACACAAAACTTCTCATAAGACCAAAGAGTTAAATTCTGTTTCTTCTTGTCTCCAGTTACTGCATATGGATCTGTTTGGTCCTACAAATGTTATGAGTATAGGCAATAAATCTTACTGCTTGGTTATTGTTGATGATTACTCCAGATTTACTTGGGTATATTTTCTAAGGACTAAGGATGAAACAAGTGGTCTTATCAAATCCTTTATTCTAAGAATTGAAAACCAAACTAATCAAAGAGTAAAAGTCATTAGATCAGATAATGGAACTGAGTTTAAAAATCATGATCTAAACACCTTTTGTGAAGAAAAAGGTATTGAGAAGCAATATAGTGCTCCTAGGACTCCTCAACAGAATGGTGTTGCTGAAAGGAGAAATAGAACACTAATAGAGGCTGTTAGATCTCTGTTGGCTGATTCAAAATTGCCAATTACCTTCTGGGTTGAAGCAGTTAATACTGCTTGTTATGTCCAAAACAGAGTTCTAGTGGTCAAGCAAAAGAACAAGACCCCATATGAGCTTTTAAATCATAGAAAACCCTTCATTGGTTTCTTCAAACCTTTTGGGTGTCCTTGTACAATTCTCAATACCAAATCTCACTTAGGTAAATTTGATAGCAAAGCAGATGATGGATTTCTTGTTGGATATTCATCTCAGAGTAAGGCATACAGAGTATTTAACTCTTCTTCTAGAATAATTGAAGAAAGTGACAATGTCAAATGCAATGAGAACACACCAAATCCTGTTGGGTCTGGACCTCAGTGGATATTTGACATTGATTCACTAACTAACTCTTTTGGTTTCAGTAATGAGTATACAGGAACAGGAAGTGGAGGATCAGGAATCACACAAGTTCAAGAAAGTATATCTAAATCTTTGATTTTTCCCATACCCACAGTATATTCTGTTGAAGACTGTGAAAAGGAATCATTTTCTGGACCAAGTCAGAGTGAAGAAGAAACTAGAGATGAGGAGACTCAAGAAAATAATGAAGTGGCATCTGAAAACACTTCAGTTGAGTTGCATGAATCCAATCTTGAGGCTGGACTAAATGGAGAACCTAGTCATAACACTAGAGTTCAAAAGAATCATCCTCCACAGCTGGTAATAGGAGATATCTCTTCTCCTATGATGACTAGACATCAAAGCAGGCTTCAGGAAATGCAAGATCAACAGCATACAGTGCTTTCTTGTTTTCTATCACAGCTTGAGCCTAAAAAGGCACATGAGGCTATGAAAGAATCTAGCTGGATAGAAGCAATGCAAGAGGAACTGTTACAGTTCAAGCTACAAGATGTATGGGATCTAGTAGACCTTCCTAAAGGTCACAGAGCAATTGGCACAAAGTGGATTTTCAGAAACAAGAGAGATGAAAGAGGTATTGTCATAAGGAACAAAGCAAGGCTGGTGGCTCAAGGATATACTCAAGAAGAGGGTATAGATTATGAAGAAGTTTTTGCACCTGTGGCTAGAATAGAAGCAATCAGACTATTTCTAGCCTATGCTTCTTACATGAATTTCAAAGTCTATCAAATGGATGTAAAAAGTGCTTTTCTCTATGGGTCAATTGAAGAAGAAGTATATGTCTGTCAACCACCAGGGTTTGAAAACCCAAGCTATCCAGACAGGGTATACAAATTAAAGAAAGCACTTTATGGACTACATCAAGCTCCAAGAGCATGGTATGACACTCTGTCATCCTATCTCTTGGAAAATGACTCTGAAAGAGGAGTCATTGATAAGACTCTATTTATCAAGAGAAAGAAAAAGGATATCTTGCTGGTCCAAATCTATGTTGATGACATTATCTTTGGATCTACAAGAAACAACATGTGCAAGGAGTTTGAAGATTTAATGCATCAAAGGTTCAAAATGAGTTCCATGGGGGAACTTACTTTCTTCCTTGGACTCCAAGTTCAACAGAAGTCAGATGGCATTTTCATCTGTCAATCCAAGTATGTGCAGGATATTCTAACCAAGTTTGGTTTCTCAGAATAAAAACCTGCCAGCACACCTATGGAAACACACAAGCAGATCACAGCAGATCTTGAGGGGGAGGATATGGATGTGCATCATTATAGATCCATGATTGGCTCTCTCATGTATCTCACAGCATCAAGGCCAGATATATTGTTTCCAGTCTGTGTATGTGCAAGATTCCAAGTTAGGCCAAAGCAATCTCACTTTCAAGCTGTTAAGAGGATATTCAGATATCTCAAAGGGCAACCCAGATTGGGACTTTGGTATCCTCATGACTCACCCTTTGACCTAATAGCATACTCAGACAGTGATCTAGGTTGGGCAAACTTGGACAGAAAATCTACTTCTGGAGGATGTCATTTTTTGGGTGCTAGACTAGTCTCATGGCAGTGCAAGAAACAAACCACAGTATCCACATCTACAACAGAGGCAGAGTACATAGCAGTTGCAAGTTGCTGTTCTCAAGTCTTATCGATTCAGAATCAAATGTTGGATTATGGGGTAACCTTTCTACACACTCCAATCTTTATTGACAACAGCAGTGCTATTAGCATTGTGAATAATCCTGTCAAGCACTCAAAAACAAAGCACATTGAGATCAGGTATCACTTTATAAGAGATTGTAATGAAAAGAAGCTTATTCAAGTTGTCAAAGTTCACACTGATAATCAGTTTGCTGATCTATTCACTAAAGCTTTTGATGTGGGTAGATTCACTTTCTTGGTAACAAGTGTGGGAATGATCAACTCTGAATAAACCCCTTCTCAAAAACTGGCTTTATACCTGTATATTATTCTTGGAGTTACTAATCTTCTTTTTCAGGATATGCATAGCAGTACTCAGTTTTTAGCAAGTTTAAAAGGAGTATTTCAGTTAATACTGCTAGCTAGTTAATACTGCTTTCAGTGGTTAATACTGCTAGTGGTTAATACCGCTTTCAGTTAATACTGCTAGTAGTTAATATTGCTTTCAGTTAATACTGCTAGTTAGTTAATACTGCTCGTAGTTAATACTGCTAGTTAGTTAATACTGCTAGTAGTTAATACTGCTTTCAGTTAATACTGCTCGTAGTTAATACTGCTAGTTAGTTAATACTGCTAGTAGTTAATACTGCTTTAGGTTAATACTGCTTATGTTCCGAATACTATAAATACTCTTTGCCCGCCTAAAAGTTCATAACGACTCTTTGCATACTGTTCTCTTGTACTCTAAACCTTTTCTCTCTCAAGTTCGAAGTCTTCAGGCAATCTTTTCACTAAGATCAATGGCATCAATGACTTTCATTGACGAGCACAATGAGATTGCGATGCTACAAAAACCAAAGCAAGCTGCAGGATTTCATCAGATTGTGGATTTCCTCAAGTCAAGCCACATTGCTCATGCTCTTATTGTATCCCCTACAATCTATATCGAGCATCAAAGGCAGTTCTGGGCTAATGCAACCATTGTTGTTGAGAATGGTGTGCAGATGATCAAGACAAGAATCTGTGATCAATCACTCACGGTTACTGAAGAGGTTATTCGCATCAGTCTACGTCTAGACGATGCCTCTGGTATAACCTCTATCCCAAATGATGAATTGTTTTCAAATCTTACAAGAATGGGGTATGGAGGCCCATTGGGAGTTTTCAAATTCTCTAAAGCAAAATTTTCACCCCAATGGCGTTTCTTTGTCCATACTCTTATGCATTGTATCTCCAAAAAGACAACTGGATGGAGTGAGTTCAGCAGCACTATTGCTTATGCTTTGGTGTGCTTGGCCACTGCCAGAAAGTATAATTTTTCTAAAATGATTTTCAGTGATCTTGTCTCAAACATGGGAAACAAAAAGAGCTTCTTTATGTATCCCAGGTTTGTTCAAGAAGTCATTACTCATGAATTGACGGATATACCTCAACCTGTTGGGGTATATGTACCTAAACCCCCCAAAGGCAAGGTTTTCTCAAATATGAGAAGATCTGCTGGGGACTCTGAAGGAGTTGACACCCCATTGTTCTCTACAATGATGGTGGTGTCCCAAACCAATGAAGGTATGGCAGCAGGGTCAAGGCCCCCATTAGACCAACCCACTGCTAGCCAAGCCCAACCTTCCCTCTCAAAATCAATTCCCCAGTCCCTTCTTGAAAAACCAACCTCTCCTATCACCCAAACTTACAAGAGAAAACAGGTAAAGAAGGCTCCTTCCCTTCTTGTACCATTACCCTCTCAGCCTTTAAGCCCTCTAAGGGAGAATTCTCCCCTAGAGAATATTCAAAGGGAAACCACAAGGGTGTCTCCCAACCCAAAGGAGGTGCTCTCTGTGGAGGAGGTAGAGCATATGGGTGATGAGGCTGCCACTACTCCTGCTAGCACAGAGGAGGAAAGTGGTAACATCAATAAGACCTCCCCCATGGCAACTTTGAATGAGCAATCATTTGAAGGTCCCTGGTGCCAAGAAACCACAGGGGTGGACAGGGCTTCTGCTAGGCAGAAGACTTCCACTAATAAAAGATCCCATGATCCTTCAATAGGGGGTAACACTCCTGGAGAAGGTGAGGACAGATATAACTATGATGAATTGATGGAGGCAATGGGTAACATCAACCTAGATGTTCTGAAACAAGGAAAAGAAATAGAGGAGATGAAGCTGGTGATCCTGTCACAACAAGTCCAGATTGAAAAATTGAAGAAGATGGTGACCAGGCTAGTTCAAAAGAAAAGAAGGAAACAATTTGTACTCAAAAAGAGGGACAAAGTTCAAGATTCTTTCAACAAGGGGGAGAAGCATGAAGGGGAAACTGTTGAAAAGAAAGCTGGAGTTGAGGGGGAGACAGAGGAAGAGATGGAAACAGAAACAGTTACTGCTGCTGAAGTAAAACTGTTTACATCAGAAATTATCAGCGATACTGAACATACTCAGTATTGAATCTCTGATAGTGAAACACTAATACATATGAATGTTTACAAGAAGGATCATCAGTGATAACTGAATAGACTCAGTCTGATCGCTGATGATGAAACACTAATACATATTGTTTAAACGTAATTTTCACTAATTATAGAAGTGGGTCTTTACCAAATCAGTGAGAGAGTTTGGATCAACACCATTCATCTGAACAAACCTAAAGAGAGTAGTGAGTGTTGGGGTCTTGGTTACGAGAACCCACACTACCTCAAAAAGGGTATTTCTAAAGTGCCTGTACTTTATGATTTTGGATTTTTAAAACTGGCACCTCAATACCCCGAACTTAAAGTTTAGTGGACTAAACTTTCTGAAGAAGATGAAGCTAAGAAAAAAGAGAAAAGAAAGAACAAAACTAAAATGCAACTTCCATTTCGATATGAGAGGTTGAATTCTAGTTATAGTTCTGATAAATCAAAATTTTCTTTCTAATAACTATTTTGAAAGTTATTCTTCGAAAGAGTTGGAGGATAAACCAATTTAAGGTAAAATTTATGTACCTCCTCTCGTGTTAGAAAGTAAAATTTCTGAACTCGAGAATACTCTAGCAGAAGAGAGGATTTTGATTAATCTAGAACAAACTTTTCTTTTCTACTCTGATTTTTCTAAAACTTCCAAAATTAAGCTTCAAAATCTGATGATTTTAATGGTCTACTTGATGAAGAGTTTGATTTTCTTAACTCTGAAAGTTGTTTAGATGATTGTGTTGATCAATTTGATTTTAATGCAAAACTTCCTGATCATTCTTAGTTTGTTATTAATTCTTTTGGACTACCCTGTGTGTATGAAAAAGGTGAAGCATCAACGAAAGTTGATGTACCAGTTTTTGTGAATACCAAGAATACTAAAGGTTAGAAAAATAAATCTAGGCATTCACAGAAACAGACAACCACTAGTAAGCCAAAGAAAAAGCAATCTTTCAAATCTCACAGTTCTAACTCTAAAGTTTCAAATGTTTCAGATGTGAGAAAGAAAATGTCTGGAGCTAGATCAGAATGGCAACCAAAGAAGAAAATTGACGAGACTGGGAAATCATTTTCTGATTCTGATTGTAATAGAGTGACTAATAGTAATACTGATGTAGTTGAGAATGTTGCTTTTAATAAACAAAAACTTGTAACTTCTTACAAGAAATATTCAATAAAAAAATTATTCCAATTATCTCAGTCTACTAGAAACTTTTCTACTTATAATAGAAAGGATTTTGCTTCTCGGAAATATTCTGATGTTTGGTTTGGAACACATCATGTCTATTCTTATCATTCTCATGCTTCAAATATTCTTCAAAAGATCAAAGGGTCCATATATAAATGGATGCCAAATATTGCGCTAACACTGTAGGACCCATCTATAAATGGGTACCTAAACCAATTGTTTCGTGATTTCTCCTGTGCAGACCCGTCATATGTGGTACTTGGATTCTAGTGATTGTGGACGATTACTCGCGGTACACTTAGGTCAAGTTTCTGAGAACAAAGGATGAGACGCCCGATGTCATCATCACATTTTTGAAGACTACTCAAGTAAATCTGCAAAAGACAGTCAAGCTTCTTCGTACAGATAATGGCACATAATTTAAGAACAGAACTGTATAAGATTATCTCGAATCGGTCGGGATAACACATCAGTTTTCTGCTGCCAGAACGCCTGAACAGAACGGAGTCGTAGAGAGACGTAACAGAACTCTAGTCGAGGCCGCTCGAACTATGCTGAGTCAATCGGACCTACCTCTATTTCTATGGGCTGAAGTTGTGTTGACGGCCTGCTACACACAGAATCGTTCTATAATTCACCACCGGTTTGGTAAACACCATATGCTTTAATCAATAATCGTACACCTAGCAATAAACATTTCCATATTTTTGGATGCAGGTTATACTGAATGACAAGGAGAACTTAAACAAGTTCAGTCTAAAGGCAGGCGAAGGCATCTTTATCAGCTACATTCAAATGTCTGCAGCTTACATAGTCTACTTGAAGAAGTCCAAGATAGTAGTTGAGAGCGTCAACGTTATATTTGATGAGGAGATGGATTCTGTCACACTTCAGAACCCGTTCTTACTGGTGTATTAGCTTCTGGGCAGATCAGTCCAGAACCTGTGCCTACTGATAAGAAATCAGATGAAGTGTCATCATATAATTCTCATTTATCTGATTTAGATTTATTGTTTGAATTATTTTATGATGAATTTCTTGGAACTAAAGTGACTAAACCTGTTGTGGTTGACAAATCAGAAGATTCACGAACAAATCAACCAACCACTTCAGATATATCTACTGAATCTATTTCCCCGGTTCAGCAAGAAATTCCAATTCAAATGCCTACTCCAACAGTTGAAGTTGTGAACATTAATGATGATCCAGAAGTTGCTGAGTCAGTTGGATGCACTGTAAGGACTACTCAACAGGCAACAAATGTCCAACCAACTGAAGCTTCTGTACAGAATACTTCAACTGCACCCCTACCAAATACTGAATAATCTGATGAAGCTGAAAGTGGATTTTTAGATGAAATCCTGATCAATATACATCAAATCCACTCCCTCATGAACAAAAGTGGACCAAAGAGCACCTGATACATCAGATCATAGGAGATCAATCTAAACCGGTGCAAACTAGGTCTGCTACTTTAAACATGTCTATGCATGACTCATTCCTGAGCAAGGTAGAGCCAACACGCATCTGAAGATCTAGCCGACTCAGACTGGGTAACTGCGATGCAAGAATAGTTTAATCAGTTCGAAGCACTCAAAGTCTGGAGACTAGTGCCTAAGCCTGAAGGTAAAACTATTATTAGCACAAAATGAGTATTCAAGAATAAGAAGACGAAGATGGTATCGTGAACAAAAACAAAGCAAGACTAGTGGCTAAAGGATATAGATAAGAGGAAGGTATTGACTATGATGAGACTTATGCTCCAGTGGTGCGCATCGAAGCTATTAGGATGTTTCTTGCATATGTCGCCCACAAGAACTTTACCATCTATCAAATGGAGGAGAAGACGACCTTTCTCAACGACATCTTAAAGGAGGAAGTCTATGTCTTTCAGCCTGAAGGCTTTGTAAATCCAGAAAATCCAAATCATGTATATATTCTAAACAAAGCTCTTTACGGTATAAATCAAGCTCCTCGAGCCTGGTATGAAGACTTATCTAAATTCCTAGTCAAGTCTGGCTTTTCTAAAGGTAAGATCGATACTACTCTTTTTATCAAAAAGGAAAAAGCCGATATCATTTTAATTCAGATATATGTGGATGATATCATATTTGGTTCAACTAATGCAAAATACTGTAAGAATTTTTCTAACCTCATGGTGTCTAGATTTCAGATGAATATGATGGGAGATATGAATTTCTTTCTTGGATTACAAGTCAAAAAAAAAAATTCAACGGGGATTTTTATTAATTAATCAAAGTACATTTTCGATATTCTTAGAAAATTTAAAATGGAAAATTGTACACCTATTGGAACCCCGATGGCACCTGGAACTAAGATTGGCACTGATTCTTCGGGTAAAGTTGTTGATGTTAGAACCTACCGAGGGATGATTAGTTGTTTAATGTATTTAACATCTAGTAGGCCATATATAATGTTCTCTACATGCTTATGTGCTCGATATCAGGCTTATCCAAAAGAATACCATTTGTCTGCAGTTAAACGTATTTTTAGATATCTGAAGGGCACTGCAGATCTTGGTCTGTGGTATTCTAAGGTTTTGAAGTGAAACATATTCAGATGCAGACCATGCAGGGTGTATGCTTGACAGGAAAAGTACGTCGGGACACATACAATTTCTAGGCGATAAACTCGTGAGTTGGGCTTCAAAGAAACAACTCTGTGTATCCACATCAACAGTTGAGGCAAAGTACGTCGCTGCGGCGATCTACTGTTTTCAAGTGTTATGGATGAGAACACAACTCCGAGATTATGGCTTCAAATTCAACAAGATACCGATCTACTGCGGTTCGAAGAGCGCAATTGCAATATCTGTGAATCCTGTTCAACATACCAAGACCAAACACATTGACGTGAGATATCACGTTATTAAAGATAATGTGGAAAAGGGTACAATCGAACTTTATTTTGTAAACACAGATTACCAACTTGTAGATTTATTTACCAAACTGCTTGACGAAATAAGATTTAATTTTCTCATTTCCAAACTTAGTGTGTTAAATCTCAAGACTTAATCTGTGTTTACCTACGAAAGTTTTGTTATTGTTATTTTTCTTCATTTCTTTATTTTTAATCTGAAAAATATCTATACTTAAGTTTGTTCATGATCTCAGGGGGAGTGTGAGAAGATGATAAGAGAATCTACATTTCTGTCGGAGTTAACAAATTGTGCATATGTTTATCAGTGATAAATTTTCTGATGCATAATTTCAGGGGGAGTAAGAGATAAGAAGTATGGTATATGACTTATGATTATATCTGATCAGAACTCGTACTTTCAAAGTTTTATTGCTTTATGTCATTTTATATTTTCAATAAATTTTATGAATAAAGCTTTGTACTTTGACAGACTTGTGCTTTTTGCAGAATTGAAAGAGAGCTTACATGATCATATCATATAAGACTTAGAGCTGACTTGATGAGATTTAAGACTAAGCGAAAAGGTTTATTTCTAATCTTAATCTCATACGTATCTAACTTTAAGATATGAAAACATGTTCTTAAATGTTCAAACCACTTCTGATTCTTAAAACGATTTCATGAATATAGAAGTGTGATTTTTAAATGTTTTCATCCACATGTGGTTTAATTGCTATACAAACCGTCTGTTTCCAAAGATAAATACTTGTGTATTGTCTTTTCTATATACTTTCAAGTATTCACACACACCGGTTTAACTTTTTGTTGAATATGTTATCACCATGTCTCAAAGTGAACAAAGTTTTCGATGGTGATACACCCCGCTTGATATTCAATGTTTGAGAGTTGATTTCATTTCAAAATATTTCTTTCAAGAGTGTCTATATTTTGATTCGTATAGACAAAATCCAATTTTTTTACTGACCTAAGATTTTCAAAAGAATGTCAGATTTTCAAACAAGTTTCTTGTATTCATTTCATTCATTCTATATACTTGTTTGAAATATCTTCAATGTTTAAAATGCTCAAATCTTCATGATTATCTTTATGAGCATACAAACATCTGACTTGTATATATATATGCTTTAACTGCAAAGTTAAACCATTTTGAGCTACATTGTACTTGTAGGATTACATGGGTTCATTGTGTGAGAACTTAACAGAACTTCTATGGATTCAAGTTTATCAGTGTTTCCTACCCAAGAAGTTAATCCTTGAGTGATCATAGAGTGAGGAGTAAATATATGAGTGTGGGTGTGATGAGGTAAAATGGAAATGAGAGTTTGGTTTGAAGCGAGCTCAATGTTTAAAAAGAAAGAGGGTGTGAGAATAGAGTAAAATAATATCAAACTCTGCATCAACTTTTTCTGAGCTGGGCAGCCACATTTCCTATTGTTTCATAATTCTTCGTGAACATCATTGAAACAGCCAACTAGCCCATGCCAACACTTGATAAAATCCCCACCAGCTACTCATATTTTACTCAAATAGAAGATGTTTCATATTTTAAAGGGGACGCAACATATAATCTATCTGATTTTCATTTTGAAAATCTGGATATTGAAAAAGAAGGAAGTATGCCCCACCTTCGCACTTCGATCATGCACAATTGAGTTTGTGTTTAACTGTTGTTGTCTCAATGGTTTACATAATTTTTTAGCCGAATTAAAGAAATCATCATGTGCTTAATTCTTTCAAACACAAGCACGAACACACAGGAAATTCGTTTTTCTGTCTAAACGTTCAAAGTTTAACCTTGTGTTATTTGATGATTGAATGGAAGACCTGGGGGAGTGAACATCACAAAACTCCTTTCCAATGTGTATTCGTTACACACAGTGACTTCGTGTTACTGACAGACACTTCTAACTGATTCATTTGTTGATTTAGGTATTTCACTCATCATTTGTCTAAATTTGAAAAGATTCAGATAAATACGTTCTTTACAAACTAACGGAGAATCAGAGGCTCAATTACAAAAGATCAGATCAAGTTCATGACATTTCTTGAGAAAGTTTTGATGATGTCAATGTCATTTCATCAAAAAGGGGGAGAGGTAATCAAGAAATGAATATGGGAGAGACGAAAAGTTCAAGAAATGCAAAGTTTTGAAAAAAGTTAATTGCAAGTTTTGCTTCAGATTGTTAAAGATTGTTCAGAGATGAAAGAGAAAGTTTAGAATTTTCAGAGTTGTGAATTTTACTGAAATTTTCTTTGAAGACAATTTGCTGAAACAAACTGAGTTGAACCTGAAGATAATTTATTTCTGAAGTCTGAAAGAGGTTTTTACAACCTTGGGGAGATTGTTACTGTTTTTGAAGACAGATTTATCATAGATAGGGGAGATTGTTCTGAGCATAAAAGGGGAGATTGTGCTTCAATACTTATGTCTCTGGAGATGATCTTTACTGAAAGAAATCTACGAAGGGGGAGATAAAGTTGTTAAGGTTTGATCAAAGAGGGAGATTGATTTGCAAAATCTTTGTAGAGATGATCTTGAATCCAAAGGGGGAGATTGTTAGTGCATATATTTGTTGGATACAAGATCATGAAGACTGAAGGTCAAAGTTAAGCAAGTCAAAGCCAAAGTCAACTATCAAAGCAAAGTCAAAGTCTCTTTGTAATAAAGTCAAAGTCAAAGTCTTGTATTTGTAATTTTGTTTTTAAGTGTTTTGTTGTAAGCTTTTGTTTAATAGGTATATGGCTAGTGGTCGTTGTAAGCTTGTAGTTGCAAGTTGGAAGTTAGAATTGTACGCAAACTATTGTTCTAGAGAGAGAAAGTTCCACAGAGAGCATTGTATACGAATTGCATTCATTTGAAATTGAAACAGGTTGAGTAATTGATTTCTAATCATCTTGTTTGTGATTGAATTTGCAATTAGAACTTGGAATTAGGGAATAATATCCATACATCTTCTTAGTTCCCGGGTGAATCGAATACTTCGACTTGTGCACTTCTTCTAGTATAACCTTCCTCAGTTCATCGAGTCTAGGAACCCAAATCCTCCCGTTGAAACATTTTAGTCCTCGACTGTCCTCCACCAACGAGTTCACTAAGCCAACTATCCATTCCTTCTTAAGATTCTCATACACCAATGCTTCTTTTTGAAACTTCTTTACTTCCTCCAATAAAATTGGAGTTACCACATCTCTCATCGCCACCATCCTTAGATTTTCACCCCTCTCCTTCCGACTCAAGACGTCGGCTATGACGTTGGCTTTACCGGGATGATACTCGATTTTACAATCATAATCGGTTAGCAGTTCCATCCATCTTTGTTAGAGCATATTCAGTACTTTTGATCAAAAAGGTGGCAGAGGCTCTTGTGATCCGTGAAGATCTGACATCGCGTCCCATAAAGATAGTGCCTCCAAAGTTTTAACGCAAAGACCACGACGGCTAACTCTAATCACGACTAGGGTATCGCGACTCATGAACCTTTAGTTGGCGAGATGCGTAAGCAATCACCTTCCCATGATGCATTAGGACGCAACCTAAACCCAGGCTCGATGCATCGATATACACTACGAAATTTTTTGTGCCATCCGACAAAGCTAAGATTGGAGTACTGCTCAACATGTCCTTCAATTTCTGGAAAGCCTCTCTCTGAGCTTCCGTCCATGCAAACTTTACACTCTTCTTGGTCAACAAAGTCAATGGTGTTGTGATGAATGAAAATACTTTGATAAACTTTCAGTAGTAATCGGCCAACCCCAGAAAACATCGGACTTCCAACGGATTCTTCGGTGCTTCCCAATCTAGGATTTCTCCCTCTTTTGCTGGATTCACCCTGATCTCATCTTGGGACACGACGTGCCCAAGGAACTGTACTTCCCTTAACAAGAACTCGCACTTCGAGAATTTTGCGTAAAACCTTTCTCGCCTTAGCAACTCTAACACTGTCCGCAAATGATTCTCGCGCTCCCTCTCAGTCCTCGAGTACACCAAGATGTCGTCGATAACACTATCACGAACTTGTCCAAGTAGGGTGACACACCCTATATCATCATATCCATGAAATCCGCAGGGGCGTTGGTCAAACCGAATGGCATCACGAGAAATTCAAAATGTCCGTATGTCGTACGGAAAGCCGTTTTTGGTATATCTTCTTCCCTCACTTGATCTGATGATAACCCGACCTCAAATCGATCTTGGAGAAGAAACTTGCTCCCAAAATCTGATCGAATAAGTCGTTTATCCTTGGAATCAGATATTTATTCTTAATCGTCAGCTTATTGCGCTCTCGATAATCTATGCACATCTGCATAGTTTCGTCCTTCTATTTCACAAAGAGGATCGACACTCCCCACAGAGAAGTGCTAGGACTTATAAACCCCTTATATAGTAATTCTTACAATTGCGACGTCATCTCTTTCATCTCCGCAGGTGCCAATATATACGACACATGAGCGATCAGAGCGGCGCGAGGCACCAGATCGATCCGAAATTCGACTTGACGATCAGGTGGTAGATTTGTCAAATCCTCCGAAAATAATTTTGGGTACTCGCACATACTTCTCCTTTTTAGCATCTCGCATATATGCCAAAAACCCCCGACAACTTTTCCTCAGACTCTTAATCTCCTTGATCATGGAGATCAGGCTAGAGCTCCTATCGCGCCTATTACCGTAAATCACTACCATCCTCTTCTCAGAAAACACTTCACGGATCAACTTCTTATTGAAGATAATACTAGCATCGTTCCTAGCCAACCAATCCATCCCAAGCACCACATCAAATTCTCTCATTGCCATTGGGTATAACACCACTGGCACTAGACTCCCTTCGATGTCTATGACACACCCCTCAAACACCTCCTTAATAGATACTTGATTTGCATCGGAAGTTTCTACTTCGAACACCCGCTCTAAGCGTTTAGGGTTTTGTTATCCTAGTTTAATCTAGTTGATTAACAATCACAGAACATAATAATAATCAAGAGATAAAAATTAAGAATAACATACCAATCCCTTGAATAAACAGTTAAACATTGTGTGTTCTTGATACCCTTAAATACAGAGAAAACAACTACCTCTCTAAAATATGATTGTGAATAATTATCAAAGGTTAACCTAAAACTAAACTAAACAAAACATTAAATACCCAGGCCTAATGCCTAATGGGATTATGGGCTTGAGGCCCAATAGCTAACAACTATTAACTTATTACAATATAAACCCTCTAACTAACTTTAATACAATTGCAGTTTAAACCCTTAACTTTAACTTTAATCTTGAATACAATTTATGATCCAACAATCTCCCCCTTTGGATTCAAGATTAAAAAAAATTTGCAATTGTCTTCGGGTCTTCACTTTTCTTCTCTTTTCTTGAAAAACTTCAGATATGATGTTGATAGCTTCAAAACTTGATAACTTGATATCCTTGGAATCTTCAGTCAAAAGTTCTTCTTGTCTCCTTCTTTGATTATTCTCCCTTTGTGTATATTCTCCCCCTTTTTGATGAGTGGTGAGAATCATCATCATCAAAACTTGTCAAAACAATCTCCTCCTTTGAATATGGTCATTAGTAAGCATAGTCTTCATGTACCGAGCCCTGTATGGAAATAAGAGCAGTATTCCCAGATGGAAAGAGTGATTATTTCAATCTTTTCAGATTAAAATAGAAAGTAGTAACCGTTTAAATCTTTGCAAATTCAAACAGTTTAAAAGTTGTAACCCTGAATCAACAAATAACTCAGTTAAAATGTCTGTCAATGACACAAAGTCACTGAGTAACACAAAGTTACTATAGAAGGAGTTGGTTTTGATGTTGGCTCCCCAGGACTTCCATTCAATCATCGAATAACACATGATTATCTATGAACGTTCTGATAGAAAACAAATTTTTGTGTGCTCGTGCATGTGTATGAAAAAATTTAAGCATAGATGATTGCTTTTCAATATAGTCTCAAAGTATGTAAACTTGTTGAGACAACAACAAATTATACAAAGACTCAATGTGCATGAGAAAGGGTTCGAAGGTGGGGAAATTTTCCTTCTTTTTCAATATTAGTATCTTCCAAATGAAGAACCAATAGCGTATGTGCTGCTTCCCCAGAAAATGTGAAACATTATCTTTTTGAGAAAAGAATGAGTAGCTGGTGAGGTTGTATGCAAGAGATGGCATGGGCTAGTTGCCCTTTTCAATGATGGTCACCAAAGAATGTGATCCAATCAGATTATGTTGCTGCCCGGCTCAGAAAGAATTTGGTGCAGAGTTTAATATTCTTTTACTCTGATCGCTCACCCTTTTTCTTTTAATTCTCACTTCTAACCAATATCTCTTTTCCATTTTACCTCTTCACACACCAACACTCAAATCTTTTGACCCCTCTCCCCTCAATCACTCTGGGAATACTTCCTCGGTAGGAAACACTGGTTATCGTGAATCCATGGAAGTTCTGTTAAGTTCTCACACTGAATCCCATGTATTTTCCTAAAAGAACGTGTTGTTCAACAGGCTATGAAAGCACAAATAAGCATAGAGTTACATGAAGAGTTACATGGAGAAGTCAAAACAGTTGTGTTTGACGAAGCAATTCTCCCCCTCAACCTAAAAGTGGTTGGCAATAAGCTTATATCAATTTGTCATGAAGAATAATATGTTGGCGAATCAAAAACTAATGTTATTTATATGAACAATATATAAACATATTTTCAATGAAAGCACATGAAATGACGTTTGATTCAATCAACAGTGAATACAAAGAACGTGAGTATTACCATAGAAAGATTTAACTTTTGATACATGGTAATAACAAAGTCAAATAGAATGTTTTGAACCGTTATGTGTATGAATACTTGACAAAGTATATAGACAAGATAAAACGCAAGTATTTATCTTTAAGAACACACGGTCAGATAATCTTTTAAAATCACAGATATTCTCCCCCTTAACTGATAAATTTTTTTTATTTTTATTTTTTTTTATTTTATTTTTTTAAGATCAAGCAGGAAAAATAAAGCACTGAAGTGCGGGTCCTAATCTGATGTGATTAGAAGCCATACTCCGTTGAGGTACGGGTTCTAAGCTGACTTACTTAGAAGCCTTCGTTCTTTCTCCCCCTTAAACCTTGAGTGCCTGCAACACAGATTTAGCTTTTGGTACCCACTTGTAGTTGGGTCCTAATTGGTTAGTTGCAGTTCTAGTAGGAGAGATGAAATAAGAACCATACCAGTTATTAACATAATCTTTTCTTACAAAATCATTTGAGCCACAGTAGGAACAACTAATTTTCTTTTGTTCTAACCTGATCAGTTGATTGATAGTGTAAACCAGATCAGGTTTGCCAAAAGTTTTACCTTTAGAAACATAGTTCCTTTTTGCATTTGATTTATGCACAAATGATTTTTCTTTCTTCTCCTCTGGAGATCCTTTAACTCTCCAGATTCAATTACCTTTATATTTCTCATCATCCCTTCTCCAGAAGCTTTTCTTTTGAGACTTAGTCTTCTTAAAGTTACTTGAACCGTCAACATTTTTGTCATAGAAAAGGTTAGAAGGAAGAATCTGATCAGTAGATTTAGAAGTAAGACAATCATCTAAATCATAGAAAGGATTATAGAAAACATTTGAAAAATGTGAACTTGAAGCTGTTTTTAATGAACTATCTGAATCAGCTAGATCATCTCTTAGTGATTGAGCTATTGACTCTGGCGTCTTGTGCTCCGTCAGCTTCACCTTGAAGATGATCTCTTCAAGTTCCTTTATCTTTGAAGACAAACTGTTTCTTTCCTTTTCAACCAGATCAAACTTCTTATGCAACTCAAATTTTGCATTCTTCTCCTTCATGATGTTTGTTGACAATTCAGATAGCTTTCCTGTCAGCTTGGCTATCTCAGTTTCAAATATTTTCTTTTCTTCAGAAAAGTCTATATTTGCTTTCTTCAGCTCAACTGTCTTCTTCTCTTTCTCAGTCTTTTCTCTTTCAATAATGATAACCTTCTCAAAGTTTGAAACTTGTTGAGAAAGCTTAACACATCTAAGCTCTAATGATTTCTTTTCTTCAAAGGCTTTTCTGGAGAAATTAGAGAATTTCATGGCAAAGTCTTTTCTTTCTTTCTCAATCTTCAGTATTTCATCTTGAGCTATTGTATTGTCTCTGTCTTGGGTTGCCTTTTCTTTCAGCTTATTAATCTCAACCTCAAGACTGAGAACTTTATCTTTAAACTTATCTCTGTCCGCACAGAGTTGAGAATTTATCTGTCTTAGTCCTTTACTAGTATCATTTGCAACACTTGTACTCCTTCTAAGCTTCTCAAGCTCTCTTTGCATTGCATCCTTCTTTGACCATGTAGAGCTGGACTCAGATCTTTTCAACTTTGCTTGAAGATCCAAGATCTCTTTTTCTTTAGACTCAAATATTCCTGCAAAGTCAATTTTAGAATCAGGATCTTTTGAATTTTCTTTTAGAACATTGATGTGACTAAGAAGAGATGAGTTCTGAATCTTTAGATCTTCATTCTCAACTTCAAGAGGTAACATCTCGGATTTGAGCTTTTTAATCTCCTTTTCACAATCATCAGCCCTGTCTGTATATCTTGACAACTGTCTAGCAAGTCGTTTAGCATTTGCTTTTGCTTCAGAATGTGTCATCTTTTCAAAATCAAGGTTGTAACCTTTAGACATCATTAGCTGATTCGACATCCTAGCTGTATGGTTAGTAATCAAACTTTTCTGTACCAAGACAAGCAACTAGAAGAGATTGTTAGAATCAAGAATAAAGATAAAAACTACACTCAAAATTTTTAATTTTTTTTACCGGGGGTACTGTTCACCGGTACTGTTCACCAATACTGTTCACCGGTACTATTCGACCGAATTTTTTTTTTTTGATCGGTAAATTTCTTCGACCGGTAAAGTTCTTCGACCGGTAAAGTGCTCGACCGGTAAGAGTCTTGACCGATATGGTGTCTGAAGTGGTAATGGGTATGGACCGATAATGAGTTCGACCGATATGGAGTAGTCGACCGATAAAATGTATGACCGATAAAACTATTCGACCGGTATTCAATTTGACCGATAAAATGTATTCAGGTCGACCGATAAGTTGTTCGACCGATATGTTCTTGAATCAGCCCAGAACGACGATAAACAGAAACAATAATCAACTCAAAAACCACACAAAACACAGAAATTGAATGCAAAAATTATACTTTTGTAACCCAAAACATGTACCAAGCAGAATGCAATCAAAATCAAAGGCTAAATCCAACTTTCATGAATCAATTTTATGAACACAGCCTTCGACACTTTATGAACCCAGAAACCATAAATAATCAAAAAATCAATTAATTGGTGAGTTTAAATGCAATTAACCAATCAGATAGCCTTCAATAGCATAAAACTCATCTTATCATATCAGATTCAAGCATAATATCATCTTAAATCGAAGAATAGATTTTTACAGATGTATATATATATATATCGATGAACACAGATACTAGATAAATCGATAAACAGTAAAATCTTGATTCTTTTGGCTCTGATACCACTTGTTATCCCAGTTTAATCTAGTTGATTAACAAGCACAGAACACAATAATAATCAAGAGATAAAGATTAAGAATAACATACCAATCACTTGAATAAACAGTTAAACCTTGTGTGTTCTTGATACCCTTGAATACAGAGAAAACAACTACCTCTCTAAAATATGATTATTAATAATTATCAAAGGTTAACCTAAAACTAAACTAAACAAAACATTAAATACCCAGGCCGATTGCCTAATGGGCTTATGGGCTTGAGGCCCAATAGCTAACAACTATTAACTTACTAAAAAATAAACCCTCTAACTAACTTTAATACAATTGCAGTTTAAACCCTTAACTTTAACTTTAATCTTGAATACAATTTATGATCCAAAAGGTTTACACCCAAAGACTTCGCAAATTCAGGATATATAAAATAGCAACTCGCCCCCGAATCAAACAATACACTAGAACAAATGGAGTTCACCAAAAACATACCTGTGACTACATCAGGAACCTCCTCCGGCTCCATCATTGTCATATTGAAGGCTCTTCCTTTTGGACGAGCCGGTTCCCACTACTTCTCCTCCCTTTTTCCTCCACCACACTGCCCAACTTGAACTAGTCCACCCCGTTTTACTTGCGGGCAAGCAGACCGTAGGTGATCAGGCGACCCACATTGATAGCAGGTCCTCTTGCTCGAGAAATCTCTAGACATATGCCCCGGCATCCCACACTAAAAGCATGACCTTACCTCTGATCCACATTCTCCCTGATGCACCCGACAACACTTTCCAAAAGGCTTATATCCAAACCCACGATTTCCTCTTGGCTCTACCCTGAAACTCTTTCCCTTTCTCAGATATGATATTGGTCCATCCCACTTCCTCTTGTCACCAACTATCTCCGTCACTTAAAGGTTCTTTTCTTTCTCTGTCATCTCGACCGCATTAACGACCGCCTGAAAAGTAGTTGGCTCTCTTGCTAAAACCAGCTCTCGTAAACTGCTCTTAAGCCAAAAAATATAGCGTTCCACTCGACTTTCCTCATCCAGTAGGTACGCTCCGGCAAACAGGGAGTTCTCAATAAATTTAGAAGTATACTCTCTCACTATCAACTCCTTTTGCTCGAGATTCATAAAATCTTCTTGCAACTTCTTCACTGCTGCCAGAGAACAGAATTGCGCCTTGAATTTCCCGACAAAAGTCTCCCACGACATACCCTTGGTTGCCGATGATCCTCGTCCTGACGTTTCCGCGTCCTACCACAAAACAACCTTAGATCTCAGCATGGATAAGGCGTAAATCACTTTGTCTCCTTCAGCACACTTGCTGGTATCAAACACCAGCTCCATCTTCTTAATCCACTTCATCACTAGGACTAGGTCACACTCTCCTTTGTAAGTATGAGGTTTGCAAGCTTCAAACTCCTTGTATCTACACCCCTTTGTCGTCACCTCATTTGCCACTAAGGTTACTGAGGGAGAATGACCTCCCACTTCCGTCACAGGCGGGCTCGACATCCTTGTACCCTCCTTGCTCTCGCTCCTGTATTTACTTCTAATTGTTGTCTACTCTTGATGAGCCAATAATGCTTGTAGGGTCTCTTGGAGTTTCCCCATTTCAGTGGCAAAGGTTTTGTGAGTCACGAAGGCCTGATTTCGGCCCCGACCACGAGCCCTTGCGTTCCCATGTCCCCTCATAGTTGTCGAGCTTTCTTGATGTGAGATTTCCCTCTCTACAGGAATTTCAACACTTCTCTCCCTGTGAGTGGCACGGGTCTTGGTTGTACCTCGATTCCCAGTATTGGTCCCCTCAACTTGAGTCATGGCCTTTTAGGTGGTCTTTCCTGGTCCCCATCCACGACCACGGCCCCTTCCTCGGGCTGCCAATTGCCCAGTGGGACCCACCGACGCATCAACAAGAATGTGTGTCCCACAATACGTGCAAATCAATCAAGATGACAAAGATTATCAAACAATTTCCATTAACAAAAAAACAAGCTATTTATACCCTATTACAAATGAGGCTAAAAACAAAATACTTTGACTTTGACTAAGACTTATTACAAAAGACATTGACTCTATGCTTTAGAGACTTTGACTTGAGCTTTTGACTTTGACTTTCATCTAAGCAAAATCAACTTTCAGCATTTTCGAGCAATCTTCTTCTTTGATTCTTTCAAGTAACCTTTCCTTTGAAAAATTCAATCTCCCCCAAGTTGATAAAATCTCTCTCACACTTCAGAAAGAAGATTATCTACATATTTAGCTCAGTTTACTTTAGCAAATAATCTTCAAAGATATTTTCTGAAATCTTCAGCAAATATTATGAATTATTTGAACTTTCTTTCAAATCTTGAACAAAACTTGAACAATCTCCCCATAACAAATACAAACTTGTTCACCATACAACATTTCGGGAAATAATTTCTCCCCCTTTTTTGATGATGCAGCATAGAAATCATCAAAACCTCCTCAAGAAATGTCATGAATCTTTTTTGACCATTGATCTTTGCCACTAAGCCACTGAACATCTGTCAATTCATAATATATTCATCCGAATATTTTCAAATTCAAACAAATAAGAGTGTAACACCTGAACCAACAAATGAATCAGTTAAAATGCCTGTAAGTAACACGACGTCACTTAGTATAACGAATGTATTGTACAAGGAATTTTATTGATGTTCACTCCTCAGGTCTTCCATTCAATCATCGAATAACACAAGATTATTCTATTAACGTTCCGACAGAAAAACAAATTTTCTGTGTGTTCGTGCTTGTGTATGAAAGAATTAAGCATGATGATTGTTTTATCAATTAGGCTTAAAATGTGTAAACCAAGACAACAACAGTAATACATAGACTCAATTGTGCATGATCGAAGTGCGAAGATGAGGGCAAACTTCCTTCTTTTTCAATATACACATATTTCGAATAAAGACGAGATAGATTATGTGTTGCATCCCCAAAAAAATTGAAACAACTCTTAGTTGAGAAAAATATGAGTAGCAAGTGGGGTTTAAGCAAGAGTTGGCATGGGTTAGTTGCCAGTTTCAATGAAGTTCATGAAAGAATTGTGAAATAATAGTAATATGGTTGCCCGACTTAGAAAAAGTTGATGCAGAGTTTAATATTCTTTTACTCTAATCTCTCACCCTCTTTCTTTTTAACATTGAGGTCACTTCTAACCAAACTCTCTTTTAATTTTATCTCAGCACACACTCACACTCAGATAATGACCCCTCGCCTCTGGAATCACTCAAGGTTAACTTCATGGGTAGGAAACACTAGTTAACGTGAATCCATAGAAGTTCAATTAAGCGCACACAATTCCCATGTAATTGTCCTAAAAGCACAACGTTGCTCAATTGGTTTAACTTTTCAGTTAAAGCACAAAATAAGATACATGTCAGATATATAAATGCTCCATAAAATAATCATGAAGATTTGAGCATTTTAAAACTTGAAAATTTTCTCAAAACAAAGAAATTGAATGAATGAAACGAATTCAAATGAAATGTTTTGAAAATCTGACAATGTATGAAATGATCAAATATGAATAATTTACCGTTAAAAGCTTAGGTCACGAAAAATAGGATGTTGTCTATAAGAACAATTATAGACACTCTTGAAAGAAACGTTTTCAATGAAATAACGCTCAATAAACTTTGAAATTCAAACGGGGTGTCTTACCATCGAAAATTGTGTTCAATTTTGAGACATGGTAAGAACATAGTCAATAAAATACTAAACCGGTGGGTATGAATACTTGACAGTATATGGAAAAGATAATACGCAAGTATTTATCTTCAGAAACACACGATTAGTTAACAATAAAGTTCATAAAAGAAAACATTTAAAATCACACTTCTAAATTCGTGAAATCTTTTTAGGAATCGAGAAGTGGTTTGAACGTTTAAGAACATGTTTCATATCTGAAAGTCGTCCATCTTTCAAATATGTATGAGATTAAGAATAGAATTATTCCTTACGCTCAGCAATAATCTCATGAAGTCAGCTCCAAAGTCATGATAGATTTGATCATGTAAGCTCCCCCTCAAAATCTGCAAATAGTCAAAAAGTCGTCAAAGTACAAAGTCCTATTCACAAACTTTATTGAAAAATAAAGACATGAAAGCAATAAAACTTCCCCCCCCCAAAAAAAAAAGCAATAAAACTTGTTAAGAACGAGTTCTGATCAGATGTAATCAGAAGTCATTTACTCCCTCTGAAAATATGCATTCACAATATTATCAGTAGAGGTAATATGTATACTCCCCCTTGAAGGTTGATCATCTCTTTTGATGCATCGGAGTACACTTTCTTTTTATCGTTGAAGTATGAGTCCTAAACTGTTGTGTTTAGAAGTCAAACTCTTTAACATTGAAGAATGGGTCATGAACTGTGTTACTCAAGAGACATTATTCGTTAAAGTATGAGTTCTGAACTGATGTATTCATAAGTGTATGTTCTTTTACTCCCCCTTTACTTGAGAAGCATGCAACAAAGATGAATCTTTTGGCTTTGGTACCCACTGGTATTTGGGTCCATGTTTGTTAGTTGCAGTTCTATTAGGAGTAATATAGTAAGAACCATACCAGTAATGATCATATGCTTTATGAACAAAATCATTTGTGCCACAATAAGAAAAATTATTCTTTCTTTTAGATAATCTGATTAATTGATCAATAGAATAAACAAAATTAGGTTTACCTTTATGCACAATGTTCTTCTTGGCATTGAGTGTATGCCCAAATGATTTCTGATCATTCTTCTCATCAGAATATGCTTTCACTCTCCATACGAACTTCTCATTACAATTCCTTCTTCTTCTGAATGTACCTGGACCATCAACATTCTGATTATAGAAAATGTTAGTGGTACGAATCTGATCTTTAGAATTAACTAACCTTTTTGTAGAAACAATTTTATGATGTGAACATGAAGATGTTTTATCTTCAAGTTCTGTTGTCTTGGAAGATAAATTGTTCCTTTCCTTTATGAGAAGGTCAATCTGTTTCTGAAATTCAGACTTCGTATTCTGCTCTTTCATGGCCTTTGTTGACAGTTTAGATAATGACTCTGTAAGCTTCTTAATCTCTGACTCAAAAATCTTTCTTTCTTCTTCAAAATCGTTCTCCACATTCTTTCTTTGATCAGATAAATCTTTGAAAAATCCAACATTTTCTGTTCACTCATGTTCTTTTCTTTTGCAAAATTGTCTCTTTCCAAAATGATCACTTTCTCAAAATCTAACACTTGTTGAGAAAGTTTGGCACATTTAAGCTCAACTACTTTCTTCTCTTAAAAAGTCTTTCTTGAAAATTCAGAGAGTTTCTGAGTAAATTTTGTCTTTTCTTTTTCAAACTCAGTTCTCTCTTTATCAATCTGCTTTTCCAATTCTACAATCTTTTTTCTCAGCTCCGCATTAGCACTTTCTAAACCCTTTTCTGTCTCCTCATTCTTCGTGCCAGATTCTTCTTGCTGGATTTTGACAATTTGAGCTTCCAAGTCTGAGATATTTCTTTCCAACTCAGAATTTGCACTTCTAATATCTTATACTTATCATTTTTTTTTTGCAAATTAGAGAATACTTATCCATTGTTGTCTCAAGTAATTTAACCCTTGCTTTTAGTTCAGTTTTTTCTTCTCTGAATTTCTCCTTTTCTACTTCATTCTCAAAATATCCCATCTTGATAACACTTGCACAATCTGATCGTTAAGAAAAATTCAGAAATAAACTTGACTTTAAAAGTCAAACTTGGTCAACACTCGAAAAACTCAGAAAAAGTTCTAAGTGTCAAAACACGTAGAACACTGTAGACCAAACTTCGTGCACACGGTTCTTTGCGTGTTCTAGGTTCGCACAGAAAGAAATATGCGAGTTCTTGGTTCGCGCAAAAAGCAGCTTGCGCGTTCTTGGTTCGCGCAAGCTATAGTCTGCGTGTTCTGAGCTTCGCTGAGGCTTTGATATGCGAGTTCTTTGCTTCGCGCAGGCTTTTATCTGCTCGTTCTTACTTCGCGCAGGCTTAGACTTGGGTATTTTAAGGATTTCTTCACGCAAACTCTCTGCGAGTTCCTACACTTAGAAAAATTTTCAGTCTTGATCTGCGCGTTCTTACTTCGCGCAGGCTTAGACTTGCGCGTTTTGAGGATCACTTTGCACAAACTCTCTGCGAGTTCCTACACATGGAAAAATTTTCAGTCTCTAACTTCGCGCAATGCGTCTGTGCATTCTTGACCCTCTGCGCTTTGTAGTCTTTTGCGTGTTCTTGATTATGAGCCTTGCGTGTTCTTTAGATCTAGCGAGTTCTTCACCACTTCGACCAAAAACTAATTATTTCAGCCCAAATTCGACTCAAATCTCTGAATCAGTCCATGAAACTTTGTCAATTTGTCCTCGATAACAATCTGAACACTTTACAAACAATTGATTACAACAAAATCAACAAAAACTACAAATCGATCTCAAGAACAGTGCGTTTAAAAAAACTCAAACAAAAATACAATAAAACCCAAAATTCACACAGAATTGTTAAACCCAGTATTCTAGTTGATAATTAAACACATCACACAATATAGATCAAGAGATAATAAGATCAGAATAACATACCACAATCCCTTGATTAATCAATGAAAACCTTGTGTGTTCTTGATACCTTGAATTCGATTACAGACCCGAGAATACGTACGGCTACTGCTAATCTCTAATTATTATTATGAGGTATCTAACCCTAAAACTAAATAATAAAACATATTTATACTTAGGCCTAATGCCTAATGGGCTTATGGGCTTGAGGCCCAATAACTAACAACTTATAAGTTATTACAAATTAGACCTTCTAATTAACTTTAACACATTTACAATTTAAACCCTTAACTTTAACTTTAATCTTGAATACAATTTATGATCCAACAATCTCCCCCTTTGGATTCAAGATTAAAAAAAAATTGGCAATAGTCTTCGGGTCTTCACTTTTCTTGAAAACTTCAGATACAGTCTTCATCTTTATCTTCTTAAAGTGTCCTTCTGACGATCATCTTCAGTCAGGCTTTTGATATTCAAATAAGTTCAGACACTTTGATATCTTTGAAATTCTTCAGCAGTCTTCAAATTATATTCTCCCCCTTTGTATATTCTCCTTTTTGATTATTCTCCCCCTTTTTGATGAATGGTGAGAATAAGCATCATCAAAACATATCAAAACAATCTCCCCCTCTGTCTTTATAGACTCCAATGAAGCGTTGTCTTCATGTATAGAGCCCTGTATGGAAATAAGAGCAGTCTCTTCAAATGGAAAGAGTGATTATTTCAATCTTTGCAGATTCAAATAAGAAGTAGTAACCATTCGAATCTTTTCAAATTCAAACAGTTTAATAGGTGTAACCCTGAATCAACAAATGACTCAGTTAAAACGCCTGTCAGTAACACAAAGTAACTGAGTAACACGAAGTTACTATATGAGGAGCTGGTTTTGATGTTGGCTCCCTAGGACTTCCATTCAATCATTGAATAACACATGGTTATCTATGAACGTTCTGACAGAAAACAAATTTCTGTGTGCTCGTGCATGTATATGAAAGAAATTAAGTAGAGATGATTTCTTTTCAATATAGGCTCAAAGTATGTAAACTTGTCGAGACAACAACAAATTATACAAAGACTCAATGTGCATGAGAAAGGGTTGAAGGTGGGGCAACGTTCCTTTTTTTTCAATATTAGTATCTTCCAAATGAAGAACCAATAGCGTATATGTTGCTTCCCCAGAAAATGTGAAACATTCTATTTTTTAGAGAAGAATGAGTAGCTGGTGGGGTTGTATGCAAGAGATGGCATGGGCTAGGTGCCTTTTTCAATGATGGTCACCAAAGAATGTGAACCAATCAGATAATGTGGTTGCCCGGCTCAGAAAGAAGTTTGGTGCAGAGTTTGATATTCTTTTACTCTGTTCTCTCACCCTCTTTCTTTTAATCTTTTAAATCTCACATCTAAGCAATCTCTCTTTTCCATTTTACCTCGTCGCACACCATCTCTCAATTCTTTTGACCCCTCTCCCCTCAATCACTCAGGGAATACTTCCGGGGTAGGAAACACTGGTTAACGTGAATCCATGGAAGTTCTGTTAAGCTCACACACTGAATCCCTTGTATTTTACTAAAAGAATGTGTTGTTCAACAACCTTTCGTACATGTAAGCACAAAGGAATAAACATGAAGAATAAAAATTTTGGAGAAATCAAAACATAAGATGTTTGACAATACAATTTTCCCCCTCAAACTAAATGTGGTTGGCATTTAAGCTCAAAAATAATTTAAAATCACACTTCACAATTCATGAAAATCTTTGAAGAATAGAAAGTGGTTTGAACATTTAAGAAACCATTTTTCACTAGTGAAAGTTGTTCTTCTTTCAACAAGTGATAGAGTCTAAGGATTAGAAATATATACCTGTAAATCAGAACCCTTAACTCCCCCTGAAATGAATATTTTCAATGAAGTATCCTTGACAAAACTCAGTAGAAATATTAAGCTCCCCCTTAATATGTGCATAATCCTTAATCATGAAACCGATGTAATTCAGAAGTCAAACGCTTTGACATTGAAGTCGGAGTCCTAAGTTGTTGTACTTAGAAGTCATCATTTTGACAATGAGGCCAGAGTCCTGATCTATAGTAATCAGAAGTCATAGTTCTTTCTCCCCTTTAAACTTTGGGTGCCTGCAACACAGATTTAGCTTTTGGTACCCACTGGTAATTGGGTCCTAATTGGTTAGTTGCAGTTCTAGTGGGAGATATGAAGTAAGAACCATACCAGTTATTCACATAATCTTTTCTTACAAAATCATTTGTACCACAATAGGAACAACTAATTTTCTTTTGAGCTATCCTGATCAGTTGATTGATAGTGTAAACCACATCAGGTTTGCCAAAAGTTTTACCTTTTGAAGAAGAGTTCCATTTTGCATTTGATGTATGCATAAATGATTCTTCTTTCTTATTTTCCTCTGAAGAGCCTTTAACTTTCCAGATCCAATTTTCTCTATCTCTCTCATCATACCTTCTCTAGAAGCTTTTCTTTTGAGACTTTGTCTTCTTGAAGTTACCTAAACCATCAACATTTTTATCAAAGAATTGGTTAGAAGGATGAATCTGATCAGTAGATTTAGAAGTAAGATCATCATCTAAGTCAAATAAAGGATTATAAGAAACATTTGAAAAATGTGAACTTGAAGATGTTTTTAATGAACTATCTGAATCAGCTAGATCATCTCTTGGTGATTGAGCGATTGACTCTGGCGTCTTGTGCTCAGTCAGCTTTACCTTGAATACGATCTCTTTAAGTTTCTTTATCTTTGACGACAAACTGTTTCTTTCCTTTGCAATCAGATCAAACTTCTTATGCAACTCAGATTTTGCATTCTTCTCCTTCAAGATGTTTGTTGACAACTCAGATAGCTTTCTTGTCAGCTTAGTTATTTCAGTCTCTAGATCTTTCTTTTCTTTGGAAAAGTCTATATTTGCATTCTTCTGATCAGATGTCTTCTTCTCTTTCTCAGCCTTTTCTCTCTCAAGAATGATAACCTTCTCAAAGTCTGAAACTTGTTGAGAAAGATTAACACATTTAAGATCTATCGATTTCTTTTCTTCAAAGGCTTTTCTTGAGAAATCAGAGAATTTCTTGGCAAATTCTTTTCATTCTTTCTCAATCTTCAACATCTCATCTTGAACTTTTGTATTGTCTCTGTCTTGGGTTGCCTTTTCTTTCAGCATATTAATCTCAACCTCAAGACTGAAGACTTTTTCTTTCAAAGAATCCCTTTCAGCAAAAATTCTAGAGTTTGTCTTTTTAAGCCCTTCAGATGTCTCACTAGCATTGTTTGCTTTTCTTCTCAACTCATCTAGCTCTTTTTGCATTGTTTCCTTCTTTGACCAGCTTGAGTTAGAATTAAGACTTTCAGATTCTTTCAACTTTGCTTGAAGATGTAAGATCTCTTTTTCTTTAGACTCAATTATTCCTGCAAAATCAATTTTAGAATCAGTAATGCATACTGAACAGATGAAATCTTTCTTTGAATCTTCATCATCTTTCAACTTATCAAGTTGATCAAGAAGAGACGAGTTATGAATCTTTAGATTTTCATCCTCAACTTTATGAGGTAATATCTCTGATTTGAGCTTTTTAATCTCTTTTTCACAATCAAAGACCATGCTTGTATATCTTGACAACTGTCCAGCAAAACGTTTAACATTTTCCTTTTCTTCAGAAAGAGTCATCTTATCAAAATCAAGGTTTTAGCCTTCAGACATCTTTAGTTGTATGGTTAGAAATCAAACTTATCTGTACCAAAACAATCAACTAGATGAGATCGTTAGAATCAAGTATAGGATGAAGACTACACTCAAAAATTTTCAGAAAAATAATTTTTCAAAAATAATTGAATGCAGAATTTGCACAGTATAAAACTCAAATTAATCACAGAAAAGCTGGCGCAAAAATAGGCTAACGTAGTGGCGCAAGAAGACTGTTTGCGCGAGAGACAGGTCACGTGAAGTATGTTTTTGCGTGAACAGTGGATGGCGCAAAGCTTAGGTTTGCGTGAGAGGTAGGTCGCACAAATAGGAGGTTTGCGCGAACAGTAGGTGGCGCAAAGTGTGGTTTTCGCGAGTAGGCACTGGTGCAAAGTGAGGTCGACCGGGGTCTTGCTTGACTAGGGTCTGTTCGACCGGACCTTTGTCGACCGGTATGTTGCACGACCGGAGAAGTTGACCGGTAAGATGCTTGACCGGTATTGTGTCGACCGGACCAGTAGATTAACCGATATGAGACCGGGACCGGGGCGATATGGACCGGTATCTTGACCAGACTAGCGACCGGTATAAACCAAGGTGATGCGACCGGGGTACTGACCAAAATGGATTGTGTGTCGTGAATTTCGATCGGACAGAGTGTCGACCGGTATCCTGCATGGACCGGTACTTCAACCGAAATCCATGACCGGTATGGCGTATTGACCGGTACGCGAAGACCGGTATATAGCGACCGATATGTTCTTGAAGGTTTCGACCGATATGTTCTTAGTTCGACCCAGAACGACGATAAACAACCCAGAAAACACAACGAACACAGAAATTGAATGCAAAATTCAAACTTTTGAGTCACAATCATATATCGACCAAATCCCAATAAAAAACAACAATTAAAAACAACTTTTACTCACCCAATTTTATAGAAGCAGTAGTCGACAGATATATGTATTTGTCGAACCCAGTATCATACAAATCATCAAAAATCCAATTGATTAATGAATTAAAGCGCAATTAAACAATGAGATAACATTCAGAAGCATGAAACATATATAATCATATCAGTTTTAGGCATAAAAACTCATAAATTCATGAACTCGATTATCACACAGTAGTTGTCGATAAACAGTATAATCCAAAAAGCTTGATTCTTTTGGCTTTGATACGACTTGTTAAACCCAATATTCTAGTTGATAATTAAACACATCACACAATATAGGTCAAGAGATAATAAGATCAGAATAACATACCACAATCCCTTGTTTAATAAATGAAAACCTTTTGTGTTATTGATACCTTGATTACAGACCAGAGAATACGTACAACTACTGTTAATCTCTATTTATTATTATGAGGTATATATCCCTAAAACTAAATAATAAAACATATTTATACTTAGGCCTAATGCCTAATGGGCTTATGGGCTTGAGCCCCAATAACTAACAACTTATAACTTATTACAAATTAGACCTTCTAATTAACTTTAACACATTTACAATTTAAACCCTTAACTGTAACTTTAATCTTGAATACAATTTATGATCCAACAAGAATGTTGTGAATTAGTCTAAGCAATAAAAACAACACTTGTTCTAGATACAAGAATGAGTACAATGGTATCAAATCTAACTCAAAAACATCAATAATTCTCATACATCTATCTTCAACAGTTTATCTTGCGAGTTCTTGAAAATAGTCGACCAAAAATCAAATTATTAACATGATTCTGAATTCTTGTATGCTCTGATACCAATTGTGTGTCCCACAATATGTGCAAATCAATCAAGATGACAAAGATTATTAAACAATTTCCATTAATCTTCAAATTCGATTACAAAGTGTTCTCAATATTTCTCTTTCTAAACAAATGAACTCTCTTCTAGTCATATATCTCTCTTCTAGTCTAATGAGTCTACTATTAGGATCAAGTGCTTACCACTACGCCAAAAGCAATTGCTGATGGAGAAGGCGCAACTTTATTTCCTTATAGCGTAGCAGCCAGTGCCACGTTTCGATTTAGGAAGATGTTGGTCAATGACCCAACAATACCCCCCCCTCGGCATCTGCCAGCGCCACGTTTCGATTTAGGAAGAAGTCAATGGTTGCACAACATGCCTTTGGCATTTAAATGCACTCCATGGGATTCGAACCCATGACCTGCTCTGATACCAACTATTATTCCCAATATTTAAGTTCTAATTATAGTATTATAACAATGACAATCAAAACAAACAATTAACCTGTTTCCAATTACAATCAAGAATTCATATACAGTGTATGTGAAAATTTATCTCTCAAGAAACAGTTTGCGTACAATACAACTGATAATTTCTCTTACAACTACTTCTAAGACTCTTTCAACACTTCTAGTCATATCCTTATTTATACGCACACACAACATTACAGCACAACATAACACTTTAAACACTAACTATAATAACACTTTGACTTTGACCATTATTACAAATAGACTTTGACTTCTATGCTTGAGAGTTGACTTGAACTTTGACTTGCTTGACTTTCAGTCTTCAATCGTCATGATCTTGTATCCAACATATTTATGCACTAACATTCTTCCCCTTTGGACCAAGATCATCTCCAAAAAGATTTTGCAATACAATCTCCCCTTTATCTTCAAAAACAATTATGTATTCTCCCCAAAGTCTTTGTAAAACAACTTTTGCAATCAACTTTAACATTCTTCACCAAGATAATAAGAACCTCTTTCAGACTTCAGAAAGAAATTATCTTCAGATTCAGCTCGGTTTGCCAGCAAATTATCTTCAAAGAAAATTTCAGTAAAATCCAGCTTGCTTTCAGAAATCTTTGAATATGCTCTTTCAAACATGTACAATCTTCTCATAAAATTGCATTCTTTGACATAAACTTGCAATAAACTTTCTTCAAAATTTGTATTTCTTGAACTTTTCTTCTCCCGTATTCATTTCTTGATCATCTCTCCCCCTTTTTTATGATTATGGCATTGAAATCATCAAAACTATTCCAAGAAATGTCCTTAAAATTATGATTTGACCACTGATAATTCACAAGAGCCTCTGACTATTCATTGATCCAAAAGATATTCATCCGAATCTTTGCAAATTCAGACAAATTATGAGTGTAACACCTGAATCAACAAATGAATCAGTTAAAATGCAAGTCAGTAACACAAAGTCACTGTGTGTAACGAATACACATTGGAAAAGGAGCTTTTTGATGTTCACTCCCCCAGGTCTTCCATTCAATCATCGAATAACACCAGGTTAAACTATGAACGTTTAGACAGAAAAACGAATTTCCTGTGTACGTGCTTGTGTTTGAAAGAATTAAGCACTGATGATTGCTTTTGTTAGGCTCAAAATTGTGTAAACCATTGAGACAACAACAGTTAAACACATACTCAATTGTGCATGATCGAAGTGCGAAGGTGGGGTAGACTTCCTTCTTATTCAATATCCAGATTTTCCAAATGAAAACTAGATAGCATATGTGTTGCATCCCCTTTAAAAATTGAATCACTTTCTTGTTTAGAAGAAGATGAGTAGCTGGTGGGATTGTAAATCAAGAGTTGGCAAGGGCTAGTTGCCTATTTCAATGATGTTCACCAAAGAATTGTGAAACAATCAGAAATGTGGCTGCCCGACTCAGAAAAAGATGGTGCAGAGTTTGATATTCTTTTACTCTGTTCTCACACCCTCTTTCTTTTTATCAATAAGCTCGCTTCTAACCAAACTCTCTTGTTAGGACTGAAAGTCCTGTGTGTTGAAAGTGGCATAAAGCATTAATAAGGGTGCAAAGTGTAATTCTTTAATAGTTTTATTATTAGTTGGGCCTAAAAGCCTATAAGCACATTATCTTGTAAAGCCTAAGTATATAAAGGTTTATTTAGTTCATAATTAAGGTTATACATTTCATATTTTAGTTTAGAGAGTTTAGAGAAGTTTTAGTCTCATATTTTTTAGATCTCTAGTCAATAGGTTTACTTTTCTCGGATCAGAAATTCTTTCTGTAAACCTGTAACCTTTGATTGAATATTAATGATATGACTAGAGGTTGTGGCTATACAATTGTTCATCATTGTTTATTTACTGTTGATTGCACTGTACTGTGATCTACAATTGGTATCAGAGCAAAGAGACTGAAGGTTTGATCCAAAAAGGTTTGTCTAAAATCCTTTAATCGATTATTGTGTTTATTGTGTATATATGCTATAATTGATTTCTGGATTGTTATCTGTTTATCGTGTTTAATTGATTTCTGGGCAGATTTTTTTTTTGTGAAAAATCGATTTTTTCGGGGTGTAAGGTCGGTCGACTGTGTTTTGAAAAATCAAACTTTTGGGTTTTAGTTCGGTCGATAAATCGATAATCTGATTTCTGGTTTAAGTTGGTTCTTGTTCTGAGTTATTATCGTTCAATTTTTGTTTTCTAGAAAAGCAATAATTTGATCAATCTGTGTTCTTGAATAAATCAATCGTTTATCGGTCGTTTGTGCTTGTTGAAAAATCAATTTTATCGGTTGATTTTCTGGGTTTACAAATCGACCTGCAAAAATTTGTGCTTGGTCGATTGAGTTTTTGGGTCGATTGAGTGTTTCGATCGATTCAGATTCATCGTGTTTATCGGTCGATTAGTTGTCAATCGAATTATCAAGTGCTTATCTGTTTATCGCCTTGTTGACCAATATTTGTTCAACCGGTACATTGCCTTGACCGATACGTAGTTCAACCGGTACATTGCCTTGACGATACGTTGTTCAATCGATACTCTGAGTTCGACCGGTACATTGTTGACCGGTATATTGTCTTGACCGGTAACTTTTCTTGACCGGTACATTGTCTCGACCGGATCGCCTTGGCGACCGGTACTTTACTTGACCGGTACCCCGTTTCGACCGGTACCCTTTTCTTGCGCCCGGTACCTTGTTGACCGGTACTTTGTGACTCGACCGGTACATTGTTCGACCCTACTCTACCGGTACTCAAGCGGTACCCAGTTGACCGTTACCCAGCTGACCGGTACTTTGCGCCCGGTGCCTTGTTCGACCAGGTCCGACCGGGTCCGACCAGGTCCTTGTTCGACCGGGTCCTTGTTTCGATCGGGACAGACCGGGTCCTTCTTCGACCGGGTCCCTGTTCGACCGGGTATTTGCTCGACCGATCCTTATCCTGTCCTGTTTATTTATTGTTTTTGGATCATCTTGTTTGTCTCAAGATCGCTACAGTGCAGTTAAGATTATAGTTTAAACCCATTCAAGTTTCATCTATTGTCAAGTTGTTCAAAAGCTTGAATTAGATAAGTCAAGATGGGATATTATGCCGAAGTTCAAGAGCTCAAATTAGAGAACAAAAATCTTCAATTATCTGTTGCTTTCTACTTGAAGAGATCAGAACAATATAATAATGAAAGCAACATACTGAAAGAAGAAGTTAGTGCATTAAAGACAATTAATGAAGATCTTCTGAAAAAGACTTCTGGGCAGAATAATGAGAAAATACTGAGTTTGGAAACTGAGAACACAGAGCTGACAAGAAAAATCTTGAACTTGGAAGATCAGATTGTCCAAATCCAGAAAGCATCCGTTGAAAGTTATGAGGCAAAGATTAAGCGTCTGACGGATGCTAATACTGAGATTCAAAAGAAAATATCTGATTTGGAGCAAAAGCATGCTAAAAATAAATCCGAATTTGAGAAATCATTTGCAAAGAAGTTCTCAGATTTTTCAAGAAAATGTGCTGATGAGAAGAAAGAAGTTGAGCTGAAATGTATAAAGCTTTCTCAACAAGTATCTGACTTTGAGAATGTAATCGTCCTTGAAAGAGAAAAGTTTGCAAAAGAAAAGAAGGCCATTGAACGGAAGAACGTTGGGTTCTTCAAGGAAATATCCGGCCAAAGAAAGGATGTTGAGAAGGGATTTGAAGAAGAAAGAGGCATATTTGAGGCTGAGATCAAAAAGCTTACTGAAAATCTATCTGAACTATCTGAAAATGCACTAAAAGAGCAGAAAATGAAGTTTGAGTTAACAAAAAAGATTGACCTTCTTGTTAAAGAAAGAGACAACTTTGCTTTGACGATTAAAGTGCTTGAAAATACTGTATCAAGTTCAAATAAGAAAAATGTTTCATCAAAAAGGTTAGTTAAATCATTTGATCAGATTCGTAGTACTAACCTTTTCTATGATAGAAATATAGATGGTTCAGGTACACATCAAAGAAGAAGGAGATACAAAGAAGAGGAACTGGTCTGGAAGAAGAAACCAATAGAAGATGAGAAGAAAGATGAGTTGCAAGGAAATAAATCATGTGTACATGCGTTTAATGCCAAAAAGAACAATGTACGTAAAGGTAAACCTGATCAGATCTATACGAGAGATCAATTAATCAGGTTATCAGGTAAGAAAAATTATTGTTCTTATTGTCGTACACATGATCATATTCACAAATCCAGTGATCATTTCTGGTATGGTTCTTATTCTATTACCCCCACAAGAACTACAACTAACATTCATGGACCCAAATACCAGTGGGTACCAAAGCCTAAAATTGATTATGTGCTGCAGGAACCTACTGTCAAGGGGGAGTAGAAGAACTATGGCTTCTAAGTAAATCAGCTTAGAACCCGGACTTCAACGAAGTTTGGCTTCTGATCACATGACAGATCAGGACCCGTTCTTCAATGTTCAGACTTGGATATTGTGCAAATATCCTAGGGGAGCTTAAAAGACCTAAATCATTGTATCATGATTTGAGGGGGAGCTTAAAAGGTAAATATCTTCTGATCTGTATCTCTGATTGTTTGGAAGAAGAACAACTTTCAAGCATGAAAAACAGTTTCTGAAATGTTCAAACTACTTCTGATTCACAAAAGGTTTCATGAATCTAGAAGTGTGAATTTAAATGTTTTTCATTTTTTGAGCTTTAATGTTTAACTGACTGTGTGTTTCTAAAGATCAATACTTGCGTATTATCTTATCCTAATACTGTAACGTATTCACACACGCAGGTTTAGTACATCATTTGTATTTGTTATTACCATGTCTCATAACGAAACAATTTTTCAATGGTAATACCCCCGTTTGAAATTTAATGTTGTTGAGCATCAATCATTAATTCTAATCTTGTGCTTTCATTGCAAAATTGTTTATATTTGTTCATATAAACAAAATATCCAATTATTTGATACCCTATCCATTTTATTTGATCTGATTGATACATTGTCAGATTCTCAAAACAATTCTCTTTATTTCATTTTATTAATTCAATATCTTTGTTTTAAGAAATCTTCAAAGTTCAATTGCTCAAATCTCATGAGCATACATTTTGACAATGTTATCATACATTTTGTGCTTAACTGTTCAGTTAAACTGTTGAGCAACTATTCTTTTTAGGACTTACATGGGATTTGTGTGAGAACTTAAACAGAACTTCCACGGATTCACGTTAACCAATATTTCCTACCCCGGAAGTTATCCTTGAGTGATTGAGGGGTGAGGGATCTTAAATCAAAGAGTGGGGGAGATAACTCATCCGGTTGAGTTTTTCTCATTGTGCTGAGCGGAAAAATGTAAATGAGAGTTTGGTTAGAAGTGAGCTTTAATGACAAAAAGAAAGAGGGTGTGAGAACAGAGTTAAAAGAATATGAAAACTCTGCATCAAACACTTTCTTAGTCGGGTAGGCACATCTACTGATTGGTTAACATTCTTTGGTGACCATCATTGAAACAGGAAGTGAGCCCATGCCAACTCTTGTTTTTACCCCACCAACCACTCGTTTCTTTCTTAACAAAGAAATGTTTCATTTTCTTTGGGGACGCAACATATCTGCTATCTAGTCTTCAATCGGAAGATTTAGATATTGAAAAAGAAGGAAAGTTGCCCCTCCTTCGTACCTTCTTTCATGCACACTGAGTCCGTGTAATATCTGTTGCTGTCTCAACAGTTTACACAATTTGAGCCTGATGTAGCTAAGCAGCTTCAATCATTTCTACACTTTCACGAGCACACAAGGAATGAGTTTTCTTGTCATAACATTCATAGAAAATTCCTTTGTGGTTTTCCGATGATTGAATGGAAGCCCTGGGGGAGTGAACAACACAAAAGCTCCTTTCCAATGTACATCCGTTGTATAAAGTGGCTATGTGCTACTTACAGACATACTAACTGTTTCATCTGTTGAATCAGGGTAACATTGTTCATTATGTCTGAATTTGAAAAGATTCAGATATATACATTTCAAGAATTGACGGGTAATCAGATCAAAGGGCGGAGAATATTAAATTATCATATAGGGGAGATCAAAGCATGTGTTGAAATTGAAGAGTTTTGATGATCATGATGTTCACAATCATCAAAAAGGGGGAGAGTTTTACAAAGTTCAATTTCAAAGATATAAAGAAAGAAAGTTTTTCTGAAGATAAATCAAGATTCGTGAAAGTTTGTTTTTCTGAAGACAGTCTAGAGATCAAAGATATGAAGATATGAATTCAATGCTGTTTCAATATTGAAAGATGAAGATTTCAAAGATTGGATTTTTTCTTTCCCGTATCATGTGGTGTTTGTTTATCATTCCTCCTACGCGCTGATTGAAACAAGTTCTTAAGCTGAAAGCATATTCAACTCGCGGTTCAAAGACAGATTCTTTAATTTTTAAACTGAAGATGCACCGTGGAATGTCAAGTAACTCTAACATTATCTTTCTTGTGAGCTGATCTGATGTGATTGAGTTTCTACAATTAAACGCTGCTTGATAGTGCATTCAGTCAAGGCTACTGTACATTGAATCTGGTTATAAAGTTGAAACTATGAAGACCAAGAGCTTTATTCAAGGGGGAGCGTGGAAAGACATGAAGTCAAGGAACACCAAAGTTCTTCAAAGATTCAATAGGGAAAGAAGATCAAGGCCTGAAGTTTTTCAAGTTGATAAATGATTTATTCAACTTTAGGGGGAGATTGTTAGGACTGAAATTCCCGTGTGTTGAAAGTGGCATAAAGCATTTATAAGGGTGCAAAGTGTAATTCTTTAATAGTTTTATTATTAGTTGGGCCTAAAAGCCCATAAGCCCATTATCTTGTAAAGCCTAAGTATATAAAGGCTTATTTAGTTTCTAATTAAGGTTAGACATTTCATATTTCTGTTTAGAGAGTTCAGAGAAGTTTTAGTCTCATATTTTTCAGATCTCTAGTCAATAGATTTACTTTTCTATGATCAGAAATTCTTTCTGTAAACCTGTAACCTTTGATATAATATTAATCATATGACTAGAGGTTGTGGCTATACAATTGTTCATAATTGATTATTTACTATTGATTGCACTGTACTGGGATCTACATCTCTTTTTCATTTTACCTCATCACACCCACACTCATATATTGACTCCTCACACTCGATCACTCAAGGATTAACTTCTTGGGAAGGAAACACTAGTTAACGTGAATCCATAGAAGTTCTGTTATGATCTCACACAATGAACCCATGTAATCCTAAAAGCATATGTTACTCAAACGGTTTAACTTTTCAGTTAAAGCACACTCTGAAATACAAGTCAGATGTATGTATGCTCATTAAGATAATCATGAATATTTGAGCAATTTAAACATTAAAGATATTTCAAACAAGTATATTGAATGAATGAAAAGAATACAAGAAACTTGTTTGAAAATCTGACATCATATGAAAAAGATCAAATTCTAACATACTTAATCATTCATATTTGATCTTATCAATTAAGGTTTAGGTCAAGAAGAATCGGATTTTGTCTATACGAATGAAAATATAGACAAGTCTTGAAAGAAGCATTTAGAAATGAATAAACGCTCAATATTCTTTGAACTTCAATCGGGGTGTCTTACCATCGAAAATTAGTTTCAATATGAGACATGGTAAGAACATTTCCAACAGAATATTAAATCAGTGTGTGTGAATACCTGAAAGTATATGGCAAAGATAATACACAAGTATTTATCTTTGGAAACACATGGTTTGTTTAAACAATTAAGCTCATGAATAATGAAAACATTTAAAATCACACTTCTAAATTCATGAAATCTTTCTAAGAATAAGAAGTGGTATGAACATTTAAGAACATGTTTTCATATCTGAAAGTTGTCCTTCTTTCAGACACGTATGAGATTAAGATTAGAATAATCCTTACGCTCAACTTAAATCTCATGAAGTCAGCTCAGACTCATATTTGATATGATCGTTTAAGCTCCCCCTCAAATCTGCAACAGTCACAAAGTCGTCAAAGTACAAAGCTTTATTCACAAAACTTTATTCAAAAGTAAAGACAAAAAGCAATAAAACATGTTAAGAACGAGTTCCGATCAGATATAATTCGAATTCATGTTCCGTACTCCTTAACTCCCCCTGACATTATGCATCAGAATTTTTTTTCAGTTATGGAATATAGCACAATTCATGAACTCCCCCTGAAATGTAGATTATTTAATCATCTTCACACACTCCCCCTGAGATCATGAACAAACTTAAGTGCAGATATGTTTCAGAATAAAAAAAAGAAACGAAGAAAAAAAATAACAAAACTAAAGTTTAATAGGTAATCACAGATTAAGTATTGAGATTTAGCATACCAAGCTTTGAAATGAGAAAAATAAATCTCTTTTCATCAAGCGGTTTAGTGAACAAATCAGCAAGCTGATAATATGTGTTAACAAAGTAAAGTTGGATTGTACCTTTTCAACATTATCTTTAATAAAGTGATATCTCACGTCTATGTGCTTGGTCTTAGTATGTTGAACAGGATTTGCTGATATGGCAACGGGGCTCTTTGAATCGTAGTAGATCGGGATCTTGTCATATTTTAAGCCATAATCTCGGAGTTGTGTTTGCATCCACAACACTTGAGAACAGCAGCTAGCCACAGCTACATACTCTGCCTCGGCTATTGAAGTAGATACACAGAGTTGCTTATTTGAAGCCCAACTCATGAGTTTATCGCCAAGAAATTGTATATGTCCCGATGTACTCTTCTTGTCAAGCATACAACCTGCATGATCTGCATCTGAATATGCTGTGAGCACGAAACCTGTATCCTTGGGATACCACAGACCAAGATCTGCAGTTCCCTTCAGCTATCTAAAGATACGCTTTACAACAAATTAATGGGATTCTTTTGGACTAATCTGATATCGTGCATAAAGGCATGTAGAAAACATTATATCCGACCTACTAGATGTTAAGTACATTAAAGAACCAATCATACCTCGATAGGTTCTAACATCGACAACTTTTCCAGAAGGATCAGTGCTAATCTTAGTTCCCGATGCTATCAGGGTTCCAATAGGAGTACAATTTTCCATTTTGAATTTTCTAAGAATATCGAAAATGTACTTTGATTTATTAATAAAAATCTGCGTGGAAAATGGTTTGACTTGTAATCCGAGAAAGAAATTCATCTCTCCCATCATACTCATCTAAAATCTTGACACCATGAGGTTATAAAAATTCTTATAGTACTTTGGATTTGTAGAGCCAAATATGATGTCATCCACATATATTTGGATTAAAATGATATCGGATTTTTTCCTTTTTAATGAAAAGAGCAGTATTGATTTTACTTTTCGAGAAGCCCGACCTGACTAAAAATTTGGAGAGAACTTCATATCAGGCACGAGGGGCTTGCTACAGACCATAAAGAGCTTTGTACAGAATGTAAATCTCTGGATTGACAAAACCTTCTGGATGAGATACGTAGACCTCCTCCTTGAGAATGCCGTTTAGAAAGGCAGTCACATCCATCTGGTTGACAGTGAAGTTCTTGTGTACATCATACGCTAGAAACATACGAATAGTCTCGATGCGCGCAACTTGAGCATAAGTCTCATCGTAATCAGTACCTTCCTCTTGCCTATATCCTTTAGCCACAAGTCTTTCTTTTTTTCTGATTACGATACCATCCTCGTCTTTCTTGTTCTTGAAAACCCATTTCGTGCCAATTTTAGTCTTTTTTTCAGGTTTAGGCACTAGTCTCCAGACTTTAAGCGATTCAATTTGATTCAGCTCTTCTTGCATCGCAGTTACCCAGCCTGAGTCATCAAGAGCTTTAGATACTTGTGTTGACTCTATCTTGCTCAGAATTGAATCATGCATGCACATGTTTAGTGTAGTAGACCTAATTTGCACCGGTTTGGATAGATCTCCAATGATTTGGCTTATCGGGTGCTCTTTGGTCCACTTGTTTTCATGAGGGAGTGGATTAGATATAGATTGATCATGATGTTCATCTAAATATCCACTATCAGCTTCTTCATTTTGTTCAGGATTAAGTAGGGGTCCAGTTGAAGTATTCTATGCAGAAGCCTCAATTGGTTGGACAACTTCTGTCTGTGGATTATTCGTTACCGTGCATCCAACTGATTCAACAACTTCTGGCTCTTCATTAACTTGTACAACTTCAACTGATGGAGTAGGCGTTTGAATTGAAATCTCTTGCTGAATCGGGGAATTGGACTCAGTATATATATCTGAAGTGGCTGGTTGATTTCTTCTTGAATCATCCGATCTGTCAACCACAACAGGTTTAGTGTGGGATCATAAATTGTATTCAAGATTAAAGTTAAATTAGGGGGTCTAACTTGTAGTTATTTGTAACTAGGCCCAAAAGCCCATTAGGCCTTAGTCACCTAAGCATAAATAGGTGTAATTATTTTAGGTTTTAGGTTAATCCTCCAAAAATCCTCTCATAGTTAATAATCATAATATTCAATAGAGAGGTAGACGTATTGTAATCGTACACATCACAAGGTACCAAGAACACACAAGGTTTAATTGATTAATCAAGGGATCGTGGTATTTTATTCTGATATGTTTATCTCTTGATCTATATTGTGTTGTGTGATTGTTTATCAACTAGTTATCTGTGTTTAACAAGTGGTATCAGAGCCAAAAGAATCAAGTTTTTTTTGGATCAAACAGTATTTATCGATACCTTAACTGTTCATCGACTTCTATCTGGGTGAAAATCGATTTCTCGATTTACTGTGTTTTTAAGCCTAAAATTGATATGATTTGGTGCATTTTATGTTATTGAATGTGATCTGATAGTTTCATTGCACTTTAAACCTTTAATCGATTAGATTTTTATGATTTTTTGGAATCTGGGCTTATAAACTGTCGAGACTGTGCTCTTCAAATTGAATGATAAAAAGTGAGTTTTAATCATTGTTGTTCACTGGGTATTGATCGATATATGTATGCGGTAATGTGGTATGATTTTTACTCAGAATCTTAATCAATTGATGTGCTTTCTGGATTGATAATCGACTTCTGGGTCGAACTCTTCGTGAACACCGGTCGTTATTCAAGTAGTCCGGTCCTCGTCGAAACACCGGTCGAGTACATACCGGTCGAATAGATCCGGTCGCACCACACCGGTCGAGTATTCCGGTCGCTGACACCGGTCACACTCCGGTCGCTAACATCGGTCACACACCGGTCGCTGACACCGGTCGGATAGACTCCGGTCGACATTGGTCCGGTCAATACATTGGTCCGGTCGAGCAAGGCAAGGACCCGGTCGGACTCGGTCAAGGATCCGGTCGAGGAAGGAAAGGACCCGGTCGAACCCGGTCGAGCAAGGAACCGGTCGAGTAAGGATCCGGTCGAGGAAGGCAAGGACCCGGTCGAGCCAGGTACCGGTCAATCAAGACACCGGTCAAGCAAGACACCGGTCCTTGATTTTCTTTTGTGCCATCAACTATTCACGCAAAACTCCTTTTTGCGCGACCCGCCTCTCACGCGAAAATCTTCTTGCGCCACCCTTGCAATTCGCAAACATCTTTTTGCGCCACCTACTGTTCGCGCAAACCTACACTTCTCGCGATCCAATACTCGCGCAAAACTATTCTTGCGCCACACTCTTCTCGCGCAAACCTCATTCTCGCGCGACCTGCATCTCACACATAACCTTTCTTGCGTCACCCACTGCTCGCGCAAAAATCAGGACTTCGCGTCAATCTCTTTTAGCACAAGTTGAATTTTGCGCCAGCTTCTTTTAGCGCAAAACTTCTTTTAGTGCAAAACTTCTTTTAGCGCAAAACTTCTTTTGCGCCAGGTTCACTTAGCACAAGTTAGACTTTTGCGCCAGATTTTCTCAGTTTAATTTTCCAGTATTATTTCTTTGTGTTTTATACTGTTTGCTAATTCTGCATTTGATTATTTTTGGAATTTTATTTTCTGAAAAAAATTTAGTGTAGTTTTTATCCAATTCTTGATTCTAAAGATCTCATCTAGTTGATTCTCTTGGTACATATAAGTTTGCTTTCTAACCATACAGCTAAAGATGTCTGAAGGTTATAGCTATGATTTTGACAAGATGACTCTTTCTGAAGCAAAAGCAAATGTTAAACGTCTTGCTGGACAGTTGTCAAGATATACAAGCATGGTTTTTGATTGTGAAAAAGAGAATAAAAAGCTCAAATCCAAGATATTACCTCTTAAAGCTGAGAACAAGGATTTAAAGATTCAGAACTCATCTCTTCTTACTCAGATCAATTCAAAAGATTCAAAGAAAGATTTCATTTGGTCAGTATGCATTATTGATTCTAAAATTAATTTTGCAGGAATAATTGAGTCTAAAGAAAAAGAGATCTTACATCTTCAAGCAAAACTAAAAGGATCTGAAAGTCTCAATTCTAGCTCAAGCTGGTCAAAGAAGGAATCAATGCAAAAAGAGCTTGATGAGCTTAGAAGAAGAGCAAACAATGCTAGTGTGACATCTGAAGGGCTTAGAAAGACAAACTCTCGAATTTTTGCTGAAAGGGATTCTTCGAAAGAAAAAGTCTTCAGTCTTGAGGTTGAGATTAATATGCTAAAAGAAAAGGCAACCCAAGACATAGAAAACATAAAAGCTCAAGATGAGATATTGAAGATTGAGAAAGAAAGAAAAGAATTTTTTAAAATTTCTCTGATTTGTCAAGAAAAGCCTTTGAAGAGAAGAAAGCATTAGAGCTTAAATGTGTTAAACTTTCTCAACAAGTTTCAGACTTTGAGAAAGTTATCATTCTTAAGAGAGACAAGATTGAGAATGAGAAGAAGAAAGCTGAGAAGAAGGAAGCAAATAAAGACTTTTCTAAAGAAAAGAAAGATCTAGAGACTGAGATAACTAAGCTGACAAGGAAGCTATCTGAGTTGTCAACAAACCTCTTGAAGGAGAAGAATGCAAAATCTGAGTTGCATAAGAAGTTTGATCTGATAGCAAAGGAAAGAAACAGTTTGTCGTCAAAGATAAAGGAACTTGAAGAGATCGTATTCAAAGTGAAGCTGACTGAGCACAAGACGCCAGACTCAATAGCTTAATCACCAAGAGATGATCTTACTGCATTCGAATGCCCATTCAATTCAGCATCTAGTTCAATTTTTACTAATGTTTCTAACAATCCTTTGTTTGATATAATTGATGATCATACTTCTGAACATAAAGATCAGATTCTTCCTTCTAACCTTTTCTATGACAAAAATGTTGATGGTTCAGGTAACTTCAAGAAGAACAAGTCTCGGAAGAAAAGGTTCTGGAGAAAAGAAGATGAAGAAAAAGACATAGGAAATTGGATCTGGAGAATTAAAGGATCTCCAGAAGGAAAAGAAGAAAGAAAAATCATTTGTGCATAAATCAAATGCCAAATGGAACTATGCTTCAAAAGGTAAAACTTTTGGCAAACCTGATCTGGTTTGCACTATCAATCAACTGATCAAGTTAGCTCGAAAGATAATTAGTTGTTCCTATTGTGGTACAAATGATTTTGTAAGAAAAGATTATGTGAATAACTGGTATGGTTCTTATTTTATATCTCCCACTAGAACTGCAACTAACCCATTAGGACCCAACTACCAGTGGGTACCAAAAGCTAAACCTGTGTTGCAGGCACCCAAAGTTTAAGGGGGAGAAAGAACTATGACTTCTGATTACTACAGATCAGGACTCTTGCCTCATTGTCAAAAAGTTGACTTCTAAGTACAACAGCTTAGGACTCGGACTTCAATGACAAAGCGTTTGACTTCTGAATGCAGATATTTAGGGGGAGCTTACATGCTTGATATTTTTACTGAATATGTATCATATGCATCATTGTCAAAAAGATTAAATACTATTCTCACCAGAGAATATGTACAATGGCTCTTGAATAACACAGTTCAAGACCCGATCTTCATTGGTAAAACTGAATGATACTATTCTCACCAGAGAATATGTCATCATGGTTTTTGAATACTTCAGTTCAAAACCCGTACTCAAATGTTTTCTTCTGATAAGATGCTTAAATGATAAAATCTTTTATAGAAGTTTTTGATTTGAGGGGGAGCTAACTGTTATATCTTTTAAAATGAGAAGATATATATGATTTTTACTATCATTGTCATATCTTTTTGATTAAATTGACTTTTTACACGTATCAAGGGGGAGGATGTCTGAGTTTTTGATAAAGATACTTAAATGAAAATATTCATTCTAGGGGGAGTTAAGGATTCTGATTTACAGGTATATCTTTCTAATCCTTACACTCTATCACTTGTTGAAAGAAGAACAACTTTCACTTGTGAAAAATGGTTTTAAATGTTCAAACCACTTCCTATTCTTCAAAGATTTTCATGAATTGTGAAGTGTGATTTTAAATGATTTTTGGATGATTATTAGACAAAGAGCTTAATTGCCAACCACCTTTAGTTTGAGGGGGAGAATAGCATTGTCAAAACACAAAATATTTTTGGCTTCTCCAAATTTATATTCTTCATGAGTAACTGTATTCCTTTGTGCTTTCATGTACAAAAGATTGTTGAACAGAATGTTATTTTAGGAAAATACAAGGGATTCAGTGTGTGAGTTTAACAGAACTTCCATGGATTCACAATAACCAGTGTTTCCTACCCAGGAAGTATTCCCTGAGTGATTGAGGGAAGAGGGGTCAAAAGAATTGAGTGATGGTGTGCGACGAGGTAAAATGGAAAAGAGAGAATGGTTAGAAGTGAGATTTAAAAGATTAAAAGAAAGAGGGTAAGAGAAAAGAGTAAAAGAATATCAGACTCTGCACCAAACTTCTTTCTGAGTCGGGCATCCACATAATCTGATTGGTTCACATTCTTTGGTGACCATCATTGAAAAAGGCACCAAGCTCATGCCATCTCTTGCATACAACCCCACCAGCTACTCATTCTTTTCTCAAAAAGAGAATGTTTCACATTTTCTGGGGAAGCAGCACATATGCTACTTGTTCTTCATTTGGAAGATACTAATATTGAAAAAGAAGGAAAGTTTTCCCACCTTCGAACCCTTTCTCATGCACATTGAGTCTTTGTATAATTTGTTGCTGTCTCAACAAGTTTACATACTTTGAGCCTACATTGAAAAGCAATCATCTATGCTTAATTTCTTTCATACACATGCACAAGCACACAAAAATTTGTTTTCTGTCAGAACGTTCATAGATAACCATGTGATATTCGATGATTGAATGGAAGTCCTGGGGAGCCAACATCAAAACCAGCTCCTTATATTGTATCTTTGTGTTACCCAGTAACTTTGTGTTACTCAGTAACTTTGTGTTACTGATAGACATTTTAATTGAGTCATTTGTTGATTCAGCGTTACCACATTTATTTTATTTGAATCTGAAAAGATTGAAATAATCACTTTCTCCATTTGGAGAGACTGCTCTTATTTCCACACAGGGATAAATACATGAAGACAGTGCTTAATTGATGATTATACAAAAAGGGGAAGATTGTTTTGATATGTTTTGATGATGATGATTCTCACCACTCATCAAAAAGGGGGAGAATATACAAAAGGGGAGAATATAATCTAAAGACTGCTGAAGATTTCAAAGAATTCAAAGTGTCTCAGCTTATTTGATCTATCAAAAGTCTGATTGAAGATGATCGTCAGAAGGACACTTCATTTTAAAAGAAAGAGGAAGATAAAGATTGTATCTGAAGTTTTCAAGAGAAGAGAAGACCCGAAGACAATTGCCAATTTTTTTTTAATCTTGAATCCAAAGGGGGAGATTGTTGGATCATAAATTGTATTCAAGATTAAAGTTAAGTTAGGGGGTCTAATTTGTAGTTATTTGATAGTTATTTGTAACTGGGCCCAAAAGCCTATTAGGCATTAGTCTCCTAAGTATAAATAGGTTTAATTATTTAGGTTTTAGGTTAATCCTCCAAAAATCCTCTCATAATCAATAATCATAATATTCAATAGATAGGTAGCTGTATTGTAATCGTACACATCACAAGGTACCAAGAACACACAAGGTTTTCATTGATTAATCAAGGGATCGTGGTATGTTATTCTGATCTTTTTATCTCTTGATCTATATTGTGTTATGTGATTGTTTATCAACTAGTTATCTGGGTTTAACATTTAGTCAGTCTAGTAACAAGAAATTCATCATAAAACAATTCAAACAGTAAATCTAAATCAGATAAGTGTGAAGTAGACAATGACGCTTTATCCGATTTATCGTCACTCATTACAGGTTCTGGACTGATCTGCCCAGAAGCTAATACACTAGTAATAACGGGTTCTGAACTATCTTGAACATAATCCATTTCCTCTTCGTCAGCTTTTGGACTGGACTTGTTCAAGTTCTCTTTGTCGTTCAGTACGAAGCACCTGCATCCAAAAATATGAAAGTGTTTAATGCTAGGTATTCTATTATTTATTAAAGCATACGGTGTTTTACCGAACCAGCGGTGGATAATGGAGTGTAGCAGGCAGTCGACACAACTTCAACCCATAGAAATAGAGGTAGATCTGATTGACTTAGCATAATTCGAGTGGCCTCGACTAGCGTTCTGTTTCGTCTTTCTACAACTCCATTCTGTTCAGGCGTTCTGGCAGCAGAAAACTGATGTGTTATCCCGACCGATTCGAGATAATCTTCAACAATTATGTTCTTGAATTTTGTGCCATTGTCCGTTCGAAGAAGCTTGACTGTCTTTTGCAGATTCACTTGATTAGTCTTTAGAAATGTGATAATGACTTCGGGCGTCTCATCTTTTGATCTCAAAATTTTGATTCAAGTGTATCTCGAGTAATCGTCCACAATCACTAACACATATTTCTTGCCGTTTATGCTTTAAGTATGCATCGGACCGCAAAGATCCATATGCAATAACTCAAGTGGAGGACTTATACTAGGCTCAGGCTTCATCTTATGAGTGACTCTTGTCAGGATCAAATTCTCAACAAGAATAAAGTCTCAGAAACAATATCAAAGAAGTTGCGGAATAACACTTTGATATTCAATGAAACAGTAAACAAACAGTATGTGATAAACACTTTGCAAACTTGTATTAAAATCACAAGATTACACACTCAACCTCCATCTTGAAGAACAAGCTCTTTCAAGACGAATACTACTTCTCTAGTATTAGGAACTATGCCTTGAGGTTGATTCTCTCTAGAACAAAAACTTAAAATTAAAATCTGTCAATCTGTATAAAAACGATTCTGTCAAATCTATACATATACTTAACAAAAAGATAATTACAAATAAATACAATATCTTCAGTATATCTTCCATGAATATCTTCAGAATATCCTTGTTTATCTTTAACCACGATCTCTTCATCATTATCTTCACATTATCTTACAAGCAGCATTAACTGAGTCTTGGCAGCATTAACTACTAAGCAGCACTAACTTCTAGCAGTACTAACTAGCTAAGCAGTACTAACTTTGTTCAAGCAGCACTAACTTTGACTAGCAGTATTAATCCTACTAGCAGTAGTAATACTCAGCAGTATTAACTTTGAAGTCTTCTAGCAGTAGTAATTCTGAACTAGAAGCATTAACCATACTTAAGATTTTCTTCAGTTCCCAACAATCTCCCCCTAACTTGACTTTTAGGAAGAGAAGTCAAGTTCTTCAGATGCTCCCAAAATACCATTCTTCAGATCCCTGTATCAACATTTAGCCCCAAACTTTGATTGATCATTCTCTGAATCAGATATTTGGCCATTTCTGAGTTTTCAACACATTCAAGCTTCTTCTTCAGCATTGCATGAAGCTTAAGTTTGCTGTGATTGTATACTCTATCCACTAGGAAGTATTCTATGTGATTTCTATCCAAAGTCATTGCATATACTCCACTAGTTTCATATAGAGTCCAATTGGTGACTACTTGAAACACATTTCTTATGACATGCTCCACTTCTTCAGGTTTGAACATCATACACAGATACTCCATCACCAGTTTTGTAATTGAAATCCCTGGAGCTTTTAACTGATCTGCATACAACTTCATCCCTATTTCAAACATTTCTTCTATATCAGACCTAGAGCATGTTCTGACAATCTTGGCCCAAGTGTTGAATACCTCATACTTATCATCCTTCCTCTTGAGCCTGATATACTCCTTTCCATCCACTGTCAATGTATCCCAGTGAATAACTTCAGGGGGCTTTACACCAACAGGTTCTACTAAAATTGGTTCAGGAACTTTGTCCATCACTACCATATACATATTTACATCATCTGTACTTGATGGCTCTTTCTGTTTAGATGACTCAGGTGCCCCTTCTTCTTCAGCAACCTTCTCAGCCTCTCCTTCAGTTATTCTAGGCTTCTTGGTTATCTTTCTTCTTGCCACCATCTTGGTTCTTTTAAGAGTCCTTAGACTTTCACCAAGAGTGGCTTCTTTCTTTGGTGGAGTTTCTTGCTCATCTGGAAAAGGTTTTTCTATCATGAAATCATTGCTTTCTTTCATTCTCTTCTCCATCTCCACCCTGGCAGTTTCATTCCCTTGAAGCTTGGTCATTTCAGAATTGTACAGCTCCTTGATCTGCTCAAATGTCATCTTGGAGAACATCTCCTTTCTGACTCCTATAGCACCCTTGAGAAAAATTATCATCTTGTTTCTCTCTTGAGTACCAAGGAAAGTCTTTGAGGGTTGTCTCTTCTTTGCAGCTGTTTTTATCACCACATATTTCTTCAAAGATGTTGCTTTCTTCTGTGCAAGTTCAGTTGCCAGGCTTTGTTGATAGGCTTCATTCAGTTCAGCAGCTAGAGCCTTTGCCATCTCCCTGTCCTTTTCAACCTGAACTCTTTCTTCCTTTTCAATATCAGCCTGCATCTTCCTGGCCAAAGCTTCATCTGATTCAACCAACCTTTGCTTTTTGACTGGTTGATCAGATTCCACCATTTTTGCTTTTCCTTTGTCTTTGTTCATTACCTTCTTACTGTTATCTTTCTTGATCACTTCACCTTGTTCTTTGATGACTACTCCTTTGGTCTTTGAGGTGACCTTGGGAGTATCATGCTTGGCTTTAATTAAGGTTTCTGCAATCTCAAGATCTGTTAATACTTCTTTCACTGTTTCTGCTGCTTGTTTAATTTCAGCAGTATTAACCATTTCTGCTGCTTTACTTGAACTAGCAGTATTAATGGTTTCTACCGCTTGCTCTGTTGTTACTGCTGCTTCTTGTGTTTCTATTTCTGTTTCTGCTTCTTGCTCCCCCTCAACATCATGTTCTACTCCATCAAGCTCCCCCTTATCTATGACTTCTTCCATGTTAAACTCCCCCTTTTTGGGAGCATCATCCCCTGATTTCCTTCTCCTTAGCACAAACTGTCTTTTCTTCTTTTTGTGGACTAGCTTCATCACCAATTTCTTGAGTTTGGTAATTTGCACTTGTTGTGACAGGATTACCAGCTTCATCTCTTCAATTTTTTTCCCTTGTTTGAGAACATCTTGGTTGATGTTGCCCATTGTTTCCATCAATTCATAGTAAGAATATTTGTCCTCACCTTCTCCAGAAGTGTTACCCTCTTTTGATGGATCATTGGATCTTTTTGTAGTGGAAGTCTTCTGCCTAGCAGAAGCACTCTCCACCCCCTTGGTTTCTTGTAACCGGGGACCTTTGAATGATTGCTCATTCAAAGTTGCCATGGGGAAGGTCTTATGTATATTACCACTGACCTCCTCTGAGCTAGCAGGAGTAGTGGCAGCCTTCTCTCCCATATGCTCTTCCTCCTCCTCAGAGAGCACCTCCTTTGGGTTGGGAGACACCCTTGTGGGTTCCCTGTAGATATTCTCTAAGGGAGAATCCTCCCTTAGAGGGCTTAAAGGCTTAGGGGTTGATGGTACAAGAAGGGAAGGATCCTTCTTTACCTGTTTCCTTTTGTAAGTATGGGTGATTGGTGAAGTTGGTTTATCAAGAAGAGACTGGGGAATTGATTTAGAGTGGGAAGGTTGGGATTGGCTAGCAGTGGGTTGGTCTAATGGGGGCCTTGACCCTGCTGCCATACCTTCATCAGTTTGGGACACCACCATCATTGTAGAGAACAATGGGGTGTCAACTCCTTCCGAGTCCAGAGGGGATCTTTTCATGTTTGAAAAGACCTTACGTTTGGGAATTTTTGGTACATATACCCCATCAAAATGAGGTATATCCATCAATTCATGGTTAATAACTTCTTGGACAAACCTGGGGTACATATAAAAGCTCTTTTTACTTCCCAGGTTTGAGGCAAGATCATTAAAAATCAATTGTGAAAAATTATACTTTCTGGCAGTGGCTAAGCATACCAGAGCATAAGCAAAGGTGCTACTGAACTCACTCCATCCAGTAGTCTTTTTAGATATACAGTGCATAAGGATATGGACAAAGAAACGCCATTGGGGTGAAAATTTGGCTTTTGAGAACTTGAACACACCCAATGGGCCTCCATACCCCATTCTTGTAAGAGTAGAAAACAGTTCATCATTAGAGATAGAAGTTATACCAGAGGCATCGTCTAGACGTAGACTGATGCGAAGTACCTCTTCAGTAACTGTCAAGGGTTTGTCACACACCCTTGTTTTGATCATTTGCACACCATTCTCAGTAACAATGGTGGCATTTGCCCAGAATTGCCTCTGATGCTCTATGAAGATGGTAGGAGATAGAGTGAGAGCATGGGCAATATGGCTTGACTTCAGAAAGTCGACTATCTGGTGAAAACCTTCAGCTTGTTTTGGCTTTTGGAGCATCGCGATTTCATTGTGCTCGTCTATGAACGCCATGGATGCCATTGACCTTGAAGGTTCTTGCTTGAAAACTTTGAACTTGAGAGAGAAAGGGTTTAGAGCGCAAGGGAACAGTATGCAAAGAGTCGTTATGAACTTTTAGGCGGGCAAAGGGTATTTATAGTATTCGGGACATAAGCAGTATTAACATAGAGCAGTATTAACTGAAAGCAGTGTTAACTGAAAGCAGTATTAACTGAAAGCAGTATTAACTGAAAGCAGTATTAACTGAAAGCAGCATTAACCACTAGCAGTATTAACTAAAAGCAGTATTAACTGAAAGCAGTATTAACTGAAAGCAGTATTAACTACTAGCAGTATTAACAATGCACTGGCAGTATTAAAAATGCACTGGCAGTATTAACAATACACTGGCAGTATTAACAATGCACTGGCAGTATTAACAATGCACTGGCAGTATTAACAATACTTACTCTTTTCAACTTGTGATGAACTGAGGACTGCTATGTATTCCCTGAAAAGAAAGATTAGGACCACCAAGAATACACAATATACAAGTATTGAACCACTTTTTTAGAAGGTGTTTATTCAGAGTTGATCATTCCCACACTTGTTACCAAGAAAGTGAATCTACCCACATCAAAGGCTTTGGTGAATAGATCAGCAAACTGTTTATCAGTATGAACCTTTACAACTTGAATAAGTTTCTTTTCATTACAGTCTCTTATGAAGTGATACCTGATCTCAATGTGCTTTGTCTTTGAGTGCTTGACAGGATTATTCACAATGCTAATAGCACTGCTATTATCAATAAAAATTAGAGTGTGTAGAAAGGTTACCCCATAGTCCAGCATTTGATTTTGAATCCATAAGACTTGAGAACAGCAACTTGCTGCTGCTATGTACTCTGCCTCTGTTGTAGATGTGGACACTGTGGTTTGTTTCTTGCACTGCCATGACACTAGTCTTGCACCCAAAAACTGACATCCTCCAGAAGTAGATTTTCTGTCCAAGCTTGCTCCACCTATATCACTATCTGAGTATGCAAGTAGGTCAAAGGATGAGTCATGAGGATACCAAAGTCCCAATCTGGGTTACCCTTTGAGATATCTGAATATCCTCTTAACAGCTTGATAGTGAGATTGCTTTGGCCTAACTTGGAATCTTGCATATACACAGACTGGAAACATTATATCTGGTCTAGATGCTGTAAGATACATGAGAGAGCCAATCATGGATCTGTAGTGATGAACATCTATATCCTCCCCCTTAAGATCTGCTATTATCTGCTTGTGTGTCTCCATAGGTGTGCTGGCAGGTTTTGAATTTGAGAAACCAAACTTGGTTAGAATGTCCTGCACATACTTGGACTGACAGATAAAGATTCCATCTAACTTCTGTTGAACTTGGAGTCCATTGAAAAAAGTAAGTTCCCCCATGGAACTCATTTTGAACCTTTGATGCATTAGATCCTCAAATTCCTTGCACATGTTGTCTCTTGTAGATCCAAAGATGATATCATCAACATAGATTTGGACCAGTAAGATATCCTTCTTCTTTCTCTTGATGAATAAAGTCTTATCAATGACTCCTCTTTCAAAGCCATTTTCCAAGAGATAGGATGACAAAGTGCCATACCATGCTCTTGGAGCTTGATGCAGTCCATAAAGTGCTTTCTTCAATTTGTATACCCTGTCTGGATAGCTTGGGTTTTCAAACCCTGGTGGTTGACAGACATATACTTCTTCTTCAATTGAGCCATAAAGAAATGCACTTTTCACATCCATTTGATAGACTTTGAATTTCATATAAGAAGCATAAGCCAGGAATAATCTAATTGCTTCTATCCTGGCCACAGGTGCAAATACTTCATCATAGTCTATTCCCTCTTCTTGTGTATACCCTTGAGCCACCAGCCTTGCTTTATTCCTTATCACAATACCTCTTTCATCTCTCTTATTCCTGAAGACCCATTTTGTTCCTATTGCTCTTTGGCCTTTAGGAAGGTCTACCAGATCCCAAACATCTTGCAGCTTGAATTGCAGTAGCTCTTCTTGCATTGCTTCTATCCAACTGGATTCTTTCATAGCATCATGTGCCTTCTTAGGCTCAAGCTGGGATAAAAAGCAAGAAAGCACTGTATGTTGTTGATCTTGCAATTCTTGCAGCCTGCTTTGATTTCTAGTCATCATAGGAGAGGATATATCTCCTATTACCAGTTGTGGAGGATGATTCTTTTGAATTCTGGTGTGATAATTAGGTTCTTCATTAAGTCCCACCTCAAGATTGGAGTCATTCAACTCAACTGAGGTGTTTTCAGCAGCTACTTCTGATTCTTTATTGTCTTGAGTCTCCTCATCTCTACTTTCTTCTTCACTCTGACTTGGTTCAGTAGATGGTTCCTTTTCATAGTCTTCAACAGGATCCACTGTGGGTATGGGAAAGATCACAGATTGAGATAAACTGTCTTGAACTTGTGTAGTTCCTGATCCTCCACTCCCTGAACCTGCATAATCATCACTACTGACACCAAAAGAATTAGTTAGTGAATCAATGTCAAATAGCCACTGAGGACCAGACCCAATTGGATTTGGTGTGTTCTCATTGCATTTGACATTGTCACTTTCTTCAATTATTCTAGAAGAAGAGTTAAAGACTCTGTAAGCCTTACTCTGAGATGAGTAACCAACAAGAAATCCATCATCTGCTTTGCTATCAAACCTACCTAAGTGAGATTTGGTATTGAGAATAGTACAAGGACACCCAAAAGGTTTGAAAAATCCAATAAATGGTTTTCTTTTATTTAAAAGCTCATATGGGGTCTTGTTCTTTGGCTTGACTACTAGAACTCTGTTTTGGACATAACAAGCAGTATTAACTGCTTCAGCCCAGAAGGTAATTGGCAGTTTTGAATCAGCCAACAGAGATCTAGCAGCCTCTATTAGTGTCCTATTTCTCCTCTCAGCAACTCCATTCTGTTGAGGAGTTCTAGGGGCACTATATTGTCTCTCAATGCCTTTCTCTTCACAAAAGGTGTTTAGATCAAGATTTTTAAATTCAGTCCCATTATCTGATCTAATGACTTTTACTTTTTGATTAGTTTGGTTTTCAATTCTTAGGATAAAGGATTTGATCAGTCCACTTGTCTCATCCTTAGTCCTTAGAAAATATACCCAAGTAAATCTGGAGTAATCATCAACAATAACCAAGCAGTAAGATTTCTTGCCTATACTCATAACATTTGTAGGACCAAACAGATCCATATGCAGTAATTGGAGACAAGAAGAAATAGAGTTTAACTCTTTGGTCTTATGAGAAGTTTTGTGTTGTTTGCCTTTAAGACAAGCAACACAATGATCATCACATGAAAATACTTTTGATGGTAAACCTCTTACAAGGTTGTTTTTAACAAGTTTGTTCATAGTATTGAAATTCATGTGACACATCCTTTTGTGCCAAAGAGAGGATTCATGCACAGAAGCTTTTGAAACAAGACAGTTCAGGGATGAATCACTGTCAACATTGTCCATATCTAGACAATAAACATTGTCCTTTCTTGGAGTTCTAAGTAGTATCATGCTTTCATCAACTACCTTGAACCCTGGAGCAAGGATCATACACTCTGTGTTTGTAAATAATATGTTGTGTTGTTTGTCACAAACCTGTCATACACTTAACAGGTTGTACTTCAATTGATCAACATAGTAGACATCCTCAAATGTCATCTTACCTTTTGTGACATTACCTTTGCCACTTATTTTACCACCAGTAAGATTATTTCCAAAAGCAACATGTCCTCCATTGATATGCTTGAAATCCTGAAGGCATGACATGTTGCCTGTCATGTGCCTAGAGCAACCACTATCAACATGCCAAATGCTCTTTCCCTTGAGATGTTGGTTGCCCTGCACATAAGATAAATCAGTTAGTATGAATTAGGAACCCAAGCCAAAGTGGTCTTGGGTACCCCTTTCTCATCAAAATACTTGCATTCTTTCTTGACAAGATTTTTAAACTTTGACTCCTCATTTCTGGAGTACTTTGTCACAATGATAGGCTTGGAAACACATTTGCTAGAAGTAGTACTGGTTTTAGAAGTACTAACTGCATTAGCAGCACTTGCATGCTTAGCAGTACTAACCTTATTGGAAGTAGTAACTGTTTTAGCAGCAGTAACTGTGTTAGCAGTATTCATCTTTGAAGAAGTACTAACAGTATTAGCAGCATTAAAATTTTCAGCAGTACTAACACTGGTAGCAGCAGTAATGCTTCTAGCAGCACTATCTCTGTCAGCAGCACTAACAGTTTTAGTGCTTCTAGGCACCCACATTTTAATACTTTCATTCAAAACCTTTTTCTTCATGGGGCCTTTGTTTTCAACAGATTTCTTCACTACATGTTTCTTTCCAGCCTTCCTATAACGAACAGGTTTTTGCACAAATCTTTGAAAGTTCATCTGTTGATTAGTAGGGTTAAAATAACAATGCTTATCCAAATGGTTTAACTTTCCACATATGAAATAAGGCTTTGGTCTATTGATTTTACTTAGATCAATGCTTTGTTTTTGTGCCCATTGGTTGTTCCAGTTTCTTTGATTTCCCCTTGGTTTATCATGTTTTTGGTGCTTAAATTTATTGCATTCACACTGTTTGCAAGGGATAGGGTTCACAACAGTGGTCTGCTTATAGTGAACCTTCTTGTTCTTTTCCTTAGTCTTCTCTATCTCATTGGATTTGATCCAATACTTTCCAGATCCCTCATTGGTGATTATGTGGTCTTCTATAGGAATCTCACCACTCACAGTGTTGTCTTTATCCTTGACACCTTCTTTCTCAGTTTTATCCTTAACAACTACTTCATCTAAGGGATCTATCTCAGTGGCTCCCTTAGGTAGGTCCTTCCTATCCTTTGTTTCTAACAAATCTGAACTAGGAGGGATGTAGTTGTTGTTATAGGGTGGTGGTGTGGTATTGTACCCTATTCCTCTTCTAAGTTTGTCATGGATTTGAGTTTGGAGCAAAGAGTCCATTGCTTTAGAAGCATTGGAAAATTTCTCAATATCCAGCTTGGCTTTCTCAAACTCCCTCTTTATCTTCTCATTTTCCTATTTGGATCTGGTCAGTTGAAGTTCTAAGTCATTCTTCTCCCACTTCCAGTAGTTTGTGTCATAAGAGTGTTGAAGCTCATTGGCTTGAAAACCCTTAATCTGCTCTTCAAATCTCTCAACTATCCTCACATAATCTTTTATGTCCTTTTCCAATCTCTTAAGGTTATCACTCATGTTCTGATTGTGATCCTTATACCTCTTAACAGTGTTAATGCAATTTTGAGAACAAAGATTGGAAGTTACCTCTGTTGGGAGATCAGACACCTCTGCCATTAGAACTTGGTTCTGGATGGCCTCTTCAGCTTGATCACTCCAATCAAACCCCATGCCTTGTTGAGAGACAAGGGCTTGTGCAGAGTTTCTGTTACTATTGAAGCTTCCAGATTGAGCTTGTTGGTGGTTATTGTTTTGAGGCATTCCACTTCTGCATTCTCTAGCAAAGTGTCCTTTCTGATGGCATTTATAGCATTCCACCTTTGACTTGTCAAAACCTGCTCCATCTTCTCTTCTTTGTGAGAAGTTGTTCCTTCCAGTTCTTTTGATGAACTTCTTAACTCTCATAGAGAGCATGGCCATCTGCCATTTAATGTCCATCTCTTCAAGATCATCTGGATGGAGTTGTTCCAAGTCATCATTAATGAGAGAAGAGTTTCCATGACTTGCTAGAAAGGCTTCAAAAACAGTTTCAGTGCCTTTATCTTGAGGTGCTCCATTGGCAGTACTAACTGATTCAGGGATGGAGGTAGAATCAGTTGATGCTGAAAGAAGTGCAGCATTGTGAACATACCCAGAAGGCCTTTTCTTAGCCTCTACCTCAGACTCAAAAACTCTTAGATCATTATACAGATCATCAAGTTCCTTTTCTTCCAGTTGATCATTCTGTCTGAAAGACACAGTATACATGGTCCATTCATCACTCAAGGACCTTAGAAACTTTCTGTTCAGATCATCTTGATCAATTTGTACTCCCACTGTAGCAAGTTCACCAATAAGCTTGTTGAACCTGTCAAAAGTTTGAGTCATGGACTCATTCTTGGTTGACATAAAATTCTCATATTGTTGCTTCAGAATGGCTTTCTGATTTCTCTTGGTACTTTTGGTACCTGAGAATCTCTTCTCTAGAGCATTCCAGAGCATCTCTGCATCAGTGCAGTTGCAGAACTGATGTTGGTATTCATTGGGGATAGCCAAGAGCAAAGTGCTCAAGGCTTTCATCTCTGTCTGTCTAGTCTTTCTTTCAGCATCAGTTTTTCGTGGAGTTCTCTTTCCATCTGCACCAATCTTTCCTGCTTCAGAAGGGCCCTTCTCAATGATGTCCCACATAGAATAGTCAGTGAGGAGTATGTACTGCTAGATTCTGATCTTCCACATATCGAATTCATTAGGTCTGAGCATTAGAACCTTTGAGACTAGAGTACGGTTTGATTCTGCAAAGTTTTCCATGATGAGTGAATAGTTGTTTCTGAGAGAACAGGCTCTGATACCACTTGTCAGGATCAAATTCTCAACAAGAATAAAGTCTCAGAAACAATATCAAAGAAGTTGCGGAATAACACTTTGATATTCAATGAAACAGTAAACAAACAGTATATGATAAACACTTTGCAAACTTGTATTAAAATCACAAGATTACACACTCAACCTCAATCTTGAAGAACAAGCTCTTTCAAGACGAATACTACTTCTCTAGTATTAGGAACTATGCCTTGAGGTTGATTCTCTCTAGAACAAAAACTTAAAATTAAAATCTGTCAATCTGTATCTAAACTATTCTGTCAAATCTATACATATACTTAATAAAAAGATAATTACAAATAAATAGAATATCTTCAGTATATCTTCCATGAATATCTTCAGAATATCCTTGTTTATCTTTAACTACGATCTCTTCATCATTATCTTCACATTATCTTACAAGCAGCATTAACTGAGTCTTGGCAGCATTAACTACTAAGCAGCACTAACTTCTAGCAGTACTAACTAGCTAAGCAGTACTAACTTTGTTCAAGCAGCACTAACTTTGACTAGCAGTATTAATCCTACTAGCAGTAGTAATACTCAGCAGTATTAACTTTGAAGTCTTCTAGCACTAGTAATTCTGAACTAGAAGCATTAACCATACTTGAGATTTTCTTCAGTTCCCAACAACTCTTCTCATCTTAGCTTTCTCGCACGCTGCATAGAGATGTTCTTTAACATATTTGAGCTTTGGAAGTCCTTTTACCAAATTTCCCGTGAGCAGCTTGTTGATGTATCGAAAATTCAGGTGAGAAAGCCTTCGATGCCATAAGCAACTCTGTTGCAACGAAGCTTTTGATAGTAGACACACCTCATTGTCAGTCCTGACTTTTGACAAGTTGATTGTGTAGAGGTTTGACTTTCTCGTTCCGACAAAGAGTTCCTTACCGTCTTCAGTACACACAAACCACCTCTTGGCTTTGAAATTAACCTCTAAGCCTTTGTCACAAAACTGTCCAATGCTGAATAGGTTATGTCCTAAGCCTTCAACGTAGCTCGCCTTCTTAATCGTCATATTGTCTTGAATAACGTCACCATAACCCAGAATTGGTGAAAACTGGTCATTCCCGAAGCGCACATTCCCACAAATTTTCTCTGTATAATTAGACATTAAATCTTTATGCCCGGTCATATGCTTGGAGCAACCAGAATCCAAGTACCACATATGATGGGTCTGCATAAGAGAAATCAGGGACCAACAACTTTAGGTACCCGTTTATATTTGGGTCCTTTCAGATTAGTGCAAGATTTTGGCTCCCATTTGAATTTGGGTCCTCTTTTCTTTTGAAAATCATTTGAAGCATAAGAATGATAAGAATAAACATGATATGTTCCAAACCAAACATCAGAATATTGCCGAGAAGCAAAATCATTTCTATGATAAGTAGAAAACTTTCTAGTAGACGGAGATAATTGGAACAACTGCTTTATCGAATAACGCTTGTAAGAAGTTACAAGTTTTGGTTTTTGAAAATCAACTTTGCCAATTATATTCGTTGTACTATCAGTATTTCTGTTACAATTAGAATTATGAAATTAATTTAGCAATCTCGTCAATCATCTTCTTTGGTAGCCATTCTGATCTTACTCCAGTCTTTCTATTAGTCACATCTAAAACATTTCAACTTTTAAAGTTAGAACTGTGAGATTTGAAAGATTGCTTCTTCTTTGGCTTACCAGTGGTTGTCCGTTTCTGTGAATGCCAAGATCCTTTCTTTTTACCTTTGACATTCTTATTATTCACAGAAACTGGTTCATCAACTTTCGTTGATGTTTCACCTTTCTCGAACACACTTGGTAATCTAAAAGAATTGATTATAAATTGTGAATGATCAGGAAGTTTTGCATTGAAATCAAATTGAGCAACATAATCATCTAAATCACCATCAGAGTTTAAGAAATCAAACTCTTCATCAAACAACCTTTTAACATCAGCAGATTCTGAAGCTTTGGAAGTGTATGAAAAATCAGAATTAAGAAAGACAGTTGAAAACACAATTTGTTCTAGATTAGTCAAAGTCCTTTCTTCTGCCAGAGTGTTCTCGAGTTCAGAAATTTTACTTTCTAACACGAGACGAGGTACATAAATTTTACCTTCAACAGGTTTAGCCTCCAACTCCTCTGAAGAATAACTTTGGAAATAGTCATTTGAAAGAAATTTTGTCTGATCAAAACTGTAACTAGAATTCAACTTCTCATACCTAAATGGAAGTTGCATTTTAGTTTTGTTCTTTCTTTTCTCCCTTTCCTTAGCTTCATCCTCTTCTGAAAGTTTAGTCCACTTAACTTTGAGTTCAGGGTATTGTGGTGCCATGTAGATCCCAGTACAGTGCAATCAACAGCAAATATTATCAAAGATGAACAGTAATGTAGCCACAACCTCTAGTCATATGATTAATATGCAATCAAAGGTTACAGGTTTACAGAATGAATTTCTGATCAGAGAAAAGTAAACCTATTGACTAGAGGTCTGGAAATTATGAGACTTTCTTTCTAAACTCCTCTAAACTGAAATATGAATGTCTTACCTAATAATGAATTAAAATTGCATTTATATAATTAGGCTTACAAGGCCTAATTGGGCTTTATGGGCTTTGGCCCAACTATTAAATAAACTATTAATGAATTACATTAAGCACCCTTATAAACACTTTATTCCACTTTCAACACATAGGACTTTCAGTCCTAACAATCTCCCCCTAAAGTTCATAAAGCATTTATCAACATGAAAAAACTTCAGGCCATGATCTTCTATCCCTCTTGAATCTTTGAAGAACTTTGGTGTTTCTTGACTTCATGTCTTTCCACGTTCCCCTTTGAATAAAGCTCTTGGTCTTCATAATATCAACTTTGTAACCAGATTCAATGAATAATAGCCTCGACTGAATGCACTATCAAGCAACATTTAACTGTAGAAACTCAATCACATCGGATCAGCACACAAGAAAAATAATGTGAGAGTTACTTGACATTCCACGGTGCAACTTCAGTTTAAAACAAAGAATCTGTCTTTGAACTGCGAGTTGAATAGGCTTTCATCTCAAGAACTTGTTTCAATCAGCTCGTAGGAGGACTAATAAATAAACTTGTAGCAGACACCACATGATACGGGATAGAATCAATACAAACTTTGAAATCTTCACTGTGTTCAGGAAAAAAAACACACTTAGCATTAAACTCATATCTTCATCTCTTTGATCTCTAGACTGTCTTCAGAAAAGCAAACTTTCACGAATCATCTTCATTCAGAAATTGAATCATTATGAAATGATTTCTTTTCACCACAACTTGAACTGAAATTAAACTTTGTAAAATTTCTCCCCATTTTTGATGATTGTGAACATCATGATCATCAAAACTTCTCAATTTCAACACATGCTTTGATCTCTTCCTTTGTGATGATTTGACATTCATGAAATGTATCCATCAATTCATGAAATGTATATATCCGAATCTTTTCAAATTCAGATATAATAGGAACTGAAAACCTGAATCAACAAATGATACAGTTAGTATGCCTGTAAGTAGCACAGAGCCACTTTGTACAACGGATGTACATTGGAAAGGATCTTTTGTGATGTTCACTACCCCAGGGCTTCCATTCAATCATCGAAAAACCACAAAGGAATTTTCTAGGAATGTTATGACAAGAAAACTCATTCCTTGTGTGTACGTGCAAATGTAGAATGATTGAAGCTACTTAGCTTTCTCAGGCTCAAAAATGTGTACACTGTTCAGACAGAAACAGATATTACACGGACTCAATCTGCATGAAATAGGTATGAAGGTGGGGAAACTTTCCTTCTTTTTCAATATCTAAATCTTCCGATTGAAGACTAGATAGCAGATATGCTGCGTTCCCAAGGAAAATGAAACATTTCTTTGTTAAGAAAGAAACGAGTGGTTGGTGGGGTAAAAACAAGAGTTGGCATGGGCTCACTGCCTATTTCAATGATGGTCACCAAAGAATGTGAACCAATCAGTAGATGTGGCTGCCCGACTCAGAAAGTGTTTGGTGCAGAGTTTTCATATTCTTTTAACTCTGTTCTTACACCCTCTTTCTTTTTGTCATTAAAGCTCACTTCTAACCAAACTTTTTTTTTTTCATTTTTCCGCTCAGCACAATGTGAAAAACTCAATCGGATGAGTTATCTCCCCCACTCTTTGATTTATGACCCCTTACCCCTCAATCACTCTAGGATAACTTACGGGGTAAAAAACACTGGTTTACGTGAATCCATGGAAGTTCTGTTTAAGTGCTCACACAAATCCCATGTAAGTCCTAAAAAGAATAGTTGCTTAACAGTTTAACTTGTACAGTTAAGCACAAAAAGTATGATAACATTGTCAAAATGTATGCTCATGAGATTTGAGCAATTTAACTTTGAAGATTTCTCAAAAACAAAGATATTGAATGAATGAAATGAAATCAAGAGAATTGTTTTGAGAATCTGACAATGTATCAATCAGATCAAATAACATGGTTAGGGTATCAAAGAACTGTATATTTTGTTTATATGAACAAATATAAACAATTTAGCAATGAAAGCACACATTTAGAAATAATGATAGATGCTCAACAACATTGAATTTCAAACGGGGGTATTACCATCGAAAAATTGTTTCACTATGAGACATGGTAATAACAAATACAAATGAAGTACTGAACCTGTGTGTGTGTGAATACGATACAGTATAAGGATAAGATAATACGCAAGTATTGATCTTTTAGAAACACACAGTCAGTTAAACATTAAAGCTCAAAAAATGAAAAACATTTAAATTCACACTTCTAGATTCATGAAACCTTTTGGGGAATCAGAAGTGGTTTGAACATTTCAGAAACTGTTTTTCATGCTCGAAAGTTGTTCTTCTTTCAAACAATCAGAGATCTAGAACAGAAGATATTTACCTTTTAAGCTCCCCCTCAAATCATGATATATGTACAATATCCAAGTCTGAACATTGAAGAACGGGTCTTGATTTGTCATGTGATCAGAAGCCAAACTTCGTTGAAGTCCGGGTTCTAAGTTGATTTACTTAGAAGCCATTGTTCTTCTACTCCCCCTTGACAGTAGGTGCCTGCAACAAAGAATCAGTTTTCGGCTTTGGTACCCACTGGTATTTGGGTCCATGAATGTTAGTTGCAGTTCTTGTGGGGGAAACGTAATAAGAACCATACCATAAATGATCACTGATTTTGTGAATATGATTATGTGTACGACAATAAGAACAATAATTTTTCTTACCTGATAACCTGATTAATTGATCTCTCGTATAGATATGATCAGGTTTCCCTTTACGCACATTGTTCCTTTAGGCATTAAATGCATGTACACATGATTCTCTTTCTTTCAGCTCATCTTCAACTGGTTTCTTCTTCCAGACCAGTTCCTCTTCTTTGTATCTCCTTCTTCTTTGATGTGTACCTGAACCATCTATATTGCTATCATAGAAAAGGTTATTTTTACGAATCTGATCAAAAGATTTAACTGACCTTTGTGAAGAGACCGATTTCTTATTTGAACTTGATGCAGTCTGTTCAAGCACTTTAATAGTCGAATCAAAGTTGTCTCTTTCTTTAACAAGAAGGTCAATCTTCTTCGTGAACTCAGACTTCGTTTTCTGCTCTTTTAGTGCATTTGCAGATAGTTCAGTTTGCTTCTCAGTAAGCTTTTTGATCTCAGCCTCAAATATGCATCTTTCTTCTTCAAATCCCTTCTCAGCATCCTTTCTTTGGCCGGATATTTCCTTGAAGAAATCAAAATTCTTCCGTTCAATGGCCTTATTTTCTTTTGCAAACTATTCTCTTTCAAGGATGATTACTTTCTCAAAAGCAGAAACTTGCTGAGAAAGTTTTATGCATTTCAGCTCAACTTCTTTCTTCTCATTAGCACATTTTCTCGAAAAATCTGAGACCTTCTTTGCGAAAGATTTCTCAAACTCGGTTTTATCTTGAGCATGCTTTTGCTCCAAATCAGATATTTTCTTTTGAAGCTCAGTCTTAGCATCCGTCAGATGCTTAATCTTTGCCTCATAACTTTCAACGGATGCTTTCTGGATTTGGACAATTTGATCTTCCAAGTTCAAGATTTTTCTTGTCAGCTCTTTGTTCTCAGTTTCCAAACTCAGTATTTTTCTCATTATTCTGCCCAGAAGTCTTTTTCAGAAGATCTTCATTAATTGCCTTTAATGCACTAACTTCTTCTTTCAGTATGTTTCTTTCATTATTATAAAGTTCTGATCTCTCTTTGTAATAAGCAACAAATAATTCAAGATTTTTGTTCTCTAATTTGAGCTCTTGAACTTAAACATAATATCCCATCTTGACTTATCTAATTCAAGCTTTTGGAAAAACTTGATAATAGATGAAACTTGAATGGGTTTAAACTTTAATCTTAACTGCACTGTAATGATCGTGAGACAAACAGGATGATCCAAAAACAGAACAATATATCTATATATATATAGGTTTGCGCGAGGTTCGGGACGCGCAAAGTGTGGGTTTGCGCGAATAGGCACTGGCGCAAAGGAGAATGACCGATATCTAACTCGTTCGACCAGTAGGTGTGGTCGACCGGGGAAGTGTTTTTTTTTTTACCGGGTTACTGTAGCGACCGGGTACTGTAGCGACCGGGGTTACTGTAGCGACTGGTACACTGTAGCGACCGGGGTTACTATAGCGACCGGTACACTGTAGCCACCGGGTTACTGTAGCGACCGGGGTTACTATAGCGACCGGTACACTGTAGCCACCGGGTTACTGTAGCGACCGGTTTTTTTTTTTCAACCGGGGTCTTGAAACTATCGGTCGACCGAATGAATAGTGATCGGATGAATAGTGAAACTGATATTGAGTTTTTCGACCGGTAAGGTGTCGACCGGTAAAATGTATGGACCGGTAAAATGTATGGACCGATAAAATGTGTTGACCGATAAAATGTGGACCGATATTGAATATTTGACCGGTAAAGTAGGGTACCGGTCGATAGGGTGGACCGGTAAAGCAGGGTACTGGTCGATAGGGTGGACCGGTAAAGCAGGGTACCAGTCGATAACAGATTAACAGATAAACTTAAAGGACCGATAAAATCGAAGAACAACAGTCCGATGAACACGATGAATTTCAAGAACAAACAACCCAAAAACATATCAATTTAACCAGGAATTCAATCGATTATTCATTAACTTCAAGAACAAATTCCCAGAAACTCAAACAATAGATCAATTTTCTGGCAGAAAATTGATTTTCAAATATCACATAGTCGACCGAGAACTTTAAAACCAGAAACCTTAGACCGATAAATCATAGATTATAAGAGCACTGGTCAATTGACTTTCAACCTAGAAACCAAATTAACAAGATAACAAGAAATCGACCGATAAAAAATTGATTTTTCAATAAAAAACAGATCGATTTACTACTGTTTCCAAAAAAAATCGACAAAAAAATATACCGAGAAAAAATCCAGAAATCAATTATAGCATGTAAACACAATAATCACGATAATCGATTAAAGGGTTTTAGACAAACCTTTTCTGGATCAAACCTTCAGTCTCTTTGCTCTGATACCAATTGTAGATCCCAGTACAGTGCAATCAACAACAAATATTATCAACGATGAACAGTAATGTAGCCACAACCTCTAGTCATATGATTAATATGCAATCAAAGGTTACAGGTTTACAGAATGAATTTCTGATCAGAGAAAAGTAAACCTATTGACTAGAGATCTGGAAATTATGAGACTTTCTTTCTAAACTCCTCTAAACTGAAATATGAATGTCTTACTTAATAATGAATTAAAATTGCCTTTATATAATTAGGCTTACAAGGCCTAATTGGGCTTTATGGGCTTTGGCCCAACTATTAAATAAACTATTAATGAATTACATTAAGCACCCTTATAAATACTTTATTCCACTTTCAACGCATAGGACTTTCAGTCCTAACATGCCAGTTTTAAAAATCCAAAATCATACAAAGCAGACACTTTTGAAATACCCTTTTTGTGGTAGTGTGGGTTCTCGTAACAAAGACCCCAACACTCACTACTCTCTTTGGGTTTGTTTAGGTGAATGGTTTGTTCAGTTTGACCCAAAGTATAAAGTTTTTCCTCTAAAAGATTCACTTTTTCAGATAAAGATTTGTTCTCTTTCTTTAAAGATGAACACTTTTTAACAACTTCTTTGACTTCAAATTCACACATTCAATATTTTGAAGTAGTTTCAGAAGTTCATTGTGAATTATAGTCTTTTCTTTCACGCTGATATCAGTATTCTTGTGCAATGCCTCAATCAATACGTTCTTCTCAGCAATGTCATTGCTAAGTTTCAGTATTGACTGGTTTTTCTCTTTTATGATACCTTTCTCACGTTTAAGATTAGACTCTAATTCCTGGAGTTGAACCATCATGGCTTGCATTTGATTCAGAAAATTTGATTCAGACATATCACATACCTCTTCGTTGTCTTCACAGTCAGATTCTGCTTCAGCTTCATTCTCTTCCTTACCCATAAAACACATGTGGACTTTTTCTTCTTTCTCTTCTTCATCTTCCGAATGATCGAACCAGTATTATTCCTCGGCCTTAAGTGCTTTGCCAGCTTCCTGTTGCTTGGCGAACAACATCTTATTCTTGTAGTACTCGGAATTACAGACCTTGGACTTCTGACAATCCTTTGCAAAGTGGTCGAGTTTTCCACAGTTATAGCACTTCACTGGATCAGGCTCTTTCTTCTTATCTTCAGATCTATACTTCTTCTCTTCTGGTTTCTTCTCATCAAGCCTCTTTCCTTAAATCCTCTCTTTATGTTCATATTTTCTCGAACCTGAAGAATATGTCTGAGTGTTCGAACCAGGCTTCTTGTAGAATTTCTTTTGAAATACTTTTATCAACATCAGCATAGCCTGTTTCATATTCTCGCAGTCATCTGAGTCAGAGTCTTCTTCACTGTCAACTTCCTCAGATTCTGAAACTACAACTTTCTTGTTCTTCTTTAAGCTCACAGACCTCTTCTCTTTCTTCTTCACAACAAGGGCAACATGATCAGTAACCACTTTCTCAGCCTTCTTCTTTTCATCCTTAATCTCTTCCACCTCTTTTTCATTCTTCCTTAAAGTCTCGTATACCTCGTGGAGTGGTATCTTGTTTAGATCCTTCATCTGTTTCATCTGCCTTGTGAATCTCTTCCATTCAGGATGCAGTATGCTCAAGAATTTGACATTCAGCTCGATCTGAGATTTCCTGACTTTATTCTTGCTATGCTCGTTCAATAAAGTCACAAATCTTTCATACGTGGCCTCAAGAGATTCACCCTCCTTAGCCTTGAATTCCTCGTAGTTATTCAGACAGTTTTAGACTTTGAGCTGGTTACCAATCTTGTATCCTAGCATCATCTTTTCTACTTGATCCCACAACTCCTTGCCAGCGGCATTGTAACTGTCAATCTTGACGTAGATCTCGTTCGAAAGTCCTTGTAAAAATGAATGATCTAGCCAGTCTGTCAGCTTTGATCCTTTTTCTTTGCTCATCAGTGTACTTTTCTAGAGGCAGTGGGTACTCTTTGTTGACTTCTTACTCACCATCTTCTTCTTCAGTAGATAAGATCTTGGTGGGAGTTTTCATAACACCTTCCTTCAGAGAAAGCCGGATAAAGTCACCCAAATCATTGCGATCAATGAAATCCAGGAAGCGATCCTTAAAGTCATCTTGTCAATAAGAACATAAAATGATCGTTAGTTCAACAGAAATCAGAAAACAGAAAAACTTAGAAAGAATTTTTAGAAAATAAATTTCCAAAAATCTCCTAAGTATAGAATTCGCACACTATACAAAGACAAACACAATTCGCACACAGAATTCGCACACAAGCAAAATTAGCCAAGAATTCGCACAAAGATAGAATTCGCAGACAACAATTCACACAAACACCAAACTCCAGAATTCGCATACAAGCACAACCCATAATTCGCACCCTGCAGAATTCGCACGTAATTATATGAGAGTTCTAGGAATTCGCACACAACACAATGCGAAAACTAGACTTAGAAAATTTTGAAAATCAGCTTTTCGTATACACTTTTCGCACAACAGAATTACACGAATTATGTACTTAGATACTTTTGAAACATTTTATATGAATTCTGAGGAATTCGTATATCACCCTTATGCAAATTCTAGAAATTCGTATAACTCTCTGATGCGAATTCTAGGAATTCGTATGAACACTATATGCGAGTTCTTCACTTCTCGCACACAGGCATATGCGAATTCTTTCCTTAAAAAAAATTTCCACAAAAGTTTTCGTATAAAGGACTTATGCGAATTCTGACATTTCGCACATCACACACATGTGAATTCTACACTTGTGAAAATTTTCAGACAAAAACAATATGCGAAATCTATTGATCTACGAGTTCTAGATGCGAGTTCTTGATGATTATGTGAGTTCTTCAGATCTTCGACAAAATAAAACTCTGATCAAGTCAAAATCCCATCAAACCTTTGATATTTGATCTAAAACTTTGACAATTCGACCACTTTTACACCTAGAATCGAATACAAACAAAGAATTTTAATAAAGAACACTCAACCATAGACATTGATTCAATTACAATGCGTTCGAACTCGTGAATTCTAAAAACGTAAAATCTCACAAATTGATCACAATTACAATGCAATACTCAAACAAACCTATACAAGATTATTCCAAACACTTATACGAACACAACTGAACCAATTACAACTCCAATTACACTTGAATGAACAAAACTCTATCAAATCTCAGACGAGAGTGCGAACATTCATTTTCATGAAAGATTTGGAATTAAACCTTGCTCTGATACAAATTATTATTCCCAAGATTTAAGTACTAATTACAGTTCTATAACAATGACAATCAAAACAAACAATTAACCTGTTTCCAATTCCAATCAAGAATTCGTATACAGTGTCTATGAAAATTTCTCTCTCTAGAAACAGTTTGCATACAATACAACTGATAATTTCTCTTACAACTACTTCTAAGACTCTTTCAACACTTCTAGTCATATCCTTATTTATACGCACACACAACATTACAACAGAACACAACACTTTAAACACTACCTATTACAAGACTTTGACTTTGACCATTATTACAAAAAGACTTTGACTTCTATGCTTGAGAGTTGACTTACTTGACTTTCAGTCTTCAGTCTTCATGATCTTGTATCCAACATATTTATGCACTACCATCTACTAAAAAAAAGAAGCTATTTATACCCTATTACAAATGAAACTAAACACAAAATACATTGACTTTGACTAAGACTTATTACAAAAGACTTTGACTAAGACTTATTACAAAAGACTTTGACTTTATGCTTGAGAGACTTTGACTTGAGCTTTTGACTTTAACTTTCATCTTTCATCTTCATGATCTTTTATCCAACACATTTGTCCAGTAACAAAGAACCTCATTCACCAGCATATTCTCCCTCACCGGCCCTGCCCTACTCCGCAAAACTCGTTCAGACATGACGACCGACTACAACATACGTAGATAAACTTTGACTTAATTGACCTAGTTGTAATAAGATGACTAGGAGCGTACATGCACCGATAAATTTGCAATTACACTGGCCAGGTGTAATTCCAAATTTACCTTACATCTTAGTCTCATCTCTCATTTAACACATCCCTACAGCGGTAACCCCTAGGACATCCTATTTCTCGGTTGTGTCCCACGTCTACTGTTTAAGATTAGGTCCACACGATCACCTAAGTCCCTTAAATTATGGCTCTGATACCAACTTGTAACAACCCAAAAACAAGATAACACCATAGCACAACGCAAAAAGTAAGTACCCATAAACGGGTCTCAATACAAGCATTCGAAAGGAAAATTTAACATTTTTAAACGAGAACTTGTGCTATCACAACCGAGAATCTATATAAATAACTAACACCGCGACTGAGGCACGACTCCGACCACTAGCTTTCAGCATTTCACTTTCCCTTTAGACAAACCATCAACATCCCTCTTACCTGAAAATGGATTTTTAAGAAAATAGAAAAGTGAGGGTTAGACCGGAAGGCCTAGTGAATTCCTTACCTCGACCGGTTTAATCATGAGAATTTTCAACACAATTTAAATAATTGAATCTCACAAGATTGTATGATCATAAATCAAATCACGTCTAAAATTAATATCGAACGCCTCAGAATTTCTCGCTTTCGCGACCCCCAGTAGATCCCCATACGGCCTCCTAGTCGATGTCGTCCCCATGAGTGGGGAAACAAATTCCGAACACACGGTAAAACCATCCCCGATGGTTATACACAAGCCATGGCGCATAGAACACATCATTATCACATGAAAAATGTCGTGCATAGCAGTTCAATACCCCAAAGATTTCGTGACATACAATAACCATACGAAATTCCACTAAAAATACACCATTACCAGTTATAAGGTTTTGAAAATGAGGGAACTCACTTGTTGTCATGGTAATTCGACTCACAAACAGAAACAGATTCCCGAAAGATCAAACTCCTACATAAACGGTACATTCCGATAATTAATTATCTGCTAACTTTCTCAAATTAGAATCTCGAATAATCGCCCCTTCTGAACAAAATCTGAACTAGAATGTGGACGTCACTTGGATAAGAGTAGGCTTCAGCCCGTGAGGTTTAACCTGCACATGGTGGTCCAATCCAAATCCATCCGACTCTTAAGCGGTGCCCGGCTTAAGGGCCATGCGAGCCTCACCCACACCCACCTCAAGGGAGACATGGGTTTCGCCCACACCCGGCTCAAGGGAGACACGGGTTTCGCCCACACCCGACTCGAGGGTCACGTGGGGCTCACTTACATCCGCATGAGGGCTATGCACGTTTCAACTACACCAAGAAAAAGGGAGGCCCGAGTGGGGGAGGAAGGCCCCGACTGGATGCGGGTATGATTCTCGCCTACGGCAAAATCGATAAGTCGATTTCCCCCGACTCGTGCACATAGCGGCGGCGACACAGGTTTTCAAACCCAAATTGATTTCTAGCATCGCACTTACACTAGATTAAATCTAAATCTAAACACACACATTAAATCCTTTTTAACTCATACCCAGAATTCATCTAATCCGCATTTCAAAGTCGATTGAATTCATAAATTTCATAAGACTAGACTAGCATTCAACTAGAACCACAAATACCCAAACGATAACATTTTCTCAAATCAAATAGAAGTTAGATTGATTACCTCCTTGAAGAATAACTCCCTATTTGCTTCTAACATGATCATGATTTGAATCCTTCCAAATTCAACCTTGTATCAAAGTATTTCTTCCCTTCTTCTTCCTTTCTCAGCGCCGCACAACCACAAAAGAAAATTACTGTGAATAAAACTTAGCCTAGGTTTTTAGGTGTTAAAAGGATAATTTCTCAAGAGGCCCATAACTTCTTCTCATTTACACATAAGGCCCACATTTTACAACTTTTAAGAAAAAGGGGAAACGGTGATAACGGTTATTACATATTGGATCTCACAAAATTTAGGGCTCTCATTTGATTAAACTCTATAAATACTTACATATATATATATATGTATGTATATAATTCCCCATCCCCCTTCCTCGTTGACAGTGAACACCACCCCTACCCCATATCATATCAGGTGAGAGGTGGGTTCGAATTCTGTTCTCACACCCGATCACTAGTACTCGTTTTCACCGCAACCCTCACCTCAACCGTTGACTCCACCATCACTATCGTGATCCTTACGAATTATAAGACAATTGACATTGTAAGCATCTCTCTACATAGATCTACAAATGGGATATAGTGATAACCATGACTTTTATTTTTCTTGTTTTTGTTAATTGTTAATGGATTGCTTAGTTTTCTAATGACATTTACAATCCTAATGACATTTTTAGTGACACAAAATGATGGTTTTAAAGTTACGTTACCTTAGAATAGAGGGCATTTTCAAACAAATTATCTTTATTTAATGCACCCAAACATTACCTTGACATTAAAAAAACAAAAATTAGTATTTTTGCAAGGTTTCAATACTTTCTTTAGGTTACAAAAATTTGCCTTTTGTGTAAAGTCCATTTACTCCCTCAAAATAAATTTCATTTTGTTAGAGTATAAATATGTTGGATACAAGATCATGAAGACCAGAGGTCAAAATATAAGAAGTCAAATGCTAGATAGTCAACTCTCAGTGAAAGTCAAAGTCATTGTGTAATAAAGTCAAAGTCAATGTCGTTGTATATTACTTTCCTTGTAATGTTGTAGTTGGTATAAATATCTTGAGGTCTTTGTAATCCGTTTGTAAGTAATTCAGATTGTAAGTGAGCTGATTGGAGAAGAGGTTAATTGCACATATCATTATAGAGAGAGTGAATCTAGAGAGAGAAAGTGAGATTTGTAATCTTTGAGATTTGATTTAATGACATATGATTTACGAATTCTTATCTTGATTGTTTGTGAGTGAAAATAACTTGAATATTTGGCAATCACAATTGGTATCAGAGCAGATTCAAATAAAATCAAATCAAGAAATGAAAGACGACACTTTTACATTGAGTATTGAGTCCGATTTTGAGTGTTTGTGTGTTTTTCGAGTTGGAATCGATTAGTTAGTGATCAATTAGAGTACTAGAACGAGTTTGTATAGTTTGGTTCACGAATTGCACTGTAATTTTCACGAATTTCTCGATTTTATCGAGATTTGGAGTCACGAGTTCAATGCACTGTATTTTGAATCATATTGTATAAGTTTGTGAATTAGATTGAAATTTATTGCTAGATTTTGGTTCTAGGTGTGTTAGTGGTCTAGTTGTTGAAGTCTCAGATCGAAATTCGAAGTCTGGGTGTGTTTTTGAGTAAATCAGAGACGTTTCTTGAACGAGATCTGAAGAACTCGCAAGATTCATCTAATACTCGCAGAGAATCGAAGAACTCGCTAAACTCATCAGAATTCGCATTGTCATTTCTAAAAATGTCTAAGGACAGGATTCACAGACATCTGTATTGCGAATTCCAAAGAATTCGTTTTTGGGTCTATTGCGAATTTCATAGAATTCGCAGAGTTATCTCTGAAAAAGTTTTAAGTATAGAATTCGCAGATTGCTTAGAATTCGCTTTTCAGTGTGTTGCGAAAACTATAAGAATTCGCATAGGTGTTTTTTGTGAAAAGTATTTTCTAGATTTTTCTAAGGGAAGAATTCGCAGAAGTCATTCTTGCGAAAAGTTTTTCTTAAATATTTTCAAAGGACATAATTCGTTTCTATGAGTGTTTCGAAAAGTATAGAATTCACAAGTGAGAGTGTTACGAATTCTTGTGTATTGCGAATTCTGTGATTGTTTTTGTATCTTGCGAATTCTGTGTGTGTTTTTAGTAATTTGCGAATTCCGTGCACCTCATTGTTACTTGCGAATTCTTTGCATCTCAGTGTTATCTGTGAATTTCTTGAATCTCTTTGGTGTGTTGGGAATTTCAGACCTACAGAAATTTGGAAATTTGATATCTGATTTTTCTGTCTAAATGTTTCTGTATTGATTGATTTCATTTGGACTAACGATCAATTTCAAGTTCTTTTTGTAACAGGATGACTTCCAGAAAAGCTTTCAAAGTTGGAACTGATGTGAAACCTCCTGTTTTAGTCAAAGGAGAGTATGAACAATGGAAAAATCATTTTCTAGAATTTATTGGCCAACATGAATTAGGAAAATATATCAGAATATCTTTGAAGAATGGAAATATGGAAACTCCAACAACGATTTTTTCTTGTACGGGAGCAGATGGATACACAGAAAGAAAAGAGTCTCCAATATCACTTGAGTTGTATTCAAACGAGCAAAGAAAAAGATATAAAGCTGACAAGTTAGCCAAAACTTTTATTTTGAAAGGAATTTCAGATGAAGTTTCTATCAATTTAGATAGCAAAAAGGCTACTTCAAAACAGTTCTGGGATTAGCTTGAAAATAAATCAAAGTATCTTCAAGAGAAATAGTAAAGATTTTGGAATCTGAGAATTCTGAGCTTAAAAGAAAGATCTTTGACTTTGAAAATCAGACTATCCAAATTCAGCAAGCAACATATATTGAAAGTTATGAGGAGAAGATTAAAAGTTTGGAAGATGCTAATGCTTAGCTTATAAAGAAAATATCTGATTTGGAACAAAAGATGGTCAAAGATAAATCTAATTTTGAGAAAGAAGAGGAAAGAGTTTGATCGGAAATTCTCAGAACTTTCCAAGAAGAGTTGTGAAGAAAAAAAGATGGTTGAGCTTAAATGCATCAAGCTTTCTCAACAAGTGTCTAACTTTGAGAAAGTAATCATCCTGGAAAGAGAGAAGTTTGACAAAGAGAAGAAAACCATTGAGCAGAAGAATGTTGGATTCTTTAAAGAGATATCTGATGGAAGAAAGAACGCTGAGAATGTATTTGAAGAAGAAAGAAGTACATTTGAGATAGAAATAAAGAAGCTTAATGACAAGTTTTCTGAACTATCTGAAAGTGCACTGAAAGAGAAGAAAACGAAGTCTGAATTTAAGAAGAAGATTGACCTGCTCATTGAAGAAAGAGACAGTTTCGCTTCAAAGATTAAAGAACTTGAGAACATTATTTACAAGGTGGTGGTGACTGAGCAAACGAATCCAGAGTCACAAATCCACACACCTCGAGATGATTCAGCTGATTCTTCATGCTCATTCAAGACAGCTGCAAGCTCACATCAGAAATTTGTTTCTTCAAAAAGGTCAGGTAAATCATTTAATCAAATTCGTACTACTAACATTTTCATCGATAAATATGTAGATGGTTCAGGTGCACAAAGAAGAAGAAGAAGATACAACGAAGAAGAAATAGTATGGAAAGTGAAACCAGTTGAAGAAGAAAAGAAAGATGAGAAGAAAACTGAGAAGAAAGGAAAGAAGACATGTGTACATGAGACTAAAGCCAAAAAGAACAATGTGCGAAAAGGTAAACCTGATCATGTCTACTCGAGAGATCAGTTAATCAGGTTGTCAAGTAAGAAATATTATTGTTCTTATTGTCATACACATGATCATGTTCACAAATCGAGTAATCATTACTGGTATGGTTCTTATTCAATTACTCCCATTCGAACTGCAACTAACACATATGGACCCAAATACCAGTGGGTACCAAAGCCAAAGGATGATTCTGTATTGCAGGCACCTACTGTCAAGAGGGAGTAAGAGAACTAAGGCTTCTAAATAAATCAGTTCAGGACCCGTACTTCAACGGAGTTTGACTTCTAAAAATAACATTTTAGGAATCGTTCTTCAACGATGAAAAAGAAATGATACTCCCGAGCTGATAAGAGATTGTACTCAAATACTCAGAAGAGGAAATCAATCTTCAAGGGGGAGTACATAAATTTTTTTGGAAATATGTATTCGGAAGATATGACGAACTACAATTCAAAAGGGAGTTGTAGATTTCTATCATGTGCTTTTTCACTGACATATTTTAGATGCATATTTTCAGGGGGAGTAAGAATTATGATTTCTGATTATTTCAGATCAGAACTCGTACATTCAATGTTTTACTCTTTATGTCATTTACTTTTTCAATAAATTTGTGAATAAAGTTACTTTGATATGACTTTAAGACTTTTGCAGATTGAGAGAAGCTATCAAGATCATATCATTATGATTTTCAGTTTGACTTTATGAGATTTAAGACTGAACGACAAAGGTTAAATTTCTTATCTTAATCTCATATATGGTTGAAAAAAGGACAACTTTCAATCATAGAAAACATGTTCTTAAAATGTTCAAACCACTTCCCGATTCTTAAATAGATTTCATGAATTGGAAGTGCGATTTTAAATGTTTTCATTTTTACTTATGCTTAAATGTTTACAAACCGTGTGTTTCCAAAGATAAATACTTGTGTATTGTATTTTCTATATACTTTCAAGTATTCACACACACTAGTTTGATTTATTGTTCAAATTGTTCTTACCATGTCTTTAAATTGTAACCAATTTTTCGATGGTAAGACACCCCGCTTGAATTCCAAAGAATATTGAGCGTGATTTCATTTCTGAACGTCATTTCAAAAATGTCTATATATTGGTTCGTATAGATAACATTCAATTATTTTTTACCCAAGCTTTAATTGCTATATCATATCATTTCTGAACATTTCATACAATGTCAGATTTTCAATCAAGTCTTTTGCATTCATAACTATTCATTCAATTTACTTGTTTGAACTATTTTCAATGTTTAAAATGCTCATATCTTCATGATTATATTCTGAGCATACAAACATCTGACTTGTATTTAAGCTTTAACTGTTCAAGATAAACCATTTTGAGCAACATTGTGCTTTTATAGGAAAATATGGGTTTTCTGTGTTAGGACATAAATGAACTTCTATGGATTCACGTTAACCAGTGTCTCCTACCAAAGAAGTTAATCTATAGTGATTGAGTGTGAGGAGTCAAAAAGAAATGAGTATGGGTTGTGCGTTGAGGAAAAATGGAAAAGAGAGTTTGGTTAGATGTGAGCTTAATGATAAAAAGAAAGAGGGTGTGAGATCAGAGTAAAAGAATATTAGACTTTGCACCAACTACTTTCTGAGTCGGGCAGCCACATTACTAATGTTTTCACATTTCTTCGTGAACATTATTGAAACAGGCAAATAGCCCATGCCAACTCTTGATTATAAACCCCACCAGCCACTCATTTTCTTCTAAAAAAGAAAATGTTTCATATTTTTCTGGGGACGTAGCATATAATATATCTAGTTTTCATTTGGAGAATCTGGATATTGAAAAACAAGGAAATCTGCCCTACCTTCGCACTTCAATCATGCACATTGAGTCTGTGTTTATCTACTGTTGTCTCAGTGGTTTACACAATGTTGAGCCTTTATAAGCAATCATCATATGCTTAATTCTTTCTATCATTTGCACGAACACACAAGAAATTTGTTTTCTTGTCATAACATTCATAGAAATTTCCTTCGTGGTGTTTCGATGATTGAATGGAAGCCCTGGGGAGTGAACATAACAAAAGCTCCTTTCCAATTAGTATTTGTTACACACAGTGACTTAGTGTTACTGACAGGCATTTTAACTGCTTCATTTGTTGATTCAGGTGTTACATTCTAATTTGCCTGGATTTGAAAAGATCTAGATGAATATTTTGTTCGAATTGGCAACATATCAGAGGCTCTTGTAAGATCAGTGGTCAGAAAATATAACGACATTTCTTGGAGGAAGTTTTGATGATATCGATGCTCTATTCATCAAAAAGGGGGAGTTGAATTAAAGAAATGTCTGAGTTAGAAGTTTCAAAGATGAAGAATTGTTTGAGATCATATATTATTTGTGAAAGAAGGATACAAAGTTGAAGATCTCTAAAGATGTGCTGTGATTTTACAGAAACTTTCTTTAATGGTTAGTTGCAAAAGCAATCAGAGCTGAAAATGGAGATAACTTCTTTCCGAAGTCTGAAAGAGTTTTGTGATAGTTCTGGGGAGATTATTGGAGATCGTTTCTACCATATTTGGGTAAGATTGTTAATTTTGTTCAAAGACAGACTTGGGAAGAATATAGTCAAAGAATGGGGAGTTTGCAATACTTGTGCCTAAAGAAGACAATTTGTTGCAAAGGAGGAGATTGTACTTTTTGAGCTAAAAGAGAAGATTCAATTGCAAAATCTTTCAAAGATGATCTTGAATCCAAAGGGGGAGATTGTTAGAGCATAAATATGTTGGATACATGATCATGAAGACCAGATGTCAAAATACAAGATGTCAAATGCTAGAAAGTCAACTCTCAGTGAAAGTCAAAGTCATTGTGTAATAAAGTCAAAGTCATTGTTGTTGTATTTTAGTTTCCTTGTAATGTTGTAGTTGGTATAAATACCTTGAGGTCTTTGTAATCCGTTTGTATGTAATTCAGATTGTAAGTGAGCTGATTAGAGAAGAGGTTGATTGCACATATCATTCTAGAGAGAGAGAGTGAATCCAGAGAGAGAAAGTGAGATTTGTAATCTTTGAGATTTGATTTAATGACATATGATTTACGAATTCTCATCTTGATTGTTTGTGAGTGAAAATAACTTGAATATTGGGAAATCACACATTTACTTCCTCCAAATAAATGCTACAAAATGCATCACAACCATTTTCTACACAACTTGACTTCAACGCTCTTAGTAGTCCTTTGCATCGTACCATGGCTCGTGACACGAAAAAAGCCCTCTTCGACTTGCTTGCATTTTCAATTTACTTTATCTACACATCAAATGGTTTTTACATCAATAGAGATGGGATGTTCATATCATCAATGGCATTCCTAGTAGTAGCATTGTAATTAACCCTATGTCCGGAAATGATGATCTAGGAATCCAAATCTTACAACCAGGTCAAGCTTTTAGTTGGCATTTTTGCGAGAAGACGACTGGAAGTACAATATTTAATTCGACATTCTTTTGGAAACCAAGACTAGCAAATTATACTGTTTTTAATGATAGATATCGGTATGAGTGTATTAAACAACGTGGTGTAGAAGACTGTTATTGGCTGGTGAGAGAGGATGGATTTTACTTATCCCCATACAACAATCCATTTCCAAAGGATTGGGTGAAAAAGTATGATTGGCCATAACTTGTATTTTATCGTTGATTGAAATATTACCTAATAATAAAATAGTTTGATTTCATAACTTCGTTTTGCTGCTTGTGTCAACGTATTGTTCAAATAAATTGTATTATACAACTCTATATGAAAAAGAACAAAAACCTGTTATTCCCAATATTATCAAGTTCTAATCGTTACAAACAATGAAGATGAGAATCAAAATCATATGTCATTGATTTTCAAATCTCAAATTACAAATCTTACTTTCTCTCTCTAACCAACTGTTACTCTCTCTCTAGAATGATATTCTATACAGTTCTTCTCTAATCTGGTCACTACTCATCTGAAAGACTTACAAACGGATTACAAAGACCTCAAGGTATTTAAACCAACTACAACATTACAAGAAAACTAAAATACAACAACATTGACTTTGATATTATTACAAATTGACTTTGACTTTGCTTAAGAGTTGACTTTCCAGCTTTTGACTTCTTGTACTTTGACCTCTTGTCTTTATGATCTTGAATCCAGCAAATCTGTGCTTTAACATTCTGCCCCTTTGGATCAAGATCAACTTGAAAAAGATATTACAATCCAGTCTTCTCTCTTTTAAGCTCAATTTGAATCTTCTCCCTTTGTAGTAAAAATATCTTCTCAAGCAATTAACATGCTCCCCCTATTAATTTGTAAAATTTACATTCTCCCCTTCTTTGATAAACTCTATATCTTCAAAAACATTCAACAATCTTCCTCAAAATCTGATCTTCAAGAATAATATCATTCTCTCCCAAGGTTATAAACAAACCTCTTTCGGATACAAATCTGATTGCTTCAACAAATTATCTCCAAATAAAATTTTATTAAAATCCTCAACAATTCTGAAATCTTTAACCTCTTTCGGCTTTGAACAACAATCTTTCTTTAACCATCAATTCTTGAACATTTTCTCCCAACTTTAACATCTCTGACTCAAACATTTCTTGGACTCTTCTCCCCCTTTTTGATGATTGGAGCATGAAATCATCAAAACATTCACAAGAAATGTCTCTATAATCTTTCTGGCCACTGATCTTTTAACACTGAGCCTCTGATTCTCCGTCGATTCAACAAGATATTCATCTAAATCTTTGCAAATCCAGACAAATTAGAAATGTAACACCTGAATCAACAAATGAATTAGTTAAAAATGTCTGTCAGTAACACTAACTCACTGTGTGTAACAAATACACATTGGAAAGGAGCTTTTGTTATGTTCACTCCCCCAGGGCTTCCATCCAATCATCGAAACACCACGAAGGCAATTTCTATGAACGTTATGACAAGAAAACAAATTCCTTGTGTGTTCGTGCTAGTGTAGAAAGAATTAAGCACTTGATGATTGCTTATAAAGTCTCAACATTGTGTAAACCACTGAGACAACAGTAGATAAACACAGACTCAATGTGCATGATTGAAGTGCGAAGGTCGGGCAGACTTCCTTCTTTTTCAATATCCAGAATTTCTAAATGAAAATCAGATAGATTATATGCTGTGTCCCTAGAAAAATATGAAACATTTTCTTTTTAAGAAGAAAATCAGTGGCTGGTGGGGTTTTGTCAAGAGTTGGCATGGGCTATTTTCCTATTTCAATTATGAGACATTAGTAATGTGGCTGCCCGACTCAAAAGTAGTTGGTGCAGAGTTTGATATTCTTTTACTCTGATCTCACACCCTCTTTCTTTTTATCATTGAACGCAAATCTAACGAAACTCTCATTTACATTTTACCTGATCACTCAACCCACACTCATTTCTTTTTAAATCCTCACACTCAATCACTAAGGATTAACTTCTTGGGTAGGAAACAATGGTTAACGTGAACCCATAAAAGTTTCATTTAAGTCCTAGCACAAAGAACCCATATTTTCCTATTAAAGAACATGTTGCTCAATATGGTTTAACTAGAACAGTTAAAGCTCAAATACAAGTTAGATGTTTGTATGCTCAGAATATAATCATGAAGATATGAGCATTTTAAAACATGAAAGATATTTCAAACAAGTAAATTGAATGAATAGATATGAATGCAAGAGACTTGTTTGAAAATCTGACATTGTATGAAATGATCAGAAAGAAATGATATAGCAATTAAAGCTTATGGTCAAGAATAATGAATATTGTCTATATGAAACAAAATATAGACACTCTTGAATAAAACATTTTAGAAATGAATTAACGCTCAATATTTTTTTGAATTCAAGCGGAGTGTCTTACCATCGAAAAATTGGTTACGATTTAGAGACATGGTAAGAACAAAGTTAACAAAAATTAAACCGGTGTGTATGAATTCTTGAAAGTATATAGAAAAGATAATACACAAGTATTTATCTTTAGAAACACATAGTTTGTTAACATGTAAGCACAAGTAAAAATTAAAACATTTAAAATCTCACTTCCAATTCATGAAATCTATTTAAGAATTGGGAAGTGGTTTGAACATTTAAGAATATGTTTTCTATGATTGAAAGTCGTCCTTCTTTCAACCATGTATGAGATTAAGATAAGAAATTTAACCTTTGTTGTTCAGTCTTAAATCTCATGAATTCAAGATGAAAATCATAATGATATGATCTTGACAGCTTCTCTCAATATGCAAAAGTCTCAAAGTCATGTCAAAGCAACTTTATTCACAAATTTATTGAAAAGTAAACAACATAAAGCAGTAAAACATTTAGTGAACGAGTTCTGATTTGAAGTAATCAGAAATCATAATTCTTACCCCCCTGAAAATATGCATCTGTAATTTATCAGTGATAAAGCACATGATAGAGATCTACAACTCCTCCATTTTCTGAATTTCTTCTGCTCTGATACCAATTGTTATTTCCAATATTATCAAGTTCTAATCGTTACAAACAATCAAGATGAGAATCAAAATCATATGTCATTGATTTTCAAATCTCAAATTACAAATCTTACTTTCTCTCTCTAACCAACTGTTACTCTCTCTCTAGAATGATATTCTATACAGTTCTTCTCTAATATGCTCACTACTCATCTGAAAGACTTACAAACGGATTACAAATACCTCAAGGTATTTAAACCAACTACAACACTACAAGTAAACTAAAATACAACATTGACTTTGACATTATTACAAATTGACTTTGACTTTGCTTAAGAGTTGACTTTCCATCTTTTGACTTCTTGTACTTTGACCTCTTGTCTTTATGATCTTGAATCCAAAAAATCTGTGCTCTAACAAAACCACTAGAATCAACGTAGAATTTCATTAGCAGCCACGTGAGTTATATTTTGAAATATGTATGACTACTCAATATTCATATCTTAAAACACAATTTGATAATTATCGATAAATTTTTATGTAGAGATTGTTGTTAACACACAATCTCAAAATTAATGTGTTTTTAAGTTGTCTAACAAAATGCTTACACTTCTATTATATTGAATTTTATGTATATTTTTTTACTAATTAACAATTATGACAAAATATTAGTAACTTTAGTATTTTAGAATATCTGCATTTTGTCTTTGTAAAATCTTGTTTTAGATATTTAGCTACTTTTTAAACACATGGGTGTTCAACACAATTGTATCCGATAGATTTGTCAAACGTTCCAATCCAGTACAATGTTCATATTTAACAGTGAATCCAATCCAATTAGCTTTTGAAAGCTAATTCAATTCGTTCAGATCGAACTATCAATTTGTATCAGAGAGCAGACAAGAATAACAAAATGGATCAAATTGGCTAATTTTGAAAATTTTCAAAGTTGTCGCAAGTTTTAACTGTTAAGAATCGAATTTTGTTGAATAGTGGTGTTTTTGATTGAAAATTGATTGTATTGTGATCGTTTTATGTTGTACAACACGTTTTATTTGGATTGTAGTGTCAAATTCATAGTAGATCATGTGAATTTGATCAAAATTGTGATGTTTTGTTCGAAAGTTTTCAAACACTGTGATCGGATCAAAATTTCATTTCTATTGGATCGAATTTGATACTGTGAGTTCTATATTTGAGCAATAGAATCAGAATTCTAGAGTATAAAGATCAAGATCAAATGTAAGGCTACAAGATTTATTTGTATTTCATATGAGCTAAACTTTACATCAAAGAAGACACACAGATTGGAACTAAGTTGTTGTATGAAGAGTTTACAAGTTACAAGCAACAAACTAATTAAAGCTATTTATACCAAGGATAGTCACATGTTTACTCCTCACGGTATTTACAATTTAGCCCCTTAATATTGAATACAACAATTAAGACCTAACAATCTTCCGTATATTGTAAAATCTTCTGATGGTATTCCTTAAATTCAGTTTGTTTTTAATAACATCCACAACTCTTTTAATCAAGCTTCTATCTCTTTTTTATGTGTCTTGGAAAAATTAATGAAAATCGTATATTGTTTTCATTTTTTAAGTGTAAGAATTTATTTGTTCAAAACAATATTGAGGGACTTAATCCTTCAAAATATGAAAATCCATTTGGGTTTTCTCGAAGCTTGTCCATTATTTTTCAACATTAACGAGTTTTATAAGTTATAAGGACGTATTTAACAGGTTTTAAAATGTCCAAAGATTTGTTTTTTCAAAAGAATTGTCCAAATACGTAATCAATCTAAATACAAAAGTCCATTGGGTTTTTGTGTATTTTTTTAAAAATTTTACCCATTTATGTATTTTTTTCATTTGAATCCTATATATATATATATATATAGAGAGAGAGAGAGAGGGGGGGGGGGAATATTCAAACGAGAACGCTAACTATTTAAGAAAAAACAAGAAAACAACATTTTTTAGATTTTTAAACATTGTTTGTGATACACTGTTCACGATACGTTGTCATACATTGTGATACATAAACATCTTTAAAACCAATAGATATTATATCACATTGTCTACATAATGTTCACAACATGTTTTAGAAACATGTTTAGATATGTATGTTAAATAACTAACAAGTCGAGTTATATATAGGTATCACTGTGAACACCATATGATTACACACTGTGAGCCCCATTGCGAAAACCATATGATTACACATTGTGAACACCATAAATGATGAAATACATGGGTTAAGAACAAAGAGCAGAACGGTCGAATATGAAAAGCTAGCAAGGAGAAAAAGATCAAAACTGCAAAAAAATAAAAAATAAATAAATCAAATGTGAGAAGATTTACAATCAAATCTAGAAAGAGGTTTTAATCTGGTCAAGCGGGAGAGGCCGGCGGAGGGGTGGGGAAAGCAAGGACTACCATTAGAGTGAGTTTGCAGACGGAGAGGTGAGACGTAGAAGATGTATTCGCTAGAGTTTGGAGACACGGTTTGCAAATTGGAGGGATTATTGCAAATTCTTTTTATCGTGTGTGGAAACCCAATCGGTGATCGAGACGGGGAGTAGATGAAAATGAGTTTGTAGGAGTGAAACTCCGGTTACCCTTGGAGCATATGATGACGAGTTGTGAAACTCTGGCCGATGAAGATGAGTTCCCCGGTTCAAGTTCAAATCTCTGGTCACCAACTCCATTGACAATACTCTTAATTATGACTCATCTCCATTGTCTTACCTTCCTATAAGATTGACCGGTGGCTATGAAACAAAACTACGAAGGAACGTTTCGGGTTATTGATTGTAATGAAGAAGCATGAGAAAGAGAGGATAAATAATATATTGAGTATGTAACTAATATATTAAGTTTATGAGTTTTCATCTAATTAAAAATTTAGTAAAATACCCTTTTAATATTAAATCAAATAAATAACACAATTACTAAAATGATTGGCTTATATTGGATCTCACAAAATTTAGGGTTCTCATTTGATTAAGCTCTATACATATATACATACTTACATGTATATATATATACATTATAATCCCCCATCCCCCTTCCCCATTGACGGTGAACACCACCCCTTTGAGAAACCCGGTCCCCTACCCCATATCAGGTGAGAGGTGGCTTCGAATTCGGTTCTCACACTCGATCGCTAGTACTCGTCTTCACCTCAACCCTCGCCTCAACCGTTGACTCGACCTTCACTATCGTGATACTTACGACCTACGACACAATTGACATTCTTGGCATCTCCTTACCCAGATCTAGAAATGGGATATAGTGATAACCATGACTTTAATTTTTCTTGTTTTTGGTTTTGTTATTTGTTAATGGATTGCTTAGTTTTCTAATGACATTTACAATCCTAATGACGTTTTTAGTGACACAAAAAGATGGTTTTAAAATTACGTTACCTTAGAATATAGGGAATTTTCAAACAAATTACCCTTATTTAATGCAACCAAACATTACCTTGACATTAAAAAAATCAAAAATTAGTATTTTTGCAAGGTTTCAATGCTCTCTTTAGGTTACGAAAATTTGTCTTTTGTTACGGTCCATTTACTCCCTCAAAATAAATTTCATTTACTTCCTCCAAATAAATGCAACCAAATAAATCTATATAACCAAATGCATCACAACCATTTTCTACACAACTTGACTTTAACAGTCTTAGTAGTCCTTTGCATCGAACCATGACTCATGACATGAAAACAACCCTCTTCGGATTGCTTGCTTTTGCAATTTACTTGATCTACACATCAAATGGTTTTTGCATCAACAGAAGCTATGGGATGTTCCTATCATCAATGGTATTCCTAGCAGTAGCATTGTAATTAACCCTAAGTCGGGAAATGATTATCTAGGAGTCCAAATCTTGCAACCAGGCCAAGATTTTAATTGGCATTTTTGCGAGAAGACGGCTGGAAGTACAATATTTAATTCGACATTCTTTTGGAAACCAAGACTAGCAAATTATATTGTTTTTAATGATAGATATCGATATGAGTGCATCAAACAACGTGGTGTAGAAGACTGTTATTGGCTGGTGAGAGAGGATGGATTTTAGTTATCCCCGTACAACAATTCATTTCCAAAGGATTGGGTGAAAAAGTATGATTGGCCATAATTTGTATGTTATCGTTGATTGAAATATTACCTAATAATAAAATAGTTTGATTTCTTAATTCCTTCTTGTTCTTCGTTTTGCTGGTTGAGTCAACGTGTTGTTCAAATAAATTGTATTATACAACCCTATATGAACAAGAACAAAAGCCACTAGAATCAACATAAAATTTCACCCAAATTATATTTAGAAATATGTATGACTACTCAATATTCATATCCTAAAACACAATTTCACAATTACTGATAAATTTGTATGTAGAGATTGTTGTTAACACCCAATCTCGAAATTATTGTTTTTTTAGCTTGTCTAACAAATTGCTAACCCTTTTATTATAATGAGTTTTATGTATATTTTTTTTACTAATTAACAATTATGACAAAATATTAGTAACTTTATGTAGTTCCAGATTCTAGCTCACGATTAACACACAATCAATGTAGAAATGTTTCTTTATTGAATGATCAACGATTACACAATCTCCATAGATTCATATACCTATTTTGTGCGTCTCTCTGTAAAGCTCTTTGTGTGTGTTCTAAGGTGCAATCTCACAGATTAAGCGTGTGTGTGTTGTATTGTGTGTATTCTATTACAAACACTTTGACCTCCTTATGGTCAACATGACCTATTAGCATGTGGTCAACACAACTACAAATACAATATAAACACTTACAAGGTTTACAAACTAGACCCTCTTTTACTCTTGAATACAATTATGACTCAACATTCTCCCCCTTTGGATTCAAGATTAAAAAAAAATTGACGATAATCTTCAGAAAAATCTTCTACTTTTGATCTTTATCAACTTCAAAACTTGAACACTTTGACTTTCTTCACAAAGCTTTCAAATCTTCAAATCTTTTAAATCTTCAAAACTTTGACACTTTCTTCATTCTCCCCCCCCCCCCCCTTGATTTCAAATATGCAGTTTCAGATAATCTCGTCATCAGACTTTACTTTGACTTTATCTTCTTGACAAACTTTTCTTACTTTTGAATAATCAACAATCTGAATTTATTTTCTCCCCATTTATCACTCTTACTTGACTTTGCTTTCTCTTTGAAATTGATCATTGAAAACTCTCCCCCTTTTGTAGAAAACAATAATCTGACTTTGAAATCTTGAAATTTCTCCCCCTTTTTGATGAATTATGAAAATCAGGATCATCAAAACATTTCAACGTCAGCATTATCTTTGAAATATCTCCCCCAAATAGCAATGTAAGCAAAGTCTTCATGAAAACAAGATATTTTCGTCCTTTGAAAAATATGAACAATCTCCCCAATGAGAATATATTCTCCATCTGATCTGATATAATCAATCTGTCGTCAATTCATAAGATGTATTCATCCGAATCATTTCAAATTCAGACAAATTAGGATTGGAAAACCTGAATCAACTGCCTGACAGTAGCACAAAGCCACTGTGTGTAACAGATACACATTGGAAAGGAGATTTTTGATGTTCACTCCCCTAGGGCTTCCATTCAATCATTGAAAAACCACAAAAGAATTTTCTATGAATGTTAAGACAATAAAACATATTCCTTGTCTGCTCGTGCAAGTGTAGAATGATTGAAACATTTAAAGATTAAACAGGCTCAAAGTATGTAAACCGTTGAGACAACAACAAATATTACATAGACTCAATGTGCATGAGAAAGGGTCGAAGGTGGGGCAACTTTCCTTCTTTTTCAATATCATCATCTTCTAAATGAAGATCTGATAGAGTATGTGTTGCTTCCCAAGAAAATATGAAACATCCTTTTGTTGAGAAAAGAATGAGTAGCACGTGGGGTTATATGCAAGAGTTGGCATCGGCTAGTTGCCTTTTCAATGAAGTTCACGAAAAATTGTGAAACAACATATAAACTGCCCGACTCAGAAGAGATTTGGTGCAGAGTTTGATATTCTTTTACTCTGATCTCTCACCCTCTTTCTTTTAAACATTTGAGCTCACTTCTAACCAAACTCTCTTTTACATTTTACCTCAGCACACACCAACTCTCAATTCTTTTGACCATTCTCCCTTCAATCACTCAAGGATTACTTCCGGGGTAGGAAACACTGGTCAACATGAATCCATGGAAGTCTTTTAAGCACTCACACTAAACCCTATGTATTTTCCTAAAAGAAATGTGTTGCTCAACAACTATCTTGACATTTAAGCACAAGATATCATTATCAGAAAATGTATGCTCATCAAAAATAAGAATGAGATTTGAGCAATTAGAACATTTAAGATCTCTCAAAACAATGAAATTGAGGGGGTGTTTGTTTACCTCTTAATGGTTCCATTAAGAGGCAACCTCTGAATCGCTAAGAGGTGAATCTTGTTTGGCAAAAAACCTGCCTCTTAATGGTTCCAAAACCCTCTGAATGATTTTGTATCCTGACCTTTCCTTAACCATTAAGAACCCTGATCATAAGAGCCTCTTAACCATTCTGATCACTTAATCATTCTTCACCAACTGCCAAACAACCCCTGAATGAATGAAACATGATAGTCCAAGATCACTGATTCTTTAGAGAGAGAAAGTAGAGAGAGAGAGACTTGGAAGCGCAAAGTTAGAAATCAGATTATTGTGCGTGTTCTTCTTACAAGACACAAAGACCAAAGGGACTTAAATACCCTTGGTCAATACAACACAGAATAAGCACTTAACACAGTATTTGACCAAGCCCTATAAATACAATGATTACTATAAAATCAGACCTAACAATCTCCCCCTTAGTAATCATTGGCGCTTTGGTCTTCAAAAATTGTCTTCTATAACAGCACGGACCAACAAAGCGACTTTGAGAAGCTTTCTGACTTTTTAAGAAAAAATTCTTCTCAGCATCTTTCAGATAAAGTTGTCTTTACTGTTTTGAGCTCTAGACGATACACCTCTTTTGAATGATCTTGAATGAACTGTGGTGTTCGGAGCAGAAACAGCAAAAGAATTAGTTGTAGCTGAGAAAATAGAATCATTGAGCTAATCTTGATCAGCAGATAAACATTTGAGCTCTTTGTCTCTTTAACTTCTCCTTGACTTCTTCCCCTCATGACCTTGATGATCTTGATCAACTTGGTCATGAAAATGTTGTAGACGAGACAGCTTAAGATCTGCAAAATAAAAGAAACAGAGAAAACAGAGGAGGTTTGCACTTCATGATGGACGCGCAAACCAAGATTTGCGTTTCATGTTGGATGCGCAAACCAAAGTTTGCGTTTCATGAAGGGAGCGCAACTCAAAGTTTGCGTTTCATGTGGGATGCGCAAACCAAGGTTTGTGGGTCATGCTGGAAGCGCAAAGCTGACTTAGAAAAAAATTTACTTTTTGAAACCCTTTGACTCCCCCTACACAAATGCACTTGATATGACAATTCAGATTGGCATTCATATAAAGAAAATCAGATACTCCCCCTCAAAAACAGATATAATCTTTGAAATACATTCTCTTTGTTTACTCCCCCTTGAATAATGCATAAACCCATTAAAATATATTTATGAGAACATAATGATCAAATATTAATGTAGAAAGAAAAATATACTGAATGTAAATTTTGAAACGACTAAAGATATAAAATTTTAAACACTAAACAAATAAAATTCTACGTATTAAAATATTACAGATTTATCAATCATTTGAAATCAAACATATGTTGTTGGATACAAGAACAAGTTTTATTGCATATCAAGTTAAAACATGTTCAGTTTCAAAAACTTCCATCAATCTATTCAGTGTGCTCACATGCGAATCTTCGATTAGCTTCAAGAAAATGCAATTCTAAAAATATTATAGAGAACTTTGCATGTACTAACACTAATTCATCAAAAATTAAGACTTTCACAAATTTACAGGTTTATCACAACTCAAACATATCACCAAGTATCATGAGATGTGTGCTCATTGGCATCTTTTTAGCAGTGTGCACATTGGCATCTTAACATGAGTGTGCTCTTTGGCATCTTTTAAGTTTGTGCACTTTGGCATCTTTTGATCAAAAAGTTTATTAAGTAAAGAACATGTTGTAAACGTAACTTTCTATCTGACCCTATTGCAGGATTTGGGTCAGCCGCTCCCAGACCAGTTGGCCTTAGGGGACTAGGTGTCAAGCACCCCTTGGAACTTACTCTCCTATATCAGAAAGGCTACATCGACATATCCTAAACCCATTCATACCAGTAGAACATGACTTTCGATCTGATTCTATTGAAGGATTTGGGTTCGATCATTCCCAGATCAATTGACCTTAGGGGACCAGATGACAAGCATCCCAAGGAACTTACTTTCCCAAACCAGAAAGGCCACAGGTACAAACTTTTAAACTTAGAGATTTCTGTATTTTATGAAATTATAATTCATCTCAATCACTCAGTTCAACATCTAAGTGCTTAGCCCATATTTTCATTCCGATCTATAATTCTGATTAATTAGGTAGTCTAAGCAAAGTAAACTATAAAAATTCCGAATCACACAGCTTTAAAGCAGTAATAAAAGTTTCAAACATGTCGCTGACTTTTCGACTTTTGTAAGACTTGAAATTTGATCATATAAAAACTTTAATATAAACAAAAGAACTTGAATATTTATCCTAGACACATATTTTATTCAAAAGAAAGAAAAATGTAAAACTTTACTTTATAGAATAAAATTTGTGAAGATTTAAACTTTTAATTGATATTTAGTCAGAACAAAATAAAATTCAACTATTTCATCTTTTACATTTTATAAAATAAATTTGTGACTCATATTAAAAAAAAATTGGGTTATACAAATTCACGAGATAGATAAACAAGCTCAGATTCTTAAAACATTGAGAAAAACTGGAATAACATCATATACAGAGATATATGCAGCGGAAATAAAATTGATGTACTCACAGTATCTCATATAGTCAGAAGCTTAAAAGCTTTGAAGAACGAGTTCTAAACTGATTTATTTAAAAGTCGTAGTCTATGAAGTACGGGTCCTGAGCTGAAATACTCAGAAGCCAATTTCCCTTACTCCCCCTTAACATGTGATGCCTGCAACTTTGAATCAAATAAAGATTTGGGTACCCACTTGAATTTGGGCCCGTGTTTGTTAGTTGCAGTTCTTGTGGGGAAACAATAAGCATATTTGATATGAGAAGCATGAAGAATATCATCAGAATAATAAGCACAGTCATCAGAAGAGAAAGCATAATCATCTGAACTAGAATCAGAAGACGAATATGAGACATTTTTAGAAATTTGGATCATTTGCTTTATAGAATATTTGAAAATTTTATTACACACAGCAAATGAATCACTATGATAAAATTTGTCTACATATCGATCTCCCTCAAACTTAGAATCAGTAAATTTCAGCTTCGCTCTCCAGATCTGCTTCTTTGATCGAGCACTCAAAGCCCTATCTGTAAGAATTAAATCGAAAGAATTAGAACTGTCAGAAAGAACTATATCTCGTTTCTTTGACTTATTTGACCGTCTTCTTTTACGCTTAGGTTTATAATATCGATCATTGAGCGTAAAAGAATCATCAAGAATTTTAGACTTAATATTTAAATCAGAAGAAATAAATTTATCCAAGCAACCAATCTGATCAACTATAAATCTGAATTAGCCTCGGAATCTGAAGAATTTTGAGAAAGGTTTTTAAAATTTGAAACTTCCTTTTTGTTTTCCTTAGAATCAGAAGAAAGGTTAGAAATAAAATCTGCTTTTTGAGAAAATAATTTTTCTTCAAGACTAGACGTCATGAAAGAAAGAATAATATCAGATTCAATTTTCTTCAAAATATTTTGATCTTCTATTTTGTCTTCAAGATCGATGATTTTTCCTTCTAATACTAATGGAGGAGTATATTTCTTCGAATCATAAATGATTGGAGAAATATTTCCTTTATCAGAATCAGGTGCATGAGGAGCAAAATCATCAGACATTGAAGATTTGATAGGAAATATATCATTTAAAACTCTTCTACCTCTCCTTGATTTTTCAGGAAAATATTTGGCATTTTCAGACGTATAAACAAAAGGAATTTCATTTTTCTTATTATTTATCCTTTTCTCATTTTTGATTTCTAACACTTGCTTCTCATTCATCCAATCAATTTTAAATTAAGGAGCGTAATGAGCAAGAGTCAGATAATCGTAATTATATAAAGTTTGGGATTTTTCAATCGCATTGTTTAAACAGTGAGGATTTTCAAAACCAAGACCCCATCTCTGTTTTAAAGCCTCTTCACTCCTCGGTTTGTTCATATAAATTGTTTGTTCAGATTGGTCTCTTGGATAAAGCTTTTCTTCTAACTTATTTATTTTATCTGAAAATTCATCTTTTAAATTAGTCATAGCTGTCAAAGATTCAAGATAAGTCTTATTTGAATTTTCCAAATCCTCCAATTTCTTTTGAAAGATGTCTTTTGTATTTTGTAAAATGGATTTTTCATCTTTCAAAGAAATTTTCAATTTGTCAATCAAATCTGACTTTTCAGAATTTAGATTCTTTTCAGATAAAATCTTTGAACGCAAATCAGATAAAGCAGTTATCATGGTATCAAACTGATAGGTAAAGAATTTGTAATCAAAATCAGAATATACCTCATCCTCATCTGTTTCAGAGTCGTCTGACTGATCATCACCAATTAAGCACATCTGAGCGATCTCGACGTTTGAAGATTCATCATCGGAATAATCCAGCCAGAATTCTTCTTCGGCCAATAAAGCAGTTCCATTCTCTCTTTTCTCAGCCAACTCCAATTTCCTTCTGTAATAAGCTGAGTCCTTAACCTTCTTTGCTCTATACTCCTTTGAGATATGACCCGGCTTTCCGCAGTTATAACAACATGTAGTCTTCGGTTCGGGCACTTTGACTGTAGAGCCGGAAGTGAAGTGAGAAGAGTTGGAACCCGATCTAGGTTGGAACTTCTTCTGGTAATGCTGAGAGAGAAGGATCATAGCTTTCTGTAAAGCCTTGCCATCATCTTCAGTTTATCTGGTGTAAGCATTTTCAGACAATGCTTGTTCAGATATTTGCTTCGTGAGAAGAGCAACCGGATCTACTGTTTTCTTCTTTTTATCCATCTTGGCCTTTTTATCTAACACCAAGCTTTCATTAGTCATCAGAATCTCGTATAACTCCTGAATTGGCATGGTTGAGATTCTGACATCGTTTCTCATTCTGTGGCATGACTTGTTCCACTCAGGTTGTAAAGCGTTCAGAAACTTCAAGTTTGCCTCCAACTCGGTCTTGGTAACTTTGATCTTGTAGAGATCATTAATAACAGCCCAGAAACGATCAAAAACATTTTTCAAACTTTCCCCATCCTTGGCCTTGAACTTTTCAAAATTGTTCATATACCTAGTCTGACGCAACTGAGTTGACATTGCAGTACCAAGCATGATCTTTTCAAGTTGAGTCCACATCAACATAGGATTCTGTTTGAAGCAATCAATTCTGTTATAAATGGAGTTGGGAAGAGCAAGAATCAGATTTGATTTGGCCTGACTATCTATCAGCTTGATGTCGTAACATCTCATCAGCATCATATTCCCTTACTTCTTTTGCAACAGTGGTAGCAGGTGTAGTAGTAGCTGGGATCACTTTCCTTGGAGTTTCCATAGGACCCTGAGTCAGTGATTTCATCATGTTCTCCCCATTTGGTTGCCTTTCAATAAAGTTGATGAACCGATCCTCCCATTGTTCGAATTCATTTTCATTGATGATAACTGGTGGTCGAGTATCAGACCCAAAGACATCATGAGGTCATTCTTGTAGATTTGTGCTTGCAAAGACATCTTGTGAAAAAGTCAGAAAATTTAGAAAAAAAAAATTTCAAGTAAGAGAGACCCGCAAAGTGATTATTTGCGTTTGTAATGAGGAGCGCAAAGTGAGCTTTGCGGTTGCTTCGTGAAACGCAAAGTGATCTTTGCGTTTGCTAAACTTTGCGATTGCAGAATGGAACGCAAATTGATCTTTGTGTTTGCTGAAGAGAATGAAAACTGAACTTTGCGTTTGCTTCGTGGAATGCAAAGTGAATCTTTGCGTGTGAAGACTTTTCGGGTAAGAAACTTCGCGGGTGAAAGACTTTGCGTTTGATGCACTGTCTTTTCACTTGAAGAGAGAAACGCAAACTGATGGTTTGCATGTTAGACTAGAACCGAGAAACAAGCTTTGCATTTCCAATGACATCCGCAAACCTGAAACATTTTCTAACACAAGAGTTAGATCACAAAACCTAAGAATGAATGTATGAGGAGCAAAGCATAAGAATCATACGCAAACATTTATGAATGAAACGCAAACTCTCAAGAATGAAACGCAAAGTTCAGGAACACTACTAATTCATGCTTACTATGAAGGACATGCAAAGTATATGATGAACACGCAAAGTTTATGAATAACCCACAAAGTTCTTTGAATGACATGCAAAGAACTTTGAATGACACTCAAAGTTCATCAAATCACATATTTTCGCAAGAACAAATCAAACTAAGAAATTTAAACAAGAAATTCACACAATTAATAACGAAAACACCTTTCTAACAACTTTTGATTAACCAAATTGATTAAAATCAACAAGATCTAAAAAACTTGAATGAAACAGTACGTTGAAAACAACTTTCAGAAAAACGAAAAATCTCAAAATTGAATATCTAAACTTGAATTTTATGCAAACGAATATGAATCAAGTATGATCGAATATCAAAAACGCATCTAAAGAAATCAAAATCAACCAAATTCGACCACAAACACTTCCAAATTTGATGAAAAATCAAGAAAATCGATCAAATTTTCGATTTCAATCACAAATTCATATTAAGAAAAACAATCTCTCAATCCTCTCAAGATTCAGTTGGCTCTGATACCAATTGATAGTCCAAGATCACTGATTCTTTAGAGAGAGAAAGTAGAGAGAGAGAGACTTGGAAGCGCAAAGTTAGAAATCAGATTATTGTGCGTGTTCTTCTTACAAGACACAAAGACCAAAGGGACTTAAATACCCTTGGTCAATACAACACAGAATAAGCACTTAACACAGTATTTGACCAAGCCCTATAAATACAATGATTACTATAAAATCAGACCTAACAAAACAAATTCAAGTGAAGTGTTTTGAGAATCTGACAATGATTCGATCAGATCAAATATCATGAAGAAAAATTATTTGGGATATCAAAGAATGAATATTTGTTTATATGAACAAGATATAAAAATGTTATCAATGAAAACTCATAATAAAGAAATGACGTCTGATTTCAAACAATGTAGAATTCAAATGGCAGTATTACCATCAAAAAATGTATTGTTTAGAGACGTGGTAATAAGAAAGTCAATAAGAATGTACTGAACCCATGTGTATAAGAATACTTGACAGTATATGAAAAGATAATACACAAGTATTTATCTTTGAGAAACACACGGTCAGATAAACATCAAAGTATCGATATGAAAAACATTTAAAATCTCACATCGAAATTCGTAAAATCTTTTTGAGAACACGAAGTGATTTGAACGTTTAAGAAAACATGTTTTTCACATCTGAAAGTCGTTCATCTTTCAAATATGATAGAGATTAATATTCCGAATGATATACCTTCAAAGTAGAAATCTTAACTCCCCCTAAAATGAATATTATTATTTAAGCATCCTTTGACAAAACTTCATATACTCCCCCTCGATATCTGTAAAAAGTCAAATTATTAGCAGAGAACATTATGAATATAGCAATTAACAACAATTCTCTTTTCTACTATCTCTCCCATAAAAAAATATGACAGTGAAAATTTAAACAAACTCTCCCTCAAAGAAACAGTAAAAATTTCTTAAAAATATGTATCATTTCAGCATCCTTAAGTAGAAAATCCTTAAAGTTTGGGTTCTGAACAGAAATATCCATAAGCCATCGTTACGTATTCTCCGGTGAGAATAGTAATTGTTCATCTTTATCATTGAAGTCTGGGTCTTGAACTGCTTTGTTCAAACGCCAAACATCTTAAACATTGAAGACCGGATTCGGATATGGTGTAATCAGAAACCAATGTTCGTTGAAGTGTGAGTTCTAAACTATTGTATTCAGAAGTCTACTTTGATCTTTTAGACATAGGTTCTAAACTGTAGTGTTTAGAAGCCATTCATCTTTCTCCTCTTAGTCTTTAGGTGCCTGCAACACAAATTTAGGTTTTGGTACCCACTAGTATTTGGGTCCTGGTTTGTTAGTTGAAGTTCTATTAGGAGAGATGTAGTAAGAACCATACCAGTAATTCACATAATTTTTACTTACAAAATCATTTGTACCACAGTAAAAACAATTAACTTTCTTCTCTGCTAACCTAATCAATTGATTAACAATATAAACAAGATCAGGTTTGCCAAAAGTTTTACCTTTAGGAGCATTGTTCTTTTTAGCATTGGATGCATGCACAAATGATTTATGTTCCTTCTTCTCATCTGAGGATCCTTTCACTCTCCAAATCCACTTTTCTTTGTCATTTTTCCTTTTATGTTTACCTGAACCATCAACAAGTTTATCATAGAAAAGGTTACAAGGACGAATTTGATCTTTATGTTTAGAACTATGATTATCATCTGAATCAACAAATAAAGGATTATTAGAAACACTCACAAAATGTGAACTTGAAGTTGTTTTGAATGAGCATTATGAATTAGCTAGATCATCTCTCGGTGATTGAGCGTCTTTTGCTCAGTCAACTTCACCTTGAACATAATCTCTTCAAGTTCTTTTATCTTTGAAGATAAATTGTTTCTTTCCTTTGAAAGTAGATCAAACTTCTTATGCAATTCAGACTTCGCATTCTTCTGACAGCTCAGATAGTTTCTTTGTAAGCTTCTTTATCTCAGTCTCAAAAAATTTCCTTTCTTCTTCAAAGTCTTTCTCCACAGATATCCTCTTATCAAATATTTCTTTAAAGACTCCGACATTCTTTTGCACAATTTTCTTCTTCTCTTTCTCAAATTTGTCTCTCTCCATGATGATAACTTTCTCAAAATCTGACACTTGTTGAAAACGTTTTATACATTTGAGCTCCACAGCTTTCTTCTCTTCAAATGATTTTCTTGAAAAATGAGAAAATTTCTGCACAAAAGCTTTTATTTTCCTTTTGTTAGTGTATTTTATTGTATCCAACATTTAATAGGAAAAGTCAAATCAAGTAAAGTCAACATAGTCTAAGTCAATATGAGATTATCTTGTTTAGTGTTGTGAGAGAAGCATGTTTGAGAGAAGTTCCTTGACAGAAGTAGGTAGTATAAATACCTTTGTATTGTGTTGTAAAGAGTAACCAAGTATCACATTGTAATTGTCAGACCTGTGACTTTAATATACTTGTAATTGACTTTCTCTCTCTACTCTCTCTCTAAAAATATACAATGTCATATCATTGAATCTTGATTAAGATTGTAGAAATGCTTGATTGAATCTGGATTTTACAATTTCTATTGGTATCAGAGCATCACCAAAGAGAATTCAGAGTATTTTGATTGTCAATTTCGATCAAATTTCTGAAAATTTCAAGAACATAGTCGTATTCTTGATTTTTCACTGTTCGATCGACTTTTTCTTGATTTGTTGAAATTTATGTGTAATTTTGTTTTAGTTGTGATCGATTTGTATTAGAAATCAGTTTGTAATCACACACAAACACGAATTAATCATTTGTTTGCTGTAATTTTGATTTTCTTGAAGTTTTGTTTCACGAACTACACAGGGTCTGTATTTTTGCTTAATCTCACTGTAATTCGAGTTTCTGATCATTCTTGTAAGTTCAAAAAGTGATCAAAATCACTTTTCGAACCTTGTGAATGCGATTGTAAAAGCACTTTGCAGGATTTCAGTGATTCGATCGATTTTCAGAAAGCAAGAATAGAACTCGCTAGATCTGTTATTCGCGCTAAGGAAGAACGCGCAAAGCACTGTTGACGATTGTTGTGCGAGTTTTGCAAGATTCGAGCACAGTATTGCTTACGAGAAACAACTTCGCGTAAAGGAGTGTTCTGTTTGTTTTGCTAGTTTCTGTTTTCCCAGAAATTTTCTATGTCCGGATCGCGGACGTTCCTTTTACGAGTTCATCATCACACACGCAAACCAATGGGTTGAATTTTAGCATGTGATCTGCGAGTTTAAGAGAAACGCGCAAACGTCGTCTGGGAGTTCTAAAGTTGTCAAATATTTTCTAAGGACAGAACACGCAAAGGAATCTAAACGCGCAAGTTGTGTTTTGCGCGAGCTTCAAAACGCGCATATCATTGTTTTGTGTGAGCTTCAAAACGCGCATATCGTTGTTTTGCGCGAACTTTAAAACGCGCAGGTAGTGTTTTGCGCGAATCAAAAACGCGTACATGCTTGTTAGCGCGAAATTTTATGAACAATGACTTGCGCTAAGTAGTGTTCTGCGAGTTTGTGTGATTTGCGAGTTTTATACTTGTAAATTTTTTTTCTCTGAATTTTTTTTTTTGTTGATCTAAGTTTCACTTTCAGTTAAATTTTCTGAATTGTTTGGGAACGATCATTCATTCAAGCTAATCATTCAAGATGCCAAATACATATGAGAAAAGAAATACTGTACTTTCATCTAGAGACATGGATGTCTTGTACATGCCTGTGATACCTAAAATAGAAGCAGAAAGAGAGAAACTGAAAAATCAAAATTCAGAACTTCTAAAACAAATTCATGAGTTTAAATCAAAATTGTCAAAAAATTTTAAATCTTGAATACAAAGGGGGAGATTGTTAGTGTATTTTATTGTATCCAAGATTTAAAAGGAAAAGTCAAATCAAGTAAAGTCAACATAGTCTAAGTCAATATGAGATTATCTTGTTTAGTGTTGTGAGAGAAGCATGTTTGAGAGAAGTTCCTTGAGAGAAGTAGGTAGTATAAATACCTTTGTATTGTGTTGTAAAGAGTAACCAAGTATCACATTGTAATTGTCAGACCTGTGACTTTAATATACTTGTGATTGACTTTCTCTCTCTACTCTCTCTCTAGATCTATACATTGTCATATCATTGAATCTTGATTAAGATTGTAGAATTGCTTGATTTGATCCGGAATACATTTTCATTTTTTTTTTCAAATCCTTCTCTTTCATTCTTGACCATCTTTACACCTTGAGAAAATTGCTTTTCCATTTCTGTAATCTTCCTTTGAAGTTCAATATTTTCTTTTTCAATCCTTTTTATCTTCTTTTGATCTCTTGTGTTGTCTTTCTCTTGTGAGGCTTTCTTTTTGAACATGTTTATCTCAACCTCAAGACTAAACACTTTATCTCTTAACTAGTTTCGTTCAGAGAAGATTTGTGACTTTATCTTTTTCAGTCCATCACATGTCTCTCTAGTAATGTTTGTTCTTCTTCTGAGATCATCAATCTCTTTTTGCATCAATTCCTTCTTTGACCATGTAGAATTTGCATTAAGACCTTCAGACTTCTTCATCTTGGTTTGAAAATTTGAAATCTCCTTTTCTTTTGACTCAATGATTTCTGCAAAATTAATTTTAGAATTAGAAATGCAGTCTGAGCAAATAAAATCTTTCTCTGAAACTGTAGAATTCTTTTTCAATTTATTTATTTGATCAAGAATAGATGAATTTTGAATTTTAATATTCTTATTTTCAGCTTCAAGGGCTGGAATCTCTGGCATATAAGCGATAGCACAATCTCTTTTTGTCAAGACAATATTTCCTTTCTCGTCAATATAAGGCATCTTGAAAATCTGTTGAAAATGAGCTAGAAATGATCGTTCGTTCGAAAGATAATCAACAATTAAACCACTTAAAAATTTTCAGAAAAAAAAATTTCCCAAAAATTTCTAAGGCAATAATTATCACACCACTGAGTTTTAAAAGCAATTCGCACACCAAAAAGAACACTAGAATTCGTAGAAAATTAGCAATTCGCACACCACTAGATCAAAATTTGCATATAAGGAACAATTCGCATTATTTTATATACGAATTATGCGCAATTTGCACGTTGCTATAAGCGAAATCTGAAGAATTCGCACGATGCTATATGTGAATTCTGAACAATTCGCACATGACTATAAGCGAATTCTGGACATAACCAAAATTATTAACTTTAAGCTTTTCACATGAACTTTTCGTATGACAGGGAGATACGAATTCAACACTTCGAAAAATTTCTTGATTTTCTATGCGAAAAGTTCAAGAATTCGTATGAAATACTTATGCGAATTTTGAGAAATTCGTATACCTCATTATGCGAATTCTCCACTTTTCGTATAAGGGTCTATACGAATTTTGTCCTTAGAAATATTTTCACCAACTTTTCGTATGATAGATATATGCGAATTCTTCAACTTCTCGTATAAAGCTATATGCGAATTCTATACTTGTCTTTTTTCAAAAATAAAAGCTATGTGAAATCCTTCACTATGTGAGTTCTTCGTGCGAAAAGATCAGATCTTCCGAGTTCTTCAAGAGTTATGCGAGTTCTTGATCCTTCGATGAAAATTCTTCAAATTCCATTGAAACCCTATCAAATCTTTGATCTGAAACTTTGTCAATTTGTTCACAATCACTATTATAACCAAATAAAAACAAGGAATTTCATAAAGATAAACTCAAGAATACAATTTCATGATGAAATAGTGTTCGAACTCGTAAAAACTGAAAAATCACAAAAATCCAAATTGAATGCAAAATTACAGTGATATTGTGTAATTAACCTATACAAAATCGTTCTATGATGCTAATCGATCATCATACTACCACCAATTCACACAATTACACACTAAAATTCACCAATCATCGACACTCAAAAACTCAGTGTGCGAAGTCCATTTTTTGTTGATTCTGATCGAATTAAGCTCTGATACCAATTGTAGTTCGAGATTCTAGCTCACGACTAACACACAATCAATGTAGAAATGTTATCTTTATTGAATGATCAACGATTACACAATCTCCATAGATTCATATACCGATTTTGTGTGTCTCTCTGTAAAGCTCTATGTGTGTGTGTTCTAAGGTGTAATCTCACAGATTAAGCGTGTGTGTGTTGTATTGTGTATATTCTATTACAAACAATTTGACCTCCTATTTATATGGTCAATATGACCTATTAGCATGTGGTCAAACATAACTACAAATACAATATAAACACTCATACTATTACAAGGTGTACAAACTAGACCCTCTTTTAATCTTGAATAGAATTCCGACTCAACACTCTAGTATTTTAGAATATCCGCATTTTGTCTTTGTAAAATTTTGTTTTAGATATTTAACTACTTTTTAAACATATGGGTGTTCAACGCAATTGTATCCGATTGATTTGTCAAACAGTCGAATCCAGTACAATGTTTATCTGATCTACGTTCAAAACTCTTATCATTACCTCTCAGTTGAATGATTTATGTCTTTTTACTTCCTTTCCTCTCAGTTGAATATCATGATAACTGCTTTATCTGATCTACGTTCAAAACTCTTATCTGAAAAAAAATTAAATTCCGAAAAGTCAGATTTAATTGACAATTTGAAAATTTCTTTGAAAGATGAAAAATCTATTTTAGAAAATACTAAAGACGTCTTTCAAAAAAATTGGATGATTTGGAAAATTCAAATAAGACTTATCTTGAATCTTTGTCGGCTATGACTAATTTAAAAGATGAATTTTCAGATAAAATAAATAAGTTAGAAGAAAAACACTTTATCGAAGAGACCAATCTGAACAAACAATTTATATGAACAAACCGAGGAGTGAAGAGGCTTTAAAACAAAGATGGGGACTTGGTTTTGACAATCCTCATTGTTTAAACAATGCGATTGAAAAATCCCCAACTTTATATAAATACGATTATCTGACTCTTGCTCATTATGCTCCTCAATTTAAAATTGATTGGACTAGTGATAAGGAAGTGTTAGATCTCGAAAATGAGAAAAGGATAAATAACAAGAAAAATGAAATTCCTTTTGTTTATACGTATGAAAATGCCAAATATTGTCCTGAAAAATCAAAGAGAGGCAGAAGAATTTTAAATGATAAATCTTATGTTAAATTTTCAATGTCTGATGATTTTATTTCTCCTTATGCATCTGATACTGATAAGGAAAATATTTCTGCAATCATTTATGATTCAAAGAAATATACTCCTCCGTTAGTATTAGAAGGAAAAATCATAGATCTTGAAGATCAGATAGAAGATCAAAATATTTTGAAGAAAATTGAATTTGATATTATTCTTTCTTTCATGACGTCTAGTCTTGAAGAAAATTTATTTTTTCAAAAATCAGATTTTATTTCTAGCCTATCTTCTGATTCTAAGGAAAATAAAAAGGAAGTTTCAAATTTTAAAATCTTTTCTCAAAATTCTTCAGACTCCGAGGCAAATTCAGATTTATTAGTTGATCAGATTGGTTGCTTGGATAAATTTATTTCTTCTGATTTAAATATTAAGTCTAAAATTCTTGATGATTCTTTTACGCTCAATGATCAATTTGATAAACCTAAGCGTAAAATAAGACGGTCAAAGAAGTCGAAGAAACATGATACAGTTCTTTCTGACAATTCTAATTCTTCCGATTCCATTCAATAAGATAGGACTTTGAGCACTCGATCAAAGATGCAGATCTAGAGAAAGAAGAGGACATCTGATGAACATATTTTTGATGAGGATAAATGTGTAGACAAACTTTATAACAGTGATTCATTTGCTAAATGTAATAAATTTTCAAAATACTCTATAAAGCAAATTATTCGAATTTCAAAACATGTCTCATGTTCTTCCTCAGATTCTAGTTCTGATGATTATGCTTTCACTTCTGATAGTTGTGATTATTTCTCTGATCATATTCCTCGTGCTTTAAATGTCAATTCTGCTTATTCTTTCCCCATACGAACTGCACCTAACAAACACGGGCCCAAATTTAAGTGGGTACCAAAATCTCAATCTGATTTAAAGTTGCAGGCATCACATGTTAAGGGGGAGTAAGAGAAAGTTGGCTTCTGAGTAATTCAGCTCAGGACCCGTACTTCATAGACTACGACTTCTAAACAAATCAGTTTAGAACTCGTTCTTCAATGATTTAAGCTTCTGACTAAATGAGATACTGTGAGTACATCAATTTTATTTCCGCTGCATATATCTCTGTATATGATATTATTCCAGTTTTTCTCAATGTTTTAAGAATCTGAGCTTGTTTATATATCTCGTGAATTTGTATAACCCAATTTTTTTTTCATATGAGTCACAAATTTATTTTATAAAATGTAAAATATGAAATAGTTGAATTTTATTTTGTTCTGACTAAATATCAATTAAAAGTTTAAATCTTTACAAATTTTAGTCTAAAAAATAAAAGTTTTACATTTTTTCTTTCTTTTGAATAAAATATGTGTCTAGGATAAATTTTCAAGTTCTTTGTTTATATTAAAGTTTTATATGTTCAACTTTCAAGTCTTACAAAAGTCAAAAAGTCAGCAACATGTTTGTAACTTTTGATACTGCTTTAAAGATATGTGAGTCGGAATTTTTATAGTTTACTTTGCTTAGACTACCTAAATGATCAGAATTATAGATCGGAATGAAAATATGGGCTAAGCATTTAGACGTTGATATGAGTGATTGAGATGAATAATAAATTCTTAAAATACAGAATTCTCTGAGTTTAAAAGTTTGTACCTGTGACCTTTCTGGTTTGGGAAAGTAAGTTCCGTGGGATGCTTGTCATTTGGTCCCCTAAGGTCATTTGGTCTGGGAGTGATCGAACAAAAATCCTTCAATAGAACTAGATCGAAAGTCATGTTCTACTGGTATGAATGGGTTTAGGATATGTCGATGTAGCCTTTCTGATCCGGGAAAGTAAGTTCCAAGGGGTGCTTGACACCTAGTCCCCTAAGGCCAACTGGTATGGGAGCGGCTGACCCAAATCCTGCAATAGGGTCAGATAGAAAGTTACGTTTACGGCATGTTCTTTACTTAATAAACTTTTTGATCAAAAGATGCCAAAGTGCACACGCTTAAAAGATGCCAAATAGCACACTCATGTTAAGATGCCAATGAGCACATTGCTAAAAGATGCCAATGAGCACACATCTCATGATACTTGGTAATATGTTTGAGTTGCGATAAACCTGTAAATTTGTGAAAGTCTTAATTTTTGATGACTTAGTGTCAGTACATGCAAAGTTTTCTATAATAATTTTAGAACTGCATTTTTCTTGAAGCTAATTGAAGTTCACATGTGAGCACACTGAATAGATTGCTGGAAGTTGTCAGGATCGAATTCTCAACAAGAATTATGAATACTCAGAAACAATATCAAAGAAGTTGCGGAATAACACTTTGATATTTAATGTAACAGTAAACAAACAGTAAGTATGATTAACAACTTGTAAACTTGTATTGAATGATTAAAATCACAAGATTACACACTCAACCTCAATCTTGAAGAACAGACTCTTTCAAGACGAATTCTACTTCTCTAGAATTAGGAACTATGCCTTGAGGTTGATTCTTCTCTAGAACAAAACTTTTTAATCTATCTTCAAACTATTCTATACATTCTATACATATACTAAAGATAAAAGATAATTACAATCAATAAAATATCTTCAGAATATCTTCTATCATTATCTCTAAGCTTTCCATAATCTTCAGTTTATCCAGCTGTCATCCTCTCCATACGAATCTCCATCTCATAAGCAGTACTAATCATAAGCAGCATTAATACTCTGAGCAGTAGTAACTCCAACAGTATTAATTTTGAAGAGCAGCATTAACTTTGTTCCAACAGCATTAACTACAACTGGCAGCATTAACCACACTTGATAAATTCTTCAGTTCCCAACAATCTCCCCCTAACTTGACTTTTAGGAAGAGAAGTCAAGTTCTTCATATTTGATCTTCAAGATGCTTTCAACACCTCAGGTTCAATTGCCCAAATTTGGATCTAGGCCCAGACTTTGATTGATAGTTCTTCTCACCACAATTCTGGCCATTTCTGAATCCTTAGTACATACTAGCTTAGCTTTCAGCATCCCTTCAAGTTTCTGCTTGCTATGATCATATATTTTGTCAACTAGGTAGTATTCATGATAACATTTATCAATTGTAATCATGTACACACCACAGTTTTCAAAGAGTATCCAATGATCAATCTTTTTGAACACATACTCATGATGAAGATCTTTAATCCTATGCACCACCTTCTCTGGATCAAACATCATACATAAGTATTCCATTGCCACTTTGAGAAGATTTTCTTCAGTACCTTTCAACACAGGCTCATAGAGTTTCATTCCCACTTTGTACATTTCATCTATATCTGCTCTTGAACAGCTTCTGATAACTCTCCCCCATGTTGAATATGCTTCAAATGTACCACCTACTCTTTTGATTCTGAAGAAATTCTTTCCACTATCTCTTAGAATGTCCCAGAAGATGATCTCTGGAGCTTTCATGGAGATTGGAACAGCCTTTATAGGTTCTACTATGGTCATGTACAGATCCATACTCTCATCAGTTTGCTTATTAGACTGCTCTGGATTTTGCACTGATTCTGCTAAAGGTACACCTGAAGGTTCTGAAGGTTCTGCTGCAGGTTCTGCTGTTTCTTCCATTCTAGGCCTTTTAGACTGCTTTTTGGAAGCAATTGTCTTCACCCTCTTTCTAGATTTGGCTTCTACACCAACACTCTCAGGTTCTTCCTTCATCTCTTCAGCTTTGTCTTTTGAGGGTGTGGTCTCCTCAGGGATGGTTTTTGAATGTTAAGGTCATGCCTTTCCTTCATTCTTCTCTCAGCCTCTTCCCTTTGGACTGAATCCCCTTGAAGCTTAGCCATCTCTTTCTGGTACAACTCCTCAACCTGAGTGTATGCCATGTTGGTGAACATCTCCCCCTTGACACCAATTGCACCTTTCAGGAAATTTATCATTTTTCTTCTTTCCTGATTGGCCAAAAATGTCTTGGAGGGTTGTCTTTTCTGTTTCTGTTTTTGAATTGGCAACTTTTTGACTTAAAGTTTCTTGGCCTGAGCTGCTTCTTTTATGCTTTTCTGATATTCTGCATTTAACTTTCTAGCCATGATCTTTGCAAGTTCTCTATCTATTTTTGTTTGAATCTGCTCCTCCTTTTCCATTTGATCTTGAAGCTGCTTTGCTATTGCCTCATCCATTTCAATCTGAGTCTTCTTCTTTGCAGGCAGTTCAGCTTCAACCATCTTTTCCTTCCCTTTTTCCTTTGTCTCCTTTAAAGTTGCTTTTTCTTTTCCCTTTTGTGAAATTCCTCCTTCATTGATGACTACTCCCTTGGCCTTTTGAGTAGCCTTAGGAGTATCATTCTTGGCTTTAATCAAGGTTTCTGCTATCTCTATTTCCTCTAGAGAGAGCCCTGTTTCTGCTGCTTCTGTTTCTGCTGCTACTTTTTCCTCAGCAGCATTAACTGTTTCTGCTTCTATTCCTTCCTCTTTCTCCCCCTCAACTTCAACTCCCTCAGCAGCTTTTTCAGAAGACCTTTCTTTCTCTTTTTCAGCCTCTTTCTCCCCCTTGTTGGAAGCATCTTTATTAGTTGGCCTCTTCCTCAACACATACTGTTTTCTCCTCTTCTTCTGCACAAGCCTTGTCACCATTTTCTTTAACTTGGCAATCTGTACTTGTTGTGACAAGATCACCAGCTTCATCTCTTCTATGGATTTTCCTTGTTGAATGACATCTAGGTTGATGTTTCCCATAGCATCCATCAATTCCTGGTAGTTATATCTGTCCTCACCTTCTCCAGAAGTGTTACCCTCTTTTGAAGGATCATGGGATCTTTTTGTAGTGGAAGCCTTCTGCCTAGCAGAAGCACTATCCACCCCCATGGTTTCTTGGCACCTGGGACCTTTGAATGATTGCTCATTCAAAGTTGCCATGGGGGAGGTCTTATTTATGTTACCACTGTCCTCCTCTGTGTTAGCAGAAGTAGTGGCAGCCTCAGCACCCATATACTCAACCCTCTCCTCAGTGAGCACCTCCTTGGGATTGGGAGACACCCCTGTGGTTTCCCTGTAGATATACTCTAAAGGAGAATCCTCCCTTAGAGGGCTTAAAGGCTTAGTGGGTGAAGGTACAAGAAAGGAAGGAGCCTTCTTTACCTTTTTCCTTGAATAAGTTTGGGTTATGGGAGAAGTTGGTTTATCAAGAAGAGACTGGGGAATTGATTTAGAGTGGGAAGGTTGGGATTGGCTAGCAGTGGGATGGTCTAATGGGGGCCTTGACCCTGCTTCCATACCTTCATTAGTGTGGGACACCACCATCATTGTAGAGAACAATGGGGTGTCAACTCCTTCCGAGTCCCTAGCAGATCTTCTCATATTTGAGAAAACCTTGCCTTTAGGGGGTTTAGGTACATATATCCCATCAAAGTGAGGTATATCCGTCAATTCATTAGTAATAATTGTCTGTACAAACCTTGGGTACATGTAGAAACCATTTTTATTTCCCATGTTTGAAACCAGATCACTGAAAATCATTTGAGAAAAGTTATACTTTCTGGCAGTGGCCAAGCAGACCAAAGCATAAGCAATAGTGTTGCTGAACTCACTCCATCCAGTAGTCTTTTTAGAAATACAATGCATTAAGGTATGAACAAGAAAACGCCATTGGGTATAAAATTTAGCCTTTGAAAATTCAAAATCACCCAACTGGCCTTCATACCCCATTCTTGACAAAGTTGAGAATAATTCCTCATTGGGAATAGAGGTTATACCTGCAGCATCGTCTAGATGTAGACAGATGCGTATCATCTCTTCAGTGTCTGTTAAGGGTTTTTCACAGACCCTTGTCTTGATCATTTGCACACCATTTTCAGCAACAATGGTGGCATTTACCCAGAATTGCCTCTGATGCTCTATATAAATTGTTGGTGAGATGGTAAGAGCATGCGCAATGTGGCTTGATTTAAGGAAATCCACAATTTGGTGGAATCCGACCGCTTGTTTTGGATTTTGTAGCATCGCGATTTCATTATGCTCATCAACGAACACCATGGATGCCATCTGAACTTGAGTATTTTTGCCTGAAACTTGCTAAAGAGCTCGAGAGAAAAAGTGATTAGAGAGACAGTGAACAGTATACAAAGGGTCGTTATGAACTTTTAGGCGGGCAAAGGGTATTTATAGTATTCGGGACATAAGCAGTATTAACCTAGAGCAGTATTAACAACTACCAGTATTAACTAACTAGCAGTATTAACTGAGAGCAGTATTAACCACTAGCAGTATTAACTAACAAGCAGTATTAACCACTAGCAGTATTAACTAACAAACAGTATTAACTGAGAGCAGTATTAACCACTAGCAGTATTAACTAACAAGCAGTATTAACCACTAGCAGTATTAACTAACAAGCAGTATTAACTGAGAGCAGTATTAACTTTGTACTGGCAGTACTAAAACTGTACTGGCAGTATTAATCATACTTACACTTTTAAGCTTTGTGAAGGACTGAGTACTGCTATACTTTTCCTGAAAAAGAAGATTAGGACCACCAAGAATAAACAATATACAGGTATGGAACCACTTTTTAAGTAGGAGCTTATTCAGAGTTGATCATTCCCACACTTGTTACCAAGAAAGTGAATCTACCCACATCAAATGCTTTGGTGAATAGATCAGCAAACTGGTTAGCAGTATGAACTTTTACAACTTGAATAAGTTTCTTTTCATTGCAGTCTCTTATAAAGTGGTACCTGATTTCAATGTGCTTTGTCTTTGAGTGCTTGACAGGATTATTAACAATGCTAATAGCACTGCTATTATCAATAAAAATTGGAGTGTGTAGAAAGGTTACCCCATAGTCCATCATTTGATTATGAATCCATAAGACTTGAGAACAGCAACTTGCAGCTGCTATGTACTCTGCCTCTGTTGTAGATGTGGACACTGTGGTTTGTTTCTTGCACTGCCATGACACTAGTCTTGCACCCAAAAACTGGCATCCTCCAGAAGTAGATTTTATGTCCAAGTTTGCTCCACCTAGATCACTGTCTGAGTATGCAAGTAGGTCAAATGATGAGTCATAAGGATACCAAAGTCCCAATCTGGGTTGCCCTTTGAGATATCTGAATATCCTCTTAATCGCTTGATAGTGTGATTGCTTTGGCCTAACTTGGAATCTTGCACATACACAGACTGGAAACATTATGTCTGGCCTAGAGGCTGTAAGATACATGAGAGAGCCAATCATGGATCTATAATGATGAACATCCATATCCTCCCCCTCAAGATCTGCTGTTATCTGCTTGTGTGTCTCCATAGGTGTGCTGGCAGGTTTTGAATCTGAGAAACCAAACTTGGTTAGAATGTCCTGCACATACTTGGACTGACATATAAAGATTCCATCTGACTTCTGCTGAACTTGGAGTCCAAGGAAGAAAGTAAGTTCCCCCATGGAACTCATTTTGAACCTTTGATGCATTAGTTCCTCAAACTCCTTGCACATGTTGTCTCTTGTGGATCCAAAGATAATATCATCCACATAGATTTGGACCAGCAAGATATCCTTCTTCTTTCTCTTGATGAACAGAGTCTTATCAATGATTCCTCTTTCAAAGCCATTTTCCAAGAGATAGGATGACAGAGTGTCATACCATGCTCTTGGAGCTTGATGCAGTCCATAAAGTGCTTTCTTCAATTTGTATACCCTGTCTGGATAGCTTGGGTTTTCAAACCCTGGTGGTTGACAGACATATACTTCTTCTTCAATTGAGCCATATAGAAATAAACTTTTTACATCCATTTGATAAACTTTGAATTTCATATAAGAAGCATAAGCCAGGAATAATCTAATTGCTTCTATCCTAGCCACAGGTGCAAATACTTCTTCATAATCTATTCCCTCTTCTTGTGTATACCCATGAGCCACCAACCTTGCTTTATTCCTTATTACTATGCCTCTTTCATCTCTCTTATTCTTGAAGATCCATTTTGTGCCTATTGCTCTTTGGCCTTTAGGAAGGTCTACCAGATCCCAAACATCTTGCAGCTTGAATTGCAGTAGCTCTTCTTGCATAGCTTCTATCCAACTGGACTCTTTCATAGCATCATGTGCCTTCTTAGGCTCAAGCTGGGATAGAAAGCAAGAAAGCATTGTATGTTGTTGGTCTTGCATCTCTTGCAGCCTGCTTTGATTTCTAGTAATCATAGGAGAAGAGATATCTCCTATTATCAACTGAGGAGGATGATTCTTTTGAGTTCTGGTGTGATGACTAGACTCTTCATTGAGTCAAACCTCTAGATTTGAGTCATTCAACTCAACTGAGGTGATTTCAGCAGCTACTTCAGGTTCTTTATTTTCTTCACTCTCCTCAGCTCTTCTTTCTTCTTCACTCTGATTTGGTTCAGTAGATGGCTCCTTTTCACAGTCTTCAACAGGATCCACTGTAGGTATGGGAAAGATCACATATTGAGATATGTTGTCTTGAACTTGTGTAGTCCCTGATCCTCCACTCCCTGAACCTGCATAATCATCACTACTGAAACCAAAAGAGTTAGTCAGTGAATCAATGTCAAACAGCCACTGAGGACCAGACCCAATAGGATTTGGTGTGTTCTCATTGCATTTGACATTGTCACTTTCTTCAATTATTCTAGAAGAAGAGTTAAAAACTCTGTAAGCCTTACTCTGAGATGAGTAACCAACAAGAAATCCATCATCTGCTTTGCTATCAAACTTACCTAAGTGATATTTGGTATTGAGAATTGTACAAGGACACCCAAAAGGTTTGAAAAATCCAATAAAAGGGTTTTCTTTTATTTAAAAGCTCATATGGGGTCTTGTTCTTTGTTTGACTACTAGAACTCTGTTTTGGACATAACAGGCAGTATTAACTGCTTCAGCCCAAAAGGTAATTGGCAGTTTTGAATCAGCCAACAGAGATCTAGCAGCCTCTATTAGTGTCCTATTTCTTCTCTCAGCAACTCCATTCTGTTGAGGAGTCCTAGGGGCACTATATTGTCTCTCAATTCCTTTTTCTTCACAAAAGGTGTTTAGATCAAGATTTTTAAATTCAGTCCCATTGTCTGATCTAATGACTTTTACTTTTTGATTAGTCTGGTTTTCAATTCTTAGAATAAAGGATTTGATCAGTCCACTTGTCTCATCCTTAGTCCTTAGAAAATATACCCAAGTAAATCTAGAGTAATCATCAACAATAACTAAGCAGTATGATTTCTTCCCTATGCTCATCACATTTGTAGGGCCAAACAGATCCATATGTAATAACTGGAGGCAAGAAGAAATTGTATTTAACTCTTTGGTCTTATGAGAAGTTTTGTGCTATTTTCCTTTAAGACAAGCAACACAATGATCATCACATGAAAAGACTTTTGATGGTAAACCTCTTACAAGGTTGTTTTTAACAAGTTTGTTCATAGTCTTGAAGTTCATGTGACACATCCTTCTGTGCCATAGAGAGGATTCATCTACAAAAGCTTTTGAAACAAGACAGTTCAGGGATGAATCACTTGAAACATTTTCCATGTCAAGACAATAAACATTGTCCTTTCTTGGAGTTCTAAGTAGTATCATGCTTTCATCAACTACCTTGAACCCTGGAGCAAGGATCATACATTCTGTATTAGTAAATAATATGCTATGTTGTTTGTCACAAACCTGTGATACACTTAACAGGTTGTATTTTAGCTGATCAACATAGTAGACATCCTCAAATGTCATCTTACCTTTTGTAACATTACCTTTTCCACTTATTTTACCACCTGTAAGATTATCTCCAAATGCAACATGTCCTCCATTGATATGTTTGAAATCCTGAAGGCATGACATGTTACCTGTCATGTGCCTAGAGCAACCACTATCAACATGCCATATGCTCTTCCCCTTGAGCTGTTGGTTGCCCTGCACATAAGATAAATCAGTTAGTATGAATTAGGAACCCAAGCCAAAGTGGTCTTGGGTACCCCTTTCTCATCAAAATATTTACATTCTTTCTTGACAAGATTTTTAAACATTGACTCCTCATTTCTGGAGTACTTTGTCACAATGATGGGTTTGGAAACACATTTGCTAGAAGCAGTACTGGTTTTAGAAGTACTAACTTCCTTAGCAGCACTTGCATGCTTAGCAGTACTAACCTTGTTAGAAGTAGTAACTGTGTTAGCAGTAGTAACTGTGTTAGCAGTATTAACCTTTGAAGAGGTACTAACAGTATTAGCAGCATTAATATTTTCAGCAGTACTAACACTGGTAGCAGCAGTAATGCTTCCAGCAGCAATATCCCTGTCAGCAGTACTAACAGTTTTAGTGCTTCTAGGCACCCACATTTTAATACTTTCTTTTAAAACCTATTTCTTCATGGGGCCTTTGGTTTCAACAGATTTCTTAACCACATGTTTCTTTCCAGCCTTCCTATAACCAACAGGTTTTTGCTCAAATCTTTGAAAGTTCATCTGTTGGTTAATAGGGTTAAAGAAACAGTGCTTAGCCAAATGGTTTAACTTACCACATATGAAACAAGGTTTTGGTCTGATTATTTTATTCAGATCAACTCCTTGTTTCTGAGCCCATTGATTATTCCAGTTTCTTTGGTTACCTCTTTTTATACCAGAATTTAGGCTCTCAGATTTGTTGCAAGCACATTGTTTACAAGGTCCAGGATTCACAACAGTGGTTTGTTTGTAATGGACCTTGTTATCCTTTCCTTTCGTCTTCTCTATCTCCTTAGACTTGACCCAGATCCTTCCACCTCCCTCATTGGTAACAAGGTTGTTTTCTAAGGGTATCTCTTTACTCACAGCATTATTCCTATTCTCACCGACTTCTTTCTCAGTCATATCCTTAACAACTACCTCATCCAAAGGATCTATCTTAAAGGCTTCCTCAGACAAGTCTTTTTTCTCCTTGGTCTCTAACAAGTCTGAAGTAGGAGAGATATAGTTGTTGTTGTAAGGAGGGGGTGTGTTATTGTATCCAATACCAGGCTTCATCTTATCATGAATCTGAGTCTTTAGAAGAGAATCCATTGCTTTTGAAGCATATGGAAACTTTTCTATGTCAAGCTTAACCTTGGATAGTTCTTCTTTCAACCTATCATTCTCTTCTATGGACTTAGACAGTTTGGCCTCTAACTCATTCTTTTCCCACTTCCAATAGTTTGTGTCATAAGAATGTTGAAGCTCATTGGCTTGAAAGCCTTTGATTTGTTCTTCAAACCTCTCAACTATCAACACATAATCTATTATGTCCTTCTCTAATCTTTTGAGGTCATCACACATGTTTTGGTTATGATCCCTGTACCTTTTGACAGTGTCTATGCAAGATTGAGTACAAAGATTAGAAATTACCTCAGAGGGGAGATCAGACACCTCTGCCATAAGAGCTTGATTCTGAATGGCTTCCTCAGCTTGGTCACTCCAATCAAACCCCATTCCTTGTTGAGAAACAAGGGCTTGAGCAGGGTTCTTGTTTTGATTGTAGCCTCCATTCTGAGCTTGTTGGTGGTTGTTATTTGGCACACCACTTCTGCACTCTCTAGCAAAGTGTCCCTTCATGTGGCACTTATAACATTCCACTTTTGTCTTGTCAAATCCAGCTCCATCTTCTCTTCTTTGAGAGAAGTTGTTTCTCCCTGTTCTTTTAATAAACTTCTTCACCCTCATAGATAACATGGCCATCTGCCATTTAATGTCCATCTCCTCCAGGTCATCAGGGTGAAGTTGTTCCAGATCATCATTAATCAATGAATTGTTGCTGTGACTGGACAAAAAGGCTTCAAAGACAGTCTCAGTGCCTTTTTCTGAATTCATTCCACTGGCAGCACTAACTGCTTCAGGGTTGGCAGTAGTATCAGTAGATGCTGATAGAAGTGCAACATTGTGGATATACCCAGTGGGCTTCTTCTTGGTTTCTACCTCAGTTTCAAAAACTCTTAGATCATTATATAGATCATCAAGTTCCTTCTCTTCCAGATTGTCACTCTGTCTATATGAGATAGTGTACATAGTCCATTCATCCCCAAGAGATCTGAGGAACTTCCTGTTGATATCATCTTGCTCCATCTTCACCCCTACAGTAGCCAGTTCAACAATGAGCTTGTTGAACCTATCAAAAGTTTGAGTCATAGACTCATTCTTTGAAGAAGTGAAGTTTTCATACTGCTGCTTTAGAACATCTCTTTGATTTCTTTTGATGCTTTTAGTTCCAGCAAATCTTTTCTCTAGAGCATTCCAGAGAATCTGAGCATCAGTGCAGTTGCAAAATTGATGTTGATATTCATTGGGGATGGCCAAGAGCAGAGTGCTCAAGGCCTTCATCTCTGTCTTTCTGATCTTCCTCTCACCATCTGTCTTTGGTGGAGGTCTTTTCCCATCTGGTTCAATCCTTCCTGCTTCAGAAGGACCATTCTCAATGATATCCCACATTGAGTAGTCAGTGAGAAGAATGTATTGCCTGATTCTGATCTTCCACATGTCAAACTCACTGGGTTTGAGCATTGGGACCTTAGAAACCAGAGTACTGTTTGATTCTGCAAAGTTTTTCATGATGAAAGAATAGTTGTTTCTGAGAGAACTAGCTCTGATACCACTTGTCAGGATCGAATTCTCAACAAGAATTATGAATACTCAGAAACAATATCAAAGAAGTTGTGGAATAACACTTTGATATTCAATGTAACAGTAAACAAACAGTAAGTATGATTAACAACTTGTAAACTTGTATTGAATGATTAAAATCACAAGATTACACACTCAACCTCAATCTTGAAGAACAGACTCTTTCAAGACGAATTCTACTTCTCTAGAATTAGGAACTATGCCTTGAGGTTGATTCTTCTCTAGAACAAAACTTTTTAATCTATCTTCAAACTATTCTACATTCTATACATATACTAAAGATAAAAGATAATTACAATCAATAAAATATCTTCTATCATTATCTCTAAGCTTTCCATAATCTTCAGTTTATCCAGCTGTCATCCTCTCCATACGAATCTCCATCTCATAAGCAGTACTAATCATAAGCAGGATTAATACTCTGAGCAGTAGTAACTCCAGCAGTATTAATTTTGAAGAGCAGCATTAACTTTGTTCCAGCAGCATTAACTACAACTGGCAACATTAACCACACTTGATAAATTCTTCAGTTCCCAACAGAAGTTTTTGAAACTGAACATGTCTTAACTTGATATGCAATGAAACTTGTTCTTGTATCCTACAACATATGTTTGATTTCAAATGATTGATAAATTTGTAATATTTTATTCTTTAGAATTTAATTTGTTTAGTGTTTAAAATTTTATATGTTTAGTCGTTTCAAAATTTATATTCAGTATATTTTTCTTTCTACATTAATATTTGATCATTGTGTTCTCATAAATATATTTTAATGGGTTTATGCATTATTCAAGGGGGAGTGAACAAAGAGAATATTTTTTTCAAAGATTATATCTGTTTTTGAGGGGGAGTATCTGATTTTCTTTACATGAATGCTAACTTGAATTGTCACATCTAGTGTATTTGTGTAGGGGGAGTCAAAGAGCTTAAAAAGGTAACATTTTTCTGAGTTTAAGTCAGCTTTGCGCATTCCGTTGGTCACGCAAACCTTGTTTTGCGTATCCTTCGTGAAACTCAAACCTCGTTTTCCGTATCCTTCATGAAACGCAAACCTCGTTTTGCGTATCCTTCATGAAACGCAAACCTCGTTTTGCGTATCCTTCATGAAACACAAACCTTGATTTACGTATCCTTCATGAAACGCAAACCTCGTTTTGCGTATCCTTCATGAAACGCAAACCTTAGTTTGTGCAACCAACGTGAAGCGCAAACCTCCCCTGTTTTTCTCTGTTTCTTTGATTTTGCAGATCTTAAGCTGTCTCGTCTCCAACATTGGCATGACCTAGTTGAACCTGTTCATCAAGGTCATGAGAGGGAGAAATCAGAGAAGTCAAGGAGATGATAAAGAGACAAAGAGCTCAAAAGTTTATCTGTTGATCAAGATTTGCTCAAAGATTCTATTCTCTCAGCTACAAATGATTCTTTTGCTGTTCTTGCTCCGTACACCACAGTTCATTCAAGGTCATTCAAAAGAGGTGTATCGTCTAGAGCTCAAGCAGCAAAGACAACTTAATCTGAAAGATGCTGAGAAGAAATTTTTTCTTAAAAGTCAGAAAGCTTCATAAAGTCGCTTTGTTGGTCCGTGCTGTTATAGAAGATGTTTTTTTTAAGACCAAAGCGCCAATGATTACTAAGGGGGAGATTGTTAGGTCTGATTTTATAGTAATCATTGTATTTATAGGGTTTGGTCAAATACTGTGTTTAGAGTCATACTGTGTTGTATCTGACCAAGGGTATTTAAGTCCCTTTGGTCTTTATGTCTTGTAAGAAACACACGCACAATTTAATACATTCTCTGTTTTGTGCTCCATTGTTTTCTCTCTCTACTTTCTCTCTCTAAAGAATCAGTGATCTTGGACTCACACATTTTTAACAGCCAATCCAATCCAATTAGCTTTTGAAAGCTAATTCAATTCGTTCAGATCGGACTATCAATTTGTATCAGAGCAGAAAAGAATCATAAAATGGATCAAATTGGCTAATTTTGAAAATTTTCAAAGTTGTCGCAAGTTTCAACTGTCAAGAATCGAATATTGTTGATTAGTGGTGTTTTTGATTGAAAATTGATTGTATTGTATTCGTTTTATGTTGTACAACAAGTTTTATTTGGATTGTATTGTCAAATTCATAGTAGATCGTGTGAATTTGATCAAAATTGTGTTGTTTTGTTCGAAAGTTTTCAAACATTGTGATTAGATCAAAATTTGATTTCTATTGGATCGAATTTGATACTGTGAGTTCTATATTCAAGCAATAGAATCAGAAATCTAGATTAGAAAGATCAAGATCAAATGTAAGGCTACAAGATTTATTTGTATTTCATATGAGCTAAACTTTACATCATAGAAAACACACAGATTGGAACTAAGTCGTTGTATGAAGTGTTTACATGTTACAAGCAACAAACTAATTAAAGCTATTTATACCAAGGATAGTCACATGTTGACTCCTCAAGGTATTTACAATTTAGCCCCTTAATATTGAATACAACAATTAAGACCTTACAACCTCCCCTTTCGATTCAAGCATGAATTTCATCTATCTTTCACAAACCAAAGTAGACTCAAATCTTCTGATGGTATTCTTTTTTTTAATAATATCCACAACACTTTTAATCAAGCTTCTATCTATTTTTTATGTGTCTTGGAAAAATTAATGGAAATCGTATATTGTTTTCGTTTTGTAAGTGTAAGAATTTATTTGTTCAAAACAATGTTGAGGGACTTAATCCTTCAAAATATGAAAATCCATTTGGGTTTTCTCGAAGTTTGTCCATTATTTTTCAACATTAACCAGTTTTATAAGTCATAAGGACGTATTTAACAGGTTTTAAAATGTCCAAAGATTTATTTTTTGAAAAGAACTGTCCAAAGACTTAATCAATCTAAATACAAAAGTCCATTGGGTTTTTGTGTAATTTTTTAACATTTTACCCATTAATGTATTTTTTTCATTTGAATCCTATATATATATATATATATATATATATAGAGAGAGAGAGAGAGAGAGAGAGAAAGATTTAAACGAGAATGCTAACTATTTAAGAAAAAAAACAAGAAAACAACATTTTTTAGATTTTTAAACATTGTCTGTGTATATCAGGATACGTTGTGATACATTGTGATACATACACGTATATCAGGATACGTTGTGATACATTGTGATACATACACATCTTTAAAACCAATAGATATTATATCACATTGTCTACATAATGTTCACAACATGTTTTAGAAACATGTTTAGATATGTACGTTAAATAACTAACAAGTCGAGTTATATATAGGTATCACCGTGAACAACATATGATTACACAATGTGAGCAACATTGCGAAAACCATATGATTACGCATTGTGAACACCATAAATGATGAAATACATGGGTTAAGAACAAAGAGCAGAACGGTCAAATATGAAAATGCTACAAGAAGAAAAAGATCAAAACTGCAAAAAAAAATAAAAATAAATCAAATGTGAGAAGATTTACAATCAAATCTAGAAAGAGATTTTAATCTGGTCAAGTGGGAGAGGCCCTCTCGGATAAGGCGGAGGGGTGGGGAAAGCAGGGACTACCATGAGAGTGTGCTAGACGGAGAGGTGAGATGAAGAAGATGGGTTCGCTAGAGTTTGGAGACACGGTTTGCAAATTGGAGGGATTATCGCAATTTCTTTTTATCGTGTGTGGAGACCCAATCGGTGATCGCGAAGGAGAGTATATGAAAATGAGTTTGCCGGAGTGAAACTACGGTTACCCTTAAAGCATATGACAACGAGTTGTGAAACTCTAGATGATGAAGATGAGTTCACCGGTTCAAAACTCAACTCTGGTCACCAACTCCATAGACAATACTCTTAATTATGACTCGACTCTATTGTCTTACCTTCTTATAAGATTGACCGGTGGCTATGAAACGAAACTAAGAAGGAACGTTTCGGGTTATTGATTGTAATGAAGGAGCATCAGAAAGAGAGGATAAATAATATATTGATTATGTAACTAATATATTAAGTTTATGAGTTTTCATCTAATTAAAAATTTAGTAAAATACCCTTTTAATATTAAATCAAATAAATAACATAATTACTAAAATGATTGGATTATATTGGATCTCACAAAATTTAGGGTTCTCATTTGATTAAGCTCTATACATATATACATACTTACGTGTATATATATATATATATATATATATATATATATATTATAATCCCCTATCCCCCTTCCCGTTGACGGTGAACACCACACCTTAGAGAAACTCGGTCCCCATATGAGGTGAGAAGTGGGTTCGAATTTTGTTCTCACACCCGATCACTAGTACCCGTCTTCACCTCAACCCTCGCCTCAAACGTTGACTCCACGTTCACTATCGTGATCCTTACGACCTATGACACAATTGACATTGTCAGCATCTCCCTACCCAGATCTAGAAATGGGATATAGAGATAACCATGACTTTTATTATTCTTGTTTTTGTTAATTGTTAATGGATTGCTTAGTTTTCTAATGACATTTACAATCCTAATGACGTTTTTAGTGACACAAAAAGATGGTTTTAAAATTACGTTACCTTAGAATAGAAGAGGGCATTTTCAAACAAATTGCCTTTATTTAATGCAACCAAACATTACCTTGACATTAAAAAAAATCAAAAATTAGTATTTTTGCAAGGTTTCAATACTCTCTTTAGGTTATGAAAATTTTCCTTTTGTTATAGTTCATTTACTCCCTCAAAATAAATTTCATTTACTTCCTCCAAATAAATGCTACGAAATAAATCTATATAACCAAATGCATCACAACCATTTTCTATACAACTTGACTTCACCAGTCTTAGTAGTCCTTTGCATCGAATCATGGCTCATGACACGAAAACAACCCTCTTGGGCTTGCTTGCGTTTGCAATTTACTTGATCTACACTTCAAATGGTTTTTGCATCAATAGAAGCTGGGATGTTCATATCATTAATGGCATTCCTAGCAGTAGCATTGTAATTAACCCTAAGTTGGGAAATGATGATCTGGGAATCCATTATGGATTGAAACAAGCACCGTGCGCATGGTATGAGACATTAACAGTTTACCTTACCGAGTCTGGATTCCGAGACACTACTTTGTTTTTGAAAAAGAAAGGTGAGGATTTGATTCTTGTGCAAATTTACATAGACGATATTATTTTTGGCTCTACGAATCCTAAACTTTGTGATGAATTTCAAGACATCATGAAGAGTTGGTTTCAGATGTCAATGATGGGTGAGTTGAATTTTTTCTTAGGTTTACAAGTTAAACAAACCCTGGAAGGGATTTTCATTAACCAGTCAAAATATATTAAAGATATGCTAAAGACTGATTCAACACCCATGAAGACTCCCATGCAACTGGAAGTTTGTTGGATGCTGATATCTCCGGGAAATCAGTAGATCAACGAACCTACAGAAGTATGATAGGATCTCTTCTTTATTTGACATCAAGTAGACCAGATATAATGTTTACTACTTGCTTTTGTGCTCGTTATCAAGCAAATCCGAAGGAATCCCATCTTGTTGTTGTTAAACGAATCTTACGGTACCTTAAAGGCACACCAAATTTGGGTCTTTGGTATCCAAAAGATTCTAGGTTTGAACTAATTGCCTACACAGACGCAGATCATGCAGGAAATAAGTTAGACAGAAAAAGCATGTATGGAGCCTGTCAGTTTTTGGGAGAAAAATAAGTTAGTTAGTCTTCGAAGAAGCAGAATTGCGTATCAACTTCTATGGCCGAAGCAGAATATGTGGCGGCTGCTAGTTGTTGTTCGCAAGTGTTGTGGATGAAGACACAACTTAAAGGCTACAAATATAAGTTGAACAAATTTCCCATTTACTGTGATTCTAAAAGTGCAATCGCAATAACGGCAAATCCGGTACAGCCTTCCAAGACCAAACACATAGATATCAGGTATCATTTTATCAAAGATCGCGTAGAAAAAGGTAATATTGAAATGCATTTTGTTTCAACTGATTTTGAGGTTGCTGGCCGTTTCACAAAACCTCTTGATGAAAAGAGATTCAATTTTTTAGTCAGCAAACTCGGAATGTTAAATCTGAATGCATGAAAATATTTTCCTATCTTGATTTGAGGGGGAGTATGTTCTTGTTATGTTTGTGTAAGTGTTTTTGGTTGGATAATATTTTCTAAGTCTAATACATATAACCAATGTGGACTCATGTTCAGTGAGGACCAAGTTCATCATCTGTTTTGTAGGTATGAAAGTTTCATGCAGTATTGTCAAATCATATACATGTACATTGACTTCTGATGAACTCAGATCAGGACTCATACTTCAGTATGATGAGCTGAATGCATATTTCTAGGGGGAGTATACACTTCTGTGCACACTTCAAGGGGGAGTATCAGATAAAAGTCTGTAAGTGTGTGTGTGTTCAAAAGTTTTGAAAATCTGAAAATTTTCAAGTGAGAGATCTTGTTTTTAAGCTTTAAAAGTGAATTTTTGCAAAGTTGCTATTTTTGGAAAGTCAAAAAGTCAAAGTGTCAAGTTTCCATTTTTGGAAAGTTTTTCAAAAAATTTCTAAGTATAGAACTCTCAAGTAGTGCTTTGCAACAGGTCACTTGACGCAACCTTTGGCCTGCGACAAGTAAATTGACGCCAAGTAACTTGACGACAAGTAACTTGACGACAAGTTACTTGACGCAAACCAAAGCCTGCGACAAGTGAAGAATACGCATCATTCGACTTGAGACTTCTAAGAACTCGTATCCTACACTTTGCGACTTCTATCCAAAGCACAACTTGTCGCAAATTGAGCTTTGCACAAGTTCACACACAACTTGTCATTGTTTGCGACAAGTTCCAGTTTTCAATGGTTTGCGAGAAATGGGAGGTCCAATCTGATCGTGCCACGTGTCAACCCTAATCTTGAGTATATATATGAGTTGTTCCTCCTATAAACTCACTTGTCTCAAAATCCTTTTTGCGACTTTCACACTTAGACGAATTCTCTCTCAACTTAAGAACTTACGAGTTCTTGTGTTCACGACTATTCAGATTTCGACTTTTATTTCTTTGATTCAGTGTCGGTTTCTTGTTCTTATGATTGTTATTTGTTTCTTATATCTTGTATTTGTGTTGTTTTATTGATTCTAGGTTATAAGTTCTTCGATTTAGGGTTTTTATATTGTGACTCTTCATCTCTGATAAACCCTCTTCGAACCGAACTCTAGACCTGTGGACATTTGGACTGAAACTTCTTGTTTAATCTCTATATATAACTTGATGTTGTTGTTGGGATTTCATAATCGATCACTTTGTTACATATCTTGAATTGAAAATCGATTACCTTGACTTTGGATTTGAATTTTTGGACAAAGGATTGTTTGATGTATTCATGAACTGTATTGGACTTTAATCCTAATTAATAGTGAATCTTAACAAAATTAAAGTTCCAAATATTGATTAAAATGCTTAATCGAACATATCTAATCTAGGGTAACTCAAATTTATAAGATTAAAGTTGATTTGATTTTTTGAAATTTGAAACTTTAACAAGTTTGAACTCTACGAGTTCTTGACATGAATCTTGCGAGTTCTTGGCTTGAATTTTGCGAGTTCTTGGGGATGAACATATGAGTTTCACGACAAGTTCATTGTTTAATGGATTTTGTGATTTCTTTCAAGTGTCAAATTTTTTCTAAGTTTTTTTTTTGTTGCAATTGTGCTCTGCGACAAGTTGGTCATTCATTCTTTTTGAGACAAGTACTTTTTGAAAAATCAATTTTTGGGATTTTATTGACATATTGGATCTATATCCAATACTTTCACTTTTCAGTTAATATAATGGCCAGTGAAAATTCAGCTGATCCAATGGTGCAAATGGATGAGAATGACCCAAATGTTTCTAAGGAAACACCTATGCCATCATCCAGATCTCATTACCAATCTGTTGTTGCTGAAAATCCTGATCTTGCACTCATCCATCCTACTGATTATCTGTTATTGTTAGAGTATAAATATGTTGGATACAAGATCAAGAATACTGAAGATCAAAGTTGAAGAAAGTCAAAGTTGAAGAAAGTCAAATCTCATTAAAGTCAAAGTCTTTTGTAATAAAAGTCAATGTATTTGTACTTTGTATTTTAATTTTCTTTGTATTAGTTGTAGGTATAAATACCTTGTCTTGTATTTTTCTATTTGTAGAAGTTGTCATTTTCAGAAAATACGTATCTGAGAAAGAGAGAGTTTTTGTAGAGAGAGAGAGGGTTCTAGAGAGAGAAAGTTTGTAATCTTGGATTTGAATTGAAATCAAACAGGTAATTGATTTGTTAAATCTTGTTTGTTTGATTAATATTGAATAGAAACTAGATTCAGGGACACACAATTGGTATCAGAGCAGATCCAAATCTAGAAAAATCAAGAAATGCGTACATTCGTACTGTTCATCGAAGTTCAGATTGATTTTCAGTTTTAGTGAGTTTTTGGAGTTGTAATTGATTAGGTTTTGTTAGGAAAGTGTAATCGATCGAGTCTGTATAGGTGTTATCAAGAATTGCATTGTAATTCATTCAAATTTTTGATTTTTTGTGGTTTTTCGAGTCCACGCACTGTTCTTCATTCAAATTTGTAATTTTTGTGTTTTTGATCGAAAATTAGTGATAGTATTGTGTTCGAGTGGTATAGAAGATCAAATTGTCGAAGTTTCGAGTTTGAATTCTAGGTATAAATGAGTTTTTTGATAAATTTGAACGATTTTCAAGGTGTGCGGGTGTTCATCGAGTTGTGCGTTTGATTCTTCGAGTTGTGCGATTGGATCATCGAAGTGTGCGGGTCATTCATCAAAATTCGTACAAGTTCTTCAGAATTGTGCGGGTCATTCATAGTGCGGGTATTTTCATCAAAGACAAGCAAAGTGAGAAATGCGTTTCTGTTAAGAAACGAGAAGCTGATTTATGCGGGTCTAATGACAAACGCATAGTAGAAGGATTTGAGTTCAGAAGAAAATCGTGTTTTGCATGTGTATTGAAACACGCACAGTTTGCTACACGGGTGAAACTTGACACGCACATTGTGTAATGTGTTTCCTCTTGACACGCATAGTTAAGGTGTGCGTGTGCCTCTTGACACGCATAGTTAAGGTGTACGTGTGCCTCTTGACATTCATAGTTAAGGTGTGCATGTGACTCTTGACACGCATAGTTAAGGTGTGTGTGTGCCTCTTGACACGCATAGTTGAAGTGTGCGTTTCATTTGTGAAGTGCAAAGTGTGTGTTTCATAGCGGGACCCCCGTGCTAAGTCTGCCTAGGGGGACATAGTTCTTTTTGTGATTAAAATTTCTGATTTTATATTTCATAGTTTTCTGTATTTTCTTGATTGTTTCATTTGGACTAACGATCAGTTTCTAGTTTCTTATTGCATATATTTTTCAAACAGGTTTATTCAAGATGACTTCAACAGATGCACTTTCAATTGGCACCGATGTAAAGCCTCATGTTTTGTTCAAAGGAGAGCACGAGCTATGGAAGGATAGATTTCTGGATTTCGTGGATCGGCATTCAAATGGAGAGAATATTCTTCTGTCAATCACAGAAGGTCCTATGGCACCAATCATGGTTCAAATACCAGATGATGATTCTTCTGATAGTGAAGATGGTACTGAGGAAAGAGATCAAAAGATGAAAACAGTGGCAGTGGATATCTCTCAATATTCTGAAGAACAGAAAATCCGATACAAAGAAGATAAACAAGCAAGATCCTTACTTCTTCAGAGCATTCCGAATGAGATCTACATCAAGATTGATATTTACAAGGGAAATGCTAAGAAGATGTGGGATCAATTGCAAAAGATGATGATGGGATCTAAGATCGGGAATCAGATGAAAGTGGCTAACTGCATCAACAGTTATGAGGAATTCAAAGCCAAAGAGAATGAAAGCTTAGAAGATACTTATGAACGGTTTGTCTTGCTTCTGAATGAGTTGTCCAAGAATAAGGTGAAAAAGAAGCAACTTGAGAACAATGTCAAATTTCTGAGCATCCTACAACCTGAATGGAAGAAGCATACACGTAGGATGAAGCAGATGAAGGATTTGAATGACATACCGTTACATGAGGTATATAAGACTTTGAGGCAGAATGAAGAAGAAGTGGAAGAGAAAAGAGCTGAGAAAAAGAAGGCTGAAAAGGTTCCTGATCTAATTGCATTGGTAGCTGGAGAGAAAAAGAAAGAAAAGAAAGAGAAGAAGAAAAAGAAGAAAGTGATTACCAGTTCTGAGTCTGAATCTGACTCAGATGGTAATGATGGAGAAAGCCTCAAACAGGCTATGTTGTTATTGACCCGTGCATTCCAGAAAAAGTTTTACAAGAAGCCGGGATCTAACTCACAGCGGTACTCTTCATCAAGTTCCAAGAATCATGAACACCGAGAAAAGGTGGAAGGAAAGAGATATGAAGAGAAAAGATATGTTGAGAAGAAACCTGATGACAGGAAGAAGTATGTGAATGACTACACTGTTGCTGAAAAGCCAGCAAATGATTCAGTCAAATGCTACAACTGTGGCAAGATGGGTCATTTTGCAAAAGATTGTAGAAATCCAAAAGTTCGTAAATCTCAGTACTATCAGAACAAGTTGCTATTGGCAAAACAACAAGAAGCGGGAGTAGCTTTAATGGCTGAGGACGAATTTTGGCTCGATCATTCCGAAGGTGAAGATGAAGAGAAAGAAGAAACAGCTCATCTTTGTCTCATGAGAAAAGAAGTCAAGTATGATGAATCAGATGACGAGACAGCTGATGAGGTATTAAACTTAACTGAAAAAGATTTTGTAACCAAAATGGAATCTATGATGGTTGAGCTTAATGATCTTCAAGTAAAACTGAAGAAAGAAAAAGACAGAGTTGCTAAAAGAAACAATAAGATATTTGAACTCAATAAGTCGGTTATTGGGAATAAAGATCTGATTGATTCTTTACGCAAGTCTGGTTCTGATTCTAAATCTCAAGTAGATTGTTTTGAAAAGAAGATTTCTGATTTTGAAGTTAAAGTTTCTAATATGAGTTTGAAAAGAAAGAATCTGCACTAATTGTTCATAAACTGCAGGTTGACAACAAGCTTTTGAATAAGAAGGTAAATGGTCTGGAAGCCAAACTTTACGCAAGAGGCCAAACAAATCAAACCATTTTTCTTAATGTACCTGACGAAGAGGCTGATGTTAAGGAAAAATGGGGACTTGGTTTTAAAAACCCCCCATTACTTAAAGAAAGCCATCAGAAAACAACCAGCATTATATAATTTTGATTTTCTTGCTTGTGCTGGTAAACATACTCATTTAAAACCCAAATTTGTTACCAAATTACCGGAAGAAGTTGAGGCTAAAGAAACTGAAAATAGAAAGAATGTTAAGAAAATGAAACTACCATTTAACTATGCTAAGTTAAATGATAGTTATCTTTCAGAAACACCAAAAGTTCTTTCAAATGACTATTTTGCTAGTTATTCTGTTTCTGAGATGAAGGCAAAACCTGCAATTGCAAAGGTTTATGTTCCTCCACTCATTCTTGAAAGCAAAATAATTGAGCTTGAAAATGTTTTATCTAATGAAAAACTTTTGGTAGACATTGAACAAAGTGTGTTTTCTACAGTTTTAAAGAACACTGTTTTACAATTTAAATCTACAAAGTGTTCTACAGTTTCAACGGCACCTCAAATTTCAACTGATAACTTTGATGACTTATTTGAATCTGCAAATGATTTTCTTAATTCTGATGGTGGGTGCATAGAAGAAATTGATATGTTTGACTTCAATGCTTCTCTTCCTGATCATTCTACTTGTCTTACAAATGAAAAGGTGTTACCAAGTGTTCTTAAAAATGTTAAATCATTAACTAAAGTTGATGAATCGATTTCTGTAACCGCTGATTATTATTCTCAAGGTAAGAAACATAAGAAACAGCGATTACAGAAACAGAAATACACTGGTACACAAAAGAAAACTCAGTCTCAGAAATCTGCTTTTCCTAATAAATCTACATCTTGTGTTTCAGATATAAGCAAGAAAAGGTTGAAAGCTCGAACTGAATGGCGACCAAAAAGGAAGGGTGATGAGAAAGCTGAATCAGTTTATGATAATTCTTGTAATAGATCAGTTAGTAGTGATACTGATGTAGTTGATCAATTTGCTTCAAATAAACAAAACCTTGTAACTTCTTACAAGCGGTATTCAATAAAGCAATTGATTCAATTATCTCCTATTTCTACTACATCTTATCATTATCGGAGAAATGATTTTGCTTATTCTCATAATTCTTCTGATTGGTTCGGATCTTATCATGTGTATTCTTCAAGATCTAATATTTTTAAAGGTTTTCAAGTGGATACCAAAATCTTGTGCTAATCTGTTAGGGCCCGTTTTTAAATGGGTACCTAAATCTATTGTTGCCTGATTTCTCTTGCAGACCCGGCATATGTGGTACTTGGACAGTGGATGTTCCAAGCATATGACTGGGCAAAAAGCTTTATTGTCTAACTATACAGAGAAATTCAGTGGAAATGTCAGATTTGGAAACGATCAGCTTTCACCTATCTTAGGATATGGTGACATTATTCAAGACAACATAACGATCAGTAAAGTGAGTTATGTCGAAGGCTTGGGGCACAACTTATTCAGCATTGGTCAATTCTGCGATAAAGGGTTAGAGGTCAACTTCAAATCTAAGAGTTGCTCGGTTCGTACTGAAGACGGCACAGAACTCTTAGGTGGACATCGAAAGACAAACCTCTATACCATCAATCTTTCCAAAGTACAGATTGACAATCAAGTATGCTTGATGACAAAAGCTTCAACGCAACAAAGTTGGCTCTGGCACAGACGTTTATCTCATTTGAACTTTCGTTATATCAACAAGCTGGTTCGTGGGAAATTGGTCAAAGGACTTCCTGAGCTGAAATATGAACGAGAACACTTATGCGCAGCATGTGAAAAGGGTAAGATGAAGAGAGCCGCACATAAACCGAAGCCTGAACCAAGCACTAGTTCTCCGTTAGAATTGTTACATATGGATTTGTGTGGTCCAATGAGAACTCAGAGTTTGGGTGGAAAGAAATACGTGTTGGTCATTGTGGACGATTACTCAAGATACACGTGGGTCAAATTTCTTCGATCAAAAGATGAGACGCCGGAAGTTCTCATTATTTTTTTAAAGACGACCCAGGTGAAAATGCAGCGACAAGTCAAGTTTCTTCGAACGGACAACGGCACAGAGTTCAAAAACAAGATAGTTGAAGAATATCTCGAATCGGTCGGGATATCACATCAGTACTCTGCTGCTCGTACGCCTGAACAAAATGGAGTAGTCGAAAGGCGAAATCGGATGCTAGTCGAGGCCGCTCGGACTATGCTTAGCCAATCAGACTTACCTCTATTCTTGTGGGCAGAAGTTGTGTCGACTGCATGCCATACTCAAAATCGGTCTATGATACATCGACGTTTTCAGAAGACTCCATATGAGTTAATCAACAACAGAACACCAACTATCAAATATTTTCAAATATTTGGGTGTAAATGTTTTGTGCTTAATGACAAAGAGAGTGTGAATAAATTCAGTGCTAAGGCGGACGAAGGAATCTTTATCGGTTATTCTTCAACATCTGCAGCATATTGTGTTTATCTGAAGAAGTCAAAATCTGTTGTTGAGAGCGTTAATGTCACATTTAATGAAGATATGGCTTCTGATCAAATCAGTTTAGAACCCGTTATCACTGGAGTATTAGCTTCTGGGCAAATCAGTCTAGAACCTGTTTCTACAGAGAAAAATTCGGATAACGCTTCTACTTCAGTTTCACATTTATCTGATTTAGATTTGTTATTTGAATTCTTTTATGATGAGTTTCTATGATCTAATGTATCTAAATCTGCTGTGACTAACAGGTCTGAAGACACAAGTTGCAATCATCCAGTCACTTCAGATGTCATAACTGAACAAGAATTCCCCGTTCAATCAGAAACTCACATTCCTACAATTACTTCTACAGTTGAAGATATACAAGAAACTGCTGAGCCAGAAGTAACTGTTTCAGTTGGGTGTCATACATTGTCTACTCAACAGCCACAGTCTGTTGTTCCAACTGATGCTTCTGCACCTGAAACTTCAACTGCAAAACCTCCTTCTGTTATTCAAACTGAAGATTCTGATAGTGGATTTCTAGATGATGATCATGTTCAATCAGTATCTACTCCACTCCCTCATGAGCATCGCTGGACCAAAGAACATCCATTACATCAAGTAATTGGAGATCTCAACAAGCCTGTACAAACGAGGTCAGCGACTCTTAATCAATGTATGCATGACTCATTTCTCAGTAAGATTGAGCCAACGCGAGTATCAGAGGCTCTTGCTGATTCGGACTGGGTATCTGCTATGCAAGAAGAGATCAATCAGTTTGAATCCCTAAAGGTTTTGAGATTAGTTCCAAAACCAGAAGGTAAAACCGTGATAGGAACTAAATGGGTATTCAAGAATAAAAAGGATGAAGATGGTATCGTCATTAGGAACAAAGCTAGACTTGTTGCCAAAGGTTACCGGCAAGAGGAAGGCATAGATTATGATGAGACGTATGCTCCAGTAGCACGTATAGAAGCAATCCGCATGTTTCTAGCCTACGCATCTCATAAGAATTTCACAGTCTTTCAGATGGATGTGAAAACAGCCTTTCTGAATGGCATTCTTAAAGAGGAAGTGTACGTGTCTCAACCAGAAGGGTTTGTCAATCCAGATAAGCCAGATCATGTCTACATCTTGGACAAAGCCCTTTATAGATTAAAACAAGCCCCTCGAGCATGGTATGACGTCTTATCCAAATTCTTGGTCAAGTCTGGTTTCTCCAAAGGTAAGGTTGATACTACTTTATTCATCAAGAAAGAAAAAGTTGATATTATTCTTATTCAAATATATGTTGATGATATAATATTTGGTTCTACTAATCCAAAATTTTGTAAAAACTTTTCTAACCTCATGGTGTCACGTTTTCAAATGAGTATGATGGGAGAGATAAATTTCTTTCTCGAACTATAAGTTAAACAGTTTTCTACGGGGATTTTTATTAACCAATCTAAGTATATTTTGGATATTCTTCGGAAATATAAAATGGAAAATTGTAAACCAATTGGAACCCCGATGGCACCAGGTACTAAAATTAGCACTGATCCTTCGGGTAAAAGTGTTGATGTTAGGACTTATAGAGGTATGATAGGATCGTTAATGTATCTTACTTCCAGTAAACCAGATATTATGTTTTCAACATGTTTATGTTCTAGATATCAGGTTGCTCCTAAAGAATCCCATTTGGCTGCTGTCAAAAGGATTTTTAGATATCTGAAGGGGACTACACATCTTGGTTTGTGGTATACTAAGGATATTGGGTTTCAACTGACTGCCTATTCAGATGCAGATCATGCAGGTTGCATGTTGGACAGAAAGAGTACTTCAGGTCATGTTCAATTTCTTGGAGACAAGCTCGTTAGCTGGGCATCAAAGAAACAATTATGCGTTTCCACATCGACTGCTGAAGCAGAGTACGTAGCTGCTGCCAGTTGCTGCTCTCAAGTCTTGTGGATGCGAACACAGCTGCGAGACTATGAATTCAAGTTTGATAAAATTCCAATCTATTGTGACTCGAAGAGTGCAATCGCGATATCTGCTAATGTTGTCCAGCATACGAAAACCAAACACATTGACGTCATGTATCATTTTATAAAAGATAATGTAGAAAAAGGAACAATTGAACTTTATTTTGTAAAGACAGATTATCAACTTGCAAATTTATTTACCAAACCCTTAGATGAAAAGAGATTTAATTTTCTTGTCTCTAAGCTTGGTATGTTAAATCTTAAGACATAATCGGTTGTTACATAATAAAGTTACGTATTGTTATTTTTCATCATTTTCTTTATCTTTATGTCTGAATGATATCTGCACTTTAATTGTTTGCTCATGATCTCAGGGGGAGTAAGAGAAGATTTTAGATGATCTACATTATTTTAAGGGGGAGCATAACTAATTTCTCCATTTTACTTAACTGACAAAATTTTTGTAATGCATGATTTTAGGGGGAGCTTATCAAAAGGAGTAAGACTATGATTTCTGATTGCTTAAGATCAGAACTCGTTCTTTAATCGTTTTACTGTTTTATGTTCTTTTATTGTTCGAATAAATTTTGTGAATAAATTTTTTACTAGACTTTGAGACTTATGCAGGATGAGAGAGGATGACACGATCATATCATTTTTGACTTCAGCTGACTTTATGAGTATTAAGATTGAGCGAAAAGGTAAATTTCTTATCTTAATTTCAAATGTATCTGAAAGAAGGACAACTTTCAGATATAGAAAACATGTTCTTAAATGTTCAAACCACTTCTCGAATTTTAAACATATTTTATAATTTGGAAGTGTGATTTTAAATGTTTTCATTTTATTTTTGTGCTTCATTGATAAACAAACCGTGTGTTATCCAAAGATTAATACTTGTGTATTGTCTTTTCATATACTTTCAAGTATTCACACACACTGGTTTGATTTCTTGTTCAAATAGTTCTTACCATGTCTCATATTGAAACATAATTTTTTCGATGGTAAGACACCCCGCTTGTACTTCAAAGAATTTTGAGCGTCATTTCATTTCAAAACGTCATTTCAAGAATGTCTATATCTTGCTTCATATAGACAATATCCATTATTCTTGACCTTAAGCTTTGATTGATATATCATTTCATTTCTGATCATTTTCATACAATGTCAGATTTTCAAACAAGTCTTTTGCATTCATGTTCATTCATTCAGTATACTTGTTTGAAAATATTTCAATGTCTAAAAATGCTCAAATTTTCATGATTAAATTTTATGAGCATACATTCGTCTGACATTTGTATATGAGCTTTAACTGTTATAGTTAAATCATCTGAGCAACATTATGCTTTTATAGGAAATATGGGTTCTTTGTGCTAGGAATTATCTGAACTTCTATGGAATCATGTTAACCAGTGATTTCTACCCAAGAAGTTAATCCATAGAGATTGAGTGTGAGGAGTCAAAAAGAAATGAGTGTGGGTTGTGTGATGAGGTAAAATGGAAAAGAGAGTTTGGTTAGTAGTGTGCTTAATGATTAAAAGAAAGAGGGTGTGAGATCAGAGTAAAAGAATATCAAACTCTGCACCAACTACTTTCTCAGCCGGGCAGGCACATTACTAATGTTTCACATTTCTTCGTGAACGTTATTGAAACAGGCAACTAGCCCATGCCAACTCTTGAATAAACCCCACAAGCTACTCATTTTCTTCTCAAAAAGAAAATGTTTCACATTTTAAAGGGGACGCAGCACATAATCTATCTGATTTTCATTTGGAAAATCTGGATATTGAAAAAGAAGGAAGTATGCCCCACCTTCGCACTTCAATCATGCACATTGAGTCTGTGTTTATCTACTGTTGTCTCAGTGGTTTACACAACTTTGAGCCTTATTAAAAAGCAATCATCATGCTTAATTCTTTCTACACATGCACGAACACACAAGGAATTTGTTTCTTTGTCATAACATTCATAGAAATTGCCTTTGTGGTGTTTCGATGATTGGATGGAAGACCTGGGGGAGTGAACATCAAAAAGCTCCTTTATATTGTGTATTCGTTATACACAGTGACTTCGTGTTACTGACAGGCATTTTAACTGATTCATTTGTTGATTCAGGAGTTACATGTTCTTATTTTGTCTGGATTTGTAAAGATCTAGATAAATACTTGGTTATGGATCACAGAATCAGAGGCTCAGTTTGATATATCAGATTGGTCAAAGACATTTCTTGGAGAAAGTTTTGATGATATCGATGCTCAAATCATCAAAAAGGGGGAAATGGTATTAAGAAATATTAAAGTTTTGAAGTTTGTGGGAGATGATATCAAGATCTGATAAAGATTTGTGAGTTGATTTTCTGAAATGTTCAAGTCAGAAAGTTCAAAGGAAAGATTTAAAGAAGATCAAATAATTTCTGAAGATTTGGGGAAATTTTCTTTGAAGATTTTCTGCTAAAGCAATTCGAGCTGATTCTGAAGATAATTTCTTTCCAAAGACTGAAAGTTTTCTGTGAAAGTTTTGAAGAGATTGTTCATTGATTGAAGACAATTTTGGAAAGAATACAATTAAAGAAAAAGGGGAGATTGTATTGACAGAGCTTAAAGTGAAGACTGAATTACTAGATTTTTCAACAGTGATCTTGAATCCAAAGGGGGAGATTGTTAGAGTATAAATCTGTTGGATACAAGATCAAGAATACTGAAGATCAAAGTTGAAGAAAGTCAAAGTTGAAGAAAGTCAAATCTCATTAAAGTCAAAGTCTTTTGTAATAAAAGTCAATGTATTTGTACTTTGTATTTTAATTTTCTTTGTATTAGTTGTAGGTATAAATACCTTGTCTTGTATTTTTCTATTTGTAGACGTTGTCATTTTCAGAAAATACGTATCTGAGAAAGAGAGAGTTTTTGTAGAGAGAGAGAGAGAGTTCTAGAGAGACAGTTTGTAATCTTGGATTTGAATTGAAATCAAACAGGTAATTGATTTGTTAAATCTTGTTTGTTTGATTAATCTTGAATAGGAACTAGATTCAGGGACACACAGTTGTTGTACCCAAACAACCATCATGTTAATTTTGATCATCTCAACATTGACCCATTGGTGCTGGATATATTCAGAGGCCATCCTCTTTACTATGCACTGACTGCTACTGCTACTGTACCTCTGATCTACTGTACCTCTTATCTACCTTCAACAAGCCTGGAGGACAATCTCTTTTGTGAATGACAACAACATCAAAAACAGGCACTTTGAGATTAGAATTGATCACTTTACATCAATTCTGAATTATCAAAGACTGAGGCTCATTCTTAATCTTCTAGAGAAAAACTCAAGAGAAGGCAGAACTAGTTTTGACTCATATCCAGTTGATTCTAAAGTATTTGAAGGCATCCGAGCCTTAGGATATGTTGGTGACCTTACTAAGATAAGTCCGTTCAAGAAGACCAATTTGTCACCTTTCTAGTATCAGATGTTCTCTATCATCAACAGGTGTTTCACTGCAAAACACACCGGAATTGACAACACCAATATGCACATGCACAGACTATTCCATGCCATTGTGTACGATCTGCATGTGGACTATTCTATAGCACTCTGGACAGAGTTGTACGAAAGAGTTCAATATAAGAGAACAACAAAGAAGCCTATCTTTGTTCTATACCAGAGGTTTCTACAACTTATTATTTGTAGAATGATTAGATCAATCAGAGATATTCCAAAGAGAAATAATCATGAGGTAGGACCTGAGTTTGTCATCAGGTATATACAGAAGAAGAAGAAGAAGAAGAAAACATTCAACTACTCTATGCCAATTCCAGAAGCATTACATGCTTATGTTGATCTGAACTCAAAGAGTGTTAAAGCTTATAGAGATTCTACGGGACGACCAGAACCAATAACCCCTACCCCAGACTCAAACTTTAGGCGAGCGGCGTAAGTGAGGGTTCAATCTACCATGGGGGTAATTGAACGGGGAAAGCTGAGAGAAAATATTAAGAGGGGAACTGGAGTGGGTCAGTCTAATCGATTGGAGGTTGTGGAATCCCATGTTGTTATTGCCACTCATCAAGTGGGTTTCACATCTCAAACTGAGCAGGCTATCTTACATCAACTGGGCCCTCAGGAAGAGAACGCCGAGGAAGGTCAAAACTCTGAAACAGAGTCGGATCATGCAGCAAGCACAGATCATGAGAGTATCCCATCTGCTATTACATCAAGGAAGGTCAAAACTCTGAAACAGATGAGGAAAATGAGGCAAATTTGAATGATCAAAGAGATGATGATGATAATGATGATGATGACAACATGGGTCATAGTTTTAGCTTTCTCAATGATGATCTAATGGATATTGATGCTGAAACCACTATTCTGAATGTGGTTGGTGATATAAGGGGAACTAAGGGAGACATTGTTGAAAATTATGAGAATGAGAGGTTGAGCGAAAGGGACGGAAAAGAATATGGTGAAAGAGTGTGCAACGTAACCTACCATTCAAGAAGCGCATCCACATCTGCTACTGGGACTCATGTGTTGAGTTCTGGTATTGAAACAGACATAACTATCCCACTTATGCAATTGCATACCCAAGCTAGTCATTATGTCACCTCACAACAGGTTATAGTCTCAGATATTCACGGGGATATAGCACAACTGCTATCTAGATCTCACTCGGAGAGTTTAGATATTGAAAATAGAGAACATCAGCCCCAGTTCTTGACTTCTTTGCATTCACAATCGAGTCTAGTGCCCTTTGAAATTCCTATCTTTATTCCTAGGACACTATTTACTACTGCTAACATCTGAAGTCTTCGTGACCCGATCGGAACATCCAAAGTAGATTCACATTCTAAACTATGAGGATTGGATGGAAATCCTGTCATTGCTACCACTTTGCCTACTTTAAACATAGGCCACATAGTTGCTTCGTCAATTGCTGTGACAACGGAGAGCTCAAGTAGCCCCGATGTTACTATCCCAGACTTCGTGTCAAAGGAATTTCTCGACGATGCCTTAAAGGTTGTTGAAAACCGTTTGTTTGAAAGATTTCAGAACGAGATTGGAGAAGTAAAAAGATTGCTCAAAGGCAAAGATCCGGTTACTAAAGAATCACAACTACCTCCACCTCCACCTCCACCTCCACCTCCACCTCCACCTCCACCTCCACCTCCAACTCCAACTCCAACTCCAACAGTTCAACCATTAGATATGTTTGTGGAAGATCTGAAGTCATTGCTCTATGCCATGTTACTTACCTAAGCACCTAAAGATCAATCTGATGCTGATTTGATAGGTCTTCTAAGGTCTCACCAATCACAACCAGTTGTTCCTCAAGTCCCTGAAGATGTCGTGACTGTGGCAGAATTTCAAACTTTCAAAGAAGATGTTGTCAAGTCTATTCAAGAGCTCACAAATGTTTTTCAGTCTTCTTGCAAATCTCAAGCAGTTACCAGAAAGAGACATAATCCTGATTCTGATCAAGATGATGAGGGGGAGATGAGTAAAAGACCGAAGACTGCTGGAGATTATGATGCAAATATTCAGTTTGTGAATGTGGAAGAAGAAGAGAATGTTCAACATAAGTCAGACAGGCAGAATGAACTGGATGATCAAGGTGAATGTAGAGAGCTTGTACTGTATGTGATTCCAGAAGTAGAACCAAGGGTTGCAAAGCCTAAGGTTGCTACTAGGGCTGAAATCTTATTGGTCACAGGAATAAATGCAATTGATGTGATAGATTTGTCATCAGATGATGAAGAAGAATCTAATGAAAAGTATGACAAAGTATGACAAGTTCTGGAAAGTTAAAGAAGAAGATAAGGAGAACTTGATGGATTCTGCTGATGAGGGAGATGGTATTCCTGATGATGAAGCAAATGTGTTAGACACCTTATTGGGGACGCTAGAGAACATTCAAATCAGTCCTGTTCATAATGATATTCCTGAAGCTACAGTTGAAGTTCCTATGATCCCAGCTTTTAAAGAGTTCAACTTCCCTGAAGTCTCCAATATGCCACCAAATCAATCAAGACATGTTAGACATCCAAGCCCTGTTCAAAATGATCTACCTGTTCAAGATGTTCAGAATGAACCTGAAGATGAAAGTGTTCATGTTCCTATCATACCAAATGAAGGTGAAGTGGGTCCTTCGAATACACCTGAAGCACCTCTAGTTCCTTCCGAAGCTGAAATAAGACACATGAGACATGCACTTAGAGTTCCTTTCTTGGAAGAGCAGATGAAAAGGGTGTTCGTTCACAGGATCATACCTATGGAAAAATACAAGGTGTTGGGTGTTTCTAATCAGCCGAAAGAATATCAGGAAGAATATGCTAACATGATAAACTGGTTAAGACAAACAGAGCGTTCTATGAAGAATAAATCTGGAATTGTCACCGTAAAAGAAGTCAGATTGAAGAAGTTCATGAATATTTGGTATTCTGAGTTCTATGTTCAAAGAAGAGATCTGAGTGAATGCAGGTTTACCGAAGCTTATTTTAGTTTTCTGAATGTTGACGATCTTGAGTATATGTACCATCTTTTCAGAAATATGGTTATCAAAAGGGAGAACATTGTCTTTGCTTTGGAAGCAATCAAAAGGTTCATGAAAAGACACATCTTTCACACTTACTGCTATGATTTTCAGTTGGGCATACAGACTAATCATAAGAAAGTCAACATGATAAAGCCAAATTTGACTCTGTCTGATAATTATAATTATGATGTTTTTACCGTGTTGGAAGGGGAGTAGTCTACAAAAATGGAGAGAATGAGAAGAAGTTCTTCAAAGTTTCTGAGATTGCCAAGTTCTTTGATGGAACACTCTAGGTGATCAGTCTACAACTCAATGAAAGGTGCAAAGAAAGTGAAAGGCAAAGAATGCAAGGTGGTGAGCACTTACCAAGAAGAGTAAAGCTTGTGATGCAAAGGATTCGTAAAGCTCTTGATGACATAATTGATTTTAGAAAAGGCATCAGGAATCTTTCTTGGGCATAAGGAGAACCAGTACAATAAGATGGGGAAGGTGAAGATGTACAAACTGATCTAAAAGGGGGAGATTGTTAGTGTATTTTGTATTTGTATTGTAAAAGTTTGACATTTTCTAAGATTTGCTTTATATGAGGTCAAGGATTGTTTGACCCATATATAAGCTTTTGGTTCTTTGTTGTTAGCATGTATGTTAGTGAGTGAAGCATGTGAGAAGTGTAACCTTGTGACTTTCAAGAGATATATGACATACACTTTTTCTCTCTAGAAATTCTCTCATTGTGTGCTTAATCTTGTGTTCTTAATTGATTGATTTGCTTGAATCTTGGACTAACAACTATATGATTACACACTGTGAGCACCATTGTGAAAACCATATGATTACGCATTGTGAACACCATAAATGATGAAATACATGGGTTAAGAACAAAGAGCAGAACGGTCGAATATGAAAATGCTAGCAAGGAGAAAAAGATCAAAACTGCAAAAAAATAAAAAAATAAATCAAATATGAGAAGATTTACAATCAAATCTAGAAGGAGGTTTTAATCTGGTCAAGCAGGAAAGGCCCTCTCGGATAAGGCGGAGGGGTGGGGAAAGTAGGGACTGCCCTCAGAGTTTGCAGACGGAGAGGTGAGGTGAAGAAGATGGCTTCTCTAGAGTTTGGAGACACGGTTTGCAAATTAGAGGGATTATCGCAAATTCTTTTTATCGTGTGTGGAGACCCAATCTGTGATCGGGAAGTGGAATAGATGAAAATGAGTTTGTCGGAGTGAAAGTCCGGTTTCCCTTTGAGCATATGACGACGATGTGAAACTCCGACCGATGAAGATGAGTTCACCGTGTCAAAACTTTGTCACCAACTACATCGACAATACTCTTAATTATTACTCGCCTCCATTGGCGTTACCTTCCAATAAGATTGACCGGTGGCTATGAAACGAAACTCAGAAGGAACGTTTCACGTTATGGATTGTAATGAAGGAACATGAGAAAGAGAGGATAAACAATATATTGATTATGTAACTAATATATTAAGTTTATGAGTTTTCATATAACTAAAAATTTAGTAAGATACCCTTTTAATATTAAATCAAACAAATAACATAATTACTAAAATCATTGGCTTATATTGTGTAATACCCTAAAAATCCGTCATTCGAATTATATATAATTGTGTGCATGCTTAAGTTGTACTTTATGCATTAGTTAGTTGTACCTTAGATCTAGATTAAAATTGACTTTGTTGAGGGGCCAAATCTAGCAAATTAAAACTTATTTTAAACTTGAAATTTAAGGAAAATTAATGTTAGGATATATTTTGTAATTCTTTTAGAAGTTTGAGGGTTCAAATTTAACAATTTCCTCAAACTTGTTGTTATTAGATAAAAGAAAAGAAAAAGATCAAATAGGTTTATTTTGATCTTCAAGTCTAAATCATATAGTGAGAGAGGAAGAGAGGGTTTGAGAGAGAAATGAAGAAATCAACAATTTTCTTGAGGATTTGAAGAGCTTATGGTGTAATATTGAAGATTGGAAGTCAAAAACATTAATCCTTTGTTATCTTCAATTTTTGGTTTTTATGTTAGAACACATACTAAGTATGTGTATTTCTCTTTGTTTTAGTAATTAGGTTGTTTAAAGTGGATGGATTCTTTTAGTTTAGCTAAAATCTTTCACAAATTAAAGTTATGTTTTGATTTGGGTCTTTAATCTTGAAATTGGGTTTTGCATGTAGTTGTATGTTTTTAATCTATGTTATATGGGTGCAAAATGTTCAAGGATTGGTAATTAGAACCATGGATGTAGTTTTGAACTCTAAATTGTAGTTGTGTCCTCCAAGTGTTTGATGAAATGCTTCAATGAGAACTGCATGTCTTAACAGTTTCTGTCCAGTGTGTTCAAAAATTCGTATAAAATAATTGGTTGATCCAAATACGGTTTATGATATATCGTTGGAATGCTTAGAGTGTCTAGAACAACTTTGTAGTTTAGCCCAAGATCAGATTCTGTCTTTAAATGGCCCAAAACAGTGTGTTTTTGAGACTGATCACACTGTACTCGGGATCAACATGCTGTTTTTGTAAAATTCATATAAAATAGATGGATTTCCCAAATGAGATGAATTCAAAACGACTAGATTCCTAAGAGATCATATAACAACTTTCATTTTGATGGTAACTACTTTTTTGGCTTCTAAATGGGAGGAAAAGTCAGAAACTTTAGGTAACAGAAAGCTGTTAATTTTCCAGAATGTGTTCTTCTTTGAAAATAAAAATCTAGTGTTCTAAATGGCATGTAAATTCATGTTTACCTTGTTTAAAGTGTCTTAAGGATATTGTTAGCACTTTAGGAGGTTTGTAGGTAATTTTAGGACCCTTGTGACTTGTGTGAGCATAGAATTCCAAATTCCGTTACCGATAATTCAAAGAATTCATGTTGAATTGCAGGAGACTATAAAGATAGGAAAGGGATCATCTCAGGTACGGATTCAATCTTCTTTGGCACGGGAATGACCATTTGATGTGGTCATTTCATCCACATGATTCAATATGAATCCAAATATCCACAAAAGTGGGTATGTGAATTGGTTATCCGGAATTGTTTACAACTCTTGATCAGTTTTTTGCTTTTAGTTGTTGTGTTTTGATTATATAACATGCTTTATGATCCGTTTGTGATTCCTTTTATGGATTTTGCCGGATAACGAACTTCTATCGGATATGAGTTTATATGTTTTAATCAAATTGTTCATTACATGAACTTTTATGTGAATTTCCGGAAACAAAATATGTTGAGAAATTAGAAACACTTTTTGGGTTATGCTTTGATTTAATGAAATTGAATTTCATGGTTTGGACTTTGTTTTCCGAACACCGGACTTTGGGGCACCTTTGTCTGGGATACTACCATAGTGCCTACAAAGACTATGGCGTCTTCAACGAATGGTACTTTGTACCCAGCCTTTACGGAACAGGCTACCCGAGGGCGTATGGATCGATCCTAGAATTAGTTCCAGAACTTGAGGCTGTGGTTAAATCCACGGTGGGACTTAGGCGGTGTGTGCCCGTATCCGTAAATTCCAACCGTCCTATTGGTTTGGCCGACCATCGGACAACGTGTCTTTGTTGCACGGAATTAAGAACTTATATGATTTGAGACTTTCATCTTGCTTTCCGTTATTTCGGATTTGTAGTTGTTTTCGAGTTACATTTTGGATCATCATGATTTCGGTTTACTGATTCATTGAATGTATATATTTTCAACCAAGTTGATTTAAATGGTTAACTCATTTTTCATTGTACCTAATTTTATTAATTTGTTCTTTGGATTACTATTTTTTTTATATTATCCGTTCACTGAGCATGTCGCTCAGCCGTGTGTTTTCTTTGCACGACAGATACTTGATGTAGAATCGGGATTGGGGCAAAGTTACGAGAGCGACACAAGTGACTTTTTGGGATATTCCTTCTAGTGACGCTATAACTTTGGTTATAAATTAATAGTGTTATGCTAAGCTTTTGGAATTGTATTTTATAATGTTATAATACTTAGCATGCTCTGTATTTTCCCAACCTCTTTCTACATATGAGGTTCTTTTGGGTTTATGAGTATATATATGTGTAACGGAAACTGTCCTAAATCACTCAGGACGAGGGTCGTTACAGTTATGGTATCAGAGCTTAGGTTTTGTCTTGTAGTCGATTATAGGCTTGACCTGTGAGGAATGGGTAGGAATAGGGATGGGTAGTTTAGGAATTGTCTAAGTTGGTTATCTCTATTCCTATTGTTAAATAATTTCCAGATGATTTACCGGGTATTCCACCGGTAAGAGAGGTCGAGTTCTCTATCGAATTAATCCCAGGGGTCACACCAATTTCTAAAGCTCCCTATCGTATGGACCCTACTGAAATGAAAGAGTTGAAGGCTCAAATTGAAGAACTTCTAAACAAGGGTTTTATTCATCCCAGTGTCTCTCCCTGGGGAGCCCCTGTTTTGTTTGTCAAAAAGAAAGACGGTTCCATGCGGCTCTGTATAGATTACCGCAAGCTAAACCGTGTTACAATCCGAAATAAGTATCCATTACCCAGGATCGACGATTTGTTCGATCAGCTACAAGGGGCAAGATACTTTTCAAAAATTGACCTTCGCTCAGGATATCATCAACTTAGAATACGTGATTGTGATATCCCCAAAACTGCTTTTAGAACACGTTATGGTCACTATGAGTTCATAGTTATGCCATTCGGTCTTACGAATGCTCCAGCGGTTTTCATGGATCTTATGAATCGAGTCTTTAAGGACTATCTGGATGAGTTTATCATTGTTTTCATCGATGATATTCTAATCTATTCTAAATCCCATGAAGATCATGAACAACACCTTCGTATAGCATTGGAGACGCTCAAACATAAACAACTTTATGCTAAGTTCTCCAAGTGCGAATTCTGGATTGAACAGGTGACATTTTTGGGTCACGTTATATCTGCTGAGGGTGTGACACTAGACCAAACTAAAATTGAAGTTGTCACAAAGTGGCCAAGACCAACAAATATATCTGAAGTCCGTGGTTTTCTAGGTCTCGCGGGCTATTACCGACGCTTTGTCGAGGGATTTTCTAAAATAGCTCTGCCTATGACTCGATTACTATGAAAAGGTGTTAAGTTTGAGTGGGGCTCAGATCAGGAAGCCAATTTTGAGGAATTGAAGCATTCCTTGGTTACTGCACCGATTCTTGTTTTACTGACAGACACCGACGGTTTCCAGTTATACAGTGACGCCTCAAAGCAAGGTTTGGGTTGTGTGTTAATGCAACATGGCAGCGTGATCGCATACACCTCATGATTATGATTTAGAGTTGGCTGCGGTCATCTTTGCTCTCAAAATATGGCGCCACTATCTGTATGGCGAGACATGTGAGGTATTTACAGACCATAAAAGTCTGAAGTATATCTTTACTCAGAAGGAGCTAAACATGCGCCAGCGGCGATGGATTGAGCTTCTTAAGGACTATGATGTACGGATTCAGTATCATCCGGGTAAAGCAAATGTAGTCGCAGATCCACTCAGTTGAAAAGCTGTTGGACAAATCTCTTCTTTATTAGTTCCCACACAGTTGGCTACGGAGATTGATCGGTACGGTTTGGAAATCTATCCGCATAATGATCAAAGTTTTATATCTAGTTTGATAGTAGAGCTGACTCTTATATCACGGATAAAAGCCGCCCAACAGAATGATGGTGAAATTTGGACCATTCATGATCACATTCAGAATGGAACAAATTCTGAATTTCGAATTGATGACGATGGCATTTTATGGTTTCGTGATCGGCTCTGTGTTCCAAATGATACTGAGTTGAAAAAAAAGTTGTTTTGAAAGAAGCTCATGACTCCCCTTTCTCTATTCATCCGGGTACTACCAAAATGTATAGAGATCTGAAACAAACTTTCTGGTGGAACGGTATGAAGCGAGACATCGCAGAACATGTTTCACGTTGTTTAACTTGTCAGCGAGTCAAAATCGAGCATCAACGCTCTAGTGGACTCCTTCAACCTCTTGAAATTCCAGTTTGGAAATGGGAACATATCACAATGGATTTCGTAGTCGGGTTGCCCAGAACATCTTCTAACCATGACTCTATTTGGGTGAGTGTCGACCGTTTGACGAAATCAGCCCATTTTCTTCCTATTCGTCATACTTGGTCTATTTCTAAACTGACTGATCTCTTCCAGTGTGATATTATTCGACTTCATGGCATGCCAGTTTCTATAACTTCTGATAGAGACCCGCGTTTCACTTCTCAATTCTGGGAAGGTCTACAAAAAGCGTGGGGTACTCGATTAAATTTTAGTACCGCTTTTCATCCCCAGACAGACGGTCAGTTTGAATGCACCATACAGACATTAGAAGACATGCTCCGAGCCTGTGCTTTGGAATGGAATGGGTGTTGTGATGATTATCTCTTTCTTATTGAATTCTCTTATAACAACAGTTGGCAATCAAGTATTGGCACGGCTCCCTATGAAGCATTGTACGGAAATGTCGATCACCAACTTGTTGGAACGAAGTCGGAGAAAAAGTAATTGAAGGTCCTGAGCTTATCCAAGTTACGACTGAAAAGATCGAGGTATCCCGACAGAAGATGAAGGAAGCACAATCTTGTCAGAAGAGTTATGCTGATAAACATCGTCGAAACCTCGAATTTCGACCGGGTGACCACGTATTCCTCAAAGTTTCACCGACTCGTGGTACTCGTCGATACGGAATTAAAGGCAAGCTGAGTCCTCGGTATATCGGTCCATTCGAAGTCTTGGAAAGGATCGGTCAAGTCGCATATCGATTAGCGTTGCCCCCTCAGTTATCCCATGTGCATAATGTTTTTCACGTATTTGCATTACGCGGATATCACTATCACCCCCTACACGTGATAGACTATCCTCTCAACAAAATTGAAAAATATCTCTCCTATCGAGAAGAACCGGAAAAGATTTTAGACCGAGAGGAGAGAGGGACGCGTAGAAAGATAATTCCGTATGTCAAAGTGTTGTGGAAGAATCATACGGAGCGTGAAGCGACATGGGAGACGGAAGATTTTATGCGACATGAATATCCCGAGCTCTTTTTATAAAGTAAGTCTTTTAAATCCGTAACTAGATTTCGGAGACGAAATCCTTTTTAAGGGGGGGAAGTTGTAATACCCCAAAAATCCGCCATTCGAATTATATATAATTGTGTGCATGCTTAAGTTGTACTTTATGCATTAGTTAGTTGTACCTTAGACTCTAGATTAAATTTGACTTTGTTGAGGGGCCAAATCTAGCAAATTAAAACTTATTTTAAACTTGAAATTTAAGGAAAATTAATGTTAGGATATATTTTGTAATTCTTTTAGAAGTTTGAGGGTTCAAATTTAACAATTTCCTCAAACTTGTTGTTATTAGATAAAAGAAAAGAAAAAGATCAAATAGGTTTATTTTGATCTTCAAGTCAAAATTTGTAGTGAGAGAGGAAGAGAGGGTTTGAGAGAGAAATGAAGAAATCAACAATTTTCTTGAGGATTTGAAAAGCTTATGGTGTAATATTGAAGATTGGAAGTCAAAAACACTAATCCTTTGTTATCTTCAATTTTTGGTTTTTATGTTAGAACACATACTAAGTATGTGTATTTCTCTTTGTTTTAGTAATTAGGTTGTTTAAAGTGGATGGATTCTTTTAGTTTAGCTAAAATCTTTCACAAATTGAAGTTATGTTTTGATTTGGGTCTTTAATCTTGAAATTGGGTTTTGCATGTAGTTGTATGTTTTTAATCTATGTTATATGGGTGCAAAATGTTCAAGGATCGGTAATTAGAACCATGGATGTAGTTTTGAACTCTAAATTGTAGTTGTGTCCTCCAAGTGTTTGATGAAATGCTTCAATGAGAACTGCATGTCTTAACAGTTTCTGTCCAGTGAGTTCAAATATTCGTATAAAATAATTGCTTGATCCAAATAAGGTGTATGATATATCGTTGGAATTCTTAGAGTGTCTAGAACAACTTTGTAGTTTAGCCCAAGATCAGATTCTGTCTTTAAATGGCCCAAAACACTGTGTTTTTGAAACTGATCACACTGTACTCGGGATCAACATGCTGTTTTTGTACAATTCATATAAAATAGATGGATTGTCCAAATGAGATGAATCCAAAACGACTAGATTCCTAAGAGATCATATAACAACTTTCATTTTGATGGTAACTACTATTTTGGCTTCTAAATGGGAGGAAAAGTCAGAAACTTTAGGTATCAGAAAGCTGTTAATTTTCCAGAATGTGTTCTTCTTTGAAAATAAAAATCTAGTGTTCTAAATGGCATGTAAATTCATGTTTACCTTGTTTAAAGTGTCTTAAGGATATTGTTAGCACTTTAGGAGGTTCGTAGGTAATTTTAGGACCCTTGTGACTTGTGTGAGCATAGAATTCCAAATTCCGTTACCGATAATTCAAAGAATTCATGTTGAATTGCAGGAGACTATAAAGATAGGAAAGGGATCATCTCAGGTACGGATTCAATCTTCTTTGACACGGGAATGACCATTTGATGTGGTCATTTCATCCACATGATTCAATATGAATCCAAATATCCACAAAAGTGGGTATGTGAATTGGTTATCCGGAATTGTTTACAACTCCTGATCAGTTTTGCTTTTAGTTGTTGTCTTTTGATTATAAAACATGCTTTATGATCCGTTTGTGATTCCTTTTATGGATTTTGCCGGATAACGAACTTCTATCGGATATAAGTTTATATGTTTTAATCAAATTGTTCATTACATGAACTTTTATGTGAATTTCCGGAAACAAAATATGTTGAGAAATTAGAAACTCTTTTTGGGTTATGCTTTGATTTAATGAAATTGAATTTCATGGTTTGGACTTTGTTTTCCGAACACCGGACTTTGGGGCACCTTTGTCTCGGATACTACCATAGTGGCTACAAAGACTATGGCGTCTTCAACGAATGGTAATTTGTACCCAGCCTTTACGGAACAGGCTACCCGAGGGCGTATGGATCGATCCTAGAATTAGTTCCAGAACTTGAGGTTGTGGTTAAATCCACGGTGGGACTTAGGCGGTGTGTGCCCGTACCCTTAAATTCCAACCGTCCTGTTGGTTTGGCCGACTATCGGAAAACGTGTCTTTGTTGCACGGAATTAAGAACTTATATGATTTGAGACTTTCATGTTGCTTTCCGTTATTTTGGATTTGTAGTTGTTTTCGAGTTACATTTTGGATCATCATGATTTCGGTTTACTGATTCATTGAATGTATATATTTTCAACCAAGTTGATTTAAATGGTTAACTCATTTTTCATTGTACCTAATTTTATTAATTTGTTCTTTGGATTACTATTTTTTTTATATTATCCGTTCACTGAGCATGTCGCTCAGTCGTGTGTTTTCTTTGCACGACAGATACTTGATGTAGAATCGGGATTGGGGCAAAGTGACGAGAGCGACACAAGTGACTTTTTGGGATATTCCTTCTAGTGACGCTATAACTTTGGTTATAAATTAATAGTGTTTTGCTAAGCTTTTGGAATTGTATTTTGTAATGTTATAATACTTAGCATGCTCTGTATTTTCCCAACCTCTTTCTGCATATGAGGTTCTTTTGGGTTTATGAGTATATATATGTGTAACGGAAACTGTCCTAAATCACTCAGGACGGGGGTCGTTACATATTGGATCTCACAAAATTTAGAGTTCTCATTTGATTAAGCTCTATACATATATATATATATATATATATATATATATATATATATTATAATACCCCATCCCCCTTCCCCATTGACGCCCTACTACCCCATATCAGGTGAGAGGTGGGTTCGAATTCGGTTCTCACACCTGATCACTAGTACTCGTCTTCAACTCAACCCTCGCCTCAACCGTTGACTCCACCTTTACTATCGTGATCTTTACGATCTATGACACAATTGACATTGTCAGCATCTTCCTACCCAGATCTAGAAATGGGATATAGTGATAACCATGACTTTTATTTTTCTTGTTTTTGTTAATTGTTAATTGTTAATGGATTGATTAGTTTTCTAATGACATTTACAATCCGAATGACGTTTTTAGTGACACAAAATTATGGTTTTAAAATTACGTTACCTTAGAATAGAGGACATTTTCAAACAAATTACATTTATTTAATGCAACCAAACATTACCTTGACATTAAAAAAATCAAAATTTTGTATGTTTGCAAGGTTTCAATACTCTCTTTAGGTTACGAAAATTTGCCTTTTGTTACAGTCATTTACTGCCTCAAAATAAATTTCATTTACTTCCTCCAAATAAACGCTACCAAATAAATCTATATAACCAAATCGATCCCAACCATTTTCTACACAACTTGACTTCAACGGTATTAGTAGTCTTTAGCCTCAAACCATGGCTCATGACACGAAAACAACCCTCTTCGGCTTGCTTGCGTTTGCAATTTACTTGATCTACACATCAAATGGTTTTTGCATCAATTGAAACTGGGATGTACATATCATCAATGGCATTCCTAGCAGTAGCATTGTAATTAACCCTAAGTTGGGAATGATGATCTAGAAATCCAAATCTTGCACCCAGGCCAAGCTTTTAGTTGGCAAATCTGACGATACTCTTAATTATGAATCGCCTCCATTGTCGTTACCTTCCTAAAAGATTGATCGGTGGCTATGAAACGAAACTAAGAAGGAACGTTTCGGGTTATTGATTGTAATGAAAGATCTTGAGAAAGAGAGGATAAATAATATATTGATTATGTAACTAATATATTAAGTTTTTGAGAGAAGACGGCTGGAAGTACAATATTTAATTCGACATTCTTTTGGAAACCATGACTAGAAAATTATACTGTTTTTAATGATAGATATCGATATGAGTGCATGAAACAACGTGGTATAGAAGACTGTTATTGGCTGGTGAGAGATGATGGATTTTACTTATCCCTATACAACAATCCATTTCCAAAGGATTGGGTTAAAAAGTATGATTGGCCATAACTTGTATTTTATCGTTGATTGAAATATTACCTGATTATAAAATAGTTTCATTTCTTAATTCCTTCTTGTTCTTCGTTTTGCTGCTTGAGTCAGCGTATTGTTCAAATAAATTCTATTATACAACCCTATATGAACAAGAACAAAAACCACTAGAATCAACATAAAATTTCACCCAAATTATATTTTGATGTATGACTACTCAATATATTCATATCTTAAAACACAATTTGATAAATACCGATAAATTTGTATGTAGAGATTGTTGTTAACACACAATCTCGAAATTAATGTTTTTTTAGGTTGTCTAACAAAATGCTAACACTTCTAATATAATGAATTTTATGTATATTTTTTTACTAATTAACAATTATGACAAAATATTAGTAACTTTGGTTTTTTAGAATATCTGCATTTTCACTACAAGAAAGATATGCTTTAGAGAAGAAATTTTTAGAGAAACTTTTGAAAGTGTATCTAAAGATGCATTTTAGGGAAGGAATGAAACAACAAAAGTAAAAAAGAGTAACTGAAGCTTGAAAGACTATTAGAGAAGGATTTTGAGTCAACAAATACACTATAAAAAATGTTTCTAAATGTTTTGGAGACGCTTCTTAAAAAATCGTCTCTAAAAATAGAAGCAAAAGCTTTAGTGACGATTTCTTAAGTGTCCCTAAAAGGTCAAAATAAAAATAAAAATTAGATAAATGTTTTAGTAACGCTTTTATAACTTGTTAAAGCGTATCTAAAGGAGTTTTAGAATAAATCAAAATTATATATGAAGGTCTGATTGGAATTCAATGGATTGAGCCCTAGTTTTGTTTTCCATCGTTCTCTTCTCCTCCCACGTCGATCTCGTTGCCCACATCTCATCTCTGCGTCACTCTCATAAATAAATTTCTTATCTGAACCATAATTCTTCCCTTTGATGCAAATTTTGTAGAAATACATCGAAATTCGGAACCCTCGGTTCACGTATTCAGAATTGTTTGTAAAATTTTGTTGAAATTACATATACTTTAGAGAAATGCTATTAGAATCGTCGATATCATATCACAAACCAAACGATTCTGATATTGAGTTCGTGGAAATCAATCCTTCTTTCCATTATGGTCGGGTTAGTACTGTTGGGTTTTCTTATGGTTTTAGCCCATGAGGAAGACCCATATTTATTAAGAAAAGCCTTAAGAAAAAGCCCACATATATATTTATATTTATCAGCCCTATTCTTTCATTAGTGTGTTTGTATGTATCAGCCACAAGAGAGAAAAATAGAGAGCAGCAAAAAAAAAAGAGAGAGCAGTGAGTGAAAACAGAAAATAGAGAGAGCATTTCATTTTCGTATTTTGAAGACCCAGCAGCAGAAAACTTTCAGTTCCCGGAGATTGAACGGTCAGATCACCGTGATTTTTGGTCAGCAGCTTCACAGCATATAGGCCAACGTTTTGGACGGTGGGATCGTGGTTTTGAGGTCCGGAGGTCAGGTTTCTCTGAGGTTCTGCACAGCAGCAGATTTGGGTGATATTTCTTCATCTTTGCTCTATTTTGGTTCCATACATCTTGATGTTCTTATTTCCAAGTGTATGATGGTTTTTGTATGCCTCTAGTATAATCTAGAGAAGACTTTGTATTGCTCTAATATTGGTGGTAGTGGATTTTAAGCGGCTCTAGTAGTCCCGTGGTTTTACTCTCGTTTTGAGAGGTTTCCACGCTAAAATTTCGGTGTCTCATTTGGTTGCGTAGTTTCTGTTTTGGGGCTGATTATACTTGCATTTAGAATACCTTATTTCTTTGCATCCTCAAAGGTTCATTCGGGTCGGGAAAGTTTAGCCTAACGAAGTTTAATTCCGCATTTATTGTTTACCGTTAGTGCTGCGTTTTTCCCATCAAGTACGCTTGTTGCTTGTAATTTTTGATTCTCTATCAAATTTGATGTTGATTTGACTAATATCTTTTAATTTATAATTTGTTTCTAATTCGATGATGCTGAGACAATTTGCAGTACTCATCAAAGCCTTCGACACTGAACTTGCAGGTTTCTTATGTCTTACTTTCTTGGTTTTTTTTTTCATGCCCATAAATTGTTCGATCATATTACTCAACCAGACCTTCTATGGAATACCATGCCTAGAGGCTCAACTGCAAGCCTCAAACAATACATGGTCGCTTAGCTTTATACCCAAATCTAAAAACAAGAGTACATATTGCGTATTTGATAGAGTTTTCATGGGTAAGTGTTGATTGTACTACAATTCATGCTAAAAAGTGAAACGTGGGTCTGAACTGAATACATTTAACTGGCTGGCTTCTTGATAATGTTGGAGATATAGAGATCGTGAGCAAACTGTTTGGTTTCTATAATCCTATAGAAGATATAGCTCTTATCATATTGTGTTTAATATCTTGAGGCCTTGAAAAGATAGTTTATGGTAACAGTGGGTGTCCTGTCCAACTTGTCCGCACCACCACTAATATCATGAAGCCCTGAAAATTAGAGCTGGGACAGTGGCCTTGAGGAGACTCGAAACTACGACCTATGGGGAGGGGTCCCAAGGGCCAAGGCTAGCCTTTATTTTAAGGTTAATATGATCCATGCTTGGTTCCTTGATGCACAACACATATGTGGAGAATACAATAACCAAAGACTCTACAAGCAGTCCATTCCTTCTAAAGGTCTGAACTAATATATGTCACCACTAAGTATTTAGAAATATAGACATTGCTTCAAATCTAAACTGAATGCTACTGGAAGATCTTTTATGGTCATATTTTCTCAATTCTAGAAACTGAAGAGGTCTAATTTCATTCTGTACCTAGTTAAGTACCAAGTCATGATAGGTCAGATTTAACTTTTGATACCTAACAGATACTACTCTTGAGCTTCAAATTTGACATGGATATTAGTAAAAAGATTTTGTATGTATGTATGTCTATAATCAAATCTTTAGCCTTTCTTTGTGTTTGTTACTCTTAATGTTGATTGCTTGTTTTGTTGTTCTTGAAACGAAATGCCATTGTAATACCCTTGGCTGAATTATAAGATATATACAGGTTTAGCTACCATAACACATGACTTCCAATACTTTCTTCATTTAACTGTATATATCTGAAATGATCACATATTTTCTTGCAGTTCATTGATTAAAACCCTTCTTTGGTTTCTTTGCAGCAAAGACAACAAAGCCAAGGTAGCAGAGCAACACCAAGGCACATCACTTTGTCATCATAGTCTTCACATTTGTAAGGTACCTACATTATTTCGTCAAGACTCTACAACTTAAACCAATCTGGAATGTATATCATAACCATGATAGGCATGAAACGTGGACTCAGCCACTGGAATGCACATGCTCACGCTTAATCATGATGATTTTCCTTACGTTTCCTCTTTCTATAATTTGTTCATAAACTCGAACTTAGGTTTGATATGTCATCATCTATGTTGACCGTTCCATTTGTACTATTATTTTTACTATATCACTGGACCTTCCCTCCTAACTTTTTGTAGAAAAATCTCTCTAGACTGCAAGTTTTTGGAATCTCAACGGATTATCGATTATAGCCTTCTTCTAGACAAATTGGGACTTCATTCATGCGATATTCATCTAGACAAATTGAGAGCATTGAAGAGAGCATTAAATTATTTATAAGTTGATCAAAAGCAACACTTTGTTTTAGGTTGTATATTTGTTTTGTTTTATTCTGTTTTAATTATACATCATGTTTTCTTGATAAATATGATAGGGGTTTCTGTAGGATACGAACCAAATTTAAAGAAATGATTTCTCTGTTATTTTCATTTTAGTTATGTGGGAACGGGATGGGGGTGGAGTGTATTTTTAGATACACATATCGATAACAGAAGCTGATTGTTCACTTTAATTTATATAGCAACAAAAATATACCCATTTTTCCGTTGTGAATGTTGGGTACAGGTGGCTGGTGGATCACTTGAAAATTCTAGGATTTTCAAGATCATTATCTGAATGGCTGGGTACCAATCTCAAAAAATCAAGAGAACATGAGACATGGGCTTTTGATCTTGAGGGGATCATTCAGATGTTTGATTCATACAGGTTAGCTGGATTACTGGGTGGATCCAAGTATTTGAATGACTTGATATGCATAACCTTGCTTTGTTTTATGTTTTGGCTTATATATTTTTGCTAAGCAGTAATGCTTACTCTTAAATTCTTAAATCTGGGTAGAAGTATCACTTGTGAAGAGGGGAAGGTTTTGGTTTAACTTTTTGCTCCTGTTGATTGATGCGAAGTCTGCATTTTCTTCGGTTCTATATTATGCTTTATATACAGAGGCAAATATATATTTTTGGTATGGAGTAGTAGATAACTAGATATGCAGGACCTTTTTCTGAGATTGTTTTGTTGTAAATTTGCTTGCAATCATTTTTTCTATTTTTAAGAGCTTACCTCAAATGCTTATAATACATTATAGATATACTACTGTTTCATTAAGTTTGGTTATATTTATGAGTCAATATTGAATATTGTTCTTTTCATTTTTCAGCCGATGCAAGGATCTTGGTTCGATCAGCAAGCAAGGAACGAAGCAGCTGAATTTCGTTTTAAATATGGATATGAGATGCATGTTTGACATATTAACTAGATGGTAATCTTTTAATACCGCTTTTTAATTCATTAGGTTTATTAAGCATGCTCTTTTACTCCACCAAAGTGTGTTTTTCGGTTCATTTGTTTCTTGAGGACGATATACAAGGAATCATGCAAATAAGATATTAAAGGATGCCTTTAGAGAAGGTTTACAAGAAAGTGTAACTAAAACATATACTTTTAGATAATGTTTTGATTATGTGTATCTAAAGATGACAATTTGTTTTTCGGTTCATTTGTTTCATTTATTTGTTTGTTTATGTTATCAATTGGTTGTGATTTTGGATGCTTTTTTTGTGGCCATTGTTGAGTTTATGATGTTATCTTCCTTGGGAAATATCTCCTGTTTTATATTTGTGTATTTGTATGTGCAGGAATTAATGCAGACAAGTCTCAAATCTATGCTCAACGTGCTTACATGATTAACTCAGGCAGATGTATTTGATTATGTGAACTTTTGATTTGTATTGTTCTTTTTGCATCTATTTTTTTGTCTTTTTCTTTGCAGTTGCTATGGTTTTGGGCAGTGATGACGAGAATGGACCCCGACTCTTTAAATGTGATCCAGCCGACCAGTTTTTTGGTCATAAGGTTCCCCAAACCCAAAGGTTCGTGATGCTACATAAATTATCACTTGTAGTTTCATAGAAATGACAGCTAGTTACTTTAATTTTGCTTTGTGTCCAATGCTGCAGATTGGGGATTAGCAACTAAACAATTTGTCAAGAGGCTTTCTGATAAAGTTATTGTTCACTGTAAGTCTCTCTTTCATGAGTCTCCATCTGTTACATTTTCTGTTCCGTAATTTTATATCTAGCATTAAGCATAATGAACCTTTTCATTTAACAAATAACAAAATGGTTGCAATGCATATTTTAAGAGCAACTTGATCATATTTGTTAGAAGTAATTAGTTGTATTAGCCTCTCTCTGACTAACAACCTATTCTTCATCATAGTCTCGATCATTACTTTTGCCTTTGTAGCCTCTGACTAAAAACTTTTTTTGGTTTATCAGGTATCGAAGCTAGTATGACATGAAGCTGCTTTAATTGTTGAAGGTAAAAAAGAGGAATTGACACATTGAAGATCTTGGATGGTTGTAGTATGGTTTTGGGTGTTTTTTTTTCCTTTTTTTTTGATAAATTTGAACATATGTGTGGATTCATTGAAACATATAATTTGTTTTGAAAATTCTTGTCTTTTATGACAAATATATAAAAAATTGTGTTTTAGGATTTTGATGTTGTTTTTCTTATTTAGTATTGTTATTTATTTTATTATAATATATATAGTTGAAATATGTACTACATAATATATATATATATATATATATATATATATATATATATATATATATATATATATATATTTGTGTGTATATATAGACACCCTTTAGAGAAGGAAATGATTTTTTTTTAAATGTAACTAAATGATGCCTTTAGAGAAGGTTTACAAGAAAGTGTAACTAAAACATATACTTTTAGAGAATGTTTTGATTATGTGTATCTAAAGATGACAATTAGAGAAGGTTGAGGAAAGTGTAACTAGAGAATACCTTTAGAGAAGCTTTACATAAAGCGTCACTAAAACATATATCTTTAGAGAAGCTTTTCCAAAAACCTTCTCTGAAGGTACCTTTTAGTGACGTTTGAAAACCGTCACTGATGCTCAAAAAAGGTCACTAAAAACATACTTTTAGAGAATCTTTTCAAAATAAATCAGTCAACCTTTAGATAAGGTTTGAAAGCGTATCTAAAGCCCAAAAAAGCTTCTCTAAAGGTTAACGTAAATGTACCCTTCGAAAACCTTCCCTAAAACCTTTAACTACCGTTATATAGGGAAGGTTATTGACGAAAGTGAAAAGCTTCTCTAAAACCTTTAGAGAAGTTTTTCAAACTTTTAAATACAAAAGAAAACCTTCTCTGAAGGTCATTTTTCTTGTAGTGTTTGCCTTTGTAAAATACTGTTTTAGATATTTAGCTACTTTTTAAGCATATGGGTGTTCAACCCAATTTTATAAATAATAATTAATGAAAACATTCAAAATATTTTTATTAAATAAATTGGAACAATAAATGTTCATTAGAATAGAATCAATCATGAATATAAATATGAAAAAAATGTTGGCGAGAAAGTATTGACATGATACAATGACAAATTTGTATTTTTTCAAATAATGAATAATAATTGAGTTTTGTTTATCTCACATTGATAAATATATGAAAGGAGGGATATCTTGATATATTATAATGGTATTGATAAATGTACCGCGATAATTTAGTATTTTCAAGTTTTGGTTGATGTAGCATTATAACATTTTTATATCTTATTTGAAATGTGTTATGATTAATATCGGTTTGTTTACGTGCAAATGAATGTATTCGATTATGAAAATGTTAGCAAGGAGAAAAAGTTCAAAACAACAAAAAAAAATCAAATGTGAGAAGATTTACAATCAAATATAGAAAGAGGTTTTCATCTGGTCAAGCGCGAGAGGCCCTCTCGGATAAGGCGGAGGGGTGGGGAAAGCACGGACTACCATCAGAGTTTGCAGACGGAGAGGTGAGGTGAAAAAGATAGGTTCTCTAGAGTTTGGAGACATGGTTAGCAAATTGGAGGGATTATCGCAAATTCTTTTTATCATGTGTGGAGACCCAATCGGTGATCTGGAAGGGGAGTTAATGAGTTTGCCGGAGTGAAACTCCGGTTACCCTTAGAGCATATGACGACGAGTTGTGAAACTCCGACCGATGAAGATTAGTTCACCGTGTCAAAAACTCTTCAAAACTTTGGTCACCAACTCCATTGACGATACTCTTAATTATGAATCGCCTCCATTGTCGTTACCTTCCTATAAGATTGACCGGTGGCTATGAAACGAAACTAAGAAGGAACATTTCGGGTTATTGATTGTAATGAAAGACCTTGAGAAAGAGAGGATAAATAATATATTGATTATGTAACTAATATATTAAGTTTATGAGTTTTTATCTAATTAAAAATTTAGTAAAAAACCCTTTTAATATTAAATTAAATAAATAACATAATTACTAAAATAATTGGCTTATATTGCATCTCACAAATTTAGGGTTCTCATTTGATTAAGCTCTATACATATATACATACATACATACACACACACACATATATAAATATATATATATATATATATATATTATAATCTCCCATCCCCCTTACCCATTGACGGTGAACACCACCCCTTAGAGAAACCCCTTAGAGAAACCTGTCCCCTACCCCATATCACGTGAGAGGTGGGTTCGAATTCGGTTCTCACACCCGATCTCTAGTACTCGCCGTCACCTCAACCCTCGTCTCTACCGTTGACTCCACCTTCACTATTGTGATCCTTACGACCTATGACACAATTGACATTGTCAGCATCTCCCTACCCAGATCTAGAGATGGGATATAGTGATAACCAGGACTTTTATTTATCTTGTTTTAGTTAATTGTTTATGGATTGCTTAGTTTTTGTTAATTGTTAATGGATTGCTTAGTTTTTATAAGGTAAATAAATAACAAGTTGATAGTAAACCATAATTGTTATTTAATTGTATTCAATTATCAAAATATTTCATTTATATATTGATATGTTATAATATGTTTATTCCGTTAAGAATTTTAACTATTTAATATTAACGTTTTTTTTATAAATTATATGCATTATTGGTGTTATGTAAATAATAATATGTGTAATCACTATCATGTAATTAATATTATGTATAATGGTTGTCGTGAGTTTTTTATAAATAATAATTAATGAAAACATTCAAAATACTTTTATTAAATAAATTGGAACAATAAATGTTCATTAGAATAGAATCAATCATAAATATAAATATAAATACAATAAATACAAATATGAAAAAAATGTTGGCTAGAAAGTATTGACATGATACAATGAGAAATTTGTATTTTTTCAAATAATGAATAATAATTGAGTTTTGTTTATCCCACATTGATAAATATATGAATGGAGGGATATCTTGATATATTATAATGGTATTGATAAATGTACCGCGATAATTTAGTATTCTCAAGTTTTGGTTGATGTAGCATTATAACATTTTTATATCTTATTTGAAATGTGTTATGATTAATATCGGTTTGTTTACGTGCAAATGAATGTATTCAATTATGAAAATGTTAGCAAGGAGAAAAAGTTCAAAACAGCAAAAAAAAAAATCAAATGTGAGAAGATTTACAATCAAATATAGAAAGAGGTTTTCATCTCGTCAAGCGCAAGAGGCCCTCTCGGATAAGGCGGAGGGGTGGGGAAAGCACATACTACCATCAGAGAGTTTGCAGACGGAGAGGTGAGGTGAAAAAGATAGGTTCTCTAGAGTTTAGAGACAAGGTTAGCAAATTGGAGGGATTATCGCAAATTCTTTTTATCATGTGTGGAGACCCAATCGCTGATCTGGAAGGGGAGTTAATGAGTTTGCCGGAGTGAAACTCCGGTTACCCTTAGAGCATATGACAACGAGTTGTGAAACTCTGACCGATGAAGATTAGTTCAAAACTCTTCAAAACTCTTCAAAACTCTTCAAAACTCTTCAAAACTCCATTGATGATACTCTTAATTATGAATCACCTCCATTGTCGTTACTTTCCTATAAGATTGACCGGTGGCTATGAAACGAAACTAAGAAGGAACGTTTCGGGTTATTGATTGTAATGAAAGATCTTGAGAAAGAGAGGATAAATAATATATTGATTATGTAACTAATATATTAAGTTTATGAGTTTTTATCTAATTAAAAATTAAGTAAAAACCCCTTTCAATATGAAATTAAATAAATAACATAATTACTAAAATAATTGGCTTATATTGCATCTCACAAATTTAGGGTTCTCATTTGATTAAGCTCTATACATATATACATACATACACACACACACATATATATATATATATATATATATTATAATCTCCCATTCCCCTTACCCATTGACGATGAACACCACCCCTTACCGCATATCACGTGAGAGGTGGGTTCGAATTCGGTTCTCACACCCGATCACTAGTACTCGCCGTCACCTCAACCCTCGCCTCTACCGTTGACTCCACCTTCACTATTGTGATCCTTACGACCTATGACACAATTGACATTGTCTGCATCTCCCTACCCAGATCTAGAAATGGGATATCGTGATAACGAGGACTTTTATTTATCTTGTTTTTGTTAATTGTTAATGGATTGCTTGGTTTTCTAATGACATTTACAATCCTAATGACGTTTTTAGTGACACAATATGATGGTTTTAAAATTACATTACCTATTAATAGAGGGCATTTTCAAACAAATTACCTTTATTTAATGCAACCAAACATTACCTTGACATTAAAAAAATAAAAAACTAGTATTTTTGCAAGGTTTCAATACTCTCTTTAGGTTACGAAAATTTGCCTTTTGTTACGGTCCATTTACTCCCTCAAAATAAATTTCATTTACTTCCTCCAAATAAATGCTACCAAATAAATCTATATAACCAAATGCATCCCAACCATTTTCTACACAACTTGACTTCAACAGTCTTAGTAGTCCTTTGCATCGAACCATGGCTCATGACACGAAAACAACCCTCTTCGGCTTGCTTGCGTTTGCATTTTACTTGATCTACACATCAAATGGTTTTTGCATCAATAGAAGCTGGGATGTTCATATCATCAATGGCATTCCTAGCAGTAGCATTGTAATTAACCCTAAGTCGGGAAATGATGATCTGGGAATCCAAATCTTGCCACCAGGCCAAGCTTTTAGTTGGCATTTTTGCGAGAAGACGGCTGGAAGTACAATATTTAATTCGACATTCTTTTGGAAACCAAGACTAGCAAATTATACTGTTTTTAATGATAGATATCGATATGAGTGCATTAAACAACGTGGTGTAGAAGACTGTTATTGGCTGGTGAGAGAGGATGGATTTTACTTATCCCCATACAACAATCCATTTCCAAAGGATTGGGTGAAAAAGTATGATTGGCCATAACTTGTATTTTATCGTTGATTGAAATATTACCTAATAATAAAATTGTTTGATTTCTTAATTCCTTTTTGTTCTTCGTTTTGTTGCTTGAGTCAACGAATTGTTCAAATAAATTGTATTATACAACCCTATATGAACAAGAACAAAAACCACTAGAATCAACATAAAATTTCACCCGAATTATATTTTGATGTATGACTACTCAATATATTCATATCTTAAAACACAATTTGATAATTACCGATAAATTTGTATGTAGAGATTGTTGTGAACACACAATCTCGAAATTAATGTTTTTTTAGGTTGTCTAACAAAATGCTAACACTTCTAATATAATGAATTTTATGTATATTTTTTTACTAATAAACAATTATGACAAAATATTAGTAACTTTGGTTTTTTAGAATATCTGCATTTTGTCTTTGTAAAATTTCGTTTTACATATTTAGCTACTTTTTAAGCATATGGGTGTTCAACCCAATTGTATCCGATTGATTTGTCAAACAGTCGAAGTACAATGTTCATTTTTAACGGCCTATCCAATCCAATTAGCTTTTGAAAGCTAATTCAATTCGTTCAGATGGAACTATCAATTGGTATAGAGCAGACAAGATCAGAAAATGGATCAAATTAACTAGTATTGAAAATTTTCAAAGTTGTTACAAGTTTCAACTGTCAAGAATCGAATTTTTTTGATTAGTGGTGTTTTTGATTGAAAATTCATTGTATTGTGTTCGTTTTATGTTGTAGAACAAGTTTCATTTGGATTGTATTGTCAAATTCATAGTAGATCGTGTGAATTTGATTAAAATTGTGATGTTTTGTTCGAAAGCTTACAAACACTGTGATTGGATCAAAATTTGATTTCTATTGGATCGAATTTGAATTTAATTTCTACTAGGTAAATACACCGCGCACTGCGCAATGTATACAAATGTTAGGTATGTAAATATGACAAAATTTTTAATTTATGAATTTGTTATATTTGAACTTATCTATTATGTAGCAGTAGAAATAAATGTTGGTCGAATTTAAAAGTAATTAAACTAACAAAATCTATTTTGTGAAATTCAAAAAAATATTGTAAATTAAGCATAGGCATTTGGAGGTTTGTTGTTGAAACTCTTCATAAACAGATTTCGTACTTAGTTGAAAGTGGTCGGTAATTGTATTTGCTTTCAATAATCTCAATTTTTTAGACAATATAGAACATTTTCGCTCAATAGATGACGAAACCTTAGGATCAAGTTCTTCTGCACAAATGCAAGCATTAAGTTTTCCTGTAAAAAAATGTGGATAACAAATTAGACAAATGATAATAGATATGTCATGTACTCGACGATTTCATTATACTTTCTCATCGATTAGAATAATGTCTAAACTAATTGATTCTCCCCCTTTCTTCGTGTTTAGACATTTCCCACATTATACAAATCCGAATTTTTATAGCGTTGTCATCGTGATCATTTTTCAAGTCATTTAGCATATAATACTCCATGACGTTAAAATCAAATAACAAAATAATGGTTCAAGCAATGACAATAGTAAATTTTATGCAACCTTTATATAGAGAAAAACTTAATTCAATTATAAGGTAAATAAATAACAAATTGATAGTAAACGATAATTGTTATTTAATTGTATTCAATTATCAAAATATTTCATTTATATATTGATATGTTATAATAAGTTTATTCCATTAAGAATTTTAACTATTTAATATTAACGTTTTTTTATAAATAATAATATGTATAATCACTATCATGTAATCACTATCATGTATAATGGTTGTCGTGAGTTTTTTATAAATAATAATTAATGAAAACATTCAAAATATTTTTATTAAATAAATTGGAACAATAAATGTTCATTAGAATAGAATCAATCATAAATATAAATATAAATACAATAAATACAAATATGAAAAAAAATGTTGGCTAGAAAGTATTGACATGATACAATGAGAAATTTGTATTTTTTCAAATAATGAATAATAATTGAGTTTTGTTTATCCCACATTGATAAATATATGAATGGAGGGATATCTTGATATATTATAATGGTATTGATAAATGTACCGCGATAATTTAGTATTCTCAGGTTTTGGTTGATGTAGCATTATAACATTTTTATATCTTATTTGAAATGTGTTATGATTAATATCGGTTTGTTTACGTGCAAATGAATGTATTCAATTATGAAAATGTTAGCAAGGAGAAAAAGTTCAAAACAGCAAAAAAAAAAAAAAAAAATCAAATGTGAGAAGATTTACAATCAAATATAGAAAGAGGTTTTCATCTGGTCAAGCGCGAGAGGCCCTCTCGGATAAGGCGGAGGGGTGGGGAAAGCACAGACTACCATCAGAGAGTTTGCAGACGGAGAGGTGAGGTGAAAAAGATAGGTTCTCTAGAGTTTGGAGACAAGGTTAGCAAATTGGAGGGATTATCGCAAATTCTTTTTATCATGTGTGGAGACCCAATCGGTGATCTGGAAGGGGTGTTAATGAGTTTGCCGGAGTGAAACTCCGGTTACCCTTAGAGCATATGACAACGAGTTGTGAAACTCTGACCGATGAAGATTAGTTCACCCTGTCAAAACCCTTCAAAACTCTGGTCACCAACTCCATTGATGATACTCTTAATTATGAATCACCTCCATTGTCGTTACCTTCCTATAAGATTGACCGGTGGCTATGAAACGAAACTAAGAAGGAACGTTTCGGGTTATTGATTGTAATGAAAGATCTTGAGAAAGAGAGGATAAATAATATATTGATTATGTAACTAATATATTATGTTTATGAGTTTTTATCTAATTAAAAATTTAGTAAAAACCCCTTTTAATATTAAATTAAATAAATAACATAATTACTAAAATAATTGGCTTATATTGCATCTCACAAATTTAGGGTTCTCATTTGATTAAGCTCTATACATATATACATACATACACATATATATATATATATAGATATATTATAATCTCCCATCCCCTTTACCCATTGACGATGAACACCACCCCTTAGAGAAACTCAGTCCCCTACCGCATATCACGTGAGAGGTGGGTTCGAATTCGGTTCTCACACCCGATCACTAGTACTCGTCGTCACCTCAACCCTCGCCTCTACCGTTAACTCCACCTTCACTATTGTGATCCTTACGACCTATGACACAATTGACATTGTCAGCATCTCCCTACCCAGATCTAGAAATGGGATATCGTGATAACGAGGACTTTTATTTATCTTGTTTTTGTTAATTGTTAATGGATTGCTTAGTTTTCTAATGACATTTACAATCCTAATGACGTTTTTAGTGACACAATATGATGGTTTTAAAATTACATTACCTATTAATAGAGGGCATTTTCAAACAAATTACCTTTATTTAATGCAACCAAACATTACCTTGACATTAAAAAAATAAAAAACTAGTATTTTTGCAAGGTTTCAATACTCTCTTTAGGTTACGAAAATTTGCCTTTTGTTACGGTCCATTTACTCCCTCAAAATAAATTTCATTTACTTCCTCCAAATAAATGCTACCAAATAAATCTATATAACCAAATGCATCCCAACCATTTTCTACACAACTTGACTTCAACAGTCTTAGTAGTCCTTTGCATCGAACCATGGCTCATGACACGAAAACAACCCTCTTCGGCTTGCTTGAGTTTGCAATTTACTTGATCTACACATCAAATGGTTTTTGCATCAATAGAAGCTGGGATGTTCATATCATCAATGGCATTCCTAGCAGTAGCATTGTAATTAACCCTAAGTCGGGAAATGATGATCTGGGAATCCAAATCTTGCCACCAGGCCAAGCTTTTAGTTGGCATTTTTGCGAGAAGACGGCTGGAAGTACAATATTTAATTCGACATTCTTTTGGAAACCAAGACTAGCAAATTATACTGTTTTTAATGATAGATATCGATATGAGTGCATTAAACAACGTGGTGTAGAAGACTGTTATTGGCTGGTGAGAGAGGATGGATTTTACTTATCCCCATACAACAATCTATTTCCAAAGGATTGGGTGAAAAAGTATGATTGGCCATAACTTGTATTTTATCGTTGATTGAAATATTACCTAATAATAAAATTGTTTGATTTCTTAATTCCTTTTTGTTCTTCGTTTTGTTGCTTGAGTCAACGAATTGTTCAGATAAATTGTATTATACAACCCTATATGAACAAGAACAAAAACCACTAGAATCAACATAAAATTTCACCCGAATTATACTTTGATGTATGACTACTCAATATATTCATATCTTAAAACACAATTTGATAATTACCGATAAATTTGTATGTAGAGATTGTTGTTAACACACAATCTCGAAATTAATGTTTTTTTAGGTTGTCTAACAAAATGCTAACACTTCTAATATAATGAATTTTATGTATATTTTTTTACTAATAAACAATTATGACAAAATATTAGTAACTTTGGTTTTTTAGAATATCTGCATTTTGTCTTTGTAAAATTTCGTTTTAGATATTTAGCTACTTTTTAAGCATATGGGTGTTCAACCCAATTGTATCCGATTGATTTGTCAAACAGTCGAAGTACAATGTTCATTTTTAACGGCCTATCCAATCCAATTAGCTTTTGAAAGCTAATTCAATTCGTTCAGATGGAACTATCAATTGGTATCAGATTAGACAAGATCAGAAAATGGATCAAATTAACTAGTTTTGAAAATTTTCGAAGTTGTTACAAGTTTCAACTGTCAAGAATCGAATTTTTTTGATTAGTGGTGTTTTTGATTGAAAATTCATTGTATTGTGTTCGTTTTATGTTGTAGAACAAGTTTCATTTGGATTGTATTGTCAAATTCATAGTAGATCGTGTGAATTTGATTAAAATTGTGATGATTTGTTCGAAAGTTTACAAACACTGTGATTGGATCAAAATTTGATTTCTATTGGATCGAATTTGAATTTAATTTCTACTAGGTAAATACACCGCGCACTGCGCAGTGTATACAAATGTTAGGTATGTAAATATGACAAAAATTTTAATTTATGAATTTGTTATGTTTGAACTTATCTATTATGTAGCAGTAGAAATAAATGTTGGTCGAATTTAAAAGTAATTAAACTAACAAAATCTATTTTGTGAAATTCAAAAAAATATTGTAAATTAAGCATAGACATTTGGAGGTTTGTTGTTGAAGCTCTTCATAAACAGATTTCGTACTTAGTTGAAAGTGGTCGGTAATTGTATTTGCTCTCAATAATCTCAATTTTTTAGACAATATAGAACATTTTCGCTCAATAGATGACGAAACCTTAGGATCAAGTTCTTCTGCACAGATGCAAGCATTAAGTTTTCCTATAAAAAATGTGGATAACAACTTAGACAAATGATAATAGATATGTCATGTACTCGACGATTTCATTATACTTTCTCATCGATTAGAATAATGTCTAAACTAATTGATTCTCCCCCTTTCTTCGTGTTTAGACATTTCCCACTTTATACAAATCCGAATTTTGATAGCGTTGTCATCGTGATCATTTTCCAAGTCATTTAGCAAATAATACTCCATGACGTTAAAATCAAATAACAAAATAATGGTTCAAGCAATGGCAATAGTAAATTTTATGCAACCTTTATATAGAGAAAAACTAAATTCAATTATAAGGTAAATAAATAACAAATTGATAGTAAACCATAATTGTTATTTAATTGTATTCAATTATCAAAATATTTCATTTATATATTGATATGTTATAATAAGTTTATTCCATTAAGAATTTTAACTATTTAATATTAACGTTGTAACGACCCCCGTCCTGAGTGATTTAGGACAGTTTCCGTTACACACACATATATATATAGATATATATGTATCTATTCACATAAACCCAAAAGAACCTCATTTACAGAAAGAGGTTGGAAAAGTACAGAGCATGCTAAGTAAATATATATACATTACAAAAATACAATTCCAAAAGCTTAACATAACTATTAATTATAACCAAAAGATATAGCGTCACTAGGCAGGATTATCCCAAAAAGTCACTTGTGTCGCTCACGTCACCTTGCCCCCATCCCGATTCTACATCAAGTACCTGCCGTGCAAAGAAAACACATGGTTGAGCGACATTGCTCAGTGAACGGATAATATATATAAAAAGAAAAATAGTAATCCAAAGAATAAATTAATAAGATTAGGTACAATGAAAAATGAATTAACCATTTAAATCAACTTGGTTAGAATTATATACATTCAATGAATCAATAAACCGAAATCATGGTGATCCGAATATAACTCGAAAACAACTACAAATCCGAATCAACGGATGTCAAAATCAATGTCTCAAATCATATAAGTTCTTAATTCCGTGCAACAAAGACACGTTGTCCGATGGTCGGCCAAACCAATCGGACGGTTGGAATTTAGGGGTACGGGCACACACCGCTTAAGTCCCACCGTGGATTTAACCACAGCCTCAAGTTCTGGAACTAAATCTAGGATCGATCCATACGCCCTCGGGTAGCCTGTTCCGTAAAGGCCGGGTACAAAGTACCATTCGTTGAAGACGCCATAGTCTTTGTAGTCACTATGATAGCATCCCAGACAAAGGTGCCCCAAAGTCCGGTGTTCGGAAAAAACAAAGTCCAAACCATGAAATTCAATTTCATTAAATCAAAGCATAACCCAAAAAGAGTTTCTAATTTCTCAACATATTTTGATTTCGGAAATTCACATAAAAGTTCAAGTAATGAGCAATTGGATTAAGACATATAAACTCATATCCGATAGAAGTTCGTTATCCGGCAAAATCCATAAAAGGAATCACAAACGGATCAAAAAGCATGTTATATAATCAAAACACAACAACCAAAAGCAAAATTGATCAAGAGTTGAAAACAATTCCGGATAACCAATTCACATACCCACTTTTGTGGATATTTGGATTTATATTGAATCTTGTGGATGAAATGACCACATCAATTGGTCATTTCCGTATCAAAGAAGATTGAATCCGTACCTGAGAAGGTCCCTTTCCTATCTTTATAGTCTCCTGCAAATCAACATGAATTTTTTGAATTATCGGTAACGGAATTTGGAATTCTATGCTCACACAAGTCACAAGGGTCCTAAAATTACCTACGAACCTCCTAAAGTACTAACAATATCCTTAAGACACTTTAAACAAGGTAAACATGAATTTACATGCCATTTAGAACACTAGATTTTATTTTCAAAGAAGAACACATTCTGGAAAATTAACAGGTTTCTGATATCTAAAGTTTCTGACTTTTCCTCCCATTTAGAAGCCAAAACAGTAGTTACCATCAAAATGAAAGTTGTTATATGATCTCTTAGGAATCTAGTCGTTTTGGATTCATCTCATTTGGATAAACTATCTATTTTCTATGAATTTTACAAAAACAACATGTTGATCCCGAGTACAGTGTGACCAGTCTCAAAAACACACTGTTTTGGGACATTTAAAGTCAGAATTTGATCTTGAGGTAAACTACAAAGTTGTTCTAGACACTCTAAGAATTCCAAAGATATATCATACACCTCATTTGAATCAACCAATTATTTTATACGAATTTTTGAACTCACTGGACAGAAACTGTTAAGACATGCAGTTCTCATTGAAGCATTTCAACAAACACTTGGAGGACACAACTACAATTTAGAGTTCAAAACTACATCCATGGTTCTAATTACCAATCCTTGAACATTTTGCACCCATATAACATAGATTAAAAAGATACAACAACATGCAAAACCCAATTTCAAGATAAAAGACCCAAATCAAAACATAACTTCAATTTGTGAAAGATTTTAGCTAAACTAAAAGAATCCATCCACTTAAAACAACCTAATTACTAAAACAAAGAGAAATACACATACTTAGTATGTGTTCTAACATAAAAACCAAAAATTGAAGGTAACAAAGCATTACCTTAGTGTTTTTGACTTCAAAACTTCAAAATTACACTTGAACTTCTACCAATCTTCTAACAATTTGATGATTTCTCCAGTTCTCTCTCTAGTTCTTTCTTTCTCTCTCTCTACACGTATCTAACTTGAAGAACAAAATAACATTTGATTTTTTTTTATTATTATAAATACAAGGTTTTAAGATTGTTTAATTTGGTCCCCTCAACTTCTACAAATTCCAAAATCTATCCTAGTCATACATTTTCTTAATTCTCAAGTTTTATATAAGTTTTTAAATTACTTGATTTTGCCCTTCAACATGGTTATTCTTAATCTAGAGTCTAAGGTACAACTAAGTAATGCATAAGGTACAACTTAAATAGGCACACAATTATATATAATTCGGATGACGGATTTTTGGAGTATTATAACTTCCCCCCCTTAAAAAGATTTCGTCCCCGAAATCTAGTTACGGATTTAAAAGACTTACTTTATAGAAAGATCTCGGGATATTCATGTCGCATAAAATCTTCCGTCTCCCATGTCGCTTCACGCTCCGTATGATTCTTCCACAACACTTTGACATACGAAATTATCTTTCTACGCCTCCCCCTATCCTCTCGGTCTAAAATCTTTTTCGGTTCTTCTCGATAGGAGATATCCGCGTGTAGGGGGTGATAGTGATATCCACGTGTAGGGGGTGATAGTGATATCCGCGTAATGCAGATACGTGAAAAACATCATGCACATGGGATAACTGAGGGGGCAGCGCTAACCGATATGCGACTTGACCGATCCTTTCCAAGACTTCGAATGGACCGATATACCGAGGGCTCAGCTTGCCTTTTAATTCCGTATCGACGAGTACCACGAGTCGGTGAAACTTTGAGGAATACGTGGTCACCCGGTCGAAATTCGAGGTGCCGACGATGTTTATCAGCATAACTCTTCTGACGGGATTGTGCTTCCTTCATTTTCTGTCGGGCTACCTCGATCTTTTCAGTCGTAACTTGGATAAGCTCAGGACCTTCAATCACTTTTTCTCCAACTTCGTTCCAACAAGTTGGCGATCTGCATTTTCGGCCGTACAATGCTTCATAGGGAGTCATGCCAATACTTGATTGCCAACTGTTGTTATAAGAGAATTCAATAAGAAAGAGATAATCATCCCAACAACCATTCCATTCCAAAGCACAGGCTCGGAGCATGTCTTCTAGTGTCTGTATGGTGCGTTCAGACTGACCGTCTGTCTAGGGATGAAAAGCAGTACTAAAATTTAATCGAGTACCCCAGGCTTTTTGTAGACCTTCCTAGAATCGAGAAGTGAAACGCGGGTCTCTATCAGAAGTTATAGAAACTGGCGTGCCATGAAGTTGAATAATATCACGTTGGAAGAGATCGGTCAGTTTAGATATAGACCAAGTCTGACGAATAGGAAGAAAATGGGTTGATTTCGTCAAACGGTCGACAATCACCCAAATAGAGTCATGATTAGAAGATGTTATGGGCAACCCGACTACGAAATCCATTGTGATATGTTCCCATTTCCATACTGGAATTTCAAGAGATTGAAGGAGTCCACTAGAGCGTTGATGCTCGATTTTGACTCGCTGACAAGTTAAACAACGTGAAACATGTTCTGCGATGTCTCGCTTCATACCGTTCCACCAGAAAGTTTGTTTCAGATCTCTGTACATTTTGGTCGTACCCGGATGAATAGAGAAAGGGGAGTCATGAGCTTCTATCAAGACAACTTCTTTTAACTCATTGTCGTTTGGGACACAGAGCCGATCACGAAACCATAGAATGCCATCGTCATTAATTTGAAATTCAGAATTTGTTCCATTCTGAATTTGATCATGAATGGTCCAGATTTCACCATCATTCTGTTGGGCGGCTTTTATCCGTGATATAAGAGTCAGCTCTACTATCAAACTAGATAAAAAACTTTGATCATTATGCGGATAGATTTCCAAACCGTACCGATCAATCTCTATAGCCAACTGTGTGGGAACTAATAAAGAAGAGATTTGTCCAACAACTTTTCGACTGAGTGCATCTGCGACTTCATTTGCTTTGCCCGGATGATACTGAATCCGGACGTCATAGTCCTTAAGAAGCTCAAGCCATCGCTGTTGGCGCATGTTTAGCTCCTTCTGAGTAAAGATATACTTCAGACTTTTATGGTCTGTAAATACTTCACATGTCTCGCCATACAGATAGTGGCGCCATATTTTGAGAGCAAAGATGACCGCAGCCAACTCTAAATCATGAGTCGGATAATTTACCTCGTAGGGTTTCAACTGTCGTGAGGCGTATGCGATCACTCTGCCATGTTGCATTAACACACAACCCAAACCTTGCTTTGAGGCGTCACTGTATATCTGGAAACCGCCGGTGTCTGTTGGTAAAACAAGAATCGGTGCAGTAACCAAGCGATGTTTCAGTTCTTCAAAACTGGCTTCTTGATATGAGCCCCACTCAAACTTAACACCTTTTCGTAGTAATCGAGTCATAGGTAGAGCTATTTTAGAAAATCCCTCGACAAAACGTCGGTAATAGCCCGCGAGACCTAGAAAACCACGGACCTCAGATATATTTGTCGGTCTTGGCCACTTTGTGACAGCTTCAATTTTAGTAGGGTCTACTGTCACACCCTCAACAGATATAACGTGACCCAAAAATGTCACATATTCAAGCCAGAATTCGCACTTGGAGAACTTAGCATAAAGTTGTTTCTGTCTGAGCGTCTCTAATGCTATACGAAGGTGGTGTTCATGATCTTCATGGGATTAGAATAGATTAGAATATCATCGATGAAAACAATGATAAACTCATCCAGATAGTCCTTAAAGACACGATTCATAAGATCCATGAAAACCGCTGGAGCATTTGTAAGACCGAATGGCATAACTATGAACTCATAGTGACCATAACGTGTTCTAAAAGCGGTTTTAGAGATATCACAAACACGTATTCTAAGTTGATGATATCCTGAGCGAAGGTCAATTTTTGAAAAGTATCTTGCCCCTTGTAGCTGATCGAACAAATCGTCAATCCTGGGTAATGGATACTTATTTCAGATTGTAACACGGTTTAGTTCGCGGTAATCTATACAGAGCCGCATGGAACCGTCTTTCTTTTTGACAAACAAAACAGGGGCTCCCCAGGGAGAGACACTGGGACGAATAAAACCCTTGTTTAGAAGTTCTTCAATTTGAGCCTTCAACTCTTTCATTTCAGTAGGGGTCATACGATAGGGAGCTTTAGAAATTGGTGTGGCCCCTGGGATTAATTCGATAGAGAACTCGACCTCTCTTACCGGTGGAATACCCGGTAAATTATCTGGAAAGACATCTGAAAAATCCTTGACAATAGGAATAGAATCAAGGGAAAGCTGTACCTGATCTGGATCTTGTAGAGATGCAAGAAATCCCTCGCAACTTTGCCACATGAATTGCTCAACTTTTATGGATGATATAACTCGGGTTCCCTCTTTCGGAGGTACACCCTGAAAAATGAGCTCGAGATGGCTGACGTCTCCGAATATAACTTGCTTCGACTCACAATCAATAGTAGCTCTGTGTCGAGCTAACCAATCCATGCCCAGAATTAAATCAAAGTGCGATAACTTCATAGGGAGTAAAGTTACCTCTCGAATACAGTTCTCGATCATCAATGGGCAGTTTTCAAATTTTGAGACAATGCATATAGAATTACCCATCGGGGTTGAAATCTTGATAGGGAAGTCAGTTGACTGCTCATAGAGCTTAAGATGTGACTCCAGATGCTCAGAAGCAATGGAGTGTGAAGCCCCAGTATCAAACAATACATATACAGATTTGTCAGCTAAAGTTAGGATACCCGAAACCATACCAGTCGTGGACTTGTCACCGGATATCGCAAACACACGCCTGCTGGTAGTAGGTTGTTTTCCCTTGTCTTTTGAGTTGTCAAACCGACCCTTCTTACAGTCTCTGCCCAGGTGTCCTTGCTCATGACAATTGTAACACGCTCCTGTCATTTTTAAACATGGTCCGGGACGATGCCAGTTGTTGCACTTATTACATTTGACACGATTGCCCGTAAGAAATTTATTTTCATTGACTACCAATTCTGAAGTTCGAGATTTGGAATTATTAGATCCCTTTAGACTTCCACTGCTCGATTTAGATCGCATCGAACGCAGATTACTAGAACCTTTTTGCGAACTTTCAGAACCTCGCTTCTTTGAGTCAAGTTGACGAGTTATACGCTCTTCACGTGCTCTGTCGATGTTTTTGGCTACATCGGCAGCCTGCGAGACATTGTCGAAACTTGAATTGATTAGCTTGTCTTTGTACTTGTAGTTTAATGACCACTTGAATTTATCAATCTGGTGAGCTGCAGTACCCTCGGTAACTCCTGCAAATCGAGCCAATCTGAGAAATCGAGCTAGATAGTCGGCAATAGATTCATCGTCACGTTGTTGGATGTTAGAATTCTCGCGTAAATACGCTTCTTTATCAGTTCGAGTAAAATACTGATTATAGAAGAACTCCTTGAATTGATCCCAAGAGAAGTCTCGGACACTAGGGTTTGATTGTCTACAAGAATCCCACCAGTTGTGAGCGTCATTTTCGAATTTGTATGGTGCAAGTCTAACCTTGAACTAATCATGACAGTCAATTGCATCAAAGATTTTCCCTATATGCCTGATCCAATTTTCTGCTTCTACTGCCTCAGACGCAGAAGTAAAAACATGAGGTTTCTGCTTGTTGAAACGTTCCAGCCACACATGGGCTTCTGTAGTTGGGTTATGTGATCTGGATCCTGGATTTGCATTACTAGGACCAGTTTGTAACGTTGGTCCAGGAGATTGATGAGAATCATGAGCAGCTTTGCGCATAGCCTCCACTGCCTGCGCAATAAAATCAGGCATCATACCTGACATAGCTTGGTGGACTGCCGCTGTGATGCTCGGGTCCACTCGATCCCCTGTTAGAGAAGGATCTGGTTGACTACCCGGATCTCACTTTTCGGGGTCTACCACGTCTCGACATACTATAGGAACAAATATACGGATTAAGAATTGAATATCAAATAGATAGGAAAACAACAATTAGGAATAGAACTAACCAATCTAGACAAGTCCTACACTACCCATTCCTATTTCTACCCATTCCTCACAGGTCAAGCCTATAACGGACTACAAGACAAAACCTAGGCTCTGATAACAAAACTGTAACGACCCCCGTCCTGAGTGATTTAGGACAGTTTCCGTTACACACACACATATATATATAGATATATATGTATCTATTCACATAAACCCAAAAGAACCTCATTTACAGAAAGAGGTTGGAAAAGTACAGAGCATGCTAAGTAAATATATACATTACAAAAATACAATTCCAAAAGCTTAGCATAACTATTAATTATAACCAAAAGATATAGCGTCACTAGGAAGGATTATCCCAAAAAGTCACTTGTGTCGCTCACGTCACCTTGCCCCCATCCCGATTCTACATCAAGTACCTGCCGTGCAAAGAAAACACACGGCTGAGCGACATTGCTCAGTGAACGGATAATATATATAAAAAGAAAAATAGTAATCCAAAGATTAAATTAATAAGATTAGGTACAATGAAAAATGAATTAACCATTTAAATCAACTTGGTTGGAATTATATACATTCAATGAATCAATAAACCGAAATCATGGTGATCCGAATATAACTCGAAAACAACTACAAATCCGAATCAACGGATGTCAAAATCAATGTCTCAAATCATATAAGTTCTTAATTCCGTGCAACAAAGACACGTTGTCCGATGGTCGGCCAAACCAATCGGACGGTTGGAATTTAGGGGTACGGGCACACACCGCCTAAGTCCCACCGTGGATTTAACCACGGCCTCAAGTTCTGGAACTAAATCTAGGATCGATCCATACGCCCTCGGGTAGCCTGTTCCGTAAAGGCCGGGTACAAAGTACCATTCGTTGAAGACGCCATAGTCTTTGTAGTCACTATGGTAGCATCCCAGACAAAGGTGCCCCAAAGTCCGGTGTTCGGAAAAAACAAAGTCCAAACCATGAAATTCAATTTCATTAAATCAAAGCATAACCCAAAAAGAGTTTCTAATTTCTCAACATATTTTGATTTCGGAAATTCACATAAAAGTTCAAGTAATGAGCAATTGGATTAAGACATATAAACTCATATCAGATAGAAGTTCGTTATCCGGCAAAATCCATAAAAGGAATCACAAACGGATCAAAAAGCATGTTATATAATCAAAACACAACAACCAAAAGCAAAATTGATCAAGAGTTGAAAACAATTCCGGATAACCAATTCACATACCCACTTTTGTGGATATTTGGATTCATATTGAATCTTGTGGATGAAATGACCACATCAATTGGTCATTCCCGTATCAAAGAAGATTGAATCCGTACCTGAGATGGTCCTTTTCCTATCTTTATAGTCTCCTGCAAATCAACATGAATTCTTTGAATTATCGGTAACGGAATTTGGAATTCTATGCTCACACAAGTCACAAGGGTCCTAAAATTACCTACGAACCTCCTAAAGTACTAACAATATCCTTAAGACACTTTAAACAAGGTAAACATGAATTTACATGCCATTTAGAACACTAGATTTTATTTTCAAAGAAGAACACATTCTGGAAAATTAACAGGTTTCTGATACCTAAAGTTTCTGACTTTTCCTCCCATTTAGAAGCCAAAACAGTAGTTACCATCAAAATGAAAGTTGTTATATGATCTCTTAGGAATCTAGTCGTTTTGGATTCATATCATTTGGATAAACTATATATTTTCTATGAATTTTACAATAACAACATGTTGATCCCGAGTACAGTGTGACCAGTCTCAAAAATACACTGTTTTGGGACATTTAAAGTCAGAATTTGATCTTGAGGTAAACTACAAAGTTGTTCTAGACACTCTAAGAATTCCAACGATATATCATACACCTCATTTGCATCAACCAATTATTTTATACGAATTTTTGAACTCACTGGACAGAAACTGTTAAGACATGCAGTTCTCATTGAAGCATTTCAACAAACACTTGGAGGACACAACTACAATTTAGAGTTCAAAACTACATCCATGGTTCTAACTACCAATCCTTGAACATTTTGCACCCATATAACATAGATTAAAAAGATACAACAACATGCAAAACCCAATTTCAAGATTAAAGACCCAAATCAAAACATAACTTCAATTTGTGAAAGATTTTAGCTAAACTAAAAGAATCCATCCACTTAAAACAACCTAATTACTAAGACAAAGAGAAATACACATACTTAGTATGTGTTCTAACATAAAAACCAAAAATTGAAGGTAACAAAGGATTACCTTAGTGTTTTTGACTTCAAAACTTCAAAATTACACTTGAACTTGTACCAATCTTCTAACAATTTGATGATTTCTCCAGTTCTCTCTCTAGTTCTTTCTTTCTCTCTCTCTCTACACGTATCTAACTTGAAGAACAAAATAACATTTGATTTTTTTTTATTATTATAAATACAAGGTTTTAAGATTGTTTAATTTGGTCCCCTCAACTTCTACAAATTCCAAAATCTATCCTAGTCATACATTTTCTTAATTCTCAAGTTTTATATAAGTTTTTAAATTACTTGATTTTGCCCTTCAACATGGTTATACTTAATCTAGAGTCTAAGGTACAACTAAGTAATGCATAAGGTACAACTTAAATAGGCACACAATTATATATAATTCGGATGACGGATTTTTGGGGTATTATAAACGTTTTTTTTATAAATAATATGCAATATTGATGTTATGTAAATAATAATATGTGTAATCACTATCATGTAATTAATATTATGTATAATGGTTGTCGTGAGTTTTTTATAAATAATAATTAATGAAAACATTCAAAATATTTTTATTAAATAAATTGGAACAATAAATGTTCATTAGAATAGAATCAATCATGAATATAAATATAAATACAATAAATATAAATATGAAAAAAATGTTGGCTAGAAAGTATTGACATGATACAATGAGAAACTTGTATTTTTTCAAATAATGAATAATAATTGAGTTTTGTTTATCCCACATTGATAAATATATGAAATGAGGGATATCTTGATATATTATAATGGTATTGATAAATGTACCGCGATAATTTAGTATTCTCAAGTTTTGGTTGATGTAGCATTATAACATTTTTATATCTTATTTGAAATGTGTTATGATTAATATCGGTTTGTTTACGTGCAAATGAATGTATTCAATTATGAAAATGTTAGCAAGGAGAAAAAGTTCAAAACAACAAAAAAAAAATCAAATGTGAGAAGATTTACAATCAAATATAGAAAGAGGTTTTCATCTGGTCAAGCGCGAGAGGCCCTCTCGGATAAGGCGGAGGGGTGGGGAAAGCACGGACTACCATCAGAGTTTGCAGACGAAGAGGTGAGGTGAAAAAGATAGGTGCTCTAGAGTTTGGAGACATTGTTAGCAAATTGGAGGGATTATTGCAAATTCTTTTTATCATGTGTGGAGACCCAATCGGTGATCTGGAAGGGGAGTTAATGAGTTTGCCGGAGTGAAACTCCGGTTACCCTTAGAGCATATGACGACGAGTTGTGAAACTCCGACCGATGAAGATTAGTTCACCCTGTCAAAAACTCTTCAAAACTTTGGTCACCAACTCCATTGACGATACTCTTAATTATGAATCGCCTCCATTGTCGTTACCTTCCTATAAGATTGATCGGTGGCTATGAAACGAAACTAAGAAGGAACGTTTCGGGTTATTGATTGTAATGAAAGACCTTGAGAAAGAGAGGATAAATAATATATTGATTATGTAACTAATATATTAAGTTTATGAGTTTTTATCTAATTAAAAATTTAGTAAAAAACCCTTTTAATATTAAATTAAATAAATAACATAATTACTAAAATAGTTGGCTTATATTGCATCTCACAAATTTAGGGTTCTCATTTGATTAAGCTCTATACATATATACATACATACATACATACATATATATATATATATATATTATAATCTCCCATCCCCCTTACCCATTGACGGTGAACACCACCCCTTAGAGAAACCCAGTCCCCTACCCATATCACGTGAGAGGTGGGTTCGAATTCGGTTCTCACACCCGATCACTAGTACTCGCCGTCACCTCAACCCTCGCCTCTACCGTTGACTCCACCTTCACTATTGTGATCCTGACGACCTATGACACAATTGACATTGTCAGCATCTCCCTACCCAGATCTAGAAATGGGATATCGTGATAACGAGGACTTTTATTTATCTTGTTTTTGTTAATTGTTAATGGATTGCTTGGTTTTCTAATGACATTTACAATCCTAATGACGTTTTTAGTGACACAATATGATGGTTTTAAAATTACATTACCTATTAATAGAGGGCATTTTCAAACAAATTACCTTTATTTAATGCAACCAAACATTACCTTGACGTTACAAAAATAAAAAACTAGTATTTTTGCAAGGTTTCAATACTCTCTTTAGGTTACGAAAATTTGCCTTTTGTTACGGTCCATTTACTCCCTCAAAATAAATTTCATTTACTTCCTCCAAATAAATGCTACGAAATAAATCTATATAACCAAATGCATCCCAACCATTTTCTACACAACTTGACTTCAACAGTCTTAGTAGTCCTTTGCATCGAACCATGGCTCATGACACAAAAACAACCCTCTTCGGCTTGTTTGCGTTTGCAATTTACTTGATCTACACATCAAATGGTTTTTGCATCAATAGAAGCTGGGATGTTCATATCATCAATGGCATTCCTAGCAGTAGCATTGTAATTAACCCTAAGTCAGGAAATGATGATCTGGGAATGCAAATCTTGCAACCGGGCCAAGCTTTTAGTTGGCATTTTTGCGAGAAGACGGCTGGAAGTACAATATTTAATTCGACATTCTTTTGGAAACCAAGACTAGCAAATTATACTATTTTTAATAATGATAGATATCGATATGAGTGCATTAAACAACGTGGTGTAGAAGACTGTGGTGTAGAAGACTGTTATTGGATGGTGAGAGAGGATGGATTTTACTTATCCCCATACAACAATCCATTTCCAAAGGATTGGGTGAAAAAGTATGATTGGCCATAACTTGTATTTTATCGTTGATTGAAATATTACCTAATAATAAAATTGTTTGATTTCTTAATTCCTTCCTGTTCTTCGTTTTGCTTTGCTGCTTGAGTCAACGTATTGTTCAAATAAATTGTATTATACAACCCTATATGAACAAGAACAAAAACCACTAGAATCAACATAAAATTTCACCCGAATTATATTTTGATGTATGACTACTAATATATTCATATCTTAAAACACAATTTGATAATTTCCGATAAATTTGTATGTAGAGATTGTTGTTAACACACAATCTCGAAATTAATGTTTTTTTAGGTTGTCTAACAAAATGCTAACACTTCTAATATAATGAATTTTATGTATATTTTTTTACTAATAAACAAATATGACAAAATATTAGTAACTTTGGTTTTTTAGAATATCTGCATTTTGTTTTTGTAAAATTTCGTTTTAGATATTTAGCTACTTTTTAAGCATATGGGTGTTCAACCCAATTGTATCCGATTGATTTGTCAAACAGTCGAGTCGAATACAGTACAATGTTCATTTTTAACAGCTTTTGAAAGCTAATTCAATTCGTTCAGATGGAACTATCAATTGGTATCAGAGCAGACAAGATCAGAAAATGGATCAAATTAACTACTTTTGAAAATTTTCAAAGTTGTTACAAGTTTCAACTGTCAAGAATCGAATTTTTTTTTATTAGTGGTGTTTTTGATTGAAAATTCATTGTATTGTGTTCGTTTTATGTTGTAGAACAAGTTTCATTTGGATTGTATTGTCAAATTCATAGTAGATCGTGTGAATTTGATTAAAATTGTGATGTTTTGTTCGAAAGTTTACAAACACTGTGATTGGATCAAAATTTGATTTCTATTGGATCGAATTTGAATTTAATTTCTACTAGGTAAATACACCGCGCACTGCGCAGTGTATACAAATGTTAAGTATGTAAATATGACAAAATTTTTAATTTATGAATTTGTTATATTTGAACTTATCTATTATGTAGCACTAGAAATAAATGTTGGTCGAATTTAAAAGTAATTAAACTAACAAAATCTATTTTGTGAAATTCAAAAAAATATTGTAAATTAAGCATAGACATTTGGAGGTTTGTTGTTGAAGCTCTTCATAAACAGATTTCGTACTTTCGTACTTTATATAGAGAGAAACTAAATTCAATTATAAGGTAAATAAATAACAAATTGATAGTAAACCATAACTGTTATTTAATTGTATTCAATTATCAAAATATTTCATTTATATATTGATATGTTATAATAAGTTTATTCCATTAAGAATTTTAACTATTTAATATTAACGTTTTTTATAAATAATATGCAATATTGGTGTTATGTAAATAATAATATGTGTAATCACTATCATGTAATTAATATTATGTATAATGGTTGTCGTGAGTTTTTTATAAATAATAATTAGTGAAAACATTCAAAATATTTTTATTAAATAAATTAGAACAATAAATGTTCATTAGAATAGAAACAATAATGAATATAAATATAAATACAATAAATATAAATATGAAAAAAAATGTTGGCTAGAAAGTATTGACATAATACAATGAGAAATTTGTATTTTCTCAAATAATGAATAATAATTGAGTTTTGTTTGTCCCACATTGATAAATATATGAAAGGAGGGATATCTTGATATATTATAATGGTATTGATAAATGTACCGCGATAATTTAGTATTCTCATGTTTTGGTTGATGTAGCATTATAACATTTTTATATCTTGTTATTGTAATTTTGTTTAGATCATTTATGTTGACTTTTGTAAGTTTTCTTTGTTTCTTGTTTGACCTATAAATAGGTCTTCCTTGCTTTTGTTATAATGTAAGCCTCATTTTGTAAACATTCAAAGAGAATCCTTAGAGAGAGTAAACCTTGTAACCCTTTCACTTGTGACATTAATACACTTGTGATTTCCCCATGAATTTCATTGTTCTTGATTGTTTTGTGTACGTGAGTTGAGTGGACTATATCATTTGGTATCAGAGCAAACAAGAAGAAGCAGATTCGATCAGATTTGAAGTTTTTTTTAAAAAATTTTTGGCGGACTTGATATTTCACTGTTTGATCTTGATTTTTTGTGTTTTTGCACAATTAAATCAAGAAATTGATTTGATTGTGAACGTTTTATCATAAGGATCAACATTTGTTCAAATCACATAGTCAAATTCGCACTCTAGATTGATCAATTTGATCAAATTGTTAGGTTCGTGAATAGTGAAGTCGAACACTTTAAATTGATTGAAACACTGTAATTTTTGGTTTCTTTTGAAAATTCAGTGTTGTAATCTTGATCAGGTTGTTATCGTGGACTAACTGTGTGTTTTCCAGAATCAAAAATCAAGTTTTACTTGATTTTTGATCGATCAGGTGAAGAACTCGCGAACTCGCAAAGGAAACCTAAGAACGCGCTAGATCCATAAAACGCGCAAGTTCTTCCCAAGAACACGCAGATTTCGTGAAACGCGCACGTTCATCGCTAGAACGCGCAAGTTGAAGATTCGGTCTAAAACGCGCTAGTCGAAGTTAGCGAGTTTCCATAACGCGCTAATCGAAGTTAGCGAGTTTCCATAACGCGCTAGTCAAAGTCAGCGAGTTCCGTACATTTGCGAGTTTGCTTGCGAGTTTGTTAAAACGCGCAAGTATTCATCTGCGAGTTTTGTCTGCGAGTTTGTCTGCGAGTTTGCTAAACGCGCTAGTAAGCATCTGTGAGTTTGCCAAACGCACACGGTTCAGCTAGCGAGTTTCTTCGAAACAATATTCTGCGAGTTTCCTCGGTCTGCGAGTTTTCTCGAAACAGTGGTGTGCGAGTTTTGGCGGTCTGCGAGTTTAGTCCATTGCTTCAAATTTAATCAGTATTGAATTTTACACACCGAGTGTAATCTGCACTTCTTGAACGATCGGTTCAAATCACATTTCAGTGACAATCATGTCTAGAGATCTACTGAGCATGGGTTTGAAATCCAAACCACCGGTACTTCAAGCTGATGAATACCCACAGTGGAGGATAAGGATGATCAATTTCTTAAATAATCAAGATAAGAAATTGATGGATTCAATTCTTAATGGTCCACATTTTCCACATGTGACAGTTGCAAGAATTCCAGCTACTGATAATAGCCCTGAAATTCCCGAAAGGATTGTAGCTAGAGATCCTATTCAATACAGTGGCACTGATAGAGAGTTAGTGGAAAGAGATGCAATTGCTTTGACATATCTGATAATGGCCATCCCTAATGATATCTTCAATCGTGTTGACAGCCGGGAAACTGCAAAGGATATTTGGGATGAGCTAGAAAAATAGTTCATAGGATCAGCAAAATCCATCAAGACTAAAAGGAATCAGAGTATCAATGCTTATGAAGGATTCAAGGCAAAAGAAGGAGAATCTCTGAGGGAAGCGTATGATCGTTACGACATCATTTTAAATGATTTGAGAAGGAATGGAGTTCAAAAGTATGAATCTGAAATAAACTTCAAGTTTATCAAGAATCTTCAGCCAGAGTGGGATGTCTACACTATTCAAATGCAGATAAATAAAGACGTGGATGAAGAAAAGATGAATGATCTATTCTGTGCTTTAAACCAACATGAAGACAAGATAAAGGAACAGGCTTTTGTGAACAAAGAGTTTCTACAGTTAAAGGACAAACAAAAGAAGGTAGAAGATTCTTTGGCTTTAATTGTTCAGGACAAGGGAAAGAAAGTTAAGTCAAGTTCTGGTTCGGGAAAGAGTTTGAAAAAGAAAGCACTGATCACAAGCATGATTGACAGTTCAGACAACTTAGAGAATGATGCTCCAGATGATTCTGATGATGATGAATTGAAAGAATTTGAAGAGAAGCTTGCACTTCTGACTCAAAGATTTCATAAAAGGTTTGGTCGGAAGAAGTTTTACAACAAGCCAAAGTTTGATTCCTACAAGTACAGCAAGCATAAAGACAGATATGAAGAAAGAAAAGAGAGAGAGAATCCTTAGAGAGAGAAAACCTTGTAACCCTTTCACTTGTGACATTAATACACTTGTGATTTCCCCATGAATTTCATTGTTCTTGATTGTTTTGTGTACGTGATTTGGACTATATTAAAGAAAGAGAGAAAATGATTGATTTAAAAGAAAAAAACTATTCAGTCATGTGAGAAAGAGATTAAGTTGAAAGAAAAAAAGATTGTAAATCTCAAAAGCCAATTGAAGACAACTGAACAACAAACATCTGAGCTGAGAGATGAATCAGTTGAGCTTCACCTCAAGTTTAAGGCTTTTGAAGAGAAAATATCTGCTTTGGAGACACAAAATACAGAATTGATAAAAAGCTTCCAAGCAGAGAAAGAAAAATCAAAACTGGAGACATCTTCCATTCAACAGATGTCTGATTTTTCAAAGAAAGCTAACCAAGAGAAAAAGGATCTTGAATTGAGATGTTCAAAACTTTCTAAGCAAGTGTCAGACATCGAAAAGATTGTAATAACTGAAAGAGACACTTTTGTGAAAGAAAGACAAGTTCTTGAAGCTAAAATAACTGAACTTCCCACACAGATTTCTACTTTACAAGACTTGCTCGAAAAAGAAAGACAAATTTTCAAAGAACATAAAAAGTCTTATGAGATTGAAAAGAAAAATGCCGAAAAGAGAAATACTGGGATTTTCAATGAGATTTCTGATAAAACCAAGAACTTGGAAAAAGATTTTGAGCTTGAACGTCAACATTTTGAATCTGAAATATCAAAGCTCACATCCAAATTAACTGCTCTATCATCAGATTATCAAAAAGAACAGAAGGCCAAATCTGATTTGAAACAAAAGTTTGACACACTTTCAGATGAAAGAAACCTTTTAACTAAAAAGATAAATGACTTAGAAGCTGCAAACATTGAATTGTCTGATAAAGTAACAGCTGATGTGATTAGCCAATCACCTGTTGATCATTCAACAGAATCAGTTTGTTCTTTCAAAACAGCTTGAAGTTCTATTCATGATAAAAATGTTTTCAAAAAGAACAGTGTCAAACCTAAAATTGTCAAATCAAGTAAGATTCGACCATCAAATCTGTTTTATGACAAATTTGTTGATGGTTCAGCGAGCTATTATGTAAAATCTCTTGGAAAGAAATCTAAGAAAAATCAGATGGTCTGAAGAGTAAAAGATTCTGATGAAGAGAAGAAGAATGACAGATCATTCAAATCCACAACAACTGCCAAACAGAACAGTAAGCGTAAAGGTAAATCTTTTGGTAATTCTGATATATATTACTCGACTAATCATCTGATCAGGATTGTTCAAAGGAAAATCTTCTGTTCTTACTGTGGAGAGAATGACTTCGTTCAGAGAGAAACTACTCATAACTGGTACGGTTCTTATAGAATAACTTCTCAGAATTCTGGATTTAAAAAATATAAGTCTAATGAGAAGTGGATTATTAAATCTAACATACCAGGACCTAAATACCAGTGGGTACCAAAGCCTGTTAAATCTGTTCCCCAGGTACCACAGGTATAGGGGGAGCAAGATGTTTGACTTCTAGACAAAATATTCTAGGACTCGTACTTCAAAGTACAAGTTTATGGCTCTTGAATAATTCAGTTCAAGACCCGCACTTCAAAGTTAAAAGACTGTGGCTTCTGATCACATGACAGATCAGGACCCGTTCTTTCATGTTCAAATATGGATATTCTGCAAATATCCAGGGGGAGCTTACATGACCTAAATCATTTTATCATGATTTGAGGGGGAGCTTAAAGGTAAATATCTTCTGATCTAGATCTCTGATTGTTTGGAAGAAGAACAACTTTCGAACATGAAAAACGTTTTCTGAAATGTTCAAACCACTTCTATTCTCAAAAGATTTCATGAATTAAGAAGTGTGACTTTAAATGTTTTTCATCAATTGAGCGTTAATGTTTAACTGACCGTGTGTTTTCAAAGATCAATACTTGCGTATTATCTTGTCTATATACTGTAAAATATTCACACACATCGGTTCAGTACTTCATTTTAATTTGTTATTACCATGTCTCATAATGAACCAATTTTTCGATGGTAATACCCTCGTTTGCTTTCACTGTTGTTGAGCATCAATCATCATTTTCAAATTTGTGCTTTCATTGCTAACTTGTTTATATTTGTTCATATAAACAAACTATCAATTTCTTTGATACCCTAACCATTTTATTTGATCTGATTGATACATTGTCAGATTCTCAAAACAATTCTCTTGATTTCATTTCATTCATTTAATATCCTTGTTTTTAGAGATCTTCATTGTTCAATTGCTCAAATCTCATGAGCATACATTTTGACAATGTTATCATACATTTTGTGCTTAACCGTTCAAAATAAACTGTTGAACAACCATTCTTTTTAGGACAAAATTACATGGGATTCGTGTGAGAACTTAAACAGAACTTCCATGGATTCACGTAAACCAGTGTTTCCTACCCTGGAAGTTATCCTTGAGTGATTGAGGGGTGAGGGGTCAAAAATCAAAGAGTTGGGGAGATAACTCATCCGGTTGAGTTTTTCTCATTGTGTGGAGCGGTAAAATGGAAATGAGAGTTTGGTTAGAAGTGAGCATAAATTTAAAAAGAAAGAGGGTGTGAGAACAGAGTTAAAAGAATATCAAAACTCTGCACCAACCACTTTCTGAGCCGGACAGCCACATATTCTGAATGGTTCACATTCTTTGGTAACCATCATTGAAACAGGCAGTGAGCCCATGCCAACTCTTTCAATTACCCCACCAACCACTCATTTCTTTCCCGACAAAGAAATGTTTCAATTTTTTCTTGGGGACGCAGCACATCTGCTATCTGATCTTCACTCGGAAGATTTAGATATTGAAAAAGAAGGAAAGTTGCCCCACCTTCGTACCTCTTTCATGCACATTGAGTCCGTGTAATATCTGTTACTGTCTCAATAGTTTATACAATTTGAGCCTTATGAAACACAATCATTATGCTAAATTCTTTCATACACAAGCACGAGCACACAGAAAATTTGTTTTTCTGTCAGAACATTCATAGATAAACTTTGTGTTTTTCAATGATTGAATGGAAGTCCTGGGGAGTCATCATCAAACCAACTCCTTATATTGTACATTCGTTGTACACAGTAACTTCGTGTTACTGACAGGCACTTCTAACTGTTTCATTTGTTGAATCAGGGTTACAACGTACATTATATCTGGATTTGAAAAGATTCAGGTATATACAGTTCATGATTCAGCTATTTAGATCAAAGGACAGAAAATTTCAAATGTATCTCAAAGGGGGAGAATATCTGTAAAAGGGGGAGATTCAAAGAAAGTGCTGAAATTGTGAAAGTTTTGATGATTATGGTGCTCACAATCATCAAAAAGGGGAGATATCTACAAAGATCAATTTCAAAGTCATAAAGAAAGATGAAAGCTTGTTTGGATCAAGAAGATTCTAAAGAATTCTGAAAGTTCAAGAAGAGATCATTCTGAAAGTTCAAGAAGAGATAATTCTGAAAGTTCAAGAAGAGATAATTCTGAAAGTTCAAGACAATTCAGATGCTTACTATGTTTCAGAAACAGATTCTGAAGATGATTTCTGAAGAAAGATGATTCGAGAAAGTTTGTTTTTCTGAAGAATGATCAGAGATTACAGAGATGAAGATACAGTTTTCAAAGGTTCCTCAAAGTTCCAAAGTTTTTCAAAGTTTTCAAAGATTTGTTCAAGACTTGTTGACTCTACAAAGATGCAATGTGAAAGACTTTTCAAGATTCTTCATAGACTGAAAGACTGAAGATTGTTAAACCTTCAAAGTTAAAGAATCCGGTTCACAATTCTAACAAGAAAGACTCGGAGCATATCATTTTAATTCCACGTATTATAGTGGATGGAAAGGAAATAGTGCCTGAGATACCAAGAAAAGAAGCTGAACAAGATGGACTGAAAGATCAGAATTCAGAGCTTCTTAAGCAAATTCAGGAGTTGAAATTTAAATTGTCAAATTCTGATAAAACTCCTGTTTGTACAAAATGTACTGATCATGCTAAATCCGATTGTCCAGGTATCATCAGTGCTAAAGAGAACGAGATAAGAGAGAAAGAGAAAGACATAAGAGAGAAAGAGAAATACATAAGAGAAGAAAGAGGAGAGAAAAGAAGAAAAGAAAGAAGAGAAAGAGAAGTTTGATAAGTGTTTTAATTGTGGAAAGCCCGGTCACTTTATCAAAGACTGCCCAGAAAAGCGTGTCAAGAATTACGAGTATTACAAGAAAAAGGCTCAATTGGCGAAAGCAATGGAAAAAGGCACAACTTTAAAGGTAGAAGATGAGATATGGCTTGGATATTCTGATGATGAAGAGACTGAGGTTGCTAAAGTGAATCTGACTCAAGTCCATTACAACTTAATGGCACATCTGAATGATGAGTCAGATTCTAAGGTAAATTCTGATTCTAATCATTCTGATAATTCTGAATCTTTTAATGATAATGATGAAGTAATGAACTTGATGTCCCAGCTTAATCTGATGAACTCTAAGTTTTTGAAATTAAAAGACAATTTCAAACAACAAAGGAGTACAATACAAGGACATCAAGATCAGGCTTACATCTACAAAACATTGGCTGATGAAAAAGAAGAAGAGAAAAATGTTCTGAAATTGGATATAATTAAACTTCAAACAAAGATTTCTGAACAGCAAAAAGAAATCATGACTTTAAAAGATAAGAATCTTGATCTAACACTTCAGTATGAAATTGTTTTGAAAGATAGGACGGAAGCTTACACGAAGATCAAGGAATTGGAAGATCTAAATTACAAAAGAGGTCAAACGGAACAGACTCTTAAAATTCTAACCAACAATCAGAAAGACACTCGGTTCTATAAAGCAAAACCAGAATTAGGTGTCTCGGATGTGGATGTGTTGAAAAAGGCACCCGAAAATCTTTATAATTTTAAAAAGTCGGGTGATGAACCAATTGTTTTAATTCCACACATCATAGACACATTTGTAAAACCTGAGACTCCTGAGCCTGAATTTCCTAAGACAGAAAAGGAAGAGACAGTGGAAGAAAAGACAGAAATTGAAACTGAATCAGAAACTCGGTATTTTAAATCTGTTAAAATTTCATATGATGAACTGAATACTTCTTACGAAAGTAACAAGGATTCGTTTGTAGAATATGAAAATATCTTTAAAGAAAAACCTGAGTCTTCAAGATCTAATTCAAATTCTGACAATTCTGAAATTGTTTTGACCTGCTCAATCTTAGAAGATAAAAATGAAAGTGTCATTTCTGATAAGTCTAATTCCGTTTATACTTCTAAATTTTCTGATCTTGAATATCAACAAGCCTTGGATAAAATTGAAGTTTTACAAAGGCAAATCTCTCATCTCTACATCATGATTGTTGAATTGGAAGATGCAAATGAAAATTTTGGGATGGAACTAGACTCAAGCTTTAATCAAAATGAATCTTTGCAAAAAGAAATCAGAAGTTTAGAATCTCAAATTTTCAATTTATCAAAAGGAAAAAAGGTTATTGTTGATAAAAATATTCCAATTTATGTGATTAAATGTGAGTCTTCATCTGAATCTGAACAAGCAAAAGTTAAAGGTGAATGTTCTTATTCTGTATCATCTGTTAACATTTCTAAATCTGTTTCTATTTCAGATGAAACTGTGAAGAAAGACTGTTTGGAGAAAAAGAAGACTGTAGTGGAAAAGACTGTGAATGAAATAGATAAATGTCAATGCAGTAGAGTAGATAATGCTTGTTCTTCTGTCAAACAACGAAATTTCAATAAAACGAATATCTTTTCCCGAAAAGAGTTGTTGACGCAAGCTACTACTAGATTGCAATGTTCATATTGTCTTAGTAGTTCATTCTCTTGGAAACAAAAGTCTTCAAAGAAAAATAAACATATCCAATTTAAGAACATAAAATCTCTTAATCATTTTAAAGCCAACAATGCTGAGATTTATTCTTTAAAGAAGAAAAATAATGATTTTCATGTTAATAAACTTGCTGATGTGAAATTTGTGTGGAAGTGGATTCCAAAAGTTAAACTGAACACACAAACTCCACCAAACAGACCAAGATTTGAATGGAGAATTAAAGGGTCATCAGCAAATTTAAATACTGTTAAGAGTACTGACAATAAAGGACCCATATTCATGTGGGTACCAAAAGTTAAGTGATTCTTGGTTTCAGGCGTGTCATGTGTGGATCATTGATTCTGGAGCTTCAAGACACATGACAGCGCATAAACACCTGTTGTTCGACTACATAGATCATTACGCAGGTACAGTAAATTTTGGAAATGAGATGAAAGGCTATGTCAGAGGTTACGGGACTATAAAGAACAGTATGATCACAATATCAAAGGTTCTGTATGTGGAAGGCTTGGCTTACAATCTGTTCTCCATAAGCCAATTTGCAGAAAAGAAATGCATGATAGAATTTGATGTTGATTATTGTTACATCAAGGATCAGAGTGGAGCAGAACTCATTAAAGCCGGAAGAATGGGATTGTTATATGGTGTTCACTTTCCAACACTGAAAGCTTCAAAGTCAGTATGTCTAATCTCTAAGACATCAACAGAAGAAAGTTGGTTGTGGCATCGAAGACTTTCTCATCAACATTTTCGTGATTTAAACAAGCTGAGGACACAACAGTTAGTGATTGGACTTCCTGAATTAAAGATTGAACAAGATTCCCTTTGTTCAGCTTGTGCAAAAGGAAAGATGAAGAGAAGTTCACACAAACTAAAGATGTTATCCAACTGCAACAAATGTCTGGAGCTAATTCACATGGACTTGTGTGGACCAATGAGTACTCAATCCATCAACGGAAAGAAATACATATTAGTGATGGTGGATGAATACTCTCGGTATACCTGGCTTGAGTTTCTACGAAAGAAATCTGAAGCTCCTGATCTAATCATCAAGTTTATCAAGAAGATTCAAGTTCTGCTGCAAAGCCCTGTAAAGCAACTGAGGAGTGATAATGGAACAGAATTCAAGAATGCTACTTTGCAAACATTTCTAGAATCTGTTAGCATATCACACAATTTTTCTACCGTGATGACACCTCAACAAAATGGGGCCGTTGAGCGCAAAAATAGAACTTTGGTAGAGGCTGCACGGACAATGTTGGCATATTCAGAACTACCAATGTTTCTATGGAATGAGGCTGTAGCAACTGCATGCTTCACACAAAACAGGACTATTATCAATAAACGCTTTAATAAAACTTCTTATGAATTGATTAATGGTCGTAAGCCTACTGTTAAATTTCTTCGTGTGTTTGGATGCAGGTGCTATGTTCTTAATGATCGAGAGAACTTATCCAAGTTTCAACCAAAAGCTGATGAGGGGATATTCATTGGGTATTCTCTCCAATCCAAAGCATACAGAGTCTACAATACTCGTACAAAGATGGTGATCGAAAGTGCAAATGTAATTTTTGATGAAAGCAAGACAAGGACTTCTGAACAAAGCAGTTCAGAACTCGGATCTAAAGAAAAAGACAAAGCTTCTACTTTATCAAGAGTAGAACCTGTTCAAAAACAGACTGAGACATCTAACTCTTTCACTGATTCAGATTTAGATTTACTGTTCTATGATGCTTTTGATGGTTTTCGGAACATATAAAGTCAAAATGATATACCTATCACTGATACATCTACTACCACTGCAGATATATCAGGACCCTCTGAAGAAAATGGAGAAGCTTCTACATCTCAAGCACAAGAAGTTTCAGACAACACAACTTCAACAAATAATGAAGATGTTTCATCTATACCTGAAGAAAATGTGTTGGAAACTCCCACTGCAGAAGCTGTTCCATTGCAAAACATATCAAGTCCAATTGTATCTAATTCAGAAGAAACAGAAATTCAAGTGATTTCAACTTCTGAAGAACCAGCAAGACAAGATGAGTTTGATTCTTCTAACAATCAAACAGAAGTTGATGTTTTACCAAGCTCACACAGATGGACAATGAATCATCCTCCAGAAAACATTATTGGTGATCCATCTGCTAGAGTGACTACCAGATCTGCTTTTCCACCAGCAACTGCAAACTTCTGCATGTTTTCAACTTTTCTGAGCAGCATTGAACCAAAGAAGCCATCAGAAGCGTTAAAAGATCCAGATTGGATAAAGGCAATGCAGGATGAGCTGAATGAGTTCAAAAGAAATCAAGTATGGCGATTGATACTGTTAAGACACAGTCTCATTGGATTCAAGATCATCCAAACTGAAGATCCCAATCTGAAGCTAAAGCCGGAACGTCGACTCTCGATATAAAAGTCTATGTCTATTTGTAATAAATGTCAATGTAATTGTTTTAGTTTACTTAGATTTAATATCTAAGTTATAATATTGTAATAGTTAGATAAAGTTAACTAAGTTTGTTTCTAAGTAACTTTCTAGTTTGTTAGATATTATCTAGTATAATATCTAGATTTTAATCTAGATATTATGTTTAGGTAGTGTGTTGAACACACTAGTTTTTGTCAAGTGTATCTCTCTACTCTCACAAGATCAGATAAGAACAGACACAAACAAACACACACATCAAGGTGTAAAAGAGAGAAAAACATAGAGAACACATCAAGAACTTAATCGATCAACCTTGTAATCGTTTGATATATTCAATACAGGTTGGTAATCGTTATTGTGTTGTTGTTTCTATAAAACTTGATAGTAGTAGTATTGTTAAAGGACCGACAATTGGTATCAGAGCCTGATTAAGATCAAAACAAGTTTTATAAAAGAAAAACGTCTCTGTGTTCTTCAAGAAAAATTGATTTCGAGTGTTAGAGTGTTTTAGGTGTTAGAATCGACCAGGGTGTGATCGAAATACATGCTAGATTGAGTTGTATGTGATTAATTTCAGTATTAAGCTTAAATCGAGTATCAATTTGTGATTTTTTGTGAGTGAACTGTCGAGTGAAGTAAGTCACCGTGCGATCAAAATAATCTTCAAAAAGTGTATTTTAGTGAGATCGAGTGCTCATAATCTGTTCTAGAAGTGTTTCTAGACATAAGGGTAGTGTTTGTTATTGCTAATCGTTACAGGAATAGATTTTAGACAAATTTTCGAAGTTCAGGACGAATAAAGCGCAAAGCAGAGGAAGAACGAAACGCAAAGTCTCACTTTGCGCGTCCCAAAGCAATCGCAAAGCTCACTTTGCGCGTCCCAAAGCAAACGCAAAGCCTACTTTGCGCTTCTCAAAGGAAACGCAAACCCCACTTCTCGGTTCAAACCTCAGACCCGCAAACCTCAATCTTGCGCGTCCAACTAGACCCGCAAACCTCAATCTTGCGCTTCCCACTAGACCCGTAAACCTCCATTTGCGCGTCCCAATAGACCCGCAAACTTCCATTTGCGTTCCGAACTTGAAACGCAAACCTTCTCAATCGCAAAGCTCCAATCCAGACTTAGAATATATTTCTGAGAATTTTTCGACCCCATGCTAAGTCTGCCTAGGGGAACAAAATTTCTTGTGTGATCTAATTTTATTTGGATTAACGATCATATCTGTCAAGTTTTCTCTTATTCAATACAGGATGACATCCAAAGAAGCTCTCGCAATAGGAACCGACACCAAGCCACCAGTTCTCTTTCGAGGGGAATACGAACAGTGGAAGGATAGGTTTCTAAACTTCATTGAAAGACAGGATTTGGGTAATTTCATTATACAATCCCTAGAAGAAGGCCTAATGGAAACACAGTATAGGGAGCCAGCAGCAGGAACTCAAGAAGTAAGAGTTGCACTTTCTTATAGAGATCTAAGAGGTGATGCTAAGCTAAGAGCAAAAGGCGACAGGTTAGCCAAGTCATACATTCTACAAGGGATTACAAATGAAATCTATGTAAAGATTGACAGCTACAAAGCCTCAGCCAAACAAATGTGGGATCAACTAGAGAAAATGATGCTGGGTTCAAAGATTGGGAACCAACTGAAAATCTCTAACTGCCTGCACAGTTTTGAAGAATTCAAAGGCAGAACTGGAGAAACTCTAGAAGGAACATATGATAGGTTTGTGACATTGCTAAACGAATTGAGCAAGAACAAGGTCAACAAATCTGAAATCGAGCTGAATATCAAATTCCTGAGTATTCTACAACCAGAATGGAAAAGTTTTGCCAGGCAGATGAGGCAGATAAAAGACCTGAATGATATTCCACTTCATGAGGTGTATGAAACCCTCCGACAAAATGAAGATGAGGTGGATGAAATTCTAGCAGAAAAGAGAAAAGGAAAGACAGTTGAAGACACAGTCGCTCTTGTTGTGAAGAAGAAGAACAAGAACAAGACAATTGTGTATGAATCAGAAGAAGTTGAAGTTGATGTTGTCTTTGACTCGGATGTGTATGAATCAGAAGAAGAAGTTGAAGACGATTGTGTATGAATCAGAAGAAGAACAAGACGATTGTGTGATCTAATTTTATTTGGATTAACGATCATATCTGTCAAGTTTTCTCTTATTCAATACAGGATGACATCCAAAGAAGCTCTCGCAATAGGAACCGACACCAAGCCACCAGTTCTATTTCGAGGGGAATACGAACAGTGGAAGGATAGGTTTGTAAACTTCATTGAAAGACAGGATTTGGGTAATTTCATTATACAATCCCTAGAAGAAGGCCTAATGGAAACACAGTATAGGGAGCCAGCAGCAGGAACTCAAGAAGTAAGAGTTGCACTTTCTTATAGAGATCTAACAGGTGATGCTAAGCTAAGAGCAAAAGGCGACAGGTTAGCCAAGTCATACATTCTACAAGGGATTACAAATGAAATCTATGTAAAGATTGACAGCTACAAAGCCTCAGCCAAACAAATGTGGGATCAACTAGAGAAAATGATGCTGGGTTCAAAGATTGGGAACCAACTGAAAATCTCTAACTGCCTGCACACAGTTTTGAAGAATTCAAAGGCAGAACTGGACAAACTCTAGAATGAACATATGATAGGTTTGTGACATTGCTAAACGAATTGAGCAAGAACAAGGTCAACAAATCTCAAATCGAGCTGAATATCAAATTCCTGAGTATTCTACAACCAGAATGGAAAAGTTTTGCCAGGCAGATGAGGCAGATAAAAGACCTGAATGATATTCCACTTCATGAGGTGTATGAAACCCTCCGACAAAATGAAGATGAGGTGGATGAAATTCTAGCAGAAAAGAGAAAAAGAAAGACAGTTGAAGACACAGTCGCTCTTGTTGTGAAGAAGAAGAACAAGAACAAGACGATTGTGTATGAATCAGAAGAAGTTGAAGCTGATGTTGTCTTTGACTCGGATGTGTATGAATCAGAAGAAGAAGTTGAAGACGATTGTGTATGAATCAGAAGAAGAACAAGACGATTGTGTGATCTAATTTTATTTGGATTAACGATCATATCTGTCAAGTTTTCTCTTATTCAATACAGGATGACATCCAAAGAAGCTCTCGCAATAGGAACCGACACCAAGCCACCAGTTCTCTTTCGAGTGGAATACGAACAGTGGAAGGATAGGTTTCTAAACTTCATTGAAAGACAGGATTTGGGTAATTTCATTATACAATCCCTAGAAGAAGGCCTAATGGAAACACAGTATAGGGAGCCAGCAGCAGGAACTCAAGAAGTAAGAGTTGCACTTTCTTATAGAGATCTAACAGGTGATGCTAAGCTAAGAGCAAAAGGCGACAGGTTAGCCAAGTCATACATTCTACAAGGGATTACAAATGAAATCTATGTAAAGTTTGACAGCTATAAAGCCTCAGCCAAACAAATGTGGGATCAACTAGAGAAAATGATGCTGGGTTCAAAGATTGGGAACCAACTGAAAATCTCTAACTGCCTGCACAGTTTTGAAGAATTCAAAGGCAGAACTGGACAAACTCTAGAATGAACATATGATAGGTTTGTGACATTGCTAAACGAATTGAGCAAGAACAAGGTCAACAAATCTCAAATCGAGCTGAATATCAAATTCCTGAGTATTCTACAACCAGAATGGAAAAGTTTTGCCAGGCAGATGAGGCAGATAAAAGACCTGAATGATATTCCACTTCATGAGGTGTATGAAACCCTCCGACAAAATGAAGATGAGGTGGATGAAATTCTAGCAGAAAAGAGAAAAGGAAAGACAGTTGAAAACACAGTCGCTCTTGTTGTGAAGAAGAAGAACAAGAACAAGACGATTGTGTATGAATCAGAAGAAGTTGAAGCTGATGTTGTCTTTGACTCGGATGTGTATGAATCAGAAGAAGAAGTTGAAGACGATTGTGTATGAATCAGAAGAAGAACAAGACGATTGTGTGATCTAATTTTATTTGGATTAACGATCATATCTGTCAAGTTTTCTCTTATTCAATACAGGATGACATCCAAAGAAGCTCTCGCAATAGGAACCGACACCAAGCCACCAGTTCTCTTTCGAGGGGAATACGAACAGTGGAAGGATAGGTTTCTAAACTTCATTGAAAGACAGGATTTGGGTAATTTCATTATACAATCCCTAGAAGAAGGCCTAATGTAAACACAGTATAGGGAGCCAGCAGCAGGAACTCAAGAAGTAAGAGTTGCACTTTCTTATAGAGATCTAACAGGTGATGCTAAGCTAAGAGCAAAAGGCGACAGGTTAGCCAAGTCATACATTCTACAAGGGATTACAAATGAAATCTATGTAAAGATTGACAGCTACAAAGCCTCAGCCAAACAAATGTGGGATCAACTAGAGAAAATGATGCTGGGTTCAAAGATTGGGAACCAACTGAAAATCTCTAACTGCCTGCACAGTTTTGAAGAATTCAAAGGCAGAACTGGAGAAACTCTAGAAGGAACATATGATAGGTTTGTGACATTGCTAAACGAATTGAGCAAGAACAAGGTCAACAAATCTCAAATCGAGCTGAATATCAAATTCCTGAGTATTCTACAACCAGAATGGAAAAGTTTTGCCAGGCAGATGAGGCAGATAAAAGACCTGAATGATATTCCACTTCATGAGGTGTATGAAACCCTCCAACAAAATGAAGATAAGGTGGATGAAATTCTAGCAGAAAAAAGAAAAGGAAAGATAGTTGAAGACACAGTCGCTCTTGTTGTGAAGAAGAAGAAGAAGAACAAGACGATTGTGTATGAATCAGAAGAAGTTGAAGCTGATGTTGTCTTTGACTCGGATGAAAATGAACAAATGCAGCAAGCAATGAAGTTTCTAACAAATGCATTTCAGAAAAAGTTCTACAGGAATCCAACGTCAAACAGTCAGAGGTACTCTTCTGGACCCAACAACTATGCTCACAAGGAAAGAATTGAAGGAAGCAGATATGAAGGAAATAGGTATGAAGGGAAAAGATTTGAAGGGAAAAGATTTGAAGGGAAGAGATTTGAAGGGAAGAAACAAGAGGAGAAGAAATCTGATGAGAGAATATATCAGACAGAAGGAAACAGATTGGAAGAGAAGAAACCGGAAGAAAGGAAGTACAAAGCTGAAGGATCAAGTCATCCAGGACCACCCATGTGCTACAAATGTGGCAAAACCGGTCACTTTGCCAAGGATTGCCGAATATCAAAGGTTAGAAACTCCGACTTCTACAAGAATAAGATGCTTCTTGCAAAGCAACAGGAGGCAGGCAAGGCGCTGATGGCTGAAGATGAATACTGGCTGGATCACTCAGATGAAGAAGAAGATGAAGAAGAAAAGGATGAAGCCGTCAATATGTGCTTGATGGGCAAAATCTAATCAGATACTGAAGCTGATTCAGAAATGAAGAAGAGGAGGTATGTGATTTATCGTATAAAGATTTAATGAATAAAATGCATGCTATGGTTTTAAAACAAGAAGAGTTAGAATCTAATCTTAAGCGAGAAAATGGTGTTATTATTAATAAAAACCAATTGATACAAAAACTTAGCGATGAACTTGCTGAGAAGAAAGTATTAGTTGAGGTTTTACATACAAACGCTGACACCAACGCAAAAGAACAGACTATAATTCTAAAAGAGAATAGTGAGCTCAAGTCTAAATTGACAAAAAGTGAGATTGATTTTTATAAGCTTTTTGATATGCATTCTTTATGTATTAAAGAAAACAAGACTTTAATTGCTAAATTAGATGATTTGGAAAAGAAGCTATACTCATTAGGCCAAAGTGAGCAAACCATTCATCTTAACAAACCGAAAAAGAATAAAGAAAATTGGGGAATCGGTTATGTGAAACCTCAATGTCTTAAAAAGGGTATAAGAGAAGTGCCCGCACTTTATGACTATACCTCTATGCTTGTTTCTCACCGAATCGCCTCATTTAAAGTTTTTAATACTAAACTATCAGAAGAGGATAAAGCCAATGAATTTGAAAAACGGATGAAGTCAACTAAAGTTCACGCTCCATTTTATTATGCGAAGTTGAATAATAGTTATGACTTTCCAAATGATGAGAAGAAATCTCTTTCAACTGACTACTTTCAAAGTTATTCTGAAAAAGAGATGGAGGCGAAGCCTGTTATGGTAAAATTTATGTCCCTTCTCTCGTGTTAGAAAGTAAAATTTCTGAACTCGAGACCTCTTTATCAGATGAAAGACTTATGATTGAGATTCAACAAAAGGTTTTTTCAACTGTTATGAAAAATGTTGTTTTTACAAAGGCTTTTACTTCTAATGACATGTTTGGTTCATCAAACAAAGAGTTTAATTTTCTTAATTCTGACGGTGGTTTAGATGGTTGTTTTGAAAAAAATTGATTTTAATGCGAAACTTCCTAACCATGCATCTTTTGTTAAGAAAACTTCAAGAAAAACCAGTTTGCCTGTGTTTAGTGCAAAATCAACGAAAGCTTTCGTTGATAAATCAGTCTCTGTGAACGCTAAGAGTGCTAAAGGTAAGAAAATATCTCAGCATTCACAGAAACCAACCACTACTGGTAATTCTAAGAAGAAGCATTCAGTTGTTGCTCAAAGGTCTAACTCACCAGTTTTACATGTTTCAGATATGAGCAAGTCAAGACCTGAAGCCCATTCTCAATGGCAACCAAAACGGAAGCTTGACAAGGCCGTTTTATCGTCTAGTAGTGTTAATTGTAATAAGACTTCGCTTACTAAAGATGTTGTGATTGCTGAAATTGCTGTTTTGAATCCAAAACTTGTTGTTTCTCGTAAACAATATACAATGAAGCAATTATTTCAGTTATCTTTATCTGCTGGAAAGTCCTCTATCTATAATAAACATGTTTCTATTACTTGTCAAGATTCTGGAGATTGGTTTGGAAATTACCATGTGCATTCATCTTATACCAACTCTCATGCTTTTCGAAAGAACAAAGGATCCAATTTGAAATGGATACCAAAATCTTGTGCTAACACAGCAGGACCCAAATTCCAATGGATACCTAAGGCTAAATCTGTGTTGCAGGCACACAAAGCTTAAAGAGAAAGCGACTTTTGATTATGTACAGATTAGGACTCGTTCTTCAATGTCAAAAATAGGTTTTTGGATAATGCAGTTCAAAACCCGAACATCAAAGTCGAAATAGGCTTTTGAACAAATCAGTTCAAGACCCACACTTCGAGAATCAGAGTGTAAATTCCAATGTTGTCATACGAAAATCTAAATTATGTTATTTTCTCTTATGCAGACTTGTTATACATGGTTCTTGGACAGCGGATGTTCCAAGCACATGACAGGGCAAAAAGAGATACTGTCCAATTTCAAAGACAAATTTTGTGGAACAGTAAGATTTGGCAACGACCAATTTTCTACAATCATGGGATACGGTGATGTACAATAGAGCAATGTCACTATCAAGAAGGTGAGCTATGTTGAAGGCTTACGACACAACTTGTTCAGTATAGGCCAGTTCTGTGACAAAGACTTAGAGGTCAACTTCAAAGCCAAAAGATGTTCCGTTCGCAATGAAGAAGGCGAAGAACTTTTGGTCGGTAAACGAGAATCAGACCTCTACACAATCAATTTATCAGATGTCCAGACTGACAAGAAAGTTTGTCTACTATCGAAAGCTTCGATGCAACAAAGTTGGTTATGGCATCGACGTCTTTCTCACCTCAACTTTCGGTACATCAACAATCTGGTCAGTGGAAAGCTCGTCAAAGGACTTCCAGAGCTGAAATACGAAAGAGAACATCTATGTGCAGCCTGTGAAAAGGGCAAGATGAAGAGGGCACCTCATAAACCGAAGCCTGAACCAAGTACCAATGCTCCGATAGAGTTATTGCATATGGACTTATGCGGTCCGATGTTAACTCAAAGTCTAGGCGGAAAGAAGTACATACTCGTGATCGTGGACGATTACTCGCGGTACACATGGGTCAAGTTTCTACGTTCAAAGGATGAGACACCTGATGTTCTCATTACATTCCTGAAGACGACCCAGGTGAATCTGTAGAAACCGGTCAAGTTTCTACGAACAGATAACGGCACAGAGTTCAAAAACAACAAAGTTGAAGAATATCTCGAATCTGTCGGGATTTCACATCAATACTCTGCTGCTCGTACGCCTCAACAAAATGGAGTGGTTGAAAGAAGAAATCGAACGCTAGTCGAGGCTGCTCGTACTATGCTAAGTCATTCGGACTTACCTCTATTTTTGTGGGCAGAAGCTGTTTCGACCGCGTGCTACACACAGAATCGATCCATGGTACATCGAAGGTTCAAGAAGACTCCTTATGCGTTAATCAACAACCGAACACCGACAATCAAATATTTCCATATATTTGGGTGTAAGTGTTTCGTGCTAAACGATAGGGAGAATCTCAATAAGTTCAGTGCTAAGGCGGACGAAGGAATCTTCATTGGTTATTCCTCGACATCAACTGCATATCGTGTCTATCTGAAGAAGTCAAAGACGGTGATTGAAAGCATCAATATCACCTTTGATGAAGAAATGGCTTCCGAACAACAACGTTCAGAACCCGTTATAACCGGAGTACTAGCTTCTGGGCAACTCAGTCCAGAACCTGCGTCTCAACAGAATAAATCAGATGAAGCATCAACTTCAACTAACCACTTATCTGATTTAGATTTATTATTTGAATTATTTTATGATGAATTTCTTGGATCTAATGTAAAGAAATCTGTTGTGGTTGACAGGATGGAAGACTCAACAACTACTCATCCAACCAGTTCAGATGTTCCTATTGAATCAAACGCCCCGATTCAACAAGAAATTACAATTCAAATGCCGACTCCAACAGTTGAAGAAGTGACAATTGATAAAGAGACAGAAGTAGCTGAAACAGTAGGAGATTCTGTACAGATCAATCTACAGCCAGATCAAGCTGTACCTGCTGAGCCTTCTGAACCTGCCACTTCAACTGAAATCATCAATCCTCCTGCACAAACAGAAGAAGGTACAAGTGGATTCGTAGATGACACAACAGACATACAATCATCTAATCCACTGCCTCATGAACATAAATGGACCAAAGAGCACCCGCTAAGCCAGATTATTGGCGATCCATCAAAATCGGTGCAAACTAGGTCAGCATCAATGAACATGTGCATGCATGACTCCTTTCTGAGCAAGTTTGAGCCAACACGCGTATCAGAGGCACTTGCTGATCCAGAATGGGTGATCTCTATGCAAGAAGAGCTAAATCAGTTCGATGCACTTCAAGTCTGGAGACTCGTACCAAAGCCTAAAGGTAAAACCATTATAGGTACGAAATGGGTTTTCAAGATAAAGAAAGACGAAGATGGTACCGTTATCCGAAACAAGACAAGACTAGTAGCCAAAGGATACATACAAGAGGAAGGAATAGACTATGACGAAACATATGCTCCTGTGGCACGATTAGAGGCAATCAGAATGTTTCTAGCCTACGCAGCCCACAAGAACTTCACAGTCTTTCAAATGGACGTGAAGACAGCATTCCTGAATGGAATTCTGAAGGAGGAAGTCTACGTCTCTCAGCCAGAAGGTTTTGTCAATCATGAGAAGCCGAATCACGTATACATTCTCGACAAAGCACTCTACGGTCTGAAACAAGCACCTCGAGCCTGGTATGATGTCCTTTCCACTTTTCTAGTCAAGTCTGGGTTTTCAAAAGGTACGGTGGATACCACTTTGTTTATTAAAAAGGAAAAAGGCGATATCATTTTAATTCAAATCTATGTAGATGATATTATCTTTGGTTCTACTAATACTAAGTACTGTAAGAATTTCGCAAACCTTATGGTGTCTAGATTTCAGATGAACATGATGGGAGAGATGAATTTCTTTCTCGGATTGCAAGTCAAACAGTTTTCTACGGGTATATTTATCAATCAATCAAAGTACATTAGGGATATTCTTCGGAAGTTCCAAATGGAAAATTCAAAACCGATTGGTACCCCAATGGCACCAGGTACTAAGATTGGCAGCGATCCTTCGGGAAAGGCTGTTGATATTAGGACTTATCGAGGGATGATAGGTTCTTTAATGTATCTTACGTCGAGTAGGCCAGATATAATGTTTTCAACATGCTTATATGCAAGATATCAGGCCAATCCTAAAGAAATCCATTTGTCTGCTGTGAAGCGCATCTTTAGGTATCTGAAGGGCACTGCAGATCTTGGTCTGTGGTATCCTAAAGATACTATTTTTGAACTAACAGCCTACACAGATGCATATCATGCAGGTTGTATGTTAGACAGGAAGAGCACGTCAGGACATGTGCAGTTCCTCGGTGACAAATTAGTAAGTTGGGGATCAAAGAAGCAACTTTGTGTTTCAACTTCCACGGTAAGAGCAGAATATGTAGCTGCTGCTAGCTGCTGTTCTCAGGTCTTGTGGATGAGAACTCAATTACGCGACTACAGTTTCCACTTCAACAAGATCCCGATCTACTGTGATTCCAAGAGTGCCATCGCAATAACGGCGAATCCTGTTCAACACACGAAGATAAAGCATATAGACGTCAGGTATCATTTTATCAAGGATAATGTAGAGAAAGGAACAATTGAACTTTTCTTTGTAAAGATTGAGTATAAACTTGCTGATTTTTTCACCAAACCTTTAGACGAAAAGAGGTTTACCTTTCTAGTCTCGAAGCTTGGTATGCTAAATCTCAAAGTATAACCAGTAATTACCTATAAAAGTTTTCTAATTGTATACTTTTTCATCCTTATCTTATTCTTAAATCTGATTGCTATCTGCAAGTTAACATTCTGTTCATGATAGAAGGGGGAGTATGAGAAGAAATTGACATCTGGTCAATATTACTTCGAGGGGGAGCTCATAAAATTTGCATATACCTTTTAAAAATGTCAAAATTTTTTTGTAATGCAAGATTTTAGGGGGAGCTCTTCAAGTCAAAAGGGGAGTTCGGATATGACTTCTGATTATTTCTGATCAGAACTCGTACTTTAAAAAGTTTTACTGCTTTTTGTCTTTTCAATTTAAGTGAATAAATTTTACTTTGACTTGACATTAGACTTTTGCATAATTTTTGAGAGAAGCTTACAAATTCATATCTTTATGACTTTAAGCTTAGCTTCATGAGATGTAAGATCAAACGTTAAGGTATAATCCTTTATCTTAATCTCATATATGTTTGAAAGAAGGACAACTTTCAATCATAGAAAACATTGTTTTTTTAATGTTCAAACCACTTCCTGATTTTTCAACAGATTTTATATTTTGGGAGTGTATTTTAAATGTTTTCATGATCTAAATTGTGCTTTAACTGAAATAGTTAAACCAATCTGAGCATCACGTGCATCATAGGAAACAAAGAATCATTGTGCTAGGACTTAACACAACTTCTATGGAATCACCTTAACCAGTGATTTCTACCCAAGAAGTTAATCCTTAGTGATTGAGTGTGCAAATAGAAAAAGAAATGAGTATGATTAGAGAAATCTTAATGTTTAAAAGAAAGAGCATGTGAGAACAGAGTTAAAAGAATATCACAACTCTGCACCAACTTTTTCTGAGCCGGGTAGTCACCATTCTAGTGATTCACAATTCTTTGGTGATCATTATTGAAACAGGCAACAAACCCATGCCAACTCTAATCAAACCTCACCATCTACTCATTTTCTTCTCAAAAAGAAAATGTTTCATTTTCTAAGGGGATGAAACACATTTGCTATCTGATTTTCATTTGGAAAATCTAGATATTGAAAAGAAGGAAGTTTGCCCTACCTTCGCACTTTAATAATGCACATTGAGTCTGTGTTTAACTTACTGTTGTCTCAGTGGTTTACACAATTTTGAGCCAATAAGCAATCATCCGTGCTTAATTCTTTCAAACACAAGCACGAACACACAAGGAATTAGTTTCTTTGTCATAACGTTTATAGAAATAACCTTTGTGGTGTTTCGAAGATTAAATGGAAGCCCTGGGGGAGTCAACATCAAACAACTCCTTTCCAATGTGTATTTGTTACACACAGTGACTTAGTGTTACTGACAGGCATTCTAACTGATTCATTAGTTGATTCAGGTGTTACACATCTAATTTGTCTGGATTTGCAAAGATCTAGATGAATCTCTTATGAATTGACGAATCAGGGGCTTTAACCGCAAGATTGACATTTCTTACTACAAATTTTGATGAAGTCGTTGCACTTAACATCAAAAAGGGGGAGAATGACTACACAAGAAATGGCAAAGATCACATGTTTCAAGAATCACATCCACTCTTCAAAGGTGGAGATAATTGTTAGATTGAAGACATGCTGATTTAAGAGCTAAAGAAAGAGATTGCATCTTCTGAGCTGAACAAGAAGACTGAATTGGATAAATCTTTTTATTAAATGATCTTGATCCAAAGGGGGAGATTGTTAAGACACAGTCTCATTGGATTCAAGATCATCCAAACTGAAGATCCCAATCTGAAGCTAAAGCCGGAACGTCGACTCTCGATATAAAAGTCTATGTCTATTTGTAATAAATATCAATGTAATTGTTTTAGTTTACTTAGATTTAATATCTAAGTTATAATATTGTAATAGTTAGATAAAGTTAACTAAGTTTGTTTCTAAGTAACTTTCTAGTTTGTTAGATACTATCTAGTATAATATCTAGATTTTAATCTAGATATTATGTTTAGGTAGTGTGTTGAACACACTAGTTTTTGTCAAGTGTATCTCTCTACTCTCACAAGATCAGATAAGAACAGACACAAACAAACACACACATCAAGGTGTAAAAGAGAGAAAAACATAGCGAACACATCAAGAACTTAATCGATCAACCTTGTAATCGTTTGATATATTCAATACAAGTTGGTAATCGTTATTGTGTTGTTGTTTCTATAAAACTTGATAGTAGTAGTATTGTTAAAGGACCGACAAATACCAAGACCTAAAGATAAATCAATTGTTGGAACAAAGTGGGTCTTCCGAAACAAAAAGGACGAGGCTGGAATTATTGTGAGGAACAAAGCAAGGCTGGTTGCAAAAGGTTACCATCAACAAGAAGGAATTGATTATGATGAAACCTATGCACCAGTTGCTCGGATTGAAGCCATATGGATTTTTCTAGCTTATGCGGCTCACAAGAATATCAAGGTATATTAAATGGACGTGAATTCTGCTTTTCTCAACGGCATTCTTTATGAAGAAGTTTATGTGAGTCAACCGGAAGGTTTCGTGGATCCGAAGTTCCCAGATCATGTCTATGTTCTTGATAAGGCATTGTATAGACTAAAACAAGCGCCAAGAGCATGGTATGAAACTTTATCAGTCTACCTAACTGAATCAGGTTTTCGGAAAGGTACAATTGACACTACTCTTTTTCTTAAAAAGAAAGGTAAGGATATGATACTTGTACAAATTTATGTTGACGACATAATTTTTGGCTCTACTTCACAAGATTTGTGTGTAGAATTTGAAAATATCATGAAAAAGCGTTTTCAAATGTCAATGATGGGTGAACTCACATTTTTCTTAGGCCTACAAGTCAAGCAAACCCCGGAACGGATTTTTATAAATCAGGCTAAATATATCAGAGATATGTTGAAGAAATTTGACATGAATTATACTTCACCCATGAAAACTCCAATGCTAGCTGGCAGTTTGTTGGATGCTGATATCTCCGGAAAATCAGTAGACCAACATACTTACAGAAGTATAATTGGTTCTCTTCTTTATTTGACAGCAAGTAGGCTAGATATTATGTTTGCAAAATGTTTTTGTGCACGGTATCAAGCAAATCCTAAAGAGTCTCATCTTTCTGCTGTCAAAAGAATCTTGAGATATCTCAAAGGCACTCCGAATTTGGGCCTTTGGTATCCAAAAGATTCCAAGTTTGAATTAATTGCATATACTGACGAAGATCATGCAGGAAATAAATTAGACAGGAAAAGTACATTCGGAGCATGTCATTATCTAGGAGATAAATTGGTCAGCTGGTTATCAAAGAAACAGAATTCAGTATCCACATCTACAGCTGAAGCGGAATACGTTGCGGCTGCAAGCTGCTGCTCACAGGTTCTGTGGATGAGAACCCAACGGAGAGATTATGGATACACATTCCATAAGGTACCAATCTACTGTGATTCTAAGAGTGCAATAGCCATCACATCAAATCCTGTGCAACACTCAAAGACGAAGCACATAGATATCAGGTATCACTTTATTAAAGACCATGTTGAAAAAGGTGATGTAGAAATGCATTTTGTTTCAACTGATTTTGAAGTTGCTGATTTGTTTACAAAACCTCTTGATGAAAAGAGATTTAATTTTCTAGTCAGTAAACTTGGCATGTTGAACCTTAATGAATAGTTACATCATTCTTTATTTTTCTAAGGGGGGCATTTCTCTATATCTGGTATGCTTGAGTAATTAATTTTCTCAATTTCAAAAAGGTGGATACTGTTAACAAACCTGGACTCATGCTCAAATGAGTACCAAAAGTTTTATCTGTTTTACAGGTTTTGTATTGGACTATGACTTCTGATCGAATCAGATCAGGACTCGTACTTCATGATTTGTGCTTAACAGAAAAAATCAAGGGGGAGAAATAAAGATGAGTGCATACTTCAAGGGGGAGCAAAATGGAAATGTCTGTAAGTGTGTATGTAAGTTTGAAAAGTATTAAAAGTTTTTGAAAAGTCTGCAAAGTTTTTCTGGAGAAAAATACTGATTTTGTGCTAAAAATTCAATTCTGAAAAGTTGCTATTTTGGGAAAGCAAAAGTTTCCATTTTTAGAAAGATTTCATTTTTGTAAATATTTCTCAAAATTTTTCTAAGTCAGGAAACGCGCAAAACACTATGCATAAGCTTAAACGCGCAAGGCATTGCAAGCGAGTTTGGAAAACGCGCAAGCTGAAGCTAGCGAGTTCGGAAAACGCGCAAGCTGAAGCTAGAGAGTTTGGAAAACGCGCAAGCTGAAGCTAGCGAGTTTGAAAAACGCGCAAGAGCTAACGAGTTTGCTTTAAACGCGTTAATAGAGGCGTGCGAGTTTCAGAAATGCGCAAGGCGTTACGTGCGAGTTTGGGCGAGAGCGTGCGAGTTTCATCTTTCTTAGGCGTGCGAGTTTCAATAATTTTCACTTAAATTGTTTCTTAAGTGAAAAGCACACACCTATTTGTCGATTTTTGAGACAAATACCTTGTTTTGTTGATATGAGAGAAGAAAAACTCAAATCGTGCGTTGTGTGCGAGTTTTATTCAAATGAATAGTATCTTGCGAGTTCTATGATTGAACAGTGGCTTGCGAGTTCTTTGACTTGCGAGTTCTGTGAATGAATAGTGACTTGCGAGTTCTTTGTGTTGCGAGTTTTGTCGAGTATATATATTCAGTCTCATTCTCTCTCATTATCAACCTGCGGATTTCTTCACTTAGCGAGTTTTTCTCTATTTTTTTTCCTTGCGACTTTCAACTTCTCAGTTTATTTCCATCGAAGAATCAAAGTGTAGGTTGTTGTTTTTCATTGTTTGATTGTTTGTTCTTACTATTAATCGTTTCTAGGGTTTCATTTTTTCAAGATTTACGATTCAAAATGGTTTGACTGTTCATCTTCTTTGCTTTGGTGTGTTCAAAAAATTGACATGAACACTGAATATTTTGGATTTAATCTTTCAAAATAATGTTTGGGTATTGAAAATAATACTTGCTGAAATTTGGGATTGCTCGATAAACATATTTTTTTTTGCAGGTTACCACTTACCATGACATTGGAAGGTTGAAACTAAACTGTTGTTCATATTTGAACTGTTGTTCATATTGGACTATATTGGACTGAACAGAAATCGAACCATATTCTGGACTTGAACTGATATCCTAAACTACACTAATCTGGACTTAATGGATGGATAAACAATTTCATAATCTTTAATCATATTGTTAAAAGATTAAAAGAAGTTTAAAAGTCAGATTTTTCATAAAGGTGAAAAGTTTGAATTTTTGAAAGTCAAATTTGAATTTGAATTTCAAAATTTTCAAATAAAAAGTAAATTTGCAAAGTTTGGGTATTGGAGTTCATTTCAAATCTTTTCAAATATAAAGAGTCGAATGTTTTTGGATACCTTGCAAAATCAGTAAAATAAATAATCTTTCAGATTTCAAGTATTATTTTTAAATATAACATTAATTTGACAGAATAAATTCGAAATGTGAAGTGTTGTTGTCAATTTTATGTTTTGTGTGTTGAAGTGTTATTCTGTTCATTCAACGTTGCAACTTGTTTCCTGCAACTTACTGTGCTTTCATTGCAAGATTTTAAAGTACATTGTTCTGTACTTCAAAATTGGTTTTTCTGAAAAACAAGTTTTTGGATTTATACTGACATATTGGATTTTATCCAATACATTTTATGATTTTTCAGGAAATCAATGGCGGAGGAAAACATTCATGACCAAAGTGTTCATATGGATGAACATGATCCAAATGTTTCACGGGAGATGCCCATGCCTTCTTCCCGATCTCATTTTTCTGAAGTTGGTGACGATCCTGATCTTCAATTGATCAATCCTCAAGATTATCTTCCTTTATCACCAAACAATCACCATGTAATCTTTGAAAATCTGATGGTCAAGCCTTTGATAAAGGATATCCTGAGAAATCATCCTATCTGCACTGCCTTAACCGCAACTGCTAATGTACCAATGATCTACTTACAACAAGCATGGCGAACCATTGAACATGTAGTGCAAGGCGACAGAAAGCATTTCACCATTCGCATCAACAACTTCACATCCATCCTGACCTTTCAAAGACTTCGTCTGCTTCTTGATCTACCTTTGCCAGATTCCAGAGAAGGAAAGACAGTTTTTGATCCCTATCCGACTGATCATGAAATGTTTGCTGGTATTCGTGCTCTAGGATATGTTGGAAATCTGTCAAAGATGAGTGACTTTCGGAAGTCAAACTTGCCACCATTCTACTATCAGTTTTTCTTAGTGATCAACAAGTGATTGACTTCACGACACTCTGGGCACGACAATACAAACATTCATACTCTAAGACTGTTCCATGCTATCATTTATGATCTGCATGTTGATTATGTTGTGGCCATCTGGACTGAGCTGTATGAGAAAGTTCTGAGCAAGAGACATTCAAAGAAGCCAAAATATGTGCCTTATCAGAGATTTTTACAGCTTATTGTCCGAGGTATACTGAGATCCAGCCCAGAGGTTCCAAAGAGATTACACCATGAATGTGCCCCAGAAAATGAAATGACTCATCTTCAAAAGCAAAAGCAATCCTTCCCTTTTGAGATGACAGTTCCTGCTGCATTGCTTGCTTATGCCAATCCGAATGCTCCGAGTGTTAGGCATTATAGGGAGTCCATGGGATTGCCAGAGCCGGAGATCCCTACCCAGGACTCAGAACCAGTTAGTAGAGCGGAGTCGGTAAGGGTTCAACATACTACGGGAGTAGTTGAACGGGAAAGTGAGCTGAGAGAAAATATAGAGAGGGGTTTAGGAGTGGGTCATCCTTCTGTACTGTAGGGTGTGGGAACACAGGCACAATCTGCCACGCATTTAGTGATTCCTACATCTCAACCTGAGATTGCTATCATTCCTTAATTGGGCACTCAGGAAGAGAATCCCAGTGAAAGTCAGAACTCTGAGAAAACTATATCGGTTGGTCAAGCAAGTTCTTCTAGTACTTCGGTACCTTCAGCAACATCAGCACAGGATGCAGCAGATCAAGGAAATGATCAAAATGTTAATACAGATGATAACTTAGGCCATAGTTTTAGATTTTTGGAAAATGTTTCATTACACCAAAGTGTTGGTTCTACTGCAAGAGATCCTGACTTGGAAGGTGTTGATTCAATAATCAGGAATATTGTTTCTGATTCTGGAGTTATAAGGCAGGAAGAGGGAGCATTAGTTGAAAACTCAGAAAATGTGAGGATTAGAGTGAATGAAGAAAAAGAACATGGTGAGCGTGAGTGTATCCAAACCTACCATTCTAGAAGGGCAGCCACATCTGCTACCTCGCCGCATGTGTTGCGAGCAAGAGTTATTAAAACAGACATTAGTCGCCCACTAATGCATATGCACACCTCAGCCAACCATTCTATTGCCTCTCAACAGGCTATAGTCTCATCTTTTCACGGGAATTTAGCACATACTCTATCTGCCTTTCACTCGGAAATGGCAGGTATTGAAACAAGAACTCAGTTGCCCCTGAGTTTGACTTCTTTCAGTGCACCATTGAGTCTAGAACCAATTGCTACATCTATTTTCATTCCTAGGACACAATCAAACATATATGCTACCATCGGGAGTCTTCGTGCCCCGATCGGAACATCTGTAGTAGATCCGCATTCCGGACTACGAGGATCAGGTGGAAGACCTGTCATTGCTAACACTATGCCAGCTTTGAGCACAGACCACACTGTTGTATCTTCAACAACTGTGTTAACGGGAAGCTTAAGTAGCCCCGGTGTTAGTTTACCCGAATTCGTTTCAAGGAAATTTCTCAATGACGCCCTAAAGGTCGTTGAAAACTCTTTATCGCAGAAATTTCAGTTGGAGATGAGTAAGGCAACAGAAAAGTTTGAGGAGGAGATTGGGAAGGTGTTGAGGATGCTGAAAGGAAAAAATCCAGTTGTTGAGGAGCCTGAGCAAACAGTTCCACCACCATCTGTTCCACAACCACAACCAGTTCAATCAGTTTCTGAGCTGAAATCTTTACTTCTAGCCCAACTGTTATCCGAAGTTCCAGCAGATCAAACCGAAGCAGATCTTACTGGTTTACTGAGGCAACAATCTCAACCAATTGTTCCTCAGGTTCCAGTAGATTATGTCACTCAATCTCAGTTCAACCAGTTCAAGGATTCAGTGGAGAAGCACTTACATGATCTAACCACAACAGTTCAACTTTCTTGCAAGGCTCAATCTGATGCAGTTTTCAAGAAGAGGCATGATCGTCATTCTGATCAAGATCATGAGGGGGAGATGAATAAGAGACAGAAAACTGCAGAAAATACTGTTATTGTTACTGTTGAGGAGCAGGGGACTGATGTAACTGAAACTACACATGGAGATCAATTAGAAAAGGAACAGTTGGAAGAGAATGTTCCAGAGGCTGAAATAGAGTTGATGATCTATGACAATACAGAATCAAGGGTTGAAAAGCCTGCGATTGCCACTGTTGAGGAAGTAATGGAAATGTTGGGAGTTACGGCTGAAAACTTTGTCAACCTAGATGATTATGAAAGTGATGATGATGAATAGGATGCTGCTAGGTATGACAGTTACTAGAAAGTTAAGGAGGAAGGAATGGACGTTATTGAGCACAACATTCAAAGTGATGGACCTGATCCAAAGAATTCAGTTACAGTTGAAGAGTTTGTACAGAATGCTATTTCTCAAGGAAATCTAGGTTAGAGTGAAAATGTTTTGGATGACTTGTTTAGAGAAAATTTAGACGAAAATTTTGATGATCTTGAAGGTGAAGATGAAGAGATTGTAGATCTTGATCAAACGTTTCTAGTTCAATAAGCCGAAGTTGTGGAGGTTGCACAGATTGCGAGTACAGTTGATTATGCTCCACCAAATTATAGATTGTTTGATGAAGATGAAATCTTGACTGCTATTCCGATAGTCTCACCCACAAGAAACTTCTCTGTCCCTGAAAACCTTGATGCTTCTGAACCAAGAGTTGCTCTTCCCTTGCCTGAAGATTTTGATTCTGAACAACCAACTGAACAACCCAAGCAGAAACCAAAAACTGATAAGCCCAGAAAGTCAAAAAGATCAAGAATTCCTACCCCAAAGCCCAAACCAAAAGATCTTGAAGAAGAAAGGCCAATCATTATTGATATCCAAGACTTCAGGAATAAGCTGTACAAAGAAAGAAAACAAAGAGAAAAGGAGGAAAGGCAGATAATCAGGGAAGCTAAAGCTGAGTTAAGAAAAGAGGAAGAAGAAGCAGCCAAAGCAAAAGATAGTGCACTTCCTTACATCCGAAACCCAGATAGTCCAAAGATTTTGAGCAAAGCTGAAACCTCTATACAGTTAAAGCCAAATCCTGTTTTTGTTACTCCTATGGAAGTGGAAGAATTCTCAAAAGCTCATGATCCAGAACTTGAATCAATGCAAGCAGAAGAGCTCATCTCTTATGAAATCAGTGATATAGGTAAAGTTACTTTTAAAGGAAATGTTAGAGTTGGTGCTATTCCTTATACAGGATATGATGTTGAGGGGGATTCTTTGATATTCATTGAGATCATCAGAAAGTCTCTCAAAGTACCATTCCTGGAAGAGTCAACCAAAATCTTTGTTTCTTCTCTACAGCCGATTGATGAAGCTTGTTTTTATGGTGTTGGAGAGAGAGATAAAGTTTATCAAGCCAATTACATCAGGTTCATGAAGACAATGTGTAGTATTTCCCCTTATGCCAAAAGAAAAGAGATTTTGCAAGTTTAAAATGTTCATATTTGCAAGATTCTTAATGTCCACTATCCAAAGTTCACAGTTCAAAGAAAATATATGAAGATCAGTTCCTTTACAGAAGCTGATTTTGATAACTTGAACTTCTCAGACATTATGTTCATTGTGAATGAGTTCAGAGACAAGAGAAACAGAAGGAGGTCACAAGTTGTTGCTTATGCTTTGGATGCTATTAAAAGATTCATGACAAGGAGTGTCTACAATGCTTATTCGTTTGATTTTCAGCTTGGCATTGAAACCAATCAGAACAGAGTAAACCTTCTGGCACCAAACTTCAACCATCCCAAGATCAAAGTTCTAGAGCCATTTCAGATCTCCAGATATCCAGAGTTGGGTGCGATGTATGTTAACACCAAGTCTCATAAGAAGCAGTTCATGAGAGCATCAGAATTGGCTAAGTATTCAGATGGTACTTTGAAGTATGTGCGGAAAGTGCTTGAAGATAAATTGTTTCTGTCTAAGCAGGAAAGATTTAGAAAGAATGAAGCTGTAAGAACTGTTGAGTCTCTTAACATGGAAGCTATGCTAGAAGAGATCAACAAGAAGATTGATTCCAGGGAGCACATCAGGAGGTTTGAAGCTTACTTTGGGATCAGAAGAATCTGCTTTAGAGATGGGACCAGAGCAAAATTGTCAAATGATCTAAAAGGGGGAGATTGTTATTATAATTTTGTTTAGATCATTTGTGTTGACTTTTGTAAGTTTTCTTTGTTTCTTGTTTGACCTATAAATAGGTCTTCCTTGCTTTTGTTATAATGTAAGCCTCATTTTGTAAACATTCAGAGAGAATCCTTAGAGAGAGAAAACCTTGTAACCCTTTCACTTGTGATTTCCCCATGAATTTCATTGTTCTTGATTGTTTTGTGTACGTGATTTAAGTGGACTAAATCATATCTTATTTGAAATGTGTTATGATTAATATCGGTTTGTTTACGTGCAAATGAATGTATTCGATTATGAAAATGTTAGCAAGGAGAAAAAGTTCAAAAAAGCAAAAAAAAAAATCAAATGTGAGAAGATTTACAATCAAATATCGAAAAAGGTTTTCATCTCGTCAAGCACGAGAGGCCCTCTCGGATAAGGCGAAGGGCTGGGGAAATCACGGACTACCATCAGAGTTTGCAGACGGAGAAGTGAGGTGAAAAAGATAGGTTCTCTAGAGTTTGGAGACATGGTTAGCAAATTGGAGGGATTATCGCAAATTCTTTTTATCATGTGTGGAGACCCAGTCGGTGATCTGGAAGGGGAGTTAATGAGTTTGTCGGAGTGAAACTCGGGTTACCCTTAGAGCATATGACGACGAGTTGTGAAACTCCAACCGATGAAGATTAGTTCACCCAGTCAAAAACTCTTCAAAACTCTGGTCACCAACTCCATTGACGATACTCTAAATTATGAATCGCCTCTATTGTCGTTACCTTCCTATAAGATTGACCGGTGGCTATGAAACGAAACTAAGAAGGAACGTTTCGGGTTATTAATTGTAATGAAAGACCTTGAGAAAGAGAGGATAAATAATATATTGATTATGTAACTATTATATTAAGTTTATGAGTTTTTATCTAATTAAAACTTTAGTAAAAAACCCTTTTAATATTAAATTAAATAAATAACATAATTACAAAAATAATTGGTTTATATTGCATCTCACAAATTTAGGGTTCTCATTTGATTAAGCTCTATACATATATACATACATACATACATACACACACACACACACACACATATATATATATATATATTATAATCCCCCATATTGACGGTGAACACCACCCCTTAGAGAAACCCAACCCCCTACCCCATATCACGTGAGAGGTGGGTTCGAATTCGGTTCTCACACCCGATCACTAGTACACGCCATCACCTCAACCCTCGCCTCTACTGTTGACTCCACCTTCACTATTGTGATCCTTACGACCTATGACACAATTGACATTGTCAGCATCTCCCTACCCAGATCTAGAAATGGGATATCGTGATAACTAGGACTTTTATTTATCTTGTTTTTGTTAATTGTTAATGGATTGCTTAGTTTTCTAATGACATTTACAATCCTAATGACGTTTTTAGTGACACAATATGATGGTTTTAAAATTACATTACCTATTAATAGAGGGCATTTTCAAACAAATTACCTTTATTTAATGCAACTAAACATTACCTTGACATTAAAAAAATAAAAAACTAGTATTTTTGCAAGGTTTCAATACTCTCTTTAGGTTACGAAAATTTGCCTTTTGTTACGGTCCATTTACTCCCTCAAAATAAATTTCATTTACTTCCTACAAATAAATGCTACCAAATAAATCTATATAACCAAATGCATCCCAACCATTTTCTACACAACTTGACTTCAACAGTCTTAGTAGTCCTTTGCATCGAACCATGGCTCATGACACAAAAACAACCCTCTTCGGCTCGCTTGCGTTTGCAATTTACTTGATATACACATCAAATGGTTTTTGCATCAATAGAAGCTGGGATGTTCATATCATCAATGGCATTCCTAGCAGTAGCATTGTAATTAACCCTAAGTCGGGAAATGATGATCTGGGAATCCAAATCTTGCAACCAGGCCAAGCTTTTAGTTGGCATTTTTGCGAGAAGACGGCCGGAAGTACAATATTTAATTCGACATTCTTTTGGAAACCAAGACTAGCAAATTATACTGTTTTTAATGATAGATATCGATATGAGTGCATTAAACAACGTGGTGTAGAAGACTGTTATTGGCTGGTGAGAGAGGATGGATTTTACTTATCCCCATACAACAATCCATTTCCAAAGGATTGGGTGAAAAAGTATGATTGGCCATAACTTGTATTTTATCGTTGATTGAAATATTACCTAATAATAAAAATTTTTGATTTCTTAATTCCTTCTTGTTCTTCGTTTTGCTGCTTGAGTCAACGTATTGTTCAAATAAATTGTATTATACAACCCTATATGAACAAGAACAAAAACCACTAGAATCAACATAAAATTTCACCCGAATTATATTTTGATGTATGACTACTCAATATATTCATATCTTAAAACACAATTTGATAATTACCGATAAATTTGTTTGTAGAGATTGTTGTTAACACACAATCTCGAAATTAATGTTTTTTTAGGTTGTCTAACAAAATGCTAACACTTCTAATATAATGAATTTTATGTATATTTTTTTTACTAATAAACAATTATGACAAAATATTAGTAACTTTGGTTTTTTAGAATATCTGCATTTTGTCTTTGTAAAATTTCGTTTTAGATATTTAGCTACTTTTTAAGCATATGGGTGTTCAACCCAATTGTATCCGATTGATTTGTCAAATGTTCATTTTTAACAGCCAATCCAATCCAAATTGCTTTTGAAAGCTAATTCAATTCGTTCAGATGGAACTATCAATTGGTATCAGAGCAGACAAGATCAGAAAATGGATCAAATTAACTACTTTTGAAAATTTTCAAAGTTGTTACAAGTTTCAACCGTCAAGAATCGAATTTTTTTGATTAGTGGTGTTTTTGATTGAAAAGTCATTGTATTGTGTTCGATTTATGTTGTAGAACAAGTTTCATTTGGATTGTATTGTCAAATTCATAGTAGATCGTGTGAATTTGATTAAAATTGTGATGTTTTTTTCGAAAGTTTACAAACACTGTGATTGGATCAAAATTTGATTTCTATTGGATCGAATTTGAATTTAATTTCTACCAGGTAAATACACCGTGCGGTGCACAGTGTATACAAATGTTAGGTATGTAAATATGACAAAAAATTTAATTTATGAATTTGTTATATTTGAACTTATCTATTATGTAGCAGTAGAAATAAATGTTGGTCGAATTTAAAAGTAATTAAAATAAAAAAATCTATTTTGTGAAATTCAAAAAAATATTGTAAATTAAGCATAGACATTTGGAGGTTTGTTGTTGAAGCTCTTCATAAACAGATTTCGTACTTCGTTGAATGTGGTCGGTAATTGTATTTGCTCTCAATAATCTCAAATTTTTAGACAATATAGAACATTTTCGCTCAATAGATGACGAAACCTTAGGATCAAGTTCTTATGCACAGATGCAAGCATTAAGTTTTCCGGTAAAAAAATGTGGATAACAAATTAGACAAATGAGAATAGATATGTCATGCACTCGGCGATTTCATTATACCTTCTCATCGATTATAATAATGTCTAAACAAATTGATTCTCCCCCTTTCTCCGTGTTTAGACATTTCCCACATTATACATATCCGAATTTTTATAGCGTTGTCATCGTGATCATTTTTCAAGTCATTTAACAAAGAATACTCCATGACGTTAAAATCAAATAACAAAATAATGGTTCAAGCAATGGCAATAGTAAATTTTATGCAACCTTTATATAGAGAAAAACTAAAATTCAATTATAAGGTAAATAAATAACAAATTGATAGTAAACCATAATAAGTTTATTCAATTAAGAATTTTAACTATTTAATATTAACATTTTTTTATAAATAATATGCAAAATTGGTGTTATGTAAATAATAATATGTGTAATCACTATCATGTAATTAACATTATGTATAATGGTTGTCGTGAGTATTTTATAAAAAATAATTAATGAAAACATTCAAAATATTTTTATTAAATAAATTGGAACAATAAATGTTCATTAGAATAGAATTAGTCATGAATATAAATATAAATACAATAAATATAAATATGAAAGAAATGTTGGCTAGAAAGTATTGAGATGATACAATGAGAATTTTGTATTTTCTCAAATAATGAATAATAATTGAGTTTTGTTTATCCCACATTGATAAATATATGAAAGTAGAGATATCTTGATATATTATAATGGTATTGATAAATGTACCGCGATAATTTAGTATTCTCAAGTTTTGGTTGATTTATCATTATAACATTTTTATATCTTATTTGAAATGTGTTATGATTAATATCAGTTTGTTTACGTGCAAATGAATGTATTCGATTATGAAAATGCTAGCAAGGAGAAAAAGTTCAAAACAACAAAAACAATAAATAAATCAAATGTGAGAAGATTTACAATCAAATATAGAAAGAGGTTTTCATCTCGTCAAGCGCGAGAGGCCCTCTCGGATAAGGCGGAGGGGTGGGGAAAGCGGGGACTACCATCAGAGTTTGCAGACGGAGAGGTGAGGTGAAAAAGATGGGTTCTCTAGAGTTTGGAGACATGGTTAGCAAATTGGAGGGATTATCGCAAATTCTTTTTATCATGTGTGGAGACCCAATCGGTGATCTGGAAGGGGAGTTAATGAGTTTGCCGGAGTGAAACTCCAGTTACCCTTCGAGCATATGACGACGAGTTGTGAAACTCCGACCGATGAAGATTAGTTCACTGTCAAAACTCTGGTCACCAACTCCATTGACGATACTCTTAATTATGAATCACCTTCATTGTCGTTACCTTCCTATAACATTGACCGGTGGCTATGAAACGAAACTAAGAAGGAACGTTTCGGGTTATTGATTGTAATGAAAGACCTTGAGAAAGAGAGGATAAATAATATATTGATTATGTAACTAATATATTATGTTTATGAGTTTTTATCTAATTAAAAACTTAGTAAAATACCCTTTTAATATTAAATTAAATAAATAACATAATTACTAAAATAGTTGGCTTATATTGCATCTCACAAATTTAGGGTTCTCATTTGATTAAGCTCTATACATATATTCATATATATATATATATATATATAATCTCCCATCCCCCTTACCCATTGACGGTGAACACCACCCCTTAGAGAAACCCAGTCCCCTACCCCATATCACGTGAGAGGTGGGTTCGAATTCGGTTCTCACACTCGATCACTAGTACTCGCCTTTACCTCAACCCTCGCCTCTACCGTTGACTCCACCTTCACTATCGTGATCGTTACGACCTATGACACAATTGACATTGTCAGCATCTCTCTACCCAGATCTAGAAATGGGATATAGTGATAACCATGACTTTTATTTATCTTGTTTTTGTTAATTGTTAATGGATTGCTTAGTTTTCTAATGACATTTACAATCTTAATGACTTTTTAGTGACACAATATGATGGTTTTAAAATTACATTACCTATTAATAGAGAGCATTTTCAAACAAATTACCTTTATTTAATGCAACTAAACATTACCTTGACATTAAAAAAATAAAAAACTAGTATTTTTGCAAGGTTTCAATACTTTCTTTAGGTTACGAAAATTTGCCTTTTGTTACGGTCCATTTACTCCCTCAAAATAAATTTCATTTACTTCCTCCAAATAAATGCTACCAAATAAATCTATATAACCAAATGCATCCCAACCATTTTCTACACAACTTGACTTCAACAGTCTTAGTAGTCCTTTGCATCGAACCATGGCTCATGACACAAAAACAACCCTCTTCGGCTCGCTTGCGTTTGCAATTTACTTGATATACACATCAAATGGTTTTTGCATCAATAGAAGCTGGGATGTTCATATCATCAATGGCATTCCTAGCAGTAGCATTGTAATTAACCCTAAGTCGGGAAATGATGATCTGGGAATCCAAATCTTGCAACCAGGCCAAGCTTTTAGTTGGCATTTTTGCGAGAAGACGGCCGGAAGTACAATATTTAATTCAACATTCTTTTGGAAACTAAGACTAGCAAATTATACTGTTTTTAATGATAGATATCGATATGAGTGCATTAAACAACGTGGTGTAGAAGACTGTTATTGGCTGGTGAGAGAGGATGGATTTTACTTATCCCCATACAACAATCCATTTCCAAAGGATTGGGTGAAAAAGTATGATTGGCCATAACTTGTATTTTATCCCCATACAACAATCCATTTCCAAAGGATTGGGTGAAAAAGTATGATTGGCCATAACTTGTATTTTATCGTTGATTGAAATATTACCTAATAATAAAAAATTTTGATTTCTTAATTCCTTCTTGTTCTTCGTTTTGCTGCTTGAGTCAACGTATTGTTCAAATAAATTGTATTATACAACCCTATATGAACAAGAACAAAAACCACTAGAATCAACATAAAATTTCACTCGAATTATATTTTGATGTATGACTACTCAATATATTCATATCTTAAAACACAATTTGATAATTACCGATAAATTTGTTTGTAGAGATTGTTGTTAACACACAATCTCGAAATTAATGTTTTTTTAGGTTGTCTAACAAAATGCTAACACTTCTAATATAATGAATTTTATGTATATTTTTTTTACTAATAAACAATTATGACAAAATATTAGTAACTTTGGTTTTTTAGAATATCTGCATTTTGTCTTTGTAAAATTTCGTTTTAGATATTTAGCTACTTTTTAAGCATATGGGTGTTCAACCCAATTGTATCCGATTGATTTGTCAAATGTTCATTTTTAACAGCCAATCCAATCCAAATTGCTTTTGAAAGCTAATTCAATTCGTTCAGATGGAACTATCAATTGGTATCAGAGCAGACAAGATCAGAAAATGGATCAAATTAACTACTTTTGAAAATTTTCAAAGTTGTTACAAGTTTCAACTGTCAAGAATCGAATTTTTTTGATTAGTGGTGTTTTTGATTGAAAATTCATTGTATTGTGTTCGATTTATGTTGTAGAACAAGTTTCATTTGGATTGTATTGTCAAATTCATAGTAGATCGTGTGAATTTGATTAAAATTGTGATGTTTTTTTCGAAAGTTTACAAACACTGTGATTGGATCAAAATTTGATTTCTATTGGATCGAATTTGAATTTAATTTCTACCAGGTAAATACACCGTGCGGTGCACAGTGTATACAAATGTTAGGTATGTAAATATGACAAAAAATTTAATTTATGAATTTGTTATATTTGAACTTATCTATTATGTAGCAGTAGAAATAAATGTTGGTCGAATTTAAAAGTAATTAAAATAAAAAAATCTATTTTGTGAAATTCAAAAAAATATTGTAAATTAAGCATAGACATTTGGAGGTTTGTTGTTGAAGCTCTTCATAAATAGATTTCGTACTTCGTTGAATGTGGCCGGTAATTGTATTTGCTCTCAATAATCTCAAATTTTTAGACAATATAGAACATTTTCGCTCAATAGATGACGAAACCTTAGGATCAAGTTCTTATGCACAGATGCAAGCATTAAGTTTTCCGGTAAAAAAATGTGGATAACAAATTAGACAAATGAGAATAGATATGTCATGCACTTGGCGATTTCATTATACCTTCTCATCGATTATAATAATGTCTAAACAAATTGATTCTTCCCCTTTCTCCGTATTTAGACATTTCCCACATTATACATATACGAATTTTTATAGCGTTGTCATCGTGACCATTTTTCAAGTCATTTAACAAAGAATACTCCATGACGTTAAAATCAAATAACAAAATAATGGTTCAAGCAATGGCAATAGTAAATTTTATGCAACCTTTATATAGAGAAAAACTAAAATTCAATTATAAGGTAAATAAATAACAAATTGATAGTAAACCATAATAAGTTTATTCAATTAAGAATTTTAACTATTTAATATTAACATTTTTTTATAAATAATATGCAAAATTGGTGTTATGTAAATAATAATATGTGTAATCACTATCATGTAATTAACATTATGTATAATGGTTGTCGTGAGTATTTTATAAATAATAATTAATGAAAACATTCAAAATATTTTTATTAAATAAATTGGAACAATAAATGTTCATTAGAATAGAATTAGTCATGAATATAAATATAAATACAATAAATATAAATATGAAAGAAATGTTGGCTAGAAAGTATTGACATGATACAATGAGAATTTTGTATTTTCTCAAATAATGAATAATAATTGAGTTTTGTTTATCCCACATTGATAAATATATGAAAGTAGAGATATCTTGATATATTATAATGGTATTGATAAATGTACCGCGATAATTTAGTATTCTCAAGTTTTGGTTGATTTATCATTATAACATTTTTATATCTTATTTGAAATGTGTTATGATTAATATCAGTTTGTTTACGTGCAAATGAATGTATTCGATTATGAAAATGCTAGCAAGGAGAAAAAGTTCAAAACAACAAAAACAATAAATAAATCAAATGTGAGAAGATTTACAATCAAATATAGAAAGAGGTTTTCATCTCGTCAAGCGCGAGAGGCCCTCTCGGATAAGGCGGAGGGGTGGGGAACGCAAGGACTACCATCAGAGTTTGCAGACGGAGAGGTGAGGTGAAAAAGATGGGTTCTCTAGAGTTTGGAGACATGGTTAGCAAATTGGAGGGATTATCGCAAATTCTTTTTATCATGTGTGGAGACCCAATCGGTGATCTGGAAGGGGAGTTAATGAGTTTGCCGGAGTGAAACTCCAGTTACCCTTCGAGCATATGACGACGAGTTGTGAAACTCCGACCGATGAAGATTAGTTCACTGTCAAAACTCTGGTCACCAACTCCATTGACGATACTCTTAATTATGAATCACCTTCATTGTCGTTACCTTCCTATAACATTGACCGGTGGTTATGAAACGAAACTAAGAAGGAACGTTTCGGGTTATTGATTGTAATGAAAGACCTTGAGAAAGAGAGGATAAATAATATATTGATTATGTAACTAATATATTAAGTTTATGAGTTTTTATCTAATTAAAAACTTAGTAAAATACCCTTTTAATATTAAATTAAATAAATAACATAATTACTAAAATAGTTGGCTTATATTGCATCTCACAAATTTAGGGTTCTCATTTGATTAAACTCTATACATATATTCATATATATATATATATATATATATATATATATATATTATAATCTCCCATCCCCCTTACCCATTGACGGTGAACACCACCCCTTAGAGAAACCCAGTCCCCTACCCCATATCACGTGAGAGGTGGGTTCGAATTCGGTTCTCACACTCGATCACTAGTACTCGCCTTTACCTCAACCCTCGCCTCTACCGTTGACTCCACCTTCACTATCGTGATCGTTACGACCTATGACACAATTGACATTGTCAGCATCTCTCTACCCAGATCTAGAAATGGGATATAGTGATAACCATGACTTTTATTTATCTTGTTTTTGTTAATTGTTAATGGATTGCTTAGTTTTCTAATGACATTTACAATCTTAATGACTTTTTAGTGACACAATATGATGGTTTTAAAATTACATTACCTATTAATAGAGAGCATTTTCAAACAAATTACCTTTATTTAATGCAACTAAACATTACCTTGACATTAAAAAAATAAAAAACTAGTATTTTTGCAAGGTTTCAATACTTTCTTTAGGTTACGAAAATTTGCCTTTTGTTACGGTCCATTTACTCCCTCAAAATAAATTTCATTTACTTCCTCCAAATAAATGCTACCAAATAAATCTATATAACCAAATGCATCCCAACCATTTTCTACACAACTTGACTTCAACAGTCTTAGTAGTCCTTTGCATCGAACCATGGCTCATGACACAAAAACAACCCTCTTCGGCTCGCTTGCGTTTGCAATTTACTTGATATACACATCAAATGGTTTTTGCATCAATAGAAGCTGGGATGTTCATATCATCAATGGCATTCCTAGCAGTAGCATTGTAATTAACCCTAAGGCGGGAAATGATGATCTGGGAATCCAAATCTTGCAACCAGGCCAAGCTTTTAGTTGGCATTTTTGCAAGAAGACGGCCGGAAGTACAATATTTAATTCGACATTCTTTTGGAAACTAAGACTAGCAAATTATACTGTTTTTAATGATAGATATCGATATGAGTGCATTAAACAACGTGGTGTAGAAGACTGTTATTGGCTGGTGAGAGAGGATGGATTTTACTTATCCCCATACAACAATCCATTTCCAAAGGATTGGGTGAAAAAGTATGATTGGCCATAACTTGTATTTTATCCCCATACAACAATCCATTTCCAAAGGATTGGGTGAAAAAGTATGATTGGCCATAACTTGTATTTTATCGTTGATTGAAATATTACCTAATAATAAAAAATTTTGATTTCTTAATTCCTTCTTGTTCTTCGTTTTGCTGCTTGAGTCAAATATTGTTCAAATAAATTGTATTATACAACCCTATATGAACAAGAACAAAAACCACTAGAATCAACATAAAATTTCACTCGAATTATATTTTGATGTATGACTACTCAATATATTCATATCTTAAAACACAATTTGATAATTACCGATAAATTTGTTTGTAGAGATTGTTGTTAACACACAATCTCGAAATTAATGTTTTTTTAGGTTGTCTAACAAAATGCTAACACTTCTAATATAATGAATTTTATGTATATTTTTTTTACTAATAAACAATTATGACAAAATATTAGTAACTTTGGTTTTTTAGAATATCTGCATTTTGTCTTTGTAAAATTTCGTTTTAGATATTTAGCTACTTTTTAAGCATATGGGTGTTCAACCCAATTGTATCCGATTGATTTGTCAAATGTTCATTTTTAACAGCCAATCCAATCCAAATTGCTTTTGAAAGCTAATTCAATTCGTTCAGATGGAACTATCAATTGGTATCAGAGCAGACAAGATCAGAAAATGGATCAAATTAACTACTTTTGAAAATTTTCAAAGTTGTTACAAGTTTCAACCGTCAAGAATCGAATTTTTTTGATTAGTGGTGTTTTTGATTGAAAAGTCATTGTATTGTGTTCGATTTATGTTGTAGAACAAGTTTCATTTGGATTGTATTGTCAAATTCATAGTAGATCGTGTGAATTTGATTAAAATTGTGATGTTTTTTTCGAAAGTTTACAAACACTGTGATTGGATCAAAATTTGATTTCTATTGGATCGAATTTGAATTTAATTTCTACCAGGTAAATACACCGTGCGGTGCACAGTGTATACAAATGTTAGGTATGTAAATATGACAAAAAATTTAATTTATGAATTTGTTATATTTGAACTTATCTATTATGTAGCAGTAGAAATAAATGTTGGTCGAATTTAAAAGTAATTAAAATAAAAAAATCTATTTTGTGAAATTCAAAAAAATATTGTAAATTAAGCATAGACATTTGGAGGTTTGTTGTTGAAGCTCTTCATAAACAGATTTCGTACTTCGTTGAATGTGGTCGGTAATTGTATTTGCTCTCAATAATCTCAAATTTTTAGACAATATAGAACATTTTCGCTCAATAGATGACGAAACCTTAGGATCAAGTTCTTATGCACAGATGCAAGCATTAAGTTTTCCGGTAAAAAAATGTGGATAACAAATTAGACAAATGAGAATAGATATGTCATGCACTCGGCGATTTCATTATACCTTCTCATCGATTATAATAATGTCTAAACAAATTGATTCTCCCCCTTTCTCCGTGTTTAGACATTTCCCACATTATACATATCCGAATTTTTATAGCGTTGTCATCGTGATCATTTTTCAAGTCATTTAACAAAGAATACTCCATGACGTTAAAATCAAATAACAAAATAATGGTTCAAGCAATGGCAATAGTAAATTTTATGCAACCTTTATATAGAGAAAAACTAAAATTCAATTATAAGGTAAATAAATAACAAATTGATAGTAAACCATAATAAGTTTATTCAATTAAGAATTTTAACTATTTAATATTAACATTTTTTTATAAATAATATGCAAAATTGGTGTTATGTAAATAATAATATGTGTAATCACTATCATGTAATTAACATTATGTATAATGGTTGTCGTGAGTATTTTATAAAAAATAATTAATGAAAACATTCAAAATATTTTTATTAAATAAATTGGAACAATAAATGTTCATTAGAATAGAATTAGTCATGAATATAAATATAAATACAATAAATATAAATATGAAAGAAATGTTGGCTAGAAAGTATTGACATGATACAATGAGAATTTTGTATTTTCTCAAATAATGAATAATAATTGAGTTTTGTTTATCCCACATTGATAAATATATGAAAGTAGAGATATCTTGATATATTATAATGGTATTGATAAATGTACCGCGATAATTTAGTATTCTCAAGTTTTGGTTGATTTATCATTATAACATTTTTATATCTTATTTGAAATGTGTTATGATTAATATCAGTTTGTTTACGTGCAAATGAATGTATTCGATTATGAAAATGCTAGCAAGGAGAAAAAGTTCAAAACAACAAAAACAATAAATAAATCAAATGTGAGAAGATTTACAATCAAATATAGAAAGAGGTTTTCATCTCGTCAAGCGCGAGAGGCCCTCTCGGATAAGGCGGAGGGGTGGGGAAAGCGGGGACTACCATCAGAGTTTGCAGACGGAGAGGTGAGGTGAAAAAGATGGGTTCTCTAGAGTTTGGAGACATGGTTAGCAAATTGGAGGGATTATCGCAAATTCTTTTTATCATGTGTGGAGACCCAATCGGTGATCTGGAAGGGGAGTTAATGAGTTTGCCGGAGTGAAACTCCAGTTACCCTTCGAGCATATGACGACGAGTTGTGAAACTCCGACCGATGAAGATTAGTTCACTGTCAAAACTCTGGTCACCAACTCCATTGACGATACTCTTAATTATGAATCACCTTCATTGTCGTTACCTTCCTATAACATTGACCGATGGCTATGAAACGAAACTAAGAAGGAACGTTTCGGGTTATTGATTGTAATGAAAGACCTTGAGAAAGAGAGGATAAATAATATATTGATTATGTAACTAATATATTATGTTTATGAGTTTTTATCTAATTAAAAACTTAGTAAAATACCCTTTTAATATTAAATTAAATAAATAACATAATTACTAAAATAGTTGGCTTATATTGCATCTCACAAATTTAGGGTTCTCATTTGATTAAGCTCTATACATATATTCATATATATATATATATATATAATCTCCCATCCCCCTTACCCATTGACGGTGAACACCACCCCTTAGAGAAACCCAGTCCCCTACCCCATATCACGTGAGAGGTGGGTTCGAATTCGGTTCTCACACTCGATCACTAGTACTCGCCTTTACCTCAACCCTCGCCTCTACCGTTGACTCCACCTTCACTATCGTGATCGTTACGACCTATGACACAATTGACATTGTCAGCATCTCTCTACCCAGATCTAGAAATGGGATATAGTGATAACCATGACTTTTATTTATCTTGTTTTTGTTAATTGTTAATGGATTGCTTAGTTTTCTAATGACATTTACAATCTTAATGACTTTTTAGTGACACAATATGATGGTTTTAAAATTACATTACCTATTAATAGAGAGCATTTTCAAACAAATTACCTTTATTTAATGCAACTAAACATTACCTTGACATTAAAAAAATAAAAAACTAGTATTTTTGCAAGGTTTCAATACTTTCTTTAGGTTACGAAAATTTGCCTTTTGTTACGGTCCATTTACTCCCTCAAAATAAATTTCATTTACTTCCTCCAAATAAATGCTACCAAATAAATCTATATAACCAAATGCATCCCAACCATTTTCTACACAACTTGACTTCAACAGTCTTAGTAGTCCTTTGCATCGAACCATGGCTCATGACACAAAAACAACCCTCTTCGGCTCGCTTGCGTTTGCAATTTACTTGATATACACATCAAATGGTTTTTGCATCAATAGAAGCTGGGATGTTCATATCATCAATGGCATTCCTAGCAGTAGCATTGTAATTAACCCTAAGTCGGGAAATGATGATCTGGGAATCCAAATCTTGCAACCAGGCCAAGCTTTTAGTTGGCATTTTTGCGAGAAGACGGCCGGAAGTACAATATTTAATTCAACATTCTTTTGGAAACTAAGACTAGCAAATTATACTGTTTTTAATGATAGATATCGATATGAGTGCATTAAACAACGTGGTGTAGAAGACTGTTATTGGCTGGTGAGAGAGGATGGATTTTACTTATCCCCATACAACAATCCATTTCCAAAGGATTGGGTGAAAAAGTATGATTGGCCATAACTTGTATTTTATCCCCATACAACAATCCATTTCCAAAGGATTGGGTGAAAAAGTATGATTGGCCATAACTTGTATTTTATCGTTGATTGAAATATTACCTAATAATAAAAATTTTTGATTTCTTAATTCCTTCTTGTTCTTCGTTTTGCTGCTTGAGTCAACGTATTGTTCAAATAAATTGTATTATACAACCCTATATGAACAAGAACAAAAACCACTAGAATCAACATAAAATTTCACTCGAATTATATTTTGATGTATGACTACTCAATATATTCATATCTTAAAACACAATTTGATAATTACCGATAAATTTGTTTGTAGAGATTGTTGTTAACACACAATCTCGAAATTAATGTTTTTTTAGGTTGTCTAACAAAATGCTAACACTTCTAATATAATGAATTTTATGTATATTTTTTTTACTAATAAACAATTATGACAAAATATTAGTAACTTTGGTTTTTTAGAATATCTGCATTTTGTCTTTGTAAAATTTCGTTTTAGATATTTAGCTACTTTTTAAGCATATGGGTGTTCAACCCAATTGTATCCGATTGATTTGTCAAATGTTCATTTTTAACAGCCAATCCAATCCAAATTGCTTTTGAAAGCTAATTCAATTCGTTCAGATGGAACTATCAATTGGTATCAGAGCAGACAAGATCAGAAAATGGATCAAATTAACTACTTTTGAAAATTTTCAAAGTTGTTACAAGTTTCAACCGTCAAGAATCGAATTTTTTTGATTAGTGGTGTTTTTGATTGAAAAGTCATTGTATTGTGTTCGATTTATGTTGTAGAACAAGTTTCATTTGGATTGTATTGTCAAATTCATAGTAGATCGTGTGAATTTGATTAAAATTGTGATGTTTTTTTCGAAAGTTTACAAACACTGTGATTGGATCAAAATTTGATTTCTATTGGATCGAATTTGAATTTAATTTCTACCAGGTAAATACACCGTGCGGTGCACAGTGTATACAAATGTTAGGTATGTAAATATGACAAAAAATTTAATTTATGAATTTGTTATATTTGAACTTATCTATTATGTAGCAGTAGAAATAAATGTTGGTCGAATTTAAAAGTAATTAAAATAAAAAAATCTATTTTGTGAAATTCAAAAAAATATTGTAAATTAAGCATAGACATTTGGAGGTTTGTTGTTGAAGCTCTTCATAAACAGATTTCGTACTTCGTTGAATGTGGTCGGTAATTGTATTTGCTCTCAATAATCTCAAATTTTTAGACAATATAGAACATTTTCGCTCAATAGATGACGAAACCTTAGGATCAAGTTCTTATGCACAGATGCAAGCATTAAGTTTTCCGGTAAAAAAATGTGGATAACAAATTAGACAAATGAGAATAGATATGTCATGCACTCGGCGATTTCATTATACCTTCTCATCGATTATAATAATGTCTAAACAAATTGATTCTCCCCCTTTCTCCGTGTTTAGACATTTCCCACATTATACATATCCGAATTTTTATAGCGTTGTCATCGTGATCATTTTTCAAGTCATTTAACAAAGAATACTCCATGACGTTAAAATCAAATAACAAAATAATGGTTCAAGCAATGGCAATAGTAAATTTTATGCAACCTTTATATAGAGAAAAACTAAAATTCAATTATAAGGTAAATAAATAACAAATTGATAGTAAACCATAATAAGTTTATTCAATTAAGAATTTTAACTATTTAATATTAACATTTTTTTATAAATAATATGCAAAATTGGTGTTATGTAAATAATAATATGTGTAATCACTATCATGTAATTAACATTATGTATAATGGTTGTCGTGAGTATTTTATAAAAAATAATTAATGAAAACATTCAAAATATTTTTATTAAATAAATTGGAACAATAAATGTTCATTAGAATAGAATTAGTCATGAATATAAATATAAATACAATAAATATAAATATGAAAGAAATGTTGGCTAGAAAGTATTGACATGATACAATGAGAATTTTGTATTTTCTCAAATAATGAATAATAATTGAGTTTTGTTTATCCCACATTGATAAATATATGAAAGTAGAGATATCTTGATATATTATAATGGTATTGATAAATGTACCGCGATAATTTAGTATTCTCAAGTTTTGGTTGATTTATCATTATAACATTTTTATATCTTATTTGAAATGTGTTATGATTAATATCAGTTTGTTTACGTGCAAATGAATGTATTCGATTATGAAAATGCTAGCAAGGAGAAAAAGTTCAAAACAACAAAAACAATAAATAAATCAAATGTGAGAAGATTTACAATCAAATATAGAAAGAGGTTTTCATCTCGTCAAGCGCGAGAGGCCCTCTCGGATAAGGCGGAGGGGTGGGGAAAGCGGGGACTACCATCAGAGTTTGCAGACGGAGAGGTGAGGTGAAAAAGATGGGTTCTCTAGAGTTTGGAGACATGGTTAGCAAATTGGAGGGATTATCGCAAATTCTTTTTATCATGTGTGGAGACCCAATCGGTGATCTGGAAGGGGAGTTAATGAGTTTGCCGGAGTGAAACTCCAGTTACCCTTCGAGCATATGACGACGAGTTGTGAAACTCCGACCGATGAAGATTAGTTCACTGTCAAAACTCTGGTCACCAACTCCATTGACGATACTCTTAATTATGAATCACCTTCATTGTCGTTACCTTCCTATAACATTGACCGGTGGCTATGAAACGAAACTAAGAAGGAACGTTTCGGGTTATTGATTGTAATGAAAGACCTTGAGAAAGAGAGGATAAATAATATATTGATTATGTAACTAATATATTATGTTTATGAGTTTTTATCTAATTAAAAACTTAGTAAAATACCCTTTTAATATTAAATTAAATAAATAACATAATTACTAAAATAGTTGGCTTATATTGCATCTCACAAATTTAGGGTTCTCATTTGATTAAGCTCTATACATATATTCATATATATATATATATATATAATCTCCCATCCCCCTTACCCATTGACGGTGAACACCACCCCTTAGAGAAACCCAGTCCCCTACCCCATATCACGTGAGAGGTGGGTTCGAATTCGGTTCTCACACTCGATCACTAGTACTCGCCTTTACCTCAACCCTCGCCTCTACCGTTGACTCCACCTTCACTATCGTGATCGTTACGACCTATGACACAATTGACATTGTCAGCATCTCTCTACCCAGATCTAGAAATGGGATATAGTGATAACCATGACTTTTATTTATCTTGTTTTTGTTAATTGTTAATGGATTGCTTAGTTTTCTAATGACATTTACAATCTTAATGACTTTTTAGTGACACAATATGATGGTTTTAAAATTACATTACCTATTAATAGAGAGCATTTTCAAACAAATTACCTTTATTTAATGCAACTAAACATTACCTTGACATTAAAAAAATAAAAAACTAGTATTTTTGCAAGGTTTCAATACTTTCTTTAGGTTACGAAAATTTGCCTTTTGTTACGGTCCATTTACTCCCTCAAAATAAATTTCATTTACTTCCTCCAAATAAATGCTACCAAATAAATCTATATAACCAAATGCATCCCAACCATTTTCTACACAACTTGACTTCAACAGTCTTAGTAGTCCTTTGCATCGAACCATGGCTCATGACACAAAAACAACCCTCTTCGGCTCGCTTGCGTTTGCAATTTACTTGATATACACATCAAATGGTTTTTGCATCAATAGAAGCTGGGATGTTCATATCATCAATGGCATTCCTAGCAGTAGCATTGTAATTAACCCTAAGTCGGGAAATGATGATCTGGGAATCCAAATCTTGCAACCAGGCCAAGCTTTTAGTTGGCATTTTTGCGAGAAGACGGCCGGAAGTACAATATTTAATTCAACATTCTTTTGGAAACTAAGACTAGCAAATTATACTGTTTTTAATGATAGATATCGATATGAGTGCATTAAACAACGTGGTGTAGAAGACTGTTATTGGCTGGTGAGAGAGGATGGATTTTACTTATCCCCATACAACAATCCATTTCCAAAGGATTGGGTGAAAAAGTATGATTGGCCATAACTTGTATTTTATCCCCATACAACAATCCATTTCCAAAGGATTGGGTGAAAAAGTATGATTGGCCATAACTTGTATTTTATCGTTGATTGAAATATTACCTAATAATAAAAAATTTTGATTTCTTAATTCCTTCTTGTTCTTCGTTTTGCTGCTTGAGTCAACGTATTGTTCAAATAAATTGTATTATACAACCCTATATGAACAAGAACAAAAACCACTAGAATCAACATAAAATTTCACTCGAATTATATTTTGATGTATGACTACTCAATATATTCATATCTTAAAACACAATTTGATAATTACCGATAAATTTGTTTGTAGAGATTGTTGTTAACACACAATCTCGAAATTAATGTTTTTTTAGGTTGTCTAACAAAATGCTAACACTTCTAATATAATGAATTTTATGTATATTTTTTTTACTAATAAACAATTATGACAAAATATTAGTAACTTTGGTTTTTTAGAATATCTGCATTTTGTCTTTGTAAAATTTCGTTTTAGATATTTAGCTACTTTTTAAGCATATGGGTGTTCAACCCAATTGTATCCGATTGATTTGTCAAATGTTCATTTTTAACAGCCAATCCAATCCAAATTGCTTTTGAAAGCTAATTCAATTCGTTCAGATGGAACTATCAATTGGTATCAGAGCAGACAAGATCAGAAAATGGATCAAATTAACTACTTTTGAAAATTTTCAAAGTTGTTACAAGTTTCAACTGTCAAGAATCGAATTTTTTTGATTAGTGGTGTTTTTGATTGAAAATTCATTGTATTGTGTTCGATTTATGTTGTAGAACAAGTTTCATTTGGATTGTATTGTCAAATTCATAGTAGATCGTGTGAATTTGATTAAAATTGTGATGTTTTTTTCGAAAGTTTACAAACACTGTGATTGGATCAAAATTTGATTTCTATTGGATCGAATTTGAATTTAATTTCTACCAGGTAAATACACCGTGCGGTGCACAGTGTATACAAATGTTAGGTATGTAAATATGACAAAAAATTTAATTTATGAATTTGTTATATTTGAACTTATCTATTATGTAGCAGTAGAAATAAATGTTGGTCGAATTTAAAAGTAATTAAAATAAAAAAATCTATTTTGTGAAATTCAAAAAAATATTGTAAATTAAGCATAGACATTTGGAGGTTTGTTGTTGAAGCTCTTCATAAATAGATTTCGTACTTCGTTGAATGTGGCCGGTAATTGTATTTGCTCTCAATAATCTCAAATTTTTAGACAATATAGAACATTTTCGCTCAATAGATGACGAAACCTTAGGATCAAGTTCTTATGCACAGATGCAAGCATTAAGTTTTCCGGTAAAAAAATGTGGATAACAAATTAGACAAATGAGAATAGATATGTCATGCACTTGGCGATTTCATTATACCTTCTCATCGATTATAATAATGTCTAAACAAATTGATTCTTCCCCTTTCTCCGTATTTAGACATTTCCCACATTATACATATACGAATTTTTATAGCGTTGTCATCGTGACCATTTTTCAAGTCATTTAACAAAGAATACTCCATGACGTTAAAATCAAATAACAAAATAATGGTTCAAGCAATGGCAATAGTAAATTTTATGCAACCTTTATATAGAGAAAAACTAAAATTCAATTATAAGGTAAATAAATAACAAATTGATAGTAAACCATAATAAGTTTATTCAATTAAGAATTTTAACTATTTAATATTAACATTTTTTTATAAATAATATGCAAAATTGGTGTTATGTAAATAATAATATGTGTAATCACTATCATGTAATTAACATTATGTATAATGGTTGTCGTGAGTATTTTATAAATAATAATTAATGAAAACATTCAAAATATTTTTATTAAATAAATTGGAACAATAAATGTTCATTAGAATAGAATTAGTCATGAATATAAATATAAATACAATAAATATAAATATGAAAGAAATGTTGGCTAGAAAGTATTGACATGATACAATGAGAATTTTGTATTTTCTCAAATAATGAATAATAATTGAGTTTTGTTTATCCCACATTGATAAATATATGAAAGTAGAGATATCTTGATATATTATAATGGTATTGATAAATGTACCGCGATAATTTAGTATTCTCAAGTTTTGGTTGATTTATCATTATAACATTTTTATATCTTATTTGAAATGTGTTATGATTAATATCAGTTTGTTTACGTGCAAATGAATGTATTCGATTATGAAAATGCTAGCAAGGAGAAAAAGTTCAAAACAACAAAAACAATAAATAAATCAAATGTGAGAAGATTTACAATCAAATATAGAAAGAGGTTTTCATCTCGTCAAGCGCGAGAGGCCCTCTCGGATAAGGCGGAGGGGTGGGGAACGCAAGGACTACCATCAGAGTTTGCAGACGGAGAGGTGAGGTGAAAAAGATGGGTTCTCTAGAGTTTGGAGACATGGTTAGCAAATTGGAGGGATTATCGCAAATTCTTTTTATCATGTGTGGAGACCCAATCGGTGATCTGGAAGGGGAGTTAATGAGTTTGCCGGAGTGAAACTCCAGTTACCCTTCGAGCATATGACGACGAGTTGTGAAACTCCGACCGATGAAGATTAGTTCACTGTCAAAACTCTGGTCACCAACTCCATTGACGATACTCTTAATTATGAATCACCTTCATTGTCGTTACCTTCCTATAACATTGACCGGTGGTTATGAAACGAAACTAAGAAGGAACGTTTCGGGTTATTGATTGTAATGAAAGACCTTGAGAAAGAGAGGATAAATAATATATTGATTATGTAACTAATATATTAAGTTTATGAGTTTTTATCTAATTAAAAACTTAGTAAAATACCCTTTTAATATTAAATTAAATAAATAACATAATTACTAAAATAGTTGGCTTATATTGCATCTCACAAATTTAGGGTTCTCATTTGATTAAACTCTATACATATATTCATATATATATATATATATATATATATATATATATATTATAATCTCCCATCCCCCTTACCCATTGACGGTGAACACCACCCTTTAGAGAAACCCAGTCCCCTACCCCATATCACGTGAGAGGTGGGTTCGAATTCGGTTCTCACACTCGATCACTAGTACTCGCCTTTACCTCAACCCTCGCCTCTACCGTTGACTCCACCTTCACTATCGTGATCGTTACGACCTATGACACAATTGACATTGTCAGCATCTCTCTACCCAGATCTAGAAATGGGATATAGTGATAACCATGACTTTTATTTATCTTGTTTTTGTTAATTGTTAATGGATTGCTTAGTTTTCTAATGACATTTACAATCTTAATGACTTTTTAGTGACACAATATGATGGTTTTAAAATTACATTACCTATTAATAGAGGGCATTTTCAAACAAATTACCTTTATTTAATGCAACTAAACATTACCTTGACATTAAAAAAATAAAAAACTAGTATTTTTGCAAGGTTTCAATACTCTCTTTAGGTTACGAAAATTTGCCTTTTGTTACGGTCCATTTACTCCCTCAAAATAAATTTCGTTTACTTCCTCCAAATAAATGCTACCAAATAAATCTATATAACCAAATGCATCCCAACCATTTTCTACACAACTTGACTTCAACAGTCTTAGTAGTCCTTTGCATCGAACCATGGCTCATGACACAAAAACAACCCTCTTCGGCTTGCGTTTGCAATTTACTTGATATACACATCAAATGGTTTTTGCATCAATAGAAGCTGGGATGTTCATATCATCAATGGCATTCCTAGCAGTAGCATTGTAATTAACCCTAAGTCGGGAAATGATGATCTGGGAATCCAAATCTTGCAACAGGCCAAGCTTTTAGTTGGCATTTTTGCGAGAAGACGGCCGGAAGTACAATATTTAATTCGACATTCTTTTGGAAACCAAGACTAGCAAATTATACTGTTTTTAATGATAGATATCGATATGAGTGCATTAAACAACGTGGTGTAGAAGACTGTTATTGGCTGGTGAGAGAGGATGGATTTTACTTATCCCCATACAACAATCCATTTCCAAAGGATTGGGTGAAAAAGTATGATTGGCCATAACTTGTATTTTATCGTTGATTGAAATATTACCTAATAATAAAAATTTTTGATTTCTTAATTCCTTCTTGTTCTTCGTTTTGCTGCTTGAGTCAACGTATTGTTCAAATAAATTGTATTATACAACCCTATATGAACAAGAACAAAAACCACTAGAATCAACATAAAATTTCACCCGAATTATATTTTGATGTATGACTACTCAATATATTCATATCTTAAAACACAATTTGATAATTACCGATAAATTTGTTTGTAGAGATTGTTGTTAACACACAATCTCGAAATTAATGTTTTTTTAGGTTGTCTAACAAAATGCTAACACTTCTAATATAATGAATTTTATGTATATTTTTTTTACTAATAAACAATTATGACAAAATATTAGTAACTTTGGTTTTTTAGAATATCTGCATTTTGTCTTTGTAAAATTTCGTTTTAGATATTTAGCTACTTTTTAAGCATATGGGTGTTCAACCCAATTGTATCCGATTGATTTGTCAAATGTTCATTTTTAACAGCCAATCCAATCCAAATTGCTTTTGAAAGCTAATTCAATTCGTTCAGATGGAACTATCAATTGGTATCAGAGCAGACAAGATCAGAAAATGGATCAAATTAACTACTTTTGAAAATTTTCAAAGTTGTTACAAGTTTCAACTGTCAAGAATCGAATTTTTTTGATTAGTGGTGTTTTTGATTGAAAAGTCATTGTATTGTGTTCGATTTATGTTGTAGAACAAGTTTCATTTGGATTGTATTGTCAAATTCATAGTAGATCGTGTGAATTTGATTAAAATTGTGATGTTTTTTTCGAAAGTTTACAAACACTGTGATTGGATCAAAATTTGATTTCTATTGGATCGAATTTGAATTTAATTTCTACCAGGTAAATACACCGTGCGGTGCACAGTGTATACAAATGTTAGGTATGTAAATATGACAAAAAATTTAATTTATGAATTTGTTATATTTGAACTTATCTATTATGTAGCAGTAGAAATAAATGTTGGTCGAATTTAAAAGTAATTAAAATAAAAAAATCTATTTTGTGAAATTCAAAAAAATATTGTAAATTAAGCATAGACATTTGGAGGTTTGTTGTTGAAGCTCTTCATAAACAGATTTCGTACTTCGTTGAATGTGGTCGGTAATTGTATTTGCTCTCAATAATCTCAAATTTTTAGACAATATAGAACATTTTCGCTCAATAGATGACGAAACCTTAGGATCAAGTTCTTATGCACAGATGCAAGCATTAAGTTTTCCGGTAAAAAAATGTGGATAACAAATTAGACAAATTAGACAAATGAGAATAGATATGTCATGCACTCGGCGATTTCATTATACCTTCTCATCGATTATAATAATGTCTAAACAAATTGATTCTCCCCCTTTCTCCGTGTTTAGACATTTCCCACATTATACATATCCGAATTTTTATAGCGTTGTCATCGTGATCATTTTTCAAGTCATTTAACAAAGAATACTCCATGACGTTAAAATCAAATAACAAAATAATGGTTCAAGCAATGGCAATAGTAAATTTTATGCAACCTTTATATAGAGAAAAACTAAAATTCAATTATAAGGTAAATAAATAACAAATTGATAGTAAACCATAATAAGTTTATTCAATTAAGAATTTTAACTATTTAATATTAACATTTTTTTATAAATAATATGCAATATTGGTGTTATGTAAATAATAATATGTGTAATCACTATCATGTTATTAACATTATGTATAATGGTTGTCGTGAGTATTTTATAAATAATAATTAATGAAAACATTCAAAATATTTTTATTAAATAAATTGGAACAATAAATGTTCATTAGAATAGAATTAGTCATGAATATAAATATAAATACAATAAATATAAATATGAAAGAAATGTTGGCTAGAAAGTATTGACATGATACAATGAGAATTTTGTATTTTCTCAAATAATGAATAATAATTGAGTTTTGTTTATCCCACATTGATAAATATCGGAAAGTAGAGACATCTTGATATATTATAATGGTATTGATAAATGTACCGCGATAATTTAGTATTCTCAAGTTTTGGTTGATTTATCATTATAACATTTTTATATCTTATTTGAAATGTGTTATGATTAATATCAGTTTGTTTACGTGCAAATGAATGTATTCGATTATGAAAATGCTAGCAAGGAGAAAAAGTTCAAAACAACAAAAACAATAAATAAATCAAATGTGAGAAGATTTACAATCAAATATAGAAAGAGGTTTTCATCTCGTCAAGCGCGAGAGGCCCTCTCGGATAAGGCGGAGGGGTGGGGAAAGCAGGGACTACCATCAGAGTTTGCAGACGGAGAGGTGAGGTGAAAAAGATGGGTTCTCTAGAGTTTGGAGACATGGTTAGCAAATTGGAGGGATTATCGCAAATTCTTTTTATCATGTGTGGAGACCCAATCGGTGATCTGGAAGGGGAGTTAATGAGTTTGCCGGAGTGAAACTCCAGTTACCCTTCGAGCATATGACGACGAGTTGTGAAACTCCGACCGATGAAGATTAGTTCACTGTCAAAACTCTGGTCACCAACTCCATTGACGATACTCTTAATTATTAATCACCTTCATTGTCGTTACCTTCCTATAACATTGACCGGTGGCTATGAAACAAAACTAAGAAGGAACGTTTCGGGTTATTGATTGTAATGAAAGACCTTGAGAAAGAGAGGATAAATAATATATTGATTATGTAACTAATATATTAAGTTTATGAGTTTTTATCTAATTAAAAACTTAGTAAAATACCCTTTTAATATTAAATTAAATAAATAACATAATTACTAAAATAGTTGGCTTATATTGCATCTCACAAATTTAGGGTTCTCATTTGATTAAGCTCTATACATATATACATATATATATATATATATATATATATATATATATATATTATAATCTCCCATCCCCCTTACCCATTGACGGTGAACACCACCCCTTAGAGAAACCCAGTCCCCTACCCCATATCACGTGAGAGGTGGGTTCGAATTCGGTTCTCACACCCGATCACTAGTACTCGCCTTCACCTCAACCCTCGCCCCTACCGTTGACTCCACCTTCACTATCGTGATCCTTACGACCTATGACACAATTGACATTGTCAGCATCTCCCTACCCAGATCTAGAAATGGGATATAGTGATAACCATGACTTTTATTTATCTTGTTTTTGTTAATTGTTAACGGATTGCTTAGTTTTCTGATGACATTTACAATCCTAATGACGTTTTTAGTGACACAATATGATGGTTTTAAAATTACGTTACCTATTAATAGAGGGCATTTTCAAACAAATTACATTTATTTAATGCAACCAAACATTACCTTGACATTAAAAAAATAGAAAACTATTATTTTTGCAAGGTTTCAATACTCTCTTTAGGTTACGAAAATTTGCCTTTTGTTACGGTCCATTTACTCCCTCAAAATAAATTTCATTTACTTCCTCCAAATAAATGCTACCAAATAAATTTATATAACCAAATGCATCCCAACCATTTTCTACACAACTTGACTTCAACAGTCTTAGTAGTCCTTTGCATCGAACCATGGCTCATGACACAAAAACAACCCTCTTCGGCTCGCTTGCGTTTGCAATTTACTTGATATACACATCAAATGGTTTTTGCATCAATAGAAGCTGGGATGTTCATATCATCAATGGCATTCCTAGCAGTAGCATTGTAATTAACCCTAAGTCGGGAAATGATGATCTGGGAATCCAAATCTTGCAACCAGGCCAAGCTTTTAGTTGGCATTTTTGCGAGAAGACGGCCGGAAGTACAATATTTAATTCGACATTCTTTTGGAAACCAAGACTAGCAAATTATACTGTTTTTAATGATAGATATCGATATGAGTGCATTAAACAACGTGGTGTAGAAGACTGTTATTGGCTGGTGAGAGAGGATGGATTTTACTTATCCCCATACAACAATCCATTTCCAAAGGATTGGGTGAAAAAGTATGATTGGCCATAACTTGTATTTTATCGTTGATTGAAATATTACCTAATAATAAAATTGTTTGATTTCTTAATTCCTTCTTGTTCTTCATTTTGCTGCTTGAGTCAACGTATTGTTCAAATAAATTGTATTATACAACCCTATATGAACAAGAACAAAAACCACTAGAATCAACATAAAATTTCACCTGAATTATATTTTGATGTATGACTACTCAATATATTCATATCTTAAAACACAATTTGATAATTACCGATAAATTTGTATGTAGAGATTGTTGTTAACACACAATCTCGAAATAAATGTTTCAAGTCATTTAACAAAGAATACTCCATGACGTTAAAATCAAATAACAAAATAATGGTTCAAGTAATGGCAATAGTAAATTTTATGCAACCTTTATATAGAGAAAAACTAAAATTCAATTATAAGGTAAATAAATAACAAATTGATAGTAAACCATAATAAGTTTATTCAATTAAGAATTTTAACTATTTAATATTAACATTTTTTTATAAATAATATGCAATATTGGTGTTATGTAAATAATAATATGTGTAATCACTATCATGTAATTAACATTATGTATAATGGTTGTCGTGAGTATTTTATAAATAATAATTAATGAAAACATTCAAAATATTTTTATTAAATAAATTGGAACAATAAATGTTCATTAGAATAGAATTAGTCATGAATATAAATATAAATACAATAAATATAAATATGAAAAAAATGTTGGCTAGAAAGTATTGACATGATACAATGAGAATTTTGTATTTTCTCAAATAATGAATAATAATTGAGTTTTGTTTATCCCACATTGATAAATATCGGAAAGTAGAGACATCTTGATATATTATAATGGTATTGATAAATGTACCGCGATAATTTAGTATTCTCAAGTTTTGGTTGATTTATCATTATAACATTTTTATATCTTATTTGAAATGTGTTATGATTAATATCAGTTTGTTTACGTGCAAATGAATGTATTCGATTATGAAAATGCTAGCAAGGAGAAAAAGTTCAAAACAACAAAAACAATAAATAAATCAAATGTGAGAAGATTTACAATCAAATATAGAAAGAGGTTTTCATCTCGTCAAGCGCGAGAGGCCCTCTCGGATAAGGCGGAGGGGTGGGGAAAGCAGGGACTACCATCAGAGTTTGCAGACGGAGAGGTGAGGTGAAAAAGATGGGTTCTCTAGAGTTTGGAGACATGGTTAGCAAATTGGAGGGATTATCGCAAATTCTTTTTATCATGTGTGGAGACCCGATCGGTGATCTGGAAGGGGAGTTAATGAGTTTGCCGGAGTGAAACTCCAGTTACCCTTCGAGCATATGACGACGAGTTGTGAAACTCCGACCGATGAAGATTAGTTCACTGTCAAAACTCTGGTCACCAACTCCATTGACGATACTCTTAATTATTAATCACCTTCATTGTCGTTACCTTCCTATAACATTGACCGGTGGCTATGAAACAAAACTAAGAAGGAACGTTTCGGGTTATTGATTGTAATGAAAGACCTTGAGAAAGAGAGGATAAATAATATATTGATTATGTAACTAATATATTAAGTTTATGAGTTTTTATCTAATTAAAAACTTAGTAAAATACCCTTTTAATATTAAATTAAATAAATAACATAATTACTAAAATAGTTGGCTTATATTGCATCTCACAAATTTAGGGTTCTCATTTGATTAAGCTCTATACATATATACATATATATATATATATATATATATTATAATCTCCCATCCCCCTTACCCATTGACGGTGAACACCACCCCTTAGAGAAACCCAGTCCCCTACCCCATATCACGTGAGAGGTGGGTTCGAATTCAGTTCTCACACTCGATCACTAGTACTCGCCTTTACCTCAACCCTCGCCTCTACCGTTGACTCCACCTTCACTATCGTGATCGTTACGACCTATGACACAATTGACATTGTCAGCATCTCTCTACCCAGATCTAGAAATGGGATATAGTGATAACCATGACTTTTATTTATCTTGTTTTTGTTAATTGTTAACGGATTGCTTAGTTTTCTGATGACATTTACAATCCTAATGACGTTTTTAGTGACACAATATGATGGTTTTAAAATTACGTTACCTATTAATAGAGGGCATTTTCAAACAAATTACATTTATTTAATGCAACCAAACATTACCTTGACATTAAAAAAATAGAAAACTATTATTTTTGCAAGGTTTCAATACTCTCTTTAGGTTACGAAAATTTTCCTTTTGTTACGGTCCATTTACTCCCTCAAAATAAATTTCATTTACTTCCTCCAAATAAATGCTACCAAATAAATTTATATAACCAAATGCATCCCAACCATTTTCTACACAACTTGACTTCAACAGTCTTAGTAGTCCTTTGCATCGAACCATGGCTCATGACACGAAAACAACCCTCTTCGGCTTGCTTGCGTTTGCAATTTACTTGATATACACATCAAATTGTTTTTGCATCAATAGAAGCTGGGATGTTCATATCATCAATGGCATTGCTAGCAGTAGGATTGTAATGAACCCTAAGTCACGAAATGATGATCTGGGAATCCAAATTTTGCAACCAGGCCAAGCTTTTAGTTGGCATTTTTGCGAGAAGACGGCTGGAAGTACAATATTTAATTCGACATTCTTTTGGAAACCAAGACTAGCAAATTATACTGTTTTTAATGATAGATATCGATATGAGTGCATTAAACAACGTGGTGTAGAAGACTGTTATTGGTTGGTGAGAGATGATGGATTTTACTTATCCCCATACAACAATCCATTTCCAAAGGATTGGGTGAAAAAGTATGATTGGCCATAACTTGTATTTTATCGTTGATTGAAATATTACCTAATAATAAAATTGTTTGATTTCTTAATTCCTTCTTGTTCTTCATTTTGCTGCTTGAGTCAACGTATTGTTCAAATAAATTGTATTATACAACCCTATATGAACAAGAACAAAAACCACTAGAATCAACATAAAATTTCACCTGAATTATATTTTGATGTATGACTACTCAATATATTCATATCTTAAAACACAATTTGATAATTACCGATAAATTTGTATGTAGAGATTGTTGTTAACACACAATCTCGAAATAAATGTTTTTTTAGGTTGTCTAACAAAATGCTAACACTTCTAATATAATGAATTTTATGTATATTTTTTTTACTAATTAACAATTATGACAAAATATTAGTAACTTTGGTTTTTTAGAATATCTGCATTTTGTCTTTGTAAAATTTCGTTTTAGATATTTAGCTACTTTTTAAGCATATGGGTGTTAAACGCAATTGTATCCGATTGATTTGTCAAACAGTAGAATACATTTCGACACTACAATGTTCATTTTTAACAGCCAATCCACTCCAATTTGCTTTTGAAAGCTAATTCAATTCGTTCAGATGGAACTATCAATTGGTATCAGAGCAGACAAGATGAGAAAATGGATCAAATTAACTACTTTTGAAAATTTTCAAAGTTGTTACAAGTTTCAACTGTCAAGAATCGAATTTTTTTGATTAGTGGTGTTTTTGATTGAAAATTCATTGTATTGTGTTCGTTTTATGTTGTAGAACAAGTTTCATTTGGATTGTATTGTCAAATTCATAGTAGATCGTGTGAATTTGATTAAAATTGTGATGTTTTATTCGAAAGTTTACAAACACTGTGATTGGATCAAAATATTATTTCTATTGGATTGAATTTGAGTTTAATTTCTACTAGGTAAATACACCGCGCACTCCACAGTGTATACAAATGTTAGGTATGAAAATATGACAAGATTTTTAATTTATGAATTTGTTATATTTGAACTTATCTATTATGTAGTAGTAGAAATAAATGTTGGTCGAATTTAAAAGTAATTAAACTAACAAAATCTATTTTGTGAAATTCAAAAAAATATTGTAAATTAAGCATAGACATTTGGAGGTTTGTTGTTGAAGCTCTTCATAAACATATTTCGTACTTTGTTGAAAGTGGTCGGTAATTGTATTTGCTCTCAATAATCTCAAATTTTTAGACAATATAGAACACATTCGCTCAATAGATGACGAAACCTTAGGATCAAGTTCTTATGCACAGATGCAAGCATTAAGTTTTCATGTAAAAAAATGTGGATAACAAATTAGACAAATGAGAATAGATATGTCATGCACTCGACGATTTCATTATACCTTCTCATCGACGCGAAATTCAGAATTCCGATCATTTTCAATTTTCTGTACAAGAGACCAAATACCACCATGATTTTGTTGCGCCTTCTTAATTCGTGAAATCAAATTTGGCTCAATCGAAAGGCTAGCCAACATCAAACTATTAGAATTTGAATAAAAATCAATACCCAACTTTTCAAAATCAGAAATCAAGTGCGGCTGAACAGTATAACAAGAAACAGATCCCATACTTTTACGACTTAACGCATCTGCAACTACATTCGCTTTGCCTGGATGATAGTAGATCTGGACATCGTAGTCTTTCAGAAGTTCAAGCCAACGTCTCTGATGCATATTAATTTCTTTCTGAGAGAAAATGTACTTCAAACTCTTGTGATTAGTAAAAATGTCACAAGATTCTCCATACAAATAATGGCGCCAGATTATAAGTGCGAAGATAACTGCAGCCAGTTCCAAGTCATGAGTACAATATTTTACCTCGTATGGCTTCAGTTGTCGTGATGCATATGCTATAACCTTTCCGTTTTGCATAAGTACACATCCGAGGCCAATTCGAGAGGCATCACTATAGATTTGAAAACCGCCTGTCCCAGATGGTAGAGATAAGACTGGAGCTGTGATCAATCTTTGTTTCAGAATTTCAAAACTCTGTTGATGATCAGGCCCCCATTCAAATTTAACTCCCTTTCGGAGAAGTTTAGTTAAAGGCAGCGCAAGCCGAGAAAAGTTTTCAACAAACCTGCCAGACCCAGAAAACTCCGAATCTCATATATATTGGTCGGTCTCGGCCAATTAGCCACAACCTCGACTTTGGCAGGGTCGACTTTAATGCCGTCGGCGGAAATAATGTGCCCAAGAAAAGAGACCTGATCTAACCAAAACTGACATTTAGAGAGTTTAGCATATAACCGCTTCTCTCAAAGAATACCCAACGCAATACGAAGATGCTTAGCATGATCAACTTTAGACTTAGAATATATCAAAACATCATCGATGAAGACTATAATGAACTCGTATAAATAATCATTAAAGACTCGGTTCATTATGTCCATGAAAACAGCAGGAGCATTAGTTAACCCAAATGGCATGACAAAGAATTCAAAATGCCCATATCGGGTTCTAAAAGCTATTTTAGGAATATCCTGCTCTCGGACACGTAACTGATGATATCCAGATCTGAGGTCGATCTTAGAAAAGAATTTTGCCCCTTGGAGTTGATCAAATAAGTCATCAATATGGGGCAGGGGATACTTATTACGTATCGTTACGTTATTTAGCTCGCGGTAATCGATACATAGCCGCATTGAACCATCTTTCTTTTTCACAAAAAGAACTGGTGCTCCCTACGGTGACACACTAGGACGTATGTATCCCTTATTCAACAAATCTTGTATCTGCTCTTTTAGCTCCTTCATTTCTGATGGAGCCATTCGGTAAGGTTGTTTTGATATTGGAGCAGATCCTGGAATTAAGTCAATGGTGAACTCCACTTCTCTAATAGGAGGGAGTCCAGGAATTTCATCCGGAAACACGTCTGAAAATTCATTCACTACAGGAATAGATCTAAGTTCGAGCGGTACCTCATCAGGGTCTTGAAGTGCTGCAAGGAAGCCTTCAGATCCTTGCCATGCTAAAGATTGAACATTAAAAGAAGTTACGACTTTGGTTCCCTGCTTTGGTTCTACTCCCTGATAGATGCTATCGGGTTGACTCAAATCTCCGAAGATAACCCTCTTTGTATCCCATTCAATGGTTGCTCGATGTTTGGACAACCAATCCATGCCGATAATGAGGTCAAAATACTTCATACACATAGGAAGTAGATTTACCTCTCGGACACAATCAACAATCAATAGAGGACAGTTCACGAATTCAGACAAAATGCAAATTGAACTACCCATCGGAGTAGTAATATGCAACGGAGTCTCAGTTAATTTCTCAGAAGGTCTCAAATGTTCCTCTAGAGTATCAGACACAATTGAGTGGGTTGCACCTGTATCAAATAAAACATATACAGGTATGCCACATAATTTAAGTGTACTAGAAACCATACCAGAAGTAGATTTATCAGCATGCAAAGCAAATAGCTGGTTCCCTTTCTCAGTTGCCTTGTCTTTTTGACCCTGCTTACAGTCTCGGGCCAAATGTCCTTTCTGTCCACAAGTGTAACACGCTCCGGTCATTCGTAGACACGGACCTGGTCGATGTGTAATACCACACTCTTTGCATTTTTGGGGAAGATTGGTATTAGAAGAATCCTTACTAGATGCTCCTTGAGAAGATACTGGTGATCTGAAATTAGAAGACTTACCCGAGACTGAACGACCCGAAGATCTGAGATCTGTATTTCTAAACCGCATATCACGACCTCGTTTCTTTCCAGAATCTGATTTCAAAGAATAATTTTCCTGTCGAGCCCGATCAATGTTTCTCGCCGCATCTGCAACCTGACTGACTGAAGTAAACTGATGATTCAGAAGTTGGGTCTTATACCTATGGCTCAAACTCCACTTGAACTTTTCAACCTGATGCATTGTAGTACCTGCTATGGTTCCGGCAAATCGAGCTAATCGTAGAAATCGAGTCTGATATTCAGAAACAGATTCATCTTCTCGTTGTTGAATATTATAATACTCCCGAATATATGCATCTTTATCGGCTGTTGTGAAGTAACGATGGAAGAAAATTTCTTTAAATTGATTCCAAGTAAGAGTTTCAGCTATAAGATTACTTTGAGTCCAAGACTCCCACTAATTGTGAGCATCGTCCTCAAGTTTATATGAAGCCAACCTTACTTTGTACTGCTCTGGACAACCTAAAACCTTGAAAAGTTTCTCCAGATGTCGGATCCAATTTTCTGCATCTACAGGGTTAGTGACAGAAGAAAAGATTCGCGATTTTTGTTTATTAAACCGCTCAAGCCAAACATGAATTTCAGACTGATTAGTATTCTGATTAAGTCCTTGCTCTTTTTCTCCTGTATTTGTACCTACAGTATTTACAGGAGGTACTTCATTTGTCTGACGGAGAGCCTCTACAGTCTGAGATACAGTAGAAGGGATCATATTCGCGACAACATGTTGGATAGTTGTCGTTAAGTCTGGATCAACTTAATGTCGAGGAAAAGAAGGAGGAGGAGGAGCGTTGGTTTCATCATGTTGTGTTTGATTTCTCCGGGGTCTACCCCTTCGTCTGGGTTGGTTACTAGGCAACATCAGAACTGATACAAAAAAAAACTCGTTCAGAACAATGATTACGAATACATACAGTTATGGAAAGCGGTAGTAAGGATTTGCGAGATAACTGAACAAGTATAGATATATGAAAATGAAAACGAATAAACCAAAACCCGCCAAATTCTACCCAACGTCAAAGATCAAACCTAAAGTACTACAGGATTAATACCTATAGCTCTGATACCATAATTTGTAACACCCCCTTCCTACTAGTCCTAAGATGGGGAATGTCACAACCGAAAACGGATCAAAAGTCTACAATTCACAGTACAGAGCTCTAACAGAACTCCCAAAAGATTGCAATACATCCACCAGTAATGATACGAATAACATATTTACATATTAAATATTTACATAACAAAAGCCTTGAATAAGTAACTAGTCTTTAAGCATCCTAAACCATCTCGTCCGTTCATCCTGCCTCTAGGTTAGATCCTGAACCTGCCGAGGTAAAACAAAACAAGCCTCGGCTGAGCAAAATTGTCCAATGAACGAATAATAACACAAGAAATACCAAATAAGAAGTAGGTAAATGAAATAAAACAACTGAAAGAAAACCTTACGATACAGAGTTGGAAGCGATTTAAGTGTAAATCTCAAGAACTGAAACCAATATAATTAAAGTTCAAAGCAAGATAAACATCCATATCATTAAGATATATTGTACCCGATGGATGATCAGTCCAAACAGGCGTCATAATGGAATGGAAGTTTTGGGCACTACACCACCTCATTCCCCGGTAACCAAAGGTATCTGGTATTCGGCTCTATCCGCTAACCAACATAATTAGTATTCGGTTCTATCCGGTAACCAACATAATTGGTATTCGGTTCTATCCGGTAACCAACACATAATTGGTATTCGGTTCTAAGGATGCATCCAACGTTCTCTATATGTCTCGGCCATAGCCTTCACAAGAACTCCATGACAATTTTAGCCATCATGGAGGCGTCTCAACATTCGTGCCCCGAATGATGAGCCTAGTCAAAACGAATTTCAATAACCAAATTTGATTAATAAACTTTGGATAACAAGTTCAACAAACTCATTAAGATTTATAAATCAAGTAATCGTAAGGAATTTAAAAACATACCGGTCTCGAGTCAAAATTCCCAATGACTCAAAATCATTAAACGAAACATCATATAAAACACAAAAATATTCCGGATAACCACTTGATAACATCCACTTTTGTGGGTGTATTTCATGAACAAGATCTATGGAATGGGTAATCACCACAATTGATTACCCACGTATTGAAACAAATTATATATTCGTACCTTGGAGGTGTTTTAGAGACGATCACACGAAACTTGATGCCTAAGAATGGTTTTCTCCTTCCGGTTTACCTACACTTATTAGTAAAATGCTTTTAGATGATTTCCGGTAACAATTCCTATCAATTTAAAGTTCCTACAAGACCTTTCATTTTAAAAGATTCTACGGACCTTCAAACATGCTTACAATACCCATAGGATACTTAATAAACACTTAACACAATCCTTAGGGCCTTAAACCACATTTGCAAAATCCAAATTTACACATTCCAACAGTAGTTAAGCTTCTGTACGCTTAAAGTTCAAGCCTTTTTCTCATTCTTAAAGGCTCAAACAAATTTTCTTATAAACATGAAAGTTGTGCATAATCCTCTTAGTATTTCACATAAACTGGATTCATATTAATTGGAGCTTTGCGATATTTTCTACATAATTAATACCAACAGTGCGCAATTTCGAGTGTGTGCAGAACTGTTCTGTAAAAGCAGTGATTTTGAGTCACTTAAAGTCCGAACTAGACTTTGGTGTAAACTAAAAAGTTGTTCTACACTAATAGACCTTTCTGTCGATGTAAAGAAGACCTCATTTGGACAAATGGTTGATTTTATACGAATTTTTAAACTTACCACAATGAATCTGTCACTTCCAACAGCACCAAACTTGAAGAATTTCCACCTCAATTCCTCAATCTTCAATCTATAATTCATAAATAAACTTAGGGTTTAACCCATTTTGCCCAAAATTGATGTAATCAACAAAACTAACCATGAACATACCTTATCTTGATCCCCTAGTTCCATTTCTAACACAAAATCTTTAAGAACATAAGGATTTAAGGAGATTTTTAGAGATTTTGAGATGAATTGAGGGGTTTCTAGAGAGATGATGGAGAGATTGAGAGCTAGAGAGAGAGTAAATCTGATAATGGTTCTAAGAATTTCAAAAAAATTAATTAAATTCATATTTATATTTTTAATATTTACAATTCAACCCCTTTATCTTTAGCTTATTTCAACTTGATCATATTTTGACAATTCCTTTACAATTTTAGTCCTAAACAAGATAGTTTCATCCAACATTAGTCCTTAAATGAATTCATAAATAGACTTGAACTAATGTACAACTCTTAACGACTAAGGTACAAGTCATTAAAGCACGATCTCCTATCTTAAGCGTTTTCGGTCACGAAATTAGGTACTAAGCATAGGATATTATAATTCTCCCACCCTTAAAAAGATTTCGTCCCTGAAATCGAGTTAGAGTCATGAACTTATGTACCTTCAAAAAGTTGTGGATATTGCTTTTTCATCGATTCCTCTATCTCCCATGTTGCTTCACTTTCAGAATGATTCCTCCATAAGACTTTAACGAATGGAATCGATCGATGCCTCATTTTTCTTTCTTCACGTCAGATAATAGCTTCGGGCTCCTCAACATAAGATAAATCTGGCTCAATCTTTTCAAGCGGATGATCGATGACATGCAACGGATGATATCAATAACCACGAAGCGCCGACACATGGAAAACATTATGAATATGAGCTAGTTGGGGAGGTAACGCGAGACGATACGCTACTTCACCAACTCATTCTAGAACTTCAAAAGGTCCAATATAACGTGGGCTAAGTTTTCCTTTAACCCCAAAACGACGTGTTCCCCGAAACGGAGAAACTTTAAGAAAAACATGGTCACCTGACTGAAATTCCAATGGCCTACGATGTCGGTCCGCATAACACTTTTGGCGCGATTGTGCCTCTTTCATTTTCTGACGGGCGACTTCAACTTTTTCAGTTGTGATTTGGACCAATTCGGGTCCTTCAATTGCCCGTTCGCCTACTTCGTTCCAACATGTAGGTGTTCGACATTTACGACCATAAAGAGCTTCGTATGGAGCCATACCAATACTGGATTGATAACTGTTATTGTACGAAAACTCTACCAGATAAAGATAATCGTCCCAACTTCCAGACCACTCGAGAACGCAAGCGCGAAGAATATCTTCAAGTGTTTGTATTGTCCGTTCAGTTTGTCCATCCGTTTGAGGATGAAAAGCTGAACTCATATTAAGTCGTGTACCCCAAGCCTGGTGAAGACTCTTCTAGAATCGTGAGGTAAAACGCGGATCTCTATCAGAGGTAATTGAGACAGGAGTTCCATGAAGTCTGATAATCTCTCTTTGAAATAATTCTGATAATTGGCTGACTGAAAAAGATTTCCGAATAGCTAAGAAATGTACAGACTTAGTCAAACGGTCCACAACTACCCAAATTGCATCGTGATGTTTTTGAGTCTTTGGTAGCCCTGTAAGAAAGTCCATAGAGATGTGTTCCCATTTCCACACGGGTATCTCTAAAGGCTGTAAAAGACCGCTGACTCTTTGATGTTCAATTTTGACCTTTTGACAGGTCAAAAACTTTGCAACATATTCGCCAATATTTCTTTTCATTCCATCCCACCAGAAAAATTGTTTCAAATCACGGTACATTTTGGTAGAACCAGAATGAATTGAGAAGGGAGAATTGTGAGCTTCATTTAATAAAGCTTCTTTTAATTCAAGATCATCGGGTACACACAAATGATCTAGAAACCAAACTATACCCTCGTCATCGACGCGAAATTCAGAATTCCGATCATTTTCAATTTTCTGTATAAGAGACCAAATACCACCGTCATTTTGTTCGACCTTCTTAATTCCTGAAATCCAATTTGGCTCAATCGAAAGGCTAGCCAACATCAAACTATTAGGATTTGGATAAAAATCAATGCCCAACTTTTCAAAATCAGAAATCAAGTGCGTCTGAACAGTATAACAAGAAACAGATCCCATACTTTTACGACTTAACGCATCTGCAACTACATTCGCTTTGCCTGGATGATAGTGGATCTGGACATCGTAGTCTTTCAGAAGTTCCAGCCAACGTCTCTGACGCATATTAATTTCTTTCTGAGAGAAAATGTACTTCAAACTCTTGTGATCAGTAAAAATGTCACAAGATTCTCCATAGAAATAATGGCGCCAAATTTTAAGTGCGAAGATAACTGCAGCCAGTTCCAAGTCATGAGTAGGATAGTTTACCTCGTATGGCTTCAGTTGTCGTGATGCATATGCTATAACCTTTCCATTTTGCATAAGTACACATCCGAGGCCAATTCGAGAAGCATCACTATAGATTTGAAAACCGCCTGTCCCAGATGGTAGAGATAAGACTGGAGCTGTGATCAATCTTTGTTTCAGAATTTCAAAACTCTGTTGATGATCAGCCCCCATTCAAATTTAACTCCCTTTCGGAGAAGTTTAGTTAAAGGCAGCGTAAGCCGAGAAAAGTTTGCAACAAAGCGTCGATAATATCCTGCCAGACCCAGAAAACTCTGAATCTCAGATATATTGGTCGGTCTCGGCCAATTAGCCACAACCTCGACTTTGGTAGGGTCGACTTTAATGCCGTCGGCGGAAATAATGTGCCCAAGAAAAGAGACCTGATCTAACCAAAACTGACATTTAGAGAGTTTAGCATATAACCGATTCTCTCGAAGAATACCCAATGCAATACGAAGATGCTTAGCATGATCAACTTCAGACTTAGAATATATCAAAATATCATCGATGAAGACTGTAATGAACTCGTCTAAATAATCATTAAAGACTCAATTCATTAAGTCCATGAAAACAGCAGGAGCATTAGTTAACCCAAATGGCATGACAACGAATTCAAAATGCCCATATCGGGTTCTAAAAGTTGTTTTAGGAATATCCTGCTCTTGGACACGTAACTGATGATATACAGATCTGAGGTCGATCTTAGAAAAGAATTTTGCCCCTTGGAGTTGATCAAATAAGTCATCAATACGGGACAGGGGATACTTATTATGTATCGTTACCTTATTTAGCTCGCGGTAATCGATACATAGCCGCATTGAACCATCTTTCTTTTTCACAAAAAGAACTCGTGCTCCCCACGGTGACACACTAGGACGTATGTATCCCTTATTCAACAAATCTTTTATCTGCTCTTTTAGCTCCTTCATTTCTGATGGAGCCATTCGGTAAGGCTGTTTTGATATTGGAGCAGATCCTGGAATTAAGTCAATGGTGAACTCTACTTCTCTAATGGGAGGGAGTCCAGAAATTTCATCCGAAAACATGTCTGAAAATTCATTCACTACAGGAATAGATCTAAGTTCGAGCGGTACCTCATCAGGGTCTTGAAGTGCTGCAAGGAAGCCTTCAGATCCTTGCCATGCAAAATATTGAAGAATAAAAGAAGATACGACTTTGGTTCCTGCTTTGGTTCTACTCCCTGATAGATGCTATCGGGTTGACTCAAATCTCCGAAGATAACCCTCTTTGTATCGCATTCAATGGTTGCTCGATGTTTGGACAACCAATCCATGCCGATAATGAGGTCAAAATACTTCATACACATAGGAACTAGATTTACCTCTCGGACACAATCAACAATCAATAGAGGATAGTTCACGAATTCAGACAAAATGCAAATTGAACTACCCATCGGAGTAGTAATATGCAACGGAGTCTCAGTTAATTTCTCAAAAGGTCTCAAATGTTCCTCTAGAGTATCAGACCCAATTGAGTGGGTTGTACCTGTATCAAATAAAACATATACAGGTATGCCACATAATTTAATTTAAGTGTACCAGAAACCATACCAGCAGTAGATTTATCAGCATGCAAAGCAAATACTCCTCCACCAGCTGTGGATTGGTTCCCTTTCTCAGTTGCCTTATCTTTTTGACCCTGCTTACAGTCTCGGGCCAAATGTCCTTTCTGTCCACAAGTGTAACACGCTCCGGTCATTCGTAGACACGGACCTGGTCGATGTGTAATACCACACTCTTTGCATTTTTAACTAAAGGGTTGAGGCTTTGAGCATATAAAACAATTAACATATGGTAAATTTGATTATACTAAAGTTAAAGTTAAAATATAAAGATATTAAAATGAATTTAATAAAACAATACAGAAGAACTAGATATTTAGGTGTCTAATATTGAAATGAATTTAACAAAGCAATACACAAGAAGAACCCGTACACTTCCAAACCTTTCATGAGTGGCAGGACTCGAACCAAGAAGCGAAAACCAAACCGAGTATATCGATTTCAATTCAAACTTTAATTAAGTTCTAACTCAAGTTTTACGATTTTTATCAAGTTTTGCCTTCCAACAATATGTTTTTTTTTGTAAACGGTCTATAGCTTGAATATTGAACGATATGTCACGATAGCATCGGGGGTACTGAAATAAACAATTTTCCAACTATAAACCCTTAAACGGGACTTTTGAAAGATGACTGTTACTACATCGAATACAATTCTTTATAACATTATTGTTGCAGATTTTTACCAAGATGAAAGCATATGTAGAATGAATCACACAAAACATGATCCACCCCAACACAAAATCTTGGTACTTATCATAAATTACAACATTTACAATCAAAATTCTGATCTAAAAATAAACATGCCCGTTCACGTAAACAGGCTACATACAAAAAAACGAGTCAAATGAGTTCTAATCGATGCTCTTTTACCCATAAATAAATAAAGAAAAAGCCGATTTGAAATTATGGACTCGAAAAACATACCATCATTTCATCCCTTTTATGTTGCTTGAAGCTTTACTTCGTGCAGAACTGGTTAAAAAATACAGTTCAAAGAGCGAAAACAAATGGCTAAAAGAATACATATCATTCAATCCTTTTGTTCTTTGTTAATTGTTAACGGATTGCTTAGTTTTCTAATGACATTTACAATCCTAATGACGTTTTTAGTGACACAATATGATGGTTTTAAAATTACGTTACCTATTAATAGAGTGCATTTTCAAACAAATTACCTTTATTTAATGCAACCAAACATTACATTGACATTAAAAAAATAAAAAACTAGTATTTTTGCAAGGTTTCAATACTCTCTTTAGGTTACGAAAATTTGCCTTTTGTTACGGTCCATTTACTCCCTCAAAATAAATTTCATTTACTTCTTCCAAATAAATGCTACCAAATAAATCTATATAACCAAATGCATCCCAACCATTTTCTACACAACTTGACTTCAACAGTCTTAGTAGTCCTTTGCATCGAACCATGGCTCATGACACGAAAACAACCCTCTTCGGCTTGCTTGCGTGTGCAATTTATTTGATCTACACATCAAATGGTTTTTGCATCAATAGAAGCTGGGATGTTCATATCATCAATGGCATTCCTAGCAGTAGCATTGTAATTAACCCTAAGTCGGGAAATGATGATCTGGGAATCCAAATCTTGCAACCAGGCCAAGCTTTTAGTTGGCATTTTTGCGAGAAGACGGCTGGAAGTACAATATTTAATTCGACATTCTTTTGGAAACCAAGACTAGCAAATTATACTGTTTTTAATGATAGATATCGATATGAGTGCATTAAACAACGTGGTGTAGAAGACTGTTATTGGCTGGTGAGAGAGGATGGATTTTACTTATCCCCATACAACAATCCATTTCCAAAGGATTGGGTGAAAAAGTATGATTGGCCATAACTTGTATTTTATCGTTGATTGAAATATTACCTAATAATAAAATTGTTTGATTTCTTAATTCCTTTTTGTTCTTCGTTTTGCTGCTTGAGCGTATTGTTCAAATAAATTGTATTATACAACCCTATATGAACAAGAACAAAAGCCACTAGAATCAACATAAAATTTCACCCGAATTATATTTTGATGTATGACTACTCAATATATTCATATCTTAAAACACAATTTGATAATTACCGATAAATTTGTATGTAGAGATTGTTGTTAACACACAATCTCGAAATTAATGTTTTTTTAGGTTGTCTAACAAAATGCTAACACTTCTAATATAATGAATTTTATGTATATTTTTTTACTAATAAACAATTATGACAAAATATTAGTAACTTTGGTTTTTTAGAATATATGCATTTTGTCTTTGTAAAATTTCGTTTTAGATATTTAGCTACTTTTTAAGCATATGGGTGTTCAACCCAATTGTATCCGATTGATTTGTCAAACAGTCGAATACAATACAATGTTCATTTTTAACAGCCAATCCAAGCCAATTAGCTTTTGAAAGCTAATTCAATTCGTTCAGATGTAACTATCAATTAGTATCAGAGCAGAAAAGATCAGAAAATGGATCAAATTAACTAATTTTGAAAATTTTCAAAGTTGTTACAAGTTTCAACTGTCAAGAATCGAATTTTTTTGATTAGTGGTGTTTTTTATTGAAAATTCATTGTATTGTGTTCGTTTTATATTGTAGAACAAGTTTCATTTAGATTGTATTGTCAAATTCATAGTAGATCGTGTGAATTTGATTAAAATTGTGATGTTTTGTTCGAAAGTTTACAAACACTGTGATTGGATCAAAATTTGATTTCTATTGGATCGAATTTGAATTTAATTTCTACTAGGTATATACACCGCGCGCTGCGCAGTGTATACAAATGTTAGGTATGTAAATATGACAAAAATTTTAATTTATGAGTTTGTTATATTTGAACTTATCTATTATGTAGCAGAAGAAATAAATGTTGGTCGAATTTAAAAGTAATTAAACTAACAAAATCTATTTTGTGAAATTCAAAAAAATATTGTAAATTAAGCATAGACATTTGGAGGTTTGTTGTTGAAGCTCTTCATAAACAGATTTCGTACTTTGTTGAAAGGGGCGGTAATTGTATTTGCTCTCAATAATCTCAAATTTTTAGACAATATCGAACACTTTCGCTCAATAGATGACGAAACCTTAGGATCAAGTTCTTATGCACAGATGCAAGCATTAAGTTTTCATGTAAAAAAATGTGGATAACAAATTAGACAAATGAGAATAGATATGTCATGCACTCGACGATTTCATTATACCTTCTCATCGATTAGAATAATGTCTAAACTAATTGATTCTCCCCCTTTCTTCGTGTTTAGACATTTCCCACATTATACAAATCCGAATTTTTATAGCGTTGTTATCGTGATCATTTTTCAAGTCATTTAGCAAAGAATACTCCATGACGTTAAATTCAAATAACAAAATAATGGTTCAAGCAATGGCAATAGTAAATTTTATGCAACCTTTATATAGAGAAAAACTAAAATTCAATTATAAGGTAAAAAAATAACAAATTGATAGTAAACCATAATTGTTATTTGATTGTATTCAATTATCAAAATATTTCATTTATATATTGATATGTTATAATAAGTTTATTCCATTAAGAATTTTAACTATTTAATATTAACATTTTTTTATAAATAATATGCAATATTGGTGTTATGTAAATAATAATATGTGTAATCACTATCATGTAATTAATATTATGTATAATGGTTGTCGTGAGTATTTTATAAATAATAATTAACGAAAACATTCAAAATATTTTTATTAAATAAATTGGAACAATAAATGTTCATTTGAATAGAATCAATTATGAATATAAATATAAATACAATAACTATAAATATGAAAGAAATGTTGGTTAGAAAAGTATTGACATGATACAATGAGAAATTTGTATTTTCTCAAATAATGAATAATAATTGAGTTTTGTTTGTCCCACATTGATAAATATATGAAAGGAGATATATCTTGATATATTATAATGGTATTGATAAATGTACCGCGATAATTTAGTATTCTCAAGTTTTGGTTGATGTAGCATTATAACATTTTTATATCTTATTTGAAATGTGTTATGATTAATATCGGTTTGTTTACGTGCAAATGAATGTATTCGATTGTGAAAATGCTAGCAAGGAGAAAAAGTTCAAAACAACAAAAAAAATAAATAAATCAAATGTGAAAAGATTTACAATCAAATATACAAAGAGGTTTTCATCTAGTCAAGTCTCGGATAAGGCGGAGGGGTGGGGAAAGCACGGACTACGATCAGAGTTTGCAGAGGAGAGGTGAGGTGAAAAAGATGGGTTCTCTAGAGTTTGGAGACATGGTTAGAAAATTGGAGGGCTTATCGCAAATTCTTTTTATCATGTGTGGAGACCCGGTGATCTGGTAGGGGAGTTAATGAGTTTGCCGGAGTGAAACTCCGGTTACCCTTAGAGCATATGACGACGAGTTGTGAAACTCCAACCGATCAAGATTAGTTCACTGTTAGTTCACTGTCAAAACTCTGGTCACCAACTCCATTGACGATACTCTTAATTATGAATCGTCTCCATTGTCGTTACCTTCCTATAAGATTGACCGGTGGCTAAGAAACGAAACTAAGAAGGAACGTTTCGGGTTATTGATTGTAATGAAAGACCTTGAGAAAGAGAGGATAATAATATATTGATTATTTAACTAATATATTAAGTTTATGAGTTTTTAACTAATTAAAAATTTAGTAAAATACCCTTTTAATATTAAATTAAATAAATAACATAATTACTAAAATAATTGGCTTATATTGCATCTCACAAATTTAGGGTTCTCATTTGATTAAGCTCTATACATATATACATACATAACTACATATATATATATATTATAATCTCCCATCCCCCTTACCCATTGACCGTGAACACGACCCCTTAGAGAAACCAAGTTCCCTACCCCATATCACGTGAGAGGTGGGTTCGAATTCGGTTCTCACACCCGATCACTAGTACTCGCCTTCACCTTAACCCTCGCCTCTACCGTTGACTCCACCTTCACTACCGTGATCCTTACGACCTATGACACAATTGACATTGTCAGCATCTCCCTACCCAGATCTAGAAATGGGATATAGTGATAACCATGACTTTTATTTATCTTGTTTTTGTTAATTGTTAACGGTTTGTTTAGTTTTCTGATGACATTTACAATCCTAATGGCGTTTCTAGTGACACAATATGATGGTTTTAAAATTACGTTACCTATTAATAGAGGGCATTTTCAAACAAATTACCTTTATTTAATGCAACCAAACATTACCTTGACATTGAAAAAATAAAAAACTAGTATTTTTGCAAGGTTTCAATACTCTCTTTAGGTTACGAAAATTTGCCTTTTGTTACGGTCCATTTACTCCCTGAAAATAAATTTCATTTACTTCCTCCAAATAAATGCTACCAAATAAATCTATATAACCAAATGCATCACAGCCATTTTCTACACAACTTCACTTCAACAGTCTTAGTAGTCCTTTGCATCGAACCGTGGCTCATGACATGAAAACAACCCTCTTCGGCTTGCTTGCATTTGCAATTTACTTGACCTACACATCAAATGGTTTTTGCATCAATAGAAGCTGGGATGTTCATATCATCAATGGCATTCCTAGCAGTAGCATTGTAATTAACCCTAAGTCGGGAAATGATGATCTGGGAATCCAAATCTTGCAACCAGGCCAAGCTTTTAGTTGGCATTTTTGCGAGAAGACGGCTGGAAGTACAATATTTAATTCGACATTCTTTTGGAAACCAAGACTACCAAATTATACTGTTATTGGCTGGTGAGAGTGGATGGATTTTACTTATCCCCATACAACAATCCATTTCCAAAGGTTTGGGTGAAAAAGTATGATTGGCCATAACTTGTATTTTATCGTTTATTGAAATATTACCTAATAATAAAATTGTTTGATTTCTTAATTCGTTCTTGTTCTTCGTTTTGCTGCTTGAGTCAACGTATTATTCAAATAAATTGTATTATACAACCCTATATGAACAAGAACAAAAACCACTAGAATCAACATAAAATTTCACCCGAATTATATTTTGATGTATGACTACTCAATATGTTCATATCTTAAAACACAATTTGATAATTACCGATAAATTTGTATTTAGAGATTGTTGTTAACACACAATCTCGAAATTAATGTTTTTTTAGGTTGTCTAACAAAATCCTAACACTTCTAATATAATGAATTTTATGTATATTTTTTTTACTAATTAACAATTATGACAAAATAATAGTAACTTTGGTTTTTTAGAATATCTGCATTTTGTCTTTGTAAAATTTCGTTTTAGATATTTAGCTACTTTTTAAGCATATGGGTGTTCAACCCAATTGAATCCGATTGATTTGTCAAACAGTCGAATATACAGTACAATGTTCAATTTTACGGCCAATCCAATCCAATTAGCTTTTGAAAGCTAATTCAATTCGTTCAGATGGAACTATCAATTGGTATCAGAGCAGACAAGATCAGAAAATGGATCAAATTAACTAATTTTGAAAATTTTCAAAGTTGTTACAAGTTTCAACTGTCAATAATCGAATTTTTTAGGTTAGTGGTGTTTTTGATTGAAAATTCATTGTATTGTGTTCGTTTTATGTTGTAGAACAAGTTTCATTTGGATTGTATTGTCAAATTCATAGTAGATCGTGTGAATTTGATTAAAATTGTGATGTTTTGTTCGAAAGTTTACAAACACTGTGATTGGATCAAAATTTGATTTCTATTGGATCGAATTTGAATTTAATTTCTACTAGGTATATACACCGCGCGCTGCGCAGTGTATACAAATGTTAGGTATGTAAATATGACAAAATTTGTAATTTATGAATTTGTTATATTTGAACTTATCTATTATGTAGCAGTAGAAAATAAATGTTGGTCGAATTTAAAAGTAATTAAACTAACAAAATCTATTTTGTGAAATTCAAAAAAATATTTTAAATTAAGCATAAACATTTGGAGGTTTGTTGTTGAAGCTCTTCATAAACAGATTTCGTACTTTGTTGAAAGGGGCCGGTAATTGTATTTGCTCTCAATAATCTCAAATTTTTAGACAATATAGAACACTTTCGCTCAATAGATGACGAAACCTTAGGTTCAAGTTCTTATGCATAGATGCAAGCATTAAGTTTTCATGTAAAAAAATGTGGATAACAAATTAGATTAATGAGAATAGATATGTCATGCACTCGACGATTTCATTATACCTTCTCATCGATTAGAATAATGTCTAAACTAATTGATTCTCCCCCTTTCTTCGTGTTTAGACATTTCCCACATTATACATATCCGAATTTTTATAGCGTTGTCATCGTGATCATTTTTCAAGTCATTTAGCAAAGAATACTCCATGACGTTAAAATCAAATAACAAAATAATGGTTCAAGCAATGGCAATAGTAAATTTTATGCAACCTTTATATAGAGAAAAACTAAAATTCAATTATAAGGTAAATAAATAACAAATTGATATTAAACCATAATTGTTATTTGTTTGTATTCAATTATCAAAATATTTCATTTATATATTGATATGTTATAATAAGTTTATTCCATTAAGAATTTTAACTATTTAATATTAACATTTTTTTTATAAATAATATACAATATTGGTGTTATGTAAATAATAATATGTGTAATCACTATCATGTAATTAATATTATGTATAATGGTTGTCGTGAGTATTTTATAAATAATAATTAATGAAAACATTCAAAATATTTTTATTAAATAAATTGGAACAATAAATGTTCATTAGAATAGAATCAATCATTAATATAAATATAAATACAATAAATATAAATATGAAAGAAATGTTGGCTAGAAAGTATTGACATGATACAATGAGAAATTTGTATTTTCTCAAATAATGAATAATAATTGAGTTTTGTTTATCCCACATTGATAAATATATGAAAGGAGATATATCTTGATATATTATAATGGTATTGATAAATGTACCGCGATAATTTAATATTATCATGTTTTGGTTGATGTAGCATTATAACATTTTTATATCTTATTTAAAATGTGTTATGATTAATATCGGTTTATTTACGTGCAAATGAATGTATTCAATTAAGAAAATTCTAAGCAAGGAGAAAAAATTCACAACAACAAAAAAAAAAAAAATCAAATGTGAGAAGTTTTACAATCAATTATAGAAAGAGGTTTTCATTTGGACAAGCGCGAGAGGCCCTCTCGGATAAGGCGAAGGGGTGGGGAAAGAACGGACTACCATCAGCGTTTGCAGAGGAGAGGTGAGGTGAAAAAGATGGGTTCTCTAGAGTTTGGAGACATGGTTAGAAAATTGGATGGATTATCGCAAATTCTTTTTATCATTTGTGGAGACCCAATCGGTGATCTAGAAGCGGAGTTAATGAGTTTGCCGGAGTGAAACCCGGTTACCCTTAGAGCATATGACGACGAGTTGTGAAACTCCGACCGATCAAGATTAGTTCACTGTCAAAACACTGGTCACCAACTCCATTGACGATACTCTTAATTATGAATCGTCTCCATTGTCGTAACCTTTCTATAAGATTGAACGGTGGCTAAGAAACGAAACTAAGAAGGAACGTTTCGGGTTATTGATTGTAATGAAAGACCTTGAGAAAGAGAGGATAATAATATATTGATTATTTAACTAATATATTAAGTTTATGAGTTTTTATCTAATTAAATATTTAGTAAAATACCCTTTTAATATTAAAATAAATAAATAACATAATTACTAAAATAATTGGCTTATATTGCATCTCACAAATTTAGGGTTCTCATTTGATTAAGCTCTATACATATATAGATACATAACTACATATATATATATATATATATATATATATTATAATCTCCCATCCCCCTTACCCATTGACGGTGAACACCATCCCTTAGAGAAACCGAGTCCCCTACCCCATATCACGTGAGAGGTGGGTTCGAATTCGGTTCTCACACCTGATCACTAGTACTCGCCTTCACCTCAACCCTCGCCTCTACCGTTGACTCCACCTTCACTATCGTGATCCTTACGACCTATGACACAATTGACATTGTCAGCATCTCCCTACCCAGATCTAGAAATGGGATATAGTGATAACCATGACTTTTATTTATCTTGTTTTTGTTAATTGTTTACGGATTGCTTAGTTTTCTGATGACATTTACAATCCTAATGACGTTTTTAGTGACACAATATGATGATTTTAAAATTACGTTACCTACTAATAGAGGGCATTTTCAAACAAATTACCTTTATTTAATGCAACCAAACATTACCTTGACATTAAAAAAATAAAAAACTAGTATTTTTGCAAGGTTTCAATACTCTCTTTAGGTTACGAAAATTTGCATTTTGTTACGGTCCATTTACTCCCTCAAAATAAATTTCATTTACTTCCTCCAAATAAATGCTACCAAATAAATTTATATAACCAAATGCATCCCAACCATTTTCTACACAACTTGACTTCAAGAGACTTAGTAGTCCTTTGCATCGAACCATGGCTCATGACACGAAAACAACCCTCTTCGGCTTGCTTGCGTTTGCAATTTACTTGACCTACACATCAAAATGGTTTTTGCATCAATAGAAGCTGGGATGTTCATATCATCAATGGCATTCCTAGCAGTAGCATTGTAATTAACCCTAAGTCGGGAAATGATGATCTGGGAATCCAAATCTTGCAACCAGGCCAAGCTTTTAGTTGGCATTTTTGCGAGAAGACGGCTGGAAGTACAATATTTAATTCGAAATTCTTTGGAAACCAAGACTAGCAAATTATACTGTTTTTAATGATAGATATCGATATGAGTGCATTAAACAACGTGGTGTGGAAGACTGTTATTGGCTGGTGAGAGAGGATGGATTTTACTTATCCCCATACAACAATCCATTTCCAAAGGATTGGGTGAAAAAGTATGATTGGCCATAACTTGTATTTTATCGTGGATTGAAATATTACCTAATAATAAAATTGTTTGATTTCTTAATTGCTTCTTGTTCTTCGTTTTGCTGCTTGAGTCAACGTATTGTTCAAATAAATTGTATTATACAACCCTATATGAACAAGAACAAAAACCACTAGAATCAACATAAAATTTCACCCGAATTATATTTTGATGTATGACTACTCAATATATTCATATCTTAAAACACAATTTGATAATTACCGATAAATTTGTATGTAGGGATTGTTGTTAACACACAATCTCGAAATTATTGTTTTTTTAGGTTGTCTAACAAAATGCTAACACTTCTAATATAATGAATTTTATGTATATTTTTTTACTAATTAACAATTATGACAAAATATTAGTAACTTTGGTTTTTTAGAATATATGCATTTTGTCTTTGTAAAGTTTCGTTTTAGATATTTAGCTACTTTTTAAGCATATGGGTGTTCAACCCAATTGTATCCGATTGATTTGTCAAACAGTCGAATACAATACAATGTTCATTTTTAACAACCAATCCAATCCAATTAGCTTTTGAAAGCTAATTCAATTTGTTCAGATGGAACTATCGATTGGTATCAGAGCAGACAAGATCAGAAAATGGATCAAATTAACTAATTTTGAAAATTTTCAAAGTTGTTACAAGTTTCAACTGTCAAGAATCGAATTTTTTTATTAGTGGTGTTTTTGATTGAAAATTCATTGTATTGTGTTCGTGTTATGTTGTAGAACAAGTTTCATTTGGATTGTATTGTCAAATTCATAGTAGATCGTGTGAATTTGATTAAAATTGTGATGTTTTCTTCGAAAGTTTACAAACACTGTGATTGGATCAAAATTTGATTTATATTGGATCGAATTTGAATTTAATTTCTACTAGGTAAATACACCGCGCGTTGCGCAGTGTATACAAATGTTAGGTATGTAAATATGACAAAAAATTTAATTTATGAAATTGTTATATTTGAACTTATCTATTATGTAGCAGTAGAAATAAATGTTGGTCGAATTTAAAAGTAATTAAACTAACAAAATCTATTTTGTGAAATTCAAAAAAATATTGTAAATTAAGCATAGACATTTGGAGGTTTGTTGTTGAAGCTATTCATAAACAGATTTCGTACTTTGTTGAAAGTGGTCGGTAATTGTATTTGCTCTCAATAATCTCAAATTTTTAGACAATATAGAACACCTTCGCTCAATAGATGACGAAACCTTAGAATCAAGTTCTTATGCACAGATGCAAGCATTAAGTTTTCATGTAAAAAAATGTGGATAACAAATTAGACAAATGAGAATAGATATGTCATGCACTCGACGATTTCATTATACCTTCTAATCGAATAGAATAATGTCTAAACTAATTGATTCTCCCCTTTCTTCGTGTTTAGACATTTCCCACATTATACAAATCCGAATTTTTATAACGTTGTCATCGTGATCATTTTTCAAGTCATTTAGCAAAGAATACTCCGTGACGTTTAAATCAAATAACAAAATAATGGTTCAAGCAATGGCAATAGTAAATTTTATGCAACCTTTATATGGAGAAAAACTAAAATTCAATTATAAGGTAAATAAATAACAAATTGATAGTAAACCATAATTGTTATTTGATTGTATTCAATTATCAAAATATTTCATTTATATATTGATATGTTATAATAAGTTTATTCCATTAAGAATTTTAACTATTTAATATTAACATTTTTTTAATAAATAAAGTGTTCTGTAAATAATAATATGTGTAATCACTATCATGTAATTAATATTATGTATAATGGTTGTCGTGAGTATTTTATAAATAATAATTAATGATAACATTCAAAATATTTTTATTAAATAAATTGGAACAATAAATGTTCATTAGAATAGAATCAATCATTAATATAAATACAAATACAATTAATATAAATATGAAAGAAATGTTGGCTAGAAAGTATTGACAAGATACAATGAGAAATTTGTATTTTCTCAAATAATGAATAATAATTAAGTTTTGTTTATCCCACATTGATAAATATTTGAAAGGAGAGATATCTTGATATATTATAATGGTATTGATAAATGTACCGTGATAATTTAGTATTCTCAAGTTTTGGTTGATGTAGCATTATAACATTTTTATATCTTATTTGAAATGTGTTACGATTAATATCGGTTTGTTTACGTGCAAATGAATGTATTCGATTATGAAAATGCTAGCAAGGAGAAAAAGTTCAAAACAGCAAAAAAAAAAAAAAAAAATCAAATGTGAGAAGATTTACAATCAAATATAGAAATAGGTTTTCATCTCGTCAAGCGCAAGAGGCCCTCTCGATAAGGCGGAGGGGTGGGGAAAGCAGGCTGTTTTTCGTCGGAATAGGGGTTGTTGACACAATCCCATTTCTTTCTCCCTTTCTTTCCGTTGGTCAACAACCAACAAAAGTTATCGTTTAGTTCTTCACTACTCGTACAGGAAGGCCTCTCCTTCTGTATGGGAGCAGTCAAAGAATAAAAAGAAAACATGCACACAAACCTCTCTGATGCGTTCCTCATGATCTGCTTCACAAATAGGAGATTGGGTCGAAATCTATTTGTGAGATTAGGGATCGGCATATATTATCTCGGTCCACAGTGACAGTGGAAGGCTCCGCACCTGAGCCTCGTTAGACTCAGCAGAAGTGGAAGGTGTAAGTGAAGAGAATAGAAGAGATGAAGTCCGCCCCTTAGCCTAGTCTATATCCACAGCTGACGCAACTCCGTACCGACGTCTCACTACTAATTAATTAATTAACGGCTAAACTACCATCAGAGTTTGCAGACGGAGAGGTGAGGTGAAAAATATGGGTTCTCTAGAGTTTGGAGACATGGTTAGCAAATTGGAGGGATTATCGCAAATTCTTTTTATCATGTGTGGAGACCCAATCGGTGATCTGGAAGGGGAGTTAATGAGTTTGTCGGAGTGAAACTCCGGTTACCCTTAGAGCATATGACGACGAGTTGTGAAACTCCGACCGATGAAAATTAGTTCACTGCAACACTCTACACTCTGGTAACCAACTCCATTGACGATACTTTTAATTATGAATCGCCTCCATTGTCGTTACCTTCCTATAAGATTGACCGGTGGCTATGAAACGAAACTAAGAACGAATGTTTCACGTTATTGATTGTAATGAAAGACCTTGAGAAAGAGAGGATAAATAATATATTGATTATGTAACTAATATATTAAGTTTATGAGTTTTTATCTAATTAAAAATTTAGTAAAATATCTTTTTAATATTAAATTAAATAAATAACATAATTACTAAAATAATTGGCTTATATTGCATCTCACAAATTTAGGGTTCTCATTTGATTAAGCTCTATACATATATATATATATATATATATATATATATATATATATATATATTATAATCCCCTATCCCCCTTATCCATTGACGGTGAACACCACCACTAAGAGAAACCCAGTCCCCTACCCCATATCACGTGAGAGGTGGGTTCGAATTCGGTTCTCACACCCGATCACTAGTACTCGCCTTCACCTCAACCCTCGCCCCTACCGTTGACTCCACCTTCACTATCGTGATCCTTACGACCTATGACACAATTGACATTGTCAGCATCTCCCTACCCAGATCTAGAAATGGGATATAGTGATAACCATGACTTTTATTTATCTTGTTTTAGTTAATTGTTAACGGATTGCTTAGTTTTCTAATGACATTTACAATCCTAATGACGTTTTTAGTGACACAATATGATGGTTTTAAAATTACGTTACCTATTAATAAACGGCATTTTCAAACAAATTGCCTAAATTTAATGCAACCAAACATTACCTTGACATTAAAAAAATAAAAAATTATGATTTTTGCAAGGTTTCAATACTCTCTTTAGGTTACGAAAATTTGCCTTTTGTTACGGTCCATTTACTCCCTCAAAATAAATTTCATTTACTTCCTCCAAATAAATGCTACCAAACAAATCTATATAACCAAATGCATCCCAACCATTTTCTATACAACTTGACTTCAACATTCTTAGTAGTCCTTTGCATCGAACCATGGCTCATGACACGAAAACAACCCTCTTCGGCTTGCTTGCGTTTGCAATTTACTTGATCTACACATCAAATGGTTTTTGCATCAATAGAAGCTGGGATGTTCACATCATCAATGGCATTCCTAGCAGTAGCATTGTCATTAACCCTAAGTCGGGAAATGATGATCTGGGAATCCAAATCTTGCAACCAGGCCAAGCTTTTAGTTGGCATTTTTGCGAGAAGACGGCTGGAAGTACAATATTTAATTCGACATTCTTTTGGAAACCAAGACTAGCAAATTATACTGTTTTTAATGATAGATATCGATATGAGTGCATTAAACAACGTGGTGTAGAAGACTGTTATTGGCTGGTGAGAGAGGATGGATTTTACTTATCCCCATACAACAATCCATTTCCAAAGGATTGGGTGAAAAAGTATGATTGGCCATAACTTGTATTTTATCGTTGATTGAAATATTACCTAATAATAAAATTGTTTGATTTCTTAATTCCTTCTTGTTCTTCGTTTTGCTGCTTGAGTCAACGTATTGTTCAAATAAATTGTATTATACAACCCTATATGAACAAGAACAAAAACCACTAGAATCAACATAAAACTTCACCCGAATTATATTTTGATGTATGACTACTCAATATATTCATATCTTAAAACACAATTTGATAATTACCGATAAATTTGTATGTAGAGATTGTTGTTAACACACAATCTCGAAATTAATGTTTTTTTAGGTTGTCTAACAAAATGCTAACACTTGTAATATAATGAATTTTATGTATATTTTTTTTACTAATTAACAATTATGATAAAATAATAGTAACTTTGGTTTTTTAGAATATCTGCATTTTGTGTAATACCCGTATAAGACTCGGTTTAAAATCATATAATTATTTCTTACCCGAATTGAACCGTAAATAAAAAAAATGGTAACCAAATGATAGTTAAGGGTTAAAATTGTCGTTAACCTAAACTCTTTATATATATATATATATGTATATATATTATTATATATATTACATATATATATATTACGGTTTATATATATATATAATATATATTAAAATGTCAATTAAAGATTGTTGAGGGATTAAAATTGTCAATTAACCAAACTCTTAATAAAAATTAAAAATATATATATAAATACATACATATAACAAATGTGTTCTAAGAGTAAATTACACTACAATCGTCCCTGTGTTACATTCTTCACCGTCTTATCTCTCTCTCTCTAATCTCAATCATCTCTCTAAAATAACTTGCAAATCGTTGAAGAAATCCCGGTAACAATTACATATTTGGAATCTACTCGTCGAGCCCTTCCTAGAGGTATAAATTTCTTCTTAAGTTATTTAAGTTGGTAAGTTAGGGCAGTTAAAGTTGGTAGGTAGATTATGTTTAAATATTGTAAAATTATAATCATTTACATGTATAGAAATGTTTGTTTTTGTCAAAATTACAAACGGGTAAAGTTTAGAATCATAATGGTGATATTTATATCTAGATATTTAACCGCACACCAAGTGATCGGTTTAATGTTTAAGAGAATATAAATTTATGTTTAAGCTAGTATAATAAGCTTTGAGTTTTAGGTTGTGCGATTAATAATAATTGGTGGTTTAAATAGGCAATCGAACGGGTTAAAGTTCGTCGTCGGTCTCGATTAATCACGTGTTGCATCTCAATTCGATAAAAGTACGGGTTTCTTTCTTTGTTTGATACTTGGACACGTATTTTTATATATGTGTCTACTCATTGAATATGGTACACTATATTACCTATCACATAAGTGAAATGGTAACTTTCCGTATTGAACTTTTGGAAATCGTTGATTTTGAGTTATTATATGACATTATTTTGTCAAAGATTAATTGATTTATGATTATATGATACTTCTTTACTTCGAATCATGAGTCATTGGTAAACAATTGAACTAAAACCTTTAAGGTTTATTGGATTTTGAATTTGTTTCCATGAGGTCACATGTGTTGTAGACCTATGATTTCCATTTTCGATTTTATAGAATACTTGACCATTGGGGGCACCAAGGTCGGGATGCTTCCACGGTGGCTATACAATCGTGGCGTCCTCACTTAGAATGGACACGTATGGGGTCTGGCCAAGTAACGGCTATCGAGGGCGAATGGATCGATCCTAGTTGCACGAGTCGGGTCGTGAATTATTCACGGCAGAGGTTAGATGGTGAGTGTGCCCACACTGCTACCCATGGGACTTACGTGGTTTGATCAACCCGTGAGAATGACGTATCTTTGTGATACACACCGGTCTTTGTGACCCTTGTTACATCTTTGTGATGTTTGATTGGTTTTACGGTTTTTACTCTTTTATAAATACATTCTTTTTATATATTTTAAATGATGAATCAGATAGGCCTTAGTGGTCTACATTTATTGAATATTTATTTGATATCTACTAATATCAATGTTCTTTATTTCATTTCCGCTTTCACTCGTTAGATTATCGTTTCTTTTATTTTTATTAATCCGTTCACTAGGCAAAGTTGCTTAGTCGTGTGTGTTTTGTTGGCACGACAGGTACTTAGATGATAGACAGGGGACGGGAATATAAAAAAAAGAAGACAACTATTTTGGGCTTCCTTTTGAAGATCTTCGGATAATCTGCTTTTTGGTTTTTTTGTTTTTATGTCCATGTAAATATATCTGTAAAACTTAGTTATAGTTGTCTTCATATGATGGTTTGTAATTTCGTGTTTATGTGGTTTAGTCGTGCTCTGAATTTTATAAGTCTACTCAGTGGATTTATTTTTGTTTTGATGTCCCCTGAACTGTGACATCGCCTCGTTCTTAACCACGCGGGACAGGGGGTGTTACAGATATGGTATCAGAGCTATAGGTTTATGATCTTGTAGTTCTCTAAGTTGTGATTGTGAGGATTGGGTAGGTTTAAGAATGGGTAGTCCTAGACTATTTACGTAATTACTACCTGTTTATAAGTTAAATATTCTGTCAACTTTGAACTCTAATTGTTCCTTTGTTCCTTATAGAATGCCTCCAAGGAGGGGTAGACCTCGCAAGAATCCACCTCCTGAGTCTCGAAGTGGGGCGAATCCTCCACCCGAACATCCAGTAAATCCTGATATTGCTGCTACCGTACAACAAGTTCTATCACAAATGATGTTGGGGTACATAGCTCAACTCGTTGAGGCATCACGACAATCTAGTGGAAACCATCCTCCTCAATCTAATGAACTTACGAATTCCAATACTCCATCTGAGAATATCGGTACATGGCTCAGGGAATTCAACAAGCAAAAACCAAGGATATTTACTTCAGCTTCAAATCCCATTGAAGCAAAGAATTGGATCACTCATCTAGAGAAAAAATTTCGGGTAATAGGTTGTCCTGTTCAGATAAAAGTGGAGTTAGCCATGTATAAACTAGATAATGATGCTCATAATTGGTGGTATGGTTGTTTACAATCAAATCAATCTGAGTTATCTGCAAGTCCGGTCAGTTGGGCTCGATTCAAAGAGTTGTTTTTATCAGCAATATTTCCCTGCATCAGACAAAGACGCATATGCTCGTGAATATTCATCTATCCAGCAGAGGGATGATGAATCTATTTCAGACTTTCAGACTCGATTCCTTCGACTAGCCAGATTCGCGGGTGCTACAGCAGGTACTACGGCCCAACAAATCGATAAATTCAAATGGCCGTTGAACGACATATTTAAGGATCAACTTTTGAATCTTCCTTTTTCTTTTATCTCTCAACTGGCTGATGCTGGTAAGAATATTGAAAGATCTCGTCAAGCAGCTTTGGATCGAAAGGCAGACAGTAACAAGAAGCGGGAACGTGATTTTCAATCTGGTCGTGCGGATAGTAAAAGTTTTCATAAATCAAGATTCCATAGTGACAAGAATCAATCAAAGTTCAGTTCAGGTAAGTCTCAAGCACTAGGTTTTTCTTCTAGTAATAATCAAGGTTCTTCAGAAGCGTCCTTTGCAATCAAGTGTAAACGTTGTGAAAAGTGGCACCGACCAAGGCCTTGTCTTCGAATGACTGGGGCATGTTATAAATGTGGTAAGCAAGGTCATCTAGCCAAAGATTGTAAGTCGGATCAATCAAGTAAATCTCAAGAAAAACAGAAGCCATCAACAGCCGGAGGTCGTGTATTTGCATTATCTGGTGAAAAGTCAACTGCTGGTATGGTTTCCGGAATTCTTTCTCTTATTAATAGATCTATATATGTGTTATTTGATACTGGTGCTTCACATTCTGTTATGTCTGAGAATTTAGAGGAACATCTTAAACAATTTGAATCACCAACAGAGTCTCCTATACTCATTACAACTCCGGTAGATGGTTCAGTGTGTGTTGTGACTGAATTCAAAAATTTTCCTCTAACTATCGGCGACCATGTTCGAGAAGTTACGTTACTCCCGATGAAAATGAAGCATTTCGATATTATCGTTGGAATGGATTGGTTGTCTAAGCATCAGGCAACGATCGATTGTAATTCAAAAAATATTTTCTTTGGTGATAAAGATCATCCTGAATTCATATATCAAGGGATAGAACCGGAGGCAGGAACTATAGTTGTATCATCTGTAAAAGCCAATTTGTTTAATTTGCAAGGTTGTGAAGGTTATCTCGCATCGTTGGAAGATCCAGACGAGGTACCTTCTAAACTTGAAAATATCCCTGTAGTTAATGAGTTCCTTGATGTATTCCCTGATGAACTTCCCGGAGTTCCACCGAAAAGAGAAGTTGAATTTACTATAGAACTTGTCCCGGGAGCTAGTCCTATTTCAAAAGATCCTTACCGAATGGCTCCGACTGAAATGATGGAACTAAAGGATCAAGTTCAGGAATTGTTGGATAAGGGATATATCTGACCCAGTGTTTCACCTTGGGGAGCACCGGTCCTATTCGTTAAGAAAAAGGACGGCTCGATGCGATTATGTATTGATTATCGTGAACTTAATCGAGTAACGGTACGGAATAAACATCCCTTGCCCCGTATAGACGATTTGTTTGATCAACTTCAAGGGGCTACATACTTTTCCAAGATCGATCTGAGATCTGGATATCACCAGCTTCGAGTAAGAGAGCAAGATATTCCAAGGACTGCATTCGGAACGCATTATGGTCATTATGAATTTGTAGTTATGTCGTTCGGACTGACTAATGCTCCTGCAGTCTTTATGGATCTCATGAACCGTGTCTTTAAAGATTATCTCGACGAGTTCGTGATCGTTTTCATTGATGATATTTTGATTTATTCTAAAACGAAAGAAGATCATGAAACTCATCTTCGAAAGGCACTGGAAACACTTTGAGAAAAGAAACTTTACGCTAAATTTTCGAAGTGTGAATTTTGGTTACAACAAGTTAGTTTTCTAGGCCACATTATATCGGCAGAAGGTATTAAAGTCGATCCTGCTAAAGTTGAAGTTGTTGCTAAATGGCCAAGGCCAACTAATATTTCCGAAGTTCGTAATTTCTTGGGACTTGCAGGATATTACAGGCGATTTGTTGAAAAATTCTCTAGAATTGCATTGCCGTTGACAAAACTCCTTCGAAAGGGAGTTAAATTTGATTGGGGTCCAGAACAAGATCAGAGTTTTGTAGAACTGAAACAAAGGTTGATTTCAGCTCCAGTTTTGGTATTGCCGTCAGGATCAAGTGGTTTTCAGATTTATAGTGACGCTTCTCAAACTGGACTCGGATGTGTTTTGATGCAGAACGGTAGAGTTATTGCATATGCCTCGCGTCAACTCAAACCTTATGAGGTGAACTATCCGACTCACGATTTAGAGCTGGTTGCGGTTATTTTTGCTTTAAAAATATGGCGTCATTATTTGTATGGTGAGACCTGTGATATCTTTACTGATCATAAGATTCTAAAATACATCTTTACCCAAAAAGAGTTGAATATGCGTCAGCGACGATGGCTCAAAGTTCTAAAAGATTACGACGTTCGTATTCAATACCATCCGGGTAAAGCTAATGTGGTTGCCGATGCCTTGAGTCGCAAACATTCTGGTACTATATCGAGTTTGATTGCTCAACCTCAATTGGTATCTGAATTAGAAAAATTGGGTATTGAGTTAGTATCTCGTAATGGGGTCGGATCTGTAGCCAGTTTGATGATTGAATCGACATTGATTTCAAGAATCAAAGAAGCACAACAACATGATGGTGAGATTTGGGCTATCCTTGAAAAATCAAAAGATGATCCAAAATCAGATTTTCGGGTAGACGACATGGGTACCATCTGGTATCGAAACCGAATCTGTGTACCTGACCGTCCTGAAGTCATGGAAGTTGTGCTAAATGAAGCACATAACTCATTATTCTCAATTCATCCGGGATCTACCAAGATGTATCGTGACTTAAAGCAATATCCGTATCTATTTTAAGGTATGAAATATATATCCCTAATTTGGTTTCGGGGACGAAACCTTCTTTTTAGAGGGGGAGAAATGTAATACCCGTATAAGACTCGGTTTAAAATCATATAATTATTTCTTACCCGAATTGAACCGTAAATAAAAACAAATGGTAACCAAATGATAGTTAAGGGTTAAAATTGTCGTTAACCTAAACTCTTTATATATATATATATATGTATATATATTATTATATATATTACATATATATATATTACGGTTTATATATATATATAATATATATTAAAATGTCAATTAAAGATTGTTGAGGGATTAAAATTGTCAATTAACCAAACTCTTAATAAAAATTAAAAATATATATATAAATACATACATATAACAAATGTGTTCTAAGAGTAAATTACACTACAATCGTCCCTGTGTTACATTCTTCACCGTCTTATCTCTCTCTCTCTAAACTCAATCATCTCTCTAAAATAACTTGCAAATCGTTGAAGAAATCCCGGTAACAATTACATATTTGGAATCTACTCGTCGAGCCCTTCCTAGAGGTATAAATTTCTTCTTAAGTTATTTAAGTTGGTAAGTTAGGGAAGTTAAAGTTGGTAGGTAGATTATGTTTAAATATTGTAAAATTATAATCATTTACATGTATAGAAATGTTTGTTTTTGTCAAAATTACAAACGGGTAAAGTTTAGAATCATAATGGTGATATTTATATCTAGATATTTAACCGCACACCAAGTGATCGGTTTAATGTTTAAGAGAATATAAATTTATGTTTAAGCTAGTATAATAAGCTTTGAGTTTTAGGTTGTGCGATTAATAATAATTGGTGGTTTAAATAGGCAATCGAACGGGTTAAAGTTCGTCGTCGGTCTCGATTAATCACGTGTTGCATCTCAATTCGATAAAAGTACGGGTTTCTTTCTTTGTTTGATACTTGGACACGTATTTTTATATATGTGTCTACTCATTGAATATGGTACACTATATTACCTATCACATAAGTGAAATGGTAACTTTCCGTATTGAACTTTTGGAAATCGTTGATTTTGAGTTATTATATGACATTATTTTGTCAAAGATTAATTGATTTATGATTATATGATACTTCTTTACTTCGAATCATGAGTCATTGGTAAACAATTGAACTAAAACCTTTAAGGTTTATTGGATTTTGAATTTGTTTCCATGAGGTTGCATGTGTTGTAGACCTATGATTTCCATTTTCGATTTTATAGAATACTTGACCATTGGGGGCACCAAGGTCGGGATGCTTCCACGGTGGCTAAACAATCGTGGCGTCCTCACTTAGAATGGACACGTATGGGGTCTGGCCAAGTAACGGCTATCGAGGGCGAATGGATCGATCCTAGTTGCACGAGTCGGGTCGTGAATTATTCACGGCAGAGGTTAGATGGTGAGTGTGCCCACACTGCTACCCATGGGACTTACGTGGTTTGATCAACCCGTGAGAATGACGTATCTTTGTGATACACACCGGTCTTTGTGACCCTTGTTACATCTTTGTGATGTTTGATTGGTTTTACGGTTTTTACTCTTTTATAAATACATTCTTTTTATATATTTTAAATGATGAATCAGATAGGCCTTAGTGGTCTACATTTATTGAATATTTATTTGATATCTACTAATATCAATGTTCTTTATTTCATTTCCGCTTTCACTCGTTAGATTATCGTTTCTTTTATTTTTATTAATCCGTTCACTAGGCAAAGTTGCTTAGTCGTGTGTGTTTTGTTGGCACGGCAGGTACTTAGATGATAGACAGGGGACGGGAATATAAAGAAAAGAAGACAACTATTTTGGGCTTCCTTTTGAAGATCTTCGGATAATCTGCTTTTTGGTTTTTTTGTTTTTATGTCCATGTAAATATATCTGTACAACTTAGTTATAGTTGTCTTCATATGATGGTTTGTAATTTCGTGTTTATGTGGTTTAGTCGTGCTCTGAATTTTATAAGTCTACTCAGTGGATTTATTTTTGTTTTGATGTCCCCTGAACTGTGACATCGCCCCGTTCTTAACCACGCGGGACAGGGGGTGTTACATTTTGTCTTTGTAAAATTTCGTTTTAGATATTTAGCTACTTTTTAAGCATATGGGTGTTCAACCCAATTGTATCCGATTGATTTGTCAAACAGTCGAATACAATACAGTACAATGTTCATTTTTAACAGCCCAATCCAATCCAATTAGCTTTTGAAAGCTAATTCAATTCTTTCAGATGGAACTATCAATTGGTATCAGAGCAGACAAGATCAGAATTTTGAAAATTTTCAAAAGTTGTTACAAGTTTCAACCGTCAAGAATCGAATTTTTTTGATTAGTGGTGTTTTTGATTGAAAATTCATTGTATTGTGTTCGTTTTATTTTGTAGAACAAGTTTCATTTGGATTGTATTGTCAAACTCATAGTAGATGGTGTGAATTTGATTAAAATTGTGATGTTTTGTTCGAAAGTTTACAAAAACTGTGATTGGATCAAAATTTGATTTCTATCGGATCGAATTTGAATTTAATTTCTTTTAGGTAAATACACCGCGCGCTGTGCAGTATACACAAATGATAGGTATGTAAATATGACAAAATTTTTAATTTATGAATTTGTTATATTTGAACTTATCTATTATGTAGCAATATAAATAAATGTTGGTCGAATTTAAAAGTAATTAAACTAAAAAAATATATTTTGTGAAATTCAAAAAAATATTGTAAATTAAGCATAGACATTTGGAGGTTTGTTGTTGAAGCTCTTCATAAACAGATTTCGTACTTTGTTGAAAGTGGTCGGTAATTGTATTTGCTCTCAATAATCTCAAATTTTTAGACAATATACAACATCTTCCCTCATTAGATGACGAAATCTTAGGATCAAGTTCTTATGCACAGATGCAAGCATTAAGTTTTCATGTAAAAAAATGTGGATAACAAATTAGACAAATGAGAATAGATATGTCATGCACTCGACGATCTCATTATACCTTCTCATCGATTAGAATAATGTCTAAACTAATTGATTCTCCCCATTTCTTTGTGTTTATACATTTCCCACATTATACAAATCCGAATTTTTATAGCGTTGTCTTCGTGATCATTTTTCAAGTCATTTTGCAAAGAATACTCCATGACGTTAAAATCTAATAACAAAATAATGGTTCAAGCAATGGCAATAGTAAAATTTATGCAACCTTTATATAGAGAAAAACTAAAATTCAATTATAAGGTAAATAAATAACAAATTGATAGTAAACCATAATTGTTATTTGATTGTATTCAATTATCAAAATATTTCATTTATAATAAGTTTATTCCATTAAGAATTTTAACTATTTAATATTAACATTTTTTTATAAATAATATGCAATATTATTTATGTGTATAATAATAATACGTGTAATCACTATCATGTAATTAATATTATGTATAATGGTTGCCGTGAGTATTTTATAAATAGTAATTAATGAAAACATTCAAAATATTTTTATTAAATAAATTGGAACAAAAAATGTTCATTAGAATAGAATCAATCATGAATATAAATATAAATACAATAAATATAAATATGAAAGAAATGTTGGCTAGAAAGTATTGACAAGATACAATGAGAAATTTGTATTTTCTCAAATAATGAATAATAATTAAGTTTTGTTTATCCCACATTGATAAATATATGAAAGGAGAGATATCTTGATATATTATAATGGTATTGATAAATGTACCGCGATAATTTAGTATTCTCAAGTTTTGGTTGTATAGCATTATAACATTTTTATATCTTATTTGAAATGTGATATGATTAATATCGGTTTGTTTACGTGCAAATGAATGTATTCGATTATGAAAATGATAGCAAGGAGAAAAAGTTCAAAATAGCAAAAAAAAAAAAAAAATCAAATGTGAGAAGATTTACAATCAAATATAGAAAGAGGTTTTCATCTGGTCAAGCGCGAGAGGCCCTCTCGAATAAGGCGGAGGGGTGGGAAAAGCAGGGACTACCATCAGAGTTTGCAGACGGAGAGTTGAGGTGAAAAATATGGGTTCTCTAGAGTTTGGAGACATGGTTAGCAAATTGGAGGGATTATCGCAAATTCTTTTTATCATGTGTGGAGACCCAATCGAGGATCTTGAAGGGGAGTTAATGAGTTTGCCGGAGTGAAACTCCGGTTACCCTTAGAGCATATGATGACGAGTTGTGAAACTCCGACCGATGAAGATTAGTTCACTGTGTCAACACTCACCAACTCCATTGACGATACTCTTAATTATGAATCGCCTCCATTGTCGTTACCTTCCTATAAGATTGACCGGTGGCTATGAAACGAAACTAAGAAGGAACGTTTCACGTTATTGATTGTAATGAAAGACCTTGAGAAAGAGAGGAGAAATAATATATTGATTATGTAACTAATATATTAAGTTTATGAGTTTTTATCTAATTAAAAATTTAGTAAAATATCTTTGTAATATTAAATTAAATAAATAACATAATTACTAAAATAATTGGCTTATATTGCATCTCATAAATTTAGGGTTCTCATTTGATTAAGCTCTATACATATATATTTATATATATATATATATATATATATATATATATATTATAATCCCCTATGCCCCTTACCCATTGACGGTGAAGACCACCCCTAAGAGAAACCCAGTCCCCTACCCCATATCATGTGAGAGGTGGGTTCGAATTCGGTTCTCACACCCGATCACTAGTACTCGCCTTCACCTCAACCCTCGCCCCTACCATTGACTCCACCTTCAATATCGTGATCCTTACGACCTATGACACAATTGACATTGTCAGCATCTCCCTACCCAGATCTAGAAATGGGATATAGTGATAACCATGACTTTTATTTATCTTGTTTTTGTTAATTGTTAACGGATTGCTTAGTTTTCTAATGACATTTACAATCCTAATGACGTTTTTAGTGACACAATATGATGGTTTTAAAATTACGTTACCTATTAATAAAGGGCATTTTCAAACAAATTGCCTTTATTTAATGCAACCAAACATTACCTTGACATTAAAAAAATAAAAAATATATGATTTTTGCAAGGTTTCAATACTCTCTTTAAGTTACGAAAATTTGCCTTTTGTTACGGTCCATTTACTCCCTCAAAATAAATTTCATTTACATCCTCCAAATAAATCTATATAACGAAATGCATCCCAACCATTTTCTACACAACTTGACTTCAACAATCTTAGTAGTCCTTTGCATCGAACCATGGCTCATGACACGAAAACAACCCTCTTCGGCTTGCTTGCGTTTGCAATTTACTTGATCTACACATCAAATGGTTTTTGCATCAATAGAAGCTGGGATGTTCATATCATCAATGGCATTCCTAGCAGTAGCATTGTCATTAACCCTAAGTCGGGAAATGATGATCTAGGAATCCAAATCTTGCAACCAGGCCAAGCTTTTAGTTGGCATTTTTGCGAGAAGACTGCTGGAAGTACAATATTTAATTCGACATTCTTTTGGAAACCAAGACTAGCAAATTATACTGTTTTTAATGATAGATATCGATATGAGTGCATTAAACAACGTGGTGTAGAAGACTGTTATTGGCTGGTGAGAGAGGATGGATTTTACTTATCCCCATACAACAATCCATTTCCAAAGGATTGGGTGAAAAAGTATGATTGGCCATAACTTGTATTTTATCGTTGATTGAAATATTACCTAATAATAAAATTGTTTGATTTCTTAATTCCTTCTTGTTCTTCGTTTTACTGCTTGAGTCAACGTATTGTTCAAATAAATTGTATTATACAACCCTATATGAACAAGAACAAAAACCACTAGAATCAACATAAAACTTCACCCGAAATATATTTTGATGTATGACTACTCAATATATTCATATCTTAAAACACAATTTGATAATTACCGATAAATTTGTATGTAGAGATTGTTGTTAACACACAATCTCGAAATTAATGTTTTTTTAGGTTGTCTAACAAAATGCTAACACTTCTAATATAATGAATTTTATGTATATTTTTTTTACTAATTAACAATTATGACAAAATAATAGTAACTTTGGTTTTTTAGAATATCTGCATTTTGTCTTTGTAAAATTTCGTTTTAGATATTTAGCTACTTTTTAAGCATATGGGTGTTCAACCCAATTGTATCCGATTGATTTGTCAAACGTCGAATATACAGTACAATGTTCAATTTTACAGCCAATCCAATCCAATTAGCTTTTGAAAGCTAATTCAATTCGTTCAGATGGAACTATCAATTGGTATCAGAGCAGACAAGATCAGAAAATGGATTAAATTAACTAATTTTGAAAATTATTAAAGTTGTTACAAGTTTCAACTGTCAAGAATCGAATTTTTTTGATTAGTGGTGTTTTTGATTGAAAATTCATTGTATTGTGTTCCTTTTATGTTGTAGAACAAGTTTCATTTCGATTGTATTGTCAAATTCATAGTAGATGGTGTGAATTTGATTAAAGTTGTGATGTTTTGTTCGAAAGTTTACAAACACTTTGATTGGATCAAAATTTGATTTCTATTGGATCGAATTTGAATTTAATTTCTACTAGGTAAATACACTGCGCATACGTATGTAAATATTACAAAAATTTTAATTTATGAATTTGTTATATTTGAACTTATCTATTTTGTAGCAGAAATAAATGTTGGTCAAATTTAAAAGTAATTAAACTAACAAAATCTATTTTGTGAAATTCAAAAAAATATTGTAAATTAAGCATATACATTTGGAGGTTTGTTGTTGAAGCTCTTCATAAACAGATTTCGTACTTTGTTGAAAGTAGTCGGTAATTGTATTTGCTCTCAATAATCTAAAATTTTTAGACAATATAGAACACCTTCGCTCAATAGATGACGAAACCTTAGGATCAAGTTCTTATGCACAGATGCAATCATTAAGTTTTCGTGTAAAAAAATGTGGATAACAAATTAGACAAATGAGAATAGATATGTCATGCACTCGACGATTTCATTATACCTTCTCATCGATTAGAATAATGTCTAAACTAATTGATTCTCCCTCTTTCCTCGTGTTTAGACATTTACCACATTATACAAATCCGAATTTTTATAGCGTTGTCATCGTGATCATTTTTCAAGTCATTTAGCAAAGAATACTCCATGACGTTAAAATCAAATAACAAAATAATGGTTCAAACAATGGCAATAGTAAATTTTATGCAACCTTTATATAGAGAAAAACTAAAATTCAATTATAAGGTAAATAAATAACAAATTGATAGTAAACCATAATTGTTATTTGATTGTATTCACTTATCAAAATATTTCATTTATATATTGATATGTTATAATAAGTTTATTCCATTAATAATTTTAACTATTTAATATTAACATTTCTTTTATAAATAATATGCAATATTGGTATTATGTAAATAATAATATGTGTAATCACTATCATCTAATTAATATTATGTTTAAGGGTTGTCGTGAGTATTTTATAAATAATAATTAATGAAAACATTCAAAATATTTTTATTAAATAAATTGGAACAAAAAATGTTCACTAGAATAGAATCAATCATGAATATAAATATAAATACAATAAATATAAATATGAAAGAAATGTTGGCTAGAAAGTATTGACATGATACAATGAGAAATTTGTATTTTCTCAAATAATGAATAATAATTGAGTTTTGTTTATCCCACATCGATAAATATATGAAAGGAGAGATATCTTGATATATTATAATGGTATTGATAAATGTACCGCGATAATTTAGTATATTTAGTATTCTCAAGTTTTGGTTGATATAGCATTATAAAATTTTTATATCTTATTTGAAATGTGTTATGATTAATATCGGTTTGTTTACACGCAAATGAATGTATTCGATTATGAAAATGCTAGCAAGGAGAAAAAGATCAAAACAACAAAAAAAAAAAAAAAATCAAATGTGAGAAGATTTACAATCAAATATAGAAAGAGGTTTTCATCTCGTCAAGTGCGAGAGGCCCACTCGGATAAGGCGGAGGGGTGGGGAAAGCAGAGACTACCATCAGAGTTTGCAGACAGAGAGGTGAGGTGAAAAATATGGGTTCTCTAGAGTTTGGAGACATGGTTAGCAAATTGGAGGGATTATCGCAATTTCTTTTTATCATGTGTGGAGACCCAATCGTGATCTGGAAGGGGAGTTAATGAGTTTGCCGGAGTGAAACTCCGGTTACCCTTAGAGCATATGACGAGGAGTTGTGAAACTTCGACCGATGAAGATTAGTTCACTGTCAAAACTCTGGTCACCAACTCGATTGACGATACCCTTAATTATGAATCGCCTCCGTTGTCGTTACCTTCCTATAAGATTGAACGGTGGCTATGAAACGAAATTAAGAAGGAACGTTTCGTGTTATTGATTGTAATGAAAGACCTTGAGAAAGAGAGGATAAATAATATATTGATTATGTAACTAATATATTAAGTTTATGAGTTTTTATCTAATTAAAAATTTAGTAAAATACCCTTTTAATATTAAATTAAATAAATAACATAATTACTAAAATAATTGGCTTATATTGCATCTCACAAATTTAGGGTTCTCATTTGATTAAGCTCTATACATATATATATATATATATATATATATATATATTATAATCCCCTATCCCCCTTACCCATTGACGGTGAACACCACCCCTAAGAGAAACCCAGTCCCCTACCCCATATCACGTGAGAGGTGGGTTCGAATTCGGTTCTCACACCCGATCACTAGTACTCGCCTTCACCTCAACCCTCGCCTCTATCGTTGACTCCACCTTCACTATCGTGATCCTTACGACCTATGACACAATTGACATTGTCAGCATCTCCCTACCCAGATCTAGAAATGGGATATAGTGATAACCATGACTTTTATTTATCTTGTTTTTGTTAATTGTTAACGGATTGCTTAGTTTTCTAATGACATTTAAAATCCTAATGACGTTTTTAGTGACACAATATGATGGTTTTAAAATTACGTTACCTATTAATAAAGGGCATTTTCAAACAAATTGCCTTTATTTAATGCAACCAAACATTACCTTGACATTAAAAAAATAAAAAAAATATGATTTTTGCAAGGTTTCAATACTCTCTTTAGGTTACGAAAATTTGCCTTTTGTTACGATCCATTTACTCCCTCAAAATAAATTTCATTTACTTCCTCCAAATAAATGCTACCAAATAAATCTATATAACCAAATGCATCCCAACCATTTTCTACACAACTTGACTTCATCAGTCTTAGTAGTCCTTTGCATCGAACCATGGCTCATGACACGAAAACAACCCTCTTCGGCTTGCTTGCGTTTGCAATTTACTTGATCTACACATCAAATGGTTTTTGCATCAATAGAAGATGGGATGTTCATATCATCAATGGCATTCCTAGCAGTAGCATTGTAATTAACCCTAAGTCGGGAAATGATGATCTGGGAATCCAAATCTTGCAACCAGGCCAAGCTTTTAGTTGGCATTTTTGCGAGAAGACGGCTGGAAGTACAATATTTAATTCGACATTCTTTTGGAAACCAAGACTAGCAAACTATACTGTTTTTAATGATAAATATCGATACGAGTGCATTAAACAACGTGGTGTAGAAGACTGTTATTGGCTGGTGAGAGAGGATGGATTTTACTTATCCCCATACAACAATCCATTTCCAAAGGATTGGGTGAAAAAGTATGATTGGCCATAACTTGTATTTTATCGTTGATTGAAATATTACCTAATAATAAAATTGTTTGATTTCTTAATTCCTTCTTGTTTTTCGTTTTGCTGCTTGAGTCAACGTATTGTTCAAATAAATTGTATTATACAACCCTATATGAACAAGAACAAAAACCACTAGAATCAACATAAAAGTTCACCCGAATTATATTTTGATGTATGACTACTCAATATATTCATATCTTAAAACACAATTTGATAATCACCGATAAATTTGTATTTAGAGATTGTTGTTAACACACAATCTCGAAATTAATGTTTTTTTAGGTTGTCTAACAAAATTCTAACACTTCTAATATAATGAATTTTATGTATATTTTTTTACTAATTAACAATTATGACAAAATATTAGTAACTTTGGTTTTTTAGAATATCTGCATTTTGTCTTTGTAAAATTTCGTTTTAGATATTTAGCTACTTTTTAAGCATATGGGTGTTCAACCCAATTGTATCCGATTGATTTGTCAAACAGTCGAATACAATACAATGTTCATTTTTAACAGCCAATCCAATCCAATTAGCTTTTGAAAGCTAAATCAATTCGTTCATATGGAACTATCAATTGGTATCAGAGCAGACAAGATCAGAAAATGGATCAAATTAACTAATTTTGAAAATTTTCAAAGTTGTTACAAGTTTCAACTGTCAAGAATCGAATTTTTTTGATTAGTGGTGTTTTTGATTGAAAATTCATTGTATTGTGTTCGTTTTATTTTGTAGAACAAGTTTCATTTGGATTGTATTGTCAAACTCATAGTAGATGGTGTGAATTTGATTAAAATTGTGATGTTTTGTTCGAAAGTTTACAAACACTGTGATTGGATCAAAATTTGATTTCTATTGGATCGAATTTGAATTTAATTTCTACTAGGTAAATTAGCGCGCGGTGTAAACAAATGTTAGGTATATAAATATGACAAAATTTTTAATTTATGAATTTGTTATATTTGAACTTATCTATTATGTAGCAGTAGAAATAAATGTTGGTCGAATTTAAAAGTAATTAAACTAAAAAAATCTATTTTGTGAAATTCAAAAAAATATTGTAATTTAAGCAAAGACATTTAGAGGTTTGTTGTTGAAGCTCTTCATAAACAGATTTCGTACTTTGTTGAAAGTGGTCGGTAATTATATTTGCTCTCAATAATCTCAAATTTTTAGACAATATAGAACACCTTCGCTCAATAGAAGACGAAATCTTAAGATCAAGTTCTTATGCACAGATGCAAGCATTAAGTTTTCATGTAAAAAAATGTGGATAACAAATTAGACAAATGAGAATAGATATGTCATGCACTCGACGATTTCATTATACCTTCTCATCGATTAGACATTTCCTCGTGTTTAGACATTTCCCACATTATACAAATCCGAATTTTTATAGCGTTGTCATCGTGATCATTTTTCAAGTCATTTAGCAAAGAATACTCCATGGCGTTAAAATCAAATAACAAAATAATGGTTCAAGCAATGGCAATAGTAAATTTTATGCAACCTTTATAGAGAGAAAAACTAAAATTCAATTATAAGGTAAATAAATAACAATTTGATAGTAAACTACAATTGTTATTTGATTGTACTGAATTATCAAAATATTTCATTTATATATTGATATGTTATAATAAGTTTATTCCATTAAGAATTTTAACTTTTTAATATTAACATTTTTTTTATAAATAATATGCAATATTGGTGTTATGTAAATAATAATATGTGTAATCACTATCATGTAATTAATAATATGTATAATGGTTGTCATGAGTATTTTATATATAATAATTAATGAAAAGATTCAAAATATTTTTATTAAATAAATTGGAACAATAAATGTTCATTAGAATATAATCAATCATGAATATAAATATAAATACAATAAATATAAATATGAAAGAAATGTTGGCTAGAAAGTATTGACACGATACAATGAGAAATTTGTATTTTCTCAAACAATGAATAATAATTGAGTTTTGTTTATCTCACATTGATAAATATATGAAAGGAGTGACATCTTGATATATTATAATGGTATTGATAAATGTACCGCGATAATTTAGTATTCTCAAGTTTGGTTGATGTAGCATTATAACATTTTTATATCTTATTCGAAATGTGTTATGATTAATATCGGTTTGTTTACGTGCAAATGAATGTATTCGATTATGAAAATGCTAGCAAGGAGAAAAAGTTCAAAACAGCAAAAAAAAAAAAAAATCAAATATAGAAAGCGGTTTTCATCTGGTCAAGTGCGAGAGGCCCTCTCGGATAAGATGGAGGGGTGGGGAAAGCAGAACTACCATCAGAGTTTGCAGACGGAGAGGTGAGGTGAAAAAGATGGGTTCTCTAGAGTTTGGAGACCTGGTTAACAAATTGGAGGGATTATCGCAAATTCTTTTTATCATGTGTGGAGACCCAATCAGTGATCTGGAAGGGGAGTTAATGAGTTTGTCGGAGTGAAACTCCGGTTACCCTTAGAGCATATGACGACGAGTTGTGAAACTCTGACCGATGAAGATTAGTTTACTATCAAAACTCTCGTCACCAACTCCATTGACGATACTCTTAATTATGAATCGCCTCCATTGACGTTACCTTCCTATAAGATTGACCAGTGGCTATGAAACGAATCTAAGAAGGAACGTTCCGGGTTATTGATTGTAATGAAAGACCTTGAGAAAGAGAGGATAAATAATATATTGATTATGTAACTAATATATTAAGTTTATGAGTTTTTATCTAATTAAAAATTTAGTAAAATACCCTTTTAATATTAAATTAAATAAATAACATAATTACTAAAATAATTGGCTTATATTGCATCTCACAAATTTAGGGTTCTCATTTGATTAAGCTCTATACATATACACAGACACAGACACACACACACACACACACACACATATATATATATATATATATATATATATATTATAATCCCCCACCCCCCTTACCCTTTGACGGTGAACACCACCCCTTAGAGAAACCCAGTCTCCTACCCCATATCACGTGAGAGGTGGGTTCGAATTCGGTTCTCACACCCGATCACTAGTACTCGCCTTCACCTCAACCCTCGCCTCCACCGTTGACTCCACCTTCACTATCGTGATCCTTACGACCTATGACACAATTGAAATTGTCAGCATCTCCCTACCCAGATCTACAAATGGGATATAGTGATAACCATGACTTTTATTTATCTTGTTTTTGTTAATTGTTAACGGATTGCTTAGTTTTCTAATGACATTTACAATCCTAATGACGTTTTTAGTGAATATGATGGTTTTAAAATTACGTTACCTATTAATAGAGGGCATTTTCAAACAAATTACCTTTATTTAATTCAACCAAACATTACCTTGACATTAAAAAAATAAAAAACTAGTATTTTTGCAAGGTTTCAATACTCTCTTTAGGTTACGAAAATTTGCTTTTTGTTACGGTCCATTTACTCCCTCAAAATAAATTTCATTTATTTCCTTCAAATAAATGCTACCAAATAAATCTATATAACCAAATGCATCCCAACCATTTTCTACACAACTTGACTTCAACGGTCTTAGTAGTCCTTTGCATCGAACCATGGCTCATGACACGAAAACAACCCTCTTCGGCTTTCTTGCGTTTGCAATTTACTTGATCTACACATCAAATGGTTTTTGCATCAATAGAAGTTGGGATGTTCATATCATCAATAGCATTCCTAACAGTAGCATTGTAATTAACCCTTAGTCGGGAAATGATGATCTGGGAATCCAAATCTTGCAACCAGGCCAAGCTTTTAGTTGGCATTTTTGCGAGAAGACGGCTGTGTAATACCCGTGTAAGACTCGGTTTAAAATCATATAATTATTTTTTACCCGAATTGAACCGTAAATAAAAAAATAGCAACCAATGATTGTTGAGGGGTTAAAACCGTCAATTAACCAAACTATCTAATTATATATATTAAAAAAAAATTAAACAAATTATAAGAATAAACCCATGCATCATCGTCTCCATCATTTTTAGAATCCATCACCGCCTTCAATTTTCATCTAACTTTTCTCTCTCTAAAATTGTTTGAGTTTCACGCTTCTCTCTAAAAATTCTCTCGATTCGGTGAAGTAATCAACGAAACAAATACATATTCGGAATCTACATGACGAGCCCTTCCTAGAGGTATAAATTTCTTCTTAAGTTATTTAAGTTGGTAAGTTAGGGTAGTTAAAGTTGGTAGGTAGATTATGTTTAAATATTGTAAAATTATAATCATTTACATGTATAGAAATGTTTGTTTTTGTCAAAATTACAAACGGGTAAAGTTTAGAATCATAATGGTGATATTTATATCTAGATATTTAACCGCACACCAAGTGATCGGTTTAATGTTTAAGAGAATATAAATTTGTGTTTAAGCTAGTATAATAAGCTTTGAGTTTTAGGTTGTGCGATTAATAATAATTGGTGGTTTAAATAGACAATAGAACGGGTTAAAGTTCGTCGTCGATCTCGATTGATCACGTGTTGCATCTCAATTCGATAAAGGTACGGGTTTCTTTCTTTGTTTGATACTTGGACACGTATTTATATATACGTGTCTACTCCTTGAATATGGTACACCATGTATTACCTATCACATAAGTGAAATGGTAACTTTCCGTATTGAACTTTTGGAAATCGTTGATTTTGAGTTATTATATGACTTTATTATTTTTTTCAAAGATTAATTGATTTATGATTATATGATACTTCTTTACTTCGAATCATGAGTCATTGGTAAACAATTGAACTAAAACCTTTAAGGTTTATTGGATTTTGAATTTGTTTCCATGAGGTCGCATGTGTTGTAGACCTATGATTTCCATTTTCGATTTTATAGAATACTTGACCATTGGGGGCACCAAGGTCGGGATGCTTCCACGGTGGCTATATAATTGTGGCGTCCTCACTTAGAATGGACACGTATGGGTTCTGGCCAAGTAACGGCTATCGAGGGCGAATGGATCGATCCTAGTTGCACGAGTCGGGTCGTGAATTATTCACGGCAAGGGTTAGATGGTGAGTGTGCCCACACTGCTACCCATGGGACTTACGTGGTTTGATCAACCCGTGAGAATGACGTATCTTTGTGATACACACCGGTCTTTGTGACCCTTGTTACATCTTTGTGATGTTTGATTGGTTTTACAGTGTTTACTCTTTTATAAATACATTCTTTTTATATATTTTAAATGATGAATCATATAGGCCTTGGTGGTCTACATTTATTGAATATTTGTTTGATATCTACTAATATCAATGTTCTTTATTTCATTTCCGCTTCTACTCGTTAGATTATCGTTTCTTTTATTTTTATTAATCCGTTCACTGGGCAAAGTTGCTCAGCCGTGTGTGTTTTGTTGGCACGGCAGGTACTTAGATGATAGACAGGGGACGGGAATATAAAGAAAAGAAGACAACTATTTTGGGCTTCCTTTTGAAGATCTTCGGATAATCTGCTTTTTGTTTTTTTTTGTTTTTATGTCCATGTAAATATATCTGTAAAACTTAGTTATAGTTGTCTTATGATGGTTTGTAATTTCGTGTTTATGTGGTTTAGTCGTGCTCTGAATTTTATAAGTCTACTCAGTGGATTTATTTTTGTTTTGATGTCCCCTGAACTGTGACATCGCCCCGTTCTTAACCACGCGGAACAGGGGGTGTTACAGCTGGAAGTACAATATTTAATTCGACATTCTTTTGGAAACCAAGACTAGCAAATTATACTGTTTTTAATGATAGATATCGATATGAGTGCATTAAACAACGTGGTGTAGAAGACTGTTATTGGCTGGTGAGAGAGGATGGATTTTACTTATCCCCATACAACAATCCATTTCCAAAGGATTGGGTGAAAAAGTATGATTGGCCATAACTTGTATTTTATCGTTGATTGAAATATTACCTAATAATAAAACTGTTTGATTTCTTAATTCCTTCTTGTTCTTCGTTTTGCTGCTTGAGTCAACGTATTGTTCAAATAAATTGTATTATACAACCCTATATGAACAAGAACAAAAACCACTAGAATCAACATAAAACTTCACCCGAATTATATTTTGATGTATGACTACTCAATATATTCATATCTTAAAACACAATTTGATAATTACCGATAAATTTGTATGTAGAGATTGTTGTTAACACACAATCTCGAAATTAATGTTTTTTTAGGTTGTCTAACAAAATGCTAACACTTGTAATATAATGAATTTTATGTATATTTTTTTTACTAATTAACAATTATGATAAAATAATAGTAACTTTGGTTTTTTAGAATATCTGCATTTTGTGTAATACCCGTATAAGACTCGGTTTAAAATCATATAATTATTTCTTACCCGAATTGAACCGTAAATAAAAAAAATGGTAACCAAATGATAGTTAAGGGTTAAAATTGTCGTTAACCTAAACTTTATATATATATATATATATATATATATGTATATATATTATTATATATATTACATATATATATTACGGTTTATATATATATATATAATATATATTAAAATGTCAATTAAAGATTGTTGAGGGATTAAAATTGTCAATTAACCAAACTCTTAATAAAAATTAAAAATATCATCAATGGCATTCCTAGCAGTAGCATTGTAATTAACCCTAAGTCGGGAAATGATGATCTGGGAATCCAAATCTTGCAACCAGGCCAAGCTTTTAGTTGGCATTTTTGCGAGAAGACGGCTGGAAGTACAATATTTAATTCGACATTCTTTTGGAAACCAAGACTAGCAAATTATACTGTTTTTATTGATAGATATCGATATGAGTGCATTAAACAACGTGGTGTAGAAGACTGTTATTGGCTGGTGAGAGAGGATGGATTTTACTTATCCCCATACAACAATCCATTTCCAAAGGATTGGGTGAAAAAGTATGATTGGCCATAACTTGTATTTTATCGTTGATTGAAATCTTACCTAATAATAAAATTGTTTGATTTCTTAATTCCTTCTTGTTCTTCGTTTTGCTGCTTGAGTCAACGTATTGTTCAAATAAATTGTATTATACAACCCTATATGAACAAGAACAAAAACCACTAGAATCAACATAAAACTTCACCCGAATTATATTTTGATGTATGACTACTCAATATATTCATATCTTAAAACACAATTTGATAATTACCGATAAATTTGTATTTAGAGATTGTTGTTAACACACAATCTCGAAATTAATGTTTTTTTAGGTTGTCTAACAAAATTCTAACACTTCTAATATAATGAATTTTATGTATATTTTTTTACTAATTAACAATTATGACAAAATATTAGTAACTTTGGTTTTTTAGAATATCTGCATTTTGTCTTTGTAAAATTTCGTTTTAGATATTTAGCTACTTTTTAAGCATATGGGTGTTCAACCCAATTGTATCCGATTGATTTGTCAAACAGTCGAATACAATACAATGTTCATTTTTAACAGCCAATCCAATCCAATTAGCTTTTGAAAGCTAAATCAATTCGTTCAGATGGAACTATCAATTGGTATCAGAGCAGACAAGATCAGAAAATGGATCAAATTAACTAATTTTGAAAATTTTCAAAGTTGTTACAAGTTTCAACTGTCAAGAATCGAATTTTTTTGATTAGTGGTGTTTTTGATTGAAAATTCATTGTATTATGTTCGTTTTATTTTGTAGAACAAGTTTCATTTGGATTGTATTGTCAAACTCATAGTAGATGGTGTGAATTTGATTAAAATTGTGATGTTTTGTTCGAAAGTTTACAAACACTGTGATTGGATCAAAATTTGATTTCTATTGGATCGAATTTGAATTTAATTTCTACTAGGTAAATACACCGCGCGCTGTGCAGTGTAAACAAATGTTAGGTATATAAATATGACAAAATTTTTAATTTTTAATTTATGAATTTGTTATATTTGAACTTATCTATTATGTAGCAGTAGAAATAAATTTTGGTCGAATTTAAAAGTAATTAAACTAAAAAAATCTATTTTTGAAATTCAAAAAAATATTGTAAATTAAGCATAGACATTTACAGGTTTGTTGTTGAAGCTCTTCATAAACAGATTTCGTACCTTGTTGAAAGTGGTCGGTAATTATATTTGCTCTCAATAATCTCAAATTTTTAGACAATATAGAACACCTTCGCTCAATAGATGACAAAACCTTAGGATCAAGTTCTTATGCACAGATGCAAGCATTAAGTTTTCATGTAAAAAAATGTGGATAACAAATTAGACAAATGAGAATAGATATGTCATGCACTCGACGATTTCATTATACCTTCTCATCGATTAGAATAATGTCTAAACTAATTGATTCTCCCGCTTTCTTCGTGTTTAGACATTTCCCACATTATACAAATCCGAATTTTTATAGCGTTGTTATCGTGATCATTTTTCAAGTCATTTAGCAAAGAATACTCCATGGCGTTAAAATCAAATAACAAAATAATGGTTCAAGCAATGGCAATAGTAAATTTTATGCAACTTTTATTGAGAGAAAAACTAAAATTCAATTATAAGGTAAATAAATAACAAATTGATAGTAAACCATAATTGTTATTTGATTGTACTCAATTATCAAAATATTTCATTTATATATTGATATGTTATAATAAGTTTATTCCATTAAGAATTTTAACTTTTTAATATTAACATTTTTTTTATAAATAATATGCAATATTGGTGTTATGTAAATAATAATATGTGTAATCACTATCATGTAATTAATATTATGTATAATGGTTGTCGTGAGTATTTTATATATAATAATTAATGAAAACATTCAAAATATTTTTATTAAATAAATTGGAACAATAAATGTTCATTAGAATATATTCAATCATGAATATAAATATAAATACAATAAATATAAATATGAAAGAAATGTTGGCTAGAAAGTATTGACATGATACAATGAGAAATTTGTATTTTCTCAAATAATGAATAATAATTGAGTTTTGTTTATCTCACATTGATAAATATATGAAAGGAGAGACATCTTGATATATTATAATGGTATTGATAAATGTACCGCGATAATTTAGTATTCTCAAGTTTTGGTTGATGTAGCATTATAACATTTTTATATCTTATTCGAAATGTGTTATGATTAATATCGGTTTGTTTACGTGCAAATGAATGTATTCGATTATGAAAATGCTAGCAGGAGAAAAAGTTCAAAACAGCAAAAAAAAAAATCAAATATACAAAGCGGTTTTCATCTGGTCAAGTGCGAGATGCCCTCTCGGATAAGGTGGAGGGGTGGGGAAAGCAGAACTACCATCAGAGTTTGCAGACGGAGAGGTGAGGTGAAAAAGATGGGTTCTCTAGAGTTTGGAGACATGGTTAGCAAATTGGAGGGATTATCGCAAATTCTTTTTATCATGTGTGGAGACCCAATCAGTGATCTGGAAGGGGAGTTAATGAGTTTGCCGGAGTGAAACTCCGGTTACCCTTAGAGCATATGACGACGAGTTGTGAAACTCTGACCGATGAAGAGTAGTTTACTATCAAAACTCTGGTCACCAACTCCATTGACGATACTCTTAATTATGAATCGCCTCCATTGTCGTTACCTTCCTATAAGATTGACCAGTGGCTATGAAACGAAAGTGGCTATGAAACGAAAGTGGCTATGAAACGAAAGTGGCTATGAAACGAAAGTGGCTATGAAACGAAAGTGGCTATGAAACGAAAGTGGCTATGAAACGAAAGTGGCTATGAAACGAAAGTGGCTATGAAACGAAAGTGGCTATGAAACGAAAGTGGCTATGAAACGAAAGTGGCTATGAAACGAAACTAAGAAGGAACGTTCCGGGTTATTGATTGTAATGAAAGACCTTGAGAAAGAGAGGATAAATAATATATTGATTATGTAACTAATATATTAAGTTTATGAGTTTTTATCTAATTAAAAATTTAGTAAAATACCCTTTTAATATTAAATTAAATAAATAACATAATTACTAAAATAATTGGCTTATATTGCATCTCACAAATTTAGGGTTCTCATTTGATTAAGCTCTATACATACACACACACACACACACACACACACACACACACACACACACATATATATATATATATATATATATATATTCTAATCCCCCACCCCCCTTACCCATTGACGGTGAACACCACCCCTTAGAGAAACCCAGTCTCCTACCCCATATCACGTGAGAGGTGGATTCGAATTCGGTTCTCACACCCGATCACTAGTATTCGCCTTCACCTCAACCCTCGCCTCCACCTCCACTATCGTGATCATTACGACCTATGACACAATTGACATTGTCAGCATCTCCCTACCCAGATCTAGAAATGGGATATAGTGATAACCATGACTTTTATTTATCTTGTTTTTGTTAATTGTTAACGGATTGCTTAGTTTTCTAATGACATTTACAATCCTAATGACGTTTTTAGTGAATATGATGGTTTTAAAATTACGTTACCTATTAATAGAGGGCATTTTCAAACAAATTACCTTTATTTAATTCAACCAAACATTACCTTGACATTAAAAAAATAAAAAACTAGTATTTTTGCAAGGTTTCAATACTCTCTTTAGGTTACGAAAATTTTCCTTTTGTTACGGTCCATTTACTCCCTCAAAATAAATTTCATTTACTTCCTTCAAATAAATGCTACCAATTAAATCTATATAACCAAATGCATCCCAACCATTTTCTACACAACTTGACTTCAACAGCCTTAGTAGTCCTTTGCATCGAACCATGGCTCATGACACGAAAACAACCCTCTTCGGTTTGCTTGCGTTCGCAATTTACTTGATCTACACATCAAATGGTTTTTGCATCAATAGAAGTTGGGATGTTCATATCGTCAATGGCATTCCTAGCAGTAGCATTGTAATTAACCCTAAGTCGGGAAATGATGATCTGGGAATCCAAATCTTGCAACCAGGCCAAGCTTTTAGTTGGCATTTTTGCGAGAAGACGGCTGGAAGTACAATATTTAATTCGACATGCTTTTGGAAACCAAGACTAGCAAATTATACTGTTTTTAATGATAGATATCGATATGAGTGCATTAAACAACGTGGTGTAGAAGACTGTTATTGGCTGGTGAGAGAGGATGGATTTTACTTATCCCCATACAACAATCCATTTCCAAAGGATTAGGTGAAAAAGTATGATTGGCCATTGTGAGTCCGTGTGATTGAACACGATCGTTACCAGATAATCAAAGAACACAAAGATATAGATTACCAACCTGTTTTGATTACAAACAATGTATTACAAGGTTGATGTTCTTGAAGCTCACTTTCTCTCTTTTCTCTCTGATCTTGGTCGATGTATATTGTGTGTGAGAGTTGTTGAGAGATTAGATAAGATATGTTTGATATCTCACCTAACATTACACACACATAATATCTAAGAAGATATTATCTAAACTAATATAATATCTAAACTAAACTAAATATCTATTATTATTTAGGACTAATATAAAATACTATTAATTAACACAATAATTAACACAATAATTAACTTTGACAATTATTACAAACTTGGCATTAGACTAATCTTGAGAGTGGCTTTTCAACTTTAGCTTCAGATTCCAGATTTCAGATTGTATGATCTTGAATCCAATAAATCTGTGATCTAACAATCTCCCCCTTTGGATCAAGATCATTACTAAACGGATTTAGCAATTCAGTCTTCTCTTTCAGCTCAGAAGTTGGAATCTCGTTCTCTTCTGTTTTAGCTCAGAATGCTTTAGCAAAGTATCTTCAAAGAAGATTTATCTGAAATCAGCATGTCTTCAGAATACTTTGATCTCTCGCATTTCTTTGTGAGCTCTTCTCTTCTCCAATGTCTCTTGAGACATGGCTTGTAATGGACATTTCTTCAAACTTTAGGTTCTCCCCCTTTTTGATGAATAGAGAAACGATTTCATCAAAACTGGAAGCAAGAAATGTCTTTCATTTGGAGCTTCTGATCCGTCAATTTAAAAGAGATTCATCCAGATCTTTGCAAATCCAGACAAAATAATCGTGTAACACCTGAATCAACAAATGAATCAGTTAAAATGCCTGTCAGTAACACAAAGTTACTGTGTGTAGTGAATACACATTGGAAAGGAGTTTTTTGATGTTCACTCCCCAGGGCTTCCATTCAATCATCGAAACACCACAAAGGCAATTTCTATGAACGTTATGACAAAGAAACAAATTCCTTGTGTGTTCGTGCATGTGATAGAAAGAATTTAGAACGGATGATTGCTTATAGGCTCAAAATTGTGTAAACCACTGAGACAACAGTAAGTTAAACACAGACTCAATATGCATGATTGAAGTGCGAAGGTGGGGCAGACTTCCTTCTTTTCAATATCCAGATTTTCCAAATGAAAATCAGATAGCAAATGTGCTGCTTCCCCTTTAAAAATGTGAAACACTTTCTTGTTAAGAAGAAAATGAGTAGTTGGTGAGGTTTGATAAAGAGTTGGCATGGGCTAGTTGCCTGTTTCAATAATGATCACCAATGAGTTGTGAAACATTAGAATTGTGGCTGCACGGCTTAGAAAAAGTTGGTGCAGAGTTCTGATATTCTTTTAACTCTGTTCTCACACCCTCTTCCTTTTAAACATTTATCTTACTCTCTTTTTTTGTATACCTCATCACACAATCCACACTCATTTCTTTTCGACTTCTCACACTCAATCACTATGGATTAACTTCGTGGGTAGAAATCACTGGTTAAGGTGATTCCATAGAAGTTGTGTTAAGTCCTAGCACAATGAAATCATGTTTTTCCTATGATGCATATGATGCTCAATTTGGTTTAACTATTTCAGTTAAAGCTCAAATAGATCTTGAAAACATTCAAATAGAAGCACACTTCCAATTCATGAAATCGATTTGAGATTCGGGAAGTGGTTTGAACATTTAAGAACAATGTTTTCTATGATTGAAAGTTGTCCACTTTTCAACCATATATGAGATGAAGATAAGGAATTATACCTTTTGAGTGCAATCTTACATCTCTTGAAGCTAAGCTTAAAGTCATAAATATATGAACATGTAAGCATCCCTCAAAAACTGCAAAAGTCTTATGTCATAGTAAAAGCTAATTTATTCACTGAAAATAAAATGACAAAAAGCAGTAAAACAATTAGAGTATGAGTTATGATCAGAAATAATCAGAAGTCATATACATACTCCTTTGATTTGAAAAGCTCCCCCTAAAATCATGCATTACAAAAATTTTACATAAAAGGTAAATGCAGAAATTTTATGAGCTCCCCCTCAAAATAACAATGATTCTCTTTGGAGTTCTTCTCACACTCCCCCTTTGATCATGAACAGACTAACAAAGAACAAATATGTTGGGAACTGAAGAATTCATCAAGTATGGTTAATGCTGCTGGTTCAGAGTTAGTACTGCTAGAAGACTTAAAGGTTAGTACTGCTGAGTGTTACTACTGCTAGTACTATTAATACTGCTAGTCAAAGTTAGTGCTGCTTGAACAAAGTTAGTACTACTTAGCTAGTTAGTACTGCTAGTGGTTAGTACTGCTTAGTAGTTAATGCTGCTAGAAGAAAGTTAATGCTTCTGAAGATTAATACTGCTTATATGATGAAGATTCGTTTGGAAGGATATACATGGAAGCTTAGAGATATACATGGAAGATATACTGAAGATATTTTATTTATTGTAATTATCTTTGTATTCAGTATATATTGTATAGTTTAGAATAATAATTTAACTTGAAGCTTTCATTCTTTTAGAGAAAAACAACCTCAAGGCATAGATCCTAATTCTAGAGAAGTAGAATTCGTATTGGTGAGCCTGTTCATCCATATTGAGGTTGAGTGTGTAATCTTGTAACTTCAAAGCATTCAATACAAGTTTACAATTTGTTCTTCATATTTACTGTGTTGATTTACTGTTTCATTGAATATCAAAGTGTTATTCCGCAAACTTCTTTGATATTGTTTCTGAGAATTAATTCTTGTTGAGAATTCGATCCTGACAAGTGGTATCAGAGCAAAACTCTCTCAGAAACAGTTATTCATCATGGAAAATCTTACAGAATCAAGCAGTACTTTGGTTTCAAAAGTTCCAATGCTTAGATCCAATGAATTTGACATGTGGAAGATCAGAATCAAGCAATATATTCTCCTCACAGATTACTCTATGTGGGACATCATTGAGAATGGCCCATCTGATGAAGGAAAGATTGGTGAAGATGGCAAAAGAACCCCTCCAAAGACAGATGCAGACAGGAAGACAAGGCAGACAGAGATGAAAGCCTTGAGCACACTGCTCTTGGCCATTCCAAATGAGTATCAACACCAATTCTGCAATTGCACTGATGCACAGATGCTCTGGAATGCTCTAGAGAAGAGATTCTCAGGTACCAAAAGTACCAAGAGAAATCAAAAGGCAATCTTAAAGCAACAGTATGAAAACTTCATCTCAACTAAGAATGAGTCCATGACTCAAACTTTTGACAGGTTTAATAAACTCATTGGTGAACTAGCTACTATAGGAGTACAGATTGATCAAGATGATGTGAACAGAAAGTTCTTAAGGTCCCTTGGAGATGAATGGACCATGTACACTGTGTCATTCAGACATAATGATCAGTTGGAAGAAAAAGAACTTGATGATCTGTACAATGATCTTAGAGTATTTGAAGCTGAGGTGGAGGCAAAGAAGAAGCCTTCTGGATATATTCATAATGCTGCACTCCTATCAGCATCAATTGATTCTACTGCTAACCCTGAATCAGTTAATGCTGCTAATGGAACAAATCAAGATAAAGGCACTGATTCTGTGTTTGAAGCCTTTCTTTCTAATCATGGAAATTCCTCTTTGATTAATGAGGACTTAGAACAACTCCATCCCGATGATCTGGAAGAGATGGATATTAAATGGCAGATGGCCATGCTCTCCATGAGAGTTAAAAAGTTCATCAAAAGAACTGGGAGGAACAACTTCTCCCAAAGAAGAGAAGATGGAGCAGGATTTGACAAGTCCAAGGTGGAATGTTACAAATGCAATCAAAAGGGACATTTTGCTAGAGAATGCAGAAGTGGAATGTCTCACAACAACAACCATCAACAAGCTCAATCTGGAAGTTTCAATAACAACAGAAACTCTGCTCAATCCCTTGTTTCTCAACAAGGAATGGGGTTTGATTGGAGTGATCAAGCCGAAGAAACTATTCAGAATCAAGCTCTTATGGCTAAAGTATCTGATCTCCCATCTGAGGTAAGTTCTAATCTCTGTTCTAAAACTTGCATAGACACTGTTAAAAGGTACAGGGATCACAATCAGAAGATGAGTGATGACCTTAAGAGATTAGAAAAAGATATAAAAGACTATGTAAGGATTGTAGAGAGATTTGAAGATCAGATCAAAGGTTTTCAAGCCAATGAACTACAACACTCATATGACACAAATTACTGGCAGTGGGAGAAAAAGGATTTAGAACTTAAACTGACCAAATCTAAAGAGGAGAGTGAAAAACTGAAAGAGGAGCTAACCAAGGTTAAGCTTGATGTAGAAAAGTTTTCCAATGCTTCTAAAGCAATGGACTCTTTACTACAAAATCAGATTCATGATAAGCTGAGAAGAGGAATTGGGTACAATGCAACACCTCCACCATATAACAACAATTACATTCCTCCTACTTCAGACCTGTTAAACACCAAAGATAGGAAGGACTTGCCTGAGGGAGCCACTGAAATAGATCCCTTAGATAAGGTAGTTGTTGAGGATAAGACTGAGAAAGAGGTTGGCAAGAGTAAGGAGAACAAGGTGAGTGGTGAGATTCCTCTAGAGAATAACATTATCACCAATGATGATTGTGGAAGGGCTTGGATCAAATCCAAGGACATAGAGAAGACAGAGGGAAAGTCTGGTAAGGTCCATTACAAACAGACCACAGTTGTGAATCCAGGTCCTTGCAAACAGTGTGATTGCAATAAAGCCAAGAGCCTAAATTCTGGTTTAAAAAGAGGAAATCAAAGAAACTGGAATAATCAATGGGCTCAGAAACAAGGGGTTGATCTGAGTAAAATCAATAGACCAAAACCTTGTTTTATCTGTGGCAAATTGAATCATCTTGCAAAATTCTGTTATTTCAATCCTATGAAACAAAGGATGAATTTCCAAAGATCCATGCAAAAACCCTTTGGTTATAAGAAAATTGAAAAGAACCATGTGGCTAAGAAAACTGTTAAAACTAAAATCCACTTGAAGAAAAAGTCTGTTAAAGAAAGTGTCAATATGTGGATTCCTAAAAGCACTAAAACTGTTAGTACTGCTACCACATATAGTGTTGCTGACAATGATAGTGCTGCTAGAAGTAATACTACTGCTAACAATGTTAATGCTGCTAACAAGGTTAGTACTGCTAAACCTGTTAGTACTGCTAACTCTGTTAGTACTTCTAAGGTTAGTACTGCTTCTAGTGTTGGTTCTGCTAAGCCAATAATATTGACAAAGTACTCTAATAAAGAGTGCTCTGAGTTTAAAAACCTCATTAAAAAGGAATGTAAATACTTTGATGAGAAAGGGAGACCCAAGACAACTTTTGCTTGGGTCCCCATTCATACTAATTGATTTATCTAATGTGCAGGGCAACCAACAGCTCAAGGGAAAGAGCATTTGGCATGTTGATAGTGGTTGCTCTAGGCACATGACAGGCATCATGTCATGCCTTCAGGATTTCAAACATATCAATGGAGGACATGTTGCATTTGGAGACAATCTTACTGGTGGTAAGATAAGTGGAAAAGGTAATGTCACCAAAGGTAAGATGACATTTGAGGATGTCTACTATGTTGATCAATTAAAGTACAACCTGTTAAGTGTATCACAGGTTTGTGACAAACAACATAGTATATTATTTACTAATACTGAGTGTATGATCCTTGCTCCAGGGTTCAAGGTAGTTGATGAAAGCATGATACTACTTAGAACTCCAAGGAAGGACAATGTTTACTGTCTTGATTTGGACAATGTTGATAGTGATTCATCTTTAAATTGTCTTGTTTCAAAAGCTTCTATAGATGAATCCTCCCTTTGGCACAGAAGGATGTGTCATGAATTTCAAGACTATGAACAATCTTGTTAAAAATAACCTTGTAAGAGGTTTACCCTCAAAAGTCTTTTCATGTGATGATCATTGTGTTGCTTGTCTTAAAGGCAAACAACACAAAACTTCTCATAAGACCAAAGAGTTAAATTCTGTTTCTACTTGTCTCCAGTTATTGCATATGGATCTGTTTGGTCCTACAAATGTTATGAGTATAGGCAAGAAATCTTACTGCTTAGTTATTGTTGATGATTACTCCAGATTTACTTGGGTATATTTTCTAAGGACTAAGGATGAAACAAGTGATCTTATCAAATCCTTTATTCTAAGAATTGAAAACCAAACTAATCAAAGAGTAAAAGTCATTAGATCAGATAATGGAACTGAGTTTAAAAATCATGATCTAAACACCTTTTGTGAAGAAAAAGGCATTGAGAGACAATATAGTGCTCCTAGGACTCCTCAACAGAATGGTGTTGCTGAAAGGAGAAATAGGACACTAATAGAGGCTGCTAGATCTCTGTTGGCTGATTCAAAATTACCCATTACCTTCTGGGCTGAAGCAGTTAATACTGCTTGTTATGTCCAAAACAGAGTTCTAGTAGTCAAGCAAAAGAACAAGACCCCTTATGAGCTTTTAAATAAAAGAAAACCTTTTATTGGTTTCTTCAAACCTTTTGGGTGTCCTTGTACAATTCTAAATACCAAATCTCACTTAGGTAAGTTTGATAGCAAAGCAGATGATGGATTTCTTGTGGGATATTCATCTCAGAGTAAGGCCTACAGAGTATTTAACTCTTCTTCTAGAATAATTGAAGAAAGTGACAATGTCAAATGCAATGAGAACACACCAAATCCTGTTGGATCTGGACCTCAGTGGCTATTTGACATTGACTCACTAACTAACTCTTTTGGTTTCAGTAATGAGTATACAGGAACAGGTAGTGGAGAATCAGAGATCATACAAGTTCAAGAAAGTATATCTAAATCTGTGATTTTTCCCATACCCACAGTAAATGAAGACTGTGAAAAGGAATCATTTACTGAACCAAGTCAGAGTGAAGAAGACACTAGAGATGAGGAGACTCAAGAATCAGAAGTGGCATCTGAAAACACTTCAGTTGAATTGCATGACTCTAATCTAGAGGCTGGACTGAATGAAGAACCTAGTCATAACACAAGAGTTCAAAAGAATCATCCTCCACAGCTGGTAATAGGAGATATCTCTTCTCCTATGATGACTAGACATCAAAGCAGGCTTCAAGAAATGCAAGATCAACAGCATACAGTCCTTTCTTGCTTTTTATCCCAGCTTGAGCCTAAAAAGGCACATGATGCTATGAAAGAATCTAGCTGGATAGAAGCAATGCAAGAAGAACTGTTACAGTTCAAGCTACAAGATGTATGGGATCTAGTAGACCTTCCTAAAGGTCACAGAGCAATTGGCACAAAGTGGATTTTCAGAAACAAGAGAGATGAAAGAGGTATTGTCATAAGGAACAAAGCAAGGCTGGTGGCTCAAGGCTATACTCAAGAAGAGGGTATAGATTATGAAGAAGTTTTTGCACCTGTGGCTAGGATAGAAGCAATCAGACTATTCCTAGCCTATGCTTCTTACATGAACTTCAAAGTCTATCAAATGGATGTAAAAAGTGCTTTTCTCTATGGATCAATTGAAGAAGAAGTATATGTCTGTCAACCACCAGGGTTTGAAAACCCAAGCTATCCAGACAGGGTATACAAATTAAAGAAAGCACTTTATGGATTACATCAAGCCCCAAGAGCATGGTATGACACTCTGTCATCCTATCTCTTGGAAAATGACTTTGAAAGAGGAGTCATTGATAAGACTTTATTTATCAAAAGAAAGAAGAAGGATATATTGCTGGTCCAAATCTATGTTGATGACATTATCTTTGGATCTACAAGAAAAAACATGTGCAAGGAGTTTGAGGATTTAATGCATCAAAGGTTCAAAATGAGTTCCATGGGGGAACTTACTTTCTTCCTTGGACTCCAAGTTCAACAGAAGTCAGATGGCATTTTCATATGTCAATCCAAGTATGTGCAGGATATTCTAACCAAGTTTGGTTTCTCAGAATCAAAACCTGCCAGCACACCTATGGAAACACACAAGCAGATCACAACAGATCTTGAGGGGGAGGACATGGATGTGCATTATTATAGATCCATGATTGGCTCTCTCATGTATCTCACAGCATCAAGGCCAGATATAATGTTTCCAGTCTGTGTATGTGCAAGATTTCAAGTTAGGCCAAAGCAATCTCACTTTCAAGCTGTTAAGAGGATATTCAGATATCTCAAAGGGCAACCCAGATTGGGACTTTGGTATCCTCATAACTCACCTTTTGACCTAATAGCATACTCAAACAGTGATCTAGGTGGGGCAAACTTGGACAGAAAATCTACTTCTGGAGGATGTCAGTTTTTGGGTGCTAGACTAGTCTCATGGCAGTGCAAGAAACAAACCACAGTATCCACATCTACAACAGAGGCAGAGTACATAGCAGCTGCAAGTTGCTGTTCTCAAGTCTTATGGATTCAGAATCAAATGTTGGATTATGGGGTAACCTTTCTACACACTCCAATCTTTATTGACAACAGCAGTGCTATTAGCATTGTAAATAATCCAGTCAAGCACTCAAAGACAAAGCACATTGAAATCAGGTATCACTTTATAAGAGATTGTAATGAAAAGAAACTTATTCAAGTTGTCAAAGTTCACACTGATAATCAGTTTGCTGATCTATTCACTAAAGCTTTTGATGTGGGTAGATTCACTTTCTTGGTAACAAGTGTGGGAATGATAAACTCTGAATAATCTTCTTCTCAAAAAGTGGTTTTATACCTGTATATTTTTATTCTTGGTGTTACTAATCTTCTTTTTCAGGATATGCATAGCAGTACTCAGTGTTTAGCAAGTTTAAAAGGAGTAAGTATAGTTAATACTGCTAGTGGTTAATACTGCTTTCAGTTAATACTGCTAGTGGTTAATACTGCTTTCAGTTAATACTGCTAGTGGTTAATACTGCTTTCAGTTAATACTGCTAGTGGTTAATACTGCTTTCAGTTAATACTGCTCGTGGTTAATACTGCTTTCAGTTAATACTGCTAGTGGTTAATACTGCTAGCCGTTAATACTGCTAGTTAGTTAATAATGCTAGCCGTTACTACTGCTAGTAGTTAATACTGCTCTAGGTTAATACTGCTTATATTCCGAATACTATAAATACTCTTTGCCCGTCTAAAAGTTCATAACGACTCTTTGCATACTGTTCTCTTGCGCTCAAAACCTTTTCTCTCTCAAGTTCGAAGTTTTCAGGCAAGTTTTCACTAAGATCAATGGCATCCATGACGTTCATCGACGAGCACAACGAGATTGCAATGCTACAAAAGCCAAAGCAAGCTTCAGGATTTCATCAGATTGCGGATTTCCTCACGTCAAGCCACATTGCTCATGCTCTTACTGTATCCCCTACAATCTACATTGAGCATCAAAGGCAGTTCTGGGCTAATGCAACCATTGTTATGGAAAATGGTGTGCAAATGATCAAGACAAGAATCTGTGATCAATCACTTACAGTTACTGAAGAAGTTATTCGCATCAGTCTACGTCTAGACGATGCATCTGGTATAACTTCTATCCCAAATGATGAACTGTTTTCAAATCTTACAAGAATGGGGTATGGAGGCCCATTGGGTGTTTTCAAATTTTCTAAAGCAAAATTCTCACCCCAATGGCGTTTCTTTGTCCATACTCTTATGCATTGCATATCCAAAAAGACTACTGGATGGAGTGAGTTCAGCAGCACTATTGCTTATGCTTTGGTGTGCTTGGCCACTGCCAGAAAGTACAATTTTTCTAAAATGATTTTCAATGATCTTGTCTCAAACATGGGAAACAAAAAGAGCTTCTTTATGTATCCCAGGTTTGTTCAAGAAGTTATTACTAATCAATTGACGGATATACCTCAACCTGTTGGGGTATATGTACCTAAACCCCCCAAAGGCAAGGTTTTCTCAAATATGAGAAGATCTGCTGGGGACTCTGAAGGAGTTGACACCCCATTGTTCTCTACAATGATGGTGGTGTCCCAAACCAATGAAGGTATGGCAGCAGGGTCAAGGCCCCCATTAGACCAACCCACTGCTAGCCAAGCCCAACCTTCCCTCTCAAAATCAATTCCCCAGTCCCTTCTTGAAAAACCAACCTCTCCCATCACCCAAACCTACAAGAGAAAACAGGTAAAGAAGGCTCCTTCCCTTCTTGTACCATTACCCACTAAGCCTATAAGCCCTCTAAGGGAGAATTCTCCCCTAGAGAATATCCAAAGGGAATCCAATAGGGTGTCTCCCAACCCTCAGGAGGTGCTCTCTAAGGAGATGGAAGAGCATATGGGTGATGAGGCTGCCACTACTCCTGCTAGCATAGAGGAGGAAAGTGGTAACATCAATAAGACCTCCCCCATGGCAACTTTGAATGAGCAATCATTTGAAGGTCCCTGGTGCCAAGAACCCAAGGGGGTGGATAGTGCTTCTGCTAGGCAGAAGACTTCCACTACTAAAAGATCCAATGATCCTTCAATAGGGGGTAACACTCCTGGAGAAGGTGAGGACAGATATAACTATGATGAATTGATGGAGGCAATGGGCAACATCAACATGGATGTACTCAAACAGGGCAAAGATATAGAAGAGCTTAAACTCATAGTTCTGTCACAACAAGAACAAATCATCAAGTTGAAGCAAATGGTAAGGAAACTGATTCTGCAAAGGAAGAAGAAACAATTTGTGCTCAGAAGGAGGAAACCAGTGACTGATGCTCCCAAAAAGGGGGAGTCAGAAGCTGATGCCAAAGCTAAGGGGGAGCAAGAGGAAAAACATGATGTTGAGGGGGAGAATGAGCAAGCAGCAGAAACAGAGCCAGCAGCAGAAACCATTAATACTGCCAGTTCAATTAAAGCAGCAGAAATGGTTAATACTGCTGAGCTGAAAGAAGCAGCAGAAACAGTAAAAGAGGTCCTTACAGAGCTTGAGGTTGCAGAAACACTCATCAAAGCCAAACATGATACTCCCAAGGTCACCTCAAAGGCCAAAGGAGTTGTCATAAAAGAAAGAGGTGATGCAGCAAAGAACTCTAGCATTGAGAAGGTGATGGGTAAAGATAAAGGTAAGGCAAAGCTAGTTGAATCTGATAAACCAATGAAAAAGCAGAAGCTGATTGAATCAGATGAAGCTCTAGCTAGGAAGATACAGGCTGAATTTGAAGAAGCAGAAACCATGCAAGTGCAAAAGGATAGAGAGATAGCTAAAGCAATGGCTGCAGAGTTAAACAAAGCCTATCAACAAAGCTTAGCAACAGAACAAGCCAAGCAGAAAGCCACATCTTTGAGGAAGCCTGATAAGATCAAAATGGCTACAAGGAAAAGACAACCTTCAAAGACATACCTGGGTGCTCAAGAGAGAAAGAAAATGATTACTTTCCTCAAGGGTGCAGTAGGTGTCAAGGTAGAGATGTTTTCAAAGATGTCTTTTGAGAAGCTCAAGAAGATGTATGATGCTGAGATGATAAAGCTTCAAGGGGATGATCTTGCAAGGGTTGAAATGGAGAAAAGAATGAAAGAAAGCAATGATCTCTTACAAAAACCATTCCCTGATGAGCAAGAAACTCCAGAGAAGGAAACAACAATTGGTGAAAGTCTAAGGACTTTAAAAAGAACAAAGATGATTGCCAGGAGAAAGCCTACAAAGAAGCCTAGATTAATGGAAGAAGAGGCTGAAAAGGTTGTTGAAGAAGAAGAGGCACCTGAGTCATCTACAATGAAAGAACCTGCAAGTACTGAGGATGTCAAGATGTACATGGTTGTGATGGACAAAGTGCCTGAACCAATTGCAGCAGAACCTGTAGGAGTTAAACCTCCAGAAGTCATTCACTGGGATGTTTTGGAAGTAGATGGCAAGAAGTATATCAGACTGAAGAGAAAAGATGAAAAGTATGAAGTCTACAGTACTTGGGCTAAAATTGTCAGAACATGCTCAAGGTCTGATATTGAAGAAATGTTTGATATAGGGATGAAGTTGTATGCAGATCAGTTGAAAGCTCCAGGAATTTCAATTACAAAACTGGTGATGGAGTATCTGTGTATGATGTTCAAACCTGATGAAGTGAAGGAGATCATAAGGAGTGTTTTTCAAGCAGTTACCAATTGGACTTTGTATGAAACTAGTGGTGTATATTCTGTGACTTTGGATAGAAATCACATTGAATACTTCCTAGTGGACAAAGTATACAACCATAGCAGACTGAAACTTCATTTAATGTTGAAGAAGAAGCTTGGATGTGATGAAAATTCAGAAATGGCTAAATATTTGATCCAAAGAACAATTAATCAAAGTTTGGGATTGGATGCAAATACTGGAATTTAGGTCATGATGGAGTTTTGGGAGCATCTTGAAGAAGATCTGAAGAACTTGACTTCTTTTCCTAAAAGTCAAGTTAGGGGGAGATTGTTGGGAACTGAAGAATTCATCAGGTATGGTTAATGCTGCTGGTTCAGAGTTAGTACTGCTAGAAGACTTAAAGGTTAGTACTGCTGAGTGTTACTACTGCTAGTACTATTAATACTGCTAGTCAAAGTTAGTGCTGCTTGAACAAAGTTAGTACTACTTAGCTAGTTAGTACTGCTAGTGGTTAGTACTGCTTAGTAGTTAATGCTGCTAGAAGAAAGTTAATGCTGCTGAAGATTAATACTGCTTATATGATGAAGATTCGTTTGGAAGGATATACATGGAAGCTTAGAGATATACATGGAAGATATACTGAAGATATTTTATTTATTGTAATTATCTTTGTATTCAGTATATATTGTATAGTTTAGAATAATAATTTAACTTGAAGCTTTCATTCTTTTAGAGAAAAACAACCTCAAGGCATAGATCCTAATTCTAGAGAAGTAGAATTCGTATTGGTGAGCCTGTTCATCAATATTGAGGTTGAGTGTGTAATCTTGTAACTTCAAAGCATTCAATACAAGTTTACAATTTGTTCTTCATATTTACTGTGTTGATTTACTGTTTCATTGAATATCAAAGTGTTATTCCGCAAACTTCTTTGATATTGTTTCTGAGAATTAATTCTTGTTGAGAATTCGATCCTGACAAAATATCATGCGAAAATGAAGAAATGATGAAAAAAAAATTACAATTAGAAACTTTAATAGGTAACCACCGATTAGGTCTTAAGATTTAGCATACCAAGCTTAGAGACAAGAAAATTAAATCTCTTTTGGTCTAAGGATTTGGTAAACAGATCTACATGTTGATAATCAGTTTTTACAAAGTAAAGTTCAATTGTTCCTTTTTCGACATGATCTTTTATAAAGTGATACCTGACATCGATGTGTTTGGTCTTTGTATGCTGAACAGGATTAGCTGTTATCGTGATTGCGCTCTTCGAGTAACAGTATATCGGGATATGGTTGAAGTGAAAACCATAGTCTCTCAGTTGAGTTCTCATCCACAAGATCTAAGAACAACAGCTAGCAGCAACTACATATTCTGCTTCGGCCGTTGAAGTTGAGACACATAATTGCTTCTTTGATGCCTAACTGACGAGTTTATCACCGATGAACTGTATATGACCTGACGTGCTCTTCCTGTCTAACATGCAACCATCATGTTAGACCACAGTCTCATTGGATTCAAGATCATCCAATCTGAAGATCCAATCTGAAGCTAAAGCCGGAAAGTCGACTATCGATACGAAGTCTAATGTCGTTTGTAATAAATGTCGAAGTAAATTATTGTTTATTGTAATTTTAGTATTTAGTTTAAATATCTAATTATGTTAGATATTAGTTTGTTTGTTGAATATCTAAGTTATATTATAAGTTAGATATTAGTTTTAGTTTGTAATAATATCTAGATAATATCTAGATATTACTTTAGTAAGTTAGATATTAGTTTAGTGTGTTGTAGAAGCTAGCAAGATTCGTAGAACTCAGATCACACAAAACACACAAACTAAAGGTGAAAAACAGAGAGAACACACATCAGAGCTAAAACCGAACACCAAACCTTGTAATCGTTTGTTATTAATCATACAGGCTGGTAATCTTGTTGTTGTTATTTTTGTAAGAACTTGATATAGTATTGTGGACCGACAATTGGTATCAGAGTCAGGTTAGAGATTCAAATCAAGTTTTTCAAAAACTCGACTCTATGTTCTTATTTGAAAAATCATTTTCGTGATTTAGTGTGTTTTAAGGTTAGAAATCGATCAGGTTGTGATCGATTAGGGTGCTAGATCGTTGTGGTGTTGTTTAATTTCAGTATAGAGCTTATATCGAGTTCCAATTTTGCGATTTTTGTGTCTGAGTTTACGTTCAAATATTTCACTGTGCCATCGATTTGTTCTTCAAAAAGTGATTTTTATCGAGATCAAGTGGTAACAATCAGTTCTAGGAGTGTTTGTGGTCATTTGTAAGTATTTAGAACTGCTAATCGAAGTCTAATAAGGTTTATTGAGCAAATCAGGTCGAATTTTGTAGTACAAGGACGAACTCGCGCAAACACAGGAATGAACTTACGCAAGTTGTACTTTGTGCCACCCACTTTGCACCATCAACGTTTCACGCAAAGTCTTACTTTGCGCCACCAACTGCTCACGCAAACTTCAGTTTGCACGACCCTCTTGTAGCGCAAACATCAATTCGCGCGACCCTCTTGTAGCGCAAACATCAATCCGCGCGACTAACGTATCACGAAAACTTCACTTCGCGCGACCAACATATCACGCAAACTTCAATTCGCGCGACCAACGTATCACGCAAACTTCACTTTGCGCCAACCACTACTTGCGCAAACCTCAAGTTCGCGCCACCTTCAGTTCGCACAAACCATCATTTGCACCAATCACTGTTCTATACTTAGAATATTTTTCTGAGAATTTTTCAAAACTATAAAAGGGTCTTTAACTGTAATAGCGGGACCCCCGTGCTAAGTCTGCCTAGGGGGACAAAATTTCTTGTGTGATCAAATTTTATTTGGACTAACGGTCAAATCCAAGTTCTTATTGCACATTATTAATCATACAGGATGACATCCAGAGAAGCCTTTGCAATCGGAACTGACACCAAGCCACCAGTTCTCTTTAAAGGATAATACGAACAGTGGAAAGATCGGTTCCTGAACTTTATTGACAGACATGAGTTGGATGAATTCATCAGGAAATCGATAGAAGAAGGGATTATGAAACCAGTTACGACGACTCGTATGGTTGGAACTGTGCCGACACAGTATGATCTTAAGTATCATGAGCTCGATGATGATAACCTAAAAAGAGCAAAAGGTGATAGATTATCGAAGTCATACATTCTATGATAACCTAAAAAGAGCAAAAGGTGATAGATTATCGAAGTCATACATTCCACAAGGGATTCCAAACGAAATCTATGTAAAGATTGACAACTATAAAGCCTCGGGCAAAGAGATGTGGGATCAACTAGAGAAGATGATGCTGGGTTCAAAGGTTGGGAACCAGCTCAAACTTTCCAATTGCCTAAACAGTTATGAAGAATTTAAAGGCAGAAGTGGAGAGTCTCTAGAAGGAACTTATGACAGATTTGTGACCTTGATAAAAGAACTAAGCAAGAACAAGGTCACCAAATCTCAAATCGAGTTGAACGTCAAATTCCTAAGTATTCTACAGCCAGAATGGAAGAGATTTGCCAGACAGATGAAGCAGATCAAGGATCTGAATGAGATTCCACTTCATGAGGTGTATAAAACCCTCAAACAAAATGAAGAAGAGGTGGATGAAATTCTAGATGAGAAGAGGCAGAAAGTGAAGACAGTTGATGACACAGTTGCTTTTGTTGTCAAAAAGAAGAAGAATAAGACAATTGTGTATGAATCCAGAAGAAATTGAAGCTGATGCAAACTCTGACTCGGATGACTGTGAACAACTGAAGCAAGCAATGCTCATGCTGACGAAGGCTTTTCAGAAGAAGTTCTACAAGAAGCCAAGTTCAAACAGTCAGAGGTATTCTTCTGGTCCTAACAACTATGTCCACAAGGAAAGGGTTGAAGGAAATAGATTTGAAGGAAAGAAGGTTGAAGGAAATATATTTGAAGGAAAGAAGTTTGAAGGAAAGAGAATGGAGGAAAGGAAACCGGAAGAGAAAAGGTTTCAAGCTGAAGGATCCAGTCAGACATAACCTCCAACGTGCTACAACTGTGGCAAAACAGGTCACTTTGCCAGAGACTGCCGAAGACCCAAAGTTAGAAACTCCGACTACTACAAGAACAAGATGCTTCTTGCAAACCAATAGGAGGCGGGTAAGGCATTGATGGCTGAACATGAATACTGGCTTGATCATTCAGACGAGGAAGAAGAGGATAAAGAGAAGGATGAAGCAGTCAACATGTGCCTAATGGGAAAGCAGGAATCAGAAGCTGAAGTAGATTCAGATAAAGATGAGAAAGATGAGGTATGTGCTTTATCTTATTCAGATTTCATAAATAAAATGCATGCCATGAATTTAAAACAACAAGAGTTAGAGTTGAAGCTTAAGCGAGAAAATGGTGTTATAACTGACAAAAACCAATCAATGCAGAAACTTAGCAATGAAATTGCTGAAAGAGAAGTATTGATTGAGGTTTTACATAGAAACAATGACACCAACGCCAAAGAAAAGACAATAATTCTTAAAGAAAATTCTGAAATCAAGTCTAAACTGCAAAAGAGTGAGTCTGATTTCAGAGAGCTTACTAAAATGCATTCTTCATGTACTGAAGAAAACAAAACTTTAATTGCTAAATTAAAAAGTTTGGAAGAGAATTTATACAAAATGGGTCAAACTGAACAAACTATTCATCTGAACAAACCCAAGGAGGAAATAGAGAAATGGGGACTCGGGTATGAGAATCCTCATTATCTTAAAAACGGTATATCTGAAGTGCCTGCACTTTATGATTTTACGTTCTTAAGACTCTCTCGTCGATTCCCTAAACTTAAAGTTTTCTGGACTGGACTATCAAAAGAGGATGAAGCCAAAGAAACGAAAAAACGAACGAAAACAACTAATGTTCAACTTCCATTTTATTATGCGAAGCTGAATAATAGTTATGATAAAAAAGATGAAAAGAAATCTCTTTCAAATGAATTCTTTCAAAGTTATTCTGTCAAAGAAATGGAGGCAAAGCCTGTTAAAGGTAAACTTTATATCCCTCCTCTTGTTTTGGAAAGTAAGATTTCCGAACTCAAGGACTCTTTAACAGATGAAAGACTTTTGATTGAGATTGAACAAAAAGTTTTTTCTACCGTGCTGAAAAATGTTATTATTTCAAAGGCTTCTAAATCTGATGACATGTTTGGTTCATCAAACGGAGGGTTTGATTTTCTTAACTCTGAAAGTGGTTCGAATGGTTGTTTTGAACAATTTGATTTTAATGCGAAACTTCCTAACCATTCATCTTTTGTTGTGAAATCTTTGGAAAAAACCAGTATGCCTGTTAACAGTGCAAAATCAATGAAAGTTGATAACTCAGTCTCTGTGAAAGCTAAAAATGCTAAAGGTAAGATTAAATCTAAGCATTCACAGAAACCGAACACTACTGGTAATCCGAAGAAGAAGCATTCGTTTGTTGCTCAGAAGTCTAACTCACGAGTTTCACATGTTTCAGATCTGAGCAAGCAAAGGCCAGAAGTTAAATCTAAGTGGCAACCGAAACAGAAGCTTGACAAGGCCGTTAAATCTTTTTGTACTGTTAATTGTAATAAGACTTCGCCTAGTAAAGATGTCTTAATTGCTGATGTTGCTATTTTGAAATCAAAACTTGCTGTTTCTCGTAAACAATATTCAATGAAGCAATTATTTCAGTTATCTTTATCTGCTAGAAAGTCTTCTATTTATGATAAACATGTATCTACTACTTGTCAAGATTCTGAGATTTGGTTTGGAAATTATCATGTGCATTCATCTCATTATAATGATTCAAATGAATTTCAAATTAAAAGAGGACCCAATTTCAAATGGGTACCAAAATCTAGTGCTAACACAGTTGGACCCAATTTCAAGTGGGTACCAAAAGCTAAATCTGTGTTGCAGGCACCCAACGTTTAAGCAGGAGAAATCTGAAATGGTTTCTGAACACGTCTGTTCAGAACCCGTGCTTAAGAAGAGAATATGGAGTTTGAACAAATCAGTTCAAGACCCACACTTCAATGCTCAAAAAGTCTTAACTCAATCTTTGTTTTAAGACTATTTAAATCAATTGTTTCGTTATTTCTCTTGTGCAGATCCGTCATATGTGGTACTTGGATAACGGATGTTCCAAGCATATGACTGGAAAAAAGGAGATGTTGTCCAACTTTAAAGAGAAGTATTGCGGAACAGTTAGATTCAACAATGACCAGTTTTCACCAATAATGGGATATGGTGAATTCTAACATGATCAAGTCACGATAAATAAGGTGAGCTATGTTGAAGGATTACGGAACAACCTGTTCAGTATAGGCCAATTCTGTGACAAAGAGTTAGAGGTCAACTTCAAAGCCAAGAGGTGTTCAGTTCGCACTGAAGAAGGCGAGGAAGTGTTGGTCGATACTCGAGAATCAGACCTCTACACAATCAATTTGTCAAATGTCCAGACTGACAAGCAGGTTTATCTACTATCGAAAGCTTCGATGCAACAAAGTTGGTTATGGCATCGACGACTTTCTCACCTCAACTTTCGGTACATCAACAATCTGGTCAGTGGAAAGCTCGTCAAAGGACTTCCAGAGCTCAAATATGAAAGAGAACATCTCTGTGCAGCATGTGAAAAGGGAAAGATGAATAGGGCTCCACATAAACCAAAGCCTGAATCGAGTACTAACGCTCTGTTAGAGTTATTGCATATGGACTTATGCAGTCCGATGCGAACTCAGAGTCTAGGCGGAAAGAAGTTCATACTCGTTATCGTGGACGATTACTCGCGATACACATGGGTCAAGTTTCTACGTTCAAAGGATGAGACACCAGATGTTCTCATCACATTCCTGAAGACGACCCAGGCGAATCTGCAAAAACCGGTCAAGCTTCTAAGAACAGACAACGGCACATAGTTCAAAAACAAGAAGGTTGAAGAATATCTCGAATCTATCGGGATTTCACATCAATACTCTGCTGCTCGTACGCCTCAACAAAATGGAATGGTCGAAAGAAGAAATCGTACGCTAGTCGAGGCTGCTCGAACTATGCTAAGTCAATCAGACTTACCTCTATTTCGGTGGGTTGAAGCTGTATCGACTGCGTGCTACACACAAAATCGATCCATGATACACCGCAGATTCAAGATGACTCCTTATGCGTTGATCAACAACCGAACACCGACAATAAAATATTTCCATATATTTAGGTGTAAGTGTTTCGTTCTAAACGATAGGGAGAGTCTAAACAAGTTCAGAGCCATGGCGTACGAAGGCATCTTCATTGGTTATTCCTCAACATCGACTGCATACTTTATCTATCTGAAGAAGTCAAAGACGTTTATAGAAAGCATCAACGTCACGTTTGATGAAGAGATGGCTTCCGAACAAAACAGTTCAGAACCCGTGATAACCGGAGTACTAGCTTTTGGGCAACTTAGTCCAGAACCTGCGTCTCAACAGAACAAATCAAATGAAGCATCAACGTCAACTAATCATATATCTGATTTAGACTTATTATTTGAATTTCTTGGATCTAATGTAAAGAAATCTGTTGTGGTTGACAGGATGGAAGATTTAACGACTACTCATCCAACCAGTTCAGATATTCCTATTGAATCCAACACCCCGATTCAACAAGAAGTTCCAATTCAAATGCCGACTCCAACAGTTGAAGAAGTGACATGTAATGAAGAGACAGAAGTAGCTGAAACAGTAGGATGTTCTGTACAGATCCATCTACAGTCAGACCAAGCTGTACTTGCTGAGCCTTCTGAACCTACCAATTCAACTGCAATCATCATTCCTCCTAAACAAGCTGAAGAAGGTACAAGTGGATTTATAGATGATACAATTGACATACATTCATATAATCCACTACCTCATGAACATAAATGGACCAAAGAGCATCTGATAAGCCAGATCATTGGTGATCCATCAAAACCAGTGCAAACTAGGTCAGCATCAATAAATATGTCCATGCATGACTTATTTCTGAGAAAGTTCGAGCCAAATCACGTATCAGATGCACTTGCTGATCCAGAATGGGTGATCTCAATGCAAGAAGAGCTGAATCAGTTCGATGCACTTCAAGTCTGGAGACTCGTATAAAAACCTCAAGGGAAAACCATTATAGGTACGAAGTGGGTTTTCAAGATCAAAAAGGACGAAGATGGTACCGTTATCCGAAACAAGGAAAAACTTGTAGCCAAAGGATACAGACAAGAGGAAGGAATCGACTACGACGAGACATATGCTCTTGTGGCGCGATTAGAGGCAATTAGAATGTTTCTAGCCTACGCCGCCCACAAGAACTTCACGGTCTTTCAAATGGACGTGAAGACTGCCTTTTTGAATGGCATTCTGAAAAAGGAAGTCTACGTCTCTCAGCAAGAAGGTTTTGTCAATCAAGAGAAGCCGAATCACGTCTACATTCTCGACAAAGCATTCTACGGTCTGAAACAATCTCCTCGTGCCTGGTATGATGTCCTTTCAAAATTTCTAGTCAAGTCTGGTTTTTCAAAAGGTACGGTGGATATCACTTTGTTTATCAAAAAGGAAAAAGCCGATATCATTTTAATACAAATCTATGTAGATGATATTATTTTTGGCTCTACAAATCCTAAGTACTGTAAAAAAATTTCAAACCTTATGGTGTCTAGATTTCAGATGAATATGATGGAAGAGATGAATTTCTTTCTCGGATTACAAGTCAAACAGTTTTCATCGGGTATTTTTAATCAATCAAAATACATTATGGATATTCTTCGGAAGTTCAAAATGGAAAATTCAAAACCGATTGGTACCCCAATGGCACTAGGTACTAAGATTGGCACCGATCCTTCGGGTAAGGCTATTGATGTTAGGACTTACAGAGGGATGATAGGTTCTTTAATGTATCTTACTTCTAGTAGGACAGATATAATGTTTTCAACATGCTTATGTGCACGATATCAGGCCAATCCAAAAGAAATCCATATGTCTGCAGCAAAGCGCATATTTAGGTATTTGAAGGGGACTGCAGATCTTGGTTTGTAGTATCCTAAAGATAGAAGTTTTGAACTAACAGCGTATACAGATGCAGGTCATACAGGTTGTATGTTAGACAGGAAGAGCACGTTAGGACATGTACAGTTCCTCGGTGATAAGCTCGTAAGTTGGGCATCGAAGAAGCAACTTTGTGTTTCAACTTCCACGGCCGAAGCAGAATATGTAGCTATTGCTAGCTGCTGTTCTCAGGTCTTATGGATGAGAACTTAATTGCGAGACTACGGTTTCCACTTCAACAAAATCCCGATATACTGTGACTCCAAGAGCGCCATCGCAATAACAGCGAATCCTGTTCAACACACAAAGACTAAACACATAGACGTCAGGTATCATTTTATTAAAGATCATGTAGAAAAAGGAACAATTGAACTTTTCTTTCTAAAAACTGATTATCAGCATGCCGATTTGTTTACCAAACCTTTAGACGAAAAGAGGTTTAACTTTCTTGTCTCTAAGCTTGGTATGCTAAATCTAAAGATTTAATCAATAGTTACCTATCAAAGTTTTCTAATTGTATAATTTTTCATCATTTCTTCATTCTTAATTCTGATTGATATCTGCACTTCTATATTATGTTCATGATCCAAGGGGGAGTATGAGAAGAAATTGACAAGTGGTCAATCTTATTTTGAGGGGGAGCTCATAAGATTTCTGCATTTACCTTTTATGTCAAATTTTTGTAATGCAAGATTTTAGGCGGAGCTCTTCAAGTCAAAGGAGTTTGGATATGACTTCTGATTATTTATGATCAGAACTCGTACTTTAACAGTTATACTGCTTTTTGTCTTTTCAATTTAAGTGAATAAATTTGCTTTGACTTTGACATAAGACTTTTGCAGAATTTTTGAGAGATGCTTACAAGTTCATATGTTTATGACTTTAAGCTTAGCTTCATGAGATATAAGATCGCACGTTAAGGTACAATCCTTTATCTTAATCTCATATATGGTTGATAAGTGGACAACTTTCAATCATAGAAAACATTGTTCTAAATGTTCAAACCACTTCCCGATTCTCAAACCGAATTCATGAATTGGAAGTGTGACTTTAAATGTTTTCAAGTTCTACATTGTGCTTTAACTGAAATAGTTAAACATATCTGAGCATCATATGCATCATAGGAAAACAAGGATTTCTTTATGCTAGGAATTAACACAACTTCTATGAAATCACCTTAACCAGTGATTTCTACCCAAGAAGTTAATCCATAGTGATTGAGTGTGATTAGAGTGAGCAAAATGTTTAAAAGAAAGAGTGTATGAGAACAGAGTTAAAAGAATATCACAACTCTGCACCAACTTTTTCTGAGTCGGGCAGCCACATTACTAGTGTTTCACAATTCTTTGGTGAACATTATTGAAACAGGCAACTAGCCCATGCCAACTCTTGATCAAACCTCACCATCTACTCATTTTCTACTCAAATAGAAAGTGTTTCACATTTTCTAAGGGGAAGCAACACATTTGCTATCTGATTTTCATTCGGAAAATCTGGATATTGAAAAGAAGGAAGTCTGCCCCACCTTCGCACTTCAATCATGCACATTGAGTCTATGTTTAACTTACTGTTGTCTCAATGGTTTACACAAATTTGAGCCTAATAAGCAATCATCAAGTGCTTAATTCTTTCTATCACAAGCACGAACACACAAGGAATTTGTTTCTTTGTCATAACGTTTATAGAAATTACCTTTGTGGTGTTTCGATGATTAAATAGAAGCCCTGGGGGAGTCAACATCAAAAAACTCCTTTCCAATGTGTATTAGTTACACACAGTGACTTAGTGTTACTGACAGGCATGTTAACTGATTCATTAGTTGATTCAGGTGTTACACGACTATTTTGTCTGGATTTGCAAAGATCTGGATGAATATCTTTTGAATTGACGGATCAGAGGCTCCAAGTGACATACATTTCTTCCTACAAGTTTTGATGAAAGCGTTGCTCTTTTCCTCAAAAAGGGGGAGAATATAAAGCTTGAAGAAATGTTCAGTCCATTACATTACAAGACATTGGAGAAGAGAAAAGCTAACAAAGAAATGCGAGATCAAAGTATTCTGAAGACATGCTGATTTCAGATAAATTTTCTTTGAAGATACTTTGCTAAAGTATTATGAGCTAGAGAAACAGATTGCATCTGCTGAGCTGAAAAAGAAGACTGGATTGCTAAAATCTTTTTAGTAATGATCTTGATCCAAAGGGGGAGATTGTTAGACCACAGTCTCATTGGATTCAAGATCATCCAATTTAAAGATCCAATCTGAAGCTAAAGCCGGAAAGTCAACTCTCGATACAAAGTCTAATGTCGTTTGTAATAAATGTCGAAGTAAATTATTGTTTATTGTAATTTTAGTATTTAGTTTAAATATCTAATTATGTTAGATATTAGTTTGTTTGTTGAATATCTAAGTTATATTATAAGTTAGATATTAGTTTTAGTTTGTAATAATATCTAGATAATATCTAGATATTACTTTAGTAAGTTAGATATTAGTTTAGTGTGTTGTAGAAGCTAGCAAGATTCGTAGAACTCAGATCACACAAAACACACACACTAAAGGTGAAAAACAGAGAGAACACACATCAGAGCTAAAACCGAACACCAAACCTTGTAAGCGTTTGTTATCAATCATACAGGTTGGTAATCTTATTGTTGTTGTTGTTTTTGTAAGAACTTGATATAGTATTGTGGACCGACACATCATGATCTGCGTCTATATATGCTGTTAGTTCAAAACTAGTATCTTTAGGATACCACAGACCAAGATCTGCAGTGCCCTTTAGATACCTAAAAATGCGCTTAACGGCAGACACATGGGATTCTTTAGGATTGGCCTGATATCTTGCACATAAACATGTTGAAAACATTATATCTGGCCTACTGGAAGTGAGATACATTAAAGAATCTATCATCCCTCTGTAAGTCCTAGCATCAACAGCCTTTCCAGAAGGATCGGTGCCAATTTTAGTACCAGGTGCCATTGGGGTACCAATCGGTTTAGAATTTTCTATTTTGAACTTCCGAAGAATATCAAGAATGTATTTAGATTGATTGATAAAAATACCCGTTGAAATTTTTTTGACTTGTAATCCGAGAAAGAAATTCATCTCTCCCATCATATTCATCTGAAAACATGACACCATGAGGTTTGAAAAATTCTTACAATATTTAGGATTAGTAGAGCCAAAAATAATATCATCCACATATATTTGAATTAGAATGATATCGGCTTTGTCCTTTTTCAGGAATAAAGTGGTATCGACTGTACCTTTTGTAAAACCTGACTTGACCAAAAACTTAGATAATACCTCATACCAGGCGCGAGGAGCTTGTTTCAGTCCATAAAGAGCTTTGTCGAGAACGTACACATGATTCAGTTTCTCTTGATTGACAAAACCTTCTGGTTGCGAGACGTAGACTTCTTCTTTGAGAATGCCATACATAAATTCTATCTTCACGTCCATTTGAAAGACCATGAAGTTCTTGTGGACTGCGTAGGCTAGAAACATTCGAATTGCCTCTAAACGCGCCATAGCAGCATATGTCTCGTCGTAGTCTATTCCTTCCTCTTGCCTATATCCCTTGGCAACAAGTCGTGCTTTATTTCTGATAACAGTACCATCTTCATCTTTCTTGACTTTGAAAACCCATTTCGTACCTATAATGGTTTTACCTTGAGGTTTGGGTACGAGTCTCGAGACTTTAAGTGCTTCAAACTGATTCAGCTCTTCTTGCATTGCAGTCACCCAATCTGAATCAGCAAGGGCCTCCGATACATGAGTAGGCTCTATCTTGCTCAGAAAGGATTCATGCATACACATATTCATTGAGGCAGACCTAGTTTGCACCAGTTTTGATGGATCACCAATGACTTGGCTTATCGGGTGCTCTTTGGTCCATTTGTGTTCATGAGGGAGTGGATTATATGTAGATAGAACAATATAAAAAGGAATGGGGGTTCAGTTGAAGTAGTAGGTACATCTTGTTCAACAACTTATGTCTCTTCATTATTCATCACAGCTTCAACTGTTGGAGTCCGCATTTGAATTTGAACTTCTTGTTGAATCGGTGAGTCGGATTCAGTAGAAATATCTGAAATGGTTGGATGAGTAGTCGTTGAGTCTTCCGTCCTGTCAACCACAACAGATTTCTTCACATTAGATCCAAGAAATTCATCAGAAAACAGTTCAAATAATAAATCTAAATAAGATAAATGATTAGTAGACGTTGATGCGTCATCTGATTTGTTCGCTTGAGACATAGGTTCTGGACTGATTTGCCCAGAAGCTAATACTCCTGTTATCACGGGTTCTGAACAGACGTGTTCAGAAACCATATCTTCATCAAATGTAACGTTGACGCTTTTGACAACATTCTTTGACTTCTTCAAGTAAACACGGTATGCAGTAGATGTAGAGGAATAACCAATGAAGATGCCTTCGTCGGCCTTGTCACTAAACTTGTTCAGACTCTCTCTATCTTTAGCACAAAACACTTACAACCAAAAACATGAAAATATTTAATGGTTGGTGTTCGGTTGTTGATCAATGCATACAGAGTCTTCTTGAATCTGCGGTGTATCATGGATTGATTATGAGTGCAGCACGCAGTCGATACAACTTCAGCCCAAATAAATAGAGGTAAGTCAGATTGACTTAGCATAGTACGAGCAGCCTCGACTAGCGTACGATTTCTTCTTTCGACCACTCCATTATGTTGAGGCGTACGAGCAGCAGAGTATTGATGTGATATCCCGACCGATTCGAGATATTCTTGAACTGTTTTGTTCTTGAACTCTGTGCCGTTGTCAGTTCTGAGAAGCTTGACTGGTTTCTGCAGATTCACCTGGGTCGTCTTTAGGAGTGTAATGAGAACATCGGGCGTCTCATCTTTTGAACGTAGAAATTTGACCCACGTGTATCGCGAATAGTCGTCCACGATAACTAGAATGTACTTCTTTCCGCCTAAGCTTTGCATTCGCATCGGACCACAGAGATCCATATGCAACAACTCTAACGGAGCGCTTGTACTCGGTTCAGGTTTTGGTTTGTGCAGAGCCCTCTTCATCTTTTCTTTTTCACATGCTGCACACAAGTGTTCTTTTTCGTACTTGAGTTCAGGAAGTTCGTGCACTAATTTGCCACTGACCAGTTTGTTGATGAACCGAAAGTTGAGGTGAGAAAGTCGTCGATGCCATAACCAGCTTTGTTGCATCGAGGCTTTTGAGAGTAGACAAACCTGCTTGTCAGTCTGGACGTTTGACAAATTATGTTATGTCTCGTGCCAACCAAGAGGTCGGACTTTCTCGTGCCAACCAAGAGTTCCATGCCTTCTTCAGTGCGAACAGAACACCTCTTGGCTTTGAAATTGACCTCTAAGCCTTTGTCACAGAACTGACCTATACTGAACAGGTTATGTCTTAAGCCTTCAACATAGCTCACCTTCGTAATCGTGACTTTGTCGTGTACCATATCACCATAACCCAGAATAGGTGAAAACTGATCATTCCCAAATCTAACTGTTCCGCAATACTTCTCTGTAAAGTTGGTCAACTTACCTTTCTTCCCTGTCATATGCTTGGAACACCCACTATCCAAGTACCACATATAACGGGTCTGCATAAGAGAAATTACGAAACAAGAGTTTTAGGTACCCACTTAAAGATGGGTCCTACAGTGTTAGCACATGTTTTAGGCACCCATTGAAATTTGGGTCCTTTTTTCTTTTGAGAATCAAATGAAGAATTTTAATTATAAGAGTGAACACGATAAGTGCCATACCAAACATCAGAATCTTGACAAGAAGCATAAACATGTTTATCATAATATGAAAACTTTGCTAATCTATCAGCTTTTGCTCTATTTAGGTTTTCACCATCTAGATCTTCAAACTTAAGTTGATATGGTTTCAACTCTGATACCAATTGTGAGTCCGTGTGATTGAACACGATCGTTACCAGATAATCAAACAACACAAAGATATAGATTACCAACCTGTTTCGATTACAAACAATGTATTACAAGGTTGATGTTCTTGAAGCTCACTTTCTCTCTTTTCTCTCTGATCTTGGTCGATGTATATTGTGTGTGAGAGTTGTTGAGAGATTAGATAAGATATGTTTGATATCTCACCTAACATTACAAACACATAATATCTAAGAAGATATTATCTAAACTAATATAATATCTAAACTAAACTAAATATCTATTATTATTTAGGACTAATATAAAATACTATTAATTAACACAATAATTAACTTTGACAATTATTACAAACTTGACATTAGACTAATCTTGAGAGTGGCTTTTCAGCTTTAGCTTCAGATTCCAGACTTAAGATTGTATGATCTTGAATCCAATAAATCTGTGATCTAACAGTCATAACTTGTATTTTATCGTTGATTGAAATATTACCTAACAATAAAATTGTTTGATTTCTTAATTCTTTCTTGTTCTTCGTTTTGTTGCTTGAGTCAACGTATTGTTCAAATAAATTGTATTATACAACCCTATATGAACAAGAACAAAAAACACTAGAATCAACATAAAATTTCACCCGAATTATATTTTGATGTATGACTACTCAATATATTCATATCTTAAAACACAATTTGATAATTACCGATAAATTTGTATGTAGAGATTGTTGTTAACACAAAATCTCGAAATTAATGTTTTTTTAGGTTGTCTAACAAAATGCTAACACTTCTAATATAATGAATTTTATGTATATTTTTTTACTAATTAACAATTATGACAAAATATTAGTAACTTTGGTTTTTTAGAATATCTGCATTTTGTCTTTGTAAAATGGTATCAGAGCAGACAAGATCAGAAAATGGATCAAATTGGCTAATTTTGAAATTTTTTAAAGTTGTTGCAAGTTTCAACTGTGAAGAATCGAACTTTTTTGATTAGTGGTGTTTTTGATTGAAAATTCATTGTATTGTGTTCATTTTATTTTGTAGAACAAGTTTCATTTGGATTGTATTGTCAAATTCATAGTAGATCGTGTGAATTTGATTAAAATTGTGATGTTTTGTTCGAAAGTTTACAAACACTGTGATTGGATCAAAATTTGATTTCTATTGGATTGAATTTGAATTTAATTTCTACTAGGTAAATACACCGCACGCTGCGCAGTGTATACAAATGTTAGGCATGTAAATGTGACAAAAATTTTAATTTATGAATTTGTTATATTTGAACTTATCTATTATGTAGCGGTAGAAATAAATGTTGGTCGAATTTAAAAGTAATTAAACTAACAAAATCTATTTTGTGAAATTCAAAACAATATTGTAAATTAAGCATAGACATTTGAAGGTTTGTTGTTGAAGCTCTTCATAAACAGATTTCGTATTTAGTTGAAAGTGGTCGGTAATTGTATTTGCTCTCAATAATCTCAAATTTTTAGACAACAAACCTAGTTGAAAGTGGTCGGCAACATTTCAACTGTAATTTGAACATATATATCAATGGCCTGCTTTTATCAAAACAATCCTATTGTCTGCCCAACAATGGCAGCCCAAACTAAGTTTGTTATAATTTTTATCTATCTTATAAAACAAACAAATATCTAGCCATGCATAATTGAACTTATCGCCATATGAGCCGCCTTTGGGTAAACGTAGATCGGAGGATCCGTGGAAGAACCAGTCGCACCCTTAACAAGCTTCCTGTTGGTGCAGTGTGTAGCCTCCCAAACCTCGTCGTTGGTAGGCTCACGGCCCCATGCATCTCTCTACAATACACAACTTAAATTGTTAGTATGTAATAAAATCATGTATATAGTACATATATTCACCAATTATATACATTTAGTCTAGTGTATAATAAATTACCATGCGGTCCCGATGTCATCCCCTCATACTCGGTGGCCCGATTGGCCGTATTGGCCGCAGATACACGCCGGAACGCATCGGTGTTTCATACCTGTTAAAAAGAAGACATAAATCAATATAAATCCTAGTACAACCAGATACAAGTATTCAAAACAAAACAAACCTGCTCAATCATCTGGACCCAAAACTCACTCCGGATCCACTCTGGAGGGTGTGCGGCAAGAATCGTGTAGTCACGTCCGTCAAACTGGACACCATCAATGGCTAAATCCCTGCCCTGGGCGAATCGATGGGCATCTCTCATCATGTCCACGTACCTATTATTTAGGATACGCCGGAATGCAACTACTACGTCGGCGTCCATCTCAAGAGGCCAACTATAATATAACTGCAAACACATTGTTTGGATTAAGTAAAAATAAATCCACTCAATTAGTTAAATAGAGTAAAATACCTACCCATAATCGATCCAGCATCCGTGGATAGTGCTCATCAGGGACATCCCTAAAATGAGCTCATGCACCATCGAACATGGACTTAAACACGACAATGGCCCTCCGGACTGCCGACTTGTCACTAACCTTTACAATTGAAAAATATACAACATAAAAAACATTAGGATCGGTTTATTATGTACTAGAATAAATAATATATCACATCTACTTACCCGCCCACTTCAGACAACAAAAGTGGCGGTCGCTGACTCGGCTGGGGCTTCTGTGATGCCACATTCGGGCCTCTAATCCTCAAGCCCGTTGCTAGTCCGTCATCAGACTGGATCTGATCTAGTCCTTCATTGGTGAACTCATCGGTGTGGGGTCACCACGCCCCGCGGAGCTGCTACTGCCCTTACCCCTACTACCCCTAGAAGGGCTTCCCGACATCTAAAAATAGAGAATGGTTAACACAAAATGATATAAGTGTACATAAATCATAGAGAATGTTTAACACGAAAATGTCTACATAAAGGATATAAGTGTACATAAATCATAGAGAATGGTTAACACAAAATGTCTACATAAGAAAGGTACACTAGTTATCAAACGAGTGATCAGATAACATAAGTTCGTCTTCGTTATCTTCATCATCGTCCATGTCTTCAAATTCTTCTTCCTCGTCGGTAGCTTTGTGATCTGATGCATCTTCCTCGCTAGCTTAGTCATTTGTGGTGACTACGTTGAGCTCCCCAATGACAAGAGGGACGGAATCGAGGTCCTCATTTACCCAATTGTTTGTATTATGAGTTACCCGTTCGTTGATTTGAAAGAACGGTTCTCCATCCACGTTATCATCATCCAACACATAGATAGCCCTTTCTGCAACTTCATATATTCCACGGGCTTTGGTCTTCACAACTGCCCACCAGTCCTTTAAATCCTTACTTCCTGAAGGATAGGGTGTGTAATACACTTGTTCCACTTGTGATGCTAGGACGTAATAGTCCTCACCTATGAGTCTAGACTTGTATTTGATATCAACCAACCCATGTTTAGGGTCGACTCTAACTCCCTCTGGACTATCAAACCATGTACATTTGAACAAAACTACAATACAATAGCCCACACCATAATACTCCACCTCTAACACGTCGTCCAATAATCCGTAATAGTCAAACTCGGAGTCGTCATAACAAGATCCTCTCACACATACGCCACTATTATGTGTGACACGCCAGCAACATGTGTTACCGTATGAAACTTGTAACCATTGACAAAATATCCCTTATGCAACCAAGCATATCGGCCTGGTCCACGTGCTAGGGATTTCAAATGGTCGGAGAAATCTCCTGATCCGACCATGACCTATAAAACCACAAATAAGAAATAAATTACATATGTGTAACATTGCATACTTAAATTTCATATTTTTGTACTCACGTGTTGTTCAAACCAAGTAGAAAACTTTTCATCCCGAGCTTTATCCCGTGCAACTGCATCAAGATGAGGTTCTCTTTGTCGTATCCACTCATTGAAGGTCCATTGAAAAGGTCGAACTTCTTCACAATTCAACAACACATAGGTGTGGATCTTGTGAATCTCGGCTTGAGTCAAGATGGTCTTTTTCCCCCCTTCTCGAATAATCTATGAGATGGAACCTTGAATATGCTCAAGCGATCGTCTATTCCTGAAGAACTAGGAATATCTTGGGCAAAGTTTCTTGACTCGCGATTATGTCGAGTTTCTATCTGTGGATCAAAATACAGGGAGCAATAGGTGGATAGTTCATTTACTAGATAAGACTCAACGATAGACCCCTCCACGTACATACATACATATATACATACATATACATATATACATACATACATACATACATACATACATGATGTACATACATGCATACATGATCGCATACGTATATACGTACATACATACATACATATATACATACATATACATATATACATACATACACAAAGAAAGCCGACGGATTACCGACGGAAAATTACAGCCATCGGTAATTTCCGACGGATCACCGACGGACACCGGAGAAAAATTTATTGAATTATTAAAATTACCGATGGATTTCCGACGGATTTAAATATTAAAAAAAAAATAAAATAATTTAATATACGTCGGTGATCCGTCGGAAATATATATATTTACCGACAGATCACCGACGGATGGCCTATCCGTCGCAAATTTTATTTTTCCATCGGTATTCCGTCGGAAATGGATGGTCGGTGATAAGACATTTTCTAGTAGTGACTTAGTATAATTTGGAAAACATATATAAATACAAATAATAATAAAAATGAAAAATTGATTAATAATCCATACCCATCTTCTCCTAAAATTATCATAAATGAACATTGACTTTCCTAATTTAGAAGGTGCATGTTATAAATACGAAAGAAAAAAATATCAATTTAAATAACAAAAACATGGATATTTAAATAGGGAAATTGGTCGAAATAACAAAAGTAGGGGGAGGGATTGGCCTCCTAGCCATCCCTCTCCCTGATTTGTGCATATGTCACTACCCACGCAAAAATAGAGGGGTACGCAAAAATGGATGGGTGTGCAATTGCGTACCTACGCAATTGCGGTGGGCAATAAATGACAATAAATATCACGGCTGGGTAGGTCTTTCTTTAAGATAAAAGTGAAGACCAGGACCATTAACCCCACCTCCGTTTTTTTAATCGAGTTTCTTGGTCGCCGCAAGGAAGAACCCCACCTCGTTTTATTTTAATCGAAGATTTGGTCGAAGAATCCGGGATCCGCAATGGCGGAGGTTAGTCCCTCTCCCTCTACTACTCCCTTGCACACCACACGACAATGGTCGACCGACTACATGACGCAGCGACGGGCCAACCGCAAATGGCGTCCATCGCCATTGCGAACCTAAATTTTTTTCATTTTTGACCCTTGTATTTCTAGGAATATACAGTTTCATCACCAACAGTAGAAATGTTACAATTTGACATGCATTTTTACATGATTTATGTTAGAAATATACAGTTTTGGTCCCTTTACATTAGAAATGACACTTTACATCCCTTTACTTTAGAAATCAACACTTCAGGTCCTTTTACATTTAAAAATGACACTTTAGGTCCCTTTACTTTAGAAATCTACACTTAAGGTCCTTTTACATTTAAAAATGATACTTTAGGTCCCTTTACTTTAGAAATCTACACTTTAGGTCCTTTTACATTTAAAAATGACACTTTAGGTACGTTTACATTAGAACTCTACACTTTAGGTCCCTTTAAATTAGAAATATACTGTTTTGGTCCTTTACTTAATAAACTTGCTTTTACTTTAAAATTTTACACTTTAGGTCCCTTTACTTTAGAAATCTACACGTTAGGTGCCTTTACTTTAGAAATCTACACTTTAGGTGCCTTTACTTTAGAAATCTACACTTTAGGTGCCTTTACTTTTGAAATTTACACTTTAGATCCCTTTACTTTAGAAATTGACAATTTAAGTGCCTTTACTTTATAAACATACACTTTAGGTGCCTTTACTTTAAAATTTTACACTTTAGGTCCCTTTACTATGGAAATCTACACTTTAGGTGCCTTTACATTAGAAATCCACACTTTAGTTCCCTTTAAATTAGAAATTTACATTTTAAGTCCCTTTACATTAGAAATTGACAAATTTGGTCCCTTTAAATTAAAAATTTACACTTTAGCTCCCTTTACTTTATAAATTGACACTTTAAGTCCCTTTACTTTAGAAATCTACACTTTAGGTGGCTTTAAATTAAAAACTGAGACTATAGGTGGCTTTAGTTTAGAAATTTACACTTTAGGTGGCTTTAAATTATAAACTAAAACTTTAGGTCCCTTTACTTTAGAAATCTACACTTTAGGTGGCTTTAGTTTAGAAATTTACACTTTAGGTCCTTCTACATTACAAACTGACACTTTAGGTGCCTTTACATAAGTATATATCATTATTATGCAAGGAAGAAGATTTTACAAGGCAAATTTGACACTTAACAATAAGATTTCGTTGGTGGATTCGATTCGTAAAAAATTGAACCCCACGCGGACAACGTTATTCAAGGATACATGTTTCGGTCATTGGTTGGATCTGACCGATGTTGGTAATTTAAAGCAAAAACACAAATATAACATTTATATATACATACAGCGAAAAGAAATCACCAAAAGGAATCAACGTATTGCTAATATGATTAAACGAAAAATACAAATAACGGTATACCTTTGTAGCGTGATTTGTAGACGAAATGGATCCGCTTGTGTGTTCCTTTGAGACCAAGTATTCAATGGTGAATACCTCTAAAGTAGTCCACACTACACTTCCTTGATCACCACCGGATGCTAGTCCTCCTTTGTAACGATCTTAGAACCTCGATTAACCAAAAACCAAGGTAGAAGATCAAACGGGAAAACTTAGAGAGAGCAAGGGGAGGGGCACCGATTTGAGAGAGAGAGGGGGAGAGATTAGGTTAAACCTAATGGGTTTATTTGATATCCTTATATAAATAAACCCTAGTGCTCTCTTGGGCTTTTAACAATTTTCTCTTCTAAATCTTTTATGGGCCAGTATTAAATTAAGTTAATGGGCTTGCTATTTACTTAAATTTAATACAAACCCAATAAGTCTAATTTAATGTTAATGCCCTTTTAATTTTCCCACTTTACTTAGGCTATATGATGTAAATACAATAATTACATTATATTAAATGGTATCTCAGTGTATATGTGTGTGACCCTATAGGCCCCACGTGTGTCTAGCCATATAATTATCTATTATGACACGAGCATATTCCAACAGCTCCCACTTGCACACGTCATAATAACAAGTAATCATAGATGCAAAGTTTAGCGTCTAGCAACACGCCAATGCCCCTAGAAACACATGAGCTTAGTTTCTTAAACGTCTCATTTTAAATGGTTTATTAAATCAGTCATCCCTTTGTTACAAATACCTTGTTGAATACTAGACATGGATCATATGTCATTCTAGTTGTTCAACAATTCTGTTTCTCGATTTGTTTGTTGAATTAGATTACCAAATTAATCAAGCATCATCTTAATTAAATTTGGGCACGGTCGTACAAACATCTATTCAATTCATCGAGGGGCCCAGTAGTATCTAAATCTATTATCTATAGAGGAACAAATCCCATTTTGACTGCACGTGTCTGTCATGTGCTTCATATCAGTCCTGAAGATGATTTTTATAACAGCCTTATTTAGGACAACGTTTAACCATTGCAAAGACTGACATTCCACCCACACAAAACCTGCTTGCATCTCAAGTCTAATGATGAGTGACAACCATCTGCGAGATTCACTGGTGACACCGATTCATGCAATGAACTCTCGTAGGTTGGGTCAGTCCAATGTTCATCACCAATGAACAACATGTGAGTTTGGTAGAATCATCACCAATACACTCACATTTGCCTTAACTCGATGATACTCCCGTATCATCAACTGACAATGGACAATTTAGAACAAATAATTTATTCATGGATTAAACTTGAAAATATAGAACACAGTTGATATAAATGAAAACGACCATACCTAGTACATCAATTCATTGTAATAAAAACTGTTCAATGTTCCAATTATTCAAATACTAAAACAGATCTACATGAGACTACTAGCTGGTCGAAGTACAATGTTCCTAGCATGTTCGATATGTTTGGGTACAAGACATTGGTTTCGTAAAGGGATCGGCTAAGTTGTCATTTGTGTGAACTTTGAGAAGACGAATTTCACCCATCTCGATAACTTCTCGGATGTAGTGAGTCTTCCTGCGAAAGTGTCTGGCGCCCTTTTGAACTCCAAGTCCGTTGGCTATGATAATGGAACAAGAATTATCACAATACATATCCATGGGTCTTTCATTACTGGGAACAACCCCAAGCCCATAAATGAATTTTCGTATCCAAACATCCTCCATTGCAGCTTCGGAAGCAGCTATATATTCAGCTTCTGTAGAAGACATCGCAGTAGTGCTTTGCTTAGCACTCTTCCAGTCAACAGCGCCTCCGTTCATGACGAAAATGAATCCAGTCTGAGATCAAGTGTCATCTCGATCAGTTTTGAAACCAACATCAGTGTAACAAGTAACACTGAGCTCTCTTTATGTATCACCACCATAAACAACGAACATATCTCTAGTATTTCGAAGATACTTCAATATGTTCTTAACAGCATTCCAGTGACTCTCTCCTAGATTTTGTTGGTATCTACTCGTAAGGTTCTAAGAGAATGCTACATCAGGTCTAGTTCACCTCACTGCATACATGATGGATCCCATAGCCGAAGCATAGGGGATTCCCTTCATCCGCTTCACCTCATCAGGTGTAGAGGGTCCATGAGTCTTACTCAAGTTTACATTGTGTTGCATTGGAAGTTTTCCACGTTTGGAAGCATCCATTCTGAACCGTTTTAGAATTTTGTCAATGTATGCACTTTGACTTAAACCAATTAACCGCTTTGATCTATCCCTATAGATCTTGATTCCTATGATGTATGCCGCTTCACTTAAATCTTTCATGGCAAAGCATTTTCCAAGCCAGGATTTTACATCTTGTAGCATTGGAATATTGTTCCCCATGAGTAATATGTCATCAACATATAAGATTAGAAAAACGACAATGCTCCCACTAGCTCTATATATACACATGGCTCATCAAGGTTTTGGGTGAAACCATACATTTTGATTTCCTCATCGAACCTTTTATTTCATCTTCTGGATGCTTGCTTCAGTCCATAAACGGATCCTTGAAGCTTGCATACTTTATTGGGATGTTTCGGACTCACAAAACCCTCAGGTTGCACCATATAGACATCTTCATTAAGGTAGATGTTCAAGAAAGCGGTTTTGACATCCATTTGCCAAATCTCATAGTCATAATACGCTGCTATGGCTATAAGAATCCTAATAGCTTTAACGTCAGCAACAGGTGAGAAGGTTTCTTCATAGTCAACCCCGTAGGTTTGAGTGTAACCTTTTGCTACCAGACGAGCTTTATAGGTGTGTACATTGCCATCCATATCGGTCTTCTTCTTGAAGATCCACTTGCCCCCTACAGTCTTGTTGTTCTGAGGAAGATCAACCAAGTTCCAGACTTGATTATCTTTCATGGATTGCATTTCAGCATTCATAGCTTCAAGCCATTTATCAGATTCTGGATCCAACAATGTCGCTTGATAGTTAGAGGGCTCACCATGATCCCCCAAATTCTGCTCCTCAGAATCGACACAAAAACTATATCGTTTAGGTTCTCGAGGTCTCCTTGCAGATCTACGAATGGGAATTACATCATTCTGTGGTTCATCATCTGTATGTTTAGCCTCAGCGTGATGTTCGCTAGTGTTACCAGAAGGTTGTGCATCTTCGTTTTGAATCTCGTCAAGGTCTATAGTGCTCCCACTTGCTTCTTGTAAAATGAGACTGTTCTCAAGAAACTCAGCATACCGAGTAACAAATATTTTGTTTTTGGGTGGGTAGTAGAAATAGTAACCCATTGTTGTCTTTGGGTACCCTACGAAGATACATTTAATAGATCTAGGCTCAAGATTTTTTGGTGTGTCTCGTTTCACGAGAGCCTCACAACCCCAAACATTCAACTAAGAAAGATTAGGGACTTTCCTGTGCCATATTTCATATGGAGTCTTATCAACCTTCTTGGTCGGAACCATATTGAGTATGCGAGCAGCAAACTCTAGAGCACAAGCCTAAAAGGATATTAGCAAAGTAGTTAGACTCATCATGGATCGAATCATGTCTAGAAAAGTTCGATTTCTCCTTTCAGACACACCATTATGTTGTGGAGTGTATGGAGGAGTGAATTGTGAGACACTCCCACATTTAGTCAGATGATCTAAAAACTCTTGAGTCATGTACTCTCCTTCTCGATCAGATCGGAGAGCCTTAATAGTCTTGCCGAGTTGATTTTCTACTTCATTTTGAAAGGCTTTGAATGTTTCAAAGGCTTCATGTTTATGTTTAATCAAATAAACATAACAATAGTGACTGAAATCATCAGTGAAAGTGATGAAGTAGCTAGCACCTTCCCTAGACACAGTTCTAAATGGGCCACATACATCAGTATGTATGAGTCCAAGTAGATCTTTGGCTCTTTCACCTATATGGAAGAAAGGTTTTCTTGTCATCTTCCCAGATATGCAAGAGAGGCATTTTTCAAACGACTCGTCGTCGGTTGACTTTAGAAGTCCATCGTGTTGCAGCTTTATAATGCACTTCTTGCTTATGTGGCAAAGACGGCAGTGCCATAGGTAAGTTGAATCCAAATTACGTTTGGATTTTTTAGTGCTACATGTATATATAGAACTATCGTTTGAAACAAGACCATGCATGTCAATTTCACAAATACCAACACGAGGAATAGCATTAAAATAAAATATATTATCTTTAGAAACCGAAATACCATAATCCGTAAAGGTATTAAGAAAATCGTTATCCTTCAAACGAAAAAGCGAAATAATACCCCTAGTAATAGTGGGTGCATAATGATAATTGTCTAAAACAATGATCAGTCCATTAGGGAGGATAAGATCATAGCTCCCTATAGCTTCAATAGCTGCACGCATTCCATTGCCTACGTATAGGTCCAAAGCTCCTTTGTTTAGCTTTCTACTTCTCTTTAGTCCCTGCACATTATTACAAATGTGAGTTCCACAACCGGTGTCATAAACCCAGGATTTATTAGGAAAAGTATAGAGTTCTATAGTGAAGATACCTGATGTGCTAGCCGGGGTAGCTTTGTTCTTCTTCAACTCTGCCAGGTAGGCAGGACAGTTCCTCCTCCAGTGCCTATCACTCCACAGTGATGATATGTGGTGTCCTTTGCAGGGTGCTCCTTTTTAGCAGGTGGGGGAATCTTAGGTTTGGGTTTGTAAAAATGCTTACTCTTGCCACGACCCTTGCCTAGTGATTGCGGTTTGGGTTTCTAGATTTTATGTGCCCTGATTGCTAGAACAGCAGGAGCTTTCTTGGGCATCCCTTGCTCTGCAAGTTTCAGCATAGCATGCAGTTCAGAGATAGTCTTCCCCATGCTATGCATGTTATAGTTCATAACAAAATGATTGTAGTCCTTGGAGAGTGAGGTAAGAATCAAGCTCACTCCTAGAACTTGTGGCATGGGGTAACCAAGACGCTCCATCTGGTCAATATAGCCTTTCATTTTCAAGACGTAAGCACTAACTGACTGGCCATCCTCTTGTTTACAAGCGTGGAATGCTTTGACTGTTTCAAACAGTTCCTATTCTGCTTGTTATTGAAACATGGTTTTCAACTCTCGTAGCATATCAAAAGTTGTGAGTTCCTCCAAGCTCTTTTGGATCCCGGGTGTCATGCTCACCAGCATTAGAGCTAAGAGTAGCTACTTCTTGTTGCTCGTTAAACCTACGTGTGTAGGTTGCATGAACTGCAGCAGAAGCAGTGGCAGGAGGTGCCTCGGGTAAGGCTTCTTCCAGATGCATCAACTTATTTTCAGCCCTGAGGACAATCCTCAAATTTCGATACCAGTCGATGAAGTTGATACCCGTCAGTTTCTCTTTTTCAATAACTGGCCTGATTGTTTAGTTGCTTAGGGTTTGATTGTTGTTGGTTGTTGTCATCTACAAACATACAAAGTTCAAGATTTAGTATTTTCAATAATTAATCAATTTTCTTTAAATTAATTACCCAATTATAATTTTAATATTCACGAAAAAGGCTAAGATCCTCATTGAGGTTCTATCATTACATCAGTTGATCTGCTAGCAATGATAGATTCAATAGGTAGGTGACGTTAACCAATTGCATTACTAGTGCAATTCTTAGATCCTTATGGGACCCATGGAATCTAGTGGTCGAGCAACTAGTGTCAAGCTGGCATGTTTAGTCCCATCTTTGCCTCGCGTTAAGGTCTCACCTGCTTAACTCGATTAAGTCATCCAATTTGAAATCATGTGAAAATGGATCTAGGTCTCACGCATAGATAATAATCACCTCGGGATTACAATTCAACCTAGGTCTCACGCATAGGCAAAAGGTAATGGCGAGTGATTTCAATCCGATTGGACGACATGACTTAAAATTGTGACGGGTATGATATTTTGATACACAAAAAAAGATGTACGAAAGAAGCATGCATTCTTCATTTGTAGCATAAGTTAAAAAAATTATTAACGATTAATTTGTTTTATTTTATGTGTGTCGAGATGTCCATTTGACATTACATAAATTAAATAACCGATAAAACCCTTTTAAACGTTATTTATATAAAACAATAGTTTTAAGTTTTAAATCCAATTCAAACTTATGTATTAACCAAAACTAACGATTTAGTTTCAAAAGTGGTATGTGTTTAATTTTAGGTTTGAAAAACCCATTTGCAAGTTATAACATCCGAGATATACAAAACAACGCAATATGATAAAACACACAACCAATATTCGCAAAACCTCAACCGATGAAAAACCCTATGCTTGATCTCGTGAGCCATCACAACGGACCAAGAGGGCAACTAAGGACGGGCCAACATAAACCCTTAATGGGCTCCCACTTGCTCCAAGACCATCAAGAGCAAGTAGAACCCATATGAAAAATAATGTCTAAACTAATTGATTCTCCCCCTTTTTCGTGTTTAGACATTTCCCACATTATAAAAATACGAATTTTTATAGCGTTGTCATCGTGATCATTTTTCAAGTCATTTAGCAAAGAATACTCCATGACGTTAAAATCAAATAACAAAATAATGGTTCAAGCAATGGCAATAGTAAATTTTATGCAACCATTACATAGAGAAAAAACTAAAATTCAATTATAAGGTAAATAAATAACAAATTGATAGTAAACCATAATTGTTATTTAATTGTATTTAATTATCAAAATATTTCATTTATATATTGATATGTTATAATAAGTTTATTCCATTAAGAATTTTAACTATTTAATATTAACGTTTTTTTATAAATAATATGCAATATTGGTCTTATGTAAATAATAATACGTGTAATCACTATCATGTAATTAATATTATGTATAATGGTTGTCGTGAGTATTTTAAAAATAATAATTAATGAAAACATTCAAAATATTTTTATTAAATAAATTGGAACAATAAATGTTCATTAGAATAGAATCAATCATGAATATAAATATAAATACAATAAATATAAATATGAAAGAAATGTTGGCTAGAAATTATTGACATGATACAATGAGAAATTTGTATTTTCTCAAATAATGAATAATAATTGAGTTTTGTTTATCCCACATTGATAAATATATGAAAGGAGAGATATCTTGATATATTATAATGGTATTGATAAATGTACCGCAAGAATTTTGTATTCTCAAGTTTTGGTTGATGTAGCATTATAACATTTTTATATCTTATTTGAAATGTGTTATGATTAATATCGGTTTGTTTACGTGCAAATGAATGTATTCGATTATGAAAATGCTAGTAAGGAGAAAAAGTTCAAAACAACAAAAATAAATAAATCAAATGTGAGAAGATTTACAATCAAATATAGAAAGAGGTTTTCATCTGGTCAAGCGCGAGAGGCCCTCTCGAATAAGGCGGAGGGGTGGGGAAAGCAGGGACTACCATCAGAATTTGCAGACGGAGAGGTGAGGTGAAAAATATGGGTTCTCTAGAGTTTGGAGACATGGTTAGCAAATTGGAGGGATTATCGCAAATTCTTTTTATCATGTGTGGAGACCCAATCGGTGATCTGGAAGGGGAGTTAATGAGTTTGCCGGAGTGAAACTCCGGTTTCCCTTAGAGAATATGACGACGAGTTGTGAAACTCCGACCGATGAAGATTAGTTCACCCTGTCAAAACTCGTCAAAACTCCATTGACGATATTCTTAATTATGAATCGCCTCCATTGTCGTTACCTTCCTATAAGATTGACCGGTGCCTATGAAAGGAAACTAAGAAGGAACGTTTCGGGTTATTGATTGTAATGAAAGACCTTGAGAAAGAGAGGATAAATAATATATTGATTATGTAACTAATATATTAAGTTTATGAGTTTTTATCTAATTAAAAATTTAGTAAAATACCCTTTTAATATTAAATTAAATAAATAACATAATTACTAAAATAATTGGCTTATATTGCATCTCACAAATTTAGGGTTCTCATTTGATTAAGCTCTATACATATATACATACATACATACATATATATATATATATATATATATATATATATATATATATTATAATCCCCCATCCCCATACCCATTGATGGTGAACACCAGCCCTTAAAAAAACCCAATCCCCTACCCCATATCACGTGAGAGGTGGGTTCGAATTCGGTTCTCACAACCGATCACTAGTACTCGCCTTCACCTCAACCCCCGCCTCTACCATTGACTCCACCTTCACTATCGTGATCCGTACGTGTTGGATCAAATAATTGTATTCAAGATTAAAGTTAAAGTTCAGGGTTTAAACTGCAATTGTGTCAAAGTTAAATTAGAGGGTCTAAACTGTATTTATCTGATAGTTATAGTTAAAGGGTTTAAATTGTAATAGATTAATAGTTATTAGCTATTGGGCCCAAGCCCATTAGAAAGCCTGTTAAGCTTAAAGCCCATAAGGCTTAGGTATTTAATGTTTTGATTAATTAGTTTTAGGTTAGAATCTTCATAATTATTATCATAATCATATTAGAGAGGTAGAAAGGTTTCTCTGTATTCAAGGGTATCAAGAACACTCAAGGGTTTCATTGTTTATTCAAGGGATTGGTATGTTACTCTGATTTATATATCTCTTGATTATTATTGTGTTGCTTGATTACTTGATTGATTATTTACCAACTAGATTAAATCTGGGATAACAAGTGGTATCAGAGCCAAAAGAATCTATTTTTTGTGAGATTACTATTCATCGAAAAACATTGTTCATCGAAAATCACTATTCATCGACAGTTACTGTTCATCAAATTTCATGAATTAATGTGTTTATTAGTTTAAAATTGAACTGATTAGTTGAGATTCATGCTTCTGAGTGAAATAGTTTGATTTGTGCATCTGTTTTTGAGTTCGTATTTGATTTCTGGGTTGATTATTAATCCTGTTCATCATCGTTCTGGGTAGACTAAAAACGTCCCGGTCTAAGCACTTTTCGGTCTTAACCTCTATCGGTCCTTAACCTTCCGGTCATAGCATCATACCGGTCTAATTAATACCGGTCGAACATAGATTTATTGGTCTTAAGACCATTCAGGTCAAACTGTTTGTCGGTCTTACATTCTACCGGTCCAATCTATCGGTCTAAGCAAAGCACCGATATTCATCAAGGTCCCGGTCTTACACTCTATCGGTCGAACTTACCTTATCACTATCGATCGAGTTCTATCGGTCTAAGCAAAGCACCGATACTCACAAGGTCCCGGTCTAACACCCATATCGGTCTAATTGTTACCGGTCGAATCAATTTTACCGGTCAAGCATAGTTCCGGTCTTACATCTTACCGGTCTTTTCACTTCCCCGGTCTTTACAAGTTCCCGGTCGAACTCTCTACCGGTCTTTACAAGTCTCCGGTCGACTCAATACCGGTCGAAGCACATCCCCGGTCGATTTTTAGCGGGACCCCCGTGCTAAGTCTGCGAAGGGGGACAAAGTTTTGCTCTTGATCAAAATCTTCTTAATTTTTCAGTATTTTATTCATAGATATTAGTGCTTTATACTGTGTGCGAGGACTGCATTTGATTATTTTTGGAAATTTATTTTTCTGAAAATTTGAGTGTAGTTTTTATCTTTATTCTTGATTCTAACGACCTCTTCTAGTTGGTTGTCTTGGTACATAAAAGTTTGATTACTAACTATTCAGCTAGGATGTCGAATCAGCTAATGATGTCTGAAGGTTACAGCCTTGATTTTGAAAAGATGACACATTCTGAAGTAAAAGCAAAGGCTAAACAACTTGCTGGACGGTTATCAACATCATCTCGCATGATTGATGTGTATGACAAAGAGGACAAAATGCTCAAAGCTGAGAACAAGGCTTTAAAGATTCAGAACTCATCTCTTCTTATTCAGATCAATGCTTTAAAAGAAAATTTAAAAGATTCTGATTCTTTAATTGACTTTGCAGGAATAATTGAGTCTAAAGAAAAAGAGATCTTCGATCTTCAAGTAAAGTTGAAAAGATCTGAGTCAAGCTCTATATGGTCTAAGAAGGATGCAATGCAAAGAGAGCTTGAGGAGCTTAGAAGGAGTACAAGTGTTGCAAAGGATACTAGTACAGGACTAAGACAGATAAATTCTCAACTCTGTGCGGACAGAGATAAGTTTAAAGATAAAGTTCTCAGTCTTGAGGTTGAGATTGAAAAGTTGAAAGAAAAGGCAACCCAAGACAGAGACAATGCAATAGCTCAAGATGAGATGTTGAAGATTGAGAAAGAAAGAAAAGAATTTGCCAAGAAATTCTCTGACTTCTCTAGAAAAACCTTTGAAGAAAAGAAATCATTAGAGCTTAGATGTGTTAAGCTTTCTCGACAAGTTTCAGACTTTGAGAAGGTTATCATTCTAGAGAGAGAAAAGGCTGAGAATGAAAAGAAGAAAGCTGAGCTGAAGGATATAAATACAGACTTTTCTGAAGAAAAGAAAGTATTCGAGTCCGAGATAGCTAAGCTGATAGGAAAGCTATCTGAATTGTCAACAAACATCATGAAGGAGAAGAATGCAAAATCTGTGTTGCATAAGAAGTTTGATCTGATTGAAAAGGAAAGAAACAACTTGTCTTCAAAGATAAAGGAACTCGAAGAGATCATGTTCAAGGTGAAGCTGACTGAGCACAAGACGCCAGAGTTAATAACTCAATCACCAAGAGATGATCTAGCTGATTCAGATAGTTCATTAAAAACAGCTTCAAGTTCACATTTTTCAAATGTTTTCTATAATCCTTTCTATGATTTAGATGATTGTCTTACTTCTAAATCTACTGATCAGATTCGTCCTTCTAACCTTTTCTATGACAAAAATGTTGATGGTTCAGGTAACTTCAAGAAGACTAAGTCTCAAAAGAAAAGCTTCTGGAGAAGGCATGATGAGAAAGAAAAAGGAAACTGGATCTGGAAAGTTAAAGGATCTCAAGAGGAAAAGAAGAAAGACAAATCATATGTGCATACATCAAATGCTAAAAGGAACAATGCTACAAAAGGTAAAACTTTTGTCAAACCTGATCTGGTTTACACAATCAATCAATTGATCAGGTTAGCACAAAAGAAAATTAGTTGTTCCTACTGCGGCTCAAATGATTTTGTAAGAAAAGATTATGTGAATAACTGGTATGGTTCTTACTTCATATCTCCTACTAGAACTATAACTAACCAGTTAGGACCCAAATACCAGTGGGTACCAAAAGCTAAATCTGTGTTGCAGGCACCCAATGTTTAAGGGGGAGGAAGAACTATGGCTTTTGAACAAATCAGTTCAAAACCCGGACTTAATTGTCAAAAAGATGGCTTCTAAGTAAATCAGCTTAGAACTCGTACCTCAACGGAATATGGTTTCTAATCACATCAGATTAGAACCCGCACTTCAGTGCTTTATTCATTTTTTCTGCCTTATCTTTCAGAAAAAAAATCAGTTAAGGGGGAGAATATCTGTGATATTAACAGATTTTTGAATACTTAAATGCTTATCTGACCGTGTGTTCTTAAAGATAAATACTTACGTTTTATCTTGTCAATATACTTTGTCAAGTATTCATACACATAACGGTTCAGAACATTCTATTTTGACTTTGTTATTACCATGTATCAAAAGTTAAATCTTTCTATGGTAATACTCACTTTCTTTGTATTCACTGTTGATTGAATCAAACGTCATTTCATGTGCTTTCATTGAAAATATGTTTATATATTGTTCATATAAACAACATTCGTTTTTGATTCTCCAAAATATTATTCTTCATGACAAATCGTCTATAAGCTTAATTGAAAAACTCCTTAAGAGCTTAAATTGTCAAACTCTTTTAGTTTGAGGGGGAGAATTGCATCGTCAAACATCTTCTGTTTTGACATCTCCGAATATTATATTCTTCATGTAACAAGTGGTATTTGTGCTTACATGTACAAAAAGCTTGTTGAACACTATGTTCTTTTAGGAAAATACATGGGATTCAGTGTGAGAACTTAACAGAACTTCCATGGATTCACGATAACCAGTGTTTCCTACCCAGGAAGTATTCCTTGAGTGATTGAGGGGAGAGGGCTCAAAAGAATTGAGTGATGGTGTGTGAAGAGGTAAATGGAAAAGAGAGATTGGTTAGAAGTGAGATTTAAAAGAAAGAGGGTGAGCGATCAGAGTAAAAGAATATTAAACTCTGCACAAACTTCTTTCTGAGCCGGGCAACCACATAATCTGATTGGTTCACATTCTTTGGTGACCATCATTGAAAAAGGCAACTAGCCCATGCCATCTCTTGCATACAACCCCACCAGCTACTCATTCTTTTCTCAAAAATAGAATGTTTCACATTTTCTGGGGACGCAGCACATGCGCTATTGGTTCTTCATTTGGAAGATACTAATATTGAAAAAGAAGGAAAGTTGCCCCACCTTCGAACCATTTCTCATGCACATTGAGTCTTTGTACAATTTATTGCTGTCTCAACAAGTTTACATACTTTGAGCCTATATTAAAAAGCAACCATCTATGCTTATTTTTTTTTCTAACATATGCACGAGCACACAGAAATTTGTTTTCTGTCAGAACATTCATAGATAACCATGTGTTATTCGATGATTGAATGGAAGACCTGGGGAGTCAACATCAAACCAGCTCCTTATATAGTAACTTTGTGTTACTCATTGACTTTGTGTCATTGACAGGCATTTTAACTGAGTCATTTGTTGATTCAGGGTTACACTTATTAAACTGTTTGAATTTAAAAAGATTCAAATGGTTACTACTTTCTATTTTAATCTGAAAAGATTGAAATAATCACTCTTTCCAATCTGGGAAGACTGCTCTTATTTCCATACAGGGCTCGTTACATGATGAAGACTGTGCTTACGTGATCATACACAAAGGGGGAGATTGTTTTGAAAAGAGGGATATTGTTTTGATATGTTTTGATGATGATGATTCTCATCACTCATCAAAAAGGGGGAGAAGATACAAAAAGGGAGAATTATCAAAGAAGGAGAATATAATCTGAAGACTGCTGAAGATTTTCAAAGATTTGAAGTTTTGAAGTTTTGAAGCTATCAACGTCATATCTGAAGAAAAGTGAAGACCTGAAGACAATTGCCAAATTTTTTTTAATCTTGAATCCAAAGGGGGAGATTGTTGGATCAAATAATTGTATTCAAGATTAAAGTTAAAGTTCAGGGTTTAAACTGCAATTGTGTCAAAGTTAAATTAGAGGGTCTAAAATGTATTTATCTGATAGTTATAGTTAAAGGGTTTAAATTGTAATAGATTAATAGTTATTAGCTATTGGGCCCAAGCCCATTAGAAAGCCTGTTAAGCTTAAAGCCCATAAGGCTTAGGTATTTAATGTTTTGATTAATTAGTTTTGGGTTAGAATCTTCATAATTATTATCATAATCATATTAGAGAGGTAGAAAGGTTTCTCTGTATTCAAGGGTATCAAGAACACTCAAGGGTTTCATTGTTTATTCAAGGGATTGGTATGTTACTCTGATTTATATATCTCTTGATTATTATTGTGTTGCTTGATTACTTGATTGATTATTTACCAACTAGATTAAATCTGGGATAACATTACGACCTATGACACAATTGACATTGTCAGAATCTCCCTACCCAGATCTAGAAATTGGATATAGTGATAACCATGACTTTTATTTATCTTATTTTTGTTAATTGTTAACAGATTGCTTAGTTTTCTAATGACATTTACAATCCTAATGACGTTTTTAGTGACACAATATGATGGTTTTAAAATTACGTTACCTATTAATAGAGGGAATTTTCAAACAAATTACCTTTATTTAATGCAACCAAACATTACCTTGACATTAAAAACATAAAAAAAATAGTATTTTTGCAAGGTTTCAATACTCTCTTTAGGTTACGAAAATTTTCCTTTTGTTATAGTCCATTTACTCCCTCAAAATAAATTTCATTTACTTCGTCCACATAAATGCTACCAAATAAATCTATATAAGCAAATGCATCCCAACCATTTTCTACACAACTTGACTTCAACAGTCTTAGTAGTCCTTTGCATCGAACCATGGCTCATGACACAAAAACAATCCTCTTCGGCTTGCTTGCATTTGCAATTTACTTGATCTACACATCAAATGGTTTTGGATCAATAGAAGCTGGGATGTTCATATCATCAATGGCATTCCTAGCAGTAGCATTATAGTTAACCCTAAGTCGGGAAATGATGATCTGGGAATCCAAATCTTGCAACCAGGCCAAGCTTTTAGTTGGCATTTTTGCGAGAAGACGTTCGGAAGTACAATATTTAATTCGACATTCTTTTGGAAACCAAGACTAGCAAATTATACTGTTTTTAATGATAGTTATCGATATGAGTGCATTAAACAACGTGGTGTAGAAGACTGTTATTTGCTGGTGAGAGAGGATGGATTTTACTTATCCCCATACAACAATCCATTTCCAAAGGATTGGGTGAAAAAGTATGATTGGCCATAACTTGTATTTTATCGTAGATTGAAATATTACCTAATAATAAAATTGTTTGATTTCTTAATTCCTCTTGTTCTTCATTTTGCTGCTTGAGTCAACGTATTGTTCAAATAAATTGTATTATACAACCCTATATGAACAAGAACAAAAACCACTAGAATCAACATAAAATTTCACCCGAATTATATTTTGATGTATGACTACTCAATATATTCATATCTTAAAACACAATTTGATAATTACTCATAAATTTGTATGTAGAGATTGTTGTTAACACACAATCTCGAAATTAATGTTTTTTTAGGTTGTCTAACAAAATGCTAACACTTCTAATATAATGAATTTTATGTATATTTTTTTACTAATTAACAATTATGACAAAATATTAGTAACTTTGGTTTTTTAGAACTATCAATTGGTATGAAGAGCAGACAAGATCAAAAAATGGATCAAATTAACTAATTTTGAAAATTTTCAAAGTTGTTACAAGTTTCAACTGTCAAGAATCGAATTTTTTTGATTAGTGGTGTTTTTGATTGAAAATTCATTGTATTGTGTTCGTTTTATTTTGTAGAACAAGTTTCATTTGGATTGTATTGTCAAACTCATAGTAGATGGTGTGAATTTGATTAAAATTGTGATGTTTTGTTCGAAAGTTTACAAACACTGTGATTGGATCAAAATTTGATTTCTATTGGATCGAATTTGAATTTAATTTCTACTAGGTAAATACACCGCACGCTGTGCAGTGTACACAAATGTTAGGTATATAAATATGACAAAAATTTTAATTTATGAATTTGTTATATTTGAACTTATCTATTATGTAGCAGTAGAAATAAATGTTGGTCGAATTTAAAAGTAATTAAACTAAAAAAATCTATTTTGTGAAATTCAAAAAAATATTGTAAATTAAACATAGACATTTAGAGGTTTGTTGTTGAAGCTCTTCATAAACAGATTTCGTACTTTGTTGACAGTGGTCGGTAATTGTATTTGCTATCAATAATCTCAAATTTTTAGACAATATAGAACATCTTCGCTCAATAGATGACGAAATCTTAGGATCAAGTTATTATGCACAGATGCAAGCATTAAGTTTTCATGTAAAAAAATGTGGATAACAAATTAGACAAATGAGAATAGATATGTCATGCACTCGACGATTTCATTATACCTTCTCATCGATTAGAATAATGTCTAAACTAATTGATTCTCCCCCTTTCTTTGTGTTTAGACATTTCCCACATTTTACAAATCCGAATTTTTATAGCGTTGTCATCGTGATCATTTTTCAAGTCATTTAGCAAAGAATACTCCATGACGTTAAAATCAAATAACAAAATAATGGTTCAAGCAATGGCAATAGTAAATTTTATGCAACCTTTATATATAGAGAAAAACTAAAATTCAATTATAAGGTAAATAAATAACAAATTGATAGTAAACCATAATTGTTATTTAATTGTATTCAATTATCAAAATATTTCATTTATATATTGATATGTTATAATAAGTTTATTACATTAAGAATTTTAACTATTTAATATTAACGTTTTTTTATAAATAATATGCAATATTGGTGTTATGTAAATAATAATACGTGTAATCACTATCATATAATTAATATTATGTATAAAGGTTGTCGTGAGTATTTTACAAATAATAATTAATGAAAACATTCAAAATATTTTTATTAAATAAATTGGAACAATAAATGTTCATTAGAATAGAATCAATCATGAATATAAATACAAATACAATAAATATAAATATGAAAGAAATGTTGGTTAGAAAGTATTGACATTATACAATGAGAAATTTGTATTTTCTCAAATAATGAATAATAATTGAGTTTTGTTTATCCCACATTGATAAATATATGAAAGAAGAGATATCTTGATATATTATAATGGTATTGATAAATGTACCGCGAGAATTTAGTATTCTCAAGTTTTGGTTGATGTATTGTTATAACATTTTTATATCTTATTTGAAATGTGTTATGATTAATATCGATTTGTTTACGTGCAAATGAATGTATTCGATTATGAAAATGCTAGCAAGGAGAAAAAGTTCAAAACAGCCAAAAAAAAAAATCAAATGTGAGAAGATTTACAATCAAATATAGAAAGAGGTTTTCATCTCGTCAAGCGCGAGAGGCCCTCTCGGATAAGGCGGAGGTTGGGGAAAGCAGGGACTACCATCAGAGTTTGCAGATAGAGAGGTGAGGTGAAAAAGATGGGTTCTCTATAGTTTGGAGACATGGTTAGCAAATTGGAGGGATTATCGCAAATTCTTTTTATCATGTGTGGAGACCCAATCAGTGATCTGGAAAAACTCGTCAAAACTCTTCAAAACTCCATTGACGATACTCTTAATTATGAATCGCCTCCATTGTCGTTACCTTCCTATAAGATTGACCGGTGGCTATGAAACGAAACTAATAAGGAACATTTCGGGTTATTGATTGTAATGAAAGACCTTGAGAAAGAGAGGATAAATAATATATTGATTATGTAACTAATATATTAAGTTTATGAGTTTTTATCTAATTAAAAATTTAGTAAAATACCCTTTTAATATTAAATTAAATAAATAACATAATTACTAAAATAATTGGCTTATATTGCATCTCACAAATTTAGGGTTCTCATTTGATTAAGCTCTATACATACATACATATATATATATATATATATATATATATATCTTATAATCCCCCATCCCCCTTACCCATTGACGGTGAACACCACCCCATAGAGAAACCCAGTCCCTACCCCATATCACGTGAGAGGTGGGTTCGAATTCGGTTCTCACACCCGATCCCTAGTACTCGCCTTCACCTCAACCCTCGCCTCTACCGTTGACTCCACCTTCACTATCGTGATCCTTACGACCTATGACACAATTGACATTGTCAGCATCTCCCTACCCAGATCTTGAAATGGGATATAGTGATAACCATGACTTTTATTTATCTTGTTTTTGTTAATTGTTAACGGATTGCTTAGTTTTCTAATGACATTTACAATCCTAATGACGTTTTTAGTGACACATTATGATGGTTTTAAAATTACGTTACCTATTAATAGAGGGCATTTTCAAACAAATTACCTTTATTTAATGCAACCAAACATTACCTTGACGTTAAAAAAAATAAAATATTAGTATTTTTGCAAGGTTTCAATACTCTCTTTAGGTTACGAAAATTTGCCTTTTGTTACAGTTCATTTACTCCCTCAAAATAAATTTCTTTTACTTCCTCCAAATAAATGCTACGAAATAAATCTATATAACCAAATGCATCCCAACCATTTTCTACACAACTTGACTTCAACAGTCTTAGTATTCCTTTGCATCCAACCATGGCTCATGACACGAAAACAACCCTCTTCGCCTTGCTTACGTTTGCAATTTACTTGATCTACACATCAAATGGTTTTTGCATCAACAGGGATGTTCATATCATCAATGGCATTCCTAGCAGTAGCATTGTAATTAACCCTAAGTCGAGAAATGATGATATGGGAATCCAAATCTTGCAACCGGGCCAAGCTTTTAGTTGGCATTTTTGCGAGAAGACGGCTGGAAGTACAATATTTAATTACACATTCTTTTGGAAACCCAAACTAGCAAATTATACTGTTTTTAAGGATAGATATCGATATGAGTGCATTAAACAACGTGGTGTAGAAGACTATTATTGGATGGTGAGAGAGGATGGATTTTACTTATCCCCATACAACAATCCATTTCCAAAGGATTAGGTGAAAAAGTATGATTGACCATAACTTGTATTTTATTGTTGATTGAAATATTACCTAATAATAAAATTGTCTGATTTCTTAATTCCTTCTTGTTCTTTGTTTTGCTGTTTGAGTCAACGTATTGTTCAAATAAATTGTATTATACAACCCTATATGAACAAGAACAAAAACCATTAGAATCAACATAAAATTTCACCCGAATTATATTTTGAAATATGTATGACTACTAAAATATTCATATCTTAAAATACAATTTGATAATTACTCATAAATTTGTATGTAGAGATTGTTGTTAACACACAATCTCGAAATTAATGATTTTTAGGTTGTCTAACAAAATGCTAACACTTCTATTATAATGAATTTTATGTATATTTTTTTACTAATTAACAATTACGACAAAATATTAGTAACTTTAGTTTTTTAGAATATCTGCATTTTGTCTTTGTAAAATTTTGTTTTAGATATTTAGCTACTTTTAAAACATATGTGTGTTCAACGCAATTGTATCCGATTGATTTGTCAAACGGTTGAGTCCAGTACAATGTTCATTTTTAACACCCAATCCAATCCAATTTGCTTTTGAAAGCTAATTCAATTCGTTCAGATCGGAGTATCAATGGAGAATCAGAAAATGGATCACATTGGCTAATTTTTAAAATTTTCAAAGTTGTCGCAAGTTTCAACTGTCAAGAATCGAATTTTGTTGATTAGTGGTGTTTTTGATTGAAAATTCATTTTATTGTGTTCGTTTTATGTTGTAGAACAAGTTTCATTTGGATTGTATTGTTAAATTCATAGTAGATCGTGTGAATTTGATCAAAATTGTGATGTTTTGTTCGAAAGTTTTCAAACACTGTGATTGGATCAAAATTTGATTTCTATTGAATCGAATTTCATAGTGTGAGTTATATATTCAAGCAATAGAACCAGGAATCTAGAGTAGAAAGATCAAGATCAAATGTAAGGCTACAAGATTCATTTGTATTTCCTATGAGCTAAACTTTACATCATAGAAAACACACAGATTGGAACTAAGTCGATGTATGAAGTGTGTACAAGTTACAAATAACAAACTAATTAAAGCTAATTATACCAAGCATATTCACATGTTGACTCCTCAAGGTATTTACAATTTAGCCCGTTAAATATTGAATACATTTTACTGTATCTGTTTCGAAAGTTGCTTATGTTGATAGACTAAAACATAACTTAATTAGCATAAGTCAACTGTGTGACCATGGTTTTGATGTGAAGTTTCAAGAAAAACATTGTTCACTTCTTCACTCAAAAACAGGTCAAGAAATGCTGAGAGCAGACAGAAAGGGTAACCTTTATAGAATGAATTTTACCAAGCATATAAACACAAGTTCAAGTTTCTCTGAACAGTGAAGATGTCTGGCTCTGGCATAAGAAGTTCTCTCATATGAACTTTTCTTCACTTGATAAGTTGGTCAAACTCAATCCAGTTAAGGGATTACCATCTCTGAAGTTCAACAAATATCTTCTTTGTTCTGCTTGTGAAATGGGAAAAATGAAAAATTCTTGCCATAAAACCAAAAGTGATAATAATTATCCTAGACCTCTGCATATGCTTCATGTGGACCTCTGTGGTCCTATCTCTGTGCAGAGTCTATCATGTAAAAAGTATATTCTAGTTCTGATTGATGAATACTCTAGATACACTTGGATAGAATTCATCAGAGCCAAGTCTGATGTATCTGATATTTTAATATTTTAATAAGGCTGTTAAAAAGATTGCAGGTTTTGTTCAATAGCAAAGTTCAGAAGCTTTGAAGTGATAATGGGACAGAATTCAGAAATGTCAAAATCAACTCCTATCTTTCAGAGGAAGGCATAACTCACAACTTCTCTACAGCAAGAACCACTCAACAAAATGGTGTTGTTGAAAGGAAAAATAGAACACTTGTTGAAGCTACAAGAACAATGCTTGTAGGATCTGATCTTCCAGCCAACTTTTGGGCAGAAGCAGTAGCTACAACCTATTTTACTCAAAACAGAGCTTCCATTGTCAGATGATTCAAGAAAACATCTTATGAACTCATTAACAATAGGAAACCTAATGTTAAATATTTTCATGTTTTTGGATGCAGATGTTACATTCTGAATGATAGAAAGTCTCTTGGAAAGTTTGACAAGAAAGCAGATGAAGGAAAATTCATTGGCTATTCATTAGCCTCAAAAGTCTTCAGAGTGTTCAATTTAAGAACAAGAATCATCCAAGTGTTGATCCAAGCTCTCTCAGTGATTTGATAACGACCCTCTTTTATACTTAGTGAAAATTACGTTTCATATGTATTAGTTATCAGCGATCAGACTGAGTCTGTTCAGTTATCGCTGATAGTATCTCTTATAAACATTTCTATGTATTAGTGTTTCTGTAACATCCCGCCTGCCTCGACAACAATATTGTCCGCTTTGCCCCTGGATTTAACCAACGTGTAGCGCACGGATTTGTTTCTGGCGACCTGGTGAGAAACTTCCCAGGGGGTCACCCATCCTGGGACTACTCCCACCCAAGCACGCTTAACCTCAGAGTTCCCAGAACCTGACGTGCTTGTGGCCCCAAAACGCGTTGTTGTTAGGAAGGCCAAGATATTACTTATAACACCCAGCATCACTCATGTCCACGACCGATATGGGATATGCCTAAGGTGTTACACTATCAGCGATCAGACTAAGTCTGTTCAAATTATTGCTGATAGTTTCTATTGTAAACAGTAACGTAATCCCTGAAGACAAGTCTCACGCCAACAGATGTTCATAGCTGAATCAAAGGCGAAGCTGCTGAACAAAGACAAGTCTACTAGTGACCTGATGCGGATATCAGTGAAGCAAAGACAAATCTACTTATATGCGAAGAAACAAGGAAAAGCTTCAGCGATAGCTGAAACTCTATATCTCTGAAGAACAGAGATATTCAGCTGTCAAATGATCACGAAGCTTATGCCTCAAGTCTCCTTTTGTCTTACCTTGCACAACCAGTACGATGTGTCAGAACGGACATCCCTCTGCCACAAATCGTACAACAAATTTGTCTACTACACTGTTCATGACACGGCCGAAAGCATGTCTCCCAAGAGTCAGACTACCAAAGCCAATCACTAAATGACACGTGTAAAGTACCCTGCCATGCATTTAATGCATAGAGTATAAATAGAAAGATCTTTTCTCCATCTGAGGGGGTGCTCTATTCTTGAACCAACATAGAAACCTTTGTTTTCTATACTCTCTAAATCTCCCATTCTCTATATTCTTGTGTAATCATCTTAGTGTTTCTTAAGTTTGTTTAGATTGAGTCCTACTTAATCTTATTCCGCAACAGACATGTATATTGTGTTTGTTTTATCAATAAACAATTTATTAAACTTTAATTTATGTGTTTGTATTCAACCCCCCCCCCCTCTACAAACTTGTTAAGCACCTTCGGGACCAACAAGTGGTATCAGAGCAGACTGTTTAATCTGATAAACAAGATCTTGATTTATTCTCTTCTTTGCTATTCTCAAATGGCACTTAACACAAACACTAACTACTGTGATAATGGTTCACTTTCTAAACCTCCTCGATTTAGTAGAGATAACTTTTCTCTATGGAAAAATCGAATGATGCTATTTCTTGAAGGTGCAGATCCTACTATACCTGAGTATATAGAAAATGGACCCTATGAACCTGTCAGAATTATAGTTGTAGTTCCAGCTACTGCCACCACTCCTGTTGTCCCTGAACGCTATGTAGTTAAGGAGATAAGACAGTGGAGTGATGAAGACAAAAAGAAGGTTGGTATAGATGCAAGGGCAAAAACCATTATCTCAATGGCTCTGCCTGATGAAGTTTTCCATTCCATCATGCATCTTGAAACTTCTAAAGAAATGTGGGAAACCATTTGTGTTCAATACGAAGGCACCACTGAAATCCAAGAGACTCGAAAGATTAACTTGGTAAGACAGTATGAAAGTTTCATCGCTGGTATGAATGAATCTCTCTTTGATGTTCATCAGCGATTTAACTGCTTAATCATATATCTAAGAATTGTTGGTAGGACCTATTCTAATTCTGAGGTCTTCACTAAATTCCTAGAATGTCTTCCTGAAAGCTGGGACAGTTATTCAATATGTATTAAGCTGACAAAAGACTTAAATTCTCTTTCACTCAACACCTTATATGGAATATTGCTTAACTATGAGCAATCAAATATCTTAAAGAAGAATCTTGTAAAGGATTCTAAAGAAGCCAAAAGCACTCATGTTGCTTTAATATCTTCAGAGATAATTCCATCTCAGCGATCTACTCTTACCATCACTGAGTTAGATTCTGAATCTGAGGATCTATCAGACCCTGATCTTTCAGAGTTTGATGACTCCTTAGCACTCTTGACAAACTCTTTTAAGAGATTTGCAAGAAAGAGAAATTTCCGAAGAAATAAGCCTCTCTCTCTTACTGAAAAGCGAAAATCAACCCCAATTGATAAGGCTACTACTACTTGCTATAACTGCGAAAAGATTGGACACTTTGCCAGTGAGTGCAGGTCGAAAAAGGTCTTCAAACCTTCTACCTCAATAAGATCCAGCGATGACAAGTACCTAAAGCTGAAAGAAAAATATCAAAAGTTGAAAAACTACAAGCGAAAAGGTAAAGGTCTCATCGCTGAAGAACATGACTGGGCTGAATCAGAAAAGTCAAGTTCTGATGAACAAGAAGTCACTAATCTCTGCCTTATGGCTGAGATTAAATAAGAAGTGGAAGAACCAGCTGAAACTTCTATGAGCTATATATCATCTCAGGTATCTATCTCTACTAATCCCTCTCTACCTGAAGCTGAGAGAAGTCGCTTGTTGATGTGCTGACGATTGATCTTTATAATGCTCTAAACGGAAAAACTCTAGCTGAGAACAAAAATGTTGACTTAGCTGAACAACTAGAGAAATGTCATGAAAAGATCAAAGAACTGAATCTTTTAGAAGAAAAGTTGAAAGATCAAGTCATTATAAATGAAATCATCAGCATTGAACGCGAACAAGCCATCGCTGCTCTAAAAGCAGAAAAGGCTCATGTTGAAAAATAGTGCAAATCATCAACAAAGATCTCTGAGATAATAAATTCTCAAACTCCTGAAAGTGATAAAACTGGTCTTGGTTTTTGGAAACCATAGGATGAGCCTAAAGAAGAAAGTTCCATGCTTAAGATTGGAACGTTTGTCACTTCTATCTCTGACACTTCTTATAATCAATTTTATCCTTCTTCTTCTAAAACCATCCCTGAGGAAATGTCTAAAGACTCTAAGACTAAACATAAAGGAAAATATATTCTTTATCCCCATAAGGCTTCAAAGAAAACAAAATTGAAGGTTTAGAAATAAAACAATCTTCTAGCTCTATGATAGAAATCTTTGATCTCTGTCCTCCAAAGCTGAAGATTGATCTTAAGCCTAAGAGATCTGAAGAAATGAAAATTCCTCCCAGATCTCATGCTAAAATCATTCTTGGACCTGGCCCTGCTCATCTTAAATTCTCAAAACCTCTCACCTCTGGTCCTAAAACCACTTTCAAATATAGAAAATGCTATCACTGTGGATTTATTGACCATATTGCAAGCAAATGTCCAACTGCTACTAAAGTTGATAAATCAGCCAAAGTGAAGATGAATGCCTCCAAGGCTGAGAAGGTCATCAAAGTTGAAAAATCGACCAAAGTGAAGAATACCACTAAGGTTAAGAAATTAACCAAAGTGAAGATTACCACTGAAGCTGAATCTTCATCTGCTGTGAAGATTGTTGAACCTTCCATCTCCACTAATCCTAAAGGACCCATTGAAAAGTGGGTACCAAACAAAGCTTAATATTCCTTATGTGTGCAGGGATCAAAGGGCATCTGGTATCTCGATAGTGGATGTTCTCGTTATATGACTGGACAAAAAGACCTGCTCACTGAATACAAGGAAGAGAAAGGTCCCTCTGTGACCTTTGGAGGAAATGGAAAAGGATATACCCAAGGGTTTGGTGTCCTCAGCAATGGGACAACTACCTTCAGAAGAGTCTCTTATGTAGATGGACTAAAGCACAATCTTATGAGCATCAGTCAGCTATGTGACAAAGACTATGAAGTTCGCTTTTCTAAGAAATCATGTTCCGTGGTGAATGAGAAAGGAAAACTTGCACTCAGAGGGTATCGTAAAGAAAATGTCTATGTAATAGATATGGACTCTACTACCACTGAGAACGTGTGTTTTATCTCTAAAGCCTCTTCTGATGTCAACTAGCTATGGCACAAAAGGCTCTCTCATCTAAACTTCAAAACCATGAATTCTCTCTCTTCTAAGGAACTGGTTTCTGGTCTTCCTTAGCACTCATATGCTAAAGAATCTTTCTGTTCAACATGTGAAAAGGGAAAACAGACAAAAGTTAGTTTCAAGTTTAAACAAGTTTCCTCAGTGACAAGTCCTCTTCAACTCTTGCATATGGATTTGTTTGGCCCTGTCAACATCCAATCAATAGCTGGAAATAAATATTCACTTGTCATTGTATATGAATACTCTCGCTACACCTGGGTTATCTTTCTTCGCTGCAAGAGTGATACTCCAGAAGAACTAATAGCTTTTGTTAAAAAGATGGAAGTGCTGAATAATCTTACTGTTCGTTCAATAAGAAGTGATCATGGAACTGAATTCAAAAACAGCTCTCTGAATAACTTCTTTGAGAACAAGGGAATCTCTCATAACTTCTCTTCAGTAAGAACACCTCAACAAAACGAAGTCGCCGAAAGAAGAAACATAACTATCATTGAAGCTGCTAGGTCAATGCTCAGCGATTCACATCTCCCTACTCAATTTTGGGCTGAAGCTGTTAACACTGCTTGTTTTACTCAAAACAGATCGCTGATCGTAAAGCGATTTGGAAAGACAGCTTATGAACTTTTTCATGGAAGAAAACCATCTATCAGTTTTCTTCATATCTTTGGTTGTCAGTGCTTTATCTTAAACAACAAAGATCAGCTTGGAAAGTTCGACCCAAAAGCAGATGATGGAATATTTCTTGGATATTCCTCCATCTCCAAAGCCTACAGAGTTTTCAACAAGAGAAGACAATATGTGGAAGAAACAATTCATGTCACCTTTGATGAAACTCGCTCAGCGAACTCTAAACCAATCGCTGACAATGAAGAGTTAAATGCTTGGATGTTCTCTCACTATAGAGAAACAGAAACTTTCTTCTCAAACCATCAACATTCAAATGCTCCGGTTGCTGATGATGATCTAAACATCATACCTCCTAACGCTGAATCTAACTCATGGATCTCTGTAGAGCCTCTAAACACACTTCTTCCCTCAGAACCATCTTCATGTGAACACCTCTCAGAAAATAATATTATGTCTGACACTCAACACTTGATAGCTGATGAGCCTCAAGCTTCATCATCAGTGAACATTCCAATTGTTGATCCAATATCTGAAGTAAGCGATTATGCTCCTGCTCAGCGATGGACCAGAGATCACCCCATTGATCAAATCCTTGGTGATCCCGATGCAGGTATTCAGACACGACGAAGTTCAGGTAGTATATGTCTCTTTGTCAACTTTATTTCTTTAATAGAACCAAAGAAAGTTGATGATGCCCTCAGACATCCAAACTGGGTCAGCGCTATGCAAGAAGAGATGACTGAGTTTACTCGTAACAAAGTTTGGGATCTTGTTCCTAGACCATCTGACAAAACTGTTATAGGCACAAAATGGGTGTTTAGAAACAAGTTAGATGAACATGAAACTGTAACCCGCAACAAGGCTCGACTTGTTGCTCAGGGATACAGACAAGAGGAAGGTATAGACTATGATGAAACCTTTTCCCCTGTGGCTAGGCTCGAAGCAATTCGACTATTCTTAGCCTATGCAGTCTATAAAGACTTCATTGTTTATCAAATGGATGTAAAATCAACATTCTTAAATGGAAAGCTGAATGAAGAAGTCTATGTAGAACAACCTCCAGGATTCTATGACCCTAAGTATCCAAATTATGTTTATAAATTGGATAAGGCTCTTTATGGTCTCAAACAAGCCCCTCGTGCTTGGTATGACACTCTCTCATCTTTTCTTATCTGAACGTGGCAAAATTGATAATACATTGTTCTTCAGAAAGATAAAAGGTCATATTATTCTTGTACAAATATATGTCAATGACATTATATTTGGTTCTACTAACCCATCGTTGTGTACTCGCTTCGCTAAAAGAATGAAGAAAGAATACAACATAAGTATGATGGGTGAGCTGACATATTTTCTTGGTCTTCAGATTAAACAATCTGACAAAGGTACTTTTATCAGCCAAGGTAAGTATGTTAAAGATATGCTGAAGAAGTTTGATCTTACACAAACTTCAGCGATGAAAACCCCTATGGCACCTCCTCTGACACTTAACAAAGATCCATCTGGAAAATCTGTTAATGTCACTGCCTATAGAGGAATGATAGGCTCCCTGCTGTATCTTACAGCGAGCCGACCTGACATTATGTACTCTACTTGTTTATGTGCACGCTATCAATCTGAACCCTAGGAATCCCATCTGATCACTGTAAAGCGAATTTTCAGATATCTAAAAGGAACTCCTAACCTCGGTCTTTGGTATCCCAAAGACTCAGGGTTCGATCTTACAGGATATTCTGATAGTGATTTTGCAGGTTGTAAACTTGATAGAAAGTGTACCACTGGTGGATGTCAACTCCTAGGAGGAAAGCTGGTAAGCTGGACAAGCAAAAAGCAAAATTCAGTGTCCACTTCCACAGTTGAAGCTGAATATGTAGCCACTGGAAGTTGTTGTGCTCAGGTCTTATGGATGAGAAATCAACTATTGGACTATGACCTTCAGCTATCAAAGATTCCCATCTATTGCGACAGCACTAGTGCTATCGCTATAGCAAATAATCCAGTGCTACATTCAAAGACAAAACACATAGAGATCAGATATCATTTTATCAGAGATCATGTGATGAATGGTGATATTGAACTTCATTTTATTCCCACTAACTATCAGCTTGCTGATTTATTCACCAAACCTCTTGATGAGACAAGGTTCAACTTTCTCATCAGTGAGCTTGGAATGCTGAATCGCGAAGAGTAAATCTTCAGCGTTCATGCATTATGTCAGTGATTCTAAGTTCCCTTTATCATTCCATCTCTGATCAATATTTTGACTCTTAGGTATGTTCTCTTAATCTCTACAACTGAATCTTCATTCAGTTAAGACGTTTTTCAAAATATAAACTTTAATCAATGAATAATCTTCAAATGATTAAAAGCTTTTTGATAAAGAAAATCTATCGCTGACTTTTCTCATCAGTGATCATTCTTAAAAGAAAAATAAATCCCTAATTTCTATCAGGGATACTTTTAAAAGAAAATCTATCGCTGACTTTACTTCAGCGATACATTCAAAAAGGACAAATGAAACGTTTTTTTTTTCTATCTCCTATGACGTCATTTGAACCGACAGTCCATGGCATGCTTTACTCTGACACGTTCGCCTGTTGCCATTCCATCCAATCAACTCCTTCAAACGTGTCCATGTCATGATGATTATTTGTTTTCCCGCCTCATTCTCTCCTACTTTCAAACGTATAAAAAGAATGTTTTTCCATTCTTATCATTTTTACGCTTTCTGGAATTCTTATTGAGTAAGAAATTCTCTCTCAAGCATTCTCTCTCTCAAGCAATCTCAAGCATCTGCATCATCTTCATTCAAGATCCCCAGGTTATTTTAATCTTTAATCTTGTTTCCAATTCAATCTTGTTATTAAAATCCATTTATGTTCTTTCATTATGGATTTTTATAAGATTTCTACTCACTAAAATCATTCTTTTTGATGTTTTTCTTTCAAAACCTTTGGTTTTCTCATTGTTCTTCCTTCTTAAACTAAGAACAGTGTCTTAATCTTCAAATATTTTTGTTTTTATCTTTATCTGGTAAAAACTTCTTTATTTTTAGACTTTAATCCTTCCCTTCTATTCTTTATTTCTTTCCTTGCTCAGAAATGGCACAGTCAGCACTCTTTCCCTCCAAGAACGTCAAGTTCGCCATCACTGATTCCGAAATTCCCAAAAATAACCATCTTGGACGCCTGGATTTCGATGAAATCAAATACCCACACCTTGTGGATGCTGCAAATTTCCTGAAGCAATGTTGCATTGCTTACGCCCTAACTGTGGATCCCAAACCCTCCAAAACTCTCCTTCAATAGTTCTGGTACACCGCTGAAGAATCCACCATCATCAACAAGAAAGGTGAACAGGTTCCGCTATTTCTTTGATCACTAACCTAGGACCAGACAAGATGACTGCCTTCAGCTTAAGGAAGGCTCTACGATTTCCTGACAAACCTAGGAGTGGGTTCGATGCACTGCCTACTGATACTGAACTCATCCAATTTCTGGATGATATGGAGTACTGCTGGGAAAACAAACCCCTCTCCACAATCCCCAACAAGAAGCTGACTCTCATCAAGAAGGCACTCATGCCTTCCCAACTAAACTTCATCTTTTCTCACTTCATTCAGTGCATGAGTGGGAAAAGTGGTTCTCTTGATCAAGAAAGCAAAGTTCAACTCCAGATGGCTTACTCAGTCATCGCTGGAAAGAATTTCGACTTTGCCACCGCTATATTTGACGATCTTAGGTCAAAAATAGAGAAGACGGAGAGGGATCCCAAGATCCCATATGTACGGTTCATCTGTACATATCTGAAATTACTCCACAAAGACTCCTACCCCACTACTATTGATGGCTCCTTCGCCAAAGTGGGTCAACGATCACTGGAGGTCAAACCGCTAGATAACGAGGTAAGTATCTCTACCCTTCGCTCTCGACTCTCTCTCCACACTTCTTCTACTTCAACGGCCATGAAGGAGGTTCCTTCTTCTGCTACCCCTGTCGCTACCACCTCTTCCAAACGACCATCTGCTAGTTCCTTTGGTCCTTCGAAGAAGGACAAAGTGACTAAGGAGACAAGCGCCACTAGTTCAAGGCCTGAGGATGTTTCTCGACAAACTTCCTTGGATGATTTCGTGGTTCTCTCCTCCACATCCTCAGCTCTCACATCATCACCCATGCCAGCGATCTCGGTCGTTGTCACAACATTAGTGACCCCACCCACTATTCCAGTTCAGCAAGCAACTGAGGTAACTACTCAAATCCCAACTTCTTCTATCCCCATCTCTAATCCTCCTATTTCATTGGTCTCTAACCCTTCTTCTCATATGTAGCAACCTCATGTTGCATTTATAGGACCTGATGCTCAAACTTTTGAAAGAGACATGCAATTTTACAACTTGTTTGAACACTCAGGTATACCTAAAACAGCCAATACACCTTCCCTCTCCCCAACTAAGCCTGTTACTCAGTCACTAACTTTTCTTTCAGGTCCTAGTTTGGCAACTGTTGATTCGAATGTCAACAGTTTGAGTGAAAAAGTGGCTTCTCTCACCAACGCACTCAACGGAACCACCAGCGCAGTCAACACCGCTGGTGAAGAGCCGAAAACACTAACAGCTAGCTGCTCCTCCAAAGCTGAAGCTACTCAAATCTTTGCTCTTCGAGAAGAGATTGTCAAAGCCAGGGAAGACTCTCAGCGTCAACTTGATGCTTTATCCACAAAAGTTGATGTTTGCACCACTCTTCTTCAGCAAGTACTCAACAAGCTGAATGCACCATCTCCGACTCCATTCCCTTCCTTCACATCGGATGACCGCACCTCTCTGACGGTAGCTGTTGAATTCATTCATCAAGCTACTTCACATATCCCGGTGATTGAAGGACGACTGGATAGTCTGGAGGCTGAAGTCCAAAAGTTGGCCACTGCACAGTCTTCCTCTCCTCCTAAAGTTCTCTCTGCCCCTGATAATGACAAAGAGGGGGAGAAAGTTGCTGAAGAAAATAAGGATGAAGAAGCTGCTGAAGCTGAGGTTTAACAGGAAGAACCTCCCTCTCATGTTGAGGGGGAGAAGGTTGCTGACAGAGCCCCTCCTTCTTTCGAAGCCTTAATAGAAGAAGAAGAGGATGAAGAAGAAGAAGAAGAAGAAGAAAATCTTGATCTTCAAGATCAAGAGGAAGAGCAACCTCATCAAGAAGATGATGATGACGATGAAGAAGATCCATCCATATGGTCTTCTGCAACCGTCTCATCTTCAGTGATAACCTCGAAAGAGGGTGTCACAGCAGGGGGGGAGTCATGGAACATCATCAGGAACCCCTTCCCAAAGCAAATCTAAGGATGCAGTTGCTGAGGGAAGCCTGAAGACAGTTTCACTATCTGAGGAGAATCCTTCTCAGGTATGCCTTTCACTTGTTCCCATTTCCTACTATAAATTCCCTACCCCTGTTTCCTTCTAGCCTTTATCTTCCTTCTTCCCAAAATAAACTAACTTTGTTTCTCTCTCTTTTCTGACCAGACAGTTCTCTCCCCTGATTAAGGGTAAAGAACTACAAATAATCCCAGTCGCTGAAGCTGATGAACAAATAATCCCAATCTCTGTAAGAGAGATTGATGAAGAAGATGAGGAAGAAGTGTCCCTGCAACATCCAGGAAGGCCCTCTAGACCATCTCACTAGTCAGAGGAAGATATGAAGAGAAGAACAGAGATGATCTCTCATCTAGAGAAACAACGACTGAAGATACCCTCTCAATCAACAGATCTAGAGTTCCTGACTGAAGCTGAAATCGAAGAATATGTCAGGACTGAGAAGCTGCTAGTTGATTGTCAAAGAGATGCCACTCTTGCTCTCAAGATTCAGTCCTCTCAAATCAAAGGCAAGAAGCTGAAGAAGAAACCAGTTGAAGTTCAGATGCTCTTTTGAAAGAGATTGAATAGGAGCGCTCAAAAGAACAAAGGGTCAGCGATAACACAGTCGAATGGTGCAAACACAAAATTGACTATCGCTCTGACCCAATGAAGATCACAGCCATTGTCATCTCAGGGAGAAAGAAGAAGGACCGAGTTTCTGTCACTATTTAGATTACCTTAGAGGATGGAGGCTGCAAGGCCATGTTCGTGTCATAGCTGGAAAGCTTCGGTTACATGGAATGGCTAGAGTTCAAAGATGCGTTGAAGAAATCCAAATCAACCAGCAGAGGCTATGTCGAAGGCATCTTAGAAGCTCTCATCAACAGAGTCACTACTGTGTTAAAAGTACCATCTGCTCTTCCTTCCAAGCCAAGGCAACTCAAAAGAAATTTTGTCTCCTCCTCTTCTGAAAATGTCGCAGTGATAAGAAACGAAACCTCTATTAAATTCTCAAGAGAAGCTATGTTCGGTCCTCCTCCTGATCTTTCAGTTCTCGATCTATCTCTGCCCCCTGGTGGACCATATCTTGCAGGACAAGTACTTAAAGAACCTTTTGGAATCTTCTTCTGAGATGATAAGGAACAGCTCAGATTCCAGAGAGTCTCTGAAATTCCTATATGTCCCCTCAGTCTTCTGAAGGATCTCTTATGCTTATGGTGTGACTTCTCTCCTTCAGCTGAGCAAATCAAAACAATCATCTGCCAAGAATCTTTAGAGCGAAGGCAGAAAGGAGAAGAAATACCTGAGTATATGATCAATTCTCCAAAATCTTCTTTAGATAGTTGATAGATTAGTTTCTTTTTCTTGAAATTTATTAGTAAAACTTACAGGAGTTAGCATCTCACTTGTACTTGTAATTTTCATACCTTGTATTACTTTCCTTGGATTAATGAAAATTTCAGTGAAATACTTAACTCTATCAGTACTATAAAAGATCCCTCAAAATAGTAATTGGGACGTGTATGTTATGAGTCCTGATTATTCCTTATTTTGAACTTTAAAGTAATTTTCTTCAGTTACTTTGTCATTATCAAATAGGGGGAGATTGTTGATCCAAGCTCTCTCAGTGATTTGACAACGACCCTCTTTTATACTTAGTGAAAATTACGTTTAATATGTATTAGTGTTTCACTATCAGTGATCAGACATAGTTTGTTCAGTTATCGCTAATAGTATCTCTTATAAACATTTCAATGTATTAGTGTTTCACTATCAGCGATCAGACTAAGTCTATTCAAATTATCGTTGATAGTTTCTGTTGTAAACAGTAACGTAATCCCTGAAGACAAGCCTCGCGTCAACAGATGTTCATAGCTGAATCAAAGACAAAGCTGCTGAACAAAGACAAGTTTACTAGTGACCTGATGCGGATATCAGTGAAGCAAAGACAAATCTACTTATACGCGAAGGAACAAGGAAAAGCTTCAGCGATAGCTGAAACTCTATATCTCTGAAGAACAGAGATATTCAACTGTCAAATTATCAAGAAGCGTATGCCTCAAGTCTCCTTTTGTCTTACCTTGCACAACTAGTACGATGTGTCAGAACGGACATCCCTCTGCCACAAATCGTACAACAAATATGTCTACTACACTGTTCATGATGCGGCCGAAAGCATGTCTCCCAAAAGTCAGGCTACCAAAGCCAATCACTGAATAACACGTGTAAAGTACCTTGCCATGCATTTAATGCATAGGGTATAAATAGAAAGATCTCCTCTCCATCTGAGGGGGTGCTCTATTCTTGTTCAATCATCTTAGTGTTTTTTAAGTTTGTTTAGATTGAGTCCTACTTAATCTTATTCCGCAACAGACTTGTAAATTGTGTTTGATTTATCAATAAACAATTTATTAAACTTTAATTTCTGTGTTTGTATTCAAACCCCCCCCCCCTTCTACAAACTTGTTAAGCACCTTCGGGACCAACACCAAGAAAGCATCAATGTCTCTTTTGATGAGAACAGAAATTCTGAAAAAAAAGATGTAAAAACCAAAAATGTCTCTGAATCTTCAAAGATGAGAGAATTAGAACTAAACAAAATATTTGAAGACTTCTTTGATGATGATGACAACTCAGAATTTATCTTCAGAGACATTCACAGAGCAACCTCAGAGGAACCTCAAAATACAGGTACAACTCTTTCTGGTCCATCTGAGATAACTCCTTTTGCTTCTCTAAATACATGTCCAAGTATTGAATCAAGACAAGTTGAAGAACAGAAATCTTCAGAAGTTGAAGATACACAAGAGACATCTGAAAAATCTCCAGATACATCTGTTGAAGAGACTCCAAAGCCTGCTTCACCATCTCTGGAAAAATCTTCAGAGCCTCTGAATAGCACTACAGAGATGTCACCACCTGCCATCTCTGAAGCTCAAACTCCACCTCACATTCATGCTCCGATGACAAGATGGACAAGGATCATCCCCGTGATCAGATCATTGGATCACCTACAGATGGAGTCAAAACCAGATCTGCCACAATCAATGAATGCTATTTTGTAAACTTTTTGAGCATTATTGAACCAAAGAAGGTAAATGAAGCTCTTGAAGATCCTAATTGGATCAATGCCATGAAGGATGAGCTTCAAGAGTTTGAAAGAAATAAAGTCTGGACCCTAGTTCCCCTTCCTAAAGGAAAATTTTCAATTGGGACTAAATGGATTTTCAAGAATAAAAAGAATGAGGATGGCATTATAATCAGAAACAAAGCTAGATTGGTTGCTAAGGGATATTTCCAAGAAGAGGGTATTGATTATGATGAAACCTTTGCACCTGTGGCTAGGCTAGAAGCAATTAGAATCTTCTTAGCCTATGTTGCACACAAAGGGTTCAAAGTATATCAAATGGATGTTAAATCTGCCTTCCTAAATGGCAAATTAAATGAAGAAGTATATGTCCAACAACCACTTGGATTTGAAAGTACATAGTTTCCTAACTATGTTTATCATCTTGATAAAGCTCTGTATGGACTTAAACAATCTCCAAGAGCATGGTATGCTACTCTGTTCACATTTCTGATTAATAATGACTTTGAAAAAGGTGCAATTGATACAACCCAGTTCATTAAGAGGTACAAAAATAAGATGCTTTTAGTACAAATATATGTTGATGACATTATCTTTGGCTCTACAAATCAGAAGTATTGTGACAGGTTTTCAGAGTTAATGAAGAGTGAATTTGAGATGAGTCTCATGGGAGAATTAACATTCTTTCTAGGCATACAAGTCAAACAAATGTCAGAGGGTACTTTTATAAGTCAATCAAAGTATGTCTCTGATATTTTGAAAAAGTACAAACTCAATGATTCAACTTATATGAAAACACCTATATCCACAGGAGTCAAACTTGACTCTGATCCTTCAAGAAAGTCTCTAGATGTTACGACTTACAGAGGCATGATAGGATCACTTCTATACTTAACTGCAAGTAGGCTCGATATAATGTTTGCAACCTGTCTCTGTGCTAGATATCAAGCAAATCCAAAAGAATCTCATTTATCTGCAGTGAAGAGAGTATTTAGATACCTCAGAGGTACACCCTCCTTGGGTCCCTGGTATCCAAAACTCTCTAGTTTTGATTTAACAACATATGTTGATGCAGATCATGCAGGATGCAAGCTAGACCGGAAAAGTACCTATGGATGTTGTCAATTATTGGGTAACAAACTAGTGAGTTGGTTATCCAAGAAGCAGAATTGTGTTTCAACTTCTACTGCAGAGGCAGAATATGTTGCTACTGCAGAGGCAAAATATGTTGTTGTTGCTAGTTGTTACTCCCAAGTCATTTGGATGAAAACTGAACTCAGAGAATATGGATTACAATATGACAGAATACCCATTCTGTGTGATTCCAGAAGTGCCATATCCATCTCTGCAAATCCAATACAACATTCTAAGACAAAGCATATTGATGTCAGGTATCATTTTCTAAAAGATCATGTTGAGAAAGGGACAATAAAGATGTACTTTGTACCCACTGATCTCCAGCTTGCTGACATTTTTACAAAATCATTAGATGAACGTAGGTTTAATTTTTTAATCACCAAGATGGGCATGTTGAATATGTCTAATTAGTTAAAGTTCAGAGACCTCTGAGTCTAACTTCAGAGCTCTGACAAATTACTTTAGCATATCTCAAGTATTGGGGTCTCTGATATCTCCTTCAGAGCCTCTGATATTTATGAAAGCATGTTTTCATGGTACCAATGCATTATTAAAGAGGAGAGTGAAATCAGACCATTTATTGTCAAGGGGGAGCGAATAAAAGTTAAGAGCAGACATTCTTTGGTCAAGGGGGAATAAGAGAATATCAGGGAATCTAAACATGAGAGCTTCTGAATCTTTTCATTTGTTTAGCAATCTCTTATATCATTTGGCATGAAAACTCAGATTCTCTGAATTCTTTCAACACTTATGATATCTTAGATTACTTCACACTCAAAATATTAATTCATAAAATAAGGTGAAAGGTTTGTCGAGTCAGCAAAAATAACTATTAAATTCAAATATTCACAACTGGCACCCATTCCTATTTTATTGGCAACTAAACACTTATGTGCAACAATTACCAAGAACATGTGTCATCACAGGGTTGAGTGAAAGGTCAAACGACCTCCACTAAAAGGTCTAATCCCTGTCGTTTCACCTTATGCACTCAAGTGTAATTTTCTAAATTTGGATATAAAAACATTTTTACATCCGAATATCCATTTTTACACAAACAAATTACTCTCAAGCAATCTTTTTCTCTCTCAAAGAACTTGAACTTCATATTCTTCGTTTCAACTTTCAAATGGCTTCATCAATGGACTGGTGCAAACTATTCCCCAAAACCAGTGAACCTTCAAGAGTGTATCAATTTCTATTCAAGGACAATAACCATATGGTACAAATTGATTCTCCCAAGTTCGAGGAACAATACTGCATCATCTGTGAGTTCTTCGCAAACTGCGAACTCACTCAGGCCCTAATCGCAACCACCACTGAATGCCCTCTCACATTCGTCCAAGAATGATTTTCTTCCAATCACTAAAGTGAAGATCATGACGGAATCATTGGAGAGTTTTAGATCTCTCAAACTATGAAGTGTCAAGTCATCATCAACCCTGCTGTCTTCGTTAAGTCATTCCATTCTGAACAACTGAAGAACTTCAAATCACTCGATTTGAGAAACGCCCTTCCTATGAAACCCTACTACTGTTGTTCGAATGCTTGGCTATAACACTGAAATCACACGCCTAAGCAACTTCAGAAGACAACATCTTCCTCCAATGTGGAACTTCATGTTCTTTGTGCTTAACCGAACCCTTACCTGCAAGTTAGGAAGTATGGATCAAGCCACACCAGAAATATTGTATATCATGTATGTTTTGTTTTTAAATTGCAACATTGATATGGCAGGTATTCTCTATGATCAGATTCTCACTTCTATTGAAAAGAAGAACAAGTGCATAACCAAGGACCCAGAGCAAATCACCACATCATCTAGATTTCCTTCTATAACATTCCCTCGATTCCTTGCTTTGATCATCAAAGCTTCCATTGATAAACTTCAGATTCTAACCTACCCTGATCAAAGCAAGACACCATTCTACATCATGAACAGCTTCAAACCCACTATCATCTCTGAAAGATACCTAGGATCAAGGAGGATCCCCCATCACATGCTGAACCAGGTAAATCCTAACTCTATAGCCCTAGCTTCTCATCTTCGTGTTGCCCAAGGATTAGAGCCAGTCCTAGGAACCCCAACACACTTAGGTCCTATGTCTGAGATGGAAAGTCAGAGTAGCTCTACTTCAGAGGGATCAGAGAACCCTGAAGTTCAGAGCTCTCCGAGGAGTGAACCAGAGAGTACTCCTATCAGAGAAGCCGAAGTTCAGAGAGTTGACAGCGCACCAGAAGGGGTTGTCAATGAAGGAGAAAAGGAAGTCCCTTTAGAGACTAGTGAAGAGAATATCTCTACTAGCTCTGAAGAAGGTGAGGATGAATCTTCAGAGAATAGCTCTGAAGATTCTTAGAGTGAGAAGAGAGAGTCCCCTATGGACTTAGAGAAACAAGAGAGTTCTCACCCCTCCGCTGAAAAAGATGCCAAAAGGCACATCTATTTTAGGACTCCTACCCCAATTCTAGTGCATCCACACCATCTAACCAGCGTGATCCAGAGGCAGTGGTTATTGAAACAGAGACGCACACCTCGATCCAAACCCAACAAACCACTTCAGAGGTGCCTCTTTCTACCTCTGAAATACAAAAGCCTGAGGAAACCCAAAATCTGAATGAGTCCTCTCAACAGGACTTAGTCAATATTATAAGTACTCAGTTGCCTCAGAGTACGACACATATCCCTACACATGATGATGCCTCTGTGGCTCATCCCTCACCCTTTAGGTTTTCCCGTAGCAACTGTCCAACTCAGGGACATTGGTTGAACCTTAAAGAAAAAGGATTGACTTGCCTGGCTCGCAAGGTCAACTCCTACATTCACTTCTAGTCCTCTAAATCAGAGGAGGAGGAATTGGAACTGAACAGAACGCTCAGAGATGATTCTTAGGACCGTCGAGGATCGAGCAGAAGTCCTTCCAGAGACAACATCCAACAATCTCTGAAATAATGCTCCTATGGACTCGAAGACAAATTGGCAACATGTGTTGTTGCCAATGTACCCATCTCTGATATTCTCACCAAGTCAAAGTTCGAAAGACTTTGTGAGGAACACAGAGGATCCTTGAAAGAGCATAAACTTCAAGGAATTGACGGTCCAGAAGCCTCTGCACTCAGCTCTGAGAATGCACAATTAAAAGCAGAGGTCTCTACTCTGAAGACCCAACTTCTGCACTCCAATAACAGGATTCAGGGGTTGGAGAGACAATTGTTTGAATAGAGGATTGTATCCTCTCTGGATATTGCGGCTCTCAAAGCTCAACTTATCAAACTCCGAAGCCAATCCTCCATAACCGTCACTATTGCAGATGTTCAGAAGGAGGTCAAGGATCTCAGGACAGAGGTAGTGGCCAACAAATTAACTTCATTATCTTCAGAGCAAATGACCTCTATCTCTGAACTGATCAAATCAACCATTCAAGCATCCCTTCCAACTTCATCAACGACTTCAGAGCTACCACCATCGCCACCCCAAACTTCTGAAGACCTTGTGACCAAGGATGATCTTGCCACATTCAGAGAAGGCATCATGAGCCGCATGATGACCCGCTCTTCCAAAATCTCAACGGTCAAGCAGAAAAAGGTTCAAGCTACACTTGTGGTCCATAGGTTTAATACTGAAAATTAGGTTGCTGAAATTATTAAAGTTGCTTCAGAGGCCATTGACTCGATCAAGAAAGCTGCGATCGACACCAAGGGCAAAGCTTTACTGAACCAGAATCCCCGAAGTACAAAAGGAAGAGATCCATTTTTGACGACACTTGCAATGGAGCGGCCAAGAAGTTCAGATTTGATGATTTAGAGGGATCTGACGATGATGGAGCCTCTGACTCTCAAAAGGGGGAGATACAGGGGACAACACAAGTTCAATCCTCTGAAGTTACAAAGGCAAGTGGCTCTGCTCCATCTCCGTCCAACAACAAGGATAAAGGAGTACAATAGAAAGAACCATAGAGGCACTCCACCTCTGCTGAAAAAAACAAACGATCTCCAAGTCTCCAATTCCAGTTGTCCTTATTGCACCATCAACTTCAGATGTACCTAAAATCCAGGTAGTAAATGCTACTCCAGAAACTATAGGTGCTCTGGATGAAGAAGAAGAAGAAGAAGAAGATAAGCAGCTAATTGACTTCTCCAACTCTGAAGATGCATTCTCTTCTCCAGAAAGACAAAACATAGTTATGAGAGATGCATTCGGATCAGACTCAGAAGAAGCAGCAGCAGCAGCCGAGAACATTCCAGAAGAAGTTATTGATGTGGATGCCTATGTCTACAAGAATGCTCAGGCTCATCTCCCATCTACATCATAGATAGAGCATAGAGTTGAAGACACGACTGAAATAGAAAACCTGATCTTCTCTGCAGTCAATGAAACCCCACCTCAATACACTCAAATCCAAAGGAAGGAAGCAGAGATAGATCCACAGCTATCTGCTGAAGAAACCCACATGGTTGTTGATGAACAACCCCTCCAGAGGTACCTGTTCAGAAGACAAGCATTGGCATACCGACACTCTCAAAGTACACTCAACCTCCACAATTTCTTACCTTTGAGCCAAAGACATCAATTGAAGACCACTTCAAATATCTCTATTGTGAGTTCAATCTCAGAGAAACCCAAACCTATCCTCTGAATCCAAGAATCAGAGAAAACATGGAAGACTATGAGCGGAGATTTATCAGAGATAAGACCAGTACAAGGGCAAATGTTCTTTCAAATTTCCACATCACAAAGATAAACAAAGTCTCTGAAAAGACATTTGCCTACAACAAAATCATCTACAGACATTATGAGGTGATTCGCTCTGATGGGAAGGTTTATGAGTTCAATGACAATGATCTCGTAAATCTAAGCCCTTATGATCTGCGTCATCTCTACGCCTACATCTCAGCAAAATATGAACAAGACATGACATTCAGAATGGGTCTCTGCGAAGTCAGGCGTGTTATGGAAGCTCATGTCTAACTAAGGGCCAGACTTGACTTTCAGATTGCTCTAAATCTGGCAGAAGAGAGATTGGAGTAACTAAACCTGTGGAGACGATCGAGAATCTTGAGATATACAAGAATGGATCAATAATCACTAAGCCTCTAGGTTTGGTCTATAGAGTCAACCTGATCAAGAAAATCGTCCTGGCTTCAGAGGTGTCCAAGTATTCAGATGAGACTTTGTGAGGCGTACTAAAGATGATACATGTGAAGGAAGAACGACACAGAGTTGATCTATTGGTGAAACTAGACATGGAAATTAGCTCACTGATCAACTTCAGAGAGCTCATTATGAAATTCCATAGGATTTGTTCTAGTGATAGGTGTTAGTTCCTTTCTTTACTCTGTTGTTACATTCTCTATTTATAATTTCTAATATTTTGAGAAGTAACATTTAAGAGGATGACTTTCTCTTCTATGCTTTCTAGATTAAATTTTTGTTATATTGAATTTTTTTTTATTTTCAATACTTAGGGGAGATTGTTAGCCCCAATTCTGAATTGTAAAAGTATTGAAAATAGCTCAAGTCTTCCTCTGAAGACCTTCAGAGACATCAGCAGAGAAAGCCAAGTCTAGCTCTGAAGTCAGTTTAGAGACAGACTCTTCAGACGGGAAGACATCAGAGATAGCTTCATCAGAGATCTAATTCAGATCTCTGAAGGTGTTCTCTCTGAAGATCAAGACTGAAGATTTTATACAAGTATTGAAACAAGAACAGATGACACGTCACTTAGTGATAAGATTTACTTTATAGAGTAGGTCACTGTTCAAGCATGTCTTGAGCTTACCTTTTAGGTAAGACACTTTTAGGTAAGACACTTTTAGGTAAGACACTGTGTGACCCAAAATTACTAGCATATGATTCACACACAATCTTACAAAATCAGATTTATTAATCAAATCACAAGTATTACAAGTAATCACAGATCTAACATGAAGTTACATGTCTCACGTATGTGTATTCTGTGTATGTTGTGCGAAGTCTTACCAAAACTGATTCTCAATTACGCGTACTTACCAATCTAACAAAGAACCAAACCTATTTATACTAAGTTAACTTACGTTGACTTTACAACCAATCCCTCAAACTATACAACAATTACAAAATAGACTCTCACTTTTAATCTTGAATACAATATCAATCTAACAATCTCCCCCTTTGGATTCAATATTAAAAAAATATTGACGATAATCTTCAGGTCTTCTTATCTTCAAAATAATCTTCAGCTTTGAATCTTTTTCAGCTTTGACAACTTGAAAGCTTTGACATCTTTATCAAACTTCAATAATATTTTATATGTGTTTCTCTTTTGATACCTTCTATTTTGACTTTTCAAACAACTTTGTCTTCAAAAAAAATCTTCAAAACTTTGACATTCTCCATCTTTACCTTCTCTTTCTCAATCAACCATATAACATTTGACTTTAAGCTTTGATTCATCCCCCCCTTTCATTTCATATTATGACATCTCTTTAATCATCTGAACTTGAACTCTGATCTATCTCTCCCTTTTTAATGATTTGTCAGAATCAAAATCATTAAAACTTGTTCAAGGTCAGTTCGGTCTTTGGAACATCTCCCCCAAATAACCAATTCAGCACAGTTTTCATGATCTCCCTCTTTGGTAAATAAATGATCAATCTTCCCCAGATAGGAAAATTATCAATCTCTCCTAATGAATGATATGAGAAAATCGTTCATCTGATCTGAATGAGCCGTCAATTCATGAATGTATTCATCTTAATCTTTTCAAATTCAGACAAATTATGAGTTGTAACCCTGAATCAACAAATGAAATAGTTAGGAATGGCTGTCAGTAACACAAAGTTACTGTGTACAACAAATGTACAATTTAAGAAGCTTGTTTGATGTTGACTCCCCAGGACTTCCATTCAATCATTGAAAAACACAAGGTATTTTTTATGAATGTTCTGACAGAAAAACAAATTTTATGTGTGCTTGTGCATGTGTTATGAAAGAATTAAGCACAATGATTGTGTTTCATAAGGATCAAAGTATATAAACCATTGAGACAACAATGATTATACATAGACTTAATGTGCATGATAAAGAGTCGAAGGTGGGGAAACTTTCCTTCTTGATCAATATCAGTATCTTCCAAATGAAGAACCAATAGTTTATGTGTTGCTTCCCTAGAAAATGTAAAACATTCTCTTTTTAAGAAAAGAATGAGTAGCTGGTGAGGTTGTATGCAAGAGATGGCATGGGCTAGGTGTCTTTTTCAATGTCGTTCACGAAGAATTGTGAAACAACAGGTTATGCGGCTGCCCGGCTCAGAATGAAGTTTGGTGTAGAGTTTAATATTCTTTTACTCTGATCTTTCACCCTCTAACTTTTAAACATTGAAGCTCACTTCTAACCAATCTCTCATTTCCATTTTACCTCTTCACATACCAACACTCAATCTTTTTACCCCTCTCCCCTCAATCACTCAGGGAATACTTCCTAGGTAGGAAACACTGGTTATCGTGAATCCATGGAAGTTCTGTTAAGTACTCACACTGAATCCCATGTATTTTCCTAAAAGCATGGATTGCCTCAATGATTTTCTTGTCATGAAAGTACAAGAAATCAATGTCAGTGTATGTATGCTCATAAAGATAAGAATGAAATTTGAGCATTTTAAGCATTTAAGATTTCTCAAAACTTTGTATGAATGAATAATCATGAAAGAATAGAAATGTTTTGATAATTTGACAATGATTAAGATTAGATCAAAATTCATGAAGAATAATATTTTGGGAAATCAAAGACGAATGTTGTTTATATGAACAATATATAAACATTTTTAACAATGAAAGCACGTATAATAATGAAATGACGTTTGATTCAAACAACAATGAATACAACTGGAGTATTACCATAGAAAGATTAAACATTTGATGCATGGTAATAACAAATTCAAGTAATGTACTGAACCGTTATGTGTATGAATACTTGAAAAAATATATACACCTAACAATTACACAAGTATTTGTCATTAGAAACACACGGTCAGATATGCATTAAAGTATCCAACGAAAATCATTTCAAATCGCACTTCGAAACTCATAAAACATTTGAGAACATGAAGTGGTTTGAACATTTAAGAAACCAGTTTACACAAGTGAAAGTTGTTCATCTTTCTACAAGTGTTAAAGATTTAAAGTAAATAAAATATACCTATAATCTCATTTAGACAAAAATCTCTGATATCCTCCCCCTCGATACCTGTAAAAAAATCAATTTATCAGAAAAAAAATATGACAATGATAGTATAAATCATGTATATCTTCTCCCCCTAAAAGATATAGCAGTTAATTTCTCTAACTCCCCCTCAAATGAAGAACTTCTAGAAAAGATTTTATCTACTTAGCATCCTTCAGAAGAAAACATTTAAGTACGGGTTCTGAACAGAAATATTCAGAAGCCTTGGTTCTTTCTCCCCCTTAAACCTTGGGTGCCTGCAACACAAATTTACCTTTTGGTATCCACTAGTATTTGGATCCAGATTTGTTAGTTGCAGTTCTAGTAGGAGATATGTAATAAGAACCATCCCAGTAATTTTCATAATTTTTACTTACAAAATCATTTGAGCCACAATAAGAACAATTAATTTTCTTTTGAGCTAACCTAATCAGTTGATTTATAGTGTAATGCCAAAAGTTTTACCTTTCGAATCATAGTTCCTTTTTACATTAGATGCATGCTCAGATGGTTTCTGTTCTTTCTTCTCCTTCGAGGAACCTTTCTGTAATACCCGTGTAAGACTCGGTTTTAAAAATATATAATTATTCTTACCTGAATCGAACCAAAATTAAAAATGACAACCTAAGATAGTTAGAGGGTTAAACTTGTCAATTAACTAAACTTATTATAACTATTATTAAAGTAAAATTAAGTAAATATATATATGTATATCATATGAGTAAACTACACCATATCGTTTCTTTCAAAAAAAAAAACTACATCATATCGTCTCCTTCATCTTCAAAACCGCCATCATTCTCTCTCTCTCTAAATTTTTTTGAAATTTCTCTCTAGATTATCTCTAAATCCGTTGAAGTAATCGACGAAACAATTACATATTCGGAATCTACTTGCCGAGCCCTTCCTAGAGGTATAAATTTCTTCTTAAGTTATTTAAGTTGGTAAGTTTGGGTAGTTGAAGTTGGTTGGTAGATTATGATTAGATATAGCAAAGTTATAATCATTTACATATATAGGAATGTTCGTTTTTGTCAAAATTACAAACGGGTAAAGTTTAGAATCAAATGATGATATTTATATCTAGATATTTAACCGCACACCAAGTGATCGGTTTAATGTCTAAGAGAATATAAATTTGTGTTTAAGCTAGTATAATAAACTTTGAGTTTTAGGTTGTGCGATTAATAATAATTGGTGGTTTATATAGGAAATCGAACGGGTTAAAGTTTATCATCGGTCTCGATTAATCTCGTGTTGCATCTCAATTCAATTGAGGTACAGATTTCTTTCTTTGTTTGATACTTGGACACGTATTTGTATATGCGTGTCTACTCCTTGAATATGGTACACCATGCATTACCTATCACAAAAGTGAAATGGTAACTTTCTGTATTGAACTTTTGGAAATCATTGATTTTGAGTTATTATATGACTTTATTATTTTGTGAAAGATTATTTGATTATGATTATATGATATTTCTTTGCTTCGAATCATGAATCATTGGTAAACAATTGAATTAAAACCTTCAAGGTTTATTGGATTTTTGAATTTGTTTCCATGAGGTCGCATGTGTTGTAGACCTATGATTCCGTCTTCGATTTATAGAATACTTGACCATTGGGGGCACCAAGGTCAGGATGCTTCCACGGTGGCTATACAATCGTGGCGTCCTCACTTAGAATGGACACGTATGGGGTCTGGCCAAGTAACGGCTATCAAGGGCGAATGGATCGATCCTAGTTGCACTAGTCGGGTCGTGAATTATTCACGGCAGGGGTTAGATGGTGAGTGTGCCCACACTGCTACCCATGGGACTTACGTGGTTTGATCAACCCGTGATAATGACGTATCTTTGTGATACACATCGGTCTTTGTGACCCTTGTTACATCTTTGTGATGTTTGATTGGTTTTACGGATTTTACTCTTTTATAAATACATTCTTTTTATACATTTTAAATGATGAATCAAATAGGCCTTGGTGGTCTACACTTATTGTATATTTATTTGCTAATATCAATGTTGTTTATTTCATTTCCGCTTCCACTTGTTAAATTATCGTTTCTTTACTATTTTTAATCCGTTCACTGGGCAAAGTTGCTCAGCCGTGTGTGTTTTGTTGGCACGGCAGGTACTTAGATGATAGACAGGGGATGAGAATATAAAGAAAAGAAGACAACTATTTTGGGCTTCTTTTTGAAGATCTTCGGATAATCTGCTTTTTGATTCTTTTGTTTTTATGTCCATGTTAAATATATCTGTAAAACTTAGTTATAGTTGTCTTCATATGATGGTTTGTAATTTCGTGTTTATGTGGTTTAGTCGTGATCTGAATTTTATAAGTCTACTAAGTGGATTTATTTTTGTTTTGATGTCCCATGAACTGTGACATCGCCCCGTTCTTAACCACGCGTGACAGGGGGTGTTACAGATATGGTATCAGAGCTATAGGTTTATGATCTTGTAGTTCTTTAAGTTGTGATTGTGAGGATTGGGTAGGTTTAGGAACGGGTAGTCCTAGATTATTTACGTAATTACTACCTGTTATAAAGTTAAATATCTGTCAACTTTTGAATCTTCCTTTTTCTTCGGTCTCTCAACTGGCTGATGCTGGTAAGAATATTGAAAGATCTCGTCAAGCAGCTTTGGATCGAAAAGTAGACAGTAACAAGAAGCAGGAACGTGATTTTCAATCTGGTCGTGCAGATAGTAAAAGTTTTCATAAAACAAGATTCAATAGTGGCAAGAATCAATCAAAGTTCAGTTCAGGTAAGTCTCAAGCGCCAAGTTTTTCTGCTAGTAATAATCAAGGTTCTTCAGGAGCGTCTTCTGCAATCAAGTGTAATCGTTGTGAAAAGTGGCACCGACCAGGGCCTTGTCTTCGAATGACTGGGGCATGTTATAAATGTGGTAATCAAGTTCATCTAGCCAAAGATTGTAAGTCTGATCAGTCAAGTAAATCTCAAGAAAAACAGAAGCCATCAACAGCCGGAGGTCGTGTATTTGCATTATCCGGTGAAAAGTCCACTGCTGGTATGGTTTCTGAAATTCTTTCTCTTATTAATAGATCTATATATGTGTTATTTGATACTGGTGCTTCACATTCTGTTATGTCTGAAAACTTAGAGGAACATCTTAAACAATTTGAATCACCAACAGAGTCTCCTATACTCATCACGACTCCGGTAGGTGGTTCAGTGTGTGTTGTGACTGAATTCAAAAATTGTCCTCTAACTATCGGCGACCATGTTCGAGAAGTTACGTTACTCCTGATGAAAATGAAGCATTTTGATATTATCCTTGGAATGGATTGGTTGTCTAAGCAACAGGCAACGATCGATTGTAATTCAAAGAAGATTTTCTTTGGTGATAAAGATCATCCTTAATTCATATATCAAGGGATAGAACCGGAGGCAGGAACTACAGTTGTATCATCTTTAAAAGCCAATTTGTTTACTTTGCAAGGTTGTGAAGGTTATCTCGCATCGTTGCAAGATCCAGACGAGGTACCTTCTAAAATTGAAAATATCCCTGTAGTTAATGAGTTCCTTGATGTATTCCCTGATGAACTTCCCGGAATTCCACCGGAAAGAGAAGTTGAATTTTCTATAGAACTTGATCTGGGAGCTAGTCCTATTTCAAAAGCTCCTTACCGAATGCCTCTGACTGAAATGAAGGAACTAAAGGAACAAGTTCAGGAATTGTTGGATAAGGGATATATCATACCCAGTGTTTCACCTTGGGGAGCACCGGTCCTATTCGTTAAGAAAAAGGACGGCTCGATGCGACTATGCATTGATTATCGTGAACTTAATCGAGTAACGGTACGGAATAAATATCCCTTGCCCCGTATAGATGATTTGTTTGATCAACTTCAAGGGGCCACATACTTTTCCAAAATACATTTGAGATCTGGAAGCTTCGAGTAAGAGAGCAAGATATTCCAAAGACTGCATTCCGAACGCGTTACGGTCATTATGAATTTGTAGTTATGTCGTTCGGACTGACTAATGCTCCTGCAGTCTTTATGGATCTCATGAACCGTGTCTTTAAAGATTATCTCGACAATTTCGTGATCGTTTTCGTTGATGATATTTTGATTTATTCTAAAACGAAAGAAGATCACGAAACTCATCTTCAAAAGGCACTGGAAACACTTCGCGAAAAGAAACTTTACGCTAAATTTTCGAAGTGTGAATTCTGGTTACAACAAGTTAGTTTTCTGGGTCACGTTATATCGGCGGAAGGTATTAAATTCGATCCTGATAAAGTTGAAGTTGTTGCTAAATGGCCAAGGCCAACTAATATTTTCGAAGTTCGTAGTTTCTTGGGACTTGCAGGATATTACAGGCGATTTGTTGAAAATTTCTCTCGAATTGCACTGCCGTTGACAAAACTCCTTCGAAAGGGAGTTAAATTTGATTGGGGTCCAGAACAAGACCAGAGTTTTGCAGAACTGAAACAGAGGTTGATTTCAGCTCCAGTTTTGGTATTGCCGTCAGGAGTAGGTGGTTTTCAGATTTACAGCGACGCTTCTCAAACTGGACTCGGATGTGTTTTGATGCAGAAGGGTAGAGTTATTGCATATGCCTCACGTCAACTCAAACCTTATGAGGTGAACTATCCGACTCACGATTTAGAGTTGGCTGCGGTTATTTTTGCTTTAAAAATCTGGCGTCATTATTTGTACGGTGAGACCTGTGATATATTTACTGATCATAAGAGTCTAAAATACATATTTACCCAAAAAGAGTTGAATATGCGTCAGCGACGATGGCTCGAACTTCTAAAAGATTACGACGTTCGTATTCAATACCATCTTGGTAAAGCTAATGTGGTTGCCGATGCCTTGAGTCGCAAAATTCTGGTACTATATCGAGTTTGATTGCTCAACCTCAATTGATATCTGAATTGGAAAAATTTGGTATTGAGTTAGTATCTCGTATTGGGGTCGGATCTGTAGCCAGTTTGAAGATTGAATCGACATTGATTTCAAGAATCAAAGAAGCACAACAACATGATGGTGAGATTTGGGCTATCCTTGAAAAATCAAAAGATGATCCAAAATCAGATTTTTGGGTAGATGGTATCGAAACCGAATCTGTGTACCTGACGATCCTGAAGTCAAGGAAGTTGTGCTAAATGAAGCACATAACTCATTATTCTCAATTCATCCGGGATCTACCAAGATGTATTGTGACTTAAAGCAAAACTTTTGGTGGAACGGTATGAAACTTGATATAGCTGAATATGTTTCTAAATGTTTGACTTTCCAGAAAGTGAAAATCGAACATCAGCGAGCCAGCGGTCTGTTACAACCCTTAGAGATTCCAGTATGGAAATGGGAGCACATCACAATGGACTTTGTGACAGGATTACCGAGAACTGTACGTAAGCATAATGCTATATGGGTGATTGTTGACAGATTAACGAAGTCGGCACATTTTTTGGCTATACGGGAGACCTTTTCAGTTGACAAAATAGTTGAATTGTTTGAAAGAGAGATTGTTCGACTACATGGCACTCCAATTTCAATTACTTCTGACAGAGATCCCAGATTTACCTCTAGGTTCTGGAAGAGTCTCCACCAGGCCTGGGGTACAAGGTTAACCATGAGTTCATCTTATCATCCTCAAACTGATGGCCAAACTGAATCCAAACTCTTGAAGATATGTTTTGAGCTTGTGTCCTTGAGTGGTCTGGTAGCTGGGATGAGTATCTTTGTTTAATTAAATTTGCCTACAACAATCCATTATCGGTATGGCTCCGTTTGAGGCTCTTTACGGACGCAAATGTCGAACTCCTTTGTGTTGGAATGAAGTAGGCGAGAAAGCTATCGAAGGCCCTGATCTTGTTCGAATAACCACGGAAAAAGTAGAAGTGGCTAGGCAGAATATGAAAGAAGCTCAATCACGACAAAAGAGTTATGCGGATAAGCATAGACGGTCAATAGAATTTCAGCCTAGTGAGCATGTTTTTGTGAAAATTTCTCCTTTTCGAGGTGTTCGAAGGTTCGGATTCAAGGGTAAACTGAGTCCTCGATATATTGGACCTTTTGAGATATTAGAGAGAGTTGGCGAGGTGGCGTATCGCTTGGCATTACCTCCACAACTTTCGCACATTCACGATGTTTTCCATGTATCGTCGCTCCGTGGATATCGTTATCATCCTTTGCATGTGATTGACTATCCTCTAGAACGAATTGAGCCAGATCTCTCTTATGTTGAAGAGCCGGAAGCGATCATAGATCGAGAAGAGAGACGATTGCGGCGCAGAACTGTGCCTTTTGTGAAAGTATTGTGGAAAAATCATACAGATCAGGAAGCAACATGGGAAACAGAAGACTCAATAAGGAAGCAATATCCTCATCTATTTTAGGGTATGAAATATATATCCCTAATTTGGTTTCGGGGACGAAACCTTCTTTTTAGAGGAGGAGAAATGTAATACCCGTGTAAGACTCGGTTTTAAAAATATATAATTATTCTTACTCGAATCAAGCCAAAATTAAAAATGACAACCTAAGATAGTTAGAGGGTTAAACTTGTCAATTAACTAAACTTATTATAACTATTATTAAAGTAAAATTAAGTAAATATATATATATATATATATGTATATCATATGAGTAAACTACACCATATCGTTTCTTTCAAAAAAAAAACTACATCATATCGTCTCCTTCATCTTCAAAACCGCCATCATTCTCTCTCTCTCTAAATTTTTTTGAAATTTCTCTCTAGATTATCTCTAAATCCGTTGAAGTAATCGACGAAACAATTACATATTCGGAATCTACTCGCCGAGCCCTTCCTAGAGGTATAAATTTCTTCTTAAGTTATTTAAGTTGGTAAGTTTGGGTAGTTGAAGTTGGTTGGTAGATTATGATTAGATATAGCAAAGTTATAATCATTTACATATATAGGAATGTTCGTTTTTGTCAAAATTACAAACGGGTAAAGTTTAGAATCAAATGGTGATATTTATATCTAGATATTTAACCGCACACCAAGTGATCGGTTTATTGTATAAGAGAATATAAATTTGTGTTTAAGCTAGTATAATAAGCTTTGAGTTTTAGGTTGTGCGATTAATAATAATTGGTGGTTTATATAGGAAATCGAACGGGTTAAAGTTCATCATCGGTCTCGATTAATCTCGTGTTGCATCTCAATTCAATTGAGGTACGGATTTCTTTCTTTGTTTGATACTTGGACACGTATTTGTATATGCGTGTCTACTCCTTGAATATGGTACACCATGCATTACCTATCACAAAAGTGAAATGGTAACTTTCCGTATTGAACTTTTGGAAATCATTGATTTTTAGTTATTATATGACTTTATTATTTTGTCAAAGATTATTTGATTATGATTATATGATACTTCTTTTCTTTGAATCATGAATCATTGGTAAACAACTGAATTAAAACCTTCAAGGTTTATTGGATTTTTGAATTTGTTTCCATGAGGTCGCATGGGTTGTAGACCTATGATTCCGTCTTCGATTTATAGAATACTTGACCATTGGGGGTACCAAGGTCAGGATGCTTCCACGGTGGCTATACAATCGTGGCGTCCTCACTTAAAATGGACACGTATGGGGTCTGGCCAAGTAACGGCTATCGAGGGCGAATGGATCGATCCTAGTTGCACTAGTCGGGTCGTGAATTATTCACGGCAGGGGTTAGATGGTGAGTGTGCCCACACTGCTACCCATGGGACTTACGTGGTTTGATCAACCCGTGAGAATGACGTATCTTTGTGATACACATCGGTCTTTGTGACCCTTGTTACATCGTTGTGATGTTTGATTAGTTTTACGGATTTTACTCTTTTATAAATACATTCTTTTTTATACATTTTAAATGATGAATCAAATTGTCCTTGGTGGTCTACACTTATTGTATATTTGTTTACTAATATCAATGTTGTTTATTTCATTTCCGCTTCCACTTGTTAAATTATCGTTTCTTTTGACTATTTTTAATTCGTTCACTGGGCAAAGCTGCTCAGCCGTGTGTGTTTTGTTGGCACGACATATACTTAGATGATAGACAGGGGATGGGAATATAAAGAAAAGAAGACAACTATTTTGGTCTTCTTTTTGAAGATCTTCGGATAATCTGCTTTTTGGTTATTTTGTTTTTATGTCCATGTTAAATATATTTGTAAAACGTAGTTATAGTTGTCTTCATATGTTGGTTTGTAATTTCGTCTTTATGTGGTTTAGTCATGCTTTGAATTTTATAAGTCTACTAAGTGGATTTATTTTTGTTTTGATGTCCCCTGAACTGTGACATCGTCCGTTCTTAACCACGCGGGACAGGGGGTGTTACACTTTCACTATCCAAATCCACTTTTCTTTCTCATCTTTCCTTCTCCAATACATTTTCTTCTGAGACTTGTCCTTTTTGATGTTACCTGAATCATCAACATTTTTTGTCATAGAAAATGTTAGAAGGACGAATTTTATCATTAAGTTTAAAAGTACGATTATCATTAGCATCAAACAAAGGATTATTAGAAACATTAGTGAAAATTGAACTTGTAGCTGATTTGAATGAGCATTCGAATGCAACTAGATCATCTCTTGGTGATTGAGCTATTGATTCTAGCGTTTTGTGCTTAGTTAGCTTCACCTTGAACATGATCTCTTCAAGTTCTTTTATCTTTGTAAACAAACTATTTCTTTCCTTTAAGAGTATATCATACTTCTTGTGCAATTCAGCTTTCACATTCTTCTCCTTCAGAATAGTTGATGACAATTCAGATAACTTTCTTGTCAGCTTAGCAATCTCAGTCTCAAATACTTTATTTTCTTCAGTAAAATCTTTCTTTACATTCTTTGTTTGTTCAATCTTCTTGTTCTCCTTCTCAAACTTGTCTCTCTCAAGAATGATAACTTTCTCGAAGTTTGAAACTTGTTGAGAAAGTTTTATGCATTTAAGCTCCACAACTTTCTTCTCTTCAAAAGATTTTCTAGAGAATTCAGAAAACTTCTTTGCAAAGTCTTTTCTTTCTCTCTCCATTTTCTTTTCATCTAGAGAGATCTTTTCTTTCAGTTCATTCATCTTTTTCTGAAGTTCAGCATTATCTTTTTGAATTTCCTTTCTCTTCTTCTCAATCTCCTTCATCTCATCTTGGGCTTTTATGTTGTCTTTGTCTTGGGTTGCTTTTTCCTTCATCATATTTATCTCAATCTCAAGACTGAAGACTTTATCTTTCAAGGAATCTCTTTCAGCAAAGATTTGTATATTTGACTTTCTCAACTCTTCATAAGTTTCACTTGAGATGTTTGCTCTTCTTCTCAGGTCATCTAGCTCTCTTTCCATCAACTCCTTCTTTGACCATGTAGAGCTAGAATTAAGACTTTCAGACCTTTTCAACTTGGCTTGCAGATTTGAAATTTCTTTTTCTTTTGCTTCAATAATTCCTGTAAAATTAGTTTTAGAATTAGAAATACATTCTGAGCAAACAAAATCTTTCTTTAAAGCTTTTTCATCTTTCAATTTATTAATCTGTGTAAGAAGAGATGCATTCTGAATCTTCAGATTTTTATTCTCAGCTTCAAGTACTGGAATCTCTGGCATGTACGCTAAAGCACAATCTCTGTTGGTTAGCACCAGATTTCCTTTTTCATCTGTGTAAGGCATGATGATATTTGAAAAAAAAAACTAAAAAAAATCAGAAACTTTAATCACACTAAGAAATATGTACCCCTACGCAGACTTAGCACGGGGGTCCCGCTACCCGGTTAGTGGGTGGGGTCACGGGGCAACGCCCTTGCGGGGTCTGGGGCAGCGCCCCTAGAGAAAAACTTTTGACAATTAAATCTCATAGGGCAACTTGATATCAAAAAAAAAATTAGCTAGTATTGATCTTTAATCAAAAAATCAGAAAATTTTGATTTAAAAGTACAGAAAAATCACTTCAAATAAAAACAAGTTAAGAATTTGTATGATACTCACAACATAGAATTTGTAAGTATAGAATTCGTAAGAATAGAATTCGTATAGCACAATTCGCAAGACACTCACAAGCAAGAATTCGTAAGATAAAGATACTAAAAAGGATACGAAATCTTGAGCTTTTCGCAGAACATTGGTTTGCGAATTCTTAGCTTTTCGCAGAACACTGATTTGCGAATTCTGAACAATTCGTACATGTGTCTTGTGCGAATTCTTTGAAATTCGTATCTCTCTCAGGTGCGAATTCCTCTGAATTCGTAATTCTCACATTTGCGAATTCCTCCCTTAGCAATTTTTCTTCTCTACGAATTCTTTCCTTAGGATCAACAAAAATAGGTATTCTATCAATTCCTTGGCTCTGCGAGTTCTACTTGCGAGTTCTTCATCATCTCTGCGAATTCTTTAGATCTCAAACTTTTTCGACTAAAATCTCACTGATTTCCACCCAAAACTCAATATTTGACTCTGAAAATTTGCAGTCTCGATCACTTTGTCATCGATAACAACACTGTGAAATGAATTTATCTAATAACAAACATGATAGTGAGAATCGATTCTTGACAGTTTACGACCAAAAACTTTCTAAAACTTGAAAGATTGATTCAATTCTTTGAATTTGTTGATCAATTGAGTTTTTATCCAACACAAGAATTGATCTCCTACTATGAGCGAATATTGTGGTAACAAATTCACATCAAAAACTCTATGAAATCAAAACTTTGATTTCAATTCAACAGTGACTTTCTATTTCACGAAATTCGTATCTTTTCTGAATTTTCTGATCTGAGCTCTGATACCAATTGTGACCCAAAATTACTAGCATATGATTCACACACAATCTTACAAAATCAGATTTATTAATCAAATCACAAGTATTAAAAGTAATCACAGATCTAACATGAAGTTACATGTCTCACGTATGTGTATTCTGTGTGTGTTGTGTGAAGTCTTACCAAACCTGATTCTCAATTATGCGTACTTACCAATCTAACAAAGAACCAAACCTATTTATACTAAGTCAACTTACGTCGACTTTACAACCAATCCCTCAAACTATACAACAATTACAAAATATACCCTCACTTTTAATCTTGAAAACAATATCAATCTAACACACTGTTCAAGCATGCTTCTAATATCAAGATAGTACACTGTTCACTTTATGGTCCTATAAATAGGACCATCACTCCATTGACAAAAGTGTGATTTTAATATATCTTGTATATGAATCAACTTTTAATATACTGGAAAGTATTCTAAATAATATCTTGTACGATTTATATATATATATATATATATATATATATATATATATATCTTATTATCAATTGTGATATTGAATCTGCTTTGCTATTTAAACAATATTGCTTCCGTTGTTCTTATATTTATCATTGCTTATATCATTGTTATAAGATTAAATCTGGGATCCAACAACAATTAAGACCCAACAATCTCTCCTTTGGTTTCAAGCATGTATTTCATCCATCTTTCACAAACCAAAATATACTCAAATGATGGTATTCTTGCAGTTTGTTTTTAATAACATCCACAACTCTTTTAATCAAGCTTCTATCTCTTTTTTTATGTGTCTTGGAAAAATTAATGGAAGTTGTATATTGTTTTCGTTTTGTAAGTGTAAGAATTTATTTGTTCAAAACAATGTTGAGGGACTTAATCCTTCAAAATATGAAAATCCATTTGGGTTTCTCGAAGCTTGTCCATTATTTTTCAACATTAACTAGTTTTATAAGTCATAAGGTTGTATTTAACATGTTTTAAAATGTCCAAAGATTTAATTTTTCAAAAGAATTGTCCAAGGACGTAATCAATATAAAGGACTTAATCAATCTAAATACAAAAGTCGATTGGGTTTTTGTGTAATTTTTTTAAATTTTACCCATTTATGTCTTTTTCATTTGAATCCTATATATATATATATATATATATATATATATACACACATAGAGAGAGTGAGATTCAAATGAGAACGCTAACTATTTAAGAAAAAACAAGAAAACAGCATTTTTTAGATTTTTAAACATTGTCTGTATCTGTTGTGATACAAGTCATGATACGTTATGATACATTGTGATACACAAACATCTTTAAAACCAATAGATATTATATCACATTGTCTACATAATGTTCACAGCATGTTTGAGAAACATGTACACATATGTACGTTAAATAACTAACAAGACGAGTTATATATAGATATCACCATGAACACCATATGATTACACACTATGAGCACCATTGCGAAAACCATATGATTATGCATTGTGAACACCATAAATGATGAAATACAGAAGGGTCGAATATGAAAATGCTAGCAAGGAGAAAAAGTTCAAAACTGCAAAAAAAAATAATAATAAATAAATCAAATGTGAGAAGATTTACAATCAAATCTAGAAAGAGGTTTTAATCTCGTCAAGCACAAGAGGCCCTATCGGATAAGGCGGAGGGGTGGGTAAAGCAGGGACTACCACAGAGTTTGCAGACGGAGAGGTGAGGTGAAGAAGATGGGTTCACTAGAGTTTGGAGACATGGTTTGCAAATTGGAAGGATTATCTCAAATTCTTTTTCTCGTGTGTGGAGACCCAATCGGTGATTGAGAAGGGGAGTAGATGAAAATGAGTTTGCCGGAGTGAAACTCCGGTTACCCTTAGAGCATATGACGAAGAGTTGTGAAACTCGGACCGATGAAGATGAGTTCACCCTGTCAAAACTCATGTCACCAACTCCATTGACAATACTCTTAATTATGACTCGCCTCCATTGTCGTTAGCTTCCAATAAGATTGACGAGTGGCTATGAAACGAAACTAAGAAGGAACGTTTCGGGTTATTGATTGTAATGAAGGAGCATGAGAAAGAGAGGATAAATAATATATTGATTCTATAACTAATATATTCAGTTTATGAGTTTTTATCTAATTAAAAATTTAGTAAAATACCCTTTTAATACTAAATCAAATAAATAACATAATTACAAAAATGATTGGCCTATATTGGATCTCACAAAATTTAGGGTTCTCATTTGATTAAACTCTATACATATATATAGAATTACATATACAGATATAGATATAGATATAGATATATATAAAATCCCCCGTCACACTTACACCCCTACCCCCCATCATATATTGATATAGATATATATAAAATCCCCCGTCACACTTACACCCCTACCCCCCATCAGGTGAGAGGTGGGTTCGAATTCGATTCTCACACCCGATCACTAGTACTCGTCTTAACCTCAACCCTCGCCTCAACCATTGACTCCACCTTCACTATCGTGATCTTTACGACCTATGACACAATTGACATTGTCAGCATCTCCCTACCCAGATCTAGAAATGGGATATAGTGATAACCATGAATCTATATAACCAAATGCATCACAACCATTTTCTACACAACTTGACTTCAACAGTCTTAGTAGTGCATCGAACCATGGCTCATGACACGAAAACAACCCTCTCCGGCTTGCTTGCGTTTGCAATTTACTTGATCTACCTATCAAATGGTTTTTGCATCAATAGAAGCAGGGATGTTCATATCATCAAAGGCATTCCTAGCCGTATCATTGTAATTAACCCTAAGTCGGGAAATGATGATCTGGGAATCCAAATCTTGCAACCAGGCCTAGCTTTTAGTTGGCATTTTTGCGAGAAGACACCTGGAAGTACAATATTTAATTCGACATTCTTTTAGAAACCAAGACTAGCAAATTATACTGTGTTTTTAATGATAGATATCGATATGAGTGCATTAAACAACGTGGTGTAGAAGACTGTAATTGGCAGGTGAGAGAGGATGGATTTTACTTATCCCCATACAACAATCCATTTCCAAAGGATTGGGTGAAAAATTATGATTGGCCATAACTTGTATTTTATCGTTGATTGAAATATTACCTAATAATAAAATAGTTTGATTTCTTAATTCCTTCTTGTTCTTCGTTTTGCTGCTTGAGTCAACGTATTGTTCAAATAAATTGTATTATAAAACCCTATATGAACAAGAACAAAAACTACTAGAATCAACATAAAATTTCACCCGAATTATATTTTGAAATATGTATGACTACTCAATATTCATATCTTAAAAACACAATTTGATAATTACCGATAAATTTGTATGTAGAGATTGTTGTTAACACACAATCTCGAAATTAATGTTTTTTTAGGTTGTGTAACAAAATGCTAACACTTCTAATATAATGAAATTTATGTATATTTTTTTTACTAATTAACAATTATGACAAAATATTAGTAACTTTAGTTTTTTAGAATATCTGCATTTTGTCTTTGTACAATTTTGTTTTAGATATTTAGCTACTTTTTAAACATATGGGTGTTCAACGCAATTGTATCCGATTGATTTATCAAACAGTCGAATCAAGTACAATGTTCATTTTTAACAGCCAATCCAATCCAATTAGCTTTTGAAAGCTAATTCAATTCGTTCAGATGGGATTATCAATTGGTATCACAGCACACAAGAATCAGAAAATGGATCAAATTGGCTAATTTTGAAAACTTTCAAAGTTGTAGCAACTTTCAACTGTCAAGAATCGAATTTTGTTGATTAGTGGTGTTTTTGATTGAAAATTCATTGTATTGTGTTCGTTTTATGTTGTAGAACAAGTTTCATTTGGATTGTATTGTCAAATTCATAGTAGATCGTGTGAATTTGATCAAAATTGTGATATTTTTTGTTCGAAAGTTTTCAAACACTGTGATTGGATCAAAATTTGATTTCTATTGGATCGAATTTGATACTGTGAGTTCTATTTTCAAGAAATAGAAACATAAATCTAGTGTAGAAAGATCAAGATCAAATATAAGGCTACAACATTCATTTGTATTTCATATGAGCTAAACATTACATCATAGAAAACACATATTAGAACTAAGTCGTTGTATGAAGTGTTTACATGTTACAAGCAACAAACTAATTAAAGATATTTATACCAAGGATAGTCACATGTTGACTCCTCAAGGTATTTACAATTTAGCCTCTTAAATATTGAATACAACATTTAAGACCCAACAATCTCCTCTTTGGATTCAAGCATGAATTTCATCCATCTTTCACAAACCAAAGTAGACTCAAATCTTCTTATGGTATTCTTGCAGTTTGTTTTTAATAACATCCACAACTCTTTTAATCAAACTTCTATCTCTTTTTTTATGTGTCTTGGAAAAATTAATGGAAATCGTATATTGTTTTCGTTTTGTAAGTGTAAGAACTTATTTGTTCAAAACAATGTTGAGGAACTTAATCCTTCAAAATATGAAAAAATCCATTTGGGTTTTCTCGAAGCTTGTCCATTATTTTTCAACATTAACCAGTTTTATAAGTCATAAAGACGTATTTAACAGGTTTTAAAATGTACAAAGATTTATTTTTTCAAAAGAATTGTCCAAGGACTTAATCAATCTAAATACAAAAGTCTATTGGGTTTTTGTGTAATTTTTTTTAAATTTTACCCATTTATGTCTTTTTCTATTGAATCCTATATATATACATATATATATACACACACACACACACATAGAGAGAGAGAGAGAGAGGAAGATTCAAACGAGAACGCTAACTATTTAAGAAAAAACAAGAAAACAACATTTTTTAGATTTTTAAAGAATACGTTGTGATACATTGTGATACATAAACATATTTAAAACCAATAGATATTATATCACATTGTCTACATAATGTTCACAACATGTTTTAGAAACATGTACACATATGTATGTTAAATAACTAACAAGTCGAATTATATATAGGTATCACCGTGAACACCATATGATTACACATTGTGAGCACCATTGCGAAAACCATATGATTACACATTGTGAACACCATAAATGATGAAATACATGGGTTAAGAACAAAGAGCAGAACGGTGAATATGAAAATGATAGCAAGGAGAAAAAGATCAAAACTGCAAAAAAAAAAAATAATAAATCAAATGTGAGAAGATTTATAATCAAATCTAGATAGAGGTTTTAATCTGGTCAAGCAGGAGAGGCCCTCTCGGATAAGGCGGAGGGGTGAGGAAAGCAGGGACTACCATCAGAGTTTGCTGACGGAGAGGAGAGGTGAGGTGAAGAAGATGGGTTCGTTAGAGTTTGGAGACATGGTTTGCGAATTGGAGGGATTATCGCAAATCCTTGTTATCGTGTGTGGAGACCCAATCAGTGATCGGGAAGGGGAGTAGATGAAAATGAGTTTGCCGGAGTTTCACTCCGTTCTTGAAAGCGGAAAGAGCACGAGTGAAATGCAATGCTTACGGTCCAACATCCTAACGCATACTTTGACACTGATTCTGGCATATCATCTCACGGAATTTGGGATAACTCAAAACATCATAGTTATATGTCTGTGTTTTAAAAATCCAACGCAACTGGACTCTAGTCACTTGGAACTTCGAATAAAACGTTGTGTACGTGTTTTAGAAACAGCGTAATCAGGGGCGGAACACAAGCCTTGTAACCTAGGGGACCGAAACGAATAACACATTTTTCAGTTTCCAAATCTACTTTTTCTATTTTATTTAGAAAGTATATTTTATCAACGTAATTTCTATTAAATATGAAAATTTCATGATGTCTAGTCTAGCAAAAAACTAATATATCGTTTTTTTGTCATTTTAGGGTCAACCGTTTATACAAAAAGGCATCCACTTACCACAACTTGATTACTTCATTTTAATAGTTTCATCTCATTGAGTTCGATCATAAGTTTCTCGTAATTCTATCTCAATCCTTTACTACATGGTCTACTAATCCATACATCAACACATCTTCTTATAGGACATATATGTTTATAAGACATTTTTTCAAATTGTGTCGTATAAATAATTAATACGACGCTTTATTTTAAAAATGTCCTAAAAAACTTATTAGGATGTCCAAAAACATCTTATAAACCTATTATAACACTTCTAAATATGATGTTCTTTTTATTTGGTCATATAAACTTAAGTCCCTAAAGCATTTTATTACGGTACTTATACATTTTATACATCCTATAAACTTAAATTGTAGGTTCACAATAATTATATTTAGCCTTAATTGTAATAACAAACAATATTTACCCCTAATCAAAGTAATAAATAAACAATGGTTAGCCTTGAATCACCCCAAACAATAAAGGAGTCTATTAAAAAATTAACTAAAATTGATCTTTGCTTCCTTTGTATCTTGGCGGTGACTATTAGGTAGGGTGGCCAAGAAAAAAGTTTTATTAAAATTGTAATAATTTATGCATCATATCCTCCAAGGAAGAAACAAAAACGCAGGGGTCATGGCCCCTAATAGCCTCTTAAGCCATCCGTCCCTGAGCGCAATGCTGTCAGAAAATCTGAAAAATTTGGGATTCGGCTCTTGGCTCATTTCGACCTCTGGAACATCGACCTCTGATATGCGTGTTTGGGTCTACCTCTGGTCCCCCCTTCTGGTCGTTGGTCTTCTGAAGTTTTGGCCACAAAGGCTATTTCGACAACTTAAGAGCATATGTGTGTCTGTTAAGAGCATCTCTGAATTATTGATCAAGCCTGCACACTTCTGAGATCACAGTTCTATACATTTCACAGAGCATATCTGAATATCAGCTTCTTCACGCTCTGGACAGACTCTGCAGAGGCTCTATGCAACTTATGATGCACACATCTTCTGCCTCTGAACTTCTGCACATGCACAGAGGTCTTATGCACTTCACAGAGGCTCTGATTCTTTTCTGGACAGCTTCTGCAGAGGTTCTGCGTAGCTTCTGGACAACCCACCAGCTTTTGCATTACAACCTCTGTTTGATCATCTCTGGAAGCACATGGAATTTCGACAGCCCCTCTCTCTGTTATAAATTTAATTGACAGCAGACAACTTGTTTGAATCAGCTTTTGGACATGAACATAGCAACACTGATCATTTAATCTAGTCATTCAAACTCTGTTGTCTCCTTATCACAATCCAGATTTGCACAATTTGGATATTCATGACCTGCATATTTTTGAATAGCGAGCTTTTGAACAAGATCTGAAAACACGGCAGAACTCTTAATGTTTTGTCCAATAACTTTGGACGGCCTTTGATCAATTTCTGAATTGAAGCTTCTGTTAGAGATCGGGGGGAAAATAGTCGATCAGATGAACGGATTTCTTGAGAATCGTGTAAGTCACTTTCCGAATTGGTATTTCGACCCTATGCCTGGGTTGCACGAAATCCAATATGGGATAAGCCTCAAGAACACTCACGTTTTTAGGCACAAAAACGAGAGCAAATTTGTTGCAGTGTATATATGATTATTTAAAATCGTGAGTCTAAAACATAAGTATATACGGTATATATACTAGTCCCATTCGTAAAATAGGAAATAACGAAAAATGGCAATGATTGCAAATCTCTATCAATTATAGTCGGTTACAATCAATTTAGCTAAAATTAAGGGCATAAAATATTTGAGCATTAAATGTTCAGTAAATGCAGATTTAGTCCAAAACTATACACCAGAGCTCTGGTCCAGAGACGCCCATCAGAGGCTCTGTCGTGCCTTAAGAGTCTCTGCCATGCCTTAAGAGGCTCTGTCATGCCTTAAGAGGCTCTGAAGTGCCTTAAGAGGCTCTGAAGTGCCTTAAGAGGCTCTGCCATGCCTTAAGAGGCTCTGAAGTGCCTAAAGAGGCTCTGATGTGCCTTAAGAGGCTCTGACATGCCTTAAGAGGATCTACCACTTGGATCACCGCTAGGGGCGTTTCGCCTTAACCCCCCGCCATTTCATCGTGTCCGGGATCAAACTCGTCTTATAACAAGTGTGCACTCCGCACCACCTAACTTGTATTAGATCACAGTTTGAAACCCATTAGTACTCGTGTTATAACCAATTACACTTAAATGCTTGGTGACACTAAAATCACCAACAATCCTCCCCCATTTTAGTGTAACCCATGAAATAACACATTTAAATTAAACAAACCAAACTTGCACATAAATGAAAATATCGAAACGATTGAATTTACACATTAGTATTTTACACATTCCAAATATTCGAGAATCAAGGTGTCCCAAGGATTGAACCCATCAACTCATTTGAATACCTGAAGATAAAATACCTACAAATTTCCTATACATCCAGCAAATTAAAATTTGACTCAATTATAAAGTCGTGTGTCCTAATCCTCTCATGATTGTATAAAGGCCAAGTCCCCAACCTTTTGAAATGCGGCAACACTTCACAATCACATAGGTAAATCCTTTACTTCGTGTACCTGCAAATACACTTTATCAAAGGAATTATTAAGAAGATAAACTTCACCCTAACCACTGCAGGACTGAACACATACCTGGGATGATTCAACTTGTGTTCCAATTTATAAGTGTGAGCTTTCCACATTGAATTCAACTTCTAATGTCATATTAGAAGGGAATTGGGTGTCTCACCTTTATAAATTTATAAGGACTTTAATCCCATCCCAATCGCAAACTTGTGCACTAAGTCTCTTGTCAGACCTTTAGTTAAATGATCTGCCAAATTTTGTTGCATTCTAATAAACTCAACGGAGATTACACCATTCTTGATTAATTCTCTAATCATACTATGTCTAACACCCAGGTGTCTAGACTTACCATTGTAAATTTAGCTATAAGCCTTAGCCAAAGTGGTCGTACTGTCACAATGGATTGAAATAGGTGCAATCGGCTTTGGCCACAATGGAATCTCATAAATTAAATTCCTTAGCCACTCCGCCTCTTTATCGGCAGCGGCTAGTGCAACAAACTGATATTCCATTGTTGAGTTTGTAATACAAGTTTGCTTTTTAGATGCCCAAGAGATGGCACCTCCTCCAAGCAAAAATACCCAACCACTAGTTGAGGAATGATCCTTCATGTTGGATATCCAACTTGCACCCGAATAACCTTCTAAAACCGAAGGATATCCTAAATAACTCAAACCATAATCCATGGTTCCCTTGAGATATTTGAATACTCTTTGAACCTCTTGCCAATGTTGAGTACTAGGATTACTAGTATACCGGCTCAATCGTCCCACGGCATAAGCTATATCGGGCCTGGTGCTTGTCATGGCGTACATCAAGCTACCAATGGCCTTAGAGTATTCAAGTTGTGAAATAGCCTTACCCGTATTAGGCATTAATTTCACACTTGGATCCATGGGAGTGCTTACGGGAGAACACTCACGGTAATTAAACTTATTGAGAATTTTCTCAATATAATGCGATTATGTCATAACAATCCCTTTGTTAACCCGTTTAATCCTTATACCAAGGATTACATCAGCCTCTCCCATGTCTTTCATGGAAAATTTAGATGACAACAATTTCCTAGTCTCATCTACATGATTTTGGTCAGTCCCAAAAATTAACATGTCATCTACATACAAGCAGATGATCACACCCACACCAGTAGTATCAAATCTACTATAAACACATTTGTCACATTGGTTTAAAGCAAAACCACATGACAAAATAACTTCATCAAACTTTTGATGCCATTTTTTAGGTGCTTGTTTCAGCCTATACAAGGATTTCACAAGTTTACACACCTTATGTTCGTTTTCGGGCATAACGAAACCTTCCGGTTGTTTCATGTAAACTTCCTCTTGAAGACCGTCATTCAAGAAGGCTGTTTTCACATCCATTTGATGGATAATCAGATTGTGTATTACCTCCAAGGCGATTAACAATCTAATAGTCGAAATACGTGCCACCGGAGCATACGTATCGAAATAGTCAATACCGGATTTTTGCCGAAACCTTTGAATTACTAAGCGGGCCTTGAATTTATCAATTGTCCCATCAACTTTCATCTTCCTTTTGAAGATCCATTTGCATCCAAGTGGTTTAGAACCTTGAGGCAAATTCGATAACACCCAAGTGTTATTCTCAAGAATTGATGATATTTCGTCATCAATTGCTTCTTTCCAAAAGGCAACATCTCGAGACTCCATCGCTTCTTTGAAAGTCTTTGGGTCATCCTCAATACTATAACAATAAGAGTATTGAAGCTCAAGCTCATCCCTTGAACCTTCCACCAAATACAGTTGGAATTCTGGACCGAAATTTTTTGGCAATTCGACCTCTTTGGCTTCTCCAGACCTGTTGTGTTTCTGGACTTGAAACACCATCCAAACTTTCTAGATTTTGCACTTTATCGGTGCTAGGAAACAGGTCCTTAGGTCTTTGTATTGATGAAAATCTCATCTCATCAAAAATCGCATCACCCGATTCGATAACGATGTTAATCGACACTGAATCATTAGGTTCGATTACGTACAACCTATAAGCCTTGGAATTTTCTGCATATCCAATGAATATACAATCAATTCCACGTTCACCCAAAGTTTTCCTTTTGGGTTCGGGTAGTTTTACAACAGCCCGACAACCCCAAATTCGAAAATAATTCAAATTCGGAGTTTTCTTGAACCAAAGTTTATATGGGTTCTTTTGTTCCTTTTATTTGGAACTCTATTCAAAACATAACAGGTCGTTAACATGGCCTCTCCCCAAGTTCCCTCACTCAATCCCGAGTAAGAAAGCATCGAGTTTACCATTTCCTATAAAACTCGATGTTTACGTTCAGAAACCCCGTTTTGTTGAGGTGTGTATGGTGCCGTTGTCTCATGGATGATACCAACTGATTGAAAATATTGGGGATCCATATATTCCCCTCCACGATCAGTTCTAAGACATTTAATCGAATTACCCAATTGTAGTTCGACTTCGGTTTTGTAAATTTTAAACTTATCTAAAGCTTCATCCTTTGCATGCAAAAGATATACATAACAAAACCAAGTATTGTCGTCAACAAAAGTGACAACATACTTCTTATTTCCCAAGGAAGGAGTGGAGTGGAAATCACACAGATCACTGTGTACAAGCTCCAAGACATCCGTATTCCGTTTAATGTTCGGAAAAGGTTGTTTTGTAACTTTTGTAAGCATGCAAGTTTGGCACCTCTCCGCATTAATGTCAAAGGCTGGAATTAATCCATCTTTTGACATTTAATGCATCCTTCTAAAATTCACATGACCCAATCTAGCATGCCATAACATGGAATCAACAATTTTAGAAGAAGACGATGACAATATAAAAGCAGAATTTTCAGAACATAGAATTTTATTAACGACATTTAAGCGAAACATGCGATTACACAAATAACCAAAACCAATAAAACGGCCACCTCGAGATAGGATAAACCTATTCGATTCAAATACTTGTTTAAATCCAAGAGTATCCAAACAACTACCACTCACTAAGTTCTTACGAATTCTAGGCACAAACAAAACATCAAGCAATTTAACATTATTTCTAGAAGAAAATTCTAAATTAACTACTCCTACTCCACAAACTTGTGCACTCGACTCGTTTCCCATATTCAGCATTGAACCGTCTTCAACCGGTGTCAATTTCTCGAACCACCGACGATCCTTGCAAATATGGCTTGTCGCTCCCGAGTCGATCCACCATGCACAGTCATCATCCTGTACATAAAAAGACTCAGGTATAAGTGAAATATAATTCTGGAGAGAATTATCAAAGTTAGTCAAAAACTGACCTCCTTTCACTTGATCGCGATCATTAGACCCCGATCCACTTCCACTCGAACCAGCACCATTATTGTTCAACTTCACCCGACAATCACGTTTATGATGACCCACGTTTTTGCATCTCCAACACACCAAATCCTTTTTCTTTTTAATGGATTTGTTGGGTCCATCAAACTTATGTTTCTTGCCTTTTCCGTTGTTGTTGGAGTTGGCTTTCTTCTCCTCAACCATGTGAACAGAGGGTTGTCCATATTCAACATTCCCTTTGGATTTGTCATTTTCTTGCACCCGAAGAGATTCTTCGATGCGCAAATGACTCCCAAGTTGAACCAATGACAGTTCCTCTTTTTGATGTTTCAAGTTATGCTTAAAATCTTTCCAAGAAGGTGGTAGTTTGTCAATAACACTCGACACAGCAATAGATTCATCCATATGCATGTTGTGTAGTGTAAATTGACCCAAGATACGAAGGATTTCATTATATTGTTCCATTACGGGCCTCGAGTCCACCATTTTATAACTGTTAAAATCGCTAACCAAGAACTTCTTAGTAGAAGCATCTTCAGTGATGTACTTGGACTCGAGGGAATCCCATAATTCATTCGCACTTACCACGTTTTGGTAGATATCAAAAAGAGAATCGCACATACCGTTTAAAATGTGTCCTCTGCAGATATAGTCATCATTCTCCCACTTACTCCTTCTCCTTGTCTACTCCAGCGTCTCATCCTCCATCACTTCTAGCATGGGTGTACTAAGCACATACACTACCTTCAGAGCGGTCAGCAGAAAGTGCATCTTTTTCTGCCAACGTCTGAAGTCAGTGCCTTCAAACTTCTCCAGCTTTCCAAACTTTGAGGTCATCTCTTTCACAGAATCGACCATCATCAACATGTTAAAATACCAATTCGATTGTTAGAGATCAGGGGAAAAGTAGTCGATCAGATGACAGAATTTCTTGAGAATCGTGTAAGTCACTTTCCGAATTGGTATTTCGACCCTATGCCTGGGTTGCACGAAATCCAATATGGGATAAGACTCAAGAACACTCACGTTTTTAGGCACAAAAACGAGAGCAAATTTGTTGGAGAGTATATATGATTATTTAAAATCGTGAATCTAAAACATAAGTATATACGGTATATATACAAGTCCCATTCGTAAAATAGGAAATAACAGAAAATGGCAATGATTGCAAATCACTATCAATTATAGTCGGTTACAATCAATTTAGCTAAAATTAAGGGCAGAAAATAACTGAGCATTAAATGTTCAGTAAATGCAGATTTAGTCCAAAATTAGACACAGACTTCTGGTCCAGAGACGCCCATCAGAGGCTCTGACGTGCCTTAAGAGGCTCTGACACCCAGCAGAGGCTCTGTCGTGCCTTAAGAGGCTCTGGCGTGCCTTAAGAGGCTGTAATGCCTTAAGAGGCTCTGACGTGCCTTAAGAGGCTCTGAAGTGCCTTAAGAGTCTCTGCCGTCTCTACCATGCCTTAAGAGGCTCTGTCATGCCTTACGAGACTCTGACGTGCCTTAAGAGGCTCTGACGTGCCTTAAGAGGCTCTGAAGTGCCTTAAGAGGCTCTGCCATGCCTTAAGAGGCTCTGTCATGTCTAAAGAGGCTCTGAAGTGCCCTAAGAGGGCCTTAAGAGGCTCTGCCACTTGGATCACCGCTAGGTGCGTTGCCCCTTGACCCCCCGCCATTTCATCGTGTCCGGGATCAAACTCGTCTTATAACAAGTGTGCACTCCGCAGCACCTAACTTGTATTAGATCACAGTTTGAAACCCATTAGTGCTCGTGTTATAACCAATTACACTTAAATGTCTAAAATCACCAACAGCTTCGAGCACAAACTATGCATAAGAACAAGATGCACTTTTCAAATCTCTGTATATTCAGAAAGATGAATTATCACCAGCTATGGGAGCATCTGATGAGCTTATCCGCGATGCTGAATTTTTTAAGCACAACAGCTTCTCTAAGTGCACAGAGGCTCTGTATTTTTAACTTCTGGACAGCATCGTGAGGCAGACCAAAGCTAAGTTATCCTTGAGCCTGCACACGACTCCAACGCAGGGGAACAACAGCTCCAGCATCCTGTAAACACAGTCCAGACAGTCATGAAATGGCCACCAAACAGCCCCTGGCGAACTGTTACTGGATAAACTGCACCATTGAGGCTGTTGTTTTCAATCCTGCACTCAAATAACAGTCTTACGGCTGTTGTTTTGTGGCTCAAAAACAAGAGGTTCGGGCGTGTTCATGTTGCTGCTGTTTTGATTTGCGCAGACCTGGAAATCGAACAACGTCACAACAACCTGCACATTCTGCACAAAATTTGTATACACTTCGAGTCCACAGCCTTGACATAAACAAATTATGAACTGATCTCTGATGCACTTGGTAATCTGCCCTAATTCGAACTTTTCGAAATCTGTATCAATAAGCACATAACAAACAAAATTCTGACTGCATTCGACAGCAAGACAACACAAATTCTGTAGGCTCTGAAATGTGAAAACGTTTGTTGCAGACAAAGTGATCGCATTATTGATTACTTCGTTATTAATTATGCTATATTTTGAATTCTCCATCAGCACCAATCCCATCTTTTGACCTTGAGTGCCCTTTCTGTTTTAAACTAGTAGTTTGAGAGCCCAAATGTTGCTGTTGCGTACTAGAAAGATTGTTATGTTGACCAATCAAGTGTTGTTGCGGCTGTTGTATGCTTGAAAGCTTATTTTACTGGCCTAACAACCTCTGTTGCTGCATGTTAAAATAGCTGTTTTGTTGTCCTATGAGCTCGTTCTGTTGCATTTTTGTAGCATTTGCCTGCTGTCCCATTGGATTAGGCTGTGACTGAGTCTGTTGTTGCTGCTGCTGTGATGGTTGTACTCGCTGTTGGTGAGCAATAGGATCTTGCTGTTGCACAAAAAATCGACATAGACAGCAACAACCTCTGTTTGGACAGCAACAAACTATGGAATCACATAAATAACAAAAAACAAAACTGCAGTCCCTGCAGATTCTTGAGCACAACCCAGATTTACAGAGTTTAGAATCTGCTACTGCACTTCAATTTTTGAAATCTGAACTTTCATGGGCAGATTTCAATGTCTGCACATAACGTTCTGGACATCAACATCTTTCTGTTAATACTTAACAGCTGCAAATCTGTTTGGACAGAAAACTCTCTAACAACAAACTTTCTGTTTGGAAAACTTTCTGTTTGGAAAACTTTCTGTTGTTACTCTAACGGCAGCAGCTTTCTGTTTTTGGTTAATCAGCAGCTTAACAGCGGCTTAATTTCACAGTCAACAGATGCAGTCTTCTTTTCGAATTCACTGATTACAACAGTAGGCATGCTTCAAGAATTGAACTACCATTACTCTATTCATATCAAAACAGTACCAAATATTTGATTTAACTATGAACCATCATTTCCAGAATTCTGGATTAAGCCTTGATTGAATTCTAGAATGATTAACATAACCAAATTCCATTTGCACAAATCTGATCACATTCCCGATTGCATACCTTTCCCACTGCAATTCAGCCTTCATGTTGCATAAATGTCTAGAGAAGTTCAGAAATCCAGAAAAATCTAAAATACTGAATATTCTTGATCAATTTTGGAATAACAAATTGTGCTAATTTTGGACAGCCTATACCCACAATCTGTGAAATCTTTATGCACACAACTAAAACTCTCAGATTGACAATCTGCCAAAACTTCTAAACTTGGAATTTACTGCTCATTTTACCCCAATACGTTTTACGTACAGTAGGAAGAATAAGTAACTGCGGGTTAGTTGCCTGTTTGTTTGTAGTTACTTCTGTTTAGTTGCATAATTGAATAAATGGGTAGTTTGGTAATTTCTCTTTGGGGTTGTTAGTGGAGCGTGTTATAGTGGGAGCGGGAGAGTTTGTTGGGCATCTTTGAATTCATTTTGTGTCTTGTAATTGGAGCTTATGCTCTAGGGAGAGAGCTGACCTCTCGAAAGTCAGTGTGTTTCTTTGTGATCAATACAATTCAATCCACATTTGACCCAATCATAGCTAGTGTATACCAGATAATAATATATGTTTCTATTTTTACCAGACCAAACAAGATAAACGCGACAACATACTGATCTTTGCATAATGTTTCACCATTGATCTCTACTCAAAAATCTTTATTCAAACTCTGTATTAACATCACAGAATCGAAGTTCTTTTCATAGGTTGAAACTTCTTTTCAAATTGATGACTCACAACAACACAAAGAGAAAGTCCTATATTGGAAAACATAAAGGCCAGATCAAAGATCGAAACCTTACTACCAAGATGCATAAAATGCAAAGGACAAAAGCACGTAATCGGCAAGAACGTAATCGGCGCATCTTTCGGAACCAAAGGAGAACGATGGATCAACTTTGCAAAGAGATTTTGGCTATAGTTCATCTACGTGCGAAGTGGAAGATAAGAACTAACGGATTGAATCGGTCATGAAGGGTGACAGATTTGGCATCTTCTCTCAATTACGGGCGTGGTGGCGTAGAGTGCGTTTGTTTTGGAATTGCATTTTCTTCTCTAGTTTGGAGAGGTCGTGTAGCCTTTGTTTGTTTTGGCTTCTGTTTGCTTGGTATGGTGTCGTGTCTACCTTTTATTGTTTTTTGGGGTTTGTAGTGCTTGTTCTTGGCTTAGGCCCATTTTTCTGTTTATAAAATTGCCTGGATCTATTCCTCTCAAAAAAAAAAAGCACACACAAGGATGAGATCATAGATCAACCATCTACTTAGTGCTATCAATTTAGACCAATGAATGAGGGAGATCAAAGACATACACATGTAATAAATATGATCAGATTTAATCCAAATAGAATCAAATCTTCACATAGACATCTCATCAAACATATGGTGTGCAGAAACAAATTTTGTGTATAATGAAGCAAATGTTCTATCAAGGATCATCCAAATCTCATCTAAATCAAAAAATGGATTTCCAATAAGCACAAAAAAGAAAACAGACCAAAAGGGTGTTAGCCTAGTGGTAAGGCATGTGGACTAGCTAGTAGCGGTCTCATGTTCGAACCCTGGGGGACGCATCCTGGAGGTACGGGGGCTTCGACCCCGGGCTGCATGCTTTAGCAGTCGGGTTCGGCCCATATTGCCAGGGATTAGTCTGGGCCCAATGTGGTCTGGGATACCCTCTCAAAAAAAAAAAAAAAAAAGAAAACAGACCATATAAATGATATTTGTGTTTAGACTTAGGTGATTTAACCAATCAAAGCACCAAAACAACAAAATAGCCCTCTAATCTTCAACTGTTGCCATATATGACCGAATTAAAGAAAAGTTTCTTCAATTGGCTCTGATACCACTTGTTAGATCCCAATACAGACAACAAATTGAACAACTCCATAGAAATTGTATGTAAGATAGAAATGAAGAACAATATTCATCAAAATCACATCTCATATGCTTAAATTGATTAACAATGGAGGGGAACATGTAGATAATATCACACTAAACATTTAGTCGACTCTCATGGACTCACCTAGTCTGTGTGTGTAAAGTGTATTCTTCTCCAAGTTTCACAAATGAAAAAGTGAGCCATGGACACCAAGAAATAGGGTCCTTTACAAGAAAAAGGCTCAAGCCCATAAACTAAATACAAAGCCCAAATACAATGTCTTTATAAAACATTCAATTAAATTGGGGGCTAATTTAAGCTAACATAAGGTATGTGTGTTGCATATGTGAATATTAAATTGTACATCAAACATGTGACATATTGCATACCTGATACAACACTAACTTAATATAATACATGTTGAAATCAATATATATATATATATATGACAACAAATGTTATCGATTCGATGATATATATCTATATATGGAGTAGAACAAAGAAAGAATACAGAAGGAAGCACCGAGAGAAAATAACATGTGTTGGAAGGTAATGTACTTTTAGATGCACATGAAAGCTAAGCAAAAATATACCATAGTTGTCTTATGGCGTACTAACTTATGAGATCAGCTGGATCGTAAGAGAATGGTATATAGACTTTGCATGTAGTATTGATATAATGTTTGATTAGATGAAGAGGTCAACAAGGATGATAGAGCGAAGTTTAAAGTTGCATCAAAGAAATCCAATGCAAAGGAAACACCAATTGTTGATGTTATGAAAGGTAGTTTCCTTAACTCTTCATAAACATAACATATCCCATTCAAAATTCAAAATAGGAAGTATTGAAGATGAGTTATATTTAACTAGAAGTGTACTCGCGCAATGCCGCTAGATACATCACGATTTTATGTTTCATTTTATTTTCTATTTTTTGTCGATTTACATTACGATTTTGGTTGGTTGTGAGAGAGCGATAATTTAGACTTAATAATATAATGTAATTTATTTTGGTTTAATAATATATTTTTTTTATAAAATATTCTGTTAGATTTTTTTAATTATATTTTTATATTTAAAATTTGATTTTTATTCTATATTTAATTATGCTGAGAGTTATTTTAGGGTAGTTAAAGTGGGAAATGATTTTAAGAGAGTTAAAATAGTTAGAGATAATGATTGAAAATTAATAAATAACATTAAATGTAGTACATACAGCTTTAATGGTTGTTTTTTAAGTAATTAGCATTAAATAGCGATACATTAAGCTTTAAGACTTGTTTTTAAGAGTTTTTTATGCCATCTTTATAATATAGTATAGATATGTAGGAAATTGGTTATGAATGAGGGATAAAATTTATATATGTGCATAGTGTGTGATCAGTGCATGATTCATGAAAATGCATGCAAGCATGGGACAATAGAAATTCAAAATAGTGTCTGCTCATGTACATCTTGCACAAAACATGGCTATTGTTGTGAAAGAACAATGGAATGACTCCTCTGTGAGGCTTGTTCATAACTGATCGGAGTTGCATATGTGAATATTTGATACATGAGATATTAGTATTTTAGTTTAATAACAGATTCAAGGGATATACATATGATGCACATCCCACATTGTACTTGGTAAAATTAGTATGAGCCATTCTTATGGAATGTGAAAATATGCTTGCATATTGGGAATGATGCATAGATGGACCAGTTCACCAATATGCGATAAAGGGTTATTCATTTGATGATCAATATGTTTATATGAAACAGAACAAAGCAAGAATACATCAGGAGGCACGAAGAGAAAACATGATGTTTTGGAAGGTAATATGCACATTTGTAGTAGGATGCATAATAAATTATTAGCCAATGTGGTATAACAAAGCAATAGGTATTCTTTATTATATCTAATTTTTGAATATATGAAGATGGAATGAAAGAAGCAGATGCGAAGATTACATGTGCATTGGATAAATCCGGTTCAAAGGAAACACCTTCTACAGCAGAGGCGGTTGGAGAAGGTAGTGTCTTACAGTTTTCATGTATGTTACACATCATGTGACAATTTTTAGATACAATGTTGGAGAAGATAAATGTTTAATGCAATTCATTGCAAGGGGTAAACCAGTAATACCATAACGGAGAACCAAGCAATCAATCATCATCAAGATAAAAGAGAAAGGTAGTACTTTGTCGATTAAGTAATAATGTAATGAAATTGGAAAAATATGTAGTGCATTATGATTGATGAACTGGTAATAAATGGTATAATAGCAAGTTCATAACACGTTGAGGTGGAGCTGTGAGTTTGAAATCGGACGTCATGTCTATGAAACCATGCATAATGAATAAAGGTATGAACATTTAACTACCAAATGAGTATAATATGGTAAATCATCTTCGTATATAAAAACATATACCCACAGATACAGAACGAGTTATGTCATTTGTTAACTTTCTAATTTTTTGTACATTTGCATGTATAGATAAAGGCACATCATATTTGAGTGAATGTGGTGGGAATTTGGAAAGCGAGGCCACAGAACAACATCATGGCGAAAGATTGGAAGTGATAGAAGGTCATGTGTATGCGTAATTTTAATCTAGCTTACAGGCGTATGTTATTACAACAACTAACACTAGTGTATTTTATATGTCATTCGTACAACGAAGAGCAAAGTAACAAAGAAGCGAATGCAGTGTGCAATAAGGAAAAAGTTTCAACGAGCGTAAAGGGTAAAGAGATAAGGCAACAACCGAGGAAAAAAAATGTAAGTTGACAATTTGTTATTGGTTCAATATAGTAGGAATCAAAAGTATACATGGATAGTAATTGTAAAATGTGCACATGATGCAGTGACGGACGTTGCAAAAGGAGGTGGAAAAATCAAAAGATATACAAAGGAACGTACGGGTTACAAGGTCATCAACAAAGGGAGATGGAGATGGAGATGGAGATGGAGATGGAGATGGAGATGAGCCTGCATGTATAAAAATGCATTAATGGTAAATGGAAACAAAGGGACCATCACATTTCATATGTGAAGTTAAAGATTGATGATAAATATCTTTAAATTTACAGGAAATGTGGATAAGAAGGGGAAAAAATACATGAGAATATTATAGCTCACGATAGTGCATTAGATTCGATAGTGACTTCGAAAGAGTACCGAGCAAAGTTAGTAAGAGGGCACCGTCGCCATAGAGGATCAAGAAGGAAGGAAATGGGAAGCGAGCACATACCATTGTCGGCATAAGAACGAGAACCTCTCCAAAGAGCTTGCAACGTGCAATAAGTAGCCTGACAGATGATCAAAAAATTGTCGTTGAAGATCTAGGGTTGGGGTGTTTGCTAAGGATGAAATTAAATGGGATTCCATCAAAAATGGGGAACTACGTCATTGCTAAATTGAATACATCAAAGATGGAGATAAAGCTGGTGGATTCGGCAATCCAAGTCACACACCAGTATATACACGATCTACTTGGTTTACCAATGGGAGGGATTGGTATACCAGGCAAGTCCGATGCAAACCTAAGCAACATCTGGAGGAAACAATTCACAAAGAAGAATTTGACTCCAAAGGATGTGATGAACGCCATTGAAAGTAGCGGTGATGCAGGCATACGATTCAAGCTTAATTTCATTGTACTGTTTATAAACAGCATGGCCGAATGCAGTCGTGTCAGCTGTTGCAACATCAAGTTCCTGGATCGCCTCCGGAACATGGAAATGATTTCAACTGTAGACTGGACAAGATACATATACAACTATATCTCTCGAAGCAAGAAACAATAGAAAAGGGATAGCTATGACAGTTTCTATGCAGGGCCATTTACTTTTCTAACGGTATGAAACATTAATTGTATCAAATATGTTATTTTATATTTGTATAAATTACAATCTAATAAATGCATGTACCAGCTTTTGTATGTAGACTCAACATTGTGCAGTAGAGTCTCCGTATCTAGGCAGCGACCTGCCGTTTGGGGTATTGATCTACTACGTGCAAGAGAAAATGCAGAAATTGAAGATGGCGGTTTAGGACGAGCACAGTTACTTGGACCATGCCTTGGAGCGCCGGAAGTAGAGGTATTCCATGCTGATTCGAATGTGAACGCAAATCAGAAAAATGACAAATTGATGTTGAATCGACAGGTATTACTAATTCAATGTCCAATTCATTATAGTGAACGCTTCATTATGAATAACAATATCAATTCTCACATTGAACAGGCATACAAAAGCGGATTTAAGTCAATATAGCACGTTTCAGGCTGATAAAATGGGAGACAGAGGGAGAAATAGACGCTGCGTGGTTTGACTGTACCATATATGTGGGACATCTTCGGTGTCGTCTAATCTGCATGGTGTGCATACTGGTTCTCACTCAAATTCGCTTTGCTGATGCCCTTTTCTTTCTCACATTCTGCAGCTGGTTGTGCATTATTATGTTGGGGGTTGAACAAGAGTTGCAATTCATCCTTCATCTTAAGGATCAAGAGTCCCACATAATAACACCTCACATATATGGTACAGTCAAACCACGCATGACCTCGTTGACAATGCAGTTAATGCGAGCATCGCAAAGAATGGGACTGACGAAGCAACAAAAACTGTGAACGAGGTCATTGCATCAATCGCAACACCTAGCTTCAACTTGGGATTCAGTCCTCAAAAACCACCGGAGGGTGTTGCAGATCAAGATAAAGGGAAGCAAATCACAGGGGAGGAGGATAAACATATGAAGGTTAGCCAGCGTTCAGTGAATCTTGGGAAAATGTTGCGGTTACCCTACGTTAAAACAAAGTAATTGTTGGGAAGCAATTGTCAATAGAGGAAAAGAAGGTGCATGACTGGATAATGGCAGCATTTGGTTATAAGTAAGATGTTGTCATTCTAATTTCATTGGTCACAACGTTTCTTATAAACAATCTAAACTGAGCTAATGAACAAACTTTTATAATTGCAACGACATGGTGTAGTGCTCACGAACTGGAATGAGGATCATTCGTCCATGCATGGAGAGCTTAGCAACACCAACACACATATGGACAAATGTGGTGGATGGATGAGCAGATCTGCTGAACTACAAGGAGCGATTCTGAAGCAATAATTCACCTAAGCGTTTCTTCTTCAAAACAGATGTGTTGGTATGTAAAATTATTAAGTTTGATGTAGGTAATATAACAATACACGTATGCGTTCCCGGAGTTATTTTGATTGGGAAAACCACAAGAAGATGGAGTGTTATATGAAGAGATGTATGAGTACACTACAATGTACAATTGGTTCAAACAAAACCTTGGGCATACATCAAGCTACAGCATGGAAGTACTTAGCATGAAGAATATTGATATGGTAATTAACACCAATACATTGTATCTAATACATATTTCATAAATGAATGAATGCATGAAATTGGTTATCATAAACCTAATATGCATTATGATCATCCTAGACAACATATATGAGTCACACATAGGTGTAGGTTAGTAATAAAGTTGTGTTTTTGGATATGTGTGTGAGTGAATGTATATCAATTTGGAATATGTTTTTGGATATTACCTTCTGCATAAGTGAAGTTCCTTACAACATATGACATTGGTATAACTAGTTAGTAGAGTCAATGCATATATGCAATAAGACCACAATAAACCTATATTGTAATTAGTGCATATATGAAGTCACTTCATAACTATTTGGTTTTGGATATGTTGTTGATTGAATTTGGAATATGAATGAAGGTTGTTATCCTAAAACAAATCTACGTTACGATCGCTGTAAACAAAAATTGTGAGATACGCATATGTGAGTCTTGATGATTCAAATGTGGTTTCTGAATAGATGTTAAGTGAGTAAAGGCACATATAAGCCTGGGATATGTTTTAACCACATGCGTGAAGTCGTCTATGCATATGAACCATGTGTGTTATGGATGCGTATATTAAATCTGATCGTGATACTCTGTTTTAGCCATATATGATCATACTAAACACCTTTTGTTGGGCATTTGCAGCTATACTGGTAAGCATTTCTTATGAAGCATATGTGCATGATTTACAAATGATTGCATAACTAACTTAGTACAACATCATGCAGCAATCAATGCTTATGAGACATTTACATGAGTGCGGACATCCATCGCCCCAGTACCCGAAGATATGGAGCCAGAGAGACTTGAAATGAGCTGGAGAACAACCGGAAATTTCACAGATTGTGGGGTGTTTGTAATGCAACATATGGAGACGTACACCAGGTTGGACAAAGAAGGACAAAACCAAGATAAGCAGATCGCAGAACTAAGGAGAACATATACTGCCAAAATATTACTGAGTGATCATAATGAACGTCGGGATTACGTGGAGGCCGAAGTAGGCAGGTTCCAAAGTATTGACAAAGCAACCATAGATCAACTAATGACAGAGTCAAACACAACAAGAACAGAAAGGCTTAAAACATGATGGACTTTCATGTTTCCTTTTTTGCAAACGTTGGAATGAATTTAGTGACTTGGTGATATTATTGTTCTTTCTGATTTGAAACATTGAGGTCTTTTGATATTTCCCGTAATGAATTAGTAATTGAAGAAAGTTGTAAAGCCTTCAGAGCCTCAGTCCCTACCATTTTTTTTTAAGAAAATGAAAGCTGACTAGCAATCGCTCGTTTTTCTTATTAGCATGGGATTGGATGTTAATAATGAAATAAAAACATATATATATTAGAAGAGAAGGCAATCCCCGTGGAATTCCTATCGATTTCCGATGGATAACAATCCATCTTTCTCGCTTTCGCTCTTTCTCCCAATCAGTCGCGAGGGTTCCGGGCATGAGAACGCAAGTGCCGGAATCAAACAAAAGGTCCGAACGCCCGAGGACGAAAGATAAAATGCTCCCCGGGGAAGTCGTTTCCATCTAGGATAGCGTATTCGTGCCAGTTAGATGCCGGCCATGAAATCCATCACTATACCGAGCAAATCATGGGCATTCACATCTCGGTCAAAGGGAACTGTGCGCGATTCTCTCGTGAATCGCCTTCAGCAAGGTATGGCATTCAGGGTCTTAACCCAGGGATAAATCTTTCTTCATAGATACAAGACATTCGTTGCTGATCTAAAAAAGATCTTCTCCCGTGGGCGTTAGCGGACGTTTTTCATTTTTCACTCGGTCCTTACTTCCCAAAGCAAAGGTTTTTTTTAGGTTTACTTTGGAAAGGCGCTAAACAGGCCTATAGGTTCGCCTTTCTATTTATAATAGAAGAAGTCTAATATAATTAGTATAGAAGTATATATAACTAGCCAAATCGTCTGAAGCATGAACAGAATCGCCTTTGTTCCGAAGGCCTAGCGAGTTAAGCGAGTTCCTTTTTTCTTTTTTCAAAGGCAGTCCTTTTCTTTCCCCGGACCGATGACTCGCTTGTTCAGTACTGCTAACTATTATTGGAGGATTCCGTCCCCTCGGGACTACCAGTAGCTTCGGTTGTTGAATCTCGTGCAAGTTAGGTTGTGGTTGTATTGGCTACAAGCGGAACGTAGGCGCTTTAGGTGTGTGTTGGCCATGCACTCTCGCGTCGTGTAATGTCGTATGTATGATAGAGGTGGTGTGGTGATTGACCTCAATGCTAATGGTTATCCCCAAGGTTCAACAAATGAATGAAGCTATGTTATGATCGTACCCGGATAGAGATGATAGTCTTCCTCTGATGTCTCCAAGTCGGCCATAATAGAATCGATAGGCGAAGCAGCCAATAGCAGTCTGTTCTCGTCTATCGATAGATAGCAGGTTGCTTCCAAGCTCAAACCATTTGAAACGGAATTGCTACTTTTTTCTTGTTATTGATAGAGTGGTATTCTCCGCCCCTGTCAAATAAAGTAGAGGGAGAGTCTTTCTCCAATGAGAATAAAGAAAGTTTTTGGGCAAGACAAGAAAGGAACTCGCCCTTTGACACCAAGGGATAAGAGAGGATTGCTGGCGATGACTTGGTGAAGGGAATCTATGAGAGAAGGTTCTCGACGAATCGGGTTCGGACCGAATAGAGCGCGGAGCCAACGAGTTCAGTCGAACAACGTAACGAGTCTAAGGGCGCTTGAAAGGAATGGACGGGCGAAGGAAAATGAAATATGAAATAAAAATATGCTTTGGGAGTGTGAGATAGGCGGACGGGGAGTACGCAGCCGAACAACCGCGAACAACCGCAGGGCTTCCAGCAGTGATAGCTGAACTAACCAGATGGGCCGCCCAAAACCTGGAGCTGACATTGAAATCGGAAATCAACGTCGGGCCCCGGCTATCCGAAGAAGGCAGACTGAAGCGGAGGAGCAGAAAATGCAACACAACAAGGGGCGAACCAAAGGCTTGCACGAAGGAAGAAGCGAATCAATCAGAATGGAGACAGGGAGGAGAGGTAAAAGAGAGATTTTCGAGCCTGAACATATAAGAAACCTTCTATCTGGCCTCTGTACCAGTAGTGGAGTGGCTTGCTATTTTCAATCAGAAAAGGAAGATTGAGCAATGCAAAGGAGACTCTTCCACTACAGATGAAAGAAGAGAGAGCCCCCTTCCCGTTGTTGTCTCTAACTAAACCACCACCAGTACACTCTTCCACTACAGATGTTGAAAACCCGATTCCTTCCCAGGCTTTTCTCTTATCCCTGACTTGCTAGTACTCAACCTAGAGATGAAAGAAGTAAGAGCCCCCTCTTGTCGCAAAATAGTAAATTAGGTTCAGTTGGAAAAACAGCTATAAATGACCACTACGAACGAAGGATGCAAGTCCTCTCAACAAACTCCATATTTGCATAAAAAATGACACTATTCTAAATTCAATTAAGGCGTTTCTAATCTTCCTCGCAGCAAGACTTCTGAAAGCCAGTTGCTAAGAAAAAGAATAGAACAAGAGGGCTCTGGCGATTTCGGAACTAGCTTGACTCATTCCACCCAGCAAGTCTGGGCTGAACGAGAACTAGTTCATCACCAACATGCTTAACTCCTAGGACTTTTGGGATTTAATACTCTTACTCTTTTTGACCAAAAGATGGTCAAGAGAGGAGCTAGATAGAAGTAGTTTTTAATGAGGATAGGGAAATCTGGCCATTAGTTAAGTCATTTTTTGTTTGGTCATAAGTTGGTTAGAGAAAAGTAATTAGTTCAGTTTTAGGCATACACTAATAGTAGGTTACGATTCAAAAGAAAGAGAGATTCAAGCCAATCGACCGGCTAAGAGGACTATTCAAATTCGAAAGTAGATGTTCATGCTCATATAACTGCAAAATGACCAGTGGTGAAGAAATTGAATCAACGGCATCGAATGCAAGCTCTGATAAAGTTTTATTCTTATTTATGGACTACAACGACCTAAAGTAGCTAAATAAGTAGTTAAGGTAAGCTCCTGGCTAAAATGAGTCTTGGTTCTACCCACCGGCAAGAATTTTTCGACCTGATTAAAAGTTTGATTGTAGATTGGCTATTTCGGGGTTCCATGCCCATGGATTGCCTTATTATAGCTTTTTTGATTCGTCGGGTATGCCGGCTAAGAGAATCGCTTCTCGCCTTGCTTGCAAGAGTATAAGCAAGTCGTAGCATTTTGACCCTATATGAGATAGAACTCTTTCAATTCATGAGAGAAAGTGCTTTAGTAGCGATTTCCCTGTTCTAGTGCAAGACGCAAGGAGAAGCACGAGCGGAGCGGTCTGGCTAAACGTGCAATGCCCCGTAGGGAGATCTAGCTTATTGGTCTAGTGCTTCCATTATTTTGTTATATGAACTGCATTTTAATTGGATGGTAAGTTATGAAATTGGTATGCACAATTGAAAAAAAGGAATATGAAAATGATGCATATGGAAATTATGTATTATTATTTTATGTTAAAAATTATGTTAAGTTTAAACATACTCTGATTCTCATATACATATGAAATCAACAGCAGTTTAACGTAGGAAAAAAGATCCATGGCATTCTGTTGTAAATCCTCCGACCCGTTAAATTCAATGCATACATGCATTGGATGGTCTATAAGCATATGTGAATAATTTTACATATTATCAGATGACCTTGAAACGGAACATAATACGTGAATGCATATGTAATATATGACATACGCGGTGCAATTTATTTGGATAATTTGTGAAATCTAAGATATTAATTCATAAAGGTTAATAATTACAACATATATTGAAAATAGTTACCCAATTCTGACTATTGAACTTCCAGCACATACGTTAAGTTGTGAATATGCATATGTGCATATGTGAGTACATATGTGAAACAATATGATCGGATTGCATTTGATTTGCATAACTTTTGCAAGACACAATCAAACATACCATCTTCATATTTGAATCAAACACATTAAATAAAGTTAAATTGCGAAAAGTTTTCCAACTTAACAAAGTCAAAATCCCAAATAAACAAAAAAGAAAAAAAAACACTAATCAGTATATGAACGACTAAAAATAAATTGATTGCAGCGTACGACAATGAACGAAACTATCTTAGCGGACAGTTGCGTGAATCATGATTCACCAACTCCCACACATCTTACACATGCGTTTGGGGAGTTTCTTTTCATAGCAACTTTTTCAAGAACACCCACAAGCCTTTTACCAGTACCGCATCCTTTGTTACGTATACCTGCAGGAGGCACAAAGCACACCGCAACCTTTGTTACGTATACGTGCAGGAGGCACGATAACTACATCTTTGGGTTGTTCAATCCCGTAACAATCTCGAAAAGCGTTTGCTTTGTCCTTGGCAGCTGAATTTGCATAGACATCAACATCAAAATCAACTTTCGACTTCTCCAAATTATCAGACACCAACTTCAGTCTCGCCTTGTCATCCCTAACACAACTAACGATAAGATTGTAAATCTTTGAGAACGAATGAATCCTCTCATTCACGAAACCAGAATAAATACAAGTTGTACATCAGAAAAGAAGGAAACCCTAAACTAAAAATGGAACAGATAATGACAATAAAATACATTTAATTTACAACATAAAACCCAGAAATATATAAGGCATATATTTCGGCTAATACTCCCCCGCAGTCGAACAGCTGGGCGGATAGTGAGGCTGGAGCGAAAGCGGGTGAAAAGGTGGCATGGCAAACCCTTTGTAAAAATATCGGCATATTGATAGTCAGCGGGGACATGTAGCACACGTAAAGAACCCAGACGCACTTTTTCGCGGACAAATTGGATGTCAAATTCAACATGTTTTGTGCGTTGGTGTTGCACCGGGTTTTTGGTGAGGTAAACGGCTGAAATGTTGTCGCAATAGATGATTGTGGCCTGGCGTAGTGGAAGATGAAGCTCAAGAAGAAGATTGCGAAGCCATGTGGTTTCAGCCGTTGCATTTGCAACTCCTTTGTACTCGGCTTCGGCGCTTGATCGGGAAATAGTAGGTTGTCTTTTAGACGACCATGAGACGAGGTTGTCACCGAGAAACACGCAGTAACCGGTGTGGAGCGCCGAGAGTCGGGGCACCCCCCCAGTCCGCGTCTGAGTAAGCGATCAGGTTGGTAGACTTAGAGGGTGAAATATGAAGTCCGTGAATATTGGTGCCCTTAAGGTATCGTAGGATGCGCTTAAGAAAGTTGAAGTGCGGATCGCGCAGGGCGTGCATAAATAGACAAACCTGTTGAACTGCGTAAGCAATGTCGGGGCAGGTGAATGTTAAGTATTGGAGGGCCCCGACTAGGCTACGGTAAAGAGAAGAATCAGGCAAGGGGTTGCCTGCGGTTGCACTGAGTTTAGAGTTGGTATCAACAGGAGTAGTGGACGGTTTGCAATCTTGCATTTTGGCTCGATTGAGGATGTCAAGCACGTATTGCTCTTGAGATAAAAACAGTCCTCCGTTCTTACGGTGAACCTGAATACCGAGGAAGTGGTTAATAGGGCCAAGGTCGGACATTGCAAACTCTTGAGATAATAAATCAATGAAATACCGAAGATTGGTAGTGTCTGATGCGGTCAAAATGATGTCGTCCACATAGAGAAGTAGATAAGCCATTTTGGTGCCACGTTGAAAGACGAAGAGAGAGGTGTCACTGTTGGTGCTTTTGAAACCGCATGTTTGGATAAAGGTCGTAAATCAATGATACCATGCCTGCGGGGCTTGTTTGAGCTCATATAATGATTTGCGCAAGCGACATACATGCTTGGGGTTGGTTGAGTCTACGAATCCGGGTGGTTGAAACATATAAACAGTTTCTTGGAGATCCCCATGCAAGAAGGCGTTCTTTACATCTAGCTGATGGATTGGCCATGATCGTGAAACGGCTAGACTGAGAACGGTGCGGATCGTGGTAGGTTTCACGACGGGACTAAAAGTTTCGTCACAATCAACTCCGATTTGTTGACATTTACCATTAATTACCAATCTTGCTTTGTATCGCGCAAGGGTCCCGTTGGCGTGAAATTTGTTCCGGTAAATCCACATGCAACGTATAACATGAGCATCAGGTGGACGTGGCACAAGTTCCCATGTATTGTTATCCATTAAAGCCCTATATTCGTCAGTCATAGCACGAGACTAGTTTGGATCAGTCAGGGCATGGTTATGGGACTTAGGAATGGGGGAGACGGTGGGGGTTGGGTTGGTGGTGGTGGTGTGTAGGTTAAAAGGCTACTTGGGTTTCGTGATACCATCTCGCAAGAGAGTGATCATAGGATGTAGGGAGGCTGGTGGTGGAGGGGTGGGGGGTGGTTGTTGGTTTCGACGAGAGTAAGTGAGAGGGTAGTAGGTAGGGGCTGTAGAGATGGGCTGGGAGGTAGTGCCGGTGGTGGATCCGGCTGGTGGTGATTGGGGTGAGGTGGCGGAGGGCCGGGAGGCAGCAGCGGTGGTGGTGGATGTGGGTGTCGCGGGGGCTGTGGGTGTGGGTGGTGTGTGTAGGGGTGGGGGCGTAGGTTGGAAAAGTAGCGAGTTGGGGTCAGAGTCATGAAATGGGTGGTTGGTGGGTTTGTAGTTGAGGTTGGCAAAATGGAATGTGGATTCATCAAACATGACGTGCCGGGATAGGATAATCTTGCCTGTAGAGAGGTCAAGGCATCTATAGCCACGGTATTGGGGTGGGTAACCACAAGGAAAACACAAGCAGTGGACCGGGGGGCTAATTTGTGTGGTTTAGTGGCATTGAGGTTGGGATAACATGCACACCCAAATATGCGAAGGTGGTCATAAGTAGGGTGTTTGAGATAGAGAGCAGAGGTGGGGGTGCGGTTATGAAGTAATTTGGTAGGTAAAATGTTATGAAGGTAGGTAGTGGTATAGAGAACATCAACCCAAAAGGAGGGTGGTAAAGATGCATGAGTGAGGAGGGATAGCATGAGTTCGTTTAGGCGACGAATCATGCGTTCGGCGGTACCGTTTTGCTGGGAAGTATGTGGGCATGAGAACCGGATATGGAGACCGGTAGTGGATGCAAAGGAATGGAATTGGTGGTTTTCGAATTCACCACCTTTATCGCACTGAAAGGTTTTGAGGGTTGTGGTAAACTGTGTTTGAATAAATTTGTGGAAGTTTTTAATTTTGTCAAATGTTTCAGATTTGAATTTGAGGGGAAAAACCCATGTGAAGTGGGTGAAGTCATCGATTATGATGAGGTAATATTTAAAACCAGTATTGCTTGGGATGGGAGAAGTCCACAAGTCAGCGTGAACAAGATCAAATGGTTTCAAAGTGATGGAGGTTGAGTCTTTGAATGGTAAGCGTTTGTGTTTGGCAATTAGACATGATTGACAGACAAAAGATTTATCAACTTTATTGCAAGAAATGTGTTTATTAAATCTGAGGAAATCCATTACATAATGTCCCGGATGTCCTAGTCTAAAATGCTAAACTGGCGAGCTAGAAGAAACAGAAAAAGAAAAAGCAGGAGCGGTGGGTTGGCCGGTGAAGGGGTAGAGGTCACCGGAGCTATTGTGCCTCGTCAGTCCCAGTCTTGAGTTCCTTAACAGAAAAACCAGATGGGTCAAATTTAACTGAAACGGAATTATCACGACAAAATTTACGTACGGACATAAGGTTTTTGACAACATTAGGGATGTGTAGAACGTCTTTAAGGTGAATAGGTTTGGAGGGGTGGGGTAATATGGTGTGTCATAATCCAAGAACTAGTACCTGATTACCATTACCAACAAACACATATTTAATAGACGACACACAAGGGGTAGAAAGTTTACCTGCGTCCACAGTGAGATGAGTGGCAGCACCCGAGTCCATGTACCACTGCTCATCATTAGGATCTAGAGTCAGTTGAAAAGGCAGCCTCAAGTTTAGATGGTTCCAACGGGTTAACTTCCGCGAAATTGGCTTGTGGCTGTCGGTTGGATTGCTTAGACGTCCCAGCAGGAGAGGTGTCCCAAGGAGCGGCCCAGCCGCTTTGGGTTGGATACGGACATGGGGCGGTGATGTCCACCAAGGAGCAGCCCAATACGGTGGTGGGTAGGCGGGCCACGGAGGTTGCTGTTGGCCGGAGGGAGGGCCGCAGCGGCTGTTCGGGTGTGAGTTGGTCGATCGTCCAGGAGGTTGGTTGGTCGATCTGTTTTGAGATCCGGATGGAGAGGATCAGAGATTAGGTTGGAGCTGCTAGAGTTGACGGTCGCGATTTGCAGGTGTGTCGCATCACGGCGGTGGGTTAGACGATGAGTCATGGTCTACAGTGGTTGTAACTTCTATCGGTGAGTGGGCGTCCCGAGCGCGTTGGCATTGGTTCTCAAGTTGAAGCATGGAACAAGTCGTGTCCCATGTAGGTAGGGTTTTCTTGATGTAGGCTGCAACGATATCGAACTCGGAAGGCAGGTCGCGAACAAGTTGTAACACGAGGCGGTTGGCCGTGACGGGGCATTCCACATCTTCAAGCTGGCTAGCCAGATCTTTGAGACGCTGGCAGTAGGCTTCAAGAGAGGTCGTGGCACGAAGGTTCAAGTTGTTAAACTCGTGTTCTAGAGCAACAGCGCAAGAACCCTTGTTGTTGAGGAAGATTTCCTTGACTTTATTCCAAGCTTCAAAAGCAGTGGATTCTGGGTCGAGGAATCGAGCAAGGAGATCGTCGGAGAGTTTCCCATAAATCCATTGAAGGACAATGGCATCGATTTCTGACGAGGCTTCGTAGGCTGGATCATTTTTCGCTGGAGGGGTTGTGCCATCGATGTGGTCAAGGACCTTGTATCCTCGTGCATGAAGTTTGAACAATCGCACCCACGACGAATATGTGACCTTGGTGCCATCGAGGATCCGCACCTTGTTTTGAATATTCGTGACTATGTAGACTGGGTGGATTGCTTTGGAAGGGTTGGCGTCGGACTTGTCGGACATAGTGATTTTGAGAAAACGGCACAGCCGTGGCTATGGAGGAATGAAAAAAAAATCGGTATTGAGCCTTGGCTCTGATACCATGTAAATCTTTGAGAACGAATGAATCCTCTCAAAGATATGGTTTGTTGTACAACTCATTTATCAAGGATTATCATGATCAACCTCGCCATACCTAGAACGAGTTGCCTGAATTTCAACAAGGATTAACCCACATTTCCACCTATGCATGATATACTTATCTAGAATCGAATCAAATCCATTATTCAACATGACCTTGAACATATGCCTACACAGAATATCGTCCCGAATAAACTTGTTGCAACTACATTTCATGGTGATACCGTCGACTTCTTGGACAACCTACAAGAACATATGAATCAATCGAACCAACAAACTTTAAAATAAATAACATATTAAATAAAAAGACACAAACCAGTAAAGTTACCTCGTAGGAAGCTTTGGTGACCGATTTCTTATTCTTATGGGGAAGGAATAGCGAATAACTCCATCCACGTTACCAAGGAAGTTTAAGGTACAATACAATAGAACTTTCTATATCTCTTTCTACAGTCAAAGAAAGTTGTACGTGTGAAGACCTCAGATGCTTGTTTCTCAATCAAAAAAGGGGTTGCAAACCGTGGTAAAGTGTTCCTATTTACATACTCCAAACTTCTTTGTTTATCTCTCTACTTCCCTATAGCATCATCATACGCATGAATAAACTTGACTAGGTTGTTGCGAAAATGAGCATATATATTGAAATAGGCATTTACACTCTCCAATCTAGATGTCATCCTCATCAACCCAGACATTGCATCATCCTTGAAATATGTAGGAATCCATGAACCTCTGATTTGAAACATGTCACGCAACCAATCATTTGAATGTAAATCAAACTTGTCTATTACTTCCTTCCATTGACTTTCGAACTCTTCGGGACCAATATGCACATCCCATACGAGCTTATTAATTTTCCTTTTGAAACTAATATTTTCCTCTTGATCAACATTAATTGTGCGTGAATATAAATTATTAAATATGACAACCAACAAAATATCACTATGTAACACAAATAATTATTAACTCACAAACACACACATATATATACATACATATAGAGGTGGGTTCATACGAGAACAACATCTAGTTAAGAAAACACGAAAACAACCGAGTACATACAAAATCATATATGATTCATGTATAAAATCATATATGATTCACGCAACTATGCGTGCGACCTGTGTGACTGTGAGTCGCGGTTGACATCGCTCGTAGTGCAAAATCACATATGATTTTGTACACGATCTGCTGTTTTTTGCTGTTTTTGTGTTTTCTTAAATAGTTAGCGTTCTCGTTTGAACCTTCATCTATACATATATATATATATATATATGACCATGTTTCATATATGCAGGACTCACATGTTCGGTTTAGCTAGTCAGAATGCATATATGCCAAATAAACAAATTGTAAAATTTATAATTGTTTATTTAAAAGTAATGACCAAACTAAACTTCCCATTGAGTTTTTTATTATATGCCACAATTCATAGCCTATGTTTAGACTTCGTAAAAACAGTAGGAATGATTGTTTCATTGTCGCACATTGGTCTATGATGACAAACAACGGTTGCTTCCCATGTGCTTTCAGAAACGCATTAAGAACCCACTAATACTTCTCCACATTCCCGTGGCTAACCAAAGCAGATCCAACTACAACAGACTTCTTGTGGTTGTCTATTGCGGTAAAAGGAATAAATATCATCGCGTGCCTTCAAAAAAATACAGTTGAAAATAAATTTTCATACCATTTAGTTTATCAACATAATAACTAGGAAAAATAACTTACCTGATCGTTCAGAAAGTTCTGTCAAATGAAATGGTGTCACCAAACTTCTTATAATTCAAACGTGCAATTTCATCGGCCCAAAATATACAGTGCAACTCTCGCTCTATACATCTATACGCATAAAAATACTCGGGAATGGTAATCCGGCGATTCTCCAACAAATTCACAAACATCTTAGTATCCTTGTTTCCTACAAAATTCACCATATCCCTTCTAGCATTCTGGTAGTCAACCTCCGTGGTCCCAACATACTCGTAACCACCTTTCAACGATGCTTCCATCTGGTGGACCTTTGAAGCACCAAAGTTAGACGAAGAACCACGAATGACCTTAACGTAATCCGTATACTTAAGACGCCTTCTACTACGCGAAAGTCGTTTATCGTCACTATTGAAAATCATATGGTTATGCTTCTCAACAAATTGATAAATCTCATAGCATTTCTTGTCTTTTATTAAATGAATCTTACACCGAGCCATACAACCCGATCTCTTCACATTATAATTACGATGTTGTCTATCCTGAATACGCATCTCCAAAGAATCAAATTACTTTTTCAAATGAGCACCTTCCTTGCTACATACAAGATATCGGGTTTGCACACCACCAACTTTATTGGTCTTCTTATTAGACCGACGCACATCAAAACCCATGCAGTCAGCATATTTCATGTAATATCCTTCAGCAACTGCCAACGACAAAATTTGCATTTCAACCACAACCCTAGAGCTCTCCGGTACGTAAGAATCCAGTACTTCGGCCTACCAGGAGTTAGAAACATTTCATCATGTTGCACTGCATTTATAATCACTTCAATGAATTAAAGATGCATATATAACAAGAGTTTAGAGTAGTACGTACACAAACTTTATATGCATAGTTATGAACTTTTTTAATGAATACACCAACATGATATGACTACCCTTTCACCTATGAATATGTATGTACTTTACTGCAATTATCGGTAGGATATTTGTGCAAAATTGTTTTTCAATGAAAGCTCATGTTAAAATTTCATTTGTGACTGAACGTAATTAATGTTCATACATGCAATACATATTTACATACGTCAAAATGATTATGTGCATATATGAATGTGCATGAATTTCATACCAGTATCATGTACGATTATGTGCATATATGAATGTTCATATATGATTCTGTGTATATATGAATGTTCATATATGCAGCCATATAATTTTTAAAATATCATACCAGTATCATATATGACTGTTCATATATAATTCTGTGCATATATGAATGTTCATATATCCATGACTATAATAATTCAAATATCAAAGTGGCTATGATATCCACCGATATATAAAAATTGCAAATTAAATATATTGAATGTTTTGATTAATCAACAATTAATCATTACATATATCAAATAAATTTGGTATCGATATGTTCTTCTTCAACATTTGCACATATGAAATACGATACACACATTAAAAAGACACTATCTTACAATTGTCGTTATCCACGTTTGCTTCATCAACAACATCATTGTCGAAATCTTCGTTTACAAAATCATCTTATATATGGGTGCTTTCTTTATCATGCATCTCATCGAAAGTAAAATATGGAGCATTATAATCGATTGTGGTGTCATCATCAACCAACATATCTTCATTCACTGTGTGCTTTCCTCTATGATGTTCATCGATTTCATTGCCGTCACGAACCATGATTTCACAAACTATGAAGAATGATTGCTTGAATATAGAAAAATTGTAGCTTGAATAGTGGTTCCTGGAAGATACAAAACGCAGGAAAAGATAATTATCAAAAAAGTAATATGCTATATTTTAGGAATCAATATTTAGTTTCCTTATTATCCAATATTATTAATATATTAATTAAATAAAATAAAATTTGTAAATTACATTTGTAACCCTGCTTATTAAATTATAATTAAAGGAAACTAAAAATGTTGAGATCAAGGGTTGAGATCGGTTTGTAAGGGGTGCAACATTTGAAAGTCATGTATTTGATTTGCACTCTCTCTCTCTCTCTCTCTCTCTCTCTCTATATATATATATATATATATATATATATATATATACATACATATCTTCCAGGCAAAAAAAAGCAGAGTCGGTTGCTGCTGCTTTCTTTCCTTCTATAAAATTAAATGATGCCCGATTCTTAATAATAACCAAGGAGTAGAGATGGAAATTTTACCGCGGGTACCCGCCCCTAACGGGGTGGGGATTCCCTGCTTTAACGGGTAACGAGGCGGGGACGTGGATTTATTTTCAGGGTAGGGTCGGGGCGGGGTCGGGGATGGCATTACCCGCCCCTAATACGTCCCCAATTAAATTTTTAAATTTATTTAATATATGCATATAGTGTGTGTATAAATAAATATATATGAATATACTAATTATTATGTGTGTCCCAGTTTATGTGTAAACAGATCAAGATTACAACAAGAATTCAATCACAATTTCCATTTGTTATTGATCTCAAAACATAGTTTTACAACTTCGTATATGCTCTCAATTTCACAATATTTCTCTCACTAAACTCAGCGTCTCATCTAGTCATGTGAGTCTACGAACAAAAACAAGGCTATTTATATCCCTTACTAATACAAAGACAAAACTAGTTAACACAAACTAATAAGACTAAAGACTTTGACTTTTCCACTTTGAACTTGACTTTGACTTTTGCAATCTTGAGGCTTTGACTTGAGCATTTTACTTTGACTTTCAATCTTTATGATCTTGGATCCAACATATTTGAGCACTAACATATTAAATGATAAAAATATTTTATGTTCAATATTTATAATTAATGTAGTGACCATTTATTATAATTTTAGTTTGAAAATATTTTTTTTATAACTTTTTTAACTAATCGGGTACCCTCCCCGTTTCCATCCCTACCAAGGAGGTAGCTGCGCCAACTGGGCGTTAGAGGCAGGCCTCACGCTGGACTGGTACACCATTGGGCCGAGCCTACTATCGTTACTAAAAGAAATTGGTAATGTGCGCTCGACAAGACTTGAACATAGAACCAATAGCATGTATAGGTGGACACCACTACCAACCTATCATGTCTTCTTTTTGAGTTATAATAGCTTCTTTAATTCCTTTATTCTTCTTTCGAGCAGATCCAACTTTTCTCCCAACTTTGGCATTGGTTTCGGGTCTTATACGAATCAAATTTGCAAAAACTCAAAACACGAAGATTGTAGTTATGTGTGTTAAATTTTTAAAAGATCTTGAATCACTTAAACTCGGGCTCAAACACGCAAGATATGATCGGAATGGCATAACGTCACAAAATGTCAAATATCTCTTTTTTTACTATATATAAATATTTTTTTGCTCCAAAGTGTTCTGAACCAAAAATTCGGGTGTTACAGCACGTTTCACTCATATCAACAACAATATGATCTATCACTAGCACTCTCAGATTTTGACTAATCTGCCTCACCTTTTTTTTTCAAAAACAGTAGTTATTGAGACAATATTTATTACTTTTTAAGTTCTACAACTATTTTGGTGAACTTAAATTATTGTTTGGATTGGTAGATTATTGATTTACTTTCAAATTTTATTTTAAAGTATTAAATAAACTTTAACTTGTGTATAGAAATATGTCTAAACCACTGAATTATTAATATTCTTTGTTCGTTGTAGGAATGTATCAACAAGAACTTGAGTGCTTTGTACCACCCACACAATACTAAGAAATAGACTATTATTTACTGAGATAATTGCTTAAAAATCCTTAATGACTATAATGATTGGATCATCCAACTTAATAATTAATTGGTAGAGGAACTACCACTTTCTTGTTGCCTAATGGTACTAAAATGACAATCACATAAGCACTCTACGCTCCTAAAGCTAATTGAACTTTGTTAAGTTTGAAAGATATACGCTTCAACGGCTATCATATTGAAACACAGAGAATGGAAATGAATATATATATATATATATACATATATACATCACCTCTATTGAATATGGAAGGAAACGTACAATTAGAGACATTACCATGTCAAACTAGTGGGTTGTATTGTATCTTATCATAATTTGGGTCACTGAATCATATTCAGTCATCAATAACGGACTTTGTGACATATATAGACTTTGGCATGACCCAGTAGGGCACCCTGAACATGACATGATGATACGTGTGCTGGAAAGTAGACATGCACACCATTTCTTTCGAATAAAAGGTAAGATAAGGCAATTACCTGAGAGTACTAAATTGCAACCATTGACTTCTAAAGCAAAAGAAGCGGCACCATCGTCACAATATGCCTCCTTGAATACCCTGAACTGTTGCAAAGCTTGCTGCAAAAATAGGATCGAGACCATCCTAACACAAAACAAAACATTCCATTTGTACAACGTATACAAGGTGATATTTGTGGACCTATACATCTAGAGTGTGGGGCATTCACATACTTTATGGTTCTGGTTGACGCTTCAACACGATGGACACATGTCACAATATTCTCCACACGAAACGCTATATTCGCAAAATTCCTAGCACAAATTATACACTTGAGGGCTCACCAGTGTGATTATCCTATGAAGTCTATATACGACTTGACAATGTTGGAAAACTTACATCACAAGCATTTGATGATTATTGCATGTCCATTTGGGTCGATGTAGGGCATCCTGTACCCCATGTGCATACACAAAATGGTCTCGCAGAAGCTACCATCAAAAGGATATAGATGATAGTCAGGGGCATTGGTTATGTGCACCAATTTACCCACTTCTATTTGGGGTTATACAATCTTACATTAGCTTTACTTATTCATTTTAGACCCACTGCTAGACAATCATTTTCTGCATACAAGTTGGTGAATATGAGCCTAACATTTCACGTTTATGCATATTTGGTTGCGTAGAATATGTGCCGATTGCTCCCCTATAGTGGGCCAAAATGGGTCTTTAAATACGATTAAGTATATATATGGTGGATATGAATCCTCAAAAATTATCCGCTATTCTATTTACCACAACTTTGATGAGACAGTCTTCCCGTAGTTAGGGGGAGATAGGAAAAATGATTTTCTAAGGGAATGACTAGAATTGCATGGAATGTTCCCACTTTGTCTCATTTTTATCCTCGTACTTCATAATATGAAAGTGAAGTGAAACGAATACTAAATCTTCAAAACGTAGGTAGACTCGAAGCCTGATGCATTCTTGGATATTCCAAACTAACAAGATCACATATTCCGGCTACAAATGTACCCATAAGGTTAGAAGTCCCTAAACAGGGGCACAACACCTTTAGAATGAGTGTTGCAACTACACATAGTGGAAGTGCAGTTGAGGCCATGGCTCCCAAAAGGGAAAAGGCGGGGCCACTTGGTCCGATATATACTCATCCAATAATGAAAAAAAAGAGTAAAGCACAACCTGATCTACTTATCATCAATACCGAAAATCCCTTTCATGAGATCGTCTCTAATTATAGTTATGTCCACAAATAAATATCGGAGGACGCTCAGAAGTCAATATTGATTCTAAAAAACAAAGAAATCTAAACGAACTATGAGAATGCACATTAGTTGATGAAAAGATTATCCATACTCATTGATGATATAGTTGCATATAATGTTGCTCATGAGATCATCAAGCATGATGACATCGAACCATGCTCAGTTGAAGAATGTGAACAAAGAGTAGACTGGCCTAAATGGAAATAATCAATTCAGGCAGAACTATAATCCTTCGCAAAGAGACTTATTTGATCTAATAGTGTTAACCCCACCAAGTGTAAAGCGTGTAGGACATAAATTGGTCTTTGTCATAAAGCGTAATGAGAATAATGAAGTAATAAGATATAAGGCTCGCATGTGGCATAAGGTTTCTCACAACTCGCTGGTATTGACTATGAGGAGACATGCTCTGCAATAATAGACGTAATAACGTCCTGCTATCTAATTAGCCTAGTAGTTTCTAGAGGAGTGGAAATGCAACTTATGGATGTGGTTACCGCATATATCTATGGGATCTAGATTCAGAGATATACATGAAAGTGTCTAATGGTCTTCAACTACCTGAGTCAAGTAACTCTAAACCATGGAGTGAGTTTGCAACTAAATTGAAGCGCTCACTCTTCGAATTAAAACAATTTGAGTGGATGTGGTATACCCGTCTGAGTAATACTTGATTGGGAAGGGATATAAGAATGATGAACTGTGCCCTTCTGTTTTTATAAATAAGACAAGTTCTAGATTTTCAATCATAGTTGTGTATGTTGATGATATGAACATAATAGGTGCTCTTGAAGAAATAAGATATATTGCAAGCTATTTGAAATCTGAATTTGAGATGAAATATCTTGGGAAAACTCGATTTTTGTCTAGGTATAGAACTAGAACATCGAGACTGTGGAATCCTTATCCACTAGTCCACTTATGTCCAGAAAATGCTCAGGCGATTTAATATGGATAAAGCGCATCTAGCTTAGCACTCTCATGATTAATCAGAGTTCAGATACAATGAAATATCCATTTCGTCCAAAGGATGATGATGAAGAGGTGTTGGGAGCTGAAAGTGCATTATTGTACTTAGCATAATGTACTCGACCAGATATTGCATTCTCAATGAACTTGCCATCGACATGGCCTTATTCTTTCCCTACAAAGATATAAGGAGTTACAATACATGTTAAAGGTATTAACAAAGAAAATGTTATCCCATACAGTGAAACCCCAAACGATATATTGGTAGGCGTTGTTGATATTGGGTATCTATCTGACCCATAGAAAGGTCGTTCCCAAACAGGATATGTTTTAACAATTGGGAGCACAATGATTACTTGGAAATCTATTAAGCAAACCCTTGTAGCTACCTCATTGAACCATTTGGAGATTATTTCTCTACATGAGGCAGTTTGAGAGTGTATATGGCTAAGGTGTGTCATTACATATATTAGAGGGGTTGGTGGTTTAAGTTCAACCACTATAAATACTACATACATATATAAAGATAATGCAGCTTGTATTGAACAAATGAATGTAGGATATATCAAAGGTGATAATACAAAACATATTTCGCCAAAGTTTTTTTCTAAAATTAGCCATAACAGACTCTCCTTAAAATTCAAGTGAATCAAGTAAGGTCTAAAGAAAATGTGGCTGAATCGTTTACCAAATCACTGCCTAAGGCCACATTTGAGGGACATGTGGAAAACATTGGAATGCAGAGACTTTCCAAACTCCATTGATTAATGTACGTATCAGGGGGAGTAGTAGACGAAAGGGTGGTCTACTGTATATGTAATATTGGTATATTGTAGGCATGGAATGGGGGCAGGATATGGCAGGTTTTACAACCCCCACCCCGGTTTCTGGTAATGGCCCATGGTCCTGGTCCCGGCCTAGGCCAGATCCCCAACAGGTACGGGGATTACAATCCTATCTCCGGTCAATTCTTTGGTCAAACCCCAGTCTCTTTCCCCGTTCCCCGACCCGATCTTTTTCCCATTCCGGGACTCTGTCGTGGCTTGAGTAGAATAATCACAAAAGGAGAAAATGATCAGATTATATAATCACATACTGGTTGAGTCATGAAAAACAAGTTTTTAGTAAGCTCAAGAATTAAAAGAACATTTAGAAAAGGTAATTGACAATAAATAATCAAAATTGATGAATCACCAACATATGTGATAATCACAAACACTCCATTTGTTACCAACATATGGATCGTAAATTGTATGGGTCGTAGCACTAGAACCAAATATCTATAAATCAACTTGCTTTTCTAGATTCCATATATGCAACTTCTATGCTAGGAAAACGACTAAAGTGTGGCAAACAAATGTTAGGGAGTGGGTCGCAGAATATAGAGGGAGAAGATGAAAGTGATCAGAACTAGGATAAGAATTAGACATCGCATGAGAGCTCACTTTCCTTAAGTGATATTTCGACCCTATTCTGCCTGGGTATCACGAAATTCACTCGAGGATAATCTCAATTCATCGGTATCGATTTAGGTATAAATCAATCCTATTTAAACACCTTGAGAATTGTAATTGATCCTATATTAATAATGATAATAATTTCTCATTAAATGAGATTGATTGTGGAAATTAATGTTGGCGGTTACAAATTGAAGTAAAATGGAGCAGTAACAAAACAAATTCACAGAGCACCGCGCGGGTAGCCGCGCGGGTAGCCGTGCGGGTTAACCCGTGGCACAACCCGCGCGGGTCACTGTTTTTGTACCCACTTCATAGAGCACTGCGCGGGTAGCCGCGTGGGTTAACCCGTGGCACAACCCGTGCAGGTCACTGTTTTCGTCCCCACTTCTAGTGCACGGCACGGGCTAACCCGCCTGAGTCACTGTCTCGGCTACAAAACTAAGAAAACTACCAAACGTGACCATCCAACTATCCCGGGTCATAGTTAGCTTACACGAGTGTGCACTCCACACCTCCTAACTCGTGTTATAGCTTAGCTACCAACCCCATTATTATCTTGTGAATCCAATTACATAAAATGAACTGACGATTTACTAAATTCACCAATAATCCTCCCCCATTTTAGTGCAATCCTTGATTCACAAACAAAAGTTAATATAGGAAAACAAACTCATGCGTAAATGAAAATATCTAGAAGATTGAATTTTCATCTTAGTACATTACACATTTCAAATACTCGAGAATCTGAGTGTCCTTTGGATTGAATCCTTCAATCCATTTGAGTACCAGAAAATAACATACACATGTTTTAAATGATTCTCTAAAGTTTAAACTTGACACTATACAAGCCATGTGTCCTTATCCATTCGTGAGTGCATCAAAGCCAAGTCCAAGCTTCTTGAAACGGCCACACTTCACACTCATATAGGTAGTTCCTTTCATCATGCACCTACACATGCATTTTTACAAAAGAACTATTACCTCCTTCACTTACAGTACCGAGAACATACCTTGGGATGATTATTTTGTGCTTCAATCCCTTAGAGTGAGCTTTCCCATTGAATTCAACTTCTAACATTGTATTATAAGGGAATTGGGTATCTCACCGTTATAGACTTACATGGACTTTAATCCCATCCCTATCACCAACTTGTGAACCAAGTCCCTAGCTAACCCCTTCGTCAAGTGGTCCGCTAGATTTTATTGTGACCGAACAAATTCAACCGAAATCACCCCATTCGTGATTAGCTCACGAATCATGCTATGTCTAACACCTAAATGTCTAGACTTGCCATTATATACTTGAATATAAGCTTTAGACAAAGTAGTCGTACTATCACAACGGATAGAAATGGGTGATATTGGTTTCGGCCATAACAGAATTTCATGGACTAAATTCCTTAGCCACTCCGCCTCTTTACCGGCAGCGGCTAATGCCATAAATTTCGACTCCATAATCGAACTCGTGATGCAAGTTTGCTTCTTGGAATCCCATAAGATGGCACCTCCCCCAAGCAAGTACACACAACCACTCGTAGAAGAGTGATCTTCTAAGTTGGTAATCCAACTCGCATCCGAATATCCTTCTAATATCGAAGGAAACCCGACATATGACAAACCATAATCAATGGTTTTCTTTAAGTATTTAAATACTCATCTAATCGCTTGCCAATGATGAATACTAGGATTACTAGTAAACCTACTCAACTTTTCTATGGCAAAAGCGATATACAGCCTAGTGCTTGTCATAACATACATCAAGCATCCAATAGCCTTTGAGTACTCGAGTTGTGACACTGCTTCACCCGAGTTGGGAATAAGCTTCACACTCAGATCAAATGGAGTACTCACCGGAGAATAATCAAAGCAATTAAATTTCTTTAATACTTTCTCAATGTAATGAGATTGCGTAATTGCAATCCCTTTGTTCTCACGCTTGATCCTTATTCCAAGGATTACCTCCGCCTCTCCCATATCTTTCATGGAGAAACTTGATGACAAAAACTCTTTGGTTTTATCAACTTGATTTTGGTCGGTGCCAAAAATCAACATGTCATCAACGTATAAGCAAATGATTACTCCGTTACCGAATGTGTCAAATTTGCTATATACACACTTGTCCACTTGGTTTAACATAAAACCGTTGGACAAGATAACCTCATAAAATTTTTGATGCCATTGTTTGGGTGCTTGTTTCAACCCATATAATGATTTTACAAGTTTACACACCTTATGCTCCTTCCCGAGCATAACAAAACCTTCCGGTTGTTTCATGTAAACTTCTTCCTCCAAGTAACCATTCAAGAATGTCATTTTGACATCCATTTGGTGAATCACTAAATTGTGAATAGCTCATAAGGCTATCAATAATCTAATCGTGGAGATCCTTGCAACCGGGGCATAGGTATCAAAATAATCTATGCCTTCCCGTTGCCTAAAACCTTGGATTACTAATCGAGCTTTGAACTTGTTGATTGATCCATCAGCTTTCATTTTCCTTTTGAAGATCCACTTGCATCCTAAAGGTTTACAACCCGGTGACAAGTCTGATAATACCCAAGTATTATTCTCCATGATGGAGTCCATCTCATCATTTATTGCTTCTTTCCAGAAAGCAACATCTTGAGACTTCATAGCCTCATCAAATGATTTTGGATCCTCCTTAGTACTATAACAGTAAGAGAATTGTGACCCAATCTCATCTCTTGATCCCTTTACCAAGTATACATGGAAATCGGGACCAAAGGATTTTTCGATCCTACCTCTTTTGCTCCTTTGAAGCATCGGAGATTCGGTTGGAACAATTACTTGTTCTTCAACCTCACTAGTTCCACTAGTACTTGTAACTATATCCTTCGGCCTAGGTATTGAAGAGAATCTAGTTTCATCAAATAATGCATCTCTCGATTTTATAACGGTGTGAATCGCTATAGAATCATTAGGTTCAATAGCATAGAACCTATAGGCCTTGGAATGCTTGGCATATCCAACAAAGATGCAATCAATACCTTTCTCACCCAAAGTTTTCTTTTTGGGTTCGGGTAGTCGAACAACCGCCCGACAACCCCAAACTCGAATATAATTCAAGTCAGGCCTTTTCTTGAACCAAAGTTCATATGTGGTAATCTTGTTCCTTTTATTAGGAACTCGATTTAATAAGTAACAAGTCGTTAACATGGCTTCACCCTAAAATCCATCACTCAATCCCGAGTAGAATAACATAGAGTTCACCATTTCTTTGAGAACTCTATTTTTCCGTTTCGCCACACCATTTTGTTGTGGTGTATAAGGCGCCGTAGTCTCATGAATAATTCCTACGGATTGAAAAAACATGGGTTCGTAATATTCCCCACCACGATCGGTGCGCAAACATTTTATAAAACAATTCATTTGCAATTCAACCTCCGTTTTATAAACTTTAAATTTGTCCAACGCTTCATCTTTAGAGTGTAACAAAAATACATAGTAAAAACGTGAAGCGTCATCAATAAAAGTAACAACATACTTTTTATTACCCAAAGACGGAGTTGAATGCAAATCACAAAGATCACTATGAATTAATTCAAGCACCGACGAGTCCCTTTTCACGTTAGAAAAAGGTTGCCTAGTGATCTTTTTTAACATGCAAGTTTTACATTTTTCGGTTTTAATGTCAAAGGCCGGAATAAGACCGTCTTTTGACATTTCAACCATTCTTTTAAAATTCACATGACCAAGCCTTGCATGCCATAAATTAGAATCAACAAGATTTTCATTTGCAACATAAACAGAATATGAAACAAAATTCTTTTTATTCAAACTCAACATAAGCATATTATTATACAAATAGCCAAATCCTACAAAAGAGCCACCTTTTGACAAGATAAACTTGTCGGGCTCAAACACTTGCCTATATCCTAACTTATTCAAGACATTACCGGAAACCAAATTCTTTCGAATTTGCGGTACAAACAAAACGTCTAAAAGTTCAATTATTTTACTAGAAATAAACTCTATCCTAACTAAGTCGCGTCCAAGAATGGGAGCACTTGACTCGTTCCCCATGTGTAGCACGGATCCGTCTTCAACCGGTTCCAAAGAGGTGAACCAACGCTGATCCTTGCACACATGACTCGAGGCACCCGAGTCAATCCACCAAGCATCATCATCATCCTGCACGTAAAATGGTTCGGATATTAGTGGTACATAATTTAAATTCGAATTAAAACCAAAGTCAAGAAACTGACCTTGCCGTGGGTTTTGATCCTTGGATCCATGCCCACCACCACTTGTGCTTGCTCGACTCTTATTCTTGACAACCCGACAATCCCCCTTGAGATGGTCGGTCATACCACAGTCCAACAGGTTAATTTAACCTTTTTATTGGGCCTTTTCTTGGCTTCATTGAACTTGTGTTTTCCCTTGAAATTATTGGATTTTCCCTCTTCCACCATGTTCACCGAAGGGGAAGAAACCTCCTTTATCTTAGGTTTCTCAGCCTCTTGCGCCCGAAGAGATTCCTCTATGCGCAAGTGACTATCGAGTTGTACAAGGGACACCTCTTCCTTCTTGTGTTTCAACATGTGTTTGAAATCTTTCCAAGAGGGAGGCAATTTATCAATTATGCTCAATACGGAGATGGATTCGTCCATCTTCATATTATGTTGAGCATATTGGCATAGAATGCGTAGGAGCTCATTATATTGCTCCATCACAGGCCTTGAGTCCACCATATTGTAATTGTTAAAATTACTAACGAGGAACTTCTTACTAGAAGCATCCTCCGCCATGTATTTGGACTCAAGAGAGTCCCATAGCTCTTTGGCAGACTTAACGTTTTGATAAATGTCAAAGAGGGAGTCACACATACTGTTTAAGATGTGGCCACGCCAGATGTAGTCGTCGTTCTCCCATTTTCCGCGACACCGAGTCATCTCCAATGTCTCGTCCTCCATCACCTCCGGCATCGGAGTGCTTAGCACGTACACGACCTTCAACGTCGTCAACAAGAAGTGCATCTTCTTCTGCCATCATCGAAAATCGACGCCTTCAAACTTCTCAAGTTTGGTAAACTTAGCCGTCATGTCTCTCATGGATTGATCACTTTGCCATCTCTCTCACGATGAATAAATATCACTTAAGATTGTTGGGGAGTGGGTCGCAGAATATAGAAGGAGAAGATGAGAGTGATCAGAACTAGGATAAGAATTAGAGATCGTGTGAGAGCTCGCTTTCCGTAAGTGATATTTCGACCCTATTCTGCTTGGGTATCACGAAATTCACTCGAGGATAATCTCAATTCACTGGTATCGATTTAGGCAGAAATCGATCATATTTAAACACCTTGAGAATCGTAACCGACCCTATATTAATAATGATAATAATTTCTCATTACATGAGATTGATTGTGGACATTAATGTTAGCGGTTACAAATTGAAGTCAAATGGAGCGGTTACAAAACAAATTCACAGAGCACCGCGCGGGTAGCCGCGTGGGTTAACCATCGACACAACCGCGCGGGTCACTGTTTTCGTCCCCACTTCACAGAGCACCGCGCGGGTAGCCGCACGGGTTAACCCGCGGCACAACCCGCGCGGGACACTGTTTTCGTCCCCGCTTCTAGTGCACGGCGCGGGTAGCCGCACGGGTTAACCCGCGGCACAACCCGTCCGAGTCACTGTCTCAGTTACAAAACTGATAAAACCGCCAAACGTGACCATCCAACTATCTCGGGTCATAGTTAGCTTACACGAGTGTGCACTCCACACCTCCTAACTCGTGTTATAGCTTAGCTACCAACCCCATTATTATCTTGTGAATCTAGTTACATAAAATGAACCGATGATTTCACTAAAATCACCAACAACAACAAAAAAAAAACAAACAAAGAAAGTGGGGCAAACAAAAACCCCCCAAAAAATCGCATATGAGAATGTAATACCCGAATCTCTCAAATTACCGGTTTCGTATAAAGCTTAAAATATTCAAGTCCTTATTCAAGCAATAGAAGCTTGTACATGTACAAACAAATATGGATTAGAACTTAGAATTTTAAGAAATCCCCTAATATGGTTAGAATTGCAATAGGTGAAACTTGAGGGGATAGTCTTGTAAATTTGGAAAATATAAAAATAGAAATTAAAACTCTTTTTATTCATTTTCCTTTCTCCAGACTTCTTCAATAATCGGCTCTTCATCATAATCGACTTCCATCTCCTTCAATTCTTGAAATCAAGCTCAAATCCCATGGGAGAAATTGTATAATCGTAAAGTAGGTATGTCTTTCTTCTCTAATCTTAACAATTTCATGTTATTTAAGGTTCATATTCAAGTCTTGATGGTGAAATATGGATAGGTTCAAGAAATGGAAGAAATGGTTGAATCTACTTAGGGTTTTGAAGTTCATGTCATCAACCCAAATAAGGTAAGGTAGAATTTCATAATTGATGTTGAAATTGTTGTTTTGCATGTTATGTTGATTATGTCTTGATTATGATTTTGTGTTAGAACTATTTAATTTGGGAAATTAGTTAGCTTTTTGGTACCAAAATTGGTCAAAGGAATGAAACCATTGAAATGATTTTGAACTACATGAATTAATGCCCACAAGATGTTTGATGAAATGTCTCAAAGGAAATTTTCAATTATGTTGAGTTTTAGCTTTCTATCCAGATCTTGAAAAATTCGTATAAATCAACCGTAGGTCCAATTGAGGTGTGCAATACATCATTGGAACCCCCAATGTGTCTAGTACAACTTTGTAGTTTACACCGAACCAAATTATGACTCTAAGCAGCTCCAAACAGTGAATTTCCGAAACTGGTCCTGTGAAAAACGGGATCTGCACACTGTTTGTATATACTTCATATCTAATTGGTCGTTGCTCCAATCGGGGTGATTCCAAAACGAGGTGAATAAGTACAACTTTGTTTTATACATGATCATCTAGTTTAGCTCTTAAGTAAGGTAATTAAGCCAAAAACAATGGTGTAACGGTGTTGTCCTGTGCAGTCCCGTTTGGATTGTTTGGTTAATTTCACAACCATATTAACCTCTAGCATTGTCTTATGAACCTACTAGGATTTATTAGAACTCAAATTTAAGTTATTTAGAAGGTTCAAAAGGGTGTTAAACTTATATTATCATGAGTTTAGTAGGTACAAATTCTAAGCGCATTATGATGTTATAGGCCCTTCATTTTGTTGGAACTCGATCAACCGCGTGGTTAAACCTTTTTCGAGCCCCTTATATTCGAAGGTACGGGTTTCTTTCTTTGTTTGATACCTGGAAACGTATTTGTATATGCGTGTCTACTCCTTGAAGATGGTACACCATGCATTACCTATCACATTTGTGAAATGGTAACTTTCCGAAATTGAACTTTTGGAATTTGTTGGTTTTGAGTTATCATGTGACATTATTATATTGTTAAGGATTATTTGATTTATGATATTATGATATTTCTTTACTTCGAATCATGAATCATTGGTTAAGAATTGAATTAAAACCTTCAAGGTTATTGGATTTTTGAACTTGTTTCCATAAGGTCGCATGTGTTGTAGACCTATGATTTCCGTTTTCGATTTTATAGAATACTTGACCATTGGGGGCACCAAGGTCGGGATGCTTCCGCGGTGGCTATACAATCGTGGCGTCCTCACTTAGAATGGACACATATGGGGCCTGGCCAGGTAACGGCTATCGAGGGCGAATGGATCGATCCTAATTAGACGAGTTGGGTCGTGAATTATTCACGACAAGGGTTAGATGGTGAGTGTGCCCACACTGCTACCTGATGGGACTTACGTGGTTTGATCAACCCGTGAGAATGATGTGTCTTCGTGATACACGCCGGTCTTTGTGACCCTTGTTACATCTTTGTAATGTTTGATTGGTTTTATGGTTTTTACTCTTTTATAAATACAATATTTTTATATATTTTAAATGATGAATCAAATAGGCCTTGGTGGTCTACTCTTATTGTATATTTGTTTGATATTTACTAATATCAATGTTTCCTTATTTCATTTCCGCTTGCACTTGTTAGATTATCGTTTCTTTTATTATTATAATCCGTTCACTGGGCAAAGTTGCTCAGCCGTGTGTTTTGTTGGCACGACAGGTACATAGATGATTAGACAGGGACGATAATATAGAGAAAAGAAGGAAACTTTGGACTTCCTTTTGAAGATCTTCGGATAATCTACTTTTTGGGTTCTTTTGTTTTTATCGCTATGTAAATATATCTGTAAAACATAGTTACAGTTGTCTTCATATGATGGCTTGTATTTTCTTTTTTATGTTGGTTTAGTCGAGCTCTGAATTTTATAAGTCTACTCAGTGGGTTTATTTTTGTTTTGAATGTCCCCTGAACTGTGACATCGTCCCGTTCTTAACCACGCGGGACAGGGGATGTTACAGAGAAGTAGAACATCCTACAAAATAGGGCAGAAAAAGAAAGTATACTTGTGGACCAGTGGCCGACGCGGCGATGACACTATGGCGATTGGGCGGACGGTGGTCGGTGGTCCGGCGGTAAACCTAAGTGAAGCCGTTATTGTGGTCTTGTAGAAATGGAAGAAATAGCCGAAGTCCAAGTCGTCGACTCGTCGTTGTGATCCTGTTGTGGAAATCTGGAAGAGGGGCGAACTCAAAAGTAAAACCTAAATGGAATAAATATTAATAATATTTAAATATTTAATATTAATATATATAACTGGTACAGGGCGAGACGGGGGTGCGTTATCCGGCCCCGGACCCATCCCAGATTTTAGTCCAACGGGGATCCCCGGCCTCGGCACCCGGTTTAGCGGGGAATCCCCAGCCTCGATCGGGTCGGGTGAACCACGTCGGGACAAATCACCATGCCTAGTATATTGTGCTCTTTCCTTCATCCAATATTTTATTTTTCCCATTGCGTTTTGTTCCTTGGTGCAAGGTTTTAGTGAGAAAACAATTTATATACCATCTTATTTTCTTAACTCTCATGATTGATATACGAATCTGAGGGAATATTAGACTAAATGAAGAATATGTATATTGCAAAGAAACTGATGCATTGTACTATTTCCTTCGTCCTATTTTTACGTTTTTCCCATTGGTTTTTTATTTTGACGTAAGGTTTTAACGAGGCAACGGTAGTGCACCATCACTCCTTTGACTCGGCAGAAGGGGGAGTGTTGAAGGATATGTGTGTCATCGTCAAAAGGATATGACGATAAAAAATATATATATATATATATATATATATATATATATATACAGGGAGAGAGAGAGAGAGAGGGAGGGAGATTTTAGTGAGACAACAATTTATATACCATCATATTTTCTTAACTCTCATGATTGATATACGAATCTGAGGGAATATTAGACTAAATGAAGAATATGTATATTGCAAAGAAATTGATGCATTGTACTATTTCCTTCATCCTATTTTTATTTTTTTCCCATTGGTTTTTTATTTTGATGTAAGGTTTTAACGAGGCAACGGTAGTGCACCATCACTCCTTTGACTCGGCAGAAGGGGGAGTGTTGAAGGATAAGTGTGTCGTCGTCAAAAGGATATGACGATAAAAAGATATATATATATATAGGGAGAGAGAGAGAGAGAGAGAGGGGGGGAGGGAGATTTTAGTGAGACAACAATTTATATACCATCTTATTTTCTTAACTCTCATGATTGATATACGAATCTGAGGGAATATTAGACTAAATGAAGAATATGTATATTGCAAAGAAATTGATGCATTGTACTATTTCCTTCATCCTATTTTTATTTTTTTCCCATTGGTTTTTTATTTTGATGTAAGGTTTTAACGAGGCAACGGTAGTGCACCATCACTCCTTTGACTCAGCAGAAGGGGGAGTGTTGAAGGATAAGTGTGTCGTCGTTAAAAGGATATGACGATAAAAAGATATATATATAGGGAGAGAGAGAGAGAGAGGGGGGGGGGGAGGGAGATTTTAGTGAGACAACAATTTATATACCATCTTATTTTCTTAACTCTCATGATTGATATACGAATCTGAGGGAATATTAGACTAAATGAAGAATATGTATATTGCAAAGAAATTGATGCATTGTACTATTTCCTTCATCCTATTTTTATTTTTTTCCCATTGGTTTTTTATTTTGATGTAAGGTTTTAACGAGACAACAATAGTGCACCATCACTCCTTTGACTCGGCAGAAGGGGGAGTGTTGAAGGATAAGTGTGTTATCATCAAAAAGATATGACAATAAAGATATATATATATATAGAGAGAGAGAGAGAGAGAGAAAGAGAGGGAGAGAGAGAGAGAGAGGGAGGGAGGATCAAACAAGAATGCTAACTATTTAAGAGAATACGAAAACGGCCAAATCATATGCAAAATCACAATGTGATTTTACATTAATGGGCAAAAAAAGGTGTGTGGGTGACTTTGGCGGGTCACAGGGCAAAGTCGCGTGAATCACATGTGATTTTGTATGTGTTGTTAGTGTAAAATCACATGTGATATGGCCGTTTTCGTATTCTCTTAAATAGGTATCGTTCTCGTTTGAACCCGACTATATATATATATATAGTGTTTGGTTCATTTGAGAAATGGTAAATATATGAGAAATAGATAAGTAATCCTAGCCATTCATATGGTCAATATCGGATTTGACTAGTCAAATAGTGCGGCTTTGACCGGTCAAAAGTTGTGGCTTTGACTGGTCAAACGTTGCGGCTATCCCAAAAATAGAAGGACAATTTCGTAAATTTTACAAAACACACGGGCTGTGTTCATATATGAACATGTATAATTCATATATGAACTATATGTTCATTTATGAACTATATGTTCATATATGAACCAGTGCAATTCACAACTGAACTCTTTTAACTGATTCATATATGAACCTTTGTGATTCATATATGAATCAATTGAACTAACTAACAGATTCATATATGAACCTTTGTGATTCATATATGAATCTGTATGAATCACAAAGATTCATATATGAATCAGTTGAACTAATTAACAGATTCATATATGAATCTTTGTGATTCATACAGATTCATATATGAACTCATCCCGTATATTTTACGAAATTACCCCTCTACCTTCTATAGACCACACAAGAAATTATCCGGTGCTTCGCGGTCAAAGCCGCAAATGTTGACCAGATGAATGACTAAGATTACTTCTCTATTTCTCATATATTTATCATTTCTCAAATGAACCTCTCCCTATATATATATATATATATATATATATATATATATATATATATATATACATATGGAGAGGTTCATTTGAGAAATGATAAATGTATGAGAATAGAGAAATGATTTGTAACACCCTCAAATTCGGAAAGAGCAACTAATGTAAAATTTCATTAATACATCAAATTAAGGATAAAATCCCTCTCTACAAATCGATACCTGGAAATACCTCAAGATAAATCCTATATATAACCTCAACAATTACTATCTCTAAGTCTTATACAAAGACCAAATAAATAGGTCGGGTGTTACTTAACTCAAAAACAAGTTGCTAATCCCAAAATAGATGTGGAAGACTTCACCAAGCTATTCACTTCTTCGAGCACACAACTAGCACCCATCTCTTCACATTGTTGCTAGAACTAACCCTGAAACGGAACCTAATGCACACGCCGACAATTAAAAAGGTTAGGATAAGGCCTAGCGAGTTCAAGAGTTTTTATCATGATTATAAAAATCATTAAAAGGAAATAATACAATTTAAATCATGATCCTTTAAAATGAATTACTTTAAATATGAGAACGACACGTTTTTCAATGATATGCATTTTTATAGCCGAACGCCTCAACGCCAAAACATTCTTTCATGAAGTAATGCAACCCCACACTTACTTAAAACGTGAATAATGATCAATGCTCAAATATTGAAATTTGAATAAAACTTTATAAACCAAACGACCGAAATATGAGTATACTCAAGCCTCCAAAATTATAACATATGGAGAATACCTCAAACTCAAAACGTCACCGAAAACAAGGGTAAAACTAAATACCCAAAACATCACCTTTCAGTGACGGGGGAGACCCGATTTCCATGGTTAGTGGCGGAACACAAAAGTAGGTCACTTTCCAAGTTATTGAGCTCACCATACTAGGACCCATGGCCACGAGCTCGCCAACTCGTACTAAGATGTGGATGAGGGCATCCGAGGATCCTAAGCATTCTCATTTACTAGGATTACATTTACGGCCCATGGCTAGTATCCAACTCCATATAACCGTACCAAGTTGCCTCCGATGACCCAATATCTCAACTAGCTACAAATGGGAATAACTATCTCATAAAAACTTACTCAGAAATTACATCACAGGGTCAATGGCAGATGTTCGACTCCACAAGACCGCACCATAAGGCACTCGATGACCCCATGACATCTCCTGGTCCCAACATGAAACAATCGCCCGATTTAAAATAATAAAGACCGACTCATATGTTTATGGATCTATTACATTACAGTCTATAACATTACATGACTCCAATTGAATGACCAAAGCACTCAAAACATGTAATTCTCAAATAATATGCAATAAACGCAATCATACTCAAAACTCCACAACGGGCTATTAAAACCAAACAAATGTCCCCAAGACTCATTTTAGTCAAAACCGAGTCAAAACTATCCTATTTACTTTATCGTACGATAAAAGTTGTAAACAATAAAACACACTTAACCAACGGTTATGCAAACACAACGACCAAAAGTATGGTTAACCCAAAACTCATCATTGGTTGAGACAACCAATTTCAAAAATGAACTCATACATTTTATATTTCCAAAATGTCTCATAACACAGTGATATACATTTTCCAAACGGTTTATAAGCTCAAATACACTAAAAGGATATTTACACCAAATGACCTCCATTTATATATTAAATCATTAAGGAAACATCAACATGATTTATTTATTAAAATATCCCAAAAATCCCACATATGGGGTTTTCACAAGATTTATAGAATCACACAACCAAAATAGACGAAGCTCGTCACATAAAACCCACATTTGATATTTATCAAGTAAAACACATAAATACTTTAAAATGGACATTTTTGGCATGTACATAGTTTTCACAAATCAACTTGAATTCACCTTGCTAGATTTAACCTAAATCTAGATTTTACCCAACTTGAACTTCCTTGAAGAAACTTGAATCCACAAGCAAAACCTTCCAAAAACCTAGATCCACAAGCTTTCAACCATAAATATTCATATTCAACCACTTAGAACCGTTCCCCAAACATTTTTCATGAAGATCTCATCTTATCTCAAAACCCTAGTTTCCATAGTTGAAGAGGAGAGAAGATCACCTTTACCATAGCTTGAACCCATCAACAATATTCTTCTAGGTCACCAAAATGAGCCACAAACGCCAAATCTTCAAAATGGAGAAAAGGGTTGGATGAAACCATAGAAAACTTGATGATAAAGGTGAGATGAAGGGATTTTAGTTCTAGCTTCCAAACCCCAATAATGTTAGGCCAAACTTGCAATAAATGGAAGGGAAAGCTTTAAGTATTACAATGGCCGAAATTAATGGTAGGGTTTTGCTTAGGAGAGTTTGGGAAGAAGAGAATGAGAGATAATGGGGTTTGGGGGCTGATTTGTTCTTTTATCAGCGCACAGTACTCACGCGCGAGCGGTGGCGCAACTCGACTCGCACGGAGGGGCGCGCTGGGCTCTGGAGTCGTGAGGGACCAGAGCCTCGAGCGGATAGTGGCGAGGATCGAATCGCGCGGACGGACGCGCGGAACACTGCCGACATTTTTCGTCTTCTTTTCGACCGAAGAATTTGGGGTGTTACATAATCCTAGCCTTTCATTCGGTCAAGATCGGATTTGACTAGTCAAATATTTCGTTTTTTACTGGTTAAAAGTTGTGGCTATTCCAAAAATAGAAGGACAGTTTCATAATTTTTATAAATACAATAGACATATGAACCTATATGAACCAATGTAATTCACATATGAACTCTTTTAACTGATTCATATATGAACCTTTGTGATTCATATATAAACTAATTAACTGATTCACATATGAACTAATTAACTGTAGGTTCATATGTGAATCAGTTGAACTAATTAATAGATTCACATATGAACCTTTGTGATTCATATATGAATTAATTAACTGATTCATATATGAACATATAAGTTCATATGTGAATTACATAGGTTCACATATGAACTCGTCCCGCGTATTTTACGAAACTACCCCTCTATCTTCAACAGACAACACAATGAATTATCCGGTGCTACACGCTCAATGCCACAAATGTTGACCAGATAAAGGGCTAGGATCATTTCTCTATTTTTCATACATTTACCATTTCTCAAATGAACCTGAGGCTCTCTCTCTCTCTCTCTCTCTCTCTCTCGTTAGAGTTAGACCGGAATTATATATCTCATGGTTATCTACTTATAACATGTCTCTATTTAAAGTTCTTATAATTATTGAGAATTTACAGGTTCTTTTTTTTTGTTGGTAAAGGAGTATCCCAGACCACTTTGGGCCCGGACTAATCTCCTGGAAAACAGGCCTATGGCCCGCAGGCATTCATCCCGTGGCCACGATTCTTTCTATATTGGTTGTTCTATAGCGCAACATAATTTATAAGCATACATCATTTAGAAACAAGTCTTTACATCAAAGTATCAAATACAAATTCATATAATATAAAAAAAGTTCCTTTATATTTGGATTGAATCAATTTGGTTTTATTGGAATTTAATTGATCAATTTGAATGTTGAAATTGTGGATCCGATAAAATCCAATTTTGATTGGTCGGTTGCAATTGGATTGATTATTTATATCCGGGACGAATTTTGAACAAAGAATTATACCCTTGAATCATTTTAAAAGGGTACGTATATTACATCATGTGTTTTCCTAATAAAAAATACCCCATAAATTTGATTGTTGTTATAACTTTAACCTATTTGTTAAACTCTAGTTTGCAGCAGGGGCTCGCATTCGAAGTTGGTATGCTCCAACATCGGTCCGAGCCTGATAAGTTTAGGAACAAGCACATTGTCCCTAATTGCACAAACCACCGGGTTCTCCAACTGCAAAATGGCTCCAATGAAGTTAGCCCGCACAGTCATCGGGAAGATTCGCAGCCATCGCTCGTTTTGGTACGACCTGAGTGCATCCTCAACGAAGGTTGGTCCCGCCTTGAGTGCAGGCACCAGTTTTTGCACTAAAACAACAGCATCTTCCAAAGCACAGCAAGCCCCTTGGCCAAGATTAGGAGTCATTGGGTGCCATGCATCACCAACCAGCACGGCTCCACCCGATGACACTGGAGGGCTCACACCTGGCCATAACCAACGGTCCACTAATGGTGTCCGGATGATGGTGTCGTCTGGGGTGGCATCGATTATGTTTAGCAGCTCAGAAGGCCATTTCTTGATTAGTTCTTTGGTTTGTTTCTTCAACACTGATGGATCAGTAATCTTTGGACCTGCCATTTTTACATTCAAACAACTGTTAGAAAAACAGTGTTTTCAATGGACTAATCTATCACAGAAGGTTATAATCAGTAAGCTCATTTCCGAAGAGCTGATCAATTGGAATTGCCCTTGTTTTCTTGTACTATCTAAACTATAATGCAAACAGATGAAATCCATAGTATATGTAAGAATATGTGTAACACCATTAGATTACTCTCATAATGATCCCTCGAGGAGATAAGGAAAATTCCAACATATATTGAGTAGAAATGGTCCAAGTCTAGCCGATCTTGGACCCTCACGGAGGCTAGACGGGCACAGATTGTCCCATAGTGTTGAATGTGGGGGCTAGACGAGTACAGACTGCCCCATAGTGTCGAGTCCCTAGAGTGGTAGACCCTGACTCTAATACCATGTGAAAATACGTAGAACCTATTAAATTACTCTCCAAAAGAGCCTTTGAGGAGATAAAGGAAGATGCCAATATATATCCAGGAGTATGGGAGGTTAACATATATTGAGGGAGAAATGGTCCAAGTCTAGCCCATGTGGAACTGTTAAGTGTAAAAAGACTCGAGTGCCCTTTGTATTAGGACAGCATACCTGGTGTGGGGCTGTTGAAGCAAATGAACCAATAAACTTTTGTTGGTGAAACCGGAACATAACCAGCACGTATACCTCGGCCATAAACATAGCTCACCTGTGACTCATAAGGTTGTCCATCAGGGTAATCTCCAAGCCCACGAAAAGCACAATATCCTACATATTTAGGCTCCGGAAATCCCATCCATTTAGCCACTGAAGAACGAATTCCATCACACCCAATTACCACCTGTTGACAAAACGTTGATCAAAAGGCTGATTCTTGCTTCACCTAAACCTTTCAACAAGAAATATTTGGTTCCTAAAGGCCCTAAGTTTGAATCTACAACTGCATTGTTTGAAACTAAACGCTACCTTGGATGATATTCGAGTACCATTAACAAGTTCCAGCAGAGTTTCACCATCTTCTTGTTTTTCAATATTTGCCAACTTTGATGAGAAAGAGATGGAATCTAGTGGTAGCTGTTTGGCAAGAGTCTCCAGAAGGGTTCTTCTTTCAACTGCACGAACCTCTTGACTGTTCCCATATGCACCAAACACACATTTTGTTGACTAAAAACTAAAATCCCAGAGCTCATAACGACATGGATATGTAAAGAAATGCTACTATATATATATATATGTACTTTTCATCTTCTTCTTTGAACTTGAATGAGCGCAGCTCTCTTCCATTTTCTGTTTTTATAACCATCCTGCATGGTTGATTTGACGAAACGTTCAAATACAAAGACACCAAGTCGGGGGCCGTTCCTGGGGGCGGCCGGGCGGGTTGGCCACCTACCCTGGGCCCAAAAGCAGATGCCCAAAAAAAAGTTTCCTATATAGTAGCATTCCAAAAAAAAATAGATAAAAGAGGTCCAATTTTTTTAGCAGACAAAAACCTAAAAGAATTTAGCAGACAACAGGGGCCCATAAAATGTATTAGTTAACTATGTTGTTATCTGTTAATTCAATCACACTATCAGGACCCTTCGTTTTTTGCTATTGCTTGATTGCTTCTCTAACACCAATGTTAATTGCCGTGATGTAAACAAATTACATTGAAGAGTTTTCTTATTGTATATTCCAAGTGTGAGATGAAATCAACCCTCAAGTGAGATGCTTTACTCTTAGGGGGCGTTTGGTTTGATGGAATGGTTTGGAGGGATCTGGATTTGGAATGTTTGGTTTTTAAGATTTGGAATGGAATTGAGATTCTTTATAAATAATTTGTAAAAACAAATTACAAATAACTATAAAAATAATTAAATTACCTTCTTATTAATTGCTAATTGGAAAACAAACGTTTTTAACATATTTTAAAACATTATCATATACAAATCCTTCGAAATCCCTTGAAATCCCAACCACCCCCATGGGATTTCAAAATCCTATGTTTAGGGATTTCAAATCCGAGCAATCCTGCAAACCAAACACAAGTTTGGAATGGATTTGAAATCCAACCCCCCCCCCAAAAATCCATTCCATTCCATTCCTGTAAACCAAATAGACCTTTAGCATGCAGTTTGTAGAAAGTTGATCTTGTTGAAGAGATAGAGATGATATGATATTGGAATACGCAGAGTTATTGGGTTACCTTTGTGTAACATCCAATTTTAAGAGATTAATATGTGTGTGTATAAATTGATTTCTTAAAATGGGATGTTATATTTTGTATTGGGTAGTTCAAGAATGTTGAATTAATGCCAAACAAATAGATATATGGTGTACTTCCCCATCATATAGAATCCCTTGAGAATTATAACCTATGGTAGTTTGAAGGTGTCTAGGAATGTTCATACTTTTGGGAATAAACTAAGACCCCAAACTTTCGTTGTAAAAAATGTAAGTTATATATATATATAGAGAGAGAGAGAGAAAAGTTCAAATGAAAACTCATTTTTCATTGTGCACGTGAGGACAAATCTCAGTAACTCGATCTCTTTTGATCCAACAACTCATATTAAATAGAGTTTTTAATTTTAAAATGCTTAGGGGTAAAAATGGAATAAAATTTAAACACACGCCTACCATATTTGACTTTTTATTTTATTTTTTAATTAAAAACTTTTTACCCAATTAAAGTTTAAAATAAATTATCTTAAAAATTACTAATATTTTAATCAAACAAATTACATCAAAAAAACGAGAATTTCGTGCTCTTCGATATAACATCTATCTCGATATAGTTTTTCTGTCGTTTTAACTGTTTTTACATGAAATTCTATATATGTGTTATATTCATTATGAATATTTATGTACGTTCAAGTTTGTACAACACCTCGACACCGTAAGTATGTAACTCGACATCACCTTCTTCAAGACTTTATTCAACGTCGTAACACATCACGTTTCTTCAGCACCGTAACCCAACACCCATCAAGACGAATCGAGAACCTATCGAGTAATTTTGTTTTGAATCGGGGAACAAAAGAGAGTGTGTCACGTCTCCACATCTTCACAGGTCATTCATGTGTTATTCATCATGAATAATGTATCATTCAGGATTAATAATACAATATTCAGGGTGAATAATTCACGATTCATGAATTCGTGTATTATTCGTCATGAATGTTGTGTAATTCATTCTGAATACTATATTATTCATTATGAATAATGAATGAACGTTCACATTTGTTATTCATACTGAATGTGGGACATCCGAGGATACGCATACATATTCATAATGAATTAAACCAAATTTCGGTTGTGAATTGGGAAACAAAAGATAGTGCGTCATGTGTCTACACCTTCACGGGTCATTAATATATTATTCATCATGAATAATGTATCATTCAGGATGAATAATAGAACATTTAGGGTGAATAATACACGATTCATGATAAATAATACATGAATCATGGATTCGTGTATTATTCATCCTGAATACTGAATGAACGTTCACCTTTGTTATTCATATCGAATGTGGACACCCGAGGACGTGCAAACATATTCATAATGAATATAACACATATATAGAATTTCACGTAAAAAAACGGTTAAAACAAAAAAATTCTGAATATTGTATTATTCATCCTGCATACGGTATTATTCATCATGAATAGTGAATGAACGTTCACCTTTGTTATTCATACTGAATGTGGACACCCAAAGACGTGCATGCATATTCATAATGAATATAACACGTATATATAATTTCACGTAAAAACAGTTAAAACGAAGAAAAAAAACTATATCGAGATAGATGTCATATCGAAGAGCACGAAATTCTCGTTTTTTTGATATAATTTGTTTGATTAAAATATTAGTAATTTTTAAGATAAATTATTTTAAAGTTTAAGGGATAAATTTTTTTAATTAAAAATAAAAATAAAAAGCCAAAGAAGGTAGACGTTGTAATCACTTCCCAATTAACCTTATTATGTATTAATCATTGATTAGTTTTCTAAGTTTTGATCAATGGTTAAGATTTGTCCTCATGTGCACAATGAAAGATGAGTTTTCATTTGAACCCACCCCTATATATATATATATATATATATATGCGTATGTGTATATATAGGGTTGGGTTCCGGTGACAATGAAAGTTACGGTGAGAAGGGCAAGAAGAGATCTACACCCATGGATGGACATTAGGATGAGATGCCCCGAATCAATCCCCGTATAAAGCGCAATTCATGGGTGGGTTTGAGATTAAAAGTGATCAAGGGTCCAAATACCTTCTCACCTTAACTCTTCTTCTCACACGATCCTTCGTCTATATATATATATATATATATATAACCTTTTTCAGGGTTGCAAAATATCCTTCCAATATATATATATATATATATATATATGTTTGGTTGAGTAAGGGGTTGTTTGTTTTTTTTAAAACCTCTTAATGACTCTTAAGTATGAATCATTCAGACACACCACCTCCGGATTTTGTGAAACTTTTTCCAATAAGTTTATTCAAGAAGCAATTGAACTACATTGCTATAGGAATATGTCTACAATGACCACGATTTCCTTTCTCCAGTACTTGAAAAAGATGTCAAAATATTTTGCATCGAGGGGAAAAACAATAGAGGTACAGGGCTAAAGGACATTTTTTTTATTTGTTCAATTATTGAGGATTTTGTTTACAATCAGGGATTTAAGATTAGTTTGTTTATTTAATAGTTAGTAAAAGATGTTTTAGATAATATTGATCAACATATTATTACTAATGAGTTATAGAAGAAATTGTTTTCAAACATAATATTCAGTTCATCACCTCCAAATTGTGTTGTAATACTTAAGATTGCAACATTTTCTTTTTGCTCCGGAAAGATTAAACTTAAATTATCTATCTTCATGTTATCAATATTACATATAATAATAAATTGGTGTAACTAGAAGAAAACAAAAGTTTACAAACAGTCTTTTTGACATTCAAAATCAAATAGCATATTATTCAATCAAATTTTGATCAACAGAAAAGGGGGAGCAACATACCCTTGAATCTCAAGGTATTGAGATCTGAGTTCATCACCAACTCCCATTGCATCCAATACCTTCCATCCATTCTTGAATAGAGTCAATGAGGTTCCTCCAGTCCGCAACGACTCCGCCTGCTCCAGCACCACCGATCGTACCCCCAATCTTAACACAAACAAACCCTAATAACATGATCAACACAAGTAAACCAAACTTTCCACAGAGATGAAACTCGAAAGAAAAGTAACCTGTGTAGTGAAACTGCGGTGGAAAGGCCGGCGATTCCAGCTCCGACGATGACTATTTCTTCCTTCCGGATATCGGATCCACCACTTACGATTGTTAGAGATTTGCGTTTGGTTCTTTTTAGGGATTTTGTTCGAATTGTATTACTGGTTTGTTGATGAAGAGAAAGGGTTAAGAAAGATGAAGAGAATGTCGCCATTATTTCAGAGAAGAAAACAAAACATCATCATTTAATTTGTGTGTTTTTGTAACCACTGAATTTTGTGGCGACAAGTCAACCAGGTGAGGCGCTGAGATTTTTCCCGGGAAATTCTTGAGCCGCCAAGTCACATCTTAGCTCGTTCCCCAAATACTCTATTTAATAACGACTTTAAATTAAAATCTTTAAAAAAATATGAAACTAAAAATTGTTTTATGTTTTGTATTTAATTGTTGGATTTTGCAATTTTTTACAATAATCATTCATGACTAATGTTATACCATTCATAATGATCATTTCATTAATGTATGTAACACATGACACAATCTCATTTGTCTCGGTTTGAACCTGCCCCAACAATTCATTAGTCCTTTATTGTTATTGAAATTCTCCCTTATTTGATAAAAACAGTCCATTCAAAATGATCTAATAACCAAACAACATTTGTTTTAATTCTTTGGAATGACTCGTTTTCGTGTTTTGAATTCTTAACAAATCGAATAAAGAACGCATAATTAACTATCAACGGCATATTCAACACAATAAAAAGTAGAAAACCAAAAAATAAGCCAACAAAATCCGAAAATGCCACAAAACTCTACGTATATCCAATTGTTATACAAACTATATATATGTTGATAGGATCCGTTGTATTAGCAAATGTAAAACGAGCTCACCTATGTATTCACACGGGTATCTTCTCGTTCTTTGTAATTCGTTCGTGATTGCACAAACACACGCAACTCTTGTTAGTGATGCTTGCTTGTGAAAGAGTGGACTACCTCCTCCCGTCACGTACAAGTGATTGAGATAAAGGAGCTGCAAAACACCAAATCTCCTCAACAAGTTAATAATAGGAAAAGTAATAAATATCACAATAAACATCCCGATATATAAAACCAAACCAAATTGATACAGTAAATTCCACTCGGTCCAAGTAAGTAAGTAGAATAGTTGTTTCGTGAAGAAAAACTTGTATTTACCAGCAAAATGACACCATGGTGCCCAATATCAAAGCGAAGCCTTTATGAAAAAAAGTATTAAATATAATATTTAATTAATTTTAAAAATATTAACAGGCCGGGAGGACCTATCCAAAGAAAATTACATTAAGTCTATTTTTTAGAATGGTTGTCCAAACCCGTTTTTCTAGCGGTAAGGGAGGATTATGATATTAATATGGGAGGCAGGAGAGGCGGTGAAACGGCAGGCAAGGAGTGTGTAAACGTAAAGTTATAATAAGGCCTACAAGGATACCGTACCGACGACTAAAGGCTACGATGAGGACAATTAGACATGAAAAACAAGGGGTGTTGGAGGAGTTCAAACATGCGTAAGCCGACTTTTCGTTACATGAATGGGTTAACCGACGCCCCAGCCAGCTACATTTCAGGCGTTGATTAATGAGTATTCCCCTTTTTTACTTAAGGAAGTCCGTGTTGGTATCTTTTTGATGATATTTTGGTGTAGAGTAGAAACTAGGGAGACGATATTTGAAGCTCAAAATCATTTGAGCACGTACGCATATTTCACCGTCAACGGGTAGCTAACGTATGTGTTCGGGGAGTGATAAAGTTAGATGAGGTCCCAAGCTCCGTCATTACGGATTGGGATAATGTGTTCTTAAGTTGTTTATAACCCGCGATCAGATGGTCAGTCAGAGGTGGTGAATCGATGTTTAGAGTAGAGCGATATTTACGATGCTTTGTCTCTGACAACCAGAAAAAAAGTGGCATAAGAGTCTTCATTGGATAAAATATTGTAAATACGACATACCACAGCTCGATCCCTGTTTTAAGATACAGTCGGGATCTTACTACAGTTTCGAGAGGGGTCACCTGTTGTTCCTTCAGTTGGACAATTATTGAAGGAAAGTGATGGTATTGTTTACGCATGTCACATTTGTTGCAATCTCGACATAAGATAAAGCAGCACGCAGACTCTCATCGGAAATACATGGGAATTTTGATTTCCAAAATGTGGAGGGCGGGTATTGTTGGACCCAAGATCGGATATCCGTACAATGAACATAGAAAGAATTAGTGCAGGGCGTAAACCAAAATCCCAATTAAACAAAGGGATGCCTTCAACATTGTAATTAACCCTAAGATATGAGTAACAATTAATGAAAGAACACGAAGAAGGATAAAAAGGCATACCTTCAACATTGTTCCGTGTGCGAGGACTATTAACCGTTCTCTCAGTGAGCTCAGTACAAACCAAACGACTTAAAAGTAGACCCGCGATACAAGCACCAATCATCAACATTGCAAAAACCGCATCCCATCCTTTTGTCGAAAGAAATCCAGTCAAAAGAGGACCCAAAGCAGCTCCCATGGAACCCGTTCCATCAATAATAGCAGTTACTGTTGCCAAGGCTCGAGAATCGCCTTTCAGGGAGCTGTGGGTTCCAAGATCCGCAGAAACTGCAGTCGTGATAAGTGCATAAGGCCCGTTTACAAACAGGCCAGCAATCATCATGAGCACAATGTTCATGGTCTTTGAAATGTTCCCATATGTACGATATACAAGCATTGACGGAATTGCAGCGTACATAAAGCTGGCTGCTGTCGTAGCTCGAGCCTTAAGCTTATCAGATATATATCCCGCTAGAATTCCACCCACGATCCCCCCTACATCAAACAAAGTTGACAAATTTCCTGCAGATTTTACCGACAAACGCTCCCCGCCAATTTCTGCAAAATCACCAAATCAATCTTTATATCCCATTCGGGACCTGACCTCTATCCAAAAGAGTAAAACCGTTGTTTACATGAATGCTACACGAAACTTATATATGCCTATTATAATGTGGCTTACTTTCTAAGTAAACAAGAGCGAGGTTCATGGGAAAACCTAAAAAAAACGGAAAACTAACGATTTGGACGGTATGCACTTGTGCATACAAGTAAATTAAGTTGTTTTTTGATTTTTATGCACGTGTGCATGTTACAAATTGCACAAGGAAGGCCCCCAGGGTGGTAGGTGTTCCTCAATTTTCCGTTTCTTTTAGGTTTTCCCCTGAACCTGGCCCTAGTGAACGATATTGTGTGCAAGAAAGTACCTGTTTGACTTAGATAAAACGGCAACCAAAACAGAAAAGTGTACGCCACAAGTTTCGAAAAGAAAAGGCACAATGCGAACGGAATAACTCCGGGTATAAAACAAGCTCCAACGAGTCCAACGCCTTTTCGATTCACAGACGAAATCCGAGGCACCGGGGCTTCCTCATCGTTCGAAGTACCCTCTTCCCACATCAAATTTTCATCCTGAATACTCCCTCTAGCATTTGGAGACGCTTCACCCGGATTCGGAAACCCCGCGTCTTCCGGATAAGCAGCCAAGAACAAAAACACCATGATCCCAGCTGCAACAATAAACGCACCCGGAAGTATAAACGACCAACCCCAACCATATTCCAAAACACTAGCAGCAAGAAGAGAACCACTGATATTGCCAATTGATGTATGAGCATTCCATATCCCCATTATCAATCCCCTCTTTCTTTTACCAAACCAATTACCAACCACTGCCACAACCGACGGCCACCCGGTGGCCTGAAACAATCCGGCAACCATTTGCATCGCCAAAAAGTACCAAAAATGATGCACATTCCAAAAGTAACCCATCCCAAATAACCCCACAAATATCCCACTTCCAATCATCCCAGCTGTTAAAAACAAACGAAGATCCAAAGTGTCCCCTAAATGTCCAGCAACGTACATTCCCAATGAATAAACGGCAAGAAATGCAACATCGATTTCTCCTAATTTTGAAGTGCCATCTTTCCCATTGAATGGAGCCCAGCCATGTTCTGTTGATGTACCCAAATTGGTACCGTTAATGGGTTTGGGTTTCAGGAAAAAGTCTCCGATTGGCCAAGGGAGAACATTAGGGGAGTCGTAATTGGGGCCAGGATCCAACACACTTTTTACGATGCTGCTAGGTTTTCTGGAAGCATGATAAGCAGTGTATGCAACGAATGTGACAAATAGAGTCAAATATCTATACGTTTTTAAACTCCAATCTTTACCCCTAATGCTTCGTATCAGCAAAATCCCAGGGGGTATCCCTCTCATTCGAGTCATATTGAGAAACAGAAATTATAAATAAAAAAAGATTAACCTAATGATCCAAACTCGATCGATCGCCAACTTTTTATGAGAAAAACGGTGTGACCCAGATAAGAATTCAACATACCCCAATCAAATCGTACAAGAAACAACGCAGATACGAAGAAGAATCTTAGGAGCGAAGATATGGTGCATTGCCATTTTCGATAAAATCCATGGTTTTTTGACGGATTAAATTGGTTGAATTTGGAATCAGTGGGTGTGGGGGGAGATTGAGAGCTTTTGGCGCAGAGAAGGGTATAGAGAGAGGGCGAGATTGGCGGGAGGACGCTGGCTTTCATGGGAGGAGGGGAACGTGGCGTGTTGTTCATACCTGGTGAATAGCGTGACTGGGCGGTTACGTGGCGCCACTTCAATAAATACTTTAACGGCTTTTGCTTTTTCTTTTATATAGTTTCATAATTATAAAGACTAATTACATTTTTGGTCCTTGTGGTTGTCAAAGTTTTGTATTTAGTCCCTCCAGGAGATGTATTAATTATACTATTGGTCCTTAAATTTTATTTTGATTAGAGTAAATTACAGTTTTATACATGTGGTTGTATATCTCTACTATATAATAAAAGCGCTTAAATGGTTCTTGAATTTACAGTTCTTGAAAACAGTTTTTAGAACCCTGTTTAGTAGGCGTTCTTCCACCCACGTCTTCCTCCCACACTCTCCTTCAAGCAATCATTCCTTCTCCGCTCCACGTCTTCTCCCACCCACAGGTTCTTGCAACTCTCTGAGGAACAAAATTGAAAACCCTAACTTGCATCTTCCATTTGGGTTTTCTATTTAAACAACAATTTGTCTATGTCCCTCTTCTAAACCTCTGTTTTTTTTTTGGAGAGGGTATCCTGGGCCTTTGCCCGGACTAATCCTGGCAATTAGGGTTTTTGGCCCAGCTGCTAAAACATGCAGCCCTGAGTTTATCCTCAGTGGCCACAAGTGTTGCTAGTGGGGCTCGAACCCGGGTTGAGCGCTATGAACTCCCAAGCCTTTACCACCACACCACAACCCTTGTGGTTCTTCTAAACCTCTGTTGCCGATGAAGTCTCTAATTTCCCAAATCAAACCCCATTAGAAAGGTGATGGTTGCTTGTTGCATATAAGAAGAGGAAAATGGCTCAACACCCAGTTGGATGCTTCAACTACTCAAAACCCGTATATGTCCTCAAGAAACCCTACTCCATCTTCAAAATCGGTTTATCAATTTTATAATCACATGGGATTTGAGTTGTTACATTGAAAATTTCCAAAATCGGTTTATCAATTCGCTTCTGGCTTCTCAAATTTGGAAAGCGGATCGAAAAAGAAACTTGATTCATATCAAGGGATAAACAATTAGAGGATGGGGAATACATTCGAGTAGGTTTTTTCAGGGATCGGGCATGTAATTGGAAGTTTATTCAGTTCTCAACTTGATTTTCTTTCCAACAAGTCTTCAGGTAAATCCATCAATTTTTCCACTACATCACATCTTCTTCTTTATGTATTATTTGATCGTATGTGGTCTCATAATCAGTCTGCTCTAATGTGTTAGTTACCAAATGTTATGGAGTGAGTACCATGTGTTTGATGAATTGCCTGTGAGATGCATATCATTCTAACCTGATTTGTGAATTTACATTCAATTTAATTGTTGAACTGATTTGTGGTTTTTGATTATTGATCACTGTAGTGAGCGGTCCAACATGGTATTTGAGTTGTTACATTGAAATTTTTTGCATTGAACATTTGCTGAAATTCTTTGTAGTTTCTTTGTAAGTCGGTGAGTTTATTCATAATTTTTACGTAGCCAAACTATTTGATGTTACTGGTTTTGAATAATATCTTTAAATTATGCTTCACTAAATAACTTATCTCTTATCCATGGTTCGTGGTGGGTTTTACTCAGTTTGGTTTGGTTTTGTTATATGTCAACCATATATAATTACTTTATGACTTATATTTAATGGCACTCACAAATTTTGCATCTTCCAGATGACAACTCTGAAATCAGCAAACAAAAAGTTGAAAGGAATGATGAAGACCGTGAAGATTCAAGACTTTGATGTTAGTTTTATAATTTAGTTTATTTTTCCGGTGCCATATGACATCGATGAAGATGATCTCATGGGTCGTAAGTGCAAATGTTCATTTTTCTTCAACGAATTTGGATTATTTCTTATAATTTAAGCTTATGATTGAACAAGTCCATTTTTATTGCTCACAATGCAGAACTTGATGCTCTGGAAGCCGACATGGGGCTGGAAATTGAAGGTGAAGGGGTGCCTTCATATCTCAAACCTGATAACGAGCCCAAAGAGCTCAACTTTCCTTCAGCTCCAAGCGGGCATGCTAGCAGAGTTAACAATCAGGTGCCTCCAAAATACTTATCCTCTGTTGGTCATATTATTACTCCCTGACCTAGGAAAAGTGTAGTATTTGACCGGTTACATAATCAAGGCAAGTTATTGACTATGTGCCAAAGGCCATAAATATGCCAGAAATAATTACTCAGTACGTGAATCTTGTTGACCCAAATCAATACAATCAGTTTCTATAACGACAATGTGAATCTTGCAAACTTGTCATAAACAGAAATTTTCATGGGACATTCTGAAAATGGAAAGTTTTGCAGTCTCCATGGATCTTAGGTAGTACTAACAAGGATGGAGCTCATAAGTATGGAATAATGAAAATGTCAACTTATATTGTTGTATTTACAGGTTGTGGATGAACTTGGTCTACCAGTTGTCCCTAATGCATCAATTCATAGTTAAGTGGGAGTTGTTGGCTTATTGTTGATTTATTATGTCATATGGGTTTATAGTGGTACCACTGTTTACCACCTTTAAACAATAGTGTGCATAATCTGAACATGGTTAAAGTTTACTTGCTGTCATTCCATGGCTTAAAAGGAAAAAACACCCAGTTGTGTAAAGACGGAAAAAACCTAAATAAATTGAAAATTAAGCATTAATTAAATAAATAAAATCATAACATTAATCTTGATTAAAAAAGAAAGGTAGTTGCTTTTCCATCATGGTTTCCAGTAGGAGGAAAATCTTTATTTCATAGAATTTTGGATCCAAATCCTGAAACAGTGAGTAGTCCATGTTCCATGATGTTGGTTACTGTATATAATGTACTGTTACTTCATTTAGTTTATTGTTTGAGAATGCAACCCAAAACAAGAAATACAATCGCCACATAGTGTAATAGAATTGCTTTGTGGCATCAAAGACTTGCACTATCTCTTATTGATCCTTGACAGTTCACCTACTTGTTAGCTTGAATATTCAGTTTGCCACACCATACAACCCAAGTTATCCAAATAGATTTCAACGTTCCTCTTTATGTTTGTTAAACATGTTAAATTTAATGTGTTGTTTCAGTCCGTTTCAAGATACCAAGACAGTGAATCGTAGTAGTCTTTGTTTATGATCATTGTCAATCATAACTATTACTCCCTCTAACCAAAAAAATGTCTACAATAAAAAAGGCACACAATTTTAGGAGTGTGTTTATTAACTAAATGACAATTTTACCCTTGGTGCAATGAATTTCTTCACCTTATAATTAAGGGTAAAATTCGAAAGTAGGTAATGTTTTTGGTGCACGTTTAATTTGGAGAAACTATAATAAAAATGTGGACACTATTTTTTGAGATGGAGGGAGTAAAATAACTTGTTTGTTGTTATCATCTTGCCAAATTACATTCCTTCTGCATAACGACATTAGTTTCCTTGAAGGAATGGATTTGCTTATATCCACTATTTTGGTATCCAATATTGAAGAGAAATTATATAAACACATCAACGAAGTACAAGATGGACTGGCTTACATATGGTTAGTTGATGACACATATACCCCTTAGTTCCACAATGGCCTAAATCAATTTATATCATGTTACAATTCTCTTACAATATTTGTTGTATGTTTATGTACAACGTATTTGTATTGAAGAAATTAGGAATGATGAATGGTTCAAAAAGAATTATGTCCGTGCTAGACTTCTCGAGTATGAAGATGTTGACAATGTCAATGTTGATTTTGATGGTTTGGAGGTTGGCAAATACTCAAAAGGGCCCCTCTATTTTATTATTTTTCCGTCATTTTCATATTATGGTATTAATAAAACATGTGCCTGATGAAATATTGAAATTTTTATGGCATACTTGCTTATTTGTTGCACAATCTGAGAAGAGCGGACTGATGGACAACACACAGATGAAGACACGGATCCTTTGTCTCTTAATGCATTCGATATAATAATTCTATTTCAAGGCCCAAACATGTCTTCGATGTTTGACCGTGGTGGAGGTTTGAATTCCTGGCCATAAATATCATCAAAAAATTCTGGTTCTCTTGACGTTATGTAAATATGCTTCTTATGCTTTTGTCAGGACTCAGTGAAGCACATAACTCAATTAATTCCGGGGATTGTGATATGTTCAGTTTGTAGAGGTATTTATTTGATAGATTGTGGTATGTTCACTTTGTAGAGCTAAGTTTATCACTGTGTCAATTTTCAAGGACTCATATTTTTAAAATATAACTTGATGATCAAGTAATGTATTAAGACAAAATTTCATTGATAGGAGTAAATATATTTAGTATTTGCATTACGAAACATGAATTCACACACATAACAAATAAATTTGAAAGTTAGTTAACAAACATTTGGAATGTTACATATGCTCGAGGAGGTACTTATTCTCAAGGGTCGTGTTGTGGTAATGGTGAAACTTAAGGGACTCAACATGACACAATTCAACAACATTAATTATCGATGACGTAGTTTCTTCTTCTTCCTCTTTTACTCGTTGTATTGTATATGTCCTCTCTGTTTGAATGAGTTAACTTGATGAACCAAACCATGTGCAAATGGTGCTTGTAGTCTACAACTTTCATGGGAAACATATTATCTTGTGGCATTTTAAGTCATGTTGTTAGGTAACTTAGGATACCATCCATTTGAAATGATGAATTGTAAGAATCGTCATCTAATTTTTTATTGTAGAATTACCATGATTTCAACTAGCACACCCTTTCATGTAAACATGAAACAACTATTTTGCAATTACTTATTTACCTTGAACCAACATGCATGGAACCTTAACTATATATTAGGCATATACCCGCGCGATGCAGCGGAATGTAAGTAAAGAACGAGCAATTAATGCTACTTCCTTATAGACATGTCATCAACAATCAACCATGACCTAAGAATCACAACTTATGAAACACTAAACCCTAAACCCATAAAGATATTCAATAATTAGTTTATATTACAATTATTGACGAAAAAAAATTATAATGATATAATTTATAATAAGAATGAAAGGTATTTTACGATTATATATTTTTAATGTGCTAACGGTGAAAAAAAATAAAACGTATGGATAGAAAACAAATTAATTCGTAGATATTCATGATATTTAATAGTACGGTTAAATTAAAAAACATTCAATATTGGGCTCGTTTTGAAGGTATTGACGAGACGATTATTATGGTATAATTTGTAGAAAAATGAACGTATTTTTCATTGCATTTTTGTTCATATACGATTATTTGTGTTAACATGATAAGAGTGTAAAATGAAAAATAAAAAAACAAGGGATATAAAGTAAATTAAATAATTAATTATAAGGGTAGTAAATGTAACATTTAATTATAACGGATTTCTAATTCCATTTCTTTATTTTATTTTTAATTCATAGTTACAGTTTTTATCCCTGAACTTTTTTGATAGATTTACTTTATACCTTTTAGTTTTACATTTTATATTTTCATTATATTAACACATATAAGCATATATTAAATAAAATACATTAAAAAATAATTTTTGATTTTAACAAGTTACACCATTATAATCGTCTCGTCGATACCTTCGAAATGAGCCCAATATTGAATATTTTTTGATTTAATTATGTTATTATATGTCATATATTATACATTGGTTAATCGATTTTAAAAAAAAAGAGAAAATGCATTACATGATTTACATCAAACGTAAGTTTTAACATCAAGATAATAAACATAATAAATATATTGCGTATTTTTTTATTTCAAAAGATTCCAGCTTTGATTATTCATTTAAATCAACATATTCACGAGTACGAGTACACTCTATATATTATTTATTCACATCTAATCTACGTTTGTATGTGATAATCCACGACATTGCATCTGGAAGTGCATGATGTGTCCAATGGTGTATGAGTGTGGGCATTGGGTAATCTCCTTTTAATACCCAGTTCATCCATTAACTCTACGCGGAAAGTGTCTCATGCATCTTCATGACCACCGAAACAAGTAGATATGGTTCGAAATCCACAAATTTCATCGCCTAATACATATTGTACGTGTGCGATGTATGGATGAAATAAACTCGGGATTTGATCAAGATATGGAGTTGGAGGGGGGGGGGGGGTGTCGTTGGAAGTAGGAGCTATGTCTCGCTGATTCTTTATGACCAAAATCTTCGGAGTTGATAAATGTTGGCGCGTTAGAATAACTGCGTCTACGAGGGTCTTCAATAATATTTTTCTTTATTTCAAATAAATTACTTTACTTTATTTCAAATAATATATATATATATATATATATATATATACATATATATCGAATGATTCTGTTTTCATTGATCGACATGTGATATCCCAAAATAATCGAAATTTGTGATATCCACAATTAATCGACATTTGTGATATCCACAATTAATCACATGTGATATCCACAAAATACAACGTAATTATGTATGTTAATGTGATATGTTAAAACGTATTTTTTAACGTATAATAAAATCAAAAAATATTCAATATTGGACTCATTTCGAAGGTATCGAAGAGACGATTATAATGGTGTAACTTGTTAAAATTAAAAATTATTATTTTAACGTATTTTAGTTAATATATGCTTATATGTGTTAATATAATGAAAATGTAAAATGTAAAATGTAAAACTAAAAGGTATAAAATAAATCTATCAAAAGAGTTCAGGGACCAAAATTGTAACTACATGTATCAATAACTACTTTTAAGAACCACTTTCAAGAACCGTTTAATCCAATTTTGTATAAAGGAAGAGGCAAAGTCCCCATAATAGCTTATGTAATTTTTTTCTCTTGTGTTTTAACCGTACTATTAAATATCATGAATATCTACGAATTAAATTGTTTTATATAAAAATTCTAAAAAGGTTATTGTACAATATTTTATACAATAACATTACCACCCTTAAATGTTACATTTACCACCCTTACAATTACTTATTTAATTTACTTTATATCCCTAAAAATTCTAAAACAGTTATTATACAATCTTTTGTACAATAACATTTATCACCCTTACAATTAATTATTTAATTTACTTTATATCCCTTGTTTTTTCATTTTTCATTTTACACAATTATCATATTAACACAAATAATCGTATATGAACAAAAATGTAATGAAAAAATACGTTTCTTTTTTTACAAATGATACCATTATAATCGTTTCGTCAATACCTTCAAAACGAGCGCAGTATTGAATATTTTTTAATTTAACCGTACTATTAAAAACTATGAATATCTATGAATTAGTTTGTTTTCTATCCATACGTTTTATTTTTTTTCACCTTTAGCATATTAAAAATATATAATTGTAGACAACTAAAATATATTAAATTTATGTTTCATTAGTATTATAAATTCTAATATTATAATTTTTTGGTCAATAATTTTAATATAAACTAATTATTGAATATTTTTATGGATAGCATAAATGTGTAAATTATATATATACTATCTATATCTATACTATTATATTAAAATTGTAAAACGGTTATTTTCAAAATTCAATGTAACATTTAACATCTTTACAATTAGTTATTTAATTACTTTATATCCCTTAATTTTTCATTTTTCATTTTACACCTTTGTTATATTAACACAAATAATGGTATATGAACAAAATGCAATGAAAAAATATGTTTCTTTTTTTACAAGTTATACCATTATAATCGTCTCGTCAATATCTTCAAAACGAGTCAATATTGAATATTTTTTTAATTTAACCGTACTATTAAATATAATGAATATCTATGAATTAATTTGTTTTCTATCCATACGTTTTTTTTTCACCTTTAGCATATTAAAAATACATAATCGCATATCAACTAAAATATATTAAAAATAAATTTCATTATTATTATAAACTAGACATATATCCGCGCACGATGTGACACGAAAAATCGTGAAATTGAAGGAATAATTGAATAAGGTATGTATCCACTCGCGATACATCTCGAAATCAAAATGACAACAACGTTTCATTTTAAGTTTGTATTTCTTCGTCCTTATTGATACTTTAGTCTATAATTCACATATAAGTGCACCAAACGATTCAAACACCGTGTTTTCATAGACTAAAGTATCGATAAGAACGAAGAATAGAAAATTAAAATGAAAACGTTGTTGTCATTTTGATTTTGAGACGTTTCGCGAATGGATATATACATTTGTCAATTGTTTCTTCGATTGCACGATTTTTCGTGCCACATCGTGCACGGATATATGCAGGGTCGGTCCTGAGATTCCGGATGCCCATGGCGGAAAGTCAAGAAAATGCCCCTAATATAAAAAGAAGCAAAATACATGTACAACTTTAAGGGCTTTGGAACCTAGTCAAGTTAGGGCTCTTTCGGACACCCATTTTTATTAAATATAACAATATGATATGATGGACATACAACAAAACCTTGAATAACAAAATATATAATCCATCACCAAGTCTCAATCTTAATATAAAACAACCACTCATTCTATCCTATGAAAGATTTTGAATTAGTATAGTTTTAATGCTCCTTTTGTGTAATTGCCTCCAATGCTTCAACTCAAAACCAAGCTTTGAGTGAATTATCGTAGTCTAAGTGAGGGATCCCTAGTCTCAAAAGGTGTAAAAAACAAATAATATTAAAGCAATGATCATAACAAGAAGCGAGATCTAAAAAGACAGTCACAACATAAACATAAAGAAGTCTCCACAAAGTTTATAGAGGTGAGAAAGAGTTTTGTCTTGTTTTAAACCTAAATATACTTCATTTTGAGGTATATAAGTAATAACATCCTACTATTTTCAGCATATGATAACAAGTAATAGACCAATAAATAGAGCACTTTAGATTGGTTTGGATGGCAATGGTCAAGATTGTGGGTTCCAAATAATGTAAAAATACACTACTAATCAAATTCTCAATTAAGCTTTGAACTTTTTACCAATTAGTTTTGCCATATATGAATTGCTAAGATTTCCCCAAGATGGAATAGCTTAAGGCACTGCCCTAGGGGTATCACCATACACGAAGTAGGTACCAATTAAAACATCTAATAAGAAAAAAGGATCACCATAATCACAAAGTTTTAGTGATACTATCTCAATTGGAAATTATACAAGCATTTGCGAAAGGAAACAACTCATTGGTTTGGAACAGGTTCTAGCAAAGTGACATTTTTAAGATTCCCAAATCACTTAATTCCAACTCTTATCACTTAATTCGATCACTATGACATATGTAATCCATGACTGTCTAGATGTAGAGTAAAACCTTAAACCAAGTTTTTATTTCTGCTTTGCCGTCAGGCAGCCCCAAGGCCACAAACATAATCAATTTTAGCAAGATTTCGAAAATCCATAAACAATTTACAGAAGAATCATAAATTCAATAAACAACGAACCATGATTACCAGATAAGTGAAATGGGAGGCATTCTAATAAATCAGAGGTATAAAATTAGAAGGACATCACCTGATTTAGCCGTGAAATTTCCAAATGCCAAACTTGAATTAATCTAATTTCTGCAAGAACCATTAACAAGTAACAAGTTCACATTCAATCATGAATCATTCATCACAAAATAACAACTAAACATGATTTAACCCTAAATATAGATTAGAGACATTAAACTGATTTAACCCTAAATAGAGATTATAGACAATCTGTCACAATCAGACAAATCACAAATATAAACACTAACTAAACAGTAAACAGAATCAGAATTAGAATGTAAACAACACTTAGTAAATACGATACCTATCAAACGTTGGCGGTTGGCTGTTCACTGTTGCAATCGACAATCAAGAATCAAGAAATCGAGTGACTGTTGCAATCGATCTGTACTTCTGTTGCAATCGAGCGACTGTTGCAAATTTGCAATCGAGAATCAAAAAATCGAGCGAGTCGATCTGTTGCAATTGAATCGATCTTTCTTTGGACTTTGAGCGACAGTCGAGTGTCGGAGTGTGTGTCGACAGAGCGTGGATTGACGATTGAGAGAAGCGATTAGAATTAACGTGTTGCAGGCTTGTTTGAGGCGATTTGGGCTTGTAAATGTAAAAAATTTAAGGCCCAGATACCTCTATATAATGGACTAGACTGAAATATGATGCCCCTTATGATTTTGATGCCCTGGGCCGTCGCCCCACTGGCCTAGGCCCAGGGACGGCCCTGGATATATGCCTAGTAAATTATGGATTAGGTTCTCTCCAAATGAAATAATTATTAGTATTATTACTATGGTTTTAATGTTGTTATGTATTGAGTTCACTGACCTCACTTCATTTAATTTTCCAATGTTAACTTCCTCACATGACGCTCATGTGAGGGGTAATTCCATCATTTTTACTTTTTTAAGTTGGTTTTTTTATTGTACAAGGTAGTATGCTTGGTGTACAAGTATATATTGCTATGAAATAATAAAAACAAAATTAAAAAAAAAAAAAAATATCTCATCTATCTATGACACTTGCTCCAATTTTGACATCTCATTTCTCCCACAAATGAAGAACACCACTGAACATCGTTCTTTTTCCCATAAATCCCTCTCTAGCCACTTTCTCATGAACAACACCACTGAACGCTAATCTTCTTCTTCTTCCATCACTGGTGTCCCTTTGTGCCACCACTTAGTACACCCCTTGTTGTAGATCTCCACCCACTCGCTTCGGACCCGTAAAATCAGGTAACAAATGCCATTCGAGACTTCATCGAGTTTGGAGAAGTAATCAAGTTTGAAACAATCATCGAGTTTGGATCAAGCATTAAACTCTGTTTGACCCAAACTCATGGCTCGTTAATTAGGTTTTCGATTATGTATTTGATTAAGGTCTTTTTACATAGGTTTTGATTTTCATTTTGAATAAAAGTCATATGCCCTAAATTATCACATCTCATTCATGTCCACCAATCACATTAATACACATCATCGGAGAGAGAATATGAACTTGAATTAAATAAAATCAAAATATATAAAATCTGACATGTCATAATTTCATTGGTGGGACAGGAATAAAACATGGAATTTTAGGAGAACATGTTTTTATTCATAGGTTTTTGGTGTGGTGATTTAGATGAAGAAATCACAACCACCCCCACTATTGTTTCTTTGATTTTTGGTTAAATACAGAACTTGGTAAATTGAAGTTGGGGTGATTTAGGGCAGTAAATCAAAGTTGGGGTGATTTAGGGTAGTATATGGATGGTGGTGAGATTAGATTTGAATGATGGTTGTGACGGGTGGTTGCTCAAACCCACCTACACTAGTGGTTCCTCCCTTCTCAACTGAAGAAGGTGATCGGAAAGTATGTTTGGGGAAGAGGAGTGGAATGGTGGTGTGAGGCATTGGAGTTTTACATTTTTTTTAGTTTTTTCTTCAATAATTTGTACTTAATGGCGGTTGGTATTTTTTCACTTTATGTATTTTAATAATACATATAAATACAATGAAATAACTAAAATAATCAACAAATGATTAGTATAATTCAAATACAAAAGGGAATCGATAGAAAATGTAAACGAATAAACCGTATATTCAAACGATGCTGAGGCTCGTGTTGAACACGATTCCCTTAAAAAGATTTGCCGTCTGTTCCCAGGGTACAACAGCGTAAGCAGTGTGTACTGCCGGATATTACCACTTTGCCTGAAAATGTCGCCGGAGAAACTGTATGCAGAGAGAACAGAGAGCTATGTGTTTTCAGTATATCGGAGAGTCTTGAACGAATATGAACTCCTCTATTTATACTCAAAAACGAAATCATCATATTAATATGTTATTAATTGATAATAATCAGTAATTAAACATAATTATTTGATTATTAAAACATATTAATTTATATCATCAATGAATATCAATTGGGAGTTACAAACGACTATTCAACAGTGCGCGTCGCGACTTGCCACGCGGGTAAGCCCGCGAAACTTACTGTTTAGTCGACAATCAGGTGCATGTCGCGAGTTGTCAAGCGACTAAACCCACGTAATGCACTGATCAAAACAAAATTTCGCAAAAACCAAGCTGAGCGAGCACAAGATTTCGGAGCGGCATTCGTGTCCGCAGGTCGCGTCCACACACAAATTCACCGAATTTAGCCTACGAAAGTCTCAATCGGCACCCCCCTGCGTGCGGGTAGGTGATGGAGTAAAACCAAACTAAGGACTTGAAAGTCCCTCCCACATTTTTAGTTATAAACCACTAAAACTTTGGTCCTCCTTCCTATGTGGGACACAATCCCACACCACTTGGTTTTGCCAATTTCATCCCAAACACTCAACTTTGAGCATCGATATCTCATTCACATATATTCCGTTTTGGACACATAACATATCGTTTCGAAGCTCTCATATAGGAGAACATAAACCCACGAAGAGTTGGATATATACAATACATATACATGTATTTATTTGTGTCCAAAGTTAGTAAAAAATCACATTTTTACTAAAATTTTCCAACAATGACATCCATAAAAATATTTAAACAATAGGTAAAATGACATAAATGTCCCTCACGTGAGAGGTACATGGGATATTTAACGGATACATATCTAACAGAGTTAGGTCAAGGGACCTCATTCATAACAAAAGTAAAACCACAGTAGTCATACGTATAATTATTTTGTTTGAGGGACCAATCCATAATTCCTATAAAAGCACGAGGACAAAATTTATAACTCACTCTTTTTTATTATGGATCGAGTTCTTGATATTAACACCATATGTTTACTCATTTTGTGTCTTTTTAACCGTTGCTAGCTTTCTAACGTTGTGTTCTCGAAAGTTATTTTTATAAAGGAAAGGAAAGAGAGAAAAAGATGAAGAAACTAAACAAAAACTTGTGTTTTTAACAAAAAATTGAGAGAAAGGAAAGAAAAATGATGGTAATTTTTCTTCCAAACGTGGGAAGAAACGGAAGAAAATAAAAGAAAAGAAATGACCATTTAAAAAAATTATTAAAATTACAAACTATCTAACCTTTCATTATAAAATACTAGGCATATACCCGCGCGATGCATCAGGATGTAAGTAAAGAACGAACAATTAATGCTACTTCCTTATAGACATGTCATCAACAATCAACCATGACCTAAGAATCACAACTTATGAAACCCTAAACCCATAAAGATATTTAATAATTAGTTTATATTACAATTATTGACGAAAAAAATTATAATGATATAATTTATAATAAGAATGAAACGTATTTTATGATTATGTATTTTTAATGTGCTAACGGTGGAAAAAAATAAAACGTATGGATATAAAACAATTTAATTCGTAGATATTCATAATATTTGATAGTACGGTTAAATTAAAAAATATTCAATATTTGACTCGTTTTGAAGGTATTGACGAGATGATTATAATGGTATAATTTGTGAAAAAAGAAACGTATTTTTTCATTGCATTTTTGTTCATATACAATTATTTGTGTTAATATGATAATGGTGTAAAATGAAAAACGAAAAAACAAGGTATATAAAGTGTAACACCCCAAAAATTGGGATAAACAAAAATTTCCAGAAACGGAAATGTGATATATAAAATATGCAAAGCACGAGCTCATCCCAAAAAGGAAAACAATATACGCCTGTTAAAATTACAAGTTTGTAATAAATAACAATGAAGGGAAGACAACCCTTTAATCTAAATCCTATCTAGGAACAAGATTAATTCCAGTTGTGATCCAACTCAAAATACAAGTCTTCTATAATTGTCGTCCCAAAAATATCCCCAAGCTCGTATCTAAAGTCATCTAGACCTTCTTGGCGGTCGCACCACTAGAAACTGAGATACACATCAAACCAATCAAGTGTTAGGCCAAATGAGCCTAGTAAGTTGAACAATAACATGGCATAAACACTTAATTCAGTTATAGACAATAAGGACCATAAAGGAATCAATGGGGGAGACCCATCACACCAAAGAGTTTCACCTCAAGTCAATGTACCTTGATGTTCACTCTCGTGAGCAACAATCCCAAAGGCCCGACACACATGAAGACTACCTCCCAGGCATTACTCCAAAATGGCGGAGGTTTAGGTGCATACCGTCATGGTGGCACCCTAAGACTACATCCTCCTGGCGCTTACTCATGGTTCATCCAATATACATACCACTTCCGTCTCTATACATATTTCATATCAACAAGATACATGTATAAGACCTCACATAGTTCAATCCCATTTTAGGTCTAAAACCCTAAACATGCAAGATTATCAACAATGTTCACCTCTCACATGATACATACTTTCTTAGCCAAAAGGTTGTCAAGGATAGCCTCCTTAAGGCCCACATAAGGACCATCAATCAAAACCCCCATAAATGCCAAAAGTAACAGTTAGGTCAAACTTATCAGGTGATCAGATATATACATGAATATGAAGTAAGCAAGAACAATGATAATAAGCATGTCCAGATGTGTATCCCATTTAGAAAATTTAGTAGGAACTCACTATCTAGGTTTTGTGCAAAACCCTAGAAAACTTGGATGAGATGGTGAGAAGATGAAGACTTGGCTTAAACTCTTAAATGTTCTTCTTTATGTTCCTTCAATGTTCTTGGTTGACCATAAATGCTCCCAACTAGAACTAGGGTTTCAATGAATGTGCAAAGGGGTGGAATAGTGGAAAAATCTCCCTAAGGGTTCTCTAATTCGGTTCCAAAAACGAGTGAGGTGAGAAGTGAAGCCAAAATGGTCAAAGGTTGCATTTTATACCCTTAGAGCCCGTCGGTGACAGTGCCTGGCGATAGTGCCATGTGCATTGTCGCGGTACCCTCGGTACATCCCACGCGATAGTGACTAGCGATAGTGCCCATGTCACTATCGCGGTGTCACTGTCGCGCCAACCCATTAGATCGCGGTACGAGCCCCGCGACTGTGCCCAAGGCACTGTCGCATGACGTTGTCACACCACACCCCCGAGACTCGAAAATCCTGACCTGATTCGATAGTGCACACATAGATAGGTATTTCAATTAAATCATAACATAACTATATCAAATGCGGATAAATTTATACGCCAAAGGACTCCTGGTTCATAATTTACTATAATATTAAAATGCGAGAAGTGAATACTTACCTTAAATTTCTCGGATGTTACAATCCTCCCCACCTAATAAGGATTTCGTCCCCGAAATCACGACAATTCAAAATAAGTGAGGGTATCTCTTTCTCATGTCCTCTTCCGACTCCCACGTCACGTTTGCACCTCGGTGATGCTTGCATTGGACCTTTACCATAGTTACTTTGTTGTGTCGCAATTGCTTCATCTTTGATTCCAATATGGCTTCCGGTTCTTCTACACATCGGTCACCGTTGTCCACCCGAATTTCCGTCAAAGGAATAACACTTTCCTCCTCGGCTAGCCACTTGCGAAGGTAACACACGTGAAATGTAGGGTGGATCCCGTCCATTCTCGGTGGCAAGTCCAATCTATAGGCTTGGAGTCCAACTTTCTCCAAAATGGTGAAGGGTCCAAGAAAGCAAGGACTAAGTTTTCCACGTTTCCCGAAACGGTTGATCCCCTTCCATGGTGACACCTTCAACATAACTCGCTCTCCCACTTGGAACTCGACCGGTCTTTGCTTTTTGTCCGCATAACTCTTTTGTCGGTCTTGGGCCGCCTTCAAGCGCTCCCGGATACTTTTCACCTTGTCCGCCTTTTCTTGTACTATTTTCGGTCCCGCAAATTGCTTTTCTCTCGCCTCGAGCCATCATATTGGTGTCCTACATTTCCGCCCGTATAGTGCCTCAAACGGTGCCATCCCGATCTTGAGTGGTAGCTATTATTATAGGCGAACTTCACCAACGGTAGATGCGAATCCCAATTCCCTCCAAAGTCTATGACGCATGATCGAAGCATGTCCTTGAGCGTTTGGATCGTCCTCTCACTTTGCCCGTCGGTTTGAGGATGGTAGGTCGTGCTTAACTTGAATTTCATTCCCAACTCCTTTTGCAACCCATCCCAAAACTTGGAAGTGAACCGACTATCCCAATCCGAAACTATGGATAGTGGAACACCATGACGTGACACCACCTCATCGATGTAGAGTTTAGCTAATTTTTCCATCGGTAACGTCTCTCGCATCGCCAAGAAGTGCACGCTCTTTGTGAGTCAATCCACCACTACCCAAATAGTATCATGACCTCTCAAGGTCCTCGACAACTTGGTGACAAAGTCCATTGTGATGTGCTCCCATTTCCATTTCGGAATGGCTAATGGTTGCAAGCTCCCATATGGTATTTGATGTTCCATCTTGACTTCAAGGGAAGTGATGCATCTTTCCACATAGTTGGCCACATCAAGCTTCATTACTGGCCACCAATAATTCAACTTCAAATCTATATACATCTTGGTGCTATCGGGATGTATAGAGTACTTGGACTTGTGAGCTTCCGCCAAAATCAACTCACGGTTTCCTCCAATCTTCGACACCCAAATCCTTCCTTGGAACAGCTTGAGGCCGCGACTATCTTCTGTCAGTATCTCCCGTTGTTTGACCATGACTTCGGCCTTGAGATTCTCCTCGCAAAGTGCTTCGACTTGACTCACCTTGATGTCTTCCACTAGGCTTGATATTACATCAATTCTAGTGAGGGTTACCTTGACTTCACTCCCGTAACTCTTTCGGTTCAAAGCATCCGCCACCACATTGGCCTTACCGGGGTGGTAAAGCAATTCGCAATCATAATCTTTCAAAAGCTCCAACCACCTTCTTTGCCGCATGTTGAGGTCTTTTTGATCGAATATATACTTCAAGCTCTTATGATCGGTGAATAAGGTACACTTCGTCCCATAGAGGTAATGTCGCCATAGCTTCAAGGCAAATACCACCGCCGCTAGCTCTAAGTCGTGAGTAGGGTAATTCTTCTCGTGATCCTTGAGTTGTCGCGATGCATACGCTATCACTTTTCCCCTTTGCATCAACACACACCCGAGGCCCAATTTAGAGGCGTCGCTATAAACCACAAAATCGTCGGATCCTTCGGCTAAGGATAGAATTGGCGCATCGCACAATTTCCTTTGAAGTGTCCGGAAGGCTTTCTCTTGTGTTTCGGTCCATAAGAACTTTACGTTCTTTCTTGTCAGCGACGTAAGTGGAGAGGCGATCTTCGAAAAGTATTGAATATACCGTCGGTAGTAGCCGGCCAAACCCAAGAAACTTCTTATCTCCGTTAGACTCGTTGGTGGTTCCCAATTCATTATGGCCTCAATCTTTGCCGGATCTACCTTCACCCCATCCTTTCATACCGCATGGCCCAAGAATTGGACCTCTTGTAACGAAAACTCACATTTCGAAAATTTTGCGAATAACTTCTCTTTTCGAAGAATCTCTAAAACTTCCCGTAAATGTTGTCGATGCTCCACTTCATCCCGCGAGTAGATCAGAATGTCATCGATGAAAACTATAACCGATTTGTCCAAGAAAGGTCGACATACCCGGTTCATCAAATCCATAAATACGGTCGGAGCATTAGTCAACCCGAATGGCATGACTAGAAACTCGTTGTGACCGTATCCTATCCGAAATGCCGTCTTCGGAATGTCGTTCTCCCTCACCCGTACTTGATGGTAACCGGAACGCAAATCTATCTTGGAGAAACATCCCGCTCCTTGTAGTTGATCGAAGAGGTCATCGATCCGAGGAAGTGGATACTTATTCTTCACGGCGACCTTGTTGAGTTAATGGTAATCATTACACATCCGCACTGACCCATCTTTCTTCTTTACAAATAAAACTGGAGCTCCCCATGGAGACTAGCTCGGTCGTATAAATCCTTTCTCGAGAAGTTCTTGTAGTTGCGCCATCATTTCTTGCATCTCAATTGGGGCTAGACGATAAGGAGCACGGGCAATCGGTGTGACACCCGGAGTGAGGTCGATATGGAGTTCTACTTGACGTTCTGGTGGTAGACCGGATAAATCTTCCGGAAAAACATCCAGGTAGTCACGTACCACATCCACGTCTTCCACTTTATTCTTTTGTAACTTCGCATCGATCACGTAGGCCAAGTATGAGGTACACCCCTTGGCTAGGCTCTTTCGTGCTTTGATTGACGAGATGATCATGTTGGCTTTTCGATCCTTCTCCCCATAGATTATCACTTCACCACCCTTCGGCAAGGGTACTCGAATCATTTTCTTGGAACAGAATATACCGATATCATTCTTGGATAGCCAATCCATCCCAACAATCACATCAAACCCCTCGATATCCGCCGGTAACAAGTCTATTACAAAGGACTCCCCATCTACATCTAAATCGCACCCAACGTAGCATTACCGAACTAACATATGCTCCCCATTGGCTACCTCTACCACTAGAGCATCAGTTAACAAGCTAACAGGAGTAGTGAATTTTTTGCAAAACGAGATAGACACAAAGGATCGGTTCACACCAGAATCAAACAATACACGGGTAGGTAAAGAGTTTACTAGAAACGTACCCGACACGACATCCGCCGTCTCTCTTGCTTCTTCTGCCGTCATTTGGAAGGCTCGACTTGGCGCCTTCGGTGGGATTTCCTTCTTTGGTGTGACCCCGCTCGTATCCCCATGTTGTCCCCTCACTAGCTTGGGACAATCTCTCCTGATGTGCCCCGGTTCCCAGCACTCAAAACAAACTCCCCAGGAGGGGCAATCACGGCTCATGTGGTCCTTCCGACCACACTTAAAGCACTCCATAGCATTAAGAAGGGTTTCGGATTACAAGGCCCGAAATGCTTACTCTTACACTTAAGTAAGGCACCACCTCGCCTCACGTCGTGGCTCCAAGTTCCTCCCCCCGTTAAAGGGTTTGGATGGTCGAGCGGGCCCGGTTGGCCCTTCCCACATTCGCTTCTTTCCTTACTGCTTCTTCTCCTCTCTATCTCTTGTATGATATCATCCTCCACTATTTGGGACTCCTCGATAACTTCTTGCAATGTGTTCACTCGGGCATTCCTCACACCTGTCTTCATTTCTGCCGGTAAGCCTCTCAAATAGGCCTTTATCTTTGACCTCTCATCAGTTGTCAGATGCTCAACCCGACTGAGCTTCTCCATAAATTGCTTGGAGTAGTCGACGATCGATAGACTCTTCTTCAGATTTCGGAACTCCTCTTCTATCTTGTCAAGAGCCCTCTCGTTGCAATACTTCTCCATGATCTTCTTTTTGAAGGTTGGCCAAGCTCGCTTGGCCAAAACCTCCGGTGTAAGTGCCTTTCATGTTACATTCCACCAGCTCAGTGCATCCCCTCTCAGCAGTTGAGATGCGAATTTAACCCTTTGAGAATCATTGCATTCGCTTGACTCGAATGCCATCTCTACCTCTTGTATCCAATTCATGCATGCCACTGAATTGGTTGTTCTGGAGAATTCTGGAGGCCGGCTACACAAGAAGGATTTGAAGGAGTAACCCATTTCCTTCTTCTTTTCGATTCTAATTGCATGCTCCTCCGTCCCAATTGCATTATCAGCACCCCCCCGATCCAATCACCGCATTGTCTCCCATTGCTTCGGGTCTTCGTGGCTTGTGTCACAATTTTCTAACATCTTCATGAGTTTCTCGTCCCGTTTGTCCATAGCAGAGTTCATCATTTGCATGATGCTAGCCAATAGGACCGACTGGGGGTCTACCTCTTGAATAACCGAATCCTCGGTCTCTAAGTTCACTTGAGAAACTTCATCAATAATACCTTCTAGCATGGGAGGAATCGGTGAATTGGTTTGATTCACTGTTAGATTTGCTTGTCTTTTAGTTTCTGGGCGGTCACACTCGCCTCCTTTGCATCTTCAGGAGCCCCTACCCGACTCCTCGTGTTTACCATTGTGAACTGCCACACAATATGGTTCACACCGGTTAATTCTTTAAAAGATAATCAGTTTGGTACGTACTAATGCAAGGATTAATCATCATAATAAAAATTTCAAGCACGCTCACGTATTTATAAATTCATAATAGCACTGGCCAAGTGAAATCGTGAACGTATATTACATAAGAATTCTCGTTGTCATCATCAAAATTTTCAATCATTGCGATTCCGTAATCCTGACACTCTCCCCACCTAGGAATGATCTACCCGTAGGGACAGTGATGTCTTAGGCACCTACAGTCTAAGTCTAGGCATACTAGAGGTGACACCAAGTTCACTTAAACTAGAGCTCTGATACCAACTTGTAACACCCCAAAAATTGGGATAAACAAAAATTTCCAGAAACGGAAATGTGATATATAAAATATTCCAAAGCACGGGCTCATCAAAAAGGAAAACAATATACGCCTATTGTTAGAGCATAAATCTGTTGGATACAAGATCAATAAGACAGAAGGTCAAAGTTCAAGAAAGTTAAAGCTGAAGAAAGTCAACTCTCATCAAAGTCAAAGTCTTTTGTAATAAAAGTCAATATATTGTATTTTGTATTTTAGTTTTCTTGTATTAGGAGTTAGTATAAATAGTTTTTATTTTTAGTATTGTTTAGTTAGTTAACAGAGTTAAGAAGTCAGATTGTAATATCCGAGAGAGAGATATTCGTAGAGAGAGAGAGAGAGAGAGAGTTCTAGAGAGAGAAAGTTGTAAATTGTGAATTAAAAGTGAAATCAAAACAGGTAATTGATTCTTGTTTATGTTTTGTTTTGATTAATTGATTAGAAACTAGAATCTGGAACACACAATTGGTATCAGAGTAGATCCAAAGTGAAATCAGATCAAGAAAAGTGTCGACTCTGTGTTCCTGACCGAGAGAATCGAATTTCGAGTTTTAGTGCATTTTTGGAGCAGAATTTGATTAGATTTTGTTAGAAAAGTGTAATAGATTGAGTTTGTATAGAAAGATTTGTGAATTGCACTGTAAACAATTCGAAATTTTTCGAATTCTTGTGATTTTTATGTTCACGAGTTCTTGACACTGTGTTCGAATCAAATTTGTAATGTTTGAGTTTTAGATTGAAATTCCTGCATTGTAATATGTTCCAGTATTGTAATCGAGCATCCGTTCAAAGTTTCAAGCCAATTGGACAAAGTTTGGATTGAAAACAGATGGAAAAATCAATTTCTGGGTCGATATTATGAAGAACGCGCTAGATCTGAAGAACGCGCAAGTTCGTCGTTAGAACGCGCAAGCTGAAGGAAATCGATTTTGGTCAAAACGCGCAAGTAACGATTAGCGAGTTTTAGAAACACGCTAGTTGAAGTCTGCGAGTTTGGAAAAGTTGGAAAAATTTCTAAGGACCAGAACGCGCACATTGTGGTTAGCGAGTTCTTCAAACGCGCTAATCGAAGGGTGCGAGTTTTAGCTGAAATAGTGGTTTGCGAGTTCATTCTACGTGCGAGTTTGAAATTTCAGGAAAAAGTTCTAAGTGTTGGAACGCGCAAGTATAGCTAGCGAGTTTGTTCAAAACGCGCAAGCTTTGACGAGCGAGTTTTGGAAACGCGCACGCCTCAGTTAACGCGTTTCTTCGTGTATAGTGATCTGCGCGTTTAGGCGTTAGCGAGTTTCAGAGGAAATAGTGTCTTGCGAGTTTCAACGATCAACGAGTTTGAGCGTTCTGCGAGTTTATCAGAACACGCAAGCCTGTGTTTGCGAGTTTCTTAAACGCGCAAGTCTTGATCTGCGTGTTTATCAGAGAATAGGGATTTGCGAGTTTAAGGACCTGCGAGTTCTATAGTAACTTGCGAGTTTTGATACTTAGTCAATTTTTTTTAAATTTCAAGATTTTTCTTGTGATTTCATATTTGGACTAACGATCAGTTCTAGTTTCTTATTGATATATTTTTAAAAACAGGTTTAATCAAGATGACTTCTAAAGATGCTCTTTCCATTGGCACTGATGTCAAGCCTCCTGTTCTGTTTAAAGGAGAATACGAACAGTGGAAAGACAGATTTCTGGATTTTGTAGACAGACATGCAAATGGGGAAAACATTCTGCTGTCAATCACAGAAGGTCCTATGGCACCAATCATAGTTCAAGTACCTGCTGATGATGATTCATCTGATAGTGGACATGATGATGAGGAAAGAGAACAAAAGACAAAACAAGTTAAAGTGGATGTATCACAGTACTCTGAAGAACAGAAAAGCCGGTATAAAGCAGACAAGCAAGAAGATCTCTTCTACTTCAAAGCATTCCTAATAAGATTTACATCAAGATTGATAGCTACAAGGATGATGCTAAAAAGATGTGGGATCAATTGCTAAAGATGATGATGGGATCCAAGGTAGGGAATCAGATGAAAGTGGCTAACTGCATCAATAGCTACGAGGAATTTAAAGCCAAAGAAAATGAGAGTTTGGAAGATACATATGAACGGTTTACTTTGCTTCTGAATGAACTGACGAAGAACAAAGTGACAAAGAAGCAGCTGGAAAACAATGTCAAATTCCTGAGTATCCTACGACCTGAATGGAAGAAACATACACGTAGGATGAAGCAGATGAAAGACTTGAGTGAGATACCTCTTCACGAAGTCTATGAGACTTTACGTCAGAATGAGGAAGAGGTAGAAGAGAAAAGAGTTGAAAAGAAGAAGGCTGAAAAGGTTCCTGATCCGATTGCTTTGGTTGTTGGAGAGAAGAAGAAAGAAAAGATAGAGAAGAAGAAGAAGAAGAAAGTGCTGACAAGTTCTGAGTCGGATTCTGAGACAGATGGTGATGATGGAGAAATTCTGAAACAAGCCATGCTGTTGCTGACCCGTGCCTTTCAAAAGAAATTTTACAAAAAGCCGGGATCAAATTCTCAACGATATTCTTCATCAAGTTCTAAGAACCACGAGCACTGAAAGAGGGTGGAAGGAAAGAGATACGAAGAGAACATATATGTTGAGAAGAAACCCGATGAAAGGAAGAAGTTCATGAATGATTACACTGTTGCCGAAAAGCCAGCAAGTGATCCAGTCAAATGCTACAATTGTGGCAAGATTGGTCATTTTGCAAAAGATTGTAGAAAGCCAAAAGTTCGTAATTCTCAGTACTATCAGAACAAATTGCTATTGGCCAAACAGTAAGAAGTGGGCATAGCTTTAATGGCTGAGGACGAATTTTGGCTGGATCATTCAGAAGGTGAAGAGGAAGAGAAATAAGAAACTGCTAATCTCTGTCTAATGTGAAAAGAGGTCAAGTATGATGAGTCAGATGATGAGGTATTAAACTTAACTGAAAAAGATTTCATAACCAAAATGGAAGCCATGATGGTTGAGCTTAATGACCTTCAAGTAAAACTGAAGAAAGAAAAAGACAGAGTTGCTAAAAGAAACAACAAGATCTTTGAGCTTAATAAGTCTGTTATTGGGAACAAAGATCTAATTGATTCTTTACGCAAGTCTGCTTCTGATTCTAAAATTCAAGTAGATTGTTTTGAAAAGAAGATTTTTGAGTTTGAAGTTAAATTTTCAAAGTCTGAGTTTGATAAGAAAGAATCTGCACTAACTATTCATAAATTGCAAGTTGAGAACAAGCTTTTGAATAAGAAGGTAAATGGTCTGGAAGCCAAACTTTATGCAAGAGGACAAACAGATCAAACCATTTTTCTTAATGCACCTAATGAAGAGGCTGATGTTAAAGAAAAATGGGGTCTTGGTATTCAAAACCCCCATTACTTAAAGAAAGCCATCAGAAAACAACCAGCATTATATAATTTTGATTTTCTTGCTTGTGCTGGTAAACATACTCATTTAAAACCCAAATTTGTTACCAAATTACCAGAAGAAGTTGAGTCCAAAGAAACTGAAAATAGAAAGAATGTAAATAAAATGCAGCTACCATTTAACTATGCAAAGTTAAATGATAGTTATCTTTCAGAAACAACAAAAGTTCTTTGAAATGACTATTTTGCTAGTTATTTTGTTTCTGAGATGAAGACAAAACCTGCAACTGCAAAGGTTTATGTTCCTCCCCTCATTCTTGAAAGCAAAATAGTTGAGCTTGAAAATGCTGTTTCTGACGAAAGAATTTTGGTAGATATTGAACAAAGTGTGTTTTCTACAGTTTTAAAGAATACTGCTTTTCAATCTAAATCTACAAAGTGTTCTACAGTTTTAAAGGCACCTCAAACTTCAACTGATAACTTTGATGACTTATTTGCATCTGCAAATGATTTTTTAAATTCTGATGGTGGGTGCATAGAAGAAATTGATATGTTTGACTTCAATGCTTCTCTTCCTGATCATTCTACTTGTCTTATACCTGAAAAAGTGTTACCAAGTGTTCTTAAAACTAATGAATCATCTACAGTTTCTGTGACTGCTGAATATTATTCTAAAGGTAAGAAACATAAGAAACAACATTCACAGAAACGGATTAACACTGGTAAACCAAAGAAAACTCATTTTCAGAAATCTGATTTTTCTAATAAATCTAAATCTTTTGTTTCAGATTTAAGCAAGAAAAGGTCGAAAGCTCGAACTGAATGGCGACCAAAAAGGAAGGATGATGAGATAGCTGAATCAGTTTCTGATAACTCTTGTAATAGATCAGTTAGTAGTGATAATGATGTAGTTGATCAACTTGCTTGTCATAAACAAAACCTTGTAACTTCTTACAAGTGGTATTCAATAAAGCAATTGATTCAATTATCTCCTATTACTACTAAATCTTATCATTATCGGAGAAATGATTTTGTTTACTCTCATAATTCTTCTGATTGGTTTGGATCTTATCATGTTTATTCTTCAAGAACAAATATTTTTAAAGGTTTTCAAAAGAATAGAGGGTCCATTTTCAAATGGATACCAAAATCTTGTGCTAATCTGTTAGGACCCGTTTTTAAATGGGTACCTAAAGTTATTTTTTCCTGATTTCTCTTGCAGACCCGACATATATGGTACTTGGACAGTGGATGTTCCAAGCATATGACTGGGCAAAAAGATTTATTGTCTAATTATACAGAGAAATTCAGTGGAAATGTCAGATTTGGAAACGATCAACTTTCACCAATCTTAGGATATGGTGACATCATTCAAGACAACATAACGATTAAGAAGGTGAGTTATGTCGAAGGCTTAGGGCACAACTTGTTTAGCATCGGTAAGTTCTGCGACAAAGGGTTAGAGGTCAACTTCAAATCTAAGAGATATTCGGTTCGTTCTGAAGACGACACAGAACTCTTAGCAGGCAAGCGAAAGACAAATCTCTACACCATCAATCTTTCAAAGGTTCAGAATGACAGTCACGTTTGCTTATTATCAAAAGCTTCGATGCAACAAAGTTGGCTTTGGCACCGAAGACTATCACATCTGAATTTTCGTTATATCAACAAGCTAGTTAGTGGAAAATTGGTAAAAGGACTTCCTGAGCTGAAATATGATAAAGAACACTTATGTGCTGCATGTGAGAAGGGTAAGATAAAGAGAGCCGCACATAAATCGAAGCCTGAACCAAGCACCAGTTCTCCACTAGAGTTACTGCATATGGATTTGTGTGGTCCGATGAGAACACAAAGCTTGGGTGGAAAGAAATACGTGTTGGTTATTGTGGACGATTACTCAAGATACACGTGGGTCAAATTTCTTCGATCAAAAGATGAGACGCCCGAAGTTCTCATTACTTTCTTAAAGACGATCCAGGTGAAAATGCAGCGACAAGTCAAGTTTCTTCGAACGGACAACGACACAGAGTTCAAAAACAAGATTGTTGAAAAATATCTCGAATCGGTCGGGATAACACATCAGTACTCTGCTGCTCGTACGCCTGAACAAAATGGAGTAGTCGAAAGGCGAAATCGGACGCTAGTCGAGGCCGCTCGTACTATGCTTAGCCAATCCGATCTACCTCTATTTTTGTGGGCAGAAGCTGTGTCAACTGCATGTCATACTCAAAATCGGTCCATGATACACCGCCGTTTTCAAAAGACTCCATATGAGCTGATCAACAACAGAATACCAACAATCAAGTATTTTCACATATTTGGGTGTAAATGTTTTGTGCTTAACGACAGAGAGAGTCTGAATAAATTCAGTGCTAAAGCGGACGAAGGCATCTTTATCGGTTATTCTTCAACATCTGCAGCTTATCGTGTTTATCTAAAGAAGTCAAAGACAGTTGTCGAGAGCGTCAATGTAACATTTGATGAAGAAATGGCTTCTGAACAATTCAGTTCAGAACCCGTTATCACTGGAGTATTAGCTTCTGGGAAGATCAGTCCAGAACCTGCTTCTACAGCGAATAATTCGAATAACGCTTCTACATCTATTTCACATTTATCTGATTTAGATTTGTTATTTGAATTCTTTTATAATGAGTTTCTAGGTTCTAATGTATCTAAATCTGCTGTGACTGACAGGCCTAAAGACACAAGTTGCAATCATCCAGTCACTTCAGATGTCATAACTGAACAAGCATCCCCCGTTCAGTTAGAAACTCACATTCCTACTGTTACTCCTACAGTTGAAAATGCACAAGCAAATGCTGAGCCAGAAGTAATAGTTTCAGTTGGGTGTAACACACTGTCAACTCAACAACCACAATCTGCTGTTCCAACTGACATTTATGTACCTGAGACTTCAACTGCAAACCCCCCTCATGTTATTCAAACTGAAGATTCTGAAAGTGGATTTCTATATCATGATCATGTTCAATCTGTATCTATTCCACTTCCTCATGAGCATCGCTGGACCAAAGAACATCCATTACATCAAGTAATTGGAGATCTTAACAAACCTGTACAAACGAGGTCAGTAACTCTTAATCAATGTATGCATGACTCATTCCTCAGTAAGATTGAGCCCACGTGAGTATCAGAGGCTCTTGCTGATTCGGACTGGGTATCTGCCATGCAAGAAGAGATCAATCAGTTTGAAGCCTTAAAGGTTTGGAGATTAGTTCCAAAACCAGAAGGTAAAACCGTGATAGGCACTAAATGGGTATTCAAGAATAAAAAGGATGAAGATGGTATCGTCATAAGAAACAAAGCTAGACTTGTTGCCAAAGGTTACCGGCAAGAGGAAGACATAGACTACGATGAGACGTATGCTCCAGTAGCGCGTATAGAAGCAATCCGCATGTTTCTAGCCTACGCAGCTTATAAGAATTTCACAGTCTTTCAGATGGATGTGAAAACATCCTTTTTGAATGGCATTCTTAAAGAGGAAGTGTACGTGTCTCAACCAGAAGGGTTTGTCAATCCAGAGAAGCCAGATCACGTCTACATCTTGGACAAAGCCCTGTATGGTTTAAAACAAGCCCCTCGAGCATGGTATGACGTTTTATCTAAATCCTTGGTCAAGTCCGGTTTTTCCAAAGGTAAGATAGATACCACTTTATTCATCAAAAAGGAAAAAGATGATATTATTCTTATTCAAATATATGTTGATGATATAATATTTGGCTCTACAAATCCTAAATACTGCAAAAACTTTTCTAACCTCATGGTGTCACGTTTTCAAATGAGTATGATGGGAGAGATGAATTTCTTTCTCGGATTACAAGTAAAACAATTTTCAACGGGGATTTTCATTAACCAATCTAAGTACATTTTGGATATTCTTCGGAAGTTTAAAATGGAAAATTGTAAACCAATTGGAACCCCGATGGCACCAGGTACTAAAATTAACACTGATCCTTCAGGAAAAAGTGTTGATGTTAGAACTTATAGAGGTATGATAGGATCGTTAATGTATCTTACATCAAGTAGGCCAGATATTATGTTTTCAACATGTTTATGTTCTAGATATCAGGCTGCTCCTAAAGAATCCCATGTGGCTGCTGTCAAACGGATTTTTAGGTATCTAAAGGGGACCGCATATCTTGGTCTGTGGTATCCTAAGGATACTGGTTTTCAACTGACTGCCTATTCAGATGCAGATCATGCTGGTTGCATGTTGGACAGAAAGAGCACTTCAGGTCACATTCAATTCCTTGGAGACAAGCTCGTTAGCTGGGCATCAAAGAAACAATTATGCGTTTCCACATCGACTGCTGAAGCAGAGTATGTAGCTGCTGCCAGTTGCTGCTCTCAAGTGTTGTGGATGCGAACACAACTACGAGACTACAGCTTCAAGTTTGATAAAATACCAATATATTGTGACTCGAAGAGTGCAATCACAATATCTGCTAATCCTGTCTAGCATACGAAAACCAAACACATTGACGTCAGGTATCATTTTATAAAAAATAATGTAGAAAAAGGAACAATTGAACTTTATTTTGTAAAAACAGATTATCAACTTGCAGATTTATTTACCAAACCATTAGATGAAAATAGATTTAATTTTCTTGTCTCTAAGCTTGGTATGTTAAATCTTAAGACGTAATCAGTTGTTACCTAATAAAGCTACGTATTGTTATTTTTCATCATTTTCTTTATCTTTATGTCTAAAAGATATATGCACTTTAATTGTTTGCTCATGATCTCAGGGGGAGTAAGAGAAGATCTAATATGATCTACATTGTTTTGAGGGGGAGCATAATTAATTTCTGCATTTTATTTCACTGACAAAATTTTTGTGATGCATGATTTTAGGGGGAGCATATAAGCCAAGTCAAAAGGAGTAAGACTATGATTTCTGATTATTTCAAATCAGAACTCGTTCTTTAATCATTTTACTGTTTTATGTTCTTTTATTTTCGAATAAATTTTGTGAATAAATTTTTGACTAGACTTTGAGACTTATGCAGGATGAGAGAGGATGACACGATCATATCATTTTGACTTAAGCATGACTTCATGAGATTTAAGACAAAGCTAAAAGGTAAATTTCTTATCTTAATCTCAAATATATCTGAAAGAAGGAAAACTTTCAGATATAGAAAACATGTTTTGAAATGTTCAAACCACTTCCCGAATTTTAAACAAATTTTATAATTTGGAAGTGTGATTTTAAATGTTTTCATTTTATTTTTGTGCTTAATTGATAAATAAACTGTGTGTTTCCAAAGATAAATACTTGCGTATTGTCTTTTCTACATACTTTCAAGTATTCACACACATCGGTTTAATTTTTGATCAAATTGTTCTTACCATGTCTCATATTGAAACATATTTTTGATGGTAAGACACTCCGCTTGTACTTCAAAGAATTTTGAGCGATATTTCATTTCGAAACGTCATTTCAAGAATGTCTATATTTTTGTTTCGTATAGACAATATCCATTATTCTTGACCTTAAGCTTTGATTGTTATATCATTTCATTTCTGATCATTTTCATACAATGTCAGTTTTTCAAACAAGTCTTTTGCATTCATGTTCATTCATTTAGTATACTTGTTTGAAAATACTTCAATGTCTAAAAATGCTCAAATCTTCATGATTATATTTTATGAGCATACATTCGTCTGACATTTGTATATGAGCTTTAACTGATAAAGCTAAATCATCTGAGCAATATGTTCTTTTAGGATCATATATGGGTTCTTTGTGCTAGGACTTAATTGAAACTTCTATGAAATCACGTTAACCAGTGATTTCTACCCAAGAAGTTAATCCTTTAGTGATTGAGTGTGAGGAGTCTAAAAGAAATGAGTGTGGGTGTGATGAGGTAAAATGTAAAAGAGAGTTTGGTTAGTAGTGAGCTTAATGATTAAAAGAAAGAGGGTGTGAGAACAGAGTAAAAGAATATTAAACTCTGCACCAACTACTTTCTGAGCCGGGCAGCCACATTACTAGCGTTTCACAACTCTTTGGTGAACGTTATTGAAACAGGCAACTAGCCCATGCCAACTCTTGCTAAAATCCCACCAGCCACTCATTTTCTTCTCAAAAAGAAAATGTTTCACATTTTCAAGGGGACGCAACACATATGCTATCTGGTTTTCATTTTGAAAATCTGGATATTGAAAAAGAAGGAAGTATGCCCCACCTTCGCACTTCAATCATGCACATTGAGTCTGTGTTTATCTACTGTTGTCTCAGTGGTTTACACAATGTTGAGCCTTACTTAAAAAGCAATCATTCGTGCTTAATTATTTCTACACATGCACGAACACACAAAGAATTTGTTTCTTTGTCATAACATTCATAGAAATTGCCTTTGTGGTATTTCGATGATTGGATGGAAGCCCTGGGGGAGTGAACATCAAAAAGCTCCTTTATATTGTGTATTTGTTACACACAGTGACTTTGTGTTACTGACAGGCATTTTAACTGATTCATTTGTTGATTCAGGAGTTACATGTTCTTATTTTGTCTGGATTTGCAAAGATCTATATGAATACTTGGTTATGGATCACAGAATCAGAGGCTCAGTTTGACAGATCAGATTGGTCAATGACATTTCTTGGAAGTAAAGTTTTGATGATATAGATGCTCAAATCATCAAAAAGGGGGAGATGGTTTCAAGAAATGATAAAGTTTTGAGAGATGATTTTCAGAAATGTCCAAGGCAGAAAAGTTCAAAGTAAAGATTTGAAGATTTGGAGAAGATCAAAGAATTTCTGAAGATTTGAGGAAATTTTTCTTTGAAGATTATCTGCTAAAGCAATTCGAGCTGATTCTGAAGATAATTTATTTCCAAAGTCTGAAAGTATCTTGTGAAAGTTTTGGGGAGATTGTTAATCGTCTGAAGACAGTTTTGGAAAGAATACAATCAAAAGAAAAGAGGAGATTGTACTGACAGAGCTTAAAGTGAAGACTGAATTGCTAGATCTGTCAACAATGATCTTGAATCCAAAGGGGGAGATTGTTAGAGCATAAATCTGTTGGATATAAGATCAATAAGACAGAAGGTCAAAGTTCAAGAAAGTTAAAGCTGAAGAAAGTCAACTCTCATCAAAGTCAAAGTCTTTTGTAATAAAAGTCAATATATTGTATTTTGTATTTTAGTTTTCTTGTATTAGGAGTTAGTATAAATAGTTTTTATTTTCAGTATTGTTTAGTTAGTTAACAGAGTTAAGAAGTCAGATTGTAATATCCGAGAGAGAGATATTCGTAGAGAGAGAGAGAGAGTTCTAGAGAGAGAAAGTTGTAAATTGTGAATTGAAAGTGAAATCAAAACAGGTAATTGATTCTTGTTTTTGTTTTGTTTTGATTAATTGATTAGAAACTAGAATCTGGAACACACACCTATTAAAATTACAAGTTTGTAATAAATAACAATGAAGGGAAGACAACCCTTTAATCTAAATCCTATCTACGAACAAGATTAATTCCAGTTGAGATCCAACTCAAAATACAAGTCTTCTATAATTGGTGTCCCAAAAATATCCCCAAGCACACATCTAAAGTCATCTAGACGTTCTTGGCGGTCTCGCTGCTAGAACCTGAGATACACATCAAACCAATCAAGTGTTAGGACAAACGAGCCTAGTGAGTTGAACAATAACATGGCATAAACAATTAATTCAGTTATAGACAATAAGGACCATAAAGGAATCAATGGGGGAGACCCATCACACCAAAGAGTTTCACCTCAAGTCAATGTACCTTGATGTTCACTCTCGTGAGCAACATCCCAAAGGCCCGACACACATGAAGACTACCTCCCAAGCATTACTCCAAATGGCGGAGGTCTAGGTGCATACCGTCATGGTGGCACCCTAAGACTACATCCTCCTAGCGCTTACTCATGGTTCATCCAATATACATACCACTTCCGTCTCTATACATATTTCATATCAACAAGATACATGTATAAGACCTCACATAGTTCAATCCCATTTTAGGTCTAAAACCCTAAACATGCAAGATTATCAACAATATTCACCTTTCACATGATTCATACTTTCTTAGCCAAAATGTTGTCAAGGATAGCCTCCTCAAGGCCCACATAAGGACCATCAATCAAAACCCCCATAAAGGCCAAAATAACAGTTAGGTCAAACTTATCAGGTGATCAGATATATACATGAATATGAAGTAAGCAAGAACAATGATAATAAGCATGTTCAAATGTGTATCCCATTTAGAAAAGTTAGTAGGAAATCACTATCTAGGTTTTATGCAAAACCCTAGAAAACTTAGATGAGATGGTGAGAAGATGAAGACTTGACTTAAGCTCTTAAATGCTCCTCTTTATGTTCCTGCAATGCTATTGGTTGACCATAAATGCTCCCAACTAGAACTAGGGTTTCAATGAATGTGCAAAGGGGTGGAATGGTGGAAAAATCGCCCTAAGGGTTCTCTAATTCAGCTCCAAAAAACAAGTGAGGTGAGAAGTGAAGTCAAAATGGTCAAATGTTTCATTTTATACCCTCAGAGCCCATCGGCGACAGTACCCGGCGATAGTGCCATGGGCACTATCGCGATGTCACAGTCGCGCCATCGCCACCACCCTCGGTACATCCCATGCGATAGTGACCGGTGACAGTGCCCATGTCATTATCGCGGTGTCACTGTCATGCCAACCCATCAGGCCGCGGTACGAACCCCGCGACTGTGCCTTGCGACTGTGCCCAAGGCACTGTCGCACCACACCCCCGAGACTGAAAATCCTGACTCGATTCGATAGTGCACGCATAGATAGATATTTCAATTAAATCATAACATAACTATATCAAATGCGTATAATTTATACGCCAAAAGACTCCTGGTTCATAATTTACTATAATATTAAAATGCGAGACGTGAATACTTACCTTAAATTTCTCGGATGTTACATAAAGTAAATTAAATAAGTAAGTGTAAGGGTGGTAAATGTAACATTGTACAAGAAAGCACTTTGTACAAATAACCGTTTTAGAATCTTTATAATATAGTAGAGATATATTTTTAAAGGGTATTTTTATAAAAATGACATATTTCCTTTCTTTTCTCTTTTGTTCGAGAACATAAAAAATATTTTTTTCTTTTTTCTTTTTTCTTTTCTTCATTTTCCTTTCTTTTCGAGAACAAAGATGAAAAAATTATTTTTCTTTCCTTTCTTTTCTTTCTCTCTAGATTAGTGAACACAACGTAAGAATTTAAGGTTATTATTCTTAAATATGTTCATCTTCTTCATACAATTTTTTTTTAAAAAGATCAAATATATTATCATAAAATCAATTAATGAATGCTCATATTTTAAATGAAAAGCCCTAAATCTAAATTTAAAAATAAGGAAAAAAACTTATATTTAAATATAAATCTTAAATAAGAAGAAAAAAAAACCTAACAGGATGAAAAAAGAAGCAAAGGCATGGCGATTTGTTGAAGATGAAATCAAATATGTGAAACCGTTCGTTGAAGGCTTTCATGAGATCTAACCCTTGATCTCTATTTGAGCATCCTTCTACACATATACTAGTGTTCGGTATTGCGCGTTGCGCGATCACCAAACTTCGTATTGAAAAAATGTATAAACAATATCAATTGATTATTTTCATAAATTTGGATCATGTTGCAAAGCAGTATATGATATCTTTAATGATGAAAATAAGTGTAGATGGACATTATTATTCTCAATTTAGTATATAAAGAATGCTTTCGAGCCTATTTAATTAGTATGGTTATAAAGTATATTAGATGTGTGATAAAATATTTAATAACATCCACAGTTTAAATATATATTACATACCGTATAATTTAACTATATAATTAAAATAAACTACATGACATAAAATTAACATCATACTTTTCTTTTTTCTTTTTCAACAATTTCATAAATTACAGTAAAAATTTCCATTGATGCATACCGTACTTGGACACGATTACATATGATTATGAACATCTTCAACCTTTTCACTTTTCTTGATTATAGGAGATTTACCATCTTCATTCACCTCATCAGTTACAACTGCAATCTCTATAACATTGATGAAAGTGGTATCCGCCCCATTAGATTGTAGCATAACTTCATTGTGGCATTGTGAGGTTGTATAAAGCAAGGAACTAAATTCATAAAAAGCAATTAATCTAGTTTTAGTTATGATTAAAAATAGTTGAAGGTCATATAGACAAACTTTGAAGAGTATCAATTGATTAACCATAGTTTATAATTTCTTAAAATCTCAATTTCTCAAATGCAACATTAAAAACATTTAATACTATATAACAACTTAAGAATCAAAACTAAAAATGTACTACCCCTTTTGTTAGTAACAACATCATACCATAATAAACAATATCCGAATGTTCTATTAGCATTGTAGTGACTCTTGTGGAAAAAATTAAAAATGAGAATTAGGGTAATAATAAATAATGAAAGTAGAAAACAGACAAAATCAATTTTAAATTGAGATTGGAGTAGTAGTAGACTGAATGACTTACATATAATAATATATGCATACATTATCTGTTGGTCCCTAGTAAGTAAAACAAGTATTGTTGAAGGGGGGTTGAATACAATACACAAATTTTTACTTAATTTTTTAATTCTTTATTGAGAAGAAATATCAAGAATTACACTTAGTTAACAAAATGATTGTTGCTGAAAAGAATAGTTAAAACTATCCTAACAATCTAACACTTAGAGACTTTTAGAACACAACTTAGAAAGCACAAAGATTTTAAAAGATATGAAGAGAGAAATCACAAATAACTTGCTTGAATGCACTTAGACTTCCTGAGCTGAAAGCGTGAGTTGCATGGAGAGGTCTTCACCCTTTTTATAGTACCCAATGCATTGAATGCAAAGGACACTTGTCATTTGTTGAGTGGATCCTTAAGATATCTTCAATAAATTGACTTATCAAAATACAGAAGGTAACTTTTGTACTATGACAATAAAATATTCCTGGTACAAATCTTTTTGAGATCTTTGAGAGAAAGTCTCTATCAGATCAGAACTTGAGTGAATATCCTCTGTGCAATAGAATGTTCCATTCCTTTTGTCAGAAGACGTTGGGAATGAAAAGGCATAGTCAAATCAAGATGACTTGCTATAGATGGCATTACCGAATTTAGGAACAATTCGGCAATGGGAACATCTGCCGAAGCTTAGGCAGAGGTATGCTGATAGAGAGGATTCGACAATGGTGTCTTCTGCCGAACATGAGAGAAATCGGAAGAGAAGAGATTTGCCGAAGATGTTGCATATCTTCGACAGAGGTGACTTACTTCTTGTGAAGTTCAGCTTGATCTGCATCAGTAGACTTGCTTCATGTTTGAATTCGGTTGGTCTTTGATTCACCAATCTTTTAAGCACAACTAAGCTATTACAAAGAACCATAAAGTAATCTAAGTATGAAGGTGTACAACATTTTACATATACAACATTTACAAACTGAAAAGGGGAGGTCATCTTCAAATCCTTGATGAGGCAACAATCTCCCCCTATTTGATAATGACATCCCATACTTAGACAAAAGAGAAAGATACATGAATAATGCCTTTTGACCTTGTTCTTACTCTTTTGGGTTCTTTTTCACATAGACCATTCTTTTTGTTTCCTTTTGGATTTTTAGAATATTCGACATTTACAAGTATAAAAAGAATGAAATAATAAACTATACACACTATTTACTTCAAAATGAACTTGTACTTTGTATTAATATTTTGAGAATATTACAATACAAGACAAAAAGAAACTAAGTACAATGAAATTTAAAGATAGAAAACTAAAATTCTTCAAATGGGAGTTGTGGAATGAAGTTTCTCTTCTTCAATTCAAAGGTAATAGCCTTGTAGAGATCCACGATACCCATAGGGATAATTTGAAGAATTCCATTGAGAAAGACACTGTCGACAAGCAGGGTATGTTCGGCTCTAAAGAAGCGGATTTGGCTGAGGCCATCATTGAAGAAGATCCCATAGACAGACTCAAGAATGACAATAGTGGAGGGATGAGGTACCAAAGTCGGTAAAGATAGGTCAAGGTTGGAAACGTCTAGAACTTTTCCTTCCTTGGCCATTAGTGAAAATACTTCTTCGTTTATAGAAGACCTCGACTTCGGCTTCGTCTTCGGCTTCGGCTTGGACTTGGAGATAAAAGGAGGAGGATTGTCGGCCTTGAGTTTAGCAATAAATTCCTCTTCGGTGGGAGTGTTCACAATCTTGTATTTCCTTCGGTAGGAGCTAAATCTGTGTTGAAGATCAGAAATGGCTTTCTCCACTTCGTCTTTGAGAGCATTCCTACTTTTGAGCATGCAATTCAAAATCTCCATCCATTCGGTAAGACTGAACATTTGAGCATATCAATACACTCAATTCGTCTTGAAAGATCCTCCCTTGTCATATAGAGACGAATAGGTTCACCATCTTTTGATGGTTTGATGATTTTAACATCAATGATCTTCAGGGAGTTTCTTCGGTTGGTAATGGCGGATTGATACCATTTGATGCATTTCTCCCTTGTTTCCTCAGATTTCTTGGTCGATTCCTCCAAGGCACTAAGCTCAAAAAGTTGGGCTTCAACAGCGTCTGCTGAAATTTTGGCTTTCTCAACCTCTTCCTCTGCCAACTTCTGAGCTAACTCTTTATTTTTATCATGCTCAATTTGAGCTAGCTCAGCTTTCTTGAGCTCCTTAGCAGAGAGCCCAAGATCAGAAGTAGTCTTAGGTGGTGTTTGTTTTTTAAGAGGTGCTGAAGTCTGAAGTCTGATTTCACTTCTGATTTTTAAGAGGTGGTGCTGAAGTCTGAAATCTGAAACAATAAGACTGTTTGTTTTTGTAAACTGATAAACGTCTGAAATCTGAATCAGTTATTTTTAATCAAATTATAATAAAACCCAAAATCAACCCAAAAATAATTGAATTATATTTTAATCATTTTTAATTAAATTATCATCTTCCCCATTGTTGATGATGGAAAACCCAAAAAAACCCCACCATCAGTTCAAGCCCCCTCTACCCATCGGCAACCATAAAACCCATTTCAACCAAACCTCTACCCATCTGCAACCATAAAACCCATCTGCAACCATAAAACCCATTTCACCGTCGGTTCACCCTATAACCCATCAACAACCATAAAACCCACTTCCAAACCTTAATTCCACAAAACATATTTTGAAAAGTTTAATTCCACAAAACCTATTTCAACCAAACTCATCCCCAACAAAAACTCAACCAAAAGCAATTAGCTTCAAGAAAAAACCAGTGGGTGGTTTTGAAGATGATGAAGACGATGATGAATAAACCAGGAGTGAAAAAGTCAAATAAACAAACTGATTATGAAAAAGGAGGTGAAAAAGTCAAAGAAACCAGTGGGTGGAGAAATAAGTGAAAAAAAGTGATAGGTTTATCACTTTTTCGGTAAGTGCAAAATAAGTGTTAAATGGATCTTAATTTATGAAAAAAACAAACACACTTAATTGGGTAACCTCTGACCAAAAAAGTGATAAGAGGCTGTTAAGTGCTTATTTCTGAAAAACAAACAAGGCCTTAGTAGGAGGAGCAAGTTTTAACCCACCACCATCGACAAACTGCTTGGTCCGAGCATCCTTGAATCGCTTGGCTTCAGCAGCTTCTTCTTTAGGAGAGAGCTTTTTCTTTCCTTTGTCCTTTTTCGGTTCAGGCTCCCCCTTAGACTCTTCGACCACCTTAGAAGAGTGGTTGGTTCCCTCACCTTGCAACATCACAAATGTCAATGTCTAAAGACTCAGCACAATACTGAGCCACCGAAGTAGGCATAGAATCAAGCTTCTTGTTGATCTGAGAAAGGGCCTCAACAAGTTGAGCATTGATCTGATCCTGAGAATTGGCCCGCTGTCAAAGAGAGGCAAGCTCTTGATCCCGAGCATCATATGCAGCCTTTAAAGCTACCACGGAGAGAGTGCGATTGGTATTGGCCTGAAGGAGTTGCTGCAGATGTTTGATGACCGCGTCCAAGGCATCCCCAAGAGGATTAGCCATATTCTGAACATCTTGTTGCATGGCATCCATGCATTTGAAAAACTCAGTCTGAACCTTGAGGAGCTCAACACTTTGCTCCTTGATTAGATCAATTACGGTAATAAGGGACTTAGAGTTGGCCTCCAAATTACCAGTGATTTGCGTGTGCTGAATAAAGCCCTGTTCAAAAAGATTTATACGATGGTCAGTGGTAGAAAGAAACTGTTCGTATTCCCCCATCAAATTGGAAAATTGACTACCAAGCAATCGGTGCTGCCAATTTGTATCTAGAATATCGACAAATACTTCATGAGGGATGGGTAGATGTGGATGGGAGAAATCTGGAACATATGGTGGAGGAAATATTGCCGAAGGGCCTGGTCTTTCGGCAGTCGGTGTCGGTGGGTGGTGAGGCAAGTTTCGGTAGGAAGCAAGCGGTTGTCTTTTATGAGGAAAATTAGGAGGGGAGTCGGTTTAGGATGAGTGGGAGTGTTGGTGTGAGTGTTTGGGAGTAGATTTGGGAGAATGGGTTGGCTTTGTGGGTGAGGTTTTCGGTGAAGGTTCTTTCGGTGATGGTTGTTGTGGTGAAGGCTGTTTGGGTGATGGTTGTTTGGGTGAAGGAATTTTTATAGAGAGATCGACAGCGTGTAGGAATGCCGAATCCTGGTTGGTAGGAGGAGAGTAGTCTTCGGTAGCATCAAAGGAGGTGGTATCTTCAAACAACATTTCTAGAAAATCACGGGAACCCTTGGAACCGACCCCTGGAAAGGCCAATTCTTCATTGAGTTGTGCAGAATCATCGGGTATGGACCCGGGTGTAAGGCCGTGTTGTGGAGAAGAGGAGCGTTGGTCCGGGGAGGAAACCAACTCATCTTCATCCAACAATTGATATGTTGGTAAAAGTTTAGGGAGGGTTCCCGATTGTACAACCAAACCCTGTTGAGAGGGAATGGAGAAAGCAGGCTTGGGCTGGACTGATTCCCATGGCCCAACTGGGAGAATTTCAACTTCAACCGATTTTTGAGAATCGAGAGAAGAAGTGTGAGGTTTGGTCAAGTGTGGTTTTCTAAGTCTCTTAGAACGAGACTTAGCGGGGGTCTGGAGCCCTACCGCTTTAGTGAAGGAGAGGATTTGATATGGGTAGTCTCCGAAGGCTTTTTCGGAGACAGTGTCATGGAAGCAAGTGTGACGTTACCGGTAGTCTTTCTATTTTTGGAGGCTACCGATTTGGCTTGGGTAGAAGGGGCCACCAAAGTGTTGTGACCTTGTGGATGTTGGAGACTTTCAACATTCACATCCATGAGGGGTAACCCACACCGGATTGGGAGAGGTAGCAAAGAGTAACATACCTAGTGTGATGGGATTGTCGGTAACATTGGGGCCTTTGTTCAATACTTTCTTGCCGACTTGACTTGGTTGCAAGTCATAGGAAATATTCGGCTTCGGGAATGCAACATCCGCATCAAGAAAGAATTTGAACATGTTATTGATGATCAACGACAAGAAACGTGGAAGAGCCACGTGAGGGGTTCGAGAAGGTGAAGTCACAACAACAATGAAGTCGAAAATAACTTGAGCAAAGTGGATAGTGTCGGTCCCTTATTTTGAACAAGATCTTACCAGACAATAACAATCACAAACATATAAGATTAACCAACCTGTTCGATTACAAACCATGGATTACAGGATTGATGTTTTTCTCTTTGAAGCTCTCTATTTTCTCTTTGGATGAAATAGTGTTAGCTTGTTGATGATGATGATTATTGAGATTATGAGATATCTAATATCTTATTTCTACCTAATAAACTAACAACTAATATCTAAACTAAATATCTAATAACTAAATAATATCCTAAAATATCTAATAAATAGATATTTAGGAATATTATTAAATACAATTAATTAACACAATAATTAACTTTGACAATTATTACAAACTAACACTAGACTAATATTGAGAGTGACTTTTTAGCTTTAGCTTCAGATTCTAGTCTTCAGATTGGATGATCTTGAATCCAATAAATCTGTGATCTAACAATCTCCCCTTTGGATCAAGATCATTACTAAAAGAATTTAGCAATTCAGCCTTCTCTTTCAGCTCAGAAGATGTAATCTCCTTCTTTGTCTTCAATATATAATAATCTCCAGTTTTAGCTCAGAATGCTTTAGCAAAGTATCTTCAAAGAAAATTTTCTCTAATCAGCATGTCTTAAGAATACTTTGTCTTTGAAGAATTCCATCTTGGTTATTTCTCTAAACTTTTGATCTCTCCCATTTCTTGGGTAGCTCTTCTCCCCCCTTTTTGCTGAAAAGAGCAACGATTTCATCAAAACATTTAGCAAGAAATGTCTTTCATAAGGAGCCTATGATTCGTCAATTCAAAAGATATTCATCCAGATATTTGCAAATCCAGACAAAATAATTGTGTAACACCTGAATCAACAAATGAATCAGTTAACATGCCTGTCAGTAACACGAAGTCACTGTGTGTAACATATACACATTGTAAAGGAGCTTTGTGATGTTCACTCCCCCAGGGCTTCCATTCAATCATCGAAATACCACAAAGGCAATTTCTATGAACGTTATGACAAAGAAACAAATTCCTTGTGTGTTCGTGCATGTGATAGAAAGAATTTAAGCACTGATGATTGCTTATAGGCTCAAAATTATGTAAACCACTGAGACAACAATAAGTTAAACACAGACTCAATGTGCATGATTGAAGTGCGAAGGTGGGGCCGACTTCCTTCTTTTCAATATCCAAATTTTCCAAATGAAAATCAGTTAGCAAATGTGCTGCTTCCCCTTTGAAAAATGTGAAACACTTTCCTGTTAAGAAGAAAATGAGTAGCTAGTGGGGTAATGGCAAGAGTTGGCATGGGCTAGTTGCCTGTTTTAATAATGTTCACCAAAGAGATGTAAAACATTAGAATTGTGGCTGCCCGGCTCAGAAAAAGTTGGTGCAGAGTTCTGATATTCTTTTAACTCTGTTCTCACACCCTCTTTATTTTAAACATTTAGCTCACTTCTAACCAAACTCTCTATTTCATTATACCTCATCACATAACCCACACTCATTTCTTTTAAACTCCTTACACTCAATCACTATGGATTAACTTCTTGGGTAGAAATCACTGGTTAACGTGATTCCATAGAAGTTCAAGTAAGTCCTAGCACAATGAAATCCCATATTTTTCTATGAAACATATGATGCTCAAAATGGTTTAACTATATCAGTTAAAGCACAAAGTAGATCTTGAAAAACATTTAAAAGCACACTTCCAATTCATGAAATCGTTTTGAGATTCGGGAAGTGGTTTGAACATTTAAGAACAATGTTTTCTATGATTGAAAGTTGTCCTTCTTTCAACCATATATGAGATTAAGATAAAGAATTATACCTTTACGAACAATCTTACATCTCATGAAGTTAAACGTAAAGTCATAAAGATATGATCTTGTAAGCATCTCTCAAACTGTAAAAGTCTTAAGTCAAGTCAAAGCAATTTTATTCACATAAATTAAAATGACAAAAAGCAGTAAAACAATGAAAGTACGAGTTCTGATCAGAAATAATCAGAAATCATAATTCATTTACTCCCCCTGAAATTATGCATCAGAAAAATTATCAGTGTAAAAGATATGCATTAACTCCCCCTCAAATGTTGATCATCATATCTGTTGGATGCATAAAATTTCAGAAAAGTATGTACTCCCCCTTGATGGTTGATTTCCTCATTGGAGTACAATATCATTCAGCTCAGGAGTAACGTCTCTTGATCATTGAAGTGCGAGTCCTAAACTGTTGTGTTTAGAAGTCATTCTTCGTTGAAGTACGGGTTCTAAGCTGATTTACTTAGAAGCCTCTGATTTTCTTACTCCTCCTTCACAATAGGTGCCTGCAACACAGAATCATCCCTTTTCTTTGGTACCCACTGGTATTTGGGTTCAATTGTGTTAACATAAGATTTTGGCACCCATTGAAATTTGGGTTCTCTTTGCTTTTGAGAATCAAATGAAGAATTAGAATGATAAGAGTGTACATGATATGTGCCAAACCAAACATCAGAATTTTTGCGAGAAGCATAATCATGTTTATCATAATTTGAAAACTTTCTAGCAGACAGACGTAACTGGAATAATTGTTGCATAGAATATTTCTTGCTAGAAACAACAAGATTAGGTTTAGAAATAGAAACATTCTCAATCAAAACATCTTTACTAGTAGTAGTCTTATTACAATCAACACTAGAAAAAGATTTAGCAGTCTCGTCAATCTCCTGTTTTGGTTGCCACTTAGATTTAACTCCAAGCCTTTTCTTGCTCATATCTGAAACATTTGAAACTTTTGAGTTAGATTTGTGAGAATCAAATGAATGCTTCTTCTTTGGCTTACCAGTAGTGATCGGTTTCTGTGAATGCTGAGATTTCTTCTTACCTTTAGCATTCTTAGTTTTCACAGAAACTGATTTATCAACTTTCGTTGATGTTGCACCTTTCTCAAACATACTGGATAATCCAAAGGAATTCACAACAAAAGACGAATGGTTAGGAAGTTTGGCACTAAAATCAAATTGATCAATACAATCATCTAAAACACCATCAGAGTTTAGAAAATCAAACCATCCATCAGTTAAACCAAATATATCATCAGATTTTGAAGCCTTAGTTGATTTTAAAAGAACAGTATTCTTAAGCACAGTTGTAAACACTTTTTGTTCAACATCAATCAAAAGTATTTCATCTGCTAAAGATTTCTCAAGTTCAGAAATTTTACTTTCCCAAATGAGAGGAGGAACGTAAAGTTTACCTTCAACAGGCTTAGCCTCCATTTCTTTTACAGAATAACTTTCAAAAAATTCATTTGAAAGAGATTTTGATTGAACAGAACTATAACTTTGATTTAACTTCCCATAACGAAATGAAAGTTGAAATTTAGATGTGTTCTTTCGTTTTTCTGTTTCCTTGGCTTCATCCTCTTTAGACAGTCCAGTCCAGAAAACTTTAAGCTCAGGGTATCGTTGAGAAAGTCTTAAGAATGTAAAATCATAAAGTGCAGGCACTTCAGATATACCATTTTTAAGGTAGTGAGGATTCTCATAACCAAGTCCCCAACTCTCTTTCTTCTCTTTGGGTTTGTTTAGATGAATGGTTTGTTCAGTTTGACCCAATGAGTATAACTTCCCTTCCAAAGCTTTTAATTTTGCAAGTATAGATTTGTTTTCTTCGGAACGCGAAGAATACATTCTCGTAAGCTCTTTGAAATCAAACTCACACATTCTCAATTTAGAATTTGTTTCAGCAATCTCTTTAAGAATTATGGTCTTTTCTTTTGCGCTGGTGTCAATGTTTCTATGTAAAGTCTCAATCAATACTTTCTTCTCAGCAATATCCTCGCTAAGTTTCTGTATTGATTGGTTTTTGTCATTAATAACACCCTTTTCACGCTTAAGTTTCGACTCTAATTCTTGGAGTTTTGTCATCATGGCATGCATTTGATTTATGAAATCTGATTGAGTTAAATCACATACCTCTTCATTGTCCTCTTCATCGGAATCAACTTCAGCTTCTATTTCTAGCTTGCCCATAAAGCATAGGTGTGTTGTCTCGTCCTTCTCTTCATTTTCATCTTCTTGGTTTGAATGATCTAGCCAGAACTCATATTCTGCCATCAATGCCTTTCCAGCTTCCTGTTGCTTGGCTAGTGAAATTGTATTCCCAGATTCAATTATCAAGAAATTAAACACTCTCACTCAAGATGTAACAATGTTTATTGTAGAGAGAGAGTAGAGAGAGAAATATTCATATTACAATGTAAGCTCTTAGAAAATAACAAGTAACAAACCTATTTATATGATCTAGAAACTCTCAAGTAACTTGAATAAAGATCCACACAAACTCTCAAGTACTTAAGCACCCTCTAAAACTAATGTTGACTTTCTCACAATATGACTTTCATTGACTATTCAATTACAAGGCTTTTTACAAGACTTTCCTAATTAAATCTTGTATACAATTAATGCACTAACATTCTCCCCCTTTGTATTCAAGATTTAAAAATAATTTGACACTCGTCTTCAGCGCTTGATTCTTCAACTTTTGTCTCTGACATCTTTAAAACTTTGAAGCTCTAACAATCTTCAGTCTTTCAGTCTTTGAAGAATCTTCAGATAAGCTTGAAAAGTCTTTCACATTGCATCTTTGGAAAGTTAACAAGTCTTGAACAAATCTTTGAAAACTTTGAAAAACTTTGGAACATTGAGGAATCTTTGAAAACTATGTATCTTCATCTCTTTGATCTCTGGACCGTCTTCAGAAAAACAAACTTTCACGAATCATCTTCAGAATCTGTTTCTGAAACATAATAAGCATCTAAATTGTCTTGAACTTTCAGAATTATCTCTTTTTGAACTTTCAGAATTATCTCTTCTTGAACTTTCAGAATTCTTTAGAATCTTCTTGATCCAAACAAGCTTTCATCTTTTTTTATGACTTTGAAATTGATCTTTGTAGATATCTCCCCCTTTTTGATGATTGTGAGCTTCATGATCATCAAAACTTTTCAATTTCAACACATTTTTTGATCATCCCCCTTTGTATTCAATGTAACAATCTCCTCCTTTATGATAACTTGACATTTTCCATCCTTTGATCTGAGTATCTGAATCATAAACTGTATATATACCCGAATCTTTTCAAATTCATATATAATGAACTTGGTAAACCTGATTCAACAAATGAAACAGTTAGGAGTGCCTGTCAGTAACACGGAGTTACTGTGTACAACGAATGTACAATTTAAGGAGCTGGTTTGATGATGACTCCCCAGGACTTCCATTCAATCATTGAAAAACACAAGGTTTATCTATGAATGTTCTGACAGAAAAACAAATTTTCTGTGTGCTCGTGCTTGTGTTATAAAAGAATTTAGCACAATGATTGTATTTCATAAGGCTCAAATTGTGTAAACTATTGAGACAACAACAAGTATTACACGGACTCAGTGCATGAAAGAGGTGCGAAGGTAGGGCAACTTTCCTTCTTTTTCAATATCTAAATCTTCTGAGTGAAGATCAAATAGAAGATATGTTGTGTCCCCAAAGAAAATGAAACATTTCTTTGTTAAGAAAGAAACGAGTGGCTGGTGGGGTTAATGCAAGAGTTGGCATGGGCTCACTGCCTTTTTCAATGATGGTCACCAAAGAATGTGAACCAATCAGTAGATGTGGTTGCTCGGCTCAGAAAGTGGTTGGTGCAGAGTTTTGATATTCTTTTAACTCTGATCTCACACCCTCTTTCTTTTTAACATTTAGCTCACTTCTAACCAAACTCTCTTTTACATTTTACCTCAGCTTAATGAGAAAAAATCAACCGGATGAGTTATCTCCCCCACTCTTTGATTTATGACCCCTCACCCCTCAATCACTCTAGGATAACTTCCGGGGTAGGAAACACTGGTTTACGTTAATCCATGGAAGTTCTGTTTAAGCTCACACACGAATCCCATGTAAGTCCTATAAAGAATGGTTGCTCAACAATTTAACTTTAGCAGTTAAGATCAAAAATGTGATAATATTGTCAAAATGTATGCTCATTAAAAATAAGAATGAAATTTGAGCATTTGAACTTTGAAGATTTCTCAAAACAAGGATATTGAATGAATGAAATGAAATCAAGAGAATTGTTTTAAGAATCTGACAATGTATCAATCAGATCAAATGAAATGGTTAGGGTATCAAGGAATTGGATATTTTGTTTATATGAACGAATATAAACAATTTTACAATGAAAGCACAAGATTAGAAATGATGACTGATGCTCAACAACATTTGAAAGCAAACGAGAGTATTACCATCGAAAAATTGTTTCTTTTAGAGACATGGTAATAACAAAATCAAATGAAGTACTGAACCGATGTGTATGAATACTTGACAGTATATAGAAAAGATAATACGCAAGTATTAATCTTTGGAAACACACGGCCAGTTAAACATGAAAGCTCAATAATGAAAAACATTTAAAAGCTCACTTCTGAGTTCATGAAATCTTTTGCGAATAGAGAAGTGGTTTGAACATTTAAGAAAACGTTTTTCATGCTTGAAAGTTGTTCTTCTTTCAAACAATCAGAGATTTAAGATCAGAAGATATTAACCTTTAAGCTCTCCCTCAAATCATTATAAAATGATTTATATCATGTAAGCTCCCCCTGGATATTTGCAGAATATCCATATTTGAACATGAAAGAACGGGTCCTGATCTGTCATGTGATCAGAAGCCATAGTCTTTACATTAAGGTGCAGGTCTTGAACTATGTTATTCAAGAGCCATAAACTTGTACTTTGAAGTACGAGTCCTAGACTGTTTTGTCTAGAAGTCAATCATCATGCTCCCCCTAAACCTGTGGTACCTGCAAAACAGATTTAACAGGTTTTGGTACCCACTGGTATTTGGGTCCTGGTATGTTGGATTTAAGAATCCATTTCTCATTAGATGTATATCTTTTAAATCCATAATTCTGAGAAGTTATTCTGTAAGAACCGTACCAGTTATGAGCCGTTTCTCTCTGAACGAAGTCATTCTCTCCACAGTAAGAACAACAGATTTTCCTTTGAGCAATCCTGATCAGATGATTAGTCGAGTAATATATATCAGAATTATCAAAAGATTTACTTTTACGCTTACTGTTTTGTTTGGCAGTTGTTGTGGTTTTGAATGATCTGTCATTCTTCTTCTCTTCATCAGAATCTTTTACTCTCCAGACCATCTGATTTTTCTTAGAAGACTTTCCAAGAGATTTGATATAAAAATTTGCTGAACCATCAACAGATTTGTCATAAAATAGATTTGATGGTCGAATCTGACTTGATTTGACAGTTTGTGGTTTGACACTTTTATTTTTCAAAACATTTTTGTCATGAATGGAACTTGAAGCTGTTTTGAAAGAACAGACTGATTCTGTTGAGTTATCAACAGGTGATTGACTAATCTCATCAGCTGTTACTTTATCTGACAATTCAATGTTTGCAGCTTCTAAGTCATTTATCTTTTTAGTTAAAATGTTTCTTTCATCTGAAAGTGTGTCAAACTTTTGTTTCAAATCAGATTTGGCCTTCTGTTCTTTAAGAATATCTGATACCAGAACAGATAATTTGGATGTGAGCTTAGATATTTCAGATTCAAAATGTAAGCGTTCTTGTTCAAAATCTTTTTGTAAGTCCTTGGTTTTATCAGAAATTTCATTGAAAATCCCAACATTTCTCTTTTCAGAAATTTTCTTTTCAGATTCAATAGAATTTTTCTTTTCTTTGAAAATTTGTCTTTCTTTTTCCAATAAGTCTTGTAAAACTGAGATCTGTTTGGGAAATTCAGTGTTTTTATCTTCAAGAACTTTTCTTTCCTTAGCAAATGTGTCTCGTTCAGTAATTATAACTTTTTCAAAATCAGACACTTGCTTAGAAAGTTTAATGCATCTCAGCTCAAGATCTTTTTTCTCTTGTAAAGTTTTCTTGGAAATCTCAGATGATTGTTGAGTTGAAGATATCTTCACATTTGATTTTTCTTTTTCTGCTTGGAGACTTGTTTGCAATTCAACATTTTTCTTCTCCAAAGCAGATATCTGATCTTCAATAGCCTTCAACTTGTTTTGAAGCTTGACTGATTCATCTTTTAGCTCAGATGATTTTTGTTCAGTCGTCTTCAGTTGGCTTTGAAGATTATTTATCTTTCTCTCTTTTTGCATAATAATCTTCTCTTTAACCCCTATGATTTTTTCTTTCATTTCAATTTGATTCTCTTTATCTTTAATCTCTTTCTCTCTTTCCTTTATGACACCTGCAAAATCAGATTTATCAAGATTAGCACATTTTATACAATCAGGAGTTTTATCAGAATTTGACAATTTAGATTTGAACTCCTGAATTTGACTTAGAAGCTTTGAATTCTGATTTTTCAGCTTGTCTAATTCAGCTTCCATCTTTGGTATTTCTGGCATGTACAAAACAGCCATATCTCTTGCAAATAAAACAGTATTTCCTCTCTCGTCTGTAACAGGCATCTTGTCAGAATGTTAGCTTAAAAAAAATGATCGTCAAAAATCAGAAAATTATGACATATTTTTCTCTAGAAAGAAATGCTTGAATAAAATGATCGTTCCCAAACAAATCAGAAATGTTGACTAAAAAGTCAAACTTGGATCACACACAAAAAAATTTAATTTTCAGAAAAAAATCTAAGTCTTGAAACTCGCAGGTCACTGTACTCGCAGACCACTAAACACGCTAATCACTATTCACACTGAAACTCGCAAATGGTAGCTTGCGCGTTTCTAGAACTCGCAGATCAATATTAGCGCGTTTGCTCAAACTCGCACGACGATGAAACTCGCAAGACACTGAACTCGCTAATCACTATTCACATTGAAACTCGCTAGTAAGCACTTGCGCATTTCTGAAACTCGCTTGTCACTACGTGCGCGTTTTAACACTTAGAAAATTTTTCACTGATTTTAAACTCGCAAGCCTCTTAGCGCGTTTCGATCAAACTCGCACGCTTCGCTCTGCGCGTTTATAGAACTCGCTCGCTTCAGTTAGCACGTTTTAGCAAACTCGTACGTTTTGCTTGCGCGTTCTTCTGACCCTTGCGCGTTCTAGCCAAAAATCAAATCCCTTTGACTTGCGCGTTTGATGATGAACTTGCGTGTTCTTCGATGAACTTGCGCGTTCTACGGATCTTGCGCGTTTTGTCAGATACGTTCACGAAATCACTCCAAATCGTTCTAAAACCTGCAATTGATTCTCAAAATGCATCAGTATGCTCGAAAAACATATTAGAACACTTTTCTATCAACTCGATTTCCATTAAAAACATCAAAAAGCATCATTCGATTCACGAATAGTGATTGAGTTCGAGTTTTACGAAAATAGCAATTTGATCAAATTGATCAATCTAATGTTCGAATTAGACTGTGTGATCTGAACGAAACTTGATCCAATTGATAAAACATATACAATCAAATCAATTTCTTGATTTAATTGTACACAAACAAGAAAATTTGTGATCAAACAGTGACATTCAAGAACCGAGTTCGTGAAATCCAAAATTTGAAAAATTAAAATTCAATCTGTGATCTGATCCTTCTGAATTCGTTTGGTTTGCTCTGATACCAATTGAAATTGTATTCCCAGATTCAATTATCAAGTAATTAAACACTCTCACTCAAGATGTAACAATGTTTATTGTAGAGAGAGAGTAGAGAGAGAAATATTCATATTACAATGTAAGCTCTTAGAAAATAACAAGTAACAAACCTATTTATATGATCTAGAAACTCTCAAGTAACTTGAATAAAGATCCACACAAACTCTCAAGTACTTAAGCACCCTCTAAAACTAATGTTGACTTTCTCACAATATGACTTTCATTGACTTCCTTTGACTATTCAATTACAAGGCTTTTTACAAGACTTTCCTAATTAAATCTTGTATACAATTAATGCACTAACATTCTCCCCCTTTGTATTCAAGATTTAAAAATAATTTGACACTCGTCTTCAGCGCTTGATTCTTCAACTTTTGTCTCTGACATCTTTAAAACTTTGAAGCTCTAACAATCTTCAGTCTTTCAGTCTTTGAAAAATCTTCAGATAAGCTTGAAAAGTCTTTCACATTGCATCTTTGGAAAGTTAACAAGTCTTGAACAAATCTTTGAAAACTTTGAAAAACTTTGGAACTTTGAGGAATCTTTGAAAACTATGTATCTTCATCTCTTTGATCTCTGGACCGTCTTCAGAAAAACAAACTTTCACGAATCATCTTCAGAATCTGTTTCTGAAACATAATAAGCATCTGAATTGTCTTGAACTTTCAGAATTATCTCTTTTTGAACTTTCAGAATTATCTCTTCTTGAACTTTCAGAATTCTTTAGAATCTTCTTGATCCAAACAAGCTTTCATCTTTCTTTATGACTTTGAAACATTTTGTTCTTGTAGTAGTCGGAGTTCCGGACTTTGGGTCTTTGGCAGTATTTGGCAAAATGTCCAAGTCTATCACAGTTGTAGTACTTTGGAGGTTCTGGCTGATTAGTCTCTTCATCTTTAAACCTTTTCTCTTCTGGATTCCTTTCCTCTAACCTTTTTCCTTCAAATCTCTCCTTGTGAACATAGTTACTAGGACCAGATGAATACCTCTGACTGTTCGGGCTAGGCTTTTTGTAGAACTTCTTTTGAAAAGCCTTGGTCAACATAAGCATAGTCTGTTTTAGTTTTTCACAGTCGTCAGAGTCAGAGTTCGCTTCACTTTCAACCTCTTTTGATTCAGACACAATCATCTTCTTCTTCTTCTTCTTCTTCACAACAAGAGCAATTGAATCATCAACTGTCTTTCTAGATTGTCTCTTTTCATCCATGATATCATCCACCTCTTCCTCATTCTGCTTGAGGGTTTCATAGACCTCGTGAAGTGGAATATCGTTCAGATCTTTAATTTGCTTCATCTGTCTTGTAAACCTTTTCCATTCAGGCTGAAGGATGCTTAGGAGTTTGACATTTAGTTCTATTTGTGATTTATTGACCTTGTTCTTGCTTAACTTATTCAGCAAGGTCACAAATCTGTCATATGTTTCAGCTAGAGATTCTCCAACTCTGCCTTTGAACTCTTCATAGTTGTTAAGGAAGTTGGATATCTTGAGCTGGTTTCCAACTTTTGAACCAAGCATCATTTTCTCCAGTTGATTCCACATCTCTTTGCCTCTAGCTTTGTAGCTGTCAATCTTCACATATATTTCATTAGTAATGCCTTGAAGAATGAAAGATTTTGCTAATCTATCATCTCTTGCTCTCTTTAGGTCTTCACCATCTAGTTCATCAAACTTAAGTTGATATGGTATCTCCTCAGTACCAACCGTACGAGTCTTCATAACAGGTATCATAACTCCTTCCTCTAAAGATCTCCTGATTAATTCACCCAAATCATGTCTTTCTATGAAGTCCATGAACTGATCTTTCCACTGCTCATACTCTCCCCTGAAGAGTACTGGTGGCTTTGTGTCAGTTCCGATAGCTAGAGCTTCTCTTGATGTCATCCTGTTCGATTAATGTGCAATAAGAACTTGTACTTGATCGTTAGTCCAGACAAAATCAAATGAATACTGAATAATACGATTCAGAAAGACTAAGTCAAGAACTGGCGCAAAAGCACAATTTGCGCTAAAAGAAGCTGGCGCAAAAGTCAACTTTGCGTTAGAAGAAGCTGGCGCAAAAGAGATTTTGCGCGAGGAATTGGTCGCGCAAAGGAACTTTGTGCGAGAGGTGGGTGGCGCAAAATAGATATTTGCGCGAGAAAAAGGTCGCACGAATTGGAAGTTTGCGCGAGAAGTTGATGGCGCAAACCGGTGTGCTCGACCGGTATGATGTTGCGACCGAAGTGTTACCTTCGACCGGGGTCCTGACCGGAGTGTTACCTTCGACCAGTGTGCTCGACCGGTGTGTTGTCCGACCGGGGCGTTGTGGTGACAGGTGTCTCGCGACCGGTGTGCTCGACCGGGGTCCTGCGATCGGAGTCCTGCGACCGGTGTTGCGACTGGTGTGATCTTACCGGTGTGGACCGATGTGAGTGTGACCGGTGTCGACCAGTGCGTGTTCTTCTTTGATAATCGGCTCTGAAACACCCATATACACCTATCTAGAAATCGATTTACAACTCAAAAATTTGACAATACGATCGCCTAACCATCTATAACAAGTTACAACCAAGTAATTTAAAAAACAAACACTTTTTGAAAATTTGATCGATGGTATAGTGACTTTGAAGATGAAGAACACAGTGAGTTCTATAAATTTGATTTGAATCTGGTTTTAGCTCTGATACCAATTGTCGGTCCCTTATATTTGAACAAGATCTTACCAGACAATAACAATCACAAACATATAAGATTAACCAACCTGTTCGATTACAAACCATGGATTACAGGATTGATGTTCTTCTCTTTGAAGATCTCTCTTTTCTCTCTGGATGAAATAGTGTTAGCTTGTTGATGATGATGATTATTGAGATTATGAGATATCTAATATCTCATTTCTACCTAATAAACTAACAACTAATATCTAAACTAAATATCTAATAACTAAATAATATCCTAAAATATCTAATAAATAGATATTTAGGAATATTATTAAATACAATTAATTAACACAATAATTAACTTTGACAATTATTACAAACTAACATTAGACTAATATTGAGAGTGACTTTTTAGCTTTAGCTTCATATTCTAGTCTTCTGATTGGATGATCTTGAATCCAATAAATCTGTGATCTAACAGATAGGTCGGATGAACATTAGTGCATGGGCCAACCGGGTGACATGTGCAGGAGACTGATCCTACTCGGAAGTTTTGTGGGATATGCAGTTGTTAGAACATAAATGTTCTGTTTAAAAGATAGTAAAGTAATCAATTGTAATTGTAGTTGGGCCTTGTACTTTGGGTTTGGGCTTTAATGTGTACAAGGGTGTGAGGGGTATAAATAGGTCTCTGTTAGTTGTCTGTTTGTAACTTTTCAGTCATTAACAATGTAGTCATACGAATTCTTCGCTCTCTGTGGTTAGTTTTTTTGTGTGAATAAAACTACAGATTTCCTTCCCAATCATCCTTGTCTATTTTAATCATTCAATCAAACCTTGATCTATGTGACCTAACAACAGTAAATAAGATGGGAGAAGAAAAAGTTCCATACCCCGCCCATATTCTTGTCGAGAAGGGTCTCGGTGCCCTTGCCCTTTCCGTCATGAATGTAGTTCAGAGCTGCTATTACCTCCTCTTGCTCGCAGTTGGTTGGAAAAAAAGCATATGAGGGAAACTCATGAAGATGAAGAATTTGGCGAACATCTTCAACCCCAAAAGATAAATTGGGGTGTTCAGCATCAGAAAGAATAGAGGCGGAGACGAGATGGGTTTCTTCATCGTAAGAACAAGTGAGCCAAAAACTCCCAAGGAGCATTTTGCTCATTTTTGGAGAGGCAGTGAGGGCAAACTAAAGAGGTGATCGTTGAAGAAAAGTCGATACCTGATTGAACTCCGGGTGGTCAATATCTGCACTTAGACGTGCAATGTGATTGCATGCGGGAAATAGAAGAGAATCCCTTGTGAGTGGGGGATTCTTGTGGGACTTGGATGATTTGGAGGATGTCATTGTAGAGTTCGTGAAAAAGAATTTGTAGGTTTAGAGAGAGAGAGCTCTTGAGAGGTTGTAGTGGATGGTAAAACGTAAAAAAGGAAATTACGGTGACTGGAAGGTTACCTTAACCGTAAGGAGGGGGATGCCGATGGTAGGGCTAGTGACTGGAGTGAAGTCGTAACAAGGTAACAGTACTGGAAGGTGAGAATGGATCGCCTCCTTTTCAGGGAGAGCTAATGCTTGTTGGGTATTTTGGTTTGACACTGCTTCACACCAAAAAATAAGGGAGCTACGTCTGAGTTAAACTTGGAGATGGAAGTCTTCTTTCGTTTCTCGACAGTGAAGTAAGACCAGGATCATGAGCTTATTATCTCAGGTCGGAACAAGTTGATAGGATCCCCTTTTTTACGTCCCCATGCCCTCTGTGTGGCGACATGGGGGTGAAAAAAGGAAAGAGAGGGATGGGGTGTGCTTGGATCGGGAATGAAGCACCGGGTTGTTTGCAATGGCTATTGCACTTGAGTTGTCACACCGAATGGGGAATCTTGAGTAAAACTGATCATAGTCTTGTGCTTGATTCTTCATCTACAAGATCTGAGCACATAAACTTCCAGCTGCAACATATTCAGCCTCAGCAGTAGAAGTGGAGACCGATTGTTGTTTCTTACTGGACCAGCTGACCAACTTTCCACCTAGTAGTTGGCAACTCCCAGTTGTGTTTTTCCTGTCTACTTTAGACCCTACAAAATCAAAATCTGAATAGCCAATTAGCTCAAAACCTGAGTCTTTGGGATACCAAAGACCCAGATTCATGGTACCCTTTAGATACCGAAAGATGCGTTTTACAATAGCCAAATGGGATTCATTAGGATTGGCATGATAATGCACACATACACAGGTAGCAAACATAATATCAGGTCTACAAGAAGTAAGATAAAGAAGAGAACCAATCATTCCTCTATAATGTGTAATATCAACTCAGCTGATCAGCATGAAATTTAAAAGGTGGTGCCACAGGAGTTTTCATAGGAGAGCAATTTTCAAAATTAAACTTCTTGAGAAGGTCATGAATGTATTTACTTTGATTTATGAAAATCCCTTCAGAAGTTTGTTTGATTTGTAGAGCAAGAAAGAATGTTAGCTCACCCATCATACTCATCTCATATCTACTCTTCATGAGAGATGCAAACTCTTGACAAAGAGATTCGTCAGAAGCATCGAAAATGATATCGTCTACATAGATTTGAACAAGAATAATATTACCTCTGGTCTTCTTGAGAAAGAGAGTGTTATCAATCTTACCTCGGGTATATTTGTTGGAGAGAAGAAAGTCTGATAAAGTATCATACCAGGCACGAGGTGCCTGTTTGAGACCATAGAGAGCTTTATCCAGCTTGAACACATAGTCTGGATGAGCAGGATCTTCAAAGCCAGGAGGTTGCTTGACATAGACTTCTTCAGTAAACTCTCAATTGAGAAAAGCACTTTTAACATCCATTTGAAAAACTCTAAAGTTTTTATGAGCAGCATGAGCTAGAAAGATTCTTATTGCCTCAAGTCTAGCAACGGGAGTAAAGGTTTCATCATAGTCAATTCCTTCCTCCTGTCGATATCCTTGAGCAACAAGTCTGGCCTTATTCTGGATGACAGTGCCTTCTTCATCCATCTTGTTTCTAAAAACCCACTTAGTGCCGATGATGGTTTTTCTTGAGGGACAAGGAACAAGTCTCCAAACCTTGTTTAGAAGTCTATGTGAACATTGACAAATCAGTTGGATACAAAAGCGTTGACCACCCATATGTTTAAAAAGTAGCTAAATATCTAAAACAAAATTTTACAAAGACAAAATAAAAATATTCTAAAAAAACTAAAGTTACTAGTTTTTTTCCTAATATTTTGTCATAATTGTTGATTAGTAAAATAAATATACATAAAATTCATTATAATAGAAGTTTTAACATTTTGTTAGACAACCTAAAAAGACATTAATTTCGAGATTGTGTGTTAACAACAATCTCTACATACAAATTTATCGGTAATTATCCAATTTTGTTTTAAGATATGAATATTGAGTAGTCATACATATTCCAAAATATAATTCGGGTGGCTGCTGATGAAATTTTAGGTCAATTATAGCGGTTTTTGTTCTTGTTCATATAGGGTTGTATAATACAATTTATTTGAACAATACGTTGACTCAAGCAGCAAAACGAAGTACAAGAAGGAATTAAGAAATCAAACTATTTTCTTATTAGGTAATATTTCAATCAACGATAAAATACAAGTTATGGACAATCATACTTTTTCACCCAATCCTTTGGAAAAGGATTTTTGTATGGGGATAAGTAAAATCCATCCTCTCTCACCAGCCAATAACAGTCTTCTACACCACGTTGTTTAATGCACTCATATCGATATCTATCATTAAAAACAGTATAATTTGCTAGTCTTGGTTTCCAAAAGAATGTAGAATTAAATATTGTACTTCCAGTCGTCTTCTCGCAAAAATGCCAACTAAAAGCTTGGTCTGGTTGCAAGATTTGGATTCCCAGGTCATCATTTCCCGACTTAGGGTTAATTACAATGCTACTGCTAGGAATGCCATTGATGATGTGAACATCCCAGCTTCTATTGATGCAAAAACCATTTGATGTGTAGATCAAGTAAATTGCAAACGCAAGCAAACCGAAGAGGGTTGTTTTCGTGTCATGAGCCATGGTTCGATGAAAAGGACTACTAAGACCGTTGAAGTCAACTTGTGTAGAAAATGGTTGTGATGCATTTGGTTATATAGATTTATATGGTAACATTTATTTGGAGGAAGTAAATGAAATTTATTTTGAGGGAGTAAATGGACTATAACGATGGGAAAATTTTCGTAACCTAAAGAGAGTATTGAAACCTTGCAAAAATACTATTTTTTTATTTTTTAATGTCAAGGTAATGTTTGGTTGCATTAAATAAAGGTAATTTGTTTGAAAATGCCCTCTATTCTAAGGTATCGTAATTTTAAAACCATCATTTTGTGTCACTAAAAACATCATTAGGATTATAAATGGCATTAGAAAACTAAGCAATCCATTAACAATTAACAAAAACAAGAAAAATAAAAGTCATGGTTATCACTATATCCAACTGGTCCATTTCTAGATATGGGTAGGGAGATGCTGACAATGTCAATTGTGTCATGGATCGTAAGGATCACAATAATGAAGGTGGAGTCAACGGTTGAGGCGAGGGTTGAGGTGAAGACGAGTACTAGTGATCGGGTGTGAGAACCGAATTCGAACCCACCTCTCACCTGATATGGGGTAGATATGGGGTAGGGGATTAGTTTCTCTAAGGGGTGGTATTCACCGTCAATAGGGAAGGGGGATGGGGGATTATAATATATATATATATATATATATATATATATATATATATATATATATATAAGTACGTATGTATGGAGCTTAATCAAATGAGAACCCTAAATTTAATGAGATCCAATATAAGCCAATCATTTTAGTAATTATGTTATTTATTTGATTTAATATTAAAAGGGTATTTTACTAAATTTTTAATTAGATGAAAACTCATAAACTTAATATATTAGTTACATAATCAATATATTATTTGTCCTCTCTTTCTCATGCTCTTTCATTACAATCAATAACCCTAAACGTTCCTCCTTTAGTTTCGTTTCAATCTTATAGGAAGGTAACGAAAATGGAGGCGAGTCATAATTAAGAGTATTATCAACGGAGTTGGTGACCGGAGTTTTGACACGGTGAACTCATATTCATCCTCCAGAGTTTCACAACTCATCGTCATATGCTCTAAGGGTAACCGGAGTTTCACTTTGGCAAACTCATTTTCATCTACTCCCCTTCCCGATCACCAATTTTCAAACTGTGTCTCCAACCTCTAGCGAACCCATCTTCTTCACCTCACATCTCCGTCTGCAAACTCTGAGGTAGTCTGTGCTTTTCCCGCTCCTCCACCTTATCCGAGAGGGCCTCTCCCGCTTGACCAGATTTAAACCTCTTTCTAGATTTCATTGTAAATATTCTCACATTTTGATTTTTTTTAGTTTTGATCTTTTTCTCCTTGCTAGCATTTTCATATTTGATCGTTCTGCTCTTTATTCTTAACCCATGTATTTCATCATTTATGGTGTTCACAATGCGTAATCATATGGTTTTCGCAATGGTGCTCAAAGTGTGTAATCATATGGTGTTCACAGTGATACCTATATATACCTCGACTTGTTAGTTATTTAACATACATATGTGTACATGTTTCTAAAACATGCTCTGAACATTATGTAGACAATGTGATATAATATCTATTGGTTTTAGAGATGTTTATGTATCACAATGAATCACAATGATTCCTTACCTGTATCACAGACAATGTTTAAAAATCTAAAAAATGTTGTTTTCTTGTGTTTTTTTAAATAGTTAGCATTCTCGTTTGAATCTTCCTATCTCTCTCTCTCACCCCTCCTCTCTCTCTCTCTCTCTATATATATATATATATATATATATTTACAAGATTCAAATGAAAAAGACATAAATGGGTAAAATTTAAAAAAAATTACACAAAAACCCAATGCACTTTTGTATTTAGATTGATCAAGTCCTTGGATAATTCTTTTGAAAAAATAAATCTTTGGATTAAGTCCCTCAACATTGTTTTGAACAAATAAATTCTTACACTTACAAAACAAAAATAATATACGATTTCCATTAATTTTTCCAAGACACATAAAAAAAGAAATAGGAGCTTGATTAAAAGAGTTGTGGATGTTATTAAAAACAAAATGAATTTAAGGAATACCATCAGAAGATTTGAGTCTACTTTGGTTTGTGAAAGATGGATGAAATTCTTGCTTGAATACAAAGGGGAGATTGTTGGGTCTTAATGGTTGTATTCAATATTTAAGGGGCTAAATTGTAAATACCTTGAGGAGTCAACATGTGACTATCCTTGGCATAAATAGCTTTAATTAGTTTGTTGCTTGTAACTTGTAAACACTTCTTACAACGACTTAGTTCCAATCTGTGTGTTTTCAATGGTGTAAAGTTTAGCTCATATGAAATAGAAATGAATCTTGTAACCATACATTTGATCTTGATCTTTCTACTCTAGATTTCTGATTCTATTGCTTGAATATAGAACTCACAGTATCAAATTCGACCCAATAAATAACTGCTAGTAGAATCCAATATATATAACGTGTAACATCCCCCATCCCCGTGGTCCGGAACGGGTGATGTCACGAACGGGACTTAAAATAAATACACAGCTAAACTCAGAGCTATTAATAAACTCTAAACATATATTACAATCCAAACTATCATACCTCAAAAAGTCTTTATAAACTTAGAAAGTTATAAAACAAAGTGTCTAAAAACTCCAAAATATCACGCTCGATCTCAAGTTCCGTCCCCGTAAACTTCGCTTCGAACCTGCCGTGTCAGAAAACAAAAACACGGCTGAGCACATAACTCAGTGAATGGATTATAATATAAGTTCGTAAACAATATGAAAACATCGATAACGAAGCGGAAGACTTAAAATTTCAATTCGAAGAAAGTTCTTGAGACTGAAGTTCATAGTTCATTTAAATCAAAAGAAACGTTTGGTAATATAATCAAAAGCAATAATCTCAAGAACAATTCACACTTTAACTTCAAAACGTAATATAAATAAAGTCCGTCAATTCCTGTTGTATTCGTGGGGTGGCCAAACCACACGAACTGGGTTGGCATGCGGGCACACACAACGAGTCCCCCGTGAATTTAACCACGGTCACATATTCTGTGGGTAAATTTCTAGAATCGATTCATCCGCCCTGGAGGCAAAAAAGTCAGCCAAGTCCTCCCAGAGTGGGTTCACGTAAGCCACATAGGCTTAACTCTGGTGGACCGTCATCTGCAGGACGCTATGACAACAAATCTGCAATAGAAGGCATCCCAAATAATGTGCCCATTTATTGGGTTATTCTAAAATAAACGAAAACTAAACATATGCCACTTACCCAAATGGCGATCATAGAAATTATAGTCTATATACTTCACATTTTTCATAAACAATCTCATACGAGACACATTTTAATAAAACATCAAAATGTTCAAACAATTGATTCAATAAACCAAAATCAATATGTATGTGTGTCAGGATCTTAATTCTTAACAAGAATAAACACTCAGAAATAATATTAAAGGAGTTTGCGGAATAACACTTTAATATTCAATGATCAATAAAACAGTGAATCTGAATAATAACTTGCAAACTTTATTGAATGATTATAAAGCTACAAGATTCAATACTCAACCTCAATATTGATGAACAGGCTCACCAATACGAATTCTACTTCTCTAGAATCAGGATTACAAACCTTGAGGTTGATTTTCTCTAAAAACAAAAACTTCAGAATTAGTTAACTTCTATCAATTCTAAACTATTATATATATACTGAAGATAAAAGATAATTACAAATAATAAAAGATCTTCAAAATAATCTTCCATCTTTATCTCCAAGCTTTCCATAATCTTCAAACTTGATCTGCACGAATCTTGATAATCTCATAAGCAGCATTAAGTTTTCAGCAGCATTAATACTTTGAGTAGTATTAATGTTCAACAGTACTAACTACTAGCAATACTAAAATTGCTTAGCAGTGGTAATTTCTTCTAGCAGTATTAATCTTGATGAGCAACATTAATCTTGTTCAGCAGCATTAACTTCACTCAGCAGCATTAAACTCAGAAGTAGTAACCATTTAGTTCCAACAGCATTAACCATACTTGTATTATTCTGAATTCCCAACAATCTCCCCCTAACTTGACTTTTAGAAAGAGAAGTCAAGTTCTTCAGATGGTCTTCTAGATGCTCCCAAAACCTTCATAGCTTATACTCCTGTATTTGCATTCAACCCCAAACTCTGATTGATTGTTCTTTGGATAAGATATTTTGCCATCTCTGAATCTGGACCACATCCAAGTTTCTTCTTCAACATGGCATGCAGCTTCAGTCTGCTATGATTGTATACTCTATCCACTAGGAAGTACTCTATGTGATTTAAGTCCATATTTAGTGCATATACTCCACTAGTTTCATATAGAGTCCAATTGTTGACAGATTTAAACACATTCCTGATCACATGCTCCACTTCTTCAGGCTTGAACATCATACACAGATACTCCATCACCAGTTTTGTAATTGAAATCTCTGGAGCTTTCAGTTTATCTGCATACAACTTCATTCCTATCTCAAACATCTCTTCTATATCTGACCTGGAGCATGTTCTGACAATCTTTGCCCAAGTATTGAACACCTCATACTTTTCATCTTTCCTCTTGAGCCTTATGTATTCCTTGACATCAACCTTCATTGTATCCCAGAAAATAACCTCAGGAGGTTTAACTCCAACAGGTTCAGCTGAAATTGGTTCAGGCACTTTGTCCATTACTACCATGTACATATTCACATCATCATTTCTTGATGGCTCTTTCTGTTCAGATGGCTTAGGTGCCCCTTCTTCTTCAGCTACTCTAGGCTTCTTGGTTGACTTTCTTCTTGCCATCATCTTGGTTCTTTTTAAAGTCCTTAGACTTTCACCAAGAGTGGCTTCTTTCTTTGGTGGTGTTTCTTGCTCATCTGGAAAAGGTTTTTCTATCATGAAGTCATTGCTTTCTTTCATTTTCTTCTCCATTTCCACCCTGGCAGTTTCATTCCCTTGAAGCTTGGTCATTTCAGAATTGTACAGCTCTTTAATCTACTCAAATGTCATCTTTGAGAACATCTCCTTTCTGACTCCTACAACACCTTTGAGAAATGTAATCATCTTGTTTCTCTCTTGAATTCCAAGGAATGTCTTTGAGGGTTGTCTCTTCTTTGCAGTTGTTTTTACCACCACAGATTTCTTCAGGGTTGCAGCTTTCTTCTGTGCCATTTCAGTTGCCAGACTTTGTTGATAAGCCTCATTTAATTCTGCAGCCAGAGCCTTAGCCATTTCCCTGTCTTTTTCAACTTGAACCCTTTCTTCTTTCTCAATATCAACTTGCATCTTCCTGGCCAAAGCTTCATCTGACTCAACCAACTTTTGCTTTTTGATTGGTTGATCAGATTCCACCATTTTAGCTTTGCCTTTATCTTTGCTTGCCATCTTCTCAACACTAGCTTTCTTGATCACTTCACCTTGTTCTTTGATGACAACTCCTTTGGCCTTTGAGATGACCTTGGGAGTATCATGCTTGGCTTTGATTAAGGTTTCTGTAATCTCAAGATCTGTCAAAACTTCTTGCATTATTTCTACTGCTTCTTTCAGTTCAGCAATATTAACAGTTTCTACTGCTTGCTCTTTTACTGCTGTTCAGCTTGATGTTTCTGCTGCTTGTACTGTTTCTTTACTTACTTCATCAATCTTCCCCTCAACACTATGTTTCTCCCCCTTATCTGTATCAGCTTCCAATTTGTCCTCAGCTTCTGACTCCCCCTTTTTGGGAGCATCAGTTACTGGTTTCCTTCTTCTAAGAACAAACTGTTTCTTCCTCTTTTTCTGGACCAATCTCTTCACCAAGTTCTTCAGTTTGGAAATCTGAGCTTGTTGAGACAGGACTATTAGTTTCAGCTCTTCTATGTCTTTTCCTTGGTTGATGACATCCAAGTTGATATTTCCCATAGCATCCATCAATTCTTGGTAGTTATATCTGTCCTCACCTTCTCTAGGAGTGTTACCCCCTTTTGAAGGATCATGGGATCTTTTAATAGTGGAAGCCTTCTGCCTAGCAGAAGCACTCTACACCGCCTTGGGTTCTTGGCACCAGGGACCTTTGGATGATTGCTCACCCAAAGTTGCCATGGGGAAGGTCTTATTTATGTTACCACTGACCTCCTCTGTGCTAGCAGGAGTAGTGGCAGCCTTAGCACCCATATGCTCAAACATCTCCTCAGTGAGCACCTTCTTGGGGTTGGGAGACACCCCTGTGGTTTCCCTGTAGATATTCTCTAATGGAGAATTCTCCATTAGAGGGCTTAAAGGCTCTGTGGGTGAAGGTACAAGAAGAGAAGGAGCCTTCTTTACCTTTTTCCTTATGTATGTATTGGTTATTGGTGCAATTGGTTTTTGAACAAGAGACTGAGGGATTGATATGGTGATGGAAGGTTGGGATTGGCTTTCAGTGGGTTGGTCTAATGAGGGCCTTGACCCTGAAGCCATACCTTCTTCATTATGGGGCACCACCATCATTGTAGAGAACAATGGGGTGTCAACTCCTTCCGAGTCCAATGGAGATCTTTTCATGTTTGAAAAGACCTTACCTTTGGGGACTTTTGGTACATATACCTCATCAAAGTGAGGCATATCCGTCAATTCATGAGTTATAACTTCCTGTACAAACCTTGAGTACATGTAAAAACTTTTTTTGCTTCCCAAGTTTGATACAAGATCACTGAAAATCATTCTTGAGAAATTGTACTTTCTGGCAGTGGCCAAGCAGACCAAAGCATAAGCAATGGTACTGCTAAACTCACTCCATCCAATAGTCTTTTTGGAAATACAGTGCATCAGGGTATGAACAAGAAAACGCCATTGGGTATAGAATTTAGCTTTTGAAAATTTGAAACCACCCAATTGGCCTCCATACCCCATTCTTGACAAATTTGAGAACAAGTCCTCATTTGGAACAGAAGTAATACCTGCAGCATCGTCTAGACGTAGACAGATGCGTATCACTTCTTCAGAAACTGACAAGGGTTTGTCACACACCCTTGTCTTGATAATTTGCACACCATTCTCTGTGACTACGGTGGCATTTTCCCAGAATTGTCGTTGATGCTCTATGTAGATTGTTGGCGACACAGTTAGAGCATGGGCAATGTGGCTGGATTTGAGAAAATCCACAATCTGGTGGAATCCAGCAGCTTGTTTCGGCTTCTGTAGCATCGCAATCTCGTTGTGATCATCAATGAATGCCATAGATGCCATTGAGCTTGAGTATGCTGGACTGAAACACTTGTTCTTGAGAGAAAAAGGGTTAGAGAGCAGATGAATAGAAATCAAAGAGTCGTTATGACCTTTTGGGCGGGCAAACAAGGTATTTATACGATTCGGGACATAAGCAGTATTAACTACTAGCAGTATTAACTACCTAGCAATATTAACTGAGAGCAGTATTAACTAACTAGCAGTATTAACTGTGCACTGGCAGTATTAATTAGACTTACACTTTTTGAAGCTTGAGGTACTCTGAGCAAGGTAATAACTTCTTGAAAAAGATGTTAGTAGCACCAAAGACTAAACCAATAACAGGTATGAAATCACTTTTTAAAACATGAGCTCATTCAGAGTTGATCATGCCCACACTTGTGACCAAGAAAGTGAATCTACCCACATCAAAAGCTTTAGTGAATAGATCAGCAAACTGATTGTCAGTATGAACCTTAGCAACTTGAATTAGCTTCTTTTCATTACAATCTCTAATAAAGTGATACCTGATCTCAATGTGCTTTGTTTTGGAGTGCTTGACTGGATTATTAACAATGTTTATAGCACTGCTATTGTCAATGAAGATTGGAGTGTGAAGAAAGGTTACCCCATAGTCCAGCATCTGATTCTGAATCCATAGAACCTGAGAGCAGCAACTTGCAGCAGCAATATACTCAGCTTCTGTTGTTGATAAGGACACTGTGGTTTGTTTCTTACACTGCCAAGATACTAGTCTTGCACCCAAAAGTTGACATCCACCTGAAGTAGACTTTCTGTCCATATTAGCACCTCCCAAGTCACTATTTGAATAAGCAATCAGATCAAAGTTGGATTCATAAGGATACCAAAGACCTAATCTAGGTTGCCCTCTTAAGTATCTGAAAATCCTTTTAACAACTTGCAGATGTGATTGCTTTGGCTTGACTTGGAATCTGGCACACAAACACACTGGAAACATGATGTCTGGTCTTGAGGCTGTGAGATACATGAGAGATCCAATCATTCATCTATATAGATGGACATCAACATCCTCCCCCTCAAGATCAGCAGTGATCTGTTTATGAGTTTCCATAGGTGTGCTTGCTGGCTTTGAGTCTGTTAGACCATATTTGTCCAGGATGTCTTTCACATATTTTGATTGGCTTATGAATATCCCATCTTGCTTCTGTTTTACTTGAATCCCAAGGAAGAAGGTAAGTTCACCCATTGAACTCATTTTAAAGCTCTTGTGCATCAACTTTTCAAAGTCTCTACACATCTGATCTTTTGTGGATCCAAAGATAATATCATCCACATAAATCTGAACCAGTAGGATGTCCTTCTTACTTCTTTTAATGAAGAGGGTCTTGTCAATTATTCCTCTTTCAAATCCATTCTCCAAGAGATAGGTAGACAGAGTATCATACCATGCTCTTGGGGCTTGATGAAGACCATAAAGTGCTTTCTTCAGTTTGTATACTCTGTCTGGATAGGATGGATTTTCAAATCCAGGGGGCTGACAGACATATACTTCTTCATCTATTATACCATAGAGAAAGGCACTCTTCACATCCATTTGGTATACCTTGAACTTCATGTATGAGGCATAGGCTAGAAATAGCCTAATTGCCTCTACCCTTGCCACTGGAGCAAACACTTCTTCATAGTCAATGCCTTCTTCTTGAGTGTACCCTTGTGCCACCAGCCTTGCTTTGTTCCTTATCACAATGCCTCTCTCATCCTTTTTATTCCTGAAAATCCACTTGGTGCCAATAGCTCTATGACCTTTTGGAAGGTCCACCAAGTCCCAAACTTCTTGCAATTTGAACTGCAGTAATTCTTCTTGCATAGCTTCTATCCAACTGGAATCTTTCATTGCATCATAAACCTTCTTAGGTTCAATCTGAGATAGAAAGCAGGAGAGTACTGTGTGTTGCTGATCCTGCAGCTCTTGAAGTCTGCTTTGATTTCTTGTTATCATAGGAGAAGAGATGTCTCCTATGACCAGCTCTGGAGGATGATTCTTTTGTGTTCTAGTCTGATGACTAGGTTCTTCATTGATTCCCACATCCAGATTGGAATCATTTAAGTCTGCTGAGGGGATCTCATCAGCTGCTTCTGGTTCTTCATGCACTTGATTCTCTTCATCTCTTCCTTTTTCTTCACTCTGAATTGGTTCAGTAATAGTTTCCTTTGCACAAACATTAACAGGCTCTATTGAAGGTATGGGAAAGATCACAGACTGGGGAATAATGTCTTGTACTTGTATTTGTTCATCCCCTGATCCTCCACTTCCTGAACCTGCATGATAATCACTACTGAAACCCAAAGAATTAGTTAGTGAATCAATGTCAAATAACCACTGAGGACCAGACCCAATAGGATTTGGTGTGTTCTCATTGCACTTGACATTGTCACTTTCCTCAATTATTCTAGAAGAAGTATTAAAAACTCTGTAAGCCTTACTCTAAGATGAGTAACCAACAAGAAAACCATCATCTGCCTTGCTATCAAACTTTCCTGAGTGAGTTTTGGTATTGAGAATGGTACAAGGACACCCAAAAGGTTTGAAAAAACCAATAAATGGTTTTCTGTTATTTAAAAGCTCATATGGTGTCTTGTTTTTAGGCTTGACTACTAGAACTCTGTTTTGGACATAGCAAGCAGTATTAACTGCTTCAGCCCAGAAAGTAATTGGAAGTTTGGAATCTGCCAACAGAGATCTAGCAGCTTCAATCAGTGTCCTATTCCTTCTCTCAGCAACACCATTTTGTTGTGGAGTCCTAGGAGCACTGTATTGCCTCTCAATTCCTTTTTCCTCACAAAAGGTGTTTAGGTCATGGTTTTTAAATTCAGTACCATTGTCTGACCTAATGAATTTTACCTTTTGATTAGTTTGGTTTTCAATTCTTAGAATAAAGGATTTGATTAGCCCACTTGTCTCATCCTTAGTCCTTAGAAAATATACCCAAGTAAATCTAGAGTAATCATCAACAATAACTAGGCAGTATGATTTCTTACCTATACTCATAACATTTGTAGGACCAAACAGATCCATATGCAACAACTGAAGAGAATTAGAGATTGTGTTCAACTCTTTGGACTTATGAGAAGTTTTGTGTTGTTTGCCTTTGAGACAGGCAACACAATGATCATCACATGAAAAGACTTTGGAAGGTAAACCTCTTACAAGGTTGTTTTTAACAAGTTTATTCATTGTTTTAAAGTCCATGTGACACATCCTTCTGTGCCAAAGTGATGATTCATCCAAAGAAGCTTTTGAAACAAGATAGTTTAGGGATGAATCAGTTGAAACACTTTCCATATCTAAGCAATATACATTATCCTTTCTGGGAGTTCTTAGTAGTATCATCTTTTCATCAACTACCTTGAATCCAGGAGCAAGAATAATGCATTCAGAATCTGTAAATAATATACTATGCTGTTTGTCACAAACCTGTTATACACTTAACAGGTTGTACCTTAACTTCTCAACATAGAATACATCTTCAAAGGTCATTTTACCTTTGGTTACATCCCCCTTACCACTTATCTTACCTCCATCTGGAGTATTACCAAAGGCAACATGCCCACCATCAATTTTCTTGAAATTCTTGAGGTATGACATGTTCCCTGTCATGTGCCTAGAGCAACCACTATCAACATGCCAGATGCTCTTCCCTTTGAGCTGTTGGTTGCCCTGCACATAAGATTAAACAATTAGTATTGATTGGGGACCCAAGCCAAAGTGGTCTTGGGTCTCCCTTTCTCATCAAAGTATTTACATTCCTTTTTGATGAGGTTTTTAAACTCAGAGCACTCTTTATTTGAGTACTTTGTCAATGTGATTGGCTTAGCAGCACAAACACTAGAAGTAGTACTAACTTTGGAAGTACTAACAGAGTTAGCAGTACTAACAGGTTTAGCAGTACTAACCTTGTTAGCAACACTAACAGAGTTAGCAGTATTAACTTTTGAACAAGTACTAACAATGTCAGCAGCACTAACATTATTAGCAGTAGTATTACTTCTAGCAGCACTATCATTGTCAGTAGCACTATTTGTGGTAGCAGTACTAACAATTTTAGTGCTTTTAGGAATCCACATATTGACACTTTCTTTAACATACTTTGTAACACCCAATATTTTGAAATATTATTATTTTGGGGTTTTACAAAGCTTATTATAATTATTATTATGTCCTTGAAGGTTTATAATTTATTATGAATTTTAGTGAATTTATTTGTTTTATTCCATGTTAATTATGATTAATTAGCCTTAAGGTACAAATTATAGTGCAAAGAGTACTTACATATTATGCACAAGGGTTGGACTAGAATGTTTATGGCATAAATAATAAGTTTAAGCATGAAATACAAGTCCTTCTATGTATACAAGAGTGGTATAGTGGGGTAATTACCTAAGTAACTTAAGGGTACTATGGTAAATAGCAAAATGGGTCAAATAAGAAGCATTAAAGGTGAAATAAGCTTTCCAATCTGCTCATTCCAGCCCCTTCCAGCCGATTTCAACTCTTAGAGAGAGAGAAGGATGAGCTTGAAGCTACCATTGATGAATCCTTGATGCTAGGAGATTGCATGTTCATTTTGAAGCCATTTTATAGTAATTTGACCTTGGTTTAGCCTAGAACAAGCCTTGTTTTGTGGGATTGATTGGTTCTTCATCTCAAAGTAAGTATTATAACCCTTGTAATCTGATTTTAGTAAGTATAGATGTGTGTTGTTGTTTTTTGATTGAAATGGGTCATTTAACGGGTCAAAAAGGGTTGATTTGTTCATGTTAGGGTTCGATATTGAATTGATGTCAAAGTTTATATTTGAGACCTGGAATAAACTTGTTTTGATGTATATATAAGTTGTTTATAGGTTGAAATTGAGTTTAGGTCGATTTTGGTGACCTATTGGGTGGATTTTAATCAAGAAAACTCGAAATTGGGATGCTGTCTGGAACATTTCAGCACTCACTGGGCTGTCTTAATAAATTCGTATAAAATCAACCGTTCATCGGATTTAGGCGTATAATATATCGTTTGAAACCCTGAACTGTCTATTTTAATTTATCTTTTGATCACAGAAGCTAATTCCAACACTAAAATTGTCAAAAAGTCGAATTACAGCAGCTATGTCAGTTTTGGGTGTGTTTTTGGGCAAATGTTAAAATAATAAATTTTTAAGTAATTGACCTTAAGCTTTCTTGAGGTGTTTTGGGATTCATTAGTAACTTATATTAAAGTGTATTTGGGACCTCCTAAGTCATCTAGTTTTGAGGACAAATATGTCTTTCGGTTTGACATATTGGTTAAATTATCTAAACAAGTTTTGTTTAAACCTTTGCAATAGGTTTGAACAACAAGTGACATAGTTTGTGGATTGGGTGGTGATCCTCATCACACCCTAAGGTGAGTGTACCCTGTGGATACTTGTTTTTTTTTGTAAAACTCATAAGTCATCTTATGTTAAAGTTTGACAATAGTTGATTATGGATGTGGGTAGTATTGAAATGTCTATGTGATGCTAAGGCTCATTGTTTGAGATGTTAAATGCACATTGACTTGTAAATTGTTTATACCTGTTCATAATACACAATGAGATGTAAATGCTCCTTGTAGGAGATGCCAAATGCTTATCGTGATAGTTTAAACTTGTTTATAATTATGAATGCACAATGTGATGTCAAATGCACTTTGTGATTTTTATGACTTATGCTATTATGTTTATGCAATTGGTGGAACCGGGTTGATGTGAATGCTCCATTGTGACCATGTGGTTCAAGAGGCTGATGAGCGAACTGAACCATTGTACATATGTGGGCTTGGAGATGTTATCACCCAAGTTTCAGATAACATCTAGAGGTGGAATGCTTTGTGCTCCCCCACCGGGACGGGTGATGTGGATTATCCCCCATACGGGCTCGTGTTGACCGTGGCTAGCTACCAAGTGAAAATACTAAGCTCTATGGACTTACCCCCACATCCTTATGTGCTTACATATATACCATGTTGTTACATTGTCAAACTAGTTTCTATAAATTGATGACTTATTCTGGATCACTTGCTTTTATTCGGTGCGCTCACTAGCATTTTATGCTAACTGTTTTGTTTAAATATTGTATCCACAGGAGATAAATAGATCATGCTTGGTGAGGTGGGGTAGTGGCAATGGAAGCAAGAGTATGAAGACATGTTTTTTTGGACAACTCTTTTGATACTTTATTATTATATGTTAATGGTCGTGGATATGACGGTAACACCAACTTTTGGACGGGTCACACTTGTGTTGTAAATATTGTTTAAATGTTTTTGAGTGTGACTTAATTATGGATCGAAAACATTTGTTAACTTTTAAATTTGTCACATGCTTCCGCTAAATGATAATATGTTTTGTACAAACTTGATGTTTAAAAAAAAAAAGGTTCAAATTTGATGTAAAAATTTAGGGTGTTACAAGTTGGTATCAGAGCCTGGGTTTTAGCGAATCAAGCACTCAAGTTAGTGTTTGGTCTCAAACCGGGCCGACCATTAACTAATAAAAAAAAGTCCAAACATGTCGGGTGGGTGACTTGGGATAGAATGAGAGTTACTTGAGAGTTTATGTGACTCTATTGTTTACTAGCCCTAAGTTACTTGTTTATATTGCTTCTAACCCTATACAAAATTGTTGTTGTCTACTTGTGTGAAGTAGACAAGAGTTGATTGAGATATGGATGCCAATGCTGGTGATAACTTCAATATGGATCCCCATGGAGGAGGGCCTAATCCTCAAGGAAATCCTCATCAGGATGGAGGGTCTTCATCTTCTCAACCCTCCCAGAATAATCCAAATCTGAATCCTCAACAGGATCAAACTACACTTATAGCTCAATTATTGGCCCGTATCCAAGAGCTAGAAAATCAATCCAAAAGAAATAATGATCCTCAGAGGACTCATGGGGAATCAAGTGAAGTCTCTATCTCCAAGGAACCTACTGTCTCCTATAAAACCTTTTTGAGTTGCAAACCCCCAACCTATGAGGGTAGTGATGACCCAATTGTAACCATTGGGTGGGTTAGGGAGATGGAACAAACTTTCAAATCTTGTGATTGTGATGATAAGCACAAGGTACCTTATGCCACCAGACAACTAAAAGGGAGAGCCTTAACTTGGTGGATGTCTATTTGTGCTGCTACATCAAAGGAATATCTGGATAAGATGACTTGGGAGACTTTTCTTGATAGCCTTTATGTTGAATACTGCAGTGAAAGAGAGATGGACAGGTTAGAAAGAGAGTTCCTTAGCATGAAATTGGGTAATTTAACCATGGATGAGCATGTTAGGAGGTTCACTGAGCGGCTTAGCTTTGTAAACCGATGGGTTCCCGATGATAAAGCTAAAGTGAAGAGATTTGTTGAAACCTTGCCCCCACCATATAAAGCCCATGTGAGAGAGTGCCCTACCCTTCTTCAAGCCACCCAAAAAGCCAAACTTTTATACGATGATTTTGAAGCAGGTAAAAGTGAGAAGAAAGTCTTAGGTGAGAAAAGAAAGGTTGAAAATCAAGGGGGTTCATCTAAAAAGAAGGGTACTACATCTTCTTTTCAATCTAAAGCTTCTGTTGATAACAAAAGGCCCCGATGGTGCAAACCTTGTCGAGCACGCCATGATGGTGAATGTTCTAAGGCTACTAAAGCATGTGCTCGTTGTGGGGTCGTTGGTCACTCTCCTGATGAATGTCAATTCAAAGAGAATGTTTGTTTCTTATGTCATAAGCTAGGTCACAAGACTGCTATTTGCAATCAGCGTAAGGAGGGAGGTGCTAGCAGCTCTGCTTCAAAGGAACGAAACCCTCCTAAAGCTAAAGGTCGTGCCTTTCAAATGACCGCAGATGAGGCCCGTGATGCCGGAGATGTTGTTACTGGTACATTCTTGATAAATTCTATGCCTGCTTATGTGTTATTTGACTCCGGTGCAAATCGATCAGTTGTGTCTTCTACTTTTTTTGAATCCATTAATTTGCCTCAAAGTAAGCTTGCCAAACCTTTGGATGTTGAGGTTGCCGATGGCAAGATTATTTCTGTTGCTGAAATCTGTGATAAATGTGTACTTGATATTGATGGGAACTCCTTTCCTATTCATCTTCTTCCTATTGGTATATCATCTTTTGATGTTGTCGTTGGGATGGATTGGCTTGGTCCAAACCAAGCTGAAATTATTTGTTCCCAAAAGCTCATTCGAATTCCATTGCCTAACGGATCTCAAGCCATAGCTCATGGCGAAAGACGTAAATCACGATTGGAAATCATTTCCGTTATGAAAGCCCGTAAATGCTTGTCTAAGGGTTGTGAATCATTTTTGGCTTATGTCCTTGATACCAAGAAAGAGAAGAAAGCTCTCGGGGATGTAAAGATTGTTAATGAATTCCCCGATGTATTCCCTTATGATCTTCCGGGTTTACCTCCTACTCGTGAAGTGGAATTCCAAATTAATCTTATTCCTGGTGCAACCCCCGTTGCAAAAGCTCCCTACCGTTTGGCTCCTTCGTAAATTAGGGAGATGATGACCCAAATACAAGATCTTTTGGATAAGGGGTTTGTGAGACCGAGTTACTCACCTTGGGGAGCTCCAGTTTTATTCGTTAAAAAGAAAGATGGTTCGCTCCGGATGTGCATTGATTACCGGGAACTAAATAAGCGTACCATCAAGAACAAATATCCTCTTCCAAGGATAGATGATTTATTCGATCAGCTTCAAGGTGCTACTTATTTTTCCAAGATTGATCTTCGTTCGGGCTATCATCAAGTTCGAGTTAAAGAAGTTGATGTTCCCAAGACAGCCTTTAGAACCCGATATGGACATTATGAGTTTCTGGTGATGCCTTTTGGTTTGACAAATGCACCAGCAGTGTTCATGGATTTAATGAATCGGGTATGCCGTCTTTTCTTGGATAAATCTGTCATTGTTTTCATTGATGATATCTTGGTCTATTCTAAGACCGAATCAGATCACGAACTTCATCTTCGTGAGGTTCTTGAAGTTCTAAGGAGGGAGAAGCTTTATGCAAAATTCTCCAAATGCGAATTCTGGCTCCGAGAGGTTCAATTCCTCGGGCATGTTATCTGTAGTGAGGGTGTGAAAGTTGATCCCTCCAAGATTGAGGCGGTGATGAAATGGGAGCCTCTTAAATCTCCATCCGAGATCAAGAGTTTTCTGGGTCTCGCAGGTTATTACCGCCGTTTCATTCGTGACTTTTCTAAGATTGCCGAGCCTTTGACTAAATTGACACGAAAGGATGTTCCATATGTATGGTCTGATGCACAAGAAAATGCCTTCCAGTTACTCAAAAGATTGCTTTGTCAAGCACCTGTTCTTTCTCTTCCTCAAAGCTCGGAGGACTTTGGGGTTTATAGTGATGCTTCTCATTCCGGGTTAGGAAGTGTCCTTATGCAAAGGGACAAAGTCATAACTTATGCATCTCTGTATGTCCCAATATGCAATCATTCAATCAAGTAATAAGAATAAACAGAAACGATTATGCAAACCTGATACGATTATATCAAATGATTCACCGAATTACAAGATTAAATTGAAATCGATTTCTTTCTCTCTTGTTGTTCACGGCGCCCCACCACCACAGCCTCCTCTCTAATTGATATTTTCTAATTAATTCCTCTAACCTAATTACCACTAAACAAGATCATATTTATACTTAGGCCATAAGCCTAATGGGCTTGGCTTGCTTGGGCCCAACACCTAAAACAACCTATTAACATAATAATAAACCAAATAAATAAAATACGAAAAACACACTTTTGACTATTTATTACAAAAGGACCCTAGACTATTTGTTGAGACGACTTTATCAGCTTTGACTTCAGTCTTCTATCTTCAGATAATTATGATCTTGAATCCAATAAATATATGCTTTAACAATCTCCCCCTTTGGATCAAGATCATTTTTTTAAGCTCAGAAACTGTAATCTTCCTCTTTGTCTTCAGAATGTAGCAATCTCCCCAATCGAATTATCTCCAGTTTCAGCTCGGAATGGTTCAGCAAATCATCTTCAAAGAAAATTTCTTCAATTCAGCATATCTTCATAATATCTTCCATTTCTTGATTGACGCTTCTCCCCTTTTTTGATGAAAAAAGCAAAGAGTTCATCAAAACGTCATGTCAAGAAATGTCTTCTACCACTAATCTTGCAAACAGAACCACTGATGATCCGTCAATTCATAAAGATGTGTATCCAGATCTTTGCAAATCCAGACAAAATAGATAGATATGAAAGGTAACACCTGAATCAATAAATGAACCAGTTAAAATTGCCTGTCAGTAACACAAAGTCACTGTGTGTAACGAATACACAATATAAAGGAGCTTTTATGATGTTCACTCCCCCAGGGCTTCCATTCAATCATCGAAAAACCACAAAGGTAATTTCTATGAACGTTATGACAAAGAAACAAATTCTTTGTGTGTTCGTGCAAGTGATAGAAAGAAATAAAGCATTTGATGTTTGCTTATAAGGCTCAAAAAGTGTAAACCACTGAGACAAGTAGTGAAACACAGACTCAATGTGCATAAACGAAGTGTGAAGGTGGGGCAGACTTCCTTCTTTTCAATATCCAGATTTTCCAAATGAAAATCAGATAGCATATGTGCTGCGTCCCCTTTGAAAATGAAACATTTTCTTGTTGAGAAGAAAATGAGTGGCTGGTGGGGTAATGTCAAGAGTTGGCATGGGCTAGTTGTCTGTTTCAATAATGTTCACCAAGAATTGTGAAGCATTAGAAATGTGGCTGCCCGGCTCAGAAAGTAGTTGGTGCAGAGTTTGATATTCTTTTACTCTGATCTCTCACCCTCTTTATTTTAATCTTTAAGCTCACAGCTAACCGAACTCTCTTTTGACATATTCTCTCATCACACATCCCACACTCATTTCTGTTGACTCCTCACATTCAATCACTAAAGGATTAACTTCTTGGGTAGGAAACATTGGTTAACGTGAATCCATAGAAGTTCAATGAAGTCCTAGCACACTGATCCCATGTTTTCCTATGAAGCATATGATGCTCAGGTAGTTTAACTTTATCAGTTATGGCTCAAAGATGAATCAGAAAACATTTAAAATCACACTTTCAATTCAAGAAAACTGTTTGAGAATCGGGAAGTGGTTTGAACATTTAAGAACATGTTTTCTTATGATTGAAAGTTGTCCTTCTTTCAACCATAAATGAGATGAAGATTAAGAATTATACCTTTTGAGTACAGTCTTACATCTTGCGAAGTCAAGCTTAAAGTCATAAAGATATGATCTTTGAAGCATCTCTCAACCTACAAAAGTCTAAAGATCTTGTCAAAGTAACTTTATTCACTGAAATTGAAATGACATAAAGCAGTAAAACAATTAAAGTACGAGTTCTGATCAGAAGTAATCAGAAGTCATCACCTTTACTCCCCCTGAAATTATGCATCAGAAAACTTATCAGTGAAAAATATAAACATTGACTCCCCCTCAAATGTTGATTATCATATCTGACAGTTACATAAAATTTCAGAAAAGTATGTACTCCCCCTTGATGGTTGATTTCTGCATTGGAGTATTGGAGTACAATCTCTTATCAGCACAGGAGTAAGGTCTTTTGATCACTGAAGTGCGAGTCCTAAACTGTTGTGTTTAGAAGTCAAACTTCGTTGAAGTACGGGTCCTAAGCTGATTTACTTAGAAGCCTTATTACAGTTTGCAAAAATCGACCGGGGATGTACTTCGACCGGTATTGAGTCGACCGGAGACTTGTAAAGACCGGTAGAGAGTTCGACCGGAAACTTGTTCTACCGGGGAAGTACAAAGACCGGTAGAATGCTTAGACCGATAGTGCTTAGACCGATAGTGCTAAGACCGGATGGTTGTTCGACCGACACTATGCTTCGACCGATAATATGTAAGACCGGTAGAGAGCTAAGACCGATATACTGCAATGGACCGATAGTATGCTTAGACCGGGATGTGCTTTGACCGGATGGTTGTGTGTATCGGTCGATTGATAAGAAGTGGTCGACCGATAGTGAAAGGACCGATAGTGGTCTTCGACCGGAAAAACACAAGGACCGATACTAACAAAGACCGATATGCTCTTAGACCGGGGTGGACTGTGTGTGTACCGGTCGAATGCTATGAACCGATAAAAAGTATTCGACCGGAAGTGGAAGACCGATATGTTCTTGATGCTTATCGACCCAGAAACACAGAAATCAACCCAGAAACAAATCAATACTCAAAATTGAACAACCAAACTTTGCCAAAACGATCTCCTAATCGACGAAAACCGATTGCAACCAATTAATTTCAGTAAAAATCACTCCACAAGGGATTCGATTGATGACACAGTGACTTCTCGTGAACGACCCCAGAATTTCGAATTCAACAAATTGATAACCACAATCGATGCAATAATCAAATCAAACAATACCCAATCACTATAATAGATAAAACAAACACAATCCAACCAATAATAACTTGAATGAACAATCATACAAAAAAATTTTGAATCTTTGACAGATAACAGAACCGAAAAACAAAAATTCCAATTCAATCTGTACTCAGCTCTGATACCAATTGTGTGTCCCAATATGCAATCATTCAATCAAGTAATAAGAATAAACAGAAACGATCATGCAAACCTGATACGATTATATCAAACGATTCACCGAATTACAAGATTAAATTGAAATCGATTTCTTTCTCTCTTGTTGTTCACGGCGCCCCACCACCACAGCCTCCTCTCTAATTGATATTTTCTAATTAATTCCTCTAACCTAATTACCACTAAACAAGATCATATTTATACTTAGGCCATAAGCCTAATGGGCTTGGCTTGCTTGGGCCCAACACCTAAAACAACCTATTAACATAATAATAAACCAAATAAATAAAATACGAAAAACACACTTTTGACTATTTATTACAAAAGGACCCTAGACTATTTGTTGAGACGACTTTATCAGCTTTGACTTCAGTCTTCTATCTTCAGATAATTATGATCTTGAATCCAATAAATATATGCTTTAACAATCTCGGCAATTAAAGCCTCACGAGAAGAATTATCCAACCCATGACTTAGAGATGGCGGCTGTGATTTTTGCATTAAAACTTTGGCGCCACTATCTTTATGGGACTCATTGTATGGTTTTTACTGACCATAGGAGCTTACAACATATCTTTGATCAAAAGGAGTTGAATATGCGGCAACGCCGATGGCTTGAATTAATCAAAGATTATGATTGTGAGATTCGTTATCATCCGGGTAAGGCAAATGTTGTGGCCGACGCATTGAGTCGCAAGGTGCGGTCTTATTTGTCCCATTGCAAGTCTTTTAGACTTGAAGTTGTTTCAGACTTGATGGAGCGGCTTAGGGTTACACAATGAGAGGCTTTGCAGGATGAAAATCTCAAAATTGAACTTATGTTTAAGGATAAAGATCATCTCGTAGACAATAGTCATGGTTTAAAGATGTTTATGGGTCGGGTTTGGGTGTCAAGGCTTGGTGGAAACCGTGAGATTATTTTACATGATACTCACCGGTCTAAATTATCTATTCATCCGGGTTGCACAAAGATGTACCGTGACTTGAAACCCTTGTATTGGTGGTCTGGGATGAAAGTGGATATAGCCGAGTATGTTGCAAAGTGCCCCGTTTGTGCTCAAGTTAAGATAGAACATCAAAGACCTTATGGTAATCTTCAACAATTGGAAATCCCGGAATGGAAGTGGGACCATATCACTATGGATTTTGTGACAAGATTACCGAAGACTCCAAAGGGACACGATATGATTTGGGTCATAGTTGATCGTTTGACCAAAAGTTCTCATTTTCTAGCCACTCGTGAGTCTGCTCCTATGGATAAGTTGGCAAAGTTGTATGTTGATGAGATCGTATCGAGGCATGGAGTTCCTTTATATATTGTATCCGATCGGGATTCCCGTTTTATCTCCAACTTTTGGAGAATCCTTCAAAGAGAGCTTGGTACTCGCATCCATTTGAGTACTGCTTATCACTCACAAACGGATGGTCAATCTGAAAGAACTATCCAAACTTTGGAGGATATGCTTAGATCTTGTGCTTTGGAGTTTGGTGGATCTTGGGATATTCATTTACCCTTGATCGAGTTTGCTTATAATAACTCATATCATTCGAGCATTGGGATGCCTCCATTTGAAATGTTGTATGGAAGGCGATGTCGGACTCCTATTTGTTGGCTTGAGCCGGGTGAGAAGCAGTATGCCGGCCCGAATATTGCTCAAATCACCACGGATAAAGTCAAGGTTGCCCTTGAAAAGCTCAAAGCCGCGCGTGATCGCCAAAAGATGTATGCGGACAAGAAGAGAAAGCCCATGACTTTTGAGGTTGGTGACCGTGTTATGCTTAAAGTGTCACCTTGGAAGGGTGTGATCCGTTTTGGTAAGCGAGGCAAATTGAACCCAATATACATTGGCCCGTTCAAAATTGTAAAACGGGTTAATGAGCAAGCTTATGAGTTGGAGTTACCCCCGGAATTGAAAGGAATTCACAACACTTTTCATGTATGTAACTTCAAGAAGTCCAAGGTGGAAGATGATCAAATTCTACCCATAAGTGAATTACGGGTTGACCCGAAGAAACGACTTGTGGAAGAACCGGTAGCTATCTTGGATAAGAAAATTAAAAAGTTGAGAAAACGGTTGATATCGTTGGTCTTAGTCGAATGGAAGCATAGTCAAGGTCCAAACTTGACTTGGGAAACCGAAGAGGACATGAAGACTCGATACCCTCACTTATTTAGTTAGTCAAATTCCGAGGACGGAATTTCTATAAGGAGGGAGGAATGTAACACCCAATATTTTGAAATATTATTATTTTGGGGTTTTACAAAGCTTATTATAATTATTATTATGTCCTTGAAGGTTTATAATTTATTATGAATTTTAGTGAATTTATTTGTTTTATTCCATGTTAATTATGATTAATTAGCCTTAAGGTACAAATTATAGTGCAAAGAGTACTTACATATTATGCACAAGGGTTGGACTAAAATGTTTATGGCATAAATAATAAGTTTAAGCATGAAATACAAGTCCTTCTATGTATACAAGAGTGGTATAGTGGGGTAATTACCTAAGTAACTTAAGGGTACTATGGTAAATAGCAAAATGGGTCAAATAAGAAGCATTAAAGGTGAAATAAGCTTTCCAATCTTCTCATTCCAGCCCCTTCCAGCCGATTTCAACTCTTAGAGAGAGAGAAGGATGAGCTTGAAGCTACCATTGATGAATCCTTGATGCTAGGAGATTGCATGTTCATTTTGAAGCCATTTTATAGTAATTTGACCTTGGTTTAGCCTAGAACAAGCTTTGTTTTGTGGGATTGATTTGTTCTTCATCTCAAAGTAAGTATTCTAACCCTTGTAATCTGATTTTAGTAAGTATAGATGTGTGTTGTTGATTTTTGATTGAAATGGGCCATTTAACGGGTCAAAAAGGGTTGATTTGTTCATGTTAGGGTTCGATATTGAATTGATGTCAAAGTTTATATTTGAGACCTGGAATAAACTTTTTTTGATGTATATATAAGTTGTTTATAGGTTAAAATTGAGTTTAGGTCGATTTGGTGACCTATTGGGTGGATTTTAATCAAGAAAACTCGAAATTGGGATGCTGTCTGGAACATTTCAGCACTCACTTGGCTGTCTTAATAAATTCGTATAAAATCAACCGTTTATCGGATTTAGGCGTATAATATATCGTTTGAAACCCTGAACTGTCTATTTTAATTTATCTTTTGATCACAGAAGCTAATTTCAACATTAAGTTTTTCAAAAAGTCGAATTACAGCAGCTATGTCAGTTTTGGGTGTGTTTTTGGGCAAATGTTAAAATAAGAAATTTTTAAGTAATTGACCTTAAGCTTTCTTGAGGTGTTTTGGGATTCATTTGTAACTTATATTAAAGTGTAGTTGGGACCTCCTAAGTTATCTAGTTTTGAGGACAAATATGTCTTTCGGTTTGACATATTGGTTAAATTATCTAAACAAGTTTTGTTTAAACCTTTGCAATAGGTTTGAACAACAAGTGACATAGTTTGTGGATTGGGTGGTGATCCTCATCACACCCTAAGGTGAGTGTACCCTGTGGATACTTGTTTTTTTTTTTGTAAAACTCATAAGTCATCTTATGTTAAAGTTTGACAATAGTTGATTATGGATGTGGGTAGTATTGAAATGTCTATATGATGCTAAGGCTCATTGTTTGAGATGTTAAATGCACATTGACTTGTAAATTGTTTATACTTGTTCATAATACACAATGAGATGTAAATGCTCCTTGTAGGAGATGCCAAATGCTCATCGTGATAGTTTAAACTTGTTTATAATTATGAATGCACAATGTGATGTCAAATGCACTTTGTAATTTTTATGACTTATGCTATTATGTTTATGCAATTGGTGGAACCGGGTTGATGTGAATGCTCCATTGTGACCATGTGGTTCAAGAGGCTGACGAGCGAACCGAACCATTGTACATGTGTGGGCTTGGAGATGTTATCACCCAAGTTTCAGATAACGTCTAGAGGTGGAATGCTTTGTGCTCCCCCACCGGGACGGGTGATGTGGATTATCCCCCATACGGGCTCGTGTTGACCGTGGCTAGCTACCAAGTGGAAATACTAAGCTCTATGGACTTACCCCCACATTCTTATGTGCTTACATATGTACCATGTTGTTACATTGTCAAACTAGTTTCTATAAATTGATGACTTATTCTGGATCACTTGCTTTTATTCGGTGCGCTCACTAGCATTTTATGCTAACTGTTTTGTTTAAATATTGTATCCACAGGAGATAAATAGATCATGCTTGGTGAGGTGGGGTAGTGGCAATGGAAGCAAGAGTATGAAGACATGTTTTTTTGGACAACTCTTTTGATACTTTATTATTATATGTTAATGGTCGTGGATATGACGGTAACACCAACTTTTGGACGGGTCACACTTGTGTTGTGAATATTGTTTAAATGTTTTTGAGTGTGACTTAATTATGGATCGAAAACATTTGTTAACTTTTAAATTTGTCACATGCTTCCGCTAAATGATAATATGTTTTGTACAAACTTGATGTTTAAAAAAAAAAGGTTCAAATTTGATGTAAAAATTTAGGGTGTTACATACTTTTTCTTCATGTGGCTTTTGGTTTTAACAGATTTCTTAGCCACATGGTTCCTTTCAACCTTCCTATAACCAAAGGGTTTTTGCATAGATCTTTGAAAATTCACCCTTTGGTTCATAGGATTGAAATAACAGTCTTTGGCAAGATGATTCAATTTTCCACAGATAAAACAAGGTTTTGGTCTATTGATTTTACTCAAATCAACCCCTTGTTTTTGTGCCCACTGATTATTCCAGTTTCTTTGATTTCCCCTCTTTTTATCATGTTTTAGGGGCTCATTCTTCTTACATGCACACTGTTTGCAAGGTACTGGATTCACAACTGTGGTCTGTTTGTAATGGACCTTACCAGACTTTCCCTCTGTCTTCTTTATGTCCTTGGATTTGATCCAATCCCTTCCATAGTCCTCATTGGTGATAATTTTATTCTCTAGAGGAATCTCACCACTCACAATGTTCTCCTTACTCTTACCAACCTCTTTCTTAGTCTTATCCTTAACAACTACCTCATCTAAGGGATCTATCTCAGTGGCTCTCTCAGGCAAGTCCTTCCTATCTTTGGTTTCTAGCAAGTCTGAAGTGGGAAGGATGTAATTGTTGTTATATGGTGGTGGTGTGGCATTATACCCAATTCCTCTTCTCAGCTTGTCATGAATCTGAGTTTGTAGAAGAGAGTCCATTGCTTTAGAAGCATTGGAGAACTTTTCCACATCAAGCTTAACCTTGGTTAGCTCCTCTCTCAACTTTTCACTCTCCTCTTTAGATTTGGTCAGTTTAAGTTCTAGATCCTTTTTCTCCCACTTCCAGTAATTGGTGTCATATGAGTGTTGTAGTTCATTGGCTTGAAAACCTTTAATCTGTTCCTCAAACCTCTCAACAATTCTCACATAGTCTTTTATATCTTTTTCTAATCTCTCAAGGTCATCACTCATCTTCTGGTTGTGATCCCTGTACCTTTTAACAGTGTCTATGCAATTTTTAGAACAGAGATTAGAACTTACCTCAGTTGGGATATCAGATACTTCAGCCATGAGAGCTTGATTCTGGATAACCTCTTCTGCTTGATCACTCCAGTCAAACCCCATTCCTTGTTGAGAAACAAGGGCTTGAGCAGAGTTTCTGTTATGGTTGAGGTTTCCAGATTGTGCTTGTTGGTGGTTGTTGTTGTGAGACACTCCACTTCTGCATTCCTTGGCAAAGTGTCCCTTCAGATGGCATTTGTAGCACTCCACCTTTGATTTATCAAACCCTGCTCCATCTTCTCTTCTTTGAGAGAAGTTGTTCCTCCCAGTCCTCTTTATGAACTTCTTCACCCTCATGGAAAGCATGGCCATCTGCCATTTAATATCCATCTCTTCAAGATCATCAGGATGAAGTTGTTCCAAATCATCATTGATTAGAGAAGAATTTCCATGACTTGAAAGAAAGGCTTCAAACACAGAATCAGTGCCTTTTTCTTGATTTGCTCCATTAGCAGCATTAACTGATTCAGGGTTAGCATTAGAATCAATTGATGCTGATAGGAGTGAAGCATTATGAATATATCCAGAAGGCTTCTTCTTTGCCTCCACCTCAGCTTCAAATACTCTAAGATCATTGTACAGATCATCAAGTTCTTTCTCTTCCAATTGTTCATTCTGTCTGAATGAAACATTGTACATGGTCCATTCATCTCCAAGGGACCTTAAGAACTTTCTGTTTACATCATCTTGATCAATCTGTACTCCCATAGTAGCCAGTTCACCAATCAGCTTGTTAAACCTGTCAAAAGTTTGAGTCATAGACTCATTCTTAGTTGACATAAAGTTTTCATACTGTTGTTTCAAGATAGCCTTTTGATTTCTCTTGGTACTTTTGGTACTAGAGAATCTCTTCTCTAGAGAATTCCAGAGCATCTGTGCATCAGTGCAATTACAGAATTGGTGTTGATATTCATTGGGAATGGCCAAGAGCAGTGTGCTAAAGGCTTTCATCTCTGTCTGCCTTGTCTTTCTTTCTGCATCTGTCTTTGGAGGGGTTCTTTTTCCATCTTCACCAATCTTTCCTGCATCAGATGGGCCATTCTCAATGATGTCCCACATGGAGTAATCTGTGAGGAGAATGTATTGCTTGATTCTAATCTTCCACATGTCAAATTCATTGGATCTGAACATTGGAACCTTTGAGACCAGAGTACTGTTTGATTCAACTTTGTTTTCCATGATGAATAATATTTCTGAGAATACTACCACTTGTCAGGATCTTAATTCTTAACAAGAATAAACACTCAGAAACAATATTAAAGGAGTTTGCGGAATAACACTTTAATATTCAACGATCAATAAAACAGTGAATCTGAATAATAACTTGCAAACTTTATTGAATGATTATAAAGCTACAAGATTCAATACTCAACCTCAATATTGATGAACAGGCTCACCAATACGAATTCTACTTCTCTAGAATCAGGATTACAAACCTTGAGGTTGATTTTCTCTAAAAACAAAAACTTCAGAATTAGTTAACTTCTATCAATTCTAAACTATTCTATATATACTAAAGATAAAAGATAATTACAAATAATAAAAGATCTTCAAAATAATCTTCCATCTTTATCTCCAAGCTTTCCATAATCTTCAAACTTGATCTGCACGAATCTTGATAATCTCATAAGCAGCATTAAGTTTTCAGCAGCATTAATACTTTGAGCAGTATTAATGTTCAGCAGTACTAACTACTAGCAGTACTAAAATTGCTTAGCAATAGTAATTTCTTCTAGCAGTATTAATCTTGATGAGCAGCATTAATCTTGTTCAGCAGCATTAACTTCACTCAGCAGCATTAAGCTCAGAAGTAGTAACCATTTAGTTCCAGCAGCATTAACCATACTTGTATTATTCTGAATTCCCAACAATGTGTGTGTATAATTTCTCATTTGTTGATCACGTTCGGTTGATCAATCACAAGGCGGTGAACCACCTTTCGGAAGGGTCAACTACAATAAATAGTTGCCCACGATTCAAAAGAAATGAAATCCATACCTTGATCGGATTGAGATGCAACACGTGATCAACCGAGACTCAGGATGAAGTTTAACCCGTTCGATTGCCTATTAAACCATAAATTACTATTACTCGCATATCATAAAATTCAATGCTTATTAGCCTAAGCTTAATCCTAAAATTATTCACTTAAGCAGTACACCGATCACTTGGTGTGCGGTTAAACATCTAGCTATAAATATCACCGTTTGATTCTAAACTTTACCCGTTTGTAATTTTGACAAAAACAAACATTCCTATATATGTAAATGATTATAACTTTACAATATATAATCATAATCTACCAACCAACTTCAACTACCCTAACTTACCAACTTAAATAACTTAAGAAGAAATTTATACCTCTAAGAAGGGTTCGTCGCGTAGATTCCGAATATGTAATTATTACCTTGATTTGATTCACGAAATTGACAGAAATTTAGAGAGAGAGAGTGGAGAGATTTTTAGAGAGAGAGAAAGAGATGAGAGAAAAGAACCATGGCGGTGGACGATGTATTGTAATTCACTCTTATGATATTTTTTTTTTTTTTACCTTTTTATAAATTATAATTAATAAATAGTTTGGTTATTTGATGGTTTTAACCCTTTAACTATCTTTAGTTGCTATTTTTAAATACGGTTCAATTCGGGTAAGAATAATTATACCTTTTTTTTTAAACCGAGTCTTACAATTATTCCCCCTCTTAAAAAAGAGATTTCGTCCCCGAAATCGAATTTTGACAGAAAACTTACATCGATTAAAGAATTCAGGGTACTCCCGTCGCATGTGCTCCTCAGTTTCCCACGTCGCCTCATGTTCAAAATGATTTTTCCATAGAACTTTTACGAAAGGAATCACTCTCTTTCGTGTACCTCTCTCATCACGATCAATAATCGCTTCAGGTTCATCGCGATAAGAAAGATCAAGTTCTATGTGTTCCAAGGGATATTCAATGACGTGTAAGGGATGATAGTTGTATCCTCGAAGTGAAGAGACATGGAATACATTATGTATTTGGGATAATTGCAGCGGTAGGGATAACCAGTAAGCCACAATGCCAACCCTTTCCAGAATTTCGAAGGGACTAATGTATCTCGGTCTCAATTTTCCTTTGAGACCGAAACGTCTGATGCCACGAGTTGGGGAAACGTTTAAGAAAACTTTATCTCCCGGTTGAAACTTGATAGGTCGTCGTCTCTTGTCGGCGTAGCTCTTTTGACGAGCCTAAGCCTCTTTCATCATTTGACGCGCAAATCCATAGTTACATGTTCCCATTTCCATACGGGAATGTTCAACGATTGGAGAAGACCACCCGGACGTTGATGTTCACTTTTAACTTGTTGGCAAGTGAGACAACGAGCTACAAAATCAGTGATATCTCACTTCATTCCAACCCACCAGTAATAGGTATGTAAGTCGCGATACATTTTTGTTGTACCCGGGTGAACGGAAAACATAGATATATGAGCTTCGGTCAGGATCTGATCTTTAAGATCCAAGTTATTTGGAACACAAAGAAGATCCTGAAACCATAACACGTGATCATCATCGATCCTGAATTCCGAACTAACATTCCCTTTTGCTTGCTGGAAGTTCGCCCACAATTCAACGTCGTCTTGTTGGGCTTCTTTTATCCGAGAAATTAGAGTCGGTTCTACCATCAGATTCGATAGAATTTCTGTTTGTGAACTCGGATAGATTTCCAGTCCGAACCGTTCGATCTCCAAAGCTAACTCTGTAGGAACAAGTAACGAGGAAACCTGTCCCACAGCTTTACGACTTAAAGCGTCGGCGACTACATTAGCCTTACCCGGATGATACTGTATATGAACATCGTAATCCTTTAGAAGTTCGAGCCACCTCCGTTGACGCATATTTAACTCTTTTTGAGTAAATATATATTTAAGGCTCTTGTGGTCGGTGAAAACTTCACATGTCTCACCGTACAAATAATGACGCCAAATTTTGAGTGCGAAGATAACCACAGCCAATTCGAGACCGTGAGTCAGATAATTGACCTCATAAGGCTTTAATTGACGTGATGCATATGCAATCACTCTACCGTTTTGCATAAGAACACAACCGAGACCTTTCATTGAAACATAACTTTAAACTTTAAATCCGCCGGTAGCAGACGGTAATACAAGAACACGCAGTAACCAATCTATGCTTCAGTTCCTCGAAACTAGATTATTGTTCAGAACCCCAATTAAATTTGACTCCTTTTCTGAGTAATCGGGTTAACGGTAGAGATATTTTAGAAAATCCTTCAACGAATCGTCTATAATAACCGGCCAGACCCAGAAAACCACGAACTTCAGATACGTTCGTAGGTCGAGGCCATTTAGTGACGGTTTCAGTTTTCGTTTGATCGACTTTGACACCTTCCGTAGAGATTACATGTCCGAGAAAAGATACTTGATCAAGCTAGAATTCACATTTGGAACGTTTTGCGTATAACTTTTTCGTTCGAAGAGTTTCCAAAACGATGTGAAGATGTTGATCATGTTGCTCTCTTGAATTTGAGTATATCAATATGTCATCAATAAACACGATAACAAAGTCGTCGAGATAATCTTTGAAAACTCGATTCATAAGATCCATAAAGACCGCTGGAGCATTAGTTAGCCCGAAAGGCATTACTAAAAATTCGTAGTGCCCATAGCGAGTTCTGAATGTGGTTTTCGAAATATCACAATCTCGGATACGAAGTTGATGGTACCCGGACCGAAGATCAATTTTGGAAAAGTATCGTCCCCTTATAATTGATCGAACATATCGTCGATTCTCGGCAACAAATACTTGTTACGGATCGTTAATTTATTAAGCTCCCGGTAATCAATACAAAGACGCATCGTACCGTCTTTCTTTTTGACAAAGAGAACCGGAGCTCCCCAGGGTGAGACGCTGGGTCGAATGAAACCTTTCTTCAATAGATCATCGAGTTGATTTTTGAGTTCTTTCATTTCAGTTGGAGCCATTCGGTAGGGAGCCTTAGAAATAGGAGAAGCTCCCGAAACTAGATCGATGGTAAATTCGACTTCCCGGACTGGTGGTATACCCGGTAGATTGTCGAGAAATACATCAAGATATTCGGAAACAACAAGTACGGGTGCAGAAGTAGGGATTACCTGTTCGGGATCTAGTAACGAGGTCAGAAAACCTTCATTACTTTGCCAAGTATACTGCTTCACAGGAATAGAGGTTAAAGCGCTAACATCTTCTTTTGGAGTACCTCCTTGAAAGATTGCCTCTGGTTTGTCAATATCCCCAAAAGATATTTGTTTGGCGTTACAGTCTATAGTTGCACGATGGTGTGACAACCAATCCATACCCAATATTAATTGAAAGTGGGACATATGCATTGGAAGTAGAGTGACCTCCCGTATGCGATCTCCAATAAATAACGGACAATTTGAAAATCGAGTTAACACATAGATTGAACCAACCATTGGGGTAGATATCACGACTGGAAATTCGGTGGTTTGTTCATAAGGTTTTAACCGGGATTCTAATTGTTCAGAAACAACATAGTGTGTTGCCCCGGTATCAAACAAAGCATAAACAGATAAATCAATTAAGTTAACATGGTCTGAAATCATACCCGCTTAAGATTTGTCTCCAAGTATTGCAAAGACTCGCCCACTAGTAGTTTCTTGTTTTCCTTTTCCTTTTCTAGTTGCGGTTTGAGCTTTAGGACAATCTCTGGCCATATGCCCTTGTTCTCGACAATTGAAACACGAACCGGTCATCTTTAGACACGGACCCGGCCGATGTTGAAGATTACACTGATCACAAATATTAATTGGACCCGAAACATTCCGACTCCCACTGCTAGACAACACTGGAAATCGTGGCGTGAATTGACTTGAACTTTTATGTGGGTTAATGCTCGACTTTGACTTTATGAAACGAGGGTTGTTTTGGAAAGATTCGGATCCACGTTTCTTATTGTCAACGCTTGAAGCTAACCGTTGTTGTTGTGACCGATCAATATTCTTCGCTGCGTCGGCCACCTCAGTAACGGTATTAAAAGGAAGATTCAAGAGACTATCCTTATACTTCGAGTTAAGTGTCCATTTAAACTGATTGGCTTGTTGCGCTTGTGTGCCTACGGTATTTTACTGCAAAACGAGAAAACTTCAGAAAACGAGCCATGTAGTCGGCAACAGTTTCTTCCTCGCCTTGTTGAATCGTTGAATATTCTCGGGTATAAGCATCGCGATCTGCCGCCGTAAAATATTGATTGAAGAAAAATTCTTTGAAGTTATCCCAAGATAAGTTCTTAAAAGATGGGTCAGTTTGAACGCAAGCTTCCCACCAATTGTTCGCTTCTTTCTCAAACTTATAAGTAGCCAAGCGGACCTTGTACTGATCTGGAATATCCAAGACATTGAATATCTTTTCGATGTGCCGAATCCAGTGTTCAGCGTCTACTGAATCTACGGCCATTGAGAAAGATTGAGGTTTCTGTTTATTAAACCTCTCCAGCCATGTATGCATTTCTCCCGTTGGATTACCCGAACTTGATCCAGGATTTCCAATATTTGATGTAGGAACATAATTTGGATTTGGATTTGGATTTGGATTTAGATTTGGATTTGGAGGAAGATTTTGTGTTGTCTGTCGCATAGCCTGGATGGCTTGCTCAAGATATGTAGGCATCATACTTGACATGGTCTGACGGACCACATCAGCAATATTAGGTTCACTAGTACCCCCCCCCCCCAACTGGGTTGGGATTTGGGTTACCCTCATGTTGAGATCTGGACTTGCGTGGGCGACCACGTCTCGACATTCTAATACAGAACAATATCAAAATCAAAATTTAAAACAGTTACGGATTGAAAGTCAGTAAATAGAATTAAATTCTAGTATACACATTCTAATGTCTACCCAATTCTCACAGGTCAAACTTATATAATCTACAAGTCGTAACCTATGCTCTGATACCATATTTGTAACAACCCCCGTCCCCGTGGTCCGGAATGGGTGATGTCACGAACGGGACTTAATATAAATACACAGCTAAATTCAGAGCTATTAATAAACTCTAAACATATATTACAATCCAAACTATCATACCTCAAAAAGTCTTTATAAACTTAGAAAGTTATAAAACAAGGTGAGTCCAAAAACTGCAAAATATCACGCTCGATCTCAAGTCCCGTCCCCGTAAACTTCACTTCGAACCTGCCGTGTCAGAAAACAAAAACACGGCTGAGCACATAACTCAGTGAATGGATTATAATATAAGTTCGTAAACAATATGAAAACATCGATAACGAAGCGGAAGACTTAAAATTTCAATTCGAAGAAAGTTCTTGAGACTGAAGTTCATAGTTCATTTAAATCAAAAGAAACGTTTGGTAATAGAATCAAAAGCAATAATCTCAAGAACAGTTCACACTTTAACTTCAAAACGTAATATAAATAAAGTCCGTCAATTCCTGTTGTATTCGTGGGGTGGCCAAACCACACGAACTGGGTCGGCATGCGGGCACACACAACGAGTCCCCTGTGAATTTAACCACAATCACATATTCTATGGGTAAACTTCTAGAATCGATTCATCCGCCCTGGAGCCAACAAAGTCAGCCAAGTCCTCCCAGAGTGGGTTCACGTAAGCCACATAGGCTTAACTCTGGTGGACCGTCATCTGCAGGACGCTATGACAACAAAGCCGCCATAGAAGGCATCCCAAATAATGTGCCCATTTATTGGGTTATTCTAAAATAAACGAAAACTAAACATATGCCACTTACCCAAATGGCGATCATAGAAATTATAGTCTATATACTTCACATTTTTCATAAACAATCTCATACGAGACACATTTTAATAAAACATCAAAATGTTCAAACAATTGATTCAATAAACCAAAATCAATGTATATGTGTGTGTATAATTTCTCATTTGTTGATCACGTTCGGTTGATCAATCACAAGGCGGTGAACCACCTTTCGGAAGGGTCAACTACAACAAATAGTTGCCCACGATTCAAAAGAAATGAAATCCATACCTTGATCGGATTGAGATGAAACATGTGATCAATCGAGACTCGGGATGAAGTTTAACCCGTTCAATTGCCTATTAAACCATAAATTACTATTACTCGCATATCATAAAATTCAATGCTTATTATCCTAAGCTTAATCCTAAAATTATTCACTTAAGCATTAAACCGATCACTTGGTGTGCGGTTAAACATCTAGATATAAATATCACCGTTTGATTCTAAACTTTACTCGTTTGTAATTTTGACAAAAACAAACATTCCTATATATGTAAATGATTATAACTTTACAATATACAATCATAATCTACCAACCAACTTCAACTACCCTAACTTACCAACTTAAATAACTTAAGAAGAAATTTATACCTCTAAGAAGGGTTCGTCGCATAGATTCCAAATATGTAATTATTACCTTGATTTGATTCACGAAATTGACAGAAATTTAGAGAGAGAGAGTGGAGAGATTTTTAGAGAGAGAGAAAGAGATGAGAGAAAAGAACCATGGCGGTGGACGATGTATTGTAATTCACTCTTATGATATTTTTTTTAAACCTTTTTATAAATTATAATTAATAACTAGTTTGGTTAATTGACGATTTTAACCCTTTAACTATCTTTAGTTGCTATTTTTAAATACGGTTCAATTCGGGTAATAATAATTATACCTTTTTTAAAACTGAGTCTCACATAACGGATACAATCCAATTATCCATCGGAACGAATTGAATTAGCTTTCAAAAGCTAATTGGATTGGATTGACCGTTAATTATGAAAATTGACAAATCAATTGGATACAAATGCATTGAACACCTATATGCTTAAAAAGTAGCTAAATATCTAAAACAAAATTTTACAAAGACAAAATGCAAATATTCTAAAAAACTAAAGTTACTAATATTTTTTTCCCTAATATTTTGTCATAATTGTTAATTAGTAAAAAAAATACACATAAAATTCATTATAATAGAAATGTTAGCATTTTGTTAGACAACGTAAAAAGACATTAATTTTGAGATTGTGTGTGAACAACAATCTCTACATACAAATTTATCGGTAATTATCAAATTGTGTTTTAAGATATGAATATTAAATAGTCATACATATTCCAAAATATAATTCGGGTGGTTGCTGATGATATTTTATGTCGATTCTAGGGGTTTTTGTTCTGTTCATATAGGGTTGTATAATACAATTTATTTGAACAATACGTTGACTCAAGCAGCAAAATGAAGTACAAGAAGGAATTAAGAAATCAAACTATTTTCTTATTAGGTAATATTTCAATCAACGATAAAATACAAGTTATGGCCAATCATACTTTTTCACCCAATCCTTTGGAAAAGGATTGTTGTATGGGGATAAGTAAAATCCATCCTCTCTCACGAGCCAATAACAGTCTTCTACACCACGTTGTTTAATGCACTCATATCGATATCTATCATTAAAAACAGTATAATTTTCTAGTCTTGGTTTCCAAAAGAATGTAGAATTAAATATTGTACTTCCAGCCGTCTTCTCGCAAAAATGCCAACTAAAAGCTTGGCCTGGTTGCAAGATTTGGATTCCCAGGTCATCATTTCCCGACTTAGGGTTAATTACAATGCTACTGCTAGGAATGCCATTGATGATGTGAACATCCCAGCTTCTATTGATGCAAAAACCATTTGATGTGTAGATCAAGTAAATTGCAAACGCAAGCAAACCGAAGAGGGTTGTTTTCGTGTCATGAGCCATGGTTCGATGCAAAGGACTACTAAGACCGTTGAAGTCAACTTGTGTAGAAAATGGTTATGATGCATTTGGTTATATAGATTTATATGGTAGCATTTATTTGGAGGAAGTAAATGAAATTTATTTTGAGGGAGTAAATGGACTGTAACGAAGGGCAAATTTTCGTAACCTAAAGAGAGTATTGAAACCTTGAAAAAATACTATTTTTTTAATTTTTTAATGTCAAGGTAATGTTTGGTTGCATTAAATAAAGGTAATTTGTTTGAAAATGCCCTTTATTATAAGGTAACGTAATTTTAAAACCATCATTTTGTGTCACTAAAATCATCATTAGGATTGTAAATTTCATTAGAAAACTAAGCAATCCATTAACAATTAACAAAAACAAGAAAAATAAAAGTCATGGTTATCACTATATCCAACTGGTCCATTTCTAGATATGGGTAGGGAGATGCTGACAATGTCAATTGTGTCATAGATCGTAAGGATAACAATAATGAAGGTGGAGTCAACGGTTGAGGCGAGGGTTGAGGTGAAGACGAGTACTAGTGAACGGGTGTGAGAACCGAATTCGAACCCACCTCTCACCTGATATGGGGTAGATATGGGGTAGGGATCGGTTTCTCTAAGGGGTGGTGTTCACCGTCAATGGGGAAGGGGGATGGGGGATTATAATATATATATATATATATATATATATATATATATATATATATATATATATATATATATATATATATATATATATAAGTACGTATGTATTGAGCTTAATCAAATGAGAACCCTAAATTTAATGAGATCCAATATAAGCCAATCATTTTAGTAATTATGTTATTTATTTGATTTAATATTAAAATGGTATTTTACTAAATTTTTAATTAGATGAAAACTCATAAACTTAATATATTAGTTACATAATCAATATATTATTTATCCTCTCTTTCACATGCTCTTTCAATACAATCAATAACCCTAAACGTTCCTCCTTAGTTTCATTTCATAGCCACCGGTCAATCTTATAGGAAGGTAACGACAATGGAGGCGAGTCATAATTGAGAGTATTATCAATGGAGTTGGTGACCGGAGTTTTGACACGGTGAACTCATATTCATCCGCGAGAGTTTCACAACTCATCGTCATATGCTCTAAGGGTAACCGGAGTTTCACTCCGGCAAACTCATTTTCATCTACTCCCCTTCCCGATCACCTATTGGGTCTCCACACACGATAAACAATTGCGATAATCCCTCCAATTTGCAAACCGTGTCTCCAAACTCTAGAGAACCCATCTTCTTCACCTCACATCTCCGTCTGCAAACTTTGAGGGTAGTCTGTGCTTTCCCCACCCCTCCGCCTTATCCGAGAGGGCCTCTCCCGCTTGACCGGATTTAAACCTCTTTCTAGATTTCATTGTAAATATTCTCACGTTTGATTTTTTTTTTTACAGTTTTGATCTTTTTTTTTACAGTTTTGATCTTTTTCTCCTTGCTAGCATTTTTATATTTGACCGTTCTACTCTTTATTCTTAACCCATGTATTTCATCATTTATGGTGTTCACAATGCGTAATCATATGGTTTTCGCAATGGTGCTCACAGTGTGTAATCATATTGTGTTCACGGTGATACCTATATATACCTCGACTTGTTAGTTATTTAACGTACATATGTGTACATGTTTCTAAAACATGCTCTGAACATTATGTAGACAATGTGATATAATATCTATTGGTTTTAGAGAAGTTTATGTATCATAACGTTTCCTTCCGTGTATCACAGACAATGTTTAAAAATCTAAAAAATGTTGTTTTCTTGTTTTTTTTAAATAGTTAGCGTTCTCGTTTGAATCTTCTTATTTCTCTCTCTCACCTCTCTCTCTCTCTCTCTCTCTCTATATATATATATATATATATATATATATATGCAAGATTCAAATGAAAAAGACATAAATGGGTAAAATTTTAAAAAAATTACACAAAAACCCAATGGACTTTTGTATGTAGATTGATCAAGTCCTTGGATAATTCTTTTGAAAAAATAAATCTTTGGACATTTTAAAACCTATTAAATACGTCCTTATGACTTATAAAACTGGTTAATGTTGAAAAATATTGGACAAGCTTCGAGAAAACCCAAATGGATTTTCATATTTTGAAGGATTAAGTCCCTCAACATTGTTTCGAACAAATAAATTCTTACACTTACGAAACAAAAATAATATACGATTTCCATTAATTTTTCCAAGACACATAAAAAAAGAGATAGAAGCTTGATTAAAAGAGTTGTGGATGTTATTAAAAACAAAATGAATTTAAGGAATACCATCAGAAGATTTGAGTCTACATTGGTTTGTGAAAGATGGATGAAATTCTTGCTTGAATCCAAAGGGGAGATTGTTGGGTCTTAATGGTTGTATTCAATATTTAAGGGGCTAAATTGTAAATACCTTGAGGAGTCAACATGTGACTATCCTTGGCATAAATAGCTTTAATTAGTTTGTTGCTTGTAACTTGTAAACACTTCTTACAACGACTTAGTTCCGATCTGTGTTTTCAATGGTGTAAAGTTTAGCTCATATGAAATATAAATGAATCTTGTAGCCATACATTTGATCTTGATCTTTCTACTCTAGATTTCTGATTCTATTGCTTGAATATAGAACTCACACTATCAAATTCGATCCAATAAATAACTGCTAGTAGTATCCAATATATATAACGGATACAATTCAATTATCCATCGGAACGAATAGAATTAGCTTACAAAAGCTAATTGGATTGGATTAGCTGTTAATAATGAAAATTGACAAATAAATTGGATACAAATGCAATGAACACCTATATGCTTAAAAAGTAGCTAAATATCTAAAACAAAATTTTACAAAGACAAAATACAGATATTCTAAAAAACTAAAGTTACTAAATTTTTTTTCCTAATATTTTGTCATAATTGTTAATTAGTAAAAAAAATATACATAAAATTCATTATAATAGAAGTGTTAGCATTTTGTTAGACAACGTAAAAAGACATTAATTTCGAGATTGTATGTTAACAACAATCTCTACATACAAATTTATCGGTAATTATCAAATTCTGTTTTAAGATATGAATATTGAGTAGTCATACATATTCCAAAATATAATTCGGGTGGCTGATGATGAAATTTTATGTCGATTCTAGTGGTTTTTGTTCTTGTTCATATAGGGTTGTATAATACAATTTATTTGAACAATACGTTGACTCAAGCAGCAAAACGAAGAACAAGAAAGGAATTAAGAAATGAAACTATTTTCTTATTAGGTAATATTTCAATCAACGATAAAATACAAGTTATGGCCAATCATACTTTTTCACCCAATCCTTTGGAAATGGATTGTTGCATGGGGATAAGTAAAATCCATCCTCTCGCACCAGCCAATAATAGTCTTCTACACCACGTTGTTTAATGCACTCATATCGATATCTATCATTAAAAACAGTATAATTTGCTAGTCTTTGTAACACCCCGATTTTCGAAATGTATCATTTCAAGTTTATACAGAAACTAATATATTAAGGAAAAATAAGATATTTGATTTTGGGCTTGAATCCTTGATTTTATAGTCTTGATAGATGAAGGATTCAATTACGAGTCAAACGGTTCTTTCCGGAGCGGAAACGGAGCTATAACGAAGAAGTTATGACCAAAATAGTATTTCGGGCAATTATCCTCGCGGTCTGAAGGGGCGCACAGTCCGTGAGTTTTTCCTTCACAAAGGGCGCACGGGTCGTGCGCAGGGCAAAACCCTCAGATCGGGTTAAAAACCTGATTTCAGCCCCATTTCTCCCCAAACTTCATTTCTTCATATCTTCTTCATCCCAACTCCGATTTGGGTGATTCAAGTTGCTACGGTTTCGTTTTTGAGAGATTTTCAAGGATCTAGCAATAGATTGGAAGTATATTGGAGTATACAAGAGTATTTTGTGATGGTAAGCTCCTCATCTCTCCCATTTCATCTTCTTCACCAAAGTTTTCTAGGGTTTCATCCACCCTATGTTCTCCCTTTCATGGATTGAAGGTTTGTAACCATTTTGGAGAACTAGAAGTGTTTTGGTTGGTGGATTCAAGCTTGGGTTAAGGTAATCTTCTATCCTCTTCAGTTATGGAAGTTACGGTTCGGTATTAGTTGAGGTATTCATGTATATGGTTTGGGAAATGATTCTTATGGTTGATTATGTTTATTTATGGTTGAATATGTATGGATTTAGGTTTTGGAAGTTTTGACTTGAGAATCCAAGTGTTCTTCAAAGGAGCTCTAGTTGGGGGAAAATCTAGAGTTAGCCTAAATCTAGCAAGGTGAGTTCAAGTTGATTTGTAAAAACGGTGTACATGCCAAAATGTTTATTTTAAAATGTTTGTGTTTTACCTGAATTTGTTAACTGCTGATAAGTTTTAGTTATTTTGAAATGTTTAGTTTTATAAACATGTTGAGACACCCATTTTGGGATTTTGGGCATTTTGATAAATAATCATATATTTTGGGTATCTAAATGATTTATTTCATGGAGTATAATTTCGAGTATAAATGCATTTTATTGGGTGTCATGGGATGATTTGAAAGGATAAATGGTATAAACTCATTTGGAAAATGTTTTGTCCCAATCTAAATTACGTTGGAGTTATTTGTGTGTTTTGAAACATGAGTTGCATTATTTCGGGTCGTTTACGTTTGATTTCATTTTATGATTTTCAACGTTGGGTCTTTGGATTTGTCGAGCTTATGGCTCGGTTTGGATTTTGTTGGGTCTTGGGGACACTTGTCCGGTTTTGATAGCTCAATGTAGAGCGTTTGGTTATGATTTGCATTTATTGCATCTTATTTGGGAATTACATGTTTTGAATGTGTTAGTTCATTCATTTTGAGTCATGTAATGCTTCAGCCCTGTCTGCTATGGATCCATTAGCACTTTTGTATTTTATCCGGTGTGGGGACGACTAGTTTTCCACATCGAGGCACGTTCGGCATCGGATTGGGTTATAAGTCCTTCGTGCTCGTATCAAATGGGTGTATGCTGAAAGATGCTGAGCTCGATACATTTATTGCTTTGTCCGATGGGGGAACGTTTGGTTTTCCCCATTGAGGCGCGGTTGGCTTCTTTGGTATGGTGTAAGTCCTCCGTGCTAGTATCTATGGGTGTATTCTGAAAGATGTTGAGCCCGATACTTATACCACTTTAACGTAATGTGTGGCTTACTTTGTGCACGTCACATTATGCGGAATCGGGTTTTCCCCCGTCACCGAAAGGTGTTGTTTTTGGGCTGAGTCTTTTATACATTTGTTTTCGGCGATATTTTGCATACATGAGTTCACTCCATGTTTTATGGGTTGAGTATTAATCCCTACCCGCGTTTTGGGGTGTTTTGGGATATGAAGTATTATTTACATTATCATAAATTGGGAGTCAATTTATATCCACGTTTTGAGTTGGGTTATCTCCCTTATGCTATAATCTTAGAGATTTGAGTTTACTCATATTTTGGTCGTTTGTTTTATAAAGCTTACTCAAATTTCATTATTCGAGCATTACCATTATTCTCGTTTTAATTAAGTGTTGGATTGCATTATTTCATGAAAGAATGTTTCGGCGTTGAGGTGACCATCTATAAAATGCATATTATTGGTAAACTAGTTGTTCCATTATTTTAAAGTAAATCATTTTAAAGGATCATGATTATAAGTTACAATATTTCCATTTTACGTTTTCTTTATAATCATGATATAAACTCTTGAACTCGCTAGGCGTTAGTCTAACCTTTTTATTTGTCGGCATGTGCATCAGGTTTCATTCCGGGATTAGTTCTAGCGACACTGAGAAGCGATGAGTGCTAGTTGTGTGCTCGAAGAGGTGATTAGCTTGTTGAAGTCTTCCGCACTTATATTGGAGATAGCGATTGGTATTGGGTTATAGTAACACTCGACTTTAGTTAGTCTTTATGTAAGACTTTATTTATTTGTTGATGGTTAAATTTAGAAATGTATTTCAATTATGGGATTAGTAAGAGATTTTATTATCCTTTAAGGCATTTTTTTGAAAGTTTTAAATTAGTCACTCTTTCCAAATTTGAGGGTGTTACAAGTTGGTATCAGAGCTTAAGTTTGAGAGATTTAGGTGTTGATTTTGAATACCTAGACTCAAAATAGCGTGATTTTTAAGTGATTGAATGTGAGATTGCACAATTAGGCATTTTAAGACTTGATGATTCGAGGCGAGTGGAGTCACTAGGAACGGGAATCATGCCGAAAATGGCAAGGATAATCATGTACAGTACGTTCATAATAGCACCTGGCCAGTGTTATGGTAAACCTACGAGTTACATGTGTATGCTTGAACTGCCTTGGTATGATAACCGTTGGAGTAGTGAAACAGTTTCTATATGGGTAGCCATTAGAAGAAGTTGATGAAGTTAGTATTCGTCACTTGGAGTGACGGTAAGCATGGTGATTACATTAAGTGAACCGTTCTAGGTCGGATTGGTTGGTTGGATTAGAACCATAGACTTTTGATCGATGTATTTCGAGGAGAAATTTGTGAGGTGAACCTATGAAGTCTGTGATCTTTGCCTTAAGATGTTGAACATCCGGATGACGATAGTGTAACTAAGAAAATCGAAGAGCGTGTTTTGAAGTGTCGAGTGCCGATCAAATTCATGCACGAAATATATTTCTGAAATAAATTGCATCGATTATTTCTCATGTCTCCAAACTCACCATGTGGATCATTCCACAAAATCTTGAAATGGTTAGCACACACAAGTTTTAAACCATGATCTTAAACATGCATAGAATTATTATATTACATGTGGTTGCAGGCTTTGTCGAGATTTTGTTCATTCTCACTACTGCCTAACGTTATTTTCGAATATGGTAATGTTAGTATTTTGACGCTGCTTAGAGTCTTGGACAAGTAACTACGGCTTATGATCTTAATATTGGATCTCCTCCACGTATGTTAAGGTTTTGGACGAAGAGTTACCTTTCATTATTTTGATGTTTGTGTTTTATTGAGAATTTTAATCCATGCGATTTTGTGGAGTTAATGGGGTGACTTTAATGGCGTCAAGTAGTATCGTTCTTCCTTGAGCTTTGTGTGAGTTGCATATAGTATGCATGCATGTCTATTTGGAACTCCCGTCAATGAGTTTTAACAAACATTTTAGGACGATGAGAGCATATTATTATTGGTCTTTGAACGTGAAACGGACATAAATTATTTCATGTTTTTAACCAAGTGCATACGCATATCATCCTACTAGTTTTGTGAAATGAACGGTCGCATGCAAGTTTTGTTGTGAAATCTTATTCCGTGTCGCATTGTGGCTAAAAGAGAGAAAAATTTGAGAGTTTGATATCATGAACATGTTATTTTGGGTTTTGCAAAACATTTTATTTGTACAGCTTAAAGTTTGGAACCAAACTAAATTACTCTTACAATTGCTCAAATCGCATGCTTATGTCTTTACTAAATTTTGGGGAATAACCCGATGTATGTGATTCACGTCGGGAAGTTTTATTTCATGACAGTTCATTGTTAAATGCAAAATTTTGGGAATCAACTTCGTGAATATTTTCCCTTCTGTAGTTTTGTACAAACGCTTCGTTATGCACTGTTTTAGTACGTAAAACTACTTCTCATTAGTGACACCAATTTATACGTGTTGAGAACATAGTAGTTCCTTCGAAAATGATTGTTGAAATATCTTTCATTGGTGTCAGTATTACCTTGATTATTGATCAATTATTTTCTTAAATGGTTTTATATGTGTGGCGGTTGTGACCACTCTATACACCTACCGAGATAAGATAGTAAATTTTATTCGTACGATTAATCTTTATAAAGCCTTTATGTTTTGAGACTTTTATAAAAGTTCAAATTGGCATAGGGGTGTGCAAAAACCTTGAACTCATTAGAGCTATAGGTGTAAGCCCCTCGTGTTAGAGGTCGAGATTAAAGGACAAAAAGAGTCCTTGGAGTTCGAGGCGTTGGACCTATGCTTTCTCCCAGTTAGTTAAGTAATGATCTTTATGCTTCGTTAAACCTGCGAGTTAAAACCGTGTACGGTTGATTGAGTATGGTTGGTTTTGGAATTGTGGGATTTTGGTACGACGGCATGCTATGGGACGGTAGTGTACTATATTTTTGGGTATTTGTGAATTATGATGATGTTATGGTTGACTGGTAAGGATGTTGGATTTGGGTGATTACTTCCAAGAGTAGGTGTCAACTTTGAATCGACATTGTTAATCGGGAATGAAATATTTGGTAGTATACCCACGTTTGCAGAATGGTCATTCCGAGGATAGGTATCGACACTCTATTTTGAGGGCAATGATTGTTGGTGTGCTTCAATGTATTTCCGTTAGATATGGTGCGTCTGTAGGACGAGTGGTAATCTTAAGGAAATTAGACGATGATAATTAAGAAATCAATCATTGGTATTTTGATAACTGTCAGGACTTTCGTTGATTTAGAAATCGATGCTTGAGTGCATGGTGGGAGTTTGGTGGTAATGTTTATTGGACACATTTGGTGAGAATGTCGAGGTAGACTTTAAGTACAAATAGATTATCGAGGAGACCTTGATGCATCGTATTTAGAGGTATCTAAGGGAAATGTTTGCTTTGGGGTATTCTTGGTGGAAATGACTGAATAAGGTCGTAAGTTACTCTTAAGGTAATATGAGCAACATAAGGTTGGGAGGCGACCGAGATTTAATGATTAAGAAAATGATTAATCAGAGACTCAACGTTCATCCTGGCATCGGTAAAATATATTGAACGTTAAGACTTAGTTTGTAACGGCACGTCATGAGAAACGCAACTACAATCTAAACCGGAATGTAATCGGACCCGTATATGAGGTGAAGTCTCATGAAGGCATTCCTTTTGGGATAGGAAATCAATCGATCTTTCCAAGTATGATATTGGGTGCTTGGTGGTTCCAGATTTCGAGGACGAAATCTCTTTTAAGGTTGGGAGGATTGTAACACTCCGATTTTCGAAAGGTATCGTTTCAAGTTTATACAGAAACTGATATATTAAGGAAAAATAAGATATTTGATTTTGGGCTTGAATCCTTGATTTTATAGTCTTGATAGATGAAGGATTCAATTACGAGTCCAACAGTTCTTTCCGGAGCAGAAACGGAGCTATAACGAAGAAGTTATGACCAAAATAGTATTTCGGGCAATTATCCTCGCGGTCTGAAGGGGCGCACAGTCCGTGAGTTTTTCCTTCACAAAGGGCGCACGGGTCGTGCGCAGGGCAAAACCCTCAGATCGGGTTAAAAACCTGATTTCAGCCCCATTTCTCCCCAAACTTCATTTCTTCATATCTTCTTCATCCCAACTCCGATTTGGGTGATTCAAGTTGCTACGGTTTCGTTTTTGAGAGATTTTCAAGGATCTAGCAATAGATTGGAAATATATTGGAGTATACAAGAGTATTTTGTGATGGTAAGCTCCTCATCTCTCCCATTTCATCTTCTTCACCAAAGTTTTCTAGGGTTTCATCCACCCTTTGTTCTCCCTTTCATGGATTGAAGGTTTGTAACCATTTTAGAGAACTATAACTGTTTTGGTTGGTGGATTCAAGATTGGGTTAAGGTAATCTTCTATCCTCTTCAGTTATGGAAGTTACGGTTCGGTATTAGTTGAGGTATTCATGTATATGGTTTGGGAAATGATTCTTATGGTTGATTATGTTTATTTATAGTTGAATATGTATGGATTTAGGTTTTGGAAGTTTTGACTTGAGAATCCAAGTGCTCTTCAAATGAGCTCTAGTGGGGGGAAAATCTAGATTTAGCCTAAATCTAGCAAGGTGAGTTCAAGTTGATTTCTAAAAACGGTGTACATGCCAAAATGTTTATTTTAAAATGTTTGTGTTTTACCTCAATTTGTTAACTGCTGATAAGTTTTAATTATTTTGAAATGTTTAGTTTTATAAACATGTTGAGACACCCATTTTGGGATTTTGGGCATTTTGATAAATAATCATATATTTTGGGTATCTAAATGATTTATTTCATGGAGTATAATTTCGAGTATAAATGCATTTTATTGGTTGTCATGGGATGATTTGAAAGGATAAATGGTATAAACTCATTTGGAAAATGTTTTGTCCCAATCTAAATTACGTTGGAGTTATTTGTGTGTTTTGAAACAAGAGTTGCATTATTTTGGGTCGTTTACGTTTGATTTCATTTTATGATTTTCAACGTTGGGTCTTTGGATTTGTCGAGCTTATGGCTCGGTTTGGATTTTGTTGGGTCTTGGGGACACTTGTCCGGTTTTGATAGCTCAATGTAGAGCGTTTGGTTATGATTTGCATTTATTGCATCTTATTTGGGAATTACATGTTTTGAATGCGTTAGTTCATTCGTTTTGAGTCATGTAATGCTTCAGCCCTGTCTGCTATGGATCCATTAGCACTTTTGTATTTTATCCGGTGTTGGGACAACTAGTTTTCCACATCGAGGAACGTTCGGCATCGGATTGGGTTATAAGTCCTTCGTGCTCGGAACGTTTGGTTTTCCCCATTGAGGTGCGGTTGGCTTCTTTGGTATGGTGTAAGTCCTCCGTGCTAGTATCTATGGGTGTATTCTGAAAGATGTTGAGCCCGATACTTATACCACTTTAACGTAATGTGTGGCTTACTTTGTGCACGTCACATTATGCGGAATCGGGTTTTCCCCCGTCACCGAAAGGTGTTGTTTTTGGGCTGAGTCTTTTATACATTTGTTTTCGGCGATATTTTGCATACATGATTTCACTCCATGTTTTATGGGTTGAGTATTAATCCCTACCCGCGTTTTGGGGTGTTTTGGGATATGAAGTATTATTTACATTATCATAAATTGGGAGTCAATTTATATCCACGTTTTGAGTTGGGTTATCTCCCTTATGCTATAATCTTAGAGTCTTGAGTTTACTCATATTTTGGTCGTTTGTTTTATAAAGCTTACTCAATTTTCATTATTCGAGCATTACCATTATTCTCGTTTTAATTAAGTGTTGGATTGCATTATTTCATGAAAGAATGTTTCGGCGTTAAGGTGACCATCTATAAAATGCATATTATTGGTAAACGAGTTGTTCCATTATTTTAAAGTAAACCATTTTAAAGGATCATGATTATAAGTTACAATATTTCCATTTTACGTTTTCTTTATAATCATGATATAAACTCTTGAACTCGCTAGGCGTTAGCCTAATCTTTTTATTTGTCGGCATGTGCATCAGGTTTCATTCCGGGATTAGTTCTAGCGACACTGAGAAGCGATGAGTGCTAGTTGTGTGCTCGAAGAGGTGATTAGCTTGTTGAAGTCTTCCGCACTTATATTGGAGATAGCGATTGGTATTGGGTTATAGTAACACTCGACTTTAGTTAGTCTTTATGTAAGACTTTATTTATTTGTTGATGGTTCAATTTAGAAATGTATTTCAATTATGGGATTAGTAAGAGATTTTATTATCCTTTAAGGTATTTTTTTGAAAGTTTTAAATTAGTCGCTCTTTTCAAATTTGAGGGTGTTACAGTCTTGGTTTCCAAAAGAATGTAGAATTAAATATTGTACTTCCAGTCTTCTTTTCGCAAAAATGCCAACTAAAAGCTTGGCCTGGTTGCAAGATTTGGATTCCCAGATCATCATTTCCCGACTTAGGGTTAATTACAATGCTACTGCTAGGAATGCCATTGATGATGTGAACATCCCAGCTTCTATTGATGCAAAAATCATTTGATGTGTAGATCAAGTAAATTGCAAACGCAAGCAAACCGAAGAGGGTTGTCTTTGTATCATGAGCCATGGTTCGATGCACAGGACTACTAAGACCGTTGAAGTCAACTTGTGTAAAAAATGGTTGTGATGCATTTGGTTATATAGATTTATATGGTAGCATTTATTTGGAGGAAGTAAATGAAATTTATTTTGAGGGAGTAAACGGACTGTAACGAAAGGTAAATTTTTGTAACCTAAAAAGAGGATTGAAACCTTGCAAAAATACTATTTTTTTATTTTTTTTTATGTCAAGGTAATGTTTGGTTGCATTAAATAAAGGTAATTTGTTTGAAAATGCCCTCTATTCTAAGGTGACGTAATTTTAAAACCATCATTTTGTGTCACTAAAAACGTCATTAGGATTGTAAATGTCATTACAAAACTAAGCAATCTATTAATAATTAACAAAAACAAGAAAAATAAAAGTCATGGTTATCACTATATCCAACTCGTCCATTTCTAGATATGGGTAGGGAGATGCTGACAATGTCAATTGTTTCATAGGTCGTGAGGATCACGATAATGAAGGTGGAGTCGACAGTTGAGGCGAGGGTTGAGGTGAAGACGAGTACTACTAATCGGGTGTGAGAACCGAATTCGAACCCACCTCTCACCTGATATGGGGTAGGGGACCGGGTTTCTCTAAGGGGTGGTGTTCACCATCAATGGGGAAGGGGGATGGGGGATAATTTTTCACAACTCGTCGTCATATGCTCTAGGGGTAACCGGAGTTTCATTCCGGCAAACTAATTTTCATCTACTCCCCTTCCCCATCACCTATTGGGACTCCACACACGATAATTTTTTTTTCGCAATAATCCCTCGAATTTGCAAACCATGTCTCCAAACTACCTCACCTCTTCGTCTGCAAACTCTGATGGTAGTATGTGTTTTCCCCACCCCCTCCGCCTTATCCGAGAGGGCCTCTCCCGCTTGACCAGATTTAAACCTCTTTCTAGATTTCATTGTAAATCTTCTCACATTTGATTTCATTGTAAATATATAGGGGACCGGGTTTCTCTAAGGGGTGGTGTTCACCGTCAACGGGGAAGGTGGATGGGGGATTATAATATATATATATATATATATATATATGTGTGTGTGTGTGTGTGTGTGTGTGTGTGTGTGTGTGTGTGTGTGTGTGTGTGTGTGTGTGTGTGTGTGTGTGTGTGTGTGTGTAAGTATGTATGTATGGAGCTTAATCAGATGAGAACCCTAAATTTAGTGAGATTCAATATAAGCCAATCATTTTAGTAATTATGTTATTTATTTGATTTAATATTAAAAGGGTATTTTACTAAATTTTTAATTAGATGAAAACTCATAAACTTAATATATTAGTTGTAATCAATATATTATTAATCCTCTCTTTCTCATGCTCTTTCATTACAATCAATAACCCTAAACATTCTCCTTAGTTTCGTTTCATAGCCACCGGTCAATCTTATAGGAAGGTAACGACAATGTAGGCGAGTCATGATTAAGAGTATTGTGAATGGAGTTGGTGACCGGAGTTTTGACACGGTGAACTCATCTTCATCCGCCGGAGTTTCACAACTCGTCGTCATATGCTCTAAGGGTAATCGGAGTTTCACTTCGACAAACTCATTTTCGTCTACTCCCCTTCCCGATCACGTATTGGGTCTCCACACACGATAAAAAAATTGCGATAATCCCTCCAATTTGCAAACCGTGTCTCCAAACTCTAGCGAACCCATCTTCTTCACCTCACCTCTCCGTCTGCAAACTCTAATGGTAGTCTGTGCTTTCCCCACCCCTCCGCCTTATCCGATAGGGCCTCTCCCGTTTGACTAGATTAAAACCTCTTTCTAGATTTCATTGTAAATCTTCTCACATTTGATTTATTTTTTCTTTTTTTTTTTACAGTTTTGATCTTTTTCTCCTTGCTAGCGTTTTCATATTCGACCGTTCTGCTCTTTATTCTTAACCCATGTATTTCATCATTCATGGTGTTCACAATGTGTAATCATATGGTTTTCGCAATGGTGCTCACATTGTGTAATCATATGGTGGTCACGGTGATACCTATATATAACTCGACTTGTTAGTTATTTAACGTACATATGTGTACATGTTTCTAAAACATGCTCTGAACATTATGTAGACAATGTGATATAATATCTATTGGTCTTGAAGATTTTTATGTATCACAATGTATCCTGACCTGTATCACACACAATGTTTAGAAATCTAAAAAATGTTGTTTTCTTGTTTTTTCTTAAATAGTTAGCATTCTCGTTTGAATCTTCCTATCTCTCTCCCTCTCTCTCTCTCTCTCTATATATATATATATATATATATATGATTCAAATAAAAAAAACATAAATGGGTAAAATTTAAAAAAAAATACACAAAAACCGAATGGACTTTTATATTTATATTGATTAAGTCTTGGACAAATGATTATTTAGAAGTCTATGTGAACATAAACCCTAAGCCCTTTAAACATTTAGGTGGTCAATTCATTTATATCCAATTGATTTGTCAATCTTTACATAGAATTCTTCAGCAAGCACTCCATTGAGAAAATCACTTTTAACTTCCATTTGAAAAACTCTGAAGTTTTTATGAGCAGCATGAGCCAGAAAGATTCTTATTGCCCCAAGTCTAGCAATGGGAGCAAAGGTTTCATCATAGTCAATTCCTTCCTTTTGTCAATATCCTTGAGCAACAAATTTGGCCTTATTCCGGATGACAGTGCATTTTTTATCCATCTTGTTTCTGAAAACCCACTTAATGCCGATGATGGTTTTTCCTGAGAGACGAGGAACAAGTCTCCATGCCTTGTTTCTCTCAAATTGAGAGAGTTCTTCTTGCATGACAGTGATCCAACATGGATCAGAGAGAGCTTCTTCAACTTTCTTGGGTTCCATAATAGAGAGAAAGTTCACATAGAGTCAAATATTTCCAATTCCTCTTCTTGCTTGGACACCTGTCTGTTGATCACCAATGATCTGTTCAATAGGGTGATCTTTTGTCCATTTAGTGGCTGGGGGAAGAGGTGCAGGAAGGATTTTTGGATAGTTGGAGTAGAAAGGTTCGGTAGGATAAGTATAAGTAGGTTGATGAGTGGTATTTTGGGGAATTGGTTTGGCAGGAGGTTCAAATACTGCAATCTAAAGGTTCTGTTCAGCAGGTTCTGAAGAAGAAGGGTGGTTGTTTTGAGAAGGAGGATCTGTCGAAAAGGGGACAGAATAAGTCCCTGTCGATTTTGGAATTTCGGTATCTTCTCCTACACACGAAGTGATCCACTGATATAGTTCATTGACATCACATGAGAGAGAGGATGACTTTTGATCATCAAATTTGATATGTATTGATTCATCGATAGATTTTCTTCTGAGATTATAGACTATATAAGCTTTAGAAGTAAGAGAGTAGCCCATGAAAATTCCTTCATCAGCCTTAGGATCGAATTTTCCAAGATGTTCTCGGTCATTAAGAATGAAGCAAACACAACCGAAAACATGAAGAAAGTTGATATTTGGTTTTCGGCCATAGAATACTTCATTGGAAGTTTTATTGTGTCTCTTAACAATGACAGCCCTATTTTGGGTAAAGCAAGCTGTGTTGATAGTTTCAGCCCAAAAATAGGTAGGAAGATTGGATTCACTAAGCATAGAACGGGCAACATCACATAGGGTTCTATTCTTTCTTTCTACAACGCCATTTTATTGTGGTGTTCTGACAGCTGCAAAGTTCTGAGAAATTCCCTTCTCATTGAATAAAGCTTCCAAGGTGGCATTTCTGAATTCTGTGTCGTTGTCACTTCTGACTGATCATACAAGTTGGCCATTGAGCACTTCAGATTTCTTGATAAAGTTGATAATTTCTTCTGATGTATCACTCTTGTACCTGAGAAAATATACCCAAGTGTAACGTGTAAATTCATCAACTATTACAAGAATATATCTCTTTTCCACCTAGGCTTGGAGTGTTGACTGGTCCACATAGATCCATATGAAACATCTGGAGAGGAGCAGTGATAGAGAAACACTGCTTTGTTTTGAACAAAGACTTTGTTAGTTTGCCTTTTTCACAAGCTGCACATAGCTTTTCTTTAATGAAAGATAGCTTCGGCATTCCAACAACTAGCTCTTTGTTGGAGAGAGCATTTAACGTCTAGAAATTAAGATGAGAGAGACGGTTATGCCAGAGCCCGTTCTTCTTTACACAATCTTCAGAGATGAAACATATGCTATATTCTTCTGCCGATTTGTGGCTTATGTTGATGACGTGCACATTGTCCTTTCTGGAGCCAGATATGACAGTGTGATAGTTTCTTTCGGTAATGAGACAGTCATCCACTCTGAAGATCACATAGTAACCCAAATCACATAGTTGACTAATGCTCAGAAGATTGTGCATCAGCCCTTCCACATAGGCTACTTTGTTGAAGGTGATAAAACCATTAGAGAGAGTTCTATAACCTTTAGTGGAACCACGAGAGCTATCACCAAAGGTCACAATTGGTCCTTTCTCAGTCACAGTTTATTAGGAGAGATTTGTTACTGGTCATATGACATGAGCATCTACTATCGAGATACCATGTGTGTTGATGTTCAATGACCTGGGAAGAGGATGAAGAACACTCAACAGAGAAGTTCATTGTTGTATCAGTATCCTTGGCATCGGCTACATCATCTAGCTTGGCCATAAGACACTTGCTTGAAATTTCCTTTTTTCTTTCAGAGGTGGGTTCATCAGCCCAATCATGGGATTCGGCCATTAACCCCTTTCCTCTGCGGTGAGAGCTTTCGTTTCTTTCTTTCTCTCTCTTGTATTTTGCCTTGTACTTTTCAGCTCAATCAGAATTCTCTTTGAAAGAAGAGGATGAGGATTTTCGAGAGAGAGAACGACCTGTAGAGTCCGATCTTAACCTTCTCCTTTTAGAGGAGTTAAAAGAATTTGACTTGGATTTCCTCGAAGGATTGCTTCTGCACTCAGATGCAAAATGTCCTTTTTTTGCCACATGCATAGCATTCCTCATGGGTTTTATCCATAAAGTGTTTTGAAGAGAAAGAAGATTTTCTATTAGTTCTAAAACGGTTAGAGGAGAAGTTGTTTTTGAACTTAGAAAAGTTGGCAAGCATGCCCATTTCCTCAGTCATCTGGTCAACAGAGGTTTCTTCACCCTCATTATCAGCCTCACTTGGATAGGCCTTCGAATGGTGATCTGAGTAATCATGACTCTCTCGGTCAGAGTCGTCTAAGGGATAGGTGATACGAGGGATGCACATAGATTTCTTGGAGCTATCACTGATAAAAGCCATAGAGGGGGATTTTATCCTCTTAATGATAGTTTTTCTCTAGATACGGGTTTGCTCATAATTAAAAAGAGATCCATAAAGCACGGTAAGGGGAAGATGATCAAGATCCTTGGTTGTCTTTATGCATGTACAGATGTTCTCCCAAAAATTTGGAAGTCCATCCATAAACTTGCATAAGACTTCCTCATTATTATATACTCTCCCCAATAACTTGAGATCATTAAGAAGACTATTAAAGTGATTGTAGTAGTCAGAAATAGATTCTCCCTTTTCATGGGAGAAGAGTTCGTACTTACGAACGAGAGAAATCTTTTTGCTTTTCTTAACTTCATCTGTACCCTCGTACAAAACACACTGAGTTGCCCATATTTCTTTGGCGGTAGAGAGATTCACCAAAGAATGATACACTTCATCGGGAGGAGATAGAACAATGATAGATCGAACTCTAAAATCAAGGCCAATAAGGCACTTGTCCTCCTCAGTGTATTCTTTAGTCTTTTTGACATATCTACCAGTTGCAGAAGTTCTTTCCTCATCCGAAGAGTCATCGGAATCTTGAAACACGGTATTCTTATCTTTATCTTTGTCTTTTTCTTTTACTTTGTCTTTGGAAGATTTTTGAAATTTGTCCCAGACTTTAGGGATTATAGGACCTTCACGAAGAACAGTAAGAAAGCAATTATAAACACCCTCTAGAAAAAACATCATCCGACTTTTCCACAGGGAAAAGTTGTTTGGGTTGAATCTCGGAGGTTTAGCTAGAGAGCCATTGTCGACAGGAAATGAGTTTTGGGAAGAGGACTCAATCTTAGCTGAAGAAGATGATGTCATCGCGAATCTGGTTTATTAGATTAAACCAACTGCTCTGATACCACTTGTTGGTCCCTAGTAAGTAAAACAAGTATTGTAAAAGGGGGGTTGAATACAATACACAATTTTTTACTTAATTTTTTAATTCTTTATTGATAATAAATATCAAGAATTACACTTAGTTAAAAAAAATGATTGTTGCGGAAAAGAATAGTTAAAATTATCCTAGCAATCTAACACTTAGAGACTTTTAAAACACAACTTAGAAAGCACAAAGATTTTAAAAGCTATGAAGAGAGAAATCACAAACAACTTGCTTGAATGCACTTAGACTTCTTGAGCTGAAATCGTGAGTTGCATGGAGAGGTCTTCACCCTTTTTATAGTACCCAATGCATTGAATGCGAAGGACACTTGTCATTTGTTGAGTAGATCCTTAAGATATCTTCAATAAATTATGAGATATTTGAAGTGACTTATCAAAATACAAAAGGTAACTTTTGTACTATGATAAGACAATATCCCAATAAAATATTCCTGTTACAAATCTTTTTGAGATCTTTGAGAGAAAGTCTCTATCAGATCAGAACTTGAGTGAATATCCTCTGTGCAATAGAAGGTTCCATTTCTTTTGTCAGAAGACGTTAGGAATGAAAAGGCATAGTCAAATCAAGATGACTTGCTATAGATGGCATTACCAAATTTAGGAACAATTCGGCAATGGGAACATTTGTCGAAGCTTCGGCAGAGGTATGCCGATAGAGAGGATTCGACAATGGTGTCTTCTACCGAACATGAGAGAAATCGACAGAGAAGAGATTTGCCGAAGATATTGCATATCTTCGGCAGAGGTGACTTAGTTCTTTTGAAGTTCATCTTGATCCGCATCAGTAGACTTGCTTCATGTTTGAATTCGGTTGGTCTTCGATTCACCGATCTTTTAAGCACAACTAAGCTATTACAAATAACAATAAAGTAATCTAAGTATGTAGGTGTACAACATTTTACAGATACAACATTTACAAACCGAAAAGGGGAGGTCATCTTCAAATCCTTGATGACCGAACATTATCCATGAGCTTTCATGTTCTTCGGTATGTTCAACGTTCTTCACAACTTATTTAGACAATATGTCATTTGTTTTTTCCTTTGTTTGTGACACTTTCTGCAAAATAACAAAAAGAAAAAGAAAACATATAAAGTAGACCTAACACCAAATAACTTAGCAATAAACATAAAACAATACCTTAGATGGATAAAACATATTGAGAGAAAGTATAAATCATGAAATTATAAAACAAACTAAATTAAGATTGGAGTAGTAGTGGACCGAATGACGCACATGTAATAATATATGTGTGCATTGTCCATGAAGCTTTCATGTTCTTCGATATGTTCAAAGATCTTGACAACTTATTTAGACAACATATCATTTGTCTTTTCTTTTGTTTGTGACACATTCTGCAAAAACTTAAAAAAAAACATATAAAGTAGAACTAACACGGAATAATTTGGCAATAAACATAAATTCATACCTTAGATCGATCAAATATAGTGAAAGAAATTATAAATCATGAAATTAGAAAACAAGCAAAATCAATTTTAAATTGAGAATAGAGTAGTAGTAGACTCAATAACTTACATGTAATAATATATGTGTATATTGTCTATGAAGCTTTCATGTTCTTCGCTATGTCAATGATCTTCACATCTTATTTAGACAACATATCATTTCCCTTTTCTTTTGCTTGTGACATGCATTTTCTACAAAAAAAATAATAAAGTATCATAACACCAAATAACTTAGCAATAAACATAAATCCATACCTTAGATCGATCAAGTACAATGAGAGAAAGTGTGAGAGAAAAGTTGTATGACAACAAATCAAACAATTAGGTAGCCAACTAAAAAAAATGAAGAATCACAAAGTGGAATAAAAAAGGGGAAAATGAATAGTTGATTACATAAAGAAAGAAAAATGAATAGTTAATTAACATAAATAAGAGAAAATGAATAGTTAATTAATATTAATAAGGGAAAATGAATAGTTAGATAACATTAATTGCAATATGCATGTAAAAGTACAAAAATCTCTATATCTCTAATGAAAATTTAATTTACATATGGGGGTATAAAAGTCTTTTAACATATTGAACATTTTAAAAATAAAAATTTGAGAAAATTTAAAAACACCATTCCTACTCTCTAAGAATGCCATGTCATCATCCCATGGTTTCCTTTTATGTATATATAGATATAGATTGTTGAAGATGTTCAAATCATTACAAAATCGAGGTTTGAGGAGACCTAGATTTCAACAAAGGAAAAGCGAAAAATGATCCAGGGGTTGGTGGTTATTGGGGAGGGATTTAAGTTTTTGGAATCGTTTGTGAGAGAACTGCAACACTTGGGAATTTGTAAGAACATTAAATAAATGAATTTGGTATAAAAGTTGTAATTATTATATTTTGATGAATATCGGATTTAAGGTGGAATACATGAAGTAAAAATACGTATAACCTTATAAGTATGAGGAATGATTAAGATATAGTTAAATTATAAGTAAGGAATGATTTAAGTTATGAATAAAATGGTTATGCCAAAGGTACAAGTAGTTGAAGTACAAAAGTAAATTTCAATGAGAGGGTGGACCAATATTGTTCAAATTTGGGTTTTAATTCTAAGACTTTTATACAAGTTGAAGGAATTAATTTTGGATATATTTAAGCCCAATTAATATCATAATTTTTATATTTAAGTTGGACCCACTAGTGCGGTGGTATAAAAGGGGGAATTCCCTTTATTTCTCCTTTAATTAGGAACATGAAAGATGTAGGTGTTTGTGTGTGTTGCTCTTTTCTTCCCCAAATTGATTCCCAATCCTAAAACTCCTTAAAACCTCAAATAATAAGCCCCAAATCAGTAGCCAAATCAAAAGGGAAAGCATTCTTGATGAGTTTTAAGACATGGACAACGAAGTTCTTGAAGGAACCTTGAAGAATTTTGAGTTCTAGAGAGAGATTCAAGTTGGGAATGAGGAAAGAGGAAGTGAAGATTTAAGCTTTCATCATCTCCATCATTTTCTAAATTTTTCCAGAAGGTATGATTCTTTCTTTTATGATTTTGATGTTCATTATTAAGTGAATTTAGTGAATAAAAAGTTAGAAGGGTTATATTGTTTTATAAGAGGGTTTAGTTGTTAAAAACACCTATAGATCATCATAAATTTATACATGCAACGAGGTTTGTTGTTGGTTAACAGTGGAATGTTCTTAGGCTAAAAACATGAGTTTGATAATGATTTTGGATGGAAAATTGAGCAAAAAATGTATATTGTACGGAACTGTACAAATTTCAGTTTTTTATGGAAATTGTAAAAACCATATAAAATCAACCATAACTCATTTATGGGCATGGCATGTAACCAAGTTTTAAAGGTACAAGAATCCGGTTTAATATTATCATGGTTTCATTGGATAATACAGATCAAAAGATATTCAGATTCTGTTTTTAGTGGCAAGGAGTCAGATTTGAAGTGTCGTTCGGGAAATGGTGTTGTGTTAATTAGTTGTAAGGGTACAAGACTAGATGAATCACATTGTAAGGTGTTTCTTAGAAAAAATAGAGTGTGTTAAGGTGTATTATGTGGTTAAAAGTCAAAATTAGAATGTGATGTTCGGTTTATGAATTAATAATTGAATGATGACATCTTTAGGTGTTAGGTCAAAGGTTGGCCATCAAACTATTATGGAAATACATACGAGGCTACAAGGTGAGTACACAAAACTTTCAAGACATGTTCATACGTCATACCTTAATTATTATGAATATGTCTTGTGATTTGTAAGTGTGTTGGGCAAAAGTTCTCTTGTAATAAGGCGTGTGCACGTCTTATATAACACCTGGATTTTTGGTAAGCGCTTATTTGTGAACGTTGTTTTCTTGTTCCTTATGTGACACCCTCAATCTGGAAATAGCAACTTAATTAAAATTTTCTAAATACATCAATAACTGAATCATTTACAACCACAATTTAGATTCAATTTCAATACTCATACACCATCTATACAACAATCTATGGTAAAGGCGGGTGCTACTAAACCCATGGATAGACACTATCTCCAACCTGCGGAAGACTTCACCAAATACTTACTCTAGCTCAAGGCTAAAGCTCGACTCCTCAAAGCACTGCTAGAACCGAACCCCCAACAGGAACCTGATGCACATGCCGACAAATAAAAAGGTTAGGCTTAACGCCTAGTGAGCTCAAGAGTTTTAACATGAGTGAATAAATATTTAAAAGAAAGAATGCAGTTTAAAGCAAGGTCTTTCGAAATAATATACTTCAAAATGGAAACGACACATTTTCCCATAACATACGCTTTTAAAGATAATGCTCCCAAACATACACTTCAAGCAAAAAGATGCAATCCGGAACTCACCCAAAATGGGGTCATAGTTCGATATTTCAATTATGAACTTGAAAATAATGCCTTATATCCCAAAACACCCAAAGCACGGGCGGGACATAATACTCGACCCTTAAAACACGGAAAACAATCCATATACAAATGATACGTCGTTGAAACCTGTAACTTGGATTAATACTCACACGACCATAAAATATAATGAAATCCGTATATTAAAGCATGGACAATTAAATATCCAAAATACAGCGGGCCGACGACGGGGGATACCCGTATCCGTTGAGAGCGGAGGAACACAAAAGTATGCCACTCTAACAACGTTGATCGCATGACACTTCACGACTCTCAAGCCCAAGTGCACCTACGACCTCTTGACGAGTTTCACCCAAAGAGATAGCTGACCTTAGCGAACAACACCGGAATTACCGCCAAAGGCTCGGCCCACGGGGGATACAACGAAGGCATTGCCCCACATGGCGAAGGTTCCAACGCCCATCAGAGGACTACCCCCTAGTCATAATAGCTCAACCGGAACTCAACCACTCTTAGTGCCTACTCGTAAAGACAAAGTCATATCCCATGAGTCTCGGAGTCCAACCCCGTACCACCCAAATGACAATCAAATAAGACTGACTTACGTGCCTATGGATCCAATGCAACACAGTCTAAGATTACACGACTACTCATGAATGACTAAAGCACTCGAGCCTGTAATTACCAATAACATGCAATATAATGCATTAAGATGTAAACCATGAAATGGGACTCTACATTGAGCCATTAAATCCGGACAATTATCCACAAGACTCTTTTAAGCCAATACCGAGCTAAAATGCTCACAATCCATTTGATCAATAATTATCGGTCCCTCGAGTAATAAAATGTCTTTAAACAACGTTTATGAAGACACATATCTCAAAGACGAGATTAACCCAAAACTCCACATGAGATGGGACTAACGATTTTCCAAAGGGTTTATGAATGCAAATGTACCAAAATGCATATAACATGAAATAAACTTCATTTGTACAAAATCATCAATGATGCATAAATCATGAGGATAGCTTTTACTAGTACCAAATCACCATGAATATGAAAACCATGCTATTTACTCGTTAGAACATTCAAAACCCAAATATGAGCATTTTATGATGTTAACACAACACAAGTTCACCAAATATGAAAACTTATCAAATACTCACTCTTTGACCAATAATCAATTAAAACATATTTTACTTCAAATACTCAAAACTTATCAATAGTTAACCATTTCATGTAAAACACTTTAAAATAACATTTTGGCATGTACACCGTTTTCACAAATCAACTTGAACTCACCTTGCTAGGTTAAGTTAAACCTAGGTTTCAATCCACAACCATTGGCCTCCAAAAGCATAGATCCCACCCAAAGCTTTCCGAAGGCACCCATTCCAACTCTTCAACTCAAGCTTCCAAAACCTAGATCCACACATTCCATCCCATAAATAACCATTTTCAACCATAAGGAAACATTCTCCAAACATAAAAATACCAAGATCTCAAACAAGATCAAAACCCTAATTTCTCCAAAAACCATCAAATCCGAGATTTGAGATATCGAACCTTAAGAAACCACCAATGGAGCATTTATAACCTTATTACAATAAAACTTACCCTTGAAGACAAAGAGACTTCCGAGAACACCCAATCCAACACATCAACCCGAGCTCCCAACCATTGACTTGGTGAGGAAGATGAAGATGGAGGTTTTGTGGTTCAAGGTTCCAACTAGTTAGATGATGAAGGATCATATGGTTCAAGGGGAAAACCATCAAAATGGGTTAGGGTTCGGTTTTAGGGTTTGGGAGAGAAAGGGGAAGAAGATAGAAATGAGGAAATGAGAAGAAATGGTGAAAATCGCAACATTTAACCAACTGGCACTCGTAGGCTATTGTGTCAGGCGATTATGCCATGGCACAATCGCTGGCACAATCGCCAGGATGGTACCGTGGGTGCTCAGCTTTGGCGATTGTGCCAGGCTATTGTGCCCTCTGGCACAATCGCTGGCATAGTCGCCCGGGTGTCCCCGAACTCCAAAAGTCCGACTTTTTCAACGCCAAAACTCCCGATACTCCGAGGGACTTTAAACAAAGCATTCCCCAACAAACCCCACTGTTTACAAGTCCCAGAAATGTTCGGGTGACATTTATTTACCGAAATTTACGGGTGTTACAATCCTCCCAACCTTAGAATGATTTCGTCCTCGAAATCTAGATTGCCATGAAACTTTGCCCGCAGAAAGGTTTCCCTTAACCCACTATCAAGACCTTTGTACTGATACACACATATGTTGCCCCTCTTGGGCACATCATACTCATAACCGAGCGAACGCTTAACTCTTCAAAGTAACCTTTTACCCACAAGGTTACGGTCGTCTCCCAACCTTAGAGTGACAATTACTACCTCTAGGGTAGTTCGTGACCTCAACATTTCGCCAAATCAATTCCCTTCGGAGCATCACGGATCCGAACCCAACGTCAAAGATGGCAACCAAACTCCCATGAATCCTCAGATTCCTACTGATCCACTCCTAATATCTATAAAGACATTCTTCCAAGGCGCACCAAAACGTCCTTCATGCAACCGGTTAACACAGATTTGACTGTCACTCAACTCCGACCCAACACCAATCTCACAACATTCCTAAAGTAACATCCTTATCACCACAGGAATGCTTGGGCACATCGATACTCAATCCTCAATACCCACTCCTTTCAAAATCCATCACCGAAAGGTCACTATTTTCCACAATCCAACCGGGGTACCTCCCAAACATTCCTAGATCCATTGACTCCAAGAAAACAAGTCGACGCCTAGGACTACATGGTGACTTCGAACACGTGGACATCCCGTCCAAGATTTCATTCCAGACGGATGATCGCACTAGGGTTGACACCTAATAGAGTGCTAAAATTTCCATTTATTACAATTTATCACACGGACCATAAGAACTTCCTTTGATCGCGGAGCCTACTAAGACGATACACCATCGACCTATATCATGATGTCACACCGACGAGCAATCCCACCAAATCGAACTCCATTTAAACGCAGGTAATCACACAAGACCTTATCCCGCATTGTTACCGAATTATAAAATCACCTCTTAACTAACTGGAAAAGCTTAAACATACCAACTCCATTAACCATGTGTACCCAGATTCAAAACTGAAACACAAAATCCAAGACTGACCGCAAGTCGGATCATCCGACGCTTCAATTCTCAAGGACTCCCCTAGTCCCTTAATTGCAACTCCTTTCAAAGACATGGGTTAAACCTATAGGCCTAATGGGTTCAAGGTTTTTCAAATAATATGCCAATTTAAACTTTTATAAAACTTTCAAATACACAAGTTTTATAACGATTAACCGTACAGTGACAACACACTATCGCCCAACCGATAGATTTTCAAAACTGGTTACCAACACTACGCATATAAAACCATTTCCAAAAACTCGTTTGATCAGTGATTACGTTAATGAAAACGGTAACAGGAGATGCGCAACAAAATTTTCAAACGGACTACCATGGTCCTAGTAATGCATCAATTTATACTATGCATATGAGAGATAATTTTTCCACACTATAACATGTGCAATAAAAGTTTGTACACTTCCCAAAAGAGACATTCACAAATTAACTTTAAAATTCTGGCTTCCCAACTCAGAAGTCATTGCGACATAACATTTTTAACCACTCCATATGCAACAGTTTTATTCTCTAAAGTTTGGTGAAATGATAAGAATGCAAATAATTCTCAAATCGAGTTTAAAACTTTAAGTCGCCTCGATAAGACACATTTGACTAAGATGGTAACTACAACGATCTGCAATTCGAAAATTCATTTCATGTATTACGGAAAATTTATAACAGCAAGGTCAACAAGCGACGCACGCTTAGATTAAAATTTTAATTTAAGACAATATAATTATTTCGCATATTTACTCACGCGAGTGAAAGTCGGATTCAACCCAAAAGTATGCACATATATTCGTGTGAAACTCAAGATGCAATCATGCGACATTTAGATTTTTCAAGGTGCCTCTTACGGTTGCAAAAGTGTCGATGCAAGACTCGCATGAAACAAAGTATTGAACACAACTCGTAAATCAACGCACCCAATGATGCATATGCACATGTTCTCAAAATTATTTTACGCAACGCAAAATGACGTAAGACGAGGCACCCTAAACCCAACTGAATTTTCGCAAAACTCAATAATGCTAAAATCATGCAGTGAAAATTTTTCATTTCTCAACAAGAATGTAAGACGGCAATATGGCTAAAACACTAAGCCTTTAAGAGTTTCCTCTTTTAATGCAATGAAAGGTAAAATGACACCTTTAACAAAATTCACATGGGACACGACGCCAACTAACTCGTAAGCTTAAAAGAAGCAAAATTAAAACTCACGCATGGAAAGACATCGTATAGAACAATACTCCATGAAATTCCAACAAAACTCACACAAACTAAAATTCTCAAGAAATTCCGACTCAACGCGTGGGAATAACTTTTCCTTTAAAACCATTGACATATGTGGAGGAGATCCAATGTCTAGGTTAAAATCTCATAGCTACTTGCCCAATACTCAAATGACATTAAAACATGGATATTACAATATCCGCAAATAGTGTTAAACAAGAGACGTGAATAAAGAGATTTTTTTTTTTTTTTTGATAACAATTTGCAATTACGTGCAACAAAACAATTTATGCAGGCTTAAGCTCACCGTTTAAAATCTGATGAGTGTTAAATGCTTTACCAAAACTTTATAATATCAACCACTTTCTGTTTTACGAACACAAGAAACAATTTATGCAAATTTATTTCAGAAATAAGTTTTAGTGCATGAATTTGGTCGGCATTCACCCATCTAGACTACGCTTCTCAACAACCCGACATACTAATACCATCCGGGTGTATCAAGCATCTTAGGACAACAATCTCAATTTCCTACTATTGTCATCCGGATACTCCACATCTTAAAGCAACACTCGGATATTTCATCGGTTCACCTTACAATCTCTCCTCGTATGACGTCAATTCCATAAGCTCAAGGTTCTACTCCAACCAATTATTCTTACTCGAGATGATCAACTTAATGCATTCAACGCACTTAACTATCACTTCAACGTGACATTGCTATAGACATCAATGTTTTCCTTAGATTACCCACTTAGAAACCTTCTCACTACCCCAACGGTAATCATACCAAGGTGGTTCAAGTATACACATGTAGTATGTAGGTTCACCATAACACTGGCCAGGTGCCATTATGAACGTACCGCACATGCTCATCCTTGTGACCCTCGACAAGTTTCCCGTTTCTAGTGACTTGATCAACTCCATAATGTCTTATCTTAAGGTTCCTAATGTGCAACTTCACTTACAATCGCTTATAAAAACGCTAGTTTGAGTCTAGGCATCCTACAATCAATACCTAAGTCTCTCAAACTTAAGCTCTGATACCAACTTGTGACACCCTCAATCTGGAAATAGCAACTTAATTAAAATTTTCTAAATACATCAATAACTGAATCATTTACAACCACAATTTAGATTCAATTTCAATACTCATACACCATCTATACAACAATCTATGGTAAAGACGGGTGCTACTAAACCCATGGATAGACACTATCTCCAACCTGCGGAAGACTTCACCAAATACTTACTCTAGCTCAAGGCTAAAGCTCGACTCCTCAAAGCACTGCTAGAACCGAACCCCCAACAGGAACCTGATGCACATGCCGACAAATAAAAAGGTTAGGCTTAACGCCTAGTGAGCTCAAGAGTTTTAACATGAGTGAATAAATATTTAAAAGAAAGAATGCAGTTTAAAGCAAGGTCTTTCGAAATAATATACTTCAAAATGGAAACGACGCATTTTCCCATAACATACGCTTTTAAAGATAATGCTCCCAAACATACACTTCAAGCAAAAAGATGCAATCCGGAACTCACCCAAAATGGGGTCATAGTTCGATATTTCAATTATGAACTTGCAAATAATGCCTTATATCCCAAAACACCCAAAGCACGGGCGGGACATAATACTCGACCCTTAAAACACGGAAAACAATCCATATACAAATGATACGTCGTTGAAACCTGTAACTTGGATTAATACTCACACGACCATAAAATATAATGAAATCCGTATATTAAAGCATGGACAATTAAATATCCAAAATACAGCGGGCCGACGACGGGGGATACCCGTATCCGTTGAGAGCGGAGGAACACAAAAGTATGCCACTCTAACAACGTTGATCGCATGACACTTCACGACTCTCAAGCCCAAGTGCACCTACGACCTCTTGACGAGTTTCACCCAAAGAGATAGCTGACCTTAGCGAACAACACCGGAATTACCGCCAAAGGCTCGGCCCACGGGGGATACAACGAAGGCATTGCCCCACATGGCGAAGGTTCCAACGCCCATCAGAGGACTACCCCCTAGTCATAATAGCTCAACCGGAACTCAACCACTCTTAGTGCCTACTCGTAAAGACAAAGTCATATCCCATGAGTCCCGGAGTCCAACCCCGTACCACCTAAATGACAATCAAATAAGACTGACTTACGTGCCTATGGATCCAATGCAACACAGTCTAAGATTACACGACTACTTATGAATGACTAAAGCACTCGAGCCTGTAATTACCAATAACATGCAATATAATGCATTAAGATGTAAACCATGAAATGGGACTCTACATTGAGCCATTAAATCCGGACAATTATCCACAAGACTCTTTTAAGCCAATACCGAGCTAAAATGCTCACAATCCATTTGATCAATAATTATCGGTCCCTCGAGTAATAAAATGTCTTTAAACAACGTTTATGAAGACACATATCTCAAAGACGAGATTAACCCAAAACTCCACATGAGATGGGACTAACGATTTTCCAAAGGGTTTATGAATGCAAATGTACCAAAATGCATATAACATGAAATAAACTTCATTTGTACAAAATCATCAATGATGCATAAATCATGAGGATAGCTTTTACTAGTACCAAATCACCATGAATATGAAAACCATGCTATTTACTCGTTAGAACATTCAAAACCCAAATATGAGCATTTTATGAGGTTAACACAACACAAGTTCACCAAATATGAAAACTTATCAAATACTCACTCTTTGACCAATAATCAATTAAAACATATTTTACTTCAAATACTCAAAACTTATCAATAGTTAACCATTTCATGTAAAACACTTTAAAATAACATTTTGGCATGTACACCGTTTTCACAAATCAACTTGAACTCACCTTGCTAGATTAAGTTAAACCTAGGTTTCAATCCACAACCATTGGCCTCCAAAAGCATAGATCCCACCCAAAGCTTTCCGAAGGCACCCATTCCAACTCTTCAACTCAAGCTTCCAACACCTAGATCCACACATTCCATCCCATAAATAACCATTTTCAACCATAAGGAAACATTCTCCAAACATAAAAATACCAAGATCTCAAACAAGATCAAAACCCTAATTTCTCCAAAAACCATCAAATCCGAGATTTGAGATATCGAACCTTAAGAAACCACCAATGGAGCATTTATAACCTTATTACAATAAAACTTACCCTTGAAGACAAAGAGACTTCCGAGAACACCTAATCCAACACATCAACCCGAGCTCCCAACCATTGACTTGGTGAGGAAGATGAAGATGGAGGTTTTGTGGTTCAAGGTTCCAACTAGTTAGATGATGAAGGATCATATGGTTCAAGGGGAAAAACCATCAAAATGGGTTAGGGTTCGGTTTTAGGGTTTGGGAGAGAAAGGGGAAGAAGATAGAAATGAGGAAATGAGAAGAAATGGTGAAAATCGCAACATTTAACCAACTGGCACTCGTAGGCTATTGTGCCAGGCGATTATGCCATGGCACAATCGATGGCACAATCGCCAGGATGGTACCGTGGGTGCTCAGCTTTGGCGATTGTGCCAGGCTATTGTGCCCTCTGGCACAATCGCTGGCATAGTCGCCCGGGTGTCCCCGAACTCCAAAAGTCCGACTTTTTCAACGCCAAAACTCCTGATACTCCGAGGGACTTTAAACAAAGCATTCCCCAACAAACCCCACTGTTTACAAGTCCCAGAAATGTTCGGGTGACATTTATTTACCCAAATTTACGGGTGTTACACCTTATCTGGTGGTGTTTATCAATTTTAGACCTTGTAGAAGTGGTGGTAGAAGTATCTCATACTTAGTCGTTTTGTTAAGGTCATCGCGAAGCAAAAAACCCAAAAAGGCAGACCCCGATATAGGGCCGACAACTATGCCCGTGACTGTGACACTCTGTCTCTATCGCGGGGCATTGTCGCGGGAAGTGTACCGAGACCACCAGGGAGTCGACGACTGGACCCGCGATTGTGACACCCTATCACTCTCGCAGGGCACTGTCGTAGGGGAGGTATCGCAGGTGGTGTGCACGAGGCGACTATGCCTGCGACTGTGACAGTGTCACTGTCGCCTGGCATAGTCGCGGTCGGGGAATTTTGGGTATAATGTGGCAGCTCCAAAAATTTTATCATTTTATCTGATTTCATGAATTGAAGAATGATTTACCCAGATTGGTGAGCTCCCTTTTTCCCAAAATCTCTCTCTCTCTCTCTTTATTTACTCCCAATCCCTTTGGTTGTTGTGATCAGTTATTGATTTTCTAGGGTTGTTTAGTCTTTCAAGTGAAGATTTCTCAAGCCTCTCGAGATCCAAGCACTTCTCATCTACTCCACTAGTTCTTGGGTTTTAGGGTTTCATTTTGTAAACCACCGAGGTGAGTCCATACACTTACTTTTAACTTCATACATGTTAAAAATACTTGTATTTTAAACCTTCACACATACTCTAACCCATGTAATGTTGGTTTAACAAGTATTAACCTAAAACCTAATTTTTGGGGGTTTTAGGGTTTGGTTCAATAATTGTATTTTGAAAGAAGGTGAAATGGGATTTATGAACATTGGTGTTACTCCCCCAACATTATTGTCATCATTTTGTGTTTATGGGATATTGATGATTTTAAGCTAAACTAGGGTTTTGAAGAGAACTAGTATTTTGATGCCAAAGTTTATGAGCTTGTATGATATTGTTGTTAACAAGGTTTGAGATGGTATTTAATGGTTTATGGTACTAGGAGATTTCTCCACCGAGATGATGGGAGTCAAGGCGCCAATGACATGAATTGGGTATGGCTGTAACTTGGGTCCAAACTTATCATATTTATTTCTAGTATGGTGTATTTGTGTGAGTCTTGGTTTTGGTCTTAGTGCAATGGATCCATAGGCACGGTGGTCTTGATGTCTTGAGTTTGGACATTGAGCCACCAGTTTGGCACGGAATAGATATCGAGTCACCATGGTAAGTAAAGTGTGGGCCTATATGGTCGGGCAACGTCCCATGGGCAGTAAGATGTAATTCTTTGGTGCATAAGTTCTCATTTTAGAACTTCCCGAGAATAGACCTTAGTTTCACACGGAATAGGCATTGAGTCACCATGGTAACTAAGGTGTGGGCCTATATGGTCGGGCAGCGTCTCATGGGCAGTAAGATGTAATTCTTTGGTGCATAAGTTCTCATTTTAGAACTTCACGAGAATAGACCTAGAGGGGTTGACTTGATGTTTTCTTGAGCAATAGACTTAGAGGAGTTGAGCTTATAAAGGCAGTTGTTATTGAATTACTCATGGTATGATTCTTGATGATCTTCCTACTTGTTTTGAATTGGTTTCCGGTTATCAAATAACCCACTTTCCAAATGACTTTATATTTGTCACTAATAAATGTTTGTTCTCACTAGGTGTTAGCCTAACACTTCTTCTTGAATGTCATGTATACCAGGTCATCTTAGCGGCGGGGCTCTTCGGGAATGAGTGGACGGCCAAATGGACGAGAGTTGACATTTTTGGAGATGAATAGATCAACGTGAATTGTTTTGTTGGTTATCATTTTGGAAGGACAGCGACATCCGAATGTAATCTAGAGTTGATTCATATAGATTAATAGGTTTTCGAATTGTATCCTTTAATTCCTCTTGGGTTTGTATATGCCTTACTATTTCCCCTTTTAGGGTGATACACTTTAATTATAAGATGTCATTTTCCATAATTATCCAGGTTTAAATTGACCCCTATTTTTAGGGTGTTACAAGTTGGTATCAGAGCAATAGTTTAAGTGAACTAGGTATGAATGTAAGATGACTAGACTTAAGCTGGAAGAACTTTATGTTTGTTCCACTCTGTTTTTGTTGAGTAACATGATTTGCAAATTGTGGTCTAATGAATTGATAAAACTTGATAAGTGAAATAATTGTTTGTCTATTGTTGTTATTATATGGTATATAATCCATATACTAACATTGTTGCTTAACATTATGCTTGTAAAAATGGATTTGTAACTAAGGGGTTGTTTACTTATCTCTTACCACCTTTTATTCGGTAAGAGATACTAATCCTGATAAGAGGTTGGTTGTTTACCAAAAACAAATAATTCCTCTGATTGCTGATCATATGTTGATCATATGCTGACCAATGACAGAGAAGAGGGCGTCTTTTTCCAGAATAAGAGATCAACTTTTAAAGGTTTTCCTTATTTACCCTTTCCAAAACCCTCTACCTACCCCATATTTTCTTTCTTTTTCTCCCCATCGCTCTAAAAAACCAGTCATAATCACCACCAGCTGCAGTAAACATCTGAAACAACATGAGGATCAAGAAAACTCATCAAATCAAAGAAGAAACAAGAGAGGGTCAACAAAGAACAAACCCTTAAAGAGAAAACTACTTATTCAAGCTTGTGTAGAATACATGTTTCTCAACAAGCTCCAATTGATTTGTTTTTGAGCGAATCAAAAAGAAATATTCAACATAGAGAAAGAGATGGTTTTTGATTTGGGATTAAACAAATTGAAAAGAGAAATTAAACATAGATGGTGGGTAAGAAAGAGAGAGGGGGGGGGGGGGGGGAGAGAAGATATCTCATGGTTTTTGTCTTGAGATTAAAAGAAAGAGGGAAGAGAAAGAGAAGTAGAGAACACATCGGTAGAAGATAAAGGTGAAATGACAAGTTTAAAACATTTGTTATCTATACTATATTATAAAGATGACATAAAAAACTCTTAAAAACAAGTCTTAAAGCTTAATGTACAGCTATTTAATGTTAATTACTTAAAAAACAACCATTAAAGCTGTATGTACTACACTTAATGCTATTTATTAATTTTCAATCATTATCTCTAACCATTTTAACTCTCCTAAAATCATTTCCCACTTTAACTCCCCTAAAATAACTCTCAGCATAATTAAATATAGAATAAAAATCAAATTTTAAATATAAAAATATAAAATATAATTAAAAAAATCTAACAGAATATTTTATAAAAAATTATATTTTTAAACCAAAATAAATTACATTATATATTAAGTCTAAATTAAACAAATTTATATAAAAAAATCATTATCAATCTCTTACAACCAACCAAAATCGTAATGTAAATCGACAAAAAATAGAAAATAAAACGAAACTAATCGTGATGTATCTAGCGGCATTGCGCGAGTACACTTCTAGTTTATTAAAATAAAGATAAGATGTAAGGGTAAAGTAGTCCTTTTTACTTAATTAGTACCAAATACAAAATATTTGATAAACAATAATTATCGGTCAGCGCTTACCCAAGTCAGGTCTCTTATCCAAATCAGACCTCTTACCCTAATAAACACTTACTCATAAATGTTAGTAAACATCCCCTAAGGTGTTGTGGAAAAACACTAAGGTATTGTGGATGGCACCATAGATGTTGTGGAATAACATCAAACTGATTAAGATGGATATTTATAAAGGTGTTGCGGAATGACATCTTAGGTATTGAGGAATAATACCTTTTATGTTGACTTTAAATTTGTAAGTTTATATTCTAAAAACTGTGATAAATAAGGTTGAAGTTTATTATTGTGTATTCACTTAAAGTATTGCTAATATGTGTGATTTATGTCCTTAGGTGTTGATTCCACTACAAAACAAAAGCTCATTCCTGACAGCAAAATCTGTCAGAAATTCGTCGAAAATCCGTCGGAAATGTCCATTACTGACAGATTTTCGACGGATTCAGCTGTCGCAAGATCCCCCGCCATAAAATGACATTTTCAACGGATTTCCGATGGATTTACCATTTCCCACGGATTTTTCCGTCGGAAACTTTTTCCACATTTTTAAGAAACTTTGACTAATCAACATTTTCTTAATATGATTAATTAGTTTCTAACAGATTAAATAATTTATTATTTAATTTATTTTTTATAATTTATCTATTAAAAAACTTACAAAGCCAATAAAAAAAGAAAAAAACAAATTTCCGACGGAAAATCCGCCAGAAATCCGTCGGAAAATCCACCGGAAATTTCTTTTTTCTCTCTTTTTTTTTAAATGATTATTAGAAAGTTAAAGAATAATCCTCCAGAAATCCGCCGGAAATTTCCGCCTAAAATCTGCCGGGAGTTTTTATTTTAGTTATAATTGGAATATTATAAAATTATTTCTTTTATTTCACCGACCGAATATCCGCCACTAATCTGTCAGTATTTTTTGGTATTTTTGGTAATTTTTTAAAAAAAATAATTAAAATTAATTGTTCTTGAGTATTAGTTTTGCCAATAAAAAATGTCAATTTTTTAAAAATTGGTTTTTGAAAATAATAATAAAAAAAAATCAGCTTTTTAAATATACATAATCAAATTTTATATACAAGTACACATATTTTCTATGAATAATACATACTAAATAATAAACATTATCATTTTTTACAATTTATATTCAATCAAAAAATGTGTACATCTCTCAAAGTTTGATTATCCGGCACCCGTATACTCCCTCAAAGACTAGTATACTCATGCCAAGTTGTGCCAAATGTTCTTAATAGATATGAACTGCAACAAAATTAGAAGATGAAAATTATATAGTTAAACATGTAAAAAATACTCAGTAATATTTTAATACAAACATATCATGTGACTTTGTATAAAAAATCCCAATTTATTTTAAAACAATTTTGGTTTTTATAAGGGAATTTAATTAAAATACCCTTTTTTGAAAAATCAGTGCCCAATATGCCCCAAATCTTGTCATTTTTGCCAAAATACCCCATATGTCCGCGTTTTGGTGAAAAAACGCGGGGTGACACTGTTTGGGTCCGCGTTTTGGTCTAAACGCGGGTATGGTCCGCGTTTGGTTTATTTCACGCGGGGTTAGTCCGCGTTTTGTGCAATTCACGGCGGACATGGTCCGCGTTTTGTGCAATTCAATTCATTTGAATTGTAATTTTTATTATATATTTACAGTTTATACCCCTATAATTATTTAGTAAGTTTACTTTATACCTTTTATTTTTCTATTATTCATTTTATACTTTTATCATATTAACACATATAATCGTATATTAACTAAAATACGTTAAAAAAATACGTTTTAATTTTAACAAGTTATACCAATATAATCGTCTTTTCGATACCTTCGAAATGAGCCCAATATTGAATATTTTTTGATTTATTTATTTTATTATATATCATATATATTAAAATTTTATACACCTATAATTATTTAGTTAGTTTACTTTATACTTTATACTTTTCTATTTTTTATTTTACACTTTCATCATATTAACACATATAATTGTATACTAACTAAAATACGTTAAATAATTTTATGATATATAAAAACGTATTTTTAACATATATGATATAATAAAATAATTAAATAAAAAAATATTCAATATTGGGTTCATTTCGAAGGTATCGAAAAAACGATTATAATGATATAACTTGTTAAAATTAAAACGCATTTTTTTAACGTATTTTAGTTAATATACGATTATGTGTGTAAATATGATAAAAGTATAAAATAAATAACAGAAAAGTAAAAGATATAAAGTAAACTAACTAAATAATTATAGGGTATAAACTGTAAATATATAATAAAAATTACAATTCAATGAATTGAATTGCACAAAACGCGGACCATACCCGCGTGAAATAAACCAACCGCGGACATATGGGGTATATTGGCAAAAATGACAAGATTTGGGGCATATTGGGCACTAATTTAAAAAAAGTATTTTAATTAAATTCCCTTTTTATAAACATATATTATTTTTTTAAACAAATTAATATTTTTTTAAAGGTATGGAATATATTTTTTAGAAACAACACAATAACATTTTTATGAAAAAGATATCTTAAATATTTTTTGAAAACAGATTTGGATATTTTCTAAAAATAGATCTACATTTTTTTTTAAATAGATCGGAGACAATTTTATAAAAACGGAATATGGAAATCTTAATATTTATTTTAAAAAAACATATCTATAATATTTTTTATAAAAACAGATCTAAAGTATTTTGTAAAACATGTCAAGAATTTTTTATGAAAACAGATTTGAAATAAACTAGATTTTTTTAAAATTAGATCAAGATTTTTTCTTTAAAAATCAGATCAAGATTTTTTCTTTAAAAGTGTAAATATGAATTGGGATTTGAAATCCAATGAACTCCACAAAATGTTAGAAGTCGTGAACTCCAAATCCAAATCCCTTTCTCCAAAATCAAACGATGGGATTTGAAATCCAGTGAACTCCACAATCTCTTCCCTAAATTGCAATATCAATCGGAAATATATAAACACAGATGAAGCGATATGATTTGTGATTTGAAAACTCGAAGTAGCAGATCAAATCGACACTAGGGTTTGTCATTAGCGATTCTAGCTTCTACCCAGGTAACGATTTAATGTTTAAGGTTTGAATTGGTGAAATTTCTTATTTTACTATGATAGATAAGACATCTTATCCTTGCACTATTTTCCTTAATGTCTCTTTATCTACATTATGTGTATGGCAGTGTCACCTCGTTCATCTCATCACATTTTATACTTAAGCCATCTCAATTATTATACCCAGACACTTTGGATAGAAATTAATTTTAGCCATCTAAGCTTTTTCCATTTAACATAATCTATACCTTTACCTTATGTTATTCTCTCCATTTAACATCTTTTTGACCATATCCATCTTATCACGTTGATCTCATTATAATAACTCTATCTGAAACTTTAACTTTAAATATCTATCTTCATTCTATCTTATTATGCTCTATCTCGTAGTCATCTTGACATTTTCAACAATGTCATCATATACAATAACTTAATTTTAAGTTATTTGACGACTTTTGTCCTTAGATCTAGGTTTAAGATTAGGTTCACACTACCTAATTCACTTAAACCATCGCTCTGATATGAAATTACAAGTATAATAAAATACATAGCTGGAATATTACACATTGATAAGTACAAATAAGATAAAAGGGACCTATTAGCTAAGATCACGAAAAGAAATGTAAGCAGAGATATTTTCTCCTTAATTTTTTCTTTTCAGCAGTTCCCTTCTAATCTTTTTATCCATCATCTTTCCAAACAAGATCTTTGTTCAGCCACGATCGTAGGTATTCCATATGTTCAATCGGACAGACATGAAGTTCCGAGAGTCGCTGAAAACGATATTGTCCTTCATAATCAATGAACATTAGTCCACACTCAAGATTGAAGTTCACCGTGTTGGGAGTGTATGGACCGTTGGCTGGCAGGGATAGGTTCAACATTGACAAGTCAGGAGTCTTGACATGTGTGAAGAGTTCATCTATAGATAACTTGACATCTTTTCCTTCTCAGCGTCAGTTGTGATCTTTCTTCACTGAGAGATCTTTGGTGGTAAAAAAGGAATCTCGATGACTATAGAATTTCTGTTGAATAACTTTTTCAACTCTTCTACGATATACTCCCTGTACTTTGACTTAGACTTCTAAATCTCCAGCCATTCGTAGAAGCCATATGCTTGAAGAAATGACAGATATTCAGTGATTGCATTCTGATCATCTCTTGTTGGGACTAAAATGTTGTATTCAAGTTTTTATACGGACTAATGTTGTATATACCTTGATAAGTCGGCTTGTGACTTTCCATGGTATAAATACTTTGTGTTTGTTATTTTTGTAAGAAACTTTTGTCAGGTTCATAGAGCTTAAGTATGTGTTTTCAATGGTGTAAAGATTTTCTCTTATGAAATACACATGATTTGTGAAGCAATTTATTCGATCTTGATCTCTCAATGTTAGATTTCTATTTTGTTACTTGAATATGGACTCACAATTGGTATCAGAGCCTAATCCGGTGATTTGGAGAAGATTTGGAACATCAATCTTGAAATTTTTTGAAGATTTTCTTGAAAATTTTGAAGAACTTAAAGGAAAATTCGACTGTGATTTTGCAATTCTGGCAATTTGATCTTTTTGTGGTTGAATTTGGAGTCTAATTGATTCGGTTTTCATGATAGGATTTATCTGAATTGATTTCTTTCCACAATTGCAAGTTTAATCGAAGAATTTGGATCGAATCAGAAGTTTTGGAGTTCGAACTGTTCTTGAAGTTCTTGACAAGTTTTTGTAAATTTTGGTAGTTTTAATCCAAATTAGGTGTTAAGACACTCACTAATTGTGTTTGTGGACACATTTCTACTCTGAGTTCACAAGATTTACAAGTATTTTTGGAAGTTGTTAGATCAAATTGCGAACTGATGGATATTCTGATGAATTTTTGAGTTTATTGCACATCAAAGAAAGTTGTCGCATAGTATTGTAAGAGAGTTTGAGTTTATCACATAGTACTGTGAGATAGTTTGAGTTTGTCGCATACAACTGTGAGACAGTTGGAAGATATCGCACAACACTACTACGATAATTGGAGGTAATCTCACAGTGGTTTGTGACAGTTGCCTATATTGCACACATAACCTGCGATAGTTTGTTTGTTTTTTGAGTTCATCACATCAAGTCTGCGACAATTAAACTTTCAAGAGTTGACTTTTCAATCGTTGACTTTTTGGTCAAAGTTTGACTTTTGGTCAAATTTTCAAGTTGTTCTAAATTGTCACTAGATTAACAATCTTTTCAAGTTCTGAAAATCTACATTGATCAAGATGTCTAAAGAAGTGTTCATAATTGGATCTAAAACAGAATCTGAGGTACAACCTTCTCTTGTAACTGATTTATTACTTAAATTAGAGAATATGAGTTCTGAATTTGTTGACTTAAAGAAGAAAATTAAAGGTGAAAGAATCTTAGTCAACAAATTTAGATACGAAAAAAAAACTTTACGAAGTTATGTTTGAGGACTCAGAAAAAGAAAAATAAGAGGTTAAGTCTGTGAAATCTGCTTTAGATGAAAAAATCTCTGTTTTGCAAAAGACTTCGAAAGACATAGAAAATGAAAATGTTGATATTCAATTTAAACATAAAATGAGTTTGAATGAAAGAAAAGAGATTTACAGGAAGGTCAAACAATTAGAGGGTTTGAATTACAAAAGAGGTCAGACTCAACAAACTCTGAATCTTCTGACTAATAATCCCAAAGACACTAGATTTTACAATCCTAAGATGGGTTTAGGATTAAATGAGAATAATTTTCGAAAAAAATGCCCCTATATATCAGAGCAGGGAGCCGGACTAGTGTGCCAACGAGGACGCTGGGCTCCCAAGGGGGGTGGATTGTAAGATCCCACATTGGTTGTGGAGGGGAACGAAAGTTGACTTATAAGGGACTAGATATCTCCTCTACCAGACACATTTTAAAACTGTGAGTCCATATGTGTGGACAAAGCGGACACAATATATGGTACGGTTAGCCTGGGATTTTATATTTCATTTCCATCTTGTAGTTCTTTACATATTAATGAAGTTCCAGTAAAGCACTTTTACTCCATCTAAGTGCTGAAAAAGATCCCTCAAAACAGTAAATGGGACAAGTAATTATGAGTCCCATTTCCTTTCTGTTTACTTAAGCAATTACCTTTATGTTGCTTTATAATCATCAAATTGGAGGATATTGTTGATCCAAACTCTCTTAATGATTTGATGATGATCCTTATACTTAGTGAAAGTTACTTATGACAGTTTTTGTTTACTTGTATCAGTTTCAGCGATCAAGCACTAAGCATGTTCAGTGATCGCTGAACACGTATTGTAACAAGTTAACTTAAGTAATCTGAAGACAAAACCTCACACCAAAGAAAAATTAAGTGATGTCGAAGAAATAGCTTAAGATAGAGACGGTCTAATCATGATCTGAAGAGGTTTTCAGTGAAACCAAGATTGTCTACAATGTGTGAAGATCTAACCAAGACTCAGCGATAGCTTAAAAGCTTCTCGGAGATTTAAGTCAATCACTGATCAAGAATCTTGCTCTACGAGATTTATGTTCATCTTGCTCTTTTGCACAAAAGGAAGAAGGTACAAAGTATGATTGCTTTTATGTCCCCAATCGTGCTTACCAAATACCTAGCCTTACTGTTTACATGCGGCCAAAAGCATGCTACTTAAAAAGGACAAGGACATGCATTCCATCCATCTCTTGACACGTGGATTGTACTTTCTGAGATTCATTTAATGCACTGGGTATAAATAGCAGAGAAGACCCTCCTTCTCTGTTACACCTCTTCTAAGCCTTCATCTTCATTCTTATCTTCTCTTTTCCCTTGTTCTTATCCTTCTGTGTGTGCAATAAAACTTAGTAATTCTCAAAGATTGTTTAGATTAGGTTTTTTCTTATCTGTTTTTGCAACAATGTGTAAATTCTGTATTGGTTCTTCTATAATCAATAAAAGAATTTAAAAAGTAAAAATTGTGTGTTTGTTTTCATCCCCCCATTCTACAAACTGTTTGCACTTATAGAACCCTTTGGGATCAACACCTATTAGCTTTATTGGTTGCTTATACAAAATTATAGCAAAAATCATTGTTGAGCGTCTCAAAAAAGTAATTGGAAAGGTAATCGGGGAGGTTCAAAATGCTTTTGTCAAAGGGAGGTCCATTCTTGATGGTGTCTTAATTGCGGATACAATAATCCATCTTGCTAAACAGAAAAACTAAAAGTAACAATTTTCAAGGTAGACTTGGAGAAGGCTTTTGATTGTGTGAATTGGGATTTTCTTATCAACATAAAGGCTAAGATGGGTTTTGATTCAAAGCGGTGTTCTTGGATTCAAAATTGTTTAGAATCAACAATAATCTTAGTTCTTATTAACGGATCACCTTCTAAGGAATTTGATATGCGAAGAGGAATCTGTCAAGGGGACCCGTTATTGCCATTCCTCTTTCTAATCATCTCGGAAGCTCTTACTGTCACCATGCTAGAAGCGGTGGATCATGGAATCTTTAAAGGAATCATAATTGACCACCCCGACAATGGTTTAAAGGTCTCTAATTTGCAATACGCGGACGATGTGATCTTTTTAGCTATTGGAATCCATCAAAATCTCGAAACTTGATTGGGATTCTCAAATGCTTCCAACTTGCTTCCCGCCTTAAAGTTAACCTTTCAAAACACAAACTGTTTGGAATTGGGGTGAGTAAAGTTGAGCTAAATTCTATCTCATGTGAGTTTCGCTGTGGTTATAGTTAGATTCCGTTTATTTATCTCTGGCTTCTAGTTGGAGCAAATATGAAAAGGGCAAGCGAGTGGGAACCTATCCTTTTAAAATTTAAAACTAAGTAGGCAACATGTAAGGCTCGTCTTATTTCTTCAAGTGGGTGTGTAACTCTAACTAAATCTGTACTTAGCAGTCTTGCCCTTTACTTATTTTTCATTGTTCCGTGCTCCATCTCGTATTATTGATCACCTTGAGAGAGTGAGGCATTCTTTCTTTTAGGGGTAGGGGTGGGAATGAGGTTCCTCCTTCTCGGGCTTGGATTAAATGGGATCTCGTGTTGTGCAACACTTGTATTGGAGGTCCTTGGGGTAGGGAGCTTAAAAGTTCTATACTGGGATCTTGTGGGTAAATAGTGGTGGAGATTTTTCAGTGAGGGTAAAGGTTGTGAGTTAGAGTTATTAAAGGGTTTGGAGTATATGGTGGTTCAAGTAGGTGATTTAGGGAGTCTTTCTCATATTTTGGGTCTTGGAGAGGAATCACTAAGACGGGGATTATAATAAATCGTTTATGTAGAGACTTTGTCTCCCTTTCGGTAAAAGAGTAGGGAATGGGTTATCTACCTCTTTTTGGGAACGGAAGTGGATGGGTAACTTCAAGTTTCATGATAGGTTTCCAAGATTGTTTAGACTAGAAAATGGAGGGGTCATTTCCGTTAGGAACAAATTAATTTGGGAGGAGGGTTCGCTTCATTGGACTTGGGTTTGGCGTAGGGAACCGAAGGGCAGGGCTAGGGGTGATCTTGAGGAGCTTATGAATTCAATATCATCTTTAAGTTCATGGGAATAAGGCGAAAATAGTTGGTGGTGGTTCCTAGCCGAAGACAATTCCTTCTTGGTTAGCAAATTAAGAAGACTTATCGAAGATAAAATTCTAGGAACTTTGGACAGCGGGGTCGCAACCCCAAGGTGTAATCTTCTTCAGCTAAAGGTGCTCGTATTTATTTGGAGACTTAGCCTAGGTAAACTATCAGTTCAGGAGTGCCTTAACTATCTACGCTTTGACCTTCATTTGTTGTTATTGTAACACTCGAGAATTCCCAAGTAAGTAATGCTTAGGATCCACACCCACACCTATCGTAATTTAGTCTTGATGAACTAATCATGTTGTATATCCTCTATTGGTGCTTTATAGTTAACTCGACCACTTAAAATGACTATTCGAGAAAAAAACTGGGCACCGGCAGGTTTTGGCGATAATGCCAGCGACTATGTCATATGTCATAGTCGCATGTCAAAGTCACGCCTGGAGGGAGGGCCTCGATACATTTTTGGCGACATTTCCCGCGATTGTGACAAAAGGCATTTTCGCATGTCACTCTTGTGGGACATGTACTACAACTTGGGAGAGCTCGACGATAATGCCATGGGGCATAGTCGTCGGGCACAGTCGCCCCCGACGTATTGGGTGTATAAAAACAGAATTTGACCCTTAACTTCATAATTCTTCTTCCACTACTCGATGAAAGCTGATTTTGAAAGGGTTTGGTGCGATTTCTTCCTCCCAAAGCCTCTCTCCTCATTTACTTCTCATCTAGGGTGATTAAAGAAACCTTTAGAGTAAAAGTGGGTGGTTGGAGAATTTATTGAGGAGATTCAAGTCTAAAATCCCAAGTCTCAAGAACTCCTTTCTCCTCCATCATATTTTCTAGGGTTCTATCTTCCTTTCTAGGTTTTTGACCAAAACCTAGGTTTGTGAGTTCCTAAACTTTTTGTCAAACTAGTTACACATTGTTTATGTGACTTGTTTACTACCCTTGCATTTTCATATGAGGTTCTCTATTTGCAATATGTGTTCATTGTTGTATGGGTTCATTATCCCATGTGCTATATAAATGGGGAAGTCTTAAATAGTTGCTTGGAATCTCTTAGCCTAATTATAATTGTAGAATCTTCTTCATGTTGACTAAGTTGAAGTATTAGCTTACATAAAGGAATTTGACCTAATTTAGGTAAGTGACCTACATGGTACATAAATGATGGGGAGTTGTCTTGGTATCTTTCTATTGGGAAAAGAAGTATGGTAATTGGTAGATTTATACTTGCTTACACCTTAAGTGGAAATATGGATATATCGATGAGAGAAAATGAGCACAAGTCTTATTTGGAGATTCTACATGATGTATGTGACCTATGGTCTAAAATGCTTACCTATGATTGGTATTGTGTACATTTCGCGTGGAATAAAGTTCCTTAAGGCCTATTAATGATATTGTTGGGTGAACCAAGTCAGTAGAAACTAGGAGGATATAGTCTTGGGTGTCACCGTGAAGGTATGCACCTAGACCTCCGCCATTTGAGGTAATGTCTTGGTTATAGTCCTTGGATGTGCCAGGCCTTTTGGATGTTGCTCATGGTAGTTTGACATCAAGGTGTATCGACTCTTTGGGTGGAACTTAATTGGTGCTATGGGTCTCCCTCATTGACTCCACATACGGGAATTTCCTTGATAACTATCATAAGCATATTTCTCTTAATAGATTATTATTATTTGTTCAAACTCACTAGGATTTTTGACCTAACACTTGTTTGGTGTCGGTGTGTATCTCAGATTCTATCAGGGCCGACACTAAGAAGGTTTAGCCGGGTTTTGAGCGAGCTTGGGGAAGGATCCTTTTTGGGGTACCGTCACATAGAAGACTTTATTTTGGAAGTTATTAGGTGACACCTATGTTGTAATCTTCTTTCATGTGAAATTAGATTAGTAGGTTGTCATTTATAATACTTTGAATTGTAACTTGTATAAACAGGTGAACATTCATTTCCCCATTTTTGGGAGGCTCGATACTTCGGCAAATTTTATATACCACATTTCTACTTTTTCGGAAATTTTTGTTATCCCCATTTTTGGGGCGTTACAAGTTGGTATCAGAGTTTTAGTTTAAGTGAACTAGGTATTGACCTTATCATATCTAGACTTAAATTGTAAGCGTTAGTAATAGGTTCTTCACCTTGGGGTAAGAGTCATTAGGTGGGGAGAGTGTTAGGATTATAGAATTACATGAATTAAGAGTTGTAATGATGGTAACAAGAATTCTTGTGTATAATCCGTTCATAATTTCACCTAGCTAATGATATTATGAATGTGTTGTTATGTAAGCGTGCTTGAATTGCTATTATTATGATGATTGATAAGTGTATTAGTACGTATCTTGAGTTTAACTCACTTAGTCCTTCTCTCAACCTCATTCTCGTACGTGTGTGGCAGATAATCATGGTAAATACCCGAAGCAGGCTACCAACACCACGAGAGGGTAATGTGGAAGACGAGTCTACCGCCAACCAACCTAATGTGGTCGTGACATCAATGGGTCCTCCCATACCCCCTATATTGGGCGGAAGAGTCGAGCAAATCTCGCAAATTAACATTGTCGCTTCCAATCCAATTATCGAGGAGGTGACCCTCGAAACTCAAATCAGAGACAACATGATGCAAGCCATGAACTCGGCCAAGGCAAAACAACAGGAATTCTTCATGAAGTTGTTGGAGGATCGCGACGCTAGCCACCGATGACCCGAATGGTGGCGGAGAATGTCGTGGTTGGGTCGGGAGGTGTGGCGAACGTCATTGGCACGGAAGAACAGGTAATTGTCCGAGATAAGAGAAGAGAGTCGGGATGCTCATACAAGACTTTTCTGGGTTGCAAGCCACCCGAATTGACAGGTACCACTGATCCCGTCAGCTGCATGTACTGGATCTGTGAGATGGAAATGGCCTTCGAGGCTAGTGAGTGTGAAAACTCTCAACGGGTCAAGTTCTCCTCCCACTTGCTTAAGGGTTAGGCCCTAACTTGGTGGAACCTCACCCAATCCTCTTTTACTCCCGAAGTGTTGGCCAAACTCTTGTGACCAACATTTAAGAAGAAGATTATGGACAAGTATTGTAGCGAGAAAGCCTTGGAAAAGATTGAGCTGGAATTCTAAAATCTGAAGAAGGGTAGCATGTCCATTTCTAATTATTCAAAGCAGTTTTTGGAGAAATTGAGTTTAGTGGAGCATCTGGCTCCCGATGAGAAGATGAAGATCAAAGCCTATCAGTTAGGGTTGCTGACCGGGATGAAGACGATGGTAAGGAACACTAAGGTATCGACGTTGGAGGAGGCTATTGAAGAGTCATTCTTCGTGAAGGATAACATCGCTCAAGGAACGGAAGAGAGATGACAGGTTACTGAAAAGAGAAAGTGGGAAGGGTCGTCTAGGCCAGTACGTCAGTGTATGCCGTTTGTGGGAGGGAGGTTTGGAGACTCTGGTTGTAAATCGATATGGTGCCACAAGTGCAAGAGTAAACATCATGGCTCGTGCAACCCAAGACCCCATTCGGGCCCCGTCGAGTGCGCCAAGTACGGGAAGAAGGACCATACAATTTGGGATTGCCCTATTCGAGGGCCGGTATGCTTCGAGTGTCGAGAACCGGGACACATGAAAAGAGAGTTTCTAAAACTTGAGAGTGGTGGTCGTGGAGGTTCTTTTGGGTCGGCGACAAGGATCGAGCAACCTCTGAGAGCACTTTAACACCCTGAGTTTTGAAGTTGGGTGAAAAGTTGACCGTTACCCAAAGTTCAGGGGGGTTAAATGTAACTTGGGTTATATATATACAAATCAAGTTAGATATTTTGATAAATATCTCAGATCTCAGTTTCTTCAGTTTTGAGAGAGAGGGAGAGAGAAAAGCAGGTGAAAAAGGGTTTGATCGATTCGAACAAATCAAGGTAGCATTCGTTAAGAAGAATAAATCTGAGGTGAGTTCTTACTAACTTTTCTAAACTGTTATATATGTCAAAGATTGTGTTTTTAACTACTATATATCTCTACGGTTTCGGATTTTCCGTCTATTACATTTTGATGTAACTTGGGGTTTTGAGATATTTTAGGGTTCCCGAACATTTTTGACTAAAATGATGGGTTCCATCTTGGTGAAGTAAAAGAATGTTTTACTTGTCTAGTTGTGTGGATTATTTGAAAGAATGTATATAAACTGATTTTATGATTATCTTTCTTACCAGCAGTTGGTCTGGAAAATGGCATTTTGAAATATAAATGTGTTGAAAGTTGTTTATCTAGCTTTAAAATGGTCACATGAAATATTGTGACAAGTCATGACTATACTAGTGGATCCCTAGGTATCGAGTCGGCTTATGGCTGGGAAGGTTGTGCCCCTTCTTTTGTAGTTAGATACATTTGATCTTCGGGGGCACTTGGTACGGTTATGTGAGACCGGTTACTAGCCATGGGTCAAATGTAGTCTAACGAAAGAGTATGACTGGTTCCTTGGGGGCCTCCCTCACATCGTAGTACGGACCGAAGCGTTCGTGGCCATGGTTCCATGTATTTAGCTCATAACTCGGATTTGTGGCTTACTTTGTGTTCCACTATAATCCTTGGTAAATCGGGTAATCCTCGTCATCGGAAGATGTGTTTTGGACCGGTTGTCCGTATATTATCAAAGAACTGTATTTTGCATAACTAAACCTTTGGAAACATTTACTTTGATGCATTTGATTATATCTCTTGAGATTTATGAACTGTATGTTCTCACTAGGCTTTAAGCCTAACACTTTTTCTCAAATGATGTGTATAACAGGTTTCCCTTAGCGGTGGGTTGCCGGGGTTTTGAGAGACGGGTTTGGTCTCGAGGCATTTTGAGATGACTAGTATTGTATCTGGGCATTTGTTAAGTCCCATTCTTTTGGTGAATTTGGATTGTCAGCTGATGTAATCTTGATAGAGGTGTCTAGATTAGTTTGTTGATGAACCCTATATCTGTACAGGTTTTGTAAAGTCTTAAAGACTGATCCCCTTTATGGGAGGTTTATTTCAATACGAATGTCATGTTGCCAGGTTTTCCAGGTTTTAATTTACTCTGATTTTTAGGGTGTTACAAGTTGGTATCAGAGCCCTAGTTTAAGTGAACTAGGCATGAATGTAAGATGTCTAGACTTAGACTGAGTATGTTAAGAATTGATCTGCGAGATTTGGGTAGAACTTCTAAGATGGGACAGTCTTAGAGTCGACGGAAGTTATGTTCATCAAGCGTTGTGATGATGGTAACAAGAACCCTTATGTGTTATATGTTCATAATCTCACTTAGCTAATGTTATTATGAGTATATTTTACGTGAGCGTCATTGTTTACTAATGTTATGGCAATTGGTAGATATAGTTGTACGTTTCTTTCGTGTTGGGTCAGTTAACCTCTTTCTTACTCTTCCTCGTGCTTGTGAAGCAGGCTTCATTCTGAATGGTGAACACTCGCAGTCATCAGCTAGACGTGGATGAACTTCGCGATGACAGCTCGCCAGAGCGGAACCAGGTAGTCAGAGGACCGGCGGTCGCTATTCCCGGTATGCCGATATTTACGGGAGAAGTGAAACAGGTGACGAGAGTGAATCTGGCCTCCGCTAACCCGGTGGTTCAGGAGGCAAACCCTCAAGCTGCCATGATGGCCAGCATAATGTTGGCAATGAGGGAAGAGATGGCTAAATAGCAGGAGTTTCTGCTGAAAGTGATTGAAGATCGCGATGTAAACAACCGGAGGAGCGAAACGGTTGTGGAGAACATTGCGAGTGGCTCTGGAGGCATTGGTATTGGGATCAGGAACGAGGAGCGCTTGGTTGTTAATGCTCCGAAGAGTGTGAAGAGTTGTTCCTACAAGTCCTTTCTGGGTTGCGGACCGCCAGAATTCTCTGGTTCCGACGACCCGATCATGTGTGTGAAATGGATCCGAGCGGTTGAGCAAGCTTTTGGCTCTTCTGAATGCGAAGATGATCAGAGAGTGCGGTTCGGTACCCAACTGCTCAGGGATACTGCACTCATTTGGTGGAATGTCATCCAATCCACCCTATCTTCTGCGGTGTTGGCTCAGTTGTCTTGGGTCGAGTTCAAGAAAAAGTTGTTAGAAGAATTCTGCAATGAAAGAACAATGGACCGAATCGAGAAAGAATTCCGGTCTCTAGTAAAGGGAAGCCTGACGTTGAGGGAGTATACCCGTCAGTTCATGAAAAAGCTTGGATTGGTGGGGCACGCTGCCCTAACAGAGAAAGACAAGATGAAGGCTTATCTCAATGGCTTACCCGTGGACATGCAATCTATGGTCCACAATTCCAAAGCTTCTACCCTCTGTGAGATGGTCGAGGAAGCTCAGTTCATGGAAGAGATGTTCGCGAGAAGCAAAACTGAGAAATCAGTGGTGGTGACTGATAAGAGGAAGTGGGAGAGCAGTTCTGTACCTCCCAAACGAACCCGACCTTTTGTCGGAAACCGCAGCTTCAGCGGTTATCAAGAAGCAAGGTGGTGTCCGAAGTGTCGAACCAAGCACCATGGTAACTGTAACACCACTTCTAGATTCTGCTTCAAGTGTGGTAAGAATGATCACACCGCCCGCGACTGTTCTGTCGTGGGGATGGTCTGCTTCGAGTGTAAGGCACCGGGGCATGTGAAGAGAGATTGCCCGAAGCTCAAGACGGGTAGCGTGGCGGCAAAGAAGGAGAACCCTCCGAGGGTTCCGGGTCGAGCATTTCAGATGACGGCCGATGAGGCCAAGGCATCCGCTGATGTGGTATCGAGTACTTTTCTTTTAAACTCTGTACCTGCTCGTATTTTATTCGATACAGGTGTCAGTTTCTCTTTCGTATCTGAATTGTTCCGTCAGAAAATTTCTATGCCCACTACTAGTCTTGAGGATGCATTAGTGGTAGAAATAGACGATGGTAGTCAAGTTCTGATCCACGATGTTCTGAAGCAGTGTACTCTTAGTATCAAAGGGAGAGAATTCTCGATCGATCTACTGCCAATGTTAATCGAGGGTTTTGATGTTGTGGTCGGCATGGATTGGTTGTCAAACAATCATGCTGAGATCGTATGTTCCAAGAAGTTGATTCGACTTCCCAACCCCTCTGGTGAAGTCGTTGTCATCTATGGTGAAAAGAGAAAAGGTGAAGTGGCAATAATCACAATGGCAAAGGCACGCAAGTGCTTAGTAAAAGGATGTTCGTCTTTCCTAGCCTATGTGATCGATGCCAAGTTAGAGAAATCAAAGCTGGAAGATGTGAAGATTGTGTGTGAGTTTCCAAATGTCTTTCCGGACGACTTGCCCGGGTTACCACCCGATCGTCAGGTAGAGTTTCGGATTGATCTTGTGCCTGGAGCAGCACCAATTGCTAAAGCTCCTTACCGTTTGGCACCGTCAGAGATGGAAGAAACGATGGCACAACTCCAAGAGCTTTTGGAGAAGGGCTTTATAAGACCGAGTTCGTCACCCTGGGGAGCTCCGGTCTTGTTTGTAAAGAAGAAAGATGGCACGATGAGAATGTGCATCGATTATCGTGAGTTAAACAAAGCTACAGTAAAGAACAGATATCCGCTTCCGAGAATAGACGACTTGTTCGATCAACTTCAAGGAGCGGGTTGTTTTTCCAAAATCGACTTACGTTCGGGTTATCACCAAGTGAAGGTAAGAGAAGAAGATGTTCCGAAGACAGCTTTCAGAACGCGTTACGGCCATTACGAGTTTCTTGTAATGCCTTTTGGTCTAACGAACGCACCAGCAGTGTTTATGGACTTGATGAATAGAGTGTGCCGACCATTCCTCGACAAGTCGGTCATTGTATTCATTGATGACATACTCGTGTACTCCAAGAGTGAGTCAGAGCACGAGCAACATTTACGTGAAGTTCTGGAAGTGTTGAGAAAAGAAAAGTTGTACGCCAAGTTTTCCAAGTGCGACTTTTGGCTTAAAGAAGTGCAGTTTCTGGGTCATGTAGTCACTCGGGACGGAGTGAAAGTAGACCCCTCCAAGATTGAAGCTATGATGAATTGGGAGCCTCCTAAGAGTCCGTCCGAGATCCGAAGTTTCTTGGGTCTGGCGGGATACTACCGGAGATTTATCCAAGACTTTTCAAAGATCGCTTCTTCCTTGACAGTTCTGACTCGGAAGAATGTGAAGTTTGAATGGATCGAAACCCAAGAGAAGGCGTTCCGGATCCTTCAAAAGAAGTTGTGTGAAGCTCCGATCTTGACGTTACCTGAAGGGTCGGAAGATTTCGTGGTTTACAGCGACGCTTCGAAGATGGGGCTGGGTTGTGTGTTGATGCAACGAGGCAAGGTCATCGCTTATGCCTCGAGGCAGCTTAAAATACACGAGAAGAATTATCCAACCCATGATCTGGAGTTAGCGGCGGTGGTGTTCGCTTTGAAACTTTGGCGACATTACCTCTACGGCACAAAATGCACTCTATACACGGATCACAAGAGCCTGAAATATGTCTTTGATCAGAAAGAGTTGAACATGAGGCAAAGGCGGTGGCTCGAGTTGCTCAAAGATTACGACTGTGAGTTGCTTTACCATCCCGGTAAGGCGAACGTGGTGGCCGATGTGTTAAGTCGGAAGGACTATAGCGGAAGTATTCGAGCTACCCATTCGAGAATCGAGCTAGTGTCTAGCCTTGTTGAAAAAGATCAAGACATCACAGGTGGAAACACTGTTAGAAGAGAATCTAAAAGATGAAGTCATGACAAAGCAGCGTTTACTCTTAACGGAAGATAGTCGTGGAGTAAAACTGTTCAGCGGTCGTGTGTGGGTACCCAAGTTTGGGGGTAACCGTGAGCTGTTGCTAGAAGATGCACACAAGTCCAAGTATTCCATTCATCCGGGGAGTACCAAAATGTACAAGGACTTGAAGCTGCACTATTGGTGGCCGGTAATGAAACTTGACGTGGCGTGTTACGTTGAGCGTTGTGTGACGTGTTCGCAAGTTAAGGCCGAACATCAGCGACCGTATGGGAGTCTTCAGTCTTTAGAGATTCCCGAGTGGAAGTGGGAGAATATCACCATGGACTTCGTGACGAAGTTGCCTAAAACTCTTCGAGGTCACGATACCATTTGGGTGATAGTTGATAGATTGACAAAGAGCGCTCACTTCTTGCCTATGCACGAGACTTTACCGATGGATAAGTTGGCAAAGCTTTATATCGATGAGGTGGTCTCAAGGCACGGTATACCATTGTCGATCGTGTCGGATCACGACAGTCGGTTCACTTCAAACTTTTGGGATGGGTTTCAGAAAGAGCTTGGTACTCGAGTGAAGTTGAGTACGACTTACCATCTGGAAATCGACGGGCAGAGTGAGCGAACGATCCAAACTTTGGAGGACATGCTGAGGTCTTGTGTCATCGATTTCGGGGGTAGTTGGGACTCTCACCTGCCTTTGGTGGAGTTTGCTTACAACAATAGCTACCACTCGAGTATTGGAATGGCACCTTTTGAGGCATTGTATGGGCGAAAGTGTCGGACTTCCGTGTGTTGGCTTGAAGCTGAAGAAAAGCAGTTCGTCGGACCTGAAATCATGCAAGAGACTGCCGATAAGGTCAAGTACATTCATGAAAGAATGAAAGCGGCTCAGGATCGACAGAAAAGCTATGCTGATAAGAAGAGGCGACCGATGGAATTCCAAGTGGGCGACCGCGTTATGCTTAAGGTGTCGCCGTGGAAGGGCATTATACGGTTCGGAAAACGTGGGAAGCTGAGTTCCCGTTTCCTCAGACCTTTCAAAGTGCTTAAGCGGGTGGGTTTGCAAGCCTACCAGTTGGAACTGCCACCGGAGTTGAGCAGAATACACAACACGTTTCATGTTTGCTACCTCCGAAAATGTTTGGCGGTAGAAGACAGCGTCATTCCCTTTTCAGAGTTAAGGGTAGACGAAGGTAACCGTTGTGTGGAAGAACCCGACGCCATCTTAGAGAGAAAGTCTAAGAAGTTGCATCACAAAGAAGTCACTTTGGTCAAGGTGCAGTGGAAGCATCACCGGGGAACAAATGTGACTTGGGAAGCGGAAGAGGATATGAAGCGTAGATATCCTCATCTTTTTGTATAGTTGGATTTCGGGGGCGAAATCATTCCCAAGTTCGGGAGGATTGTAACACCTTGAGTTTTGAAGTTGGATGAAAAGTTGACCGTTACCCAAAGTTCAGGGGGTAAAATGTAACTTGGGTTATATATATACAAATCAAGTTAGATATTTTGATAAATATCTCAGATCTCAGTTTCTTCAGTTTTGAGAGAGAGAGAGAGAGAGAGAAAAGCAGGTGAAAAAGGGTTCGATCGATTCAGACAAATCAAGGTAGCATTCGTTAAGAAGAAGAAATCTGAGGTGAGTTCTTACTAACTTTTCTAAACTGTTATATATGTCAAAGATTGTGTTTTTAACTACTATATATCTCTACGGTTTCGGATTTTCCGTCTATTACATTTTGATGTAACTTGGGGTTTTGAGATATTTTAGGGTTCCCGAACATTTTTGACTAAAATGATGGGTTCCATCTTGTTGAAGTATAAGAATGTTTTACTTGTCCAGTTGTGTGGATTATTTGAAAGAATGTATATAAACTGATTTTATGATTATCTTTCTTACCAGCAGTTGGTTTGGAAAATGGCATTTTGAAATATAAATGTGTTGAAAGCTGTTTATCTAGCTTTAAAATGGTCACATGAAATATTGTGACAAGTCATGACTATACTAGTGGATCCCTAGGTATCGAGTCGGCTTATGGCTGGGAAGGTTGTGCCCCTTCTGTTGTAGTTAGATACATTTGATCTTCGGGGGCACTTGGTACGGTTATGTGAGACCGGTTACTAGCCATGGGTCAAATGTAGTCTAACGAAAGAGTATGACTGGTTCCTTGGGGGCCTCCCTAACATCGTAGTATGGACCGAAGAGTTCGTGGCCATGGTTCCATGTATTTAGCTCATAACTCGGATTTGTGGCTTACTTTGTGTTCCACTATAATCCTTGGTAAATCGGGTAATCCCCGTCATCGGATGATGTGTTTTGGACCGGTTGTCCGTATATTATCAAAGAACTGTATTTTGCATAACTAAACCTTTGGAAACATTTACTTTGATGCATTTGATTATATCTCTTGAGATTTATGAACTGTATGTTCTCACTAGGCTTTAAGCCTAACACTTTTTCTCAAATGATGTGTATAACAGGTTTCCCTTAGCGGTGGGTTGTCGGGGTTTTGAGAGACGGGTTTGGTCTCGAGGCATTTTAAGATGACTAGTATTGTATCTGGGCATTTGTTAAGTCCCATTCTTTTGGTGAATTATGGATTGTCAACTGATGTAATCTTGATAGAGGTGTCTAGATTAGTTTGTTGATGAACCCTATATCTGTACAGGTTTTGTAAAGTCTTAAAGACTGATCCCCTTTATGGGAGGTTTATTTCAATACGAATGTCATGTTGCCAGGTTTTCCAGGTTTTAATTTACTCTGATTTTTAGGGTGTTACAGCACTGAGCCGATCATTTCGGATGACCACCGAAGAGGCGAAGGAGACCGTTGATGTTGTATCGGGTACGTTCCTAGTAAACTCCTTGCCCGCTCGTGTATTATTTGATTCGGGTGCAACATGCTCTATTGTGTCAAGTATTTTTTTGTAAGCAATTCATCATCCCTATTAGGACCCTTCTCGATGCGTTGGTTGTAGAAGTGTTTAATGGGGATCAAGCGATAATTAGATAGTGCTTTAATGACTATGCCCTAGAGATCGATGGGAACTCCTTTGAGATAAATCTTCTACCTATGTCTATAGGTGGCATTGATGTAGTCATAGGCATGGATTGGTTGATTAGGCATAAGGCCGACATCTTTTGTTCCAAGAAGATGATCTAAATGCCTTTGTTGGGAGGTGGTGTAGTCACTATCTATGGAGAGAAAGGGAAGAGAAGTAACCCCATCATCTCATCTCTTAAGGCTCGCAAATTCATAGCGAAAGGGTGTTCCTCGTTTCTAGCTTACGTTATTGACGCGAAGGTGGAGAAGAAATCTGTAGAGGACATGAAGATTGTACGAGATTATCCGGATGTCTTTCTGGAGGACCTACCCGGTTTGCCACTGGAACGTCAAGTGGAGTTTCAGATCGACCTAACTCCGGAAGCGCCCCGATAGTCGTGCTCCCTAACGTTTGGCGCCAACAGAAATGCAAGAGATGATGTGCAACTTCAAGAGCTTCTTGAGAAGGGGTTCATTTGACCGAGCTCATCACCTTGGGGAGCCCCAGTTTTGTTTGTAAAGAAGAAAGACGGATCTATGAGGATGTGCATATACTATCGGGAATTGAATAAGGTTACAGTGAAGAACAAATACCCACTTCCGCGGATCGACAAACTCTTCGACCAACTCCAAGGCGCGAGATGCTTTTCCAAGATCGACCTTCGGTCCAAATACCATCAAGTGAGAGTGAAGAAAGACGATGTTCCGAAGACGGCCTTCCGAACGAGATATGGACACTAAGAATTCTTGGTGATGCCTTTTGGTTTGACGAATGCTCCGGCCGTATTCATGGATTTTATGAACCATGTGTGTCGTCCCTTCTTGGACAAGTCGGTAATCGTTTTCATTGATGACATTCTAATCTACTCAAGGGGCGAGGCCGAGCATGGGAAGCACTTGCGGGAGGTGTTGGATATTCTTCGAAAGGAGAAGTTGTTCGCGAAATATTCGAAATGCGAATTTTGGTTACAAGAAGTTCAATTCTTGGGCCATGTGGTGTCTAAAGACAGGGTGAAAGTCGACCCAACAAAGATCGAGACGATGATGAGTTGGGAGCCACCGACTAGCCCGACGGAAATCAGAAGCTTCTTGGGATTAGCAGGTTACTACAGACGGTTCATCTAGGATTTTTCCAAGATCACTTAGCCACTCACCTATTTAATAAAGAAGAATGTAAAATTCCTTTGGACCGAGGCGCAAGATCAAGCCTTTCAGACGCTTAAGAAGAAATTATGTGAAGCACCAATCCTATCCCTACCCGAGGGATCGGATGACTTCGTGGTGTATAGCGACGCTTCCAAGATGGGCCTCGGGTGTGTGCTAATGCAACGAGGTAAAGTAATAGCTTATGCGACACGACAACTAAAGGACCATGAAAAGAACTACCCGACTCATGATTTGGAATTGGAGGTGGTGGTCTTTGCATTGAAGATGTGGCGAAATTATTTGTATGGGAAGAAGTGCAACCTCTTTACCGATCACAAAAGTGTGAAGTACATTTTTGATCAAAAGGAACTCAACATGCGACAAAGGAGATGGCTCAAGTTGTTGAAGGACTATGATTGCGAATTGCTCTACCACCCCGGTAAGGCCAATGTGGTGGCGTATGCATTGAGCCGAAGAGCCATGAAGGCGACATCAAGCTAACCCTCAATAGGATTGACGTGGTGTCAAGTTTGTTGGAGAACATCAAGTCAAGTCAGACAGAGGCACTTAGAGAAGAAAACCTCAAAGTCGAAGTTATGATGAAGCAAGGAGAGCTATTTTCGGAAGATAGTCATAGACCCGAACTCTTCCAAGGTCGAATTTGGGTGCCAAAGCTTGGTGGGAACCGTGAGCTACTTCTAGAGGAAGCTCATAAATCCAAGTATTTTATTTATTCCAGTAGCACAAAGATGTATAGAGATTTGAAATTGAATTATTGGTGGCCGGTGATGAAAATCGACGTGGACAACTACGTGGAAAGGTGTGTCACATGTATTCAAGTCAAGGCGGAGCACCAAAATCCGTATTGAAGTTTTCAACCTTTGGCAATCCCCGAGTGGAAGTGGGACAACATCACCATGGATTTCGTGACGAAGCTACCGAAGACCTTGCGAGGCCATGATACTATTTGGGTGATCATAGATCGTCTAACCAAAAGCGCGCATTTCCTCGCAATGCGAGAGACCTTACCGATGGAGAAATTAGCCAAGCTTTATATTGACGAAGTGATGTCAATACATGGGGTGTCGCACTCTATTGTGTCCGATAGAGACAGTCGGTTTGCATCTAACTTTTGGGCTAGTCTACAAAAAGAGTTAGGCACGAGGGTCAATTTGAGCACGACTTACCATCCTCAAATGGACGGTCAAAGTGAGAGGACAATCCAGACCCTCGAAGATATGTTGAGGTCATGTGTTATCGACTTTGGGGGAAGTTGGGACTCCCACCTACCTTTGATAGAATTCGCTTACAGTAACAGCTGCCATTCCAGTATTGGAATGGCACCACTTGAAACTCTATATGATCGGAAGTGCAGAACCCCAGTTTGTTGGCTTGAAGAGGGCGATAAGCAATTCGCCGGACCGGAAATCATTTAAAAACGGCGGACAAGGTGAAGGAAATCCGAGAGTGATTGAGGGCAGATCAAGATCAGCAAAAGAGCTACGCAGATAAGAAAAGGAGGCTAGTGAAATTTCAAGTAGGAGATTGTGTTATGTTGAAAGTGTCTCCATGGAAAGGGGTCATCCGTTTCGGGAAGCATGGTAAGCTCAGTCCTCGTTTCCTCGGGCCCTTCACCATTTTAGAGAAAATCGGACTTCATACGTACAGATTAGACTTACCGCTCGAGATGGATGGAATCCATCCCACTTTTTATGTGTGTTACCTCCGAAGGTGCCTAGCCGAAGAGGAGAGTGTTATTCCCTTAATGGAGATCCGGTGGACAACGATAATCATTGCGTGGAAGAACCGGAAGCAATATTAGAATCAAAGACGAAGAAATTGCGGCATAAAGACGTGATCATGGTCAAGGTTCAATGGAAGCACCACCGCAGTGCTAATGTTACGCGGGAGTCGAAGGAAGACATGAAGAAGCGTTACCCTCACCTATTTCTTTAGAATGGGATTTCGGGGACAAAATTCTATTTTAAGGTGGGGAGGATTGTAACACTCGAGAATTCCCAAGTAAGTAATGCTTAGGATCCACCCCCACACCTATCGTAATTTAGTCTTGATGAATTAATTGTGTTGTATGTCCTCTATTGGTGCTTTATAGTTAACTCGACCACTTAAAACGACTATTCGAGAAGAAAACTGGGCACTGGTAGGTTTGGGCGATAATGCCAACGACTATAACATATGTTATAGTCGCATGTCAAAGTCACGCCCGGAGGGAGGGCCTCGGTACCTTTTTGGCGACATTGACAAAAGGCATTTCGCCTGTCACTTTCGCGGGGCATGTACCCCCGCTTGGGAGAGCTCGACGACAATGTCGGCGACAATGCCACAGGGCATAGTTGCCAGGCACAGTCGCCCCCGACGTATTGCGTGTATAAAAACGGAATTTGACGCTTAACTTCATGATTCTTCTTCCACTACTCGATGGAAGCCGATTTTGAAAGGGTTTGGTGCGATTTCTTCCTCCCAAAGCCTCTCTCCTCATTTACTTCTCATCTAGGGTGATTAAAGAAACCTTTAGATTTCAAGTGGATGGTTGGAGCATTTATTGAGGAGATTCAAGTCTAAAATCCCAAGTCTCAATAACTCCTTTCTCCTCCATCATCTTTTCTAGGGTTCTATCTTCTTTTCTAGGTTTTAGACCAAAACCTAGGTTTGTGAGTTCCTAAACTTTTTGTCAAACTAGTTACACATTGTTTATGTGACTTGTTTACTACCCTTGCATTTTCATATGAGGTTCTCTATTTGCAATATGTGTTCATTGTTGTATGGGTTCATTATCCCATGTGCTATATGAATGGGGAAGTCTTAAATAGTTGATTGGAATCTCTTAGCCTAATTATAATTGTAGGATCTTCTTCATGTTGACTAAGTTGAAGTATTAACTTACATAAAGGATTTTGACCTAATTTGGGTAAGTGGCCTACATGGTACATAAATGATGGGGAGTTGTTTTGGTATCTTTCTATTGGGAAAAGAGGTATGGTAATTGGTAGATTTATAATTGCTTACACCTTAAATAAAAATATAGGTATATTGGTGAGAGGAAATGAACACAAGTCTTATTTGGAGATTATACATGATGTATGTGACCTATGGTCTAAAATGCTTACCTATGATTGGTGTATTGTGTACATTTCGCGTGGAATAAAGTGCATTGAGGCCTATTAATGATATTGTTGGATGAACCAAGTCAGTAGACACTAGGAGGACATAGTTTTGGGTGCCACCGTGAAGGTATGCACCTAGACCTCCGCCATTTGAGGTATTGTCATGGTTGTAGTCCTCAGATGTGCCGGACCTTTTGAATGTTGCTCATGGTAGTTTAACATCAAGGTGTATCGACTCTTTGAGTGGAACTTGATTGGTGCTATGGGTCTCCCCCATTGACTCCACATACGGGAATTTCCTTGAAAACTGTCATATGCATATTTCTCTTAATAGATTATTATTATTTGTTCAAACTCACTAGGCTTTTTGGCCTAACACTTGTTTGGTGTCGGTGTGTATCTCATATTCTAGCGGGGCCGACACTAAGAAGCTTTAGTCGTGTTTTGAGCGAGCTTAGGGAAGGATCCTTTTTGGGGTACCGTCACATAGAAGACTTTATTTTGGAAGTTATTGGGTGACACCCGTGTTGTAATCTTCTTTCATGTGAAATTAGATTAGTAGGTTGTCATTTCCAATACTTGAAAGAGATGCCTTCTCTTCTATTTCGATTCTAATCTTAGGAAAGGTGCGTTATCGCTTTTCTTTCTCGTTAGCTAGGCTTTGGACGGAGGCACCTCTTATCGGTCGGGAGTGAGTTGTGAATTCTGGTGATAAGGCTTGTGATGTTCGATTTGAAGTATAACTTGTATAAACTGGTGAACATTCATTTCCCCATTTTGGGAGGCTCGATACTTCGGCAAATTTTATATACCACATTTTAACTTTTTCGGAAATTTTTGTTATCCCCAATTTTGGGGCATTATAGTTATGCGCAAGATACGGATTGGAGTTTGAATCATTGGACCATTGTTTTGCAACATGTCCCAATCTTTTGCAGGTATGGGATGGCTTTGAGAAAGGGTGGGAATCCCTTCCTCGACTCCATTGACGCTCAACGTCATTTTGAATTTCCCTAATCAGGTAACCTCAGCTTTGCTACGTGGATTGACACAATCTACAGTCTGGACGACTCTTTACATAATTTGGAGAAATCAGAACGATATGGTCTTCATCTTCTCTACTCGTAACCGAAGTCGTAATCATTCGGACATAGTTTTTGACATACTCAACTGCAGTCGTTTTTCTAGGTAGTTTTTGACATACTCAATTGCAGTCGTTTTTCTAGGCTTCATCACAGTCAAAATACCTCAATATCTCATGGACTTCATATAGGGGAATTTTGGATTCGAGGGTTGTGAATAAATTATCATCAAGGTCTCGAGTGGTATAATCATTATTCCTAGGTGGTCTTTCTCGGGGTATTTTATTTTCTTCTCTTCTTTGGTCGGTTTTGTTGTTTAGGTTGGTTTCTACAGAGTCCAGAATCTACGTCTCGTAGATCCTTAAATTGTTTTTGTTTTTCATTCGTTTTTTAATGAAATCTGTTTGCCGTTAAAAAAAACCCCAAACTTGCGAACCAAATCATAATTTACTCAAAAAAAAATTATTTAGAGATAAAATGCAAAAATATTTCGGATCTAACCCGAACCTTAACCCATATAACAGCTCAAATCAGGATACCATGCGGCAATTCAGATAAGACGCTTCAAGCCCTTGCTCTCAAAATTCAATCATGGCTTCCATTGTTCTTCCTCAGGTAAACCCTCTTTCCCATTTCATTTCTCTATGTCTTTCACTCATTCATCTCTACTGAATTCTTTAATCTTTTAGCTGAAAACACAAACTTTCAGGCACTGTTTATGATACCCACGAATGTAGCCAAATTTCAATCGAAGAAACTTGGGGTTTCTTCCTTTTTACCCCCATTCAATGCAGCTTCTGCGTCAATCTTCACTGTTTCCTCATCACGGTCTCCTTTTAATTCGGGATTTCGTAATCGGGATTCGTTTGTGGTTAGAGCTGAGGCTGATGCAGATGCAGAGCCCGAAACGACGAATGTTGCAACGGAACCTACGGATGATGTTGAAGATGAAACGGTGAAGGAAGAGGAGGAAGAAGTTGAAGCAAAACCACCTAGGAAACCTATTGTAAAGCTTGGCGATATCATGGGGGTAAAATTTTAACTGTTCCTAAAATTCTCCTTCTGTTTGTGGTTGTTTGTTTGTGAAACTTAGGGGAATTTGCACAAAAAGATGTTTTTTTTATATACTTTGTATGCCAATTAAGTGGTGTGAATTGAGACATTTGAAATGAATTTGATGATTACATCAACGTTCATAGCAATTAGTATACAAAAGCCAAGGTCCATCTCTTCTGTTTGTGATTTGGAGGCTGTAATTTGATGGTAGTTCAAAAATTTGTGAAAACCAATGAGAATCTGTTCATATGGGTGTTGTCTTCTTTGAATGTGAATGTGTGTATTTGCTATCATTTATTTATACTCTTATGGGTGAAACTTCAATTTTGCCATTAGCTCGGTTTCAAGATAAGAGATGCATTTTGAATGTGAATCTATCAAACGACTTTGTTGGTTTCTTTCTTTATTTGTGAAGAACCCGTCTTTGATTTTTGGCTTTTTTTTTTTTTTTTAAATTATAGATTCTGAACAAGCAAGCAATCGAAGCTTCAGAAAGTTCAAGGCCAGTACCCGACCTTCGAACTGGAGATATCATCGAAATCAAATTCGTAAGTTTGTTGTTGAATGTTTTGTGGGTGTATATGGAGGGAGAGTGTGATTTGTGATGGGTATTTAACTTTGTAGGAAGTGCCGGAAAACAGGCGTAGGTTGTCTATTTACAAGGGCATCATTATCTCAAGGCAAAACGCCGGCATTCACACCACGATTCGCATTCGGAGGATCATTGCTGGAGTTGGAGTCGAAATTGTGTTTCCCATGTAAGTTTCATGTTGTCCCGTATGCTTCTTGATGGTTTTGTGAAAATGATATATGCACTCAAATAGCTTCATGGAAACAGCCGCAATACTTTTTAAGAGAGTTCTATATTCGTGTTCTTGAAAGGGAAGGATTGAGAAGAAACAAATTTTCATGTTCTTGAACCGGGGAGAAAGGAAGGGAAATATGTCATTTCTATAAATATACCCTTTATATTTGTTTTCATGGTGTTAGATTGATGGGTAGTTTTGTAATTTTACTGAATTCTCTAATTAAGGTTTATCATTTCTTTCTTTCTCTTTCTTCCCACATTTGGGAGGAAACATATTAATTTATTATTTCTTTCTTTTCCCTCCAAAAAGTTTCAAGAACACATTTTTTTTTTGTTTTTCCCTCATTTTTTTAAGAGAACATAGTGAATAATACATCCCACCCCCATACCCTACTTTCGAGTGAGATATACTGGGATTTGATCTGTGTATGTTTTGCACAGATACTCTCCAAACATCAAGGAAATAAAAGTGGTGAAGCACAGGAAAGTTCGAAGAGCCAGATTGTACTATTTGCGAGACAAGCTTCCCAGGCTTTCCACTTTCAAATGAGAACCCGATTTTCTTCAGTCATTCACAAGTTTTGGTCCTGAAGAAAGGTACGTTGTACGATGTATGTTCAAAAATTCTTTCAATATGTAATATTTGTTACTTAAGTGTTATTTTGTTCTACGGATTAGGCAGTATCATCAGTATCTGATTATGCATTTGCTGTCTACTGTTTTGGTTATTTCTCATGATTTGTATGAATTGTTGTTTTTCTGACCTGGGTAAATGACGATTATACCCCTACCAAGATCATTTTCCCATTAGGACGTGTAATTGATATATCATCATCCGGAGATAGAATTACCATTGCAAAGCAATGGCAATTCTGGAATCAATAGATGGAAAATTTATGAGAGAATAACTGTGCACAAATATTAGGAGCAGAAATAGTCGCAAAAACGATGAAACTAACCCTACTTCTAATTATTGGTTATTTAGGAGAATAACCTTTGACAAATTTTAGTTTAAACGAATGACCTGTTGACAGATTTAAGAACGTCTCTGCCTAACAAAAGAATGACCCAAAATCTGTCGGCATGCATTTAAGAAAAAAACTGTGAAAAGGTTATTCTTCTAAATAACGCCAACCCCTTGAACCATAGTATGCTCAAAACAGCAGTAGAATCTTTAAGGTAGGTCGGATTAATTGCTTTTAGCCTACAACCATGCAGCACAAGATTATACGATGGTTTTGAAGAAACAACTAATTGTCATAATGCGATAGGCGGTAGCAGAAGTGAGACTCGAAAGCAACAACAATCATGAAGAAATAATGTTGTTTACTAACACCTTCCGGTTAACAAATTATTATCGACTGAGATGTTGAGCAGTATGAGGGGAGAGGCTTGGCTTACTTATCCCATCCAAATTGTTTGGTAAACAGGCCCTTAATTTGCAGGTGGACTAGTCAAATTGTTTGGTAAACACTTATGGTACATAATTAATTATCATGTGAAAAAGACAAATGAATCTTGATTTCCGATTGTATGTGGCATTGTAAGCTGTAGCAACCTGTACATTTATATATACATCAAAATAACTATTGTCTAAAAACTGCCCCAGGCTTACATTTCAGAGTACAAGGTTTACAACTATCATCTATTACACAACAGAGTCAAAAAGTAAACTATTGCAGGAAGTCTTCTAGCTCCTGAAAATAGCTCATATCTTCTTCTTACCCTTATCTGGACCTGCTATCTTTCGATAACCTGAAACAAGATTATAAATTTTGAAAGAGCGAGGGTTAGACCAATGGTCTAGTGAGTCCCCTCCAATCACTACTGCAACAGTTCAAATATTATTTAAAACATTTAAACAAAGCTTTATATCTCAAAAACATAACTTACTCTTTTAATCAAACTTTAAACATACTTTACGCTTCACAAGCATAACTCAATCTACTGGCCATCACTGACCACTCTTTACGCTTCGCAAGCGTACCTTAAACTACTGACCAACATTGTCGTCAAAGACGGTATGTCTGTCTCGTACTGCCTTATTTTAGGGACACACCCTAATGGCATAAACGGGCCACACTCCCCGGTACGAGCAGGCGGGTCACACTCCCCGACTTAGGTCAGACTTCTGACTCAAATGTATGCATACACTTAGTCCTGACTATATATAAAACAAGTTTATATAAACATAGCATAAACATGCCAAACTGATTAAATCAACTTTTTTCAATAATTCTGCATAACTTTCAATACTATAAATGTGCAGTTTATAAAACCCACATTTATCAAATAACTGTCAAAATCATAAAAGATTTAGTTTGAAAGACTTACCTCTGATTCTTCTTGCTTAAACTCTGTCTTCTAACGATTAACACCACCTACGATGGTATCAAAATACAAAGGTAAACTAACTTGCGACTAACATTCCTTCCTTCTCTAAACAAATCAACACACTGTGCAACCCGGTCAAAACCTCTCCGGTCGACTTACCCCGATGCACCTTACCGGTCGACTTACCCCGATGCACCTTACCGGTCGCTACATATATATCGGTCGACATTATACCGGTCGACTACATATATATCGGTCGACAGTATCGGTCGGTCGCAACATACCGGTCGACGAGACCGATCAACACATCATACCGGTCACACTAGGTTTCGGTCGACACCGGTCGATACCTTCGTTCCGGTCCAATACCGGTCGATATTCATACTAAGTCGGCAACTTTACAGAAAACCTCAAATCTCTAAATCGATCAAATATACGGTTAAAAGCTTGAATAACAATGCCATTTACCGACTATAACATGCAGATAGAAGTATTAAGCTAGAATCATACCTCTATTTGACAAAAACGGATCGATTCTTCAAAACCTCTTCTTTTTCCCTGCCTTCGCTCTGAACTCTTCTCTAATGTCGGTCTCAAACTTTATCAGGCTTTGTGTTAAGAAAACAAACTCTTAAGGGTTAAGGTTATATATATAACCAAAGTTTCAAATAACCCCCTGAACTTTGGGTCTCGCTCAACTTTTCACCCGACTTCCAAAATTATCAAAATTTTCGGACCCGAATATTACAATCTTCCCCCCTTAAGAGAATTCCGTCCCCGGAATTCCATCGCTAAACAAATGAGGATACTGAGATTTCATGTCCTCTTCCACTTCCCATGTTGATTCTTGTCCTTTGTGAAATCTCCACTGGACCTTCACTAATCGAATCTCCTTGTTTCTCAACTTCTTTACTTTGAGGTCCGAAATTGCTACGGGCTCCTCAATATAACTTAATTTTTCATCTACCTGAATGTCTTCTAAGGGTGCGTTTGGTTTGCAGACTGGGTGGGACAGGACGGGACAAAAATTCACTGTTCCATGTTTGACGTGACATGGGACAGGACAAAAGTTCACTGTCCCATGTTTGGCGCGACATGGGACAGGGACAAAGACTGGACAGGGTGGGACAAGATGAGACAAAAAGGGGTATTTTCTTGTTCCACCAAAATAGGTGGAACAACATGGGACAGAAATGAGACAGAAACTAAAAATCACTAATTTACCGTCATTTGATATATAATCCTAATATGGTATTAGTCTTAAGGGTCACCACTACCTATCGTCGCTACTACCACCATTGACGCCCACTAGTAGCCACCGCCAACCATCGTCGGCCACCTCTACCTATTTCTCCACCATAACAACCTCCTCCACCGCCTCCACAACCATTGGTCATCGCCACCACCACTACCATCGTCGACCACCTCCACTAACACCGATCACCACCACCTATTGTCACCACCACCATCGACGACCACCGGTAGTTACCACCAACCATCGATGACCACTTCCACCTCTTCCTTCACTACTACAACAACTTCCTCCACCACCTCCACCACCACCGCCCATCGCCACCTCCACCTCCACCACTACCCATTGCCGCCGCTGTCACCGACGCTCACCGCCAACCACCGTCGCTGGCTGCCACCACTGTCGCTCGCCGCCAACCATCGTTGGTAACCTCCGTCTCTTCCTCCACTACAATAACCTCTATTACCACTGTGCACCGCCACCACCACTACCTCTATTACTATCTTTCACCTTCTTCACAACTATCATCTTTCACCGGCTACCCATCGTCTTTTATCTTTACTCGTCGCTGCAACTATGCATCCGTCAATTCATTAAGATCTTCCAAATTGAATCAACTATTATATTTTTTTATATGAATCGGATTTTTTCGAACTACCATCAATTATTTCAGATTCTTCATTCAAATTTCCTACTATTGTTTTTGTATGTATTTATATGTATGAAATTTGTGTAAAAAAATTAATAATGTTTTTCAATTAAATTATTTAAAGATATATACTTTATTTGTGTTATTTGTAACTATTATATGACATATAAAATTATCAAACAACTTTTGGGGAAACTTGTCCAGTTCTGTCCTATCCAGTCCTAGTCGTACCAAACACAAGACAGCCATTTGTCTTGTCCAGTCCTGTCCAGTCCTGTCCTAACCTCTTGTCCTGTCCAGTTCTGTCCTGTTCTGTCCTGTCCCGTCCTGTCCAATCTTGTCTGCGTACCAAACGCTACCTAAGGGAACTACTACATCTGCTTCTGCCAAACACTTTTTCAAATTTGACACATGAAATGTAGGATGAATCCCACGCAAACTTTCTGGTAGATCAAGTTCGTAGGCCGCTTCACCAACACGTCCCGTGATGATAAATGGTCCAACAAACCTTGGTCTCAATTTTCCTTTCTTTCCAAATCTGACTACCCCTTTCCAGGGTGAGACTTTTAACATTACTTTGTCTCCTATCTAAAACTCTATCGGTTTCCTCTGCTTATCAACATACATTTTCTGACGATCTTGAGCAATCTTTAATCTTGCTCGAATCTGGTTGACCTTATCAACTGTCACCTGTACTATTTCCGGTCCCGCTAGCTGTCTTTCACCCACCTCATTCCAACATAAAGATGTTCTACATTTACGTTCATACAATGCTTCGAACGGGGCCGCTTGTATGCTAGCATGATAACTATTGTTGTAAGAAAATTCAATCAACGACAAATGAATTTCCCACGAACCTTTGAAATCAATAACACATGCACGAAGCATATCTTCCAATGTCTGTATGGTTCTCTCACTCTGGCCATCAGTTTGTGGATGATAGGTCGTACTCAGCTTAAGTTGAGAGCCTAACTCCCTTTGCAAACTTCTCCAGAAAGCTGACGTAAAACGAGCATCCCTGTCTGACACAATTGACGACGGTACTCCATGTCTGGTTACTATCTCGTCTATATACAATCGAGCCAATTTCTCTAGTGAGTACGTCTCCTTAATTGGTAGAAAGTGAGCTGACTTTGTGAGTCGATCCACTATCACCCAAATAGCATCATGCCCCTTAGGTGATCGCGGTAACCCAGCAACAAGATCCATCGTAATCTCGTCCCACTTCCAAACTGGAATTTCCAACGATTGAAGCTCCCCATAAGGTCTCTGATGCTCAGCTTTAACTTTTAAACATGTCAGGCATCGCTCAACGAAGTGAGAAATATCTTTCTTTAAACCTGACCACCAATAGCTTTGTTTCATATCTCTATACATCTTATTGGTTCCCGGATGTATCGAGTAACGTGATTTATGCGCTTCTTCCAATACTCTCTTCCGCAGTTCTCCTGCTTTTGGAATCCACACTCTCTTATTGAAGCACTTCACCCCGCGATTGTCAACAACTAATGAGTTAACAATTCCAACTATTCTTTCACTTTTCCAGTTTTCTTTTGACGTTGCTTCTTCTTGATACTTTATAACTTCTTCTAAGAAATTAGAAACAACATCAACTCGATATGCCACCACTTTTGTTATTTCTCCATGCTCCTTACGACTTAGAGCATCCGCTACCACATTGGCCTTGCCTGGATGGTACAGAATATCACAGTCATAATCGCTTAACAACTCTATCCACCTATGCTGCCTCATATTAAGCTCCTTCTGATTGAAAAGATATTGAAGGCTCTTGTGATCCGTGTAAATCTGACACTTGATCCCATACAGATAATGCCTCCAAATTTTCAAAGCAAAGACTACCGCTGCCAACTCTAAATCATGCGTTGGGTAATTTTTTTCATGTTCTTTCAACTGACGAGATGCATAAGCAATCACCTTGCCTTCTTGCATTAACACACATCCCAAACCCAACTTTGAATCATCGCTATAGATTACGAATCATTCCGTTCCGTTGGGTAGAGACAAGACAGACACACTACTTAGACTTTCTTTCAATTTACTGAACGCTTCCTTCTGAGCTTCCTCCCATACAAACTTGACATTCTTTCTGGTTAATGTTGTTAGTGGCGTAGCTATCCTTGAAAAATCCTGGATAAATTTTCTATAATAACCCGCCAATCCTAGAAAACTCCTTACTTCTGATGGTGTTTTCGGTGCTTCCCACCCTTTAATAGCTTCAATCTTAGCCTGATCAACTTTAATCCCATCTTTCGACACCACATGACCTAGAAACTGAACTTCTTTCAGCCAAAATTCACATTTTGAGAACTTGGCGTACAATTTCTCGCGTTTAAGCAATTCTAAAATCGCTCCCAAAATTTATATTATGTTTGCCCGGATGATTCACACCCAATTCTCAAAATCTATAAAGATTCTTAGAGCTGACAATGCTATGGAATACAAAGAGTCATCTCTTCTCTCCTTTCTTCAATCTCAGGGGACTCTCTCTCAGTACTCCTGTCCCGACACATCTCCTCAAAATGGTTGTGCCGAACGCAAACACCGTCATATTCTTGATACGGTTCGCACTCTTCTCATCTCTGCTAAATGTCCAGAACGTTTTTGGGGTGAAGCTGCTTTCACTGCAGTTTATACTATCAATCGTCATCCTACTCCCATCCTTAATAATAAGTCTCCTTATGAGGCTCTTCATGAGGTCACCCCTGCCAATGAACTTCTAAAAGTTTGGTATTGAGCACAAGGGTTATCGCTGCTGGGAGCCTATCTCCCAGCGTCTTCGTATATCTCGTCATGTTACCTTCTGGGAACATGTTCCTTTTTCTTCTATATCCAAGTTTCGTGAGTCTCCTAACTTCACCACTCCGTTCTTCACTAATGCTTCCGTCTCATTGGACTCACTCCAATCTGACATCATATCACCTCCACCTGTTGTTCCAACTCCTTATGAGTCTGCCTCTCCTTCAGAGTCTCCTGCCCCCACACAACATGCCTCTCCTAGTTTTCCTGATCAACATCAATCATCTGCTCCATCCGCACAGCCAACATCTGAGGTGCCTGCCGAGTCTTTGGCTCCTGGAACTTCTCAATCTCAGAATGTTAGACGATCAGATCGGGTAAGACAGGTTCCTTCTCATCTTCGTGATTATCATGTTTATGTTATTCTGCTGTCAAATCACGAACCTACTTCCTACAAGGAAGCCTCCTCTAACCCTGATTGGCAGAAAGCTATGGATGAGGAACTTCAGGCTCTTGAGAAAGCTCAGACATGGGAATCTGTCCCTCTTCCACCAGGCAAGTCACCCATTGGCTCCAAATGGGTGTTCAAAATCAAGACAAAATCTGATGGCTCTATTGATCGGTACAAAGCTCGTCTTGTGGCTAAGGGCTTCAATCAAGAGTACGGTATTGATTATGAGGAGACATTTGCACCTGTTGCTCGAGTCACTTCTGTTCGCAGTCTCCTAGCCATCGCAACTACAAAACAATGGCCTCTCTTTCAGATGGATGTTAAGAATGCCTTTTTGAACGGTGACTTATCTGAGGAAGTCTACATGACACCTCCTCCAGGCGTTCGACTTCCACAAGGTCATGTTTGTCGTCTTCGGAAGGCTCTTTATGGACTCAAGCAAGCTCCGCGAGCTTGGTTTGAGAAATTCAGTTCCATAGTCACCTCTCTGGGCTTCTCACCCAGCAACTATGATTCAGTACTGTTTACTCGGACCACTGAGGCTGGTACAATCTTACTTCTCCTGTATGTGGATGATATGATTATTACTGGCAGTGACTCTACAGGCATAGCTAATCTCAAGACATCTCTCAGCTCTTTACACTATTTTCTTGGTCTTGAGGTGCTCTCAGATCCATCGGGAATTTATCTTTGTCAAGCCAAATACACCTCAGATCTTTTGTCAAAAGCTGGGATTACTGACAACAAAACTGCATCCACTCCTCTTGAGCACAACCTTCATTTGGCTCCGAATGCTGGACCTCCTCTGCGTGATCCAACTTTATATCGCCAGTTAGTGGGGTCACTTGTCTACCTGATAGTAACTGGACCTGATATTGCCTATGATGTTCAGTCAGTTCATGTCTGCACCATGTTCTGATCACTACGCTGCTGTCCTGCGCATTCTTCGATATTTAAAAGGGACCATGTTTCATGGTCTTCATTTTCCATCCACATCATCATTGACTTTGCGAGGTTTTTCTGATGCTGATTGAGACAGTGACATGACTGATCGTCGCTCCACTACCGGCTACTGTTTCTTTCTTGGAGACTCTCTTATATCTTGGCGGAGCAAGAAACAATCTCTCACAGCTCGATCCAGTACTGAAGCTGAGTATCGAGCACTAGCTGACACGACTCAAGAACTTGAGTGGTTACGCTGGCTTCTCTCTGACATGGGGGCTCCTCAACAGTCTCCAACTCCATTGTGGTGTGACAACAACAGTGCGATTCAGATTGCTCACAATGATGTCTTTCACGAGCGAACGAAGCATATTGAAATTGACTGTCACTTTGTTCGTCAACATGTGACTCGTAAGACTATCCAGCTTCTTCCTATTTTAACTCTTGATCAACCGACCGACATTTTCACTAAAGCTCATCTACCAGGACGGTTTCGTGATCTAGTTTCCAAACTCCATCTGGCTCATTCTTCTCCCGATTGAGTTTGAGGGGGGATGTTAATGTATGTGTATAGGGCCGAGGCCCATGTCAGTATAGGGCCCAAACCCATATAGTCTATGTATAAATATATTGTATCTTGTAGTCTAGGTTAGATTACTCATTATTTACTTTTCATATTGTACGTTTTCTCTCAATCAATATATCGAGGTATCAAACCTTCAGCATATTTATCGTCTCCTTCAATCATATTCATCTTCTAACATCATTAAAAACATGTTACAACAAAAACAAAATACTTTATCAAGCTCTATCAAATACACAAAGCAATCTCTATCACACCTCTCCCTATTTGATAAAATTCTAGTATAATACATGGTAGAAAATCGTTTAGGAAGTCTATATTAAGACCTCTTTGACTGTCATATTTATTTTAAGACCCATTACAATAAGCACATAAATTATTTTAGAATTCAAAACTTTCCAATTTCTTGAATCAAATACTTCAAAACTATTAAAAGCATCATCAACATTAATATTTAATAGCATCAATATCATTAGAAACCTTAAGCATGAATATTATCCAAAAAAGGACTACTAATTTGGTTATTTAGTTGGCACTTAAAGAAGAGCTCTTAATAACATGTCGAGTTTAGCTTGGATAACCATATTGATGCTTCTAACGAGCATCCAAATTTAGTTGGCATTAAAAATCACTTCAACAAGGATTTGGCTACCGATGTTTATGCTAATGATGTTGATGCTCGTGTTGGTATGGATGATATTAATGTTAACAGTAGATTTTCTAGATGTCGATGATGCTTTTAATAGTTTTGATATATTTGATTCAATAAATTGAGATGTTTTGGATTCTAAAATGATTGATGTGCTAGTCGTAAAGGGTTCTAAAAGTGATTTGTACTAAAAAAGATCCTTAAGATAGATTTTCCACATGTTATGATAGAGTTTTATCAAATGGGGAGAGGTGTGATAGAGATTGTTATGTGTATTCACTAGAGCTCAATAAAGTATTTTGTTATTGCTAATTTTTTTTAATAAAGGCATGTAAAATGTTAGCTATAACAAACGATGGATTTAGGGATTGGTCACACAAGAAACAAGGGTTTTTGCAACGACTTTTGTCGTCGCTAAAAGGCAATTTATCGTCACAAGCAGTTTATAGAGAAGACATGTCGTCGCAATAGCCTCTTGCTGAAACATTTCGTCGCTAAAGGCCCATCGTTGAAACTCACTTTTCTAGTAGTATTAACACTAGATTTACGGAGTATGAAACCATTTTAGAGCATGTTATGTTATATGAAAACTTGGTATGATTTGCGTCTAAGACTTCAAACAATTCAAACTATTGATAGAGTTGCTCAAAAACGAGTAGAGAAAGAAGAAGAAATCATTGGATGGTAAGAATTTTTTCTAGAGTAAACTACGATTTTCGTCCTTGTGGTTTGTTGTTTATAACCATTTTCGTCCCTGACTTTAAAAGTTGCTTTTTTGGTCATTGTGGTTTGCAATTCCTTTCCATTTTCGTCCCCAAAACTAATATTCTCAAGGACTAAAAGCGAAAGGAGTTGCAAACCACAAGGACCAAAAAAACAATTTTTAAAGATCAAGGATGAAAATAGTTATAAACAACAAGCCACAGGGACGAAAATATTAGTTTACTCTTTTTTCTATTGTTAAGTTTCTTACAAAACATAATCTTGTATTGGTACAAATGGAAAATTATATAAAAATGGCAATGGTGTTGTAGGATTATGTGCCATCATCAAAAGGAAATGATTGATGTAATATTTTCCTAGTATTAGAAGTTACCATAATGAATGTTTCATTTTCTTTGTAAACGTCTCCCTATTTAAAGGGCTTATGATTAATGAGAATTACAGATTTCATTGTCTCTCTATTATGTTGTTATTCTGTTTCGTTTTTCCTCCAACCAAATACTTAGACGATGAACTGTCATTTTTTTATTGGTACAAGATTAATATGAACCTTGTAAAGATATTCGCATAAAATGGAAATCAACATATATACATAAATTCCAATGAATATGAAAGGAAACATATATCATTGAACTAATGTGTCAAACTAGTAGATTATTGGGTCATCGAAACATTTTTGTCAATAAAAACTTTAGGGAAATGACACATATATGTTTCGACATGACCATGTGGGACACCATGGTTATGACATAGTGATCCGTGTATTGCAAAATACACATCGACACATTCTCTTTCGAGTGATAGGCAAAACGAGGCAAATTGCAACTGTTGACTTCTGTAGCATAAGAAACAACATTGCCATCATAATATGTCCTCTCAAATACCTAAGACTTTTGTATATACCTTAATCCTTAGCTAAGACAGGAATGAGATCATCTTAAAGCTAAGGACATAATACAAAAATATTCCATTGTTACAACGAATACAAGATGATATTTATGGACATAAACATCCAGAATGCGGGCCATTAAAACTTTATGGTTCTGGTTTCGACACGATGAACACATGTTGTATTATTGTCCACATGAAATACTGAACTCCTAGCACTAGCTATACGTTTAAGGGCTCACCACCCTGATTATTTCATCAAGTCTACATGACTTTGAATGCTGGAGAATTTACATCATAAGGATTTGATGTTAATTGCATATGTATGAGGATCAATGTAGAGTTTCTTATACCCCATGTGTATATATAAAATGGTCTCATAGAAGTTGTTATCAAAAGAATATGATGACATCTAGGGTATTAATAATGCGCACCAATTTACCCACATTTACCGGGGGTTATGTAATTATTATATGCAGTTTTTTTTCGTTTTTAGACCCACTATTAGCTAACCAACCTCATGCGTACCAGTTGGTAACTGGATATAAGTCTGATATTTTACATTTACGCATGTTTGGTTGTGTAGTATATGTGCCAATTGCGCCTCCACAACGCATCAAAATGGGTCCTTAAAGACGATTCGATATATGTTGGATATGAATTCCCAACTTTTATCCGCTAATTAGAATCCTTAACTAGTGATCTCTTTACCGCCAAATTTGCGGGTTGTCACTTTAATGAGATAGTCTTCCCGTCGTTAGGGGGAGATAGGAGAAAGGATTTTCCATAGGAACGACAGGAAATGTCATTGAGTATTCCCACTCTGTCCCATGTTGATCCCTAAACTTCATAATGTAAAGTTGAAGTCAAACGAATCAGACTCGATACCTGATACGTTTAATGTTATTCTAGAAGTGACAAGATCACATATACGAGCTGCAAATATACTGGCAAGGTTAAAGTCCCCAAACAAGGTCACACCGCCATTGGAAAGTGCGTTGCAATCATACATAGTGGAGGTGTGGTTGAGGTCGTAGCTACCAAATGGAAGTGGTGGAAGCTACTTGGTTCGATGGATACTATTCTAAAGGAAGAGAATAGTTAGGCATATCCATTTATCATCAATACACAAAACTCTCATGAAATTGTCTCTAATTATAATTATGTCCATGAATCGTCACTGGAGGACGCTCCAAAGTTAATATTGATTCTAGAGATGAATATTAATCTCAAATGAACTATGAGAGTACATATGAGTCGATGGACATATCATATATAATCATTGATGATTTATTCGCATATATGATGGCTCATAAGATGATCGAGCACGATGACATCGAACCAGGCTCAGTTGAATAATATCAACAAAGAGCATAATGGCCTAAATGTAAAGAAACAATCCAGAAATAATTATATTCTTTGACAAAGGATCGGGTATTTGGTAAGGTAGTGCTAACCTACCAAGTGTAAAGCCCGTAGGACATAACTGAGTCTTTGTCAGAAAGCGTAACGAGAATAATGAAGTCCTAATATGTAAGGCTCTCCTTTGGCGCAAGGTTTCTCACAATGCCCTGGATTGACCATGAGGAGACTTGCTCTCTCATGATGGATGTTATGACATCCGAATAGTTTGTTAGCCTAGTAGTTTCCGAAGAACTAGAAATGCAACTCATAAATATGGTTACCACATATCTCTACGGGGATCTAGATTTAGAGATATATAAAAGTGCTTGATGATGTTACATTACCAAAATCAAGTAACTCTAAACCACGAAATGCGTTTGCAATAAAATTGAAACACCCACTTTATAGATTAAAGCAATCTAATCTATAAAGGATATATAAGAATTAATGGAATCCATGATTGGGAAAGGATATATAAGAACGATGAACTGTTCCCTTGCGTATTTATTACGGAAAACAAATTCCAAATTTTCAAAGTAGCTCTATATGTCAATGTTATGAACATAATAGGCACTCTTGATGAAATAAGAGGAACCACAAGCTACTTGAAATCTGATTTTGAGAGGAAAGATCTTGGCAAAACTCGATTTTGTCTAGATATTTGAGTTAGGACACCGAGTTTGTGAAATATTAATTCATCGATCGCATATGTCCAGAAAATAATCAGGCAATTTAATATAGACAAAGGGCATCCGGTTAGCACTCCCATGATCGGTCGAAGTGTCGGATATAAGGAAAGATCCATTTCGTCTAAAAGGATGATGACGAAATATGTTGGGAGTTGAAATTCCCTATCTAAGTACAATATGCACATTATTGTACTTAACACAATACACTTGACCGTATATTTTATTTTTCAGTGAATTTGTTAGCTAGATTTAACTCAGCGCCAACACAACGTCATTGGAATGATATCAAATTAATCTTTTGAAACCATTGACATAGACTTATACTTTCCCTATAGAAAGAAAAATGGGATTGATAATGAAACTTCACTACCTACTTATAATGTAAGTAGCAAAAGTACTAGCTCTTATAGAAAAACACCAAACAATGTCTTGGTATGTCTTTGCTGATATTAGGTATCTGTCTGACCCATACAAAGATTGTTCCCAAACTGGATAAAGAATTACCACAAGGAACACGCCGATTGTTTGGAAGTGAATTAAGCAATCATTTGTAACTACCCCTTGAACTAATCCAATAATATTACTCCCCATGATAATTAAATAATGTATATGATTAAGGACTATCATTGCATATATTAGAGGAGCTAGTAATTCTAGGTTCAACCAGTGTCCTACTTGCATATATGGAAATAATGCATCATGTATCGAAGAAATGAACATAAGATTCATCAAATATTCTGCTTAAGTCTTATATAATTAGCAATAAGAAAACTCTCATCGAGATTCAATTGAATCAAGTAAGATGTCAAGCGAACATGACACATTTTACCAAATCATTACCTAAAACCATATATTGGGAAACATGTAGAAAGCAAGTACAAATGTTTTCCAAACTCCCTTGATTAATGCACTAGGGGGAGTAATAGACAAAAGGGGGAGTCTACTATATTTGTGAAATTGGTATGTTGTGCTCTTTCCTTCAACCAAGGTTTTATTTTTCCCATTGGGTTTTGTTCCTTGGTGTAAGGTTTTAGTGAGGCAACTGTTTATATACCATCATGCTTTCCTAACTCTCATGATTAACCGACCGAATAACACCCTAATGCTAATACCAAGTATTAGTCATTATTTTTGTTATTAATTATCTTAAATTATTATTAGTCATATTAATTATAATGAAGAAGGATCATGTTTTGCGAGATGGCAATAAATCACAATATCATATATGATTACACGCTTAATCATATTGAGACTTCTTACATTCTCGCGAAATGTTTAACTTCTCTTTTGAACCTGCCCCTAGTTATAATAATATTCAATATATTTAATCAACCAAAAATCAAATACAATAGTTTTTAAAAAAACACTTTATTTTTGTTACTACTTATTTTAATAAGATGGAATATCTTAGTGATTTTTTCATCTATTATGTAATGTTAGAATTGATTACTTTTTCTTCTAATTTATCAGCTAATTTTAACCAATGTAAATAGTGTTGGTCCAATAAGTAAAGAAGATAGTAAAACAAGTATTGTAGAAAGGGGTTGAATACAATACACAAAATTTCACTTAATTTTAATTCTTTTATTGATATCACTATCAATAATTACACATAGAAAACTATTAAGATTGTTGCGGAAAGAAAAGATAAACCATTCTAACAATCTTTTCACAAAGTAAAACTAGAACACAACTTAGAAAGCACAGAGTTTAAAAGCTATGAGGATGAGAGAATGAGGTTGCCAACTTATTTGAGTGTACTGAGTTCTCTTTTAAAAAGCGTGGCTTGCATGGAGAAGATCTTCACCTTTATATATTACCTTATGCATTGAATGCGAAGGACATTTGTCAAACTGAGATTGGATCTTTGAGATTTTCTTCAATAAAAATAAGATATTTGAAATGACTTATCAAGATACAAAGAAGACCTTTGTACCTTAATAGGACAATATCTTAATAAAATATATCTGGTACAAATATTTTTAAGATCTTTTGGAGAAGTTCTCCATCAATTCAGAACTTTGGGCGAATATCCTCTGTGCAATAGAAGGTTCCATTCCTTTTGACAGGAGGATGTTGGAAAGAAGGGGTCTAGTCAAATCATGATGATTTGACCATTGAAGATACTAGTCGAACTATGATGTTGTTCGGAAAGGGAGTGCCTGCCGATAGGGTGGAGAAGAGTCTACAGTGAGAAGCCTGTCGACCAAGTATACATCAATCGGCAGGTGTACTGTCTGCTGATAGATGAACACGTCTTCGGCAGTAATAGCTTAGTGAATATGAAGCTTGTCTTGATCCGCATCAGAGGGCTCACTTTCTTTTGCGTTCGGTTGGTCTTTGATTTCACCGATCTTTTGAAGCATTACTAAGATTTTACAAAGAACCTTAAAATAAACCAAGCATGGAGATGTACAACATGTTACAGATATGAAATAGCAAACCGAAGGGGAGGTCATCTTTAAATCCTTGATGACCCAACAATCTCCCCCTATTTGATGATGACATCCCATACTTAAGTAAAAGAGTAGAGTTAATGAATAATACGTTTTGACCCTGTTTTACTCTTTTTGGGTTCTTTTTCACATAGGCCATTCTTTTTGTTTTCTTTTTGGATTTTTTAGAGTATCCGAAATTTACATGTATAAAATGAATGAAAGAATAAACTATACACACTATTTACTAAAAGAAAATTATACTTGCATTAATCTTATAAGAAAGATTACAATACGAAGCAAAAATTCAAGTACAATAGAAATAAAGATAGACTATCGAAGATTCTTCAAAAGGATGACCTTGAATGGAATCCCTCTTCTTCAATTCATCAGTTACAACTTGGAAGAGAGCCACTTCATGGTCACCGATTGGGATGATCTGAAAAATCCTAGATAAAAAGATGTTGTTGACAATGGGGACTTGATTTGCTCTAAAGAAGCGAATTTGGCCGAGGCCATCATTGTAGAAAATCCCATACACAGGCTCGAGGATGAAGGTTGTTGAAGGCTGAGGCACTAAGGTCGGCAAAGATAGGTCAAGGTTGGAGGTTTTTGGAACCTTTCCTTCCGTGGCTATAGCTTGAAAAACACCTTCCTTTTTAGCCGACTGAGGCTTCGGATTGGAGGAGGAAGATGAGTGATCAACCTTGAGTTTATCAATGAACTCTTGTTCAGCAGGAGAATGCTCGATTCGGTACATCAATCGGTAGGATTTCATCTTTTTCTGAAGATCATAAATGAAATCTTCAACTTGTGCTTTGAAGGAACTCCTAATCTTGTTCAGAAATTTGAAGATCTCAAACCACTCACTAACACCATAGACTCTAAGCCATTCAAGCTTGTCAATTCGGTTTGTTCCATCCTCCCTTGATGTATGTTAGGACTGAAAGTCCTAGTGCGTTGAAAGTTGTATAACGCATTTATAGGGTTTGAATTGTAATTATTTGAAAGTTTATTGTAAATGGGCCTCAAAGCCCATTAGGCCTTATACGACCATATTTAAAGTATTGTTTAGTTGAGATTTAGGGTAGGGAGGTTAATGGTCATTCATAAGATTACTTAGCCGTATCAGATATTCTCTCTGTAAACCTAAACCCTTTACTGATATATCTAATCATATGACCAACAATTGTGATTGATTCTTATTGTTGATTGATTATTATATCGTGATTGCACTATATCCGAGATCTACAATTGGTATCAGAGCGAGATGGAATTAATTTTCATTCGATACGATCAAAAGGTTTGTCTAAAACCCTTATTTTTATCGACTACTATTAATCGACTTTTGCTTTGTTCGATCACTTTATATGTTATTCAAATCCATGGTGATTGGATGTTAAAACCATTGTGTGTCAAAATTACAAGATAGTCGGTGCTTTAATATGATTTGCGGTGGTATGTTGATTAATTGTTGAAATCGGCGGCTAGATTTAAAATTGAAATCGTGGCTAAATTACAATGCATATGTGAGCGGCGGATATGAATTTTTCATTATGTTTGGTTTAAATCTTTCGGTGGAGTTATACTTGTGATCGGCGGCTGTCTTTTGCTCTTAATTTCTTGGAAGCTTTGCAAGATTATTACAATAGTGGGTCGGTGGTTTAAAGCTATAGTGGTCTGTTGATTGAATTTCAATACTGTGGTGGACATTGAATCTGTGGTTATTAGATTTTGTTAATGGATTGATGGTTGATTGTGATTAGTTGCTGAATTCTTGTTGATTGGATATTGTTTTGATAATTGCTCGATTGAAGTAACACAACAACTTCGTATGGCGGTTGTGTGTGGCTGCTAGCCTCTCCCGGTCTCTAGCCAAACCCCGGTCCCTGCCGTCTCCCGGTCTCTAGCCAAACCCCGACTTCTCCCGGTGTCTAGCCCCGGTAGATTTTTGGTTCGTCATTCATAACGAATTTAGCGATTTTCGATCGATTTTTGAAATTTTTCGATTGATTCGGTTGAGTTTGTAGACAAAGTATTTGGATTTTAAAACGTTAATGGTTGTTTACGAAGCTTAAACGAACATTTTTGAACGAAAATTTTCAACCCATGTTGAGTTTTTAACGTTTCGTTCGTTTTCGAAAAAACTTTCGGTTGCTTCGTTCGTGAGTTTGAGAGATTGTTTCGAGTTCTAATCAGTTGAGGGAGCTTAAGGGAACATAATTGATCGATTTTGGTCGAAATTTTTTAACCCATACTGAGTTTTTAAGTTGTCGATCGTTTTACGAAAAGCTTTCGGTTGGTTCGTTTGTGATCGTGGGTTGACCGGTTGAGTTTTAATCTGTTGAGGACTGATGAGGAAGCCTTAACGATCGTTTTGCATTGATTATTTCTGTTATGTCTGATTTTATAGTAATCATTGTATTTATAGGGCTTGGTCAAATACTGTGTTTAGAGTATTATCAGTGTTGTATCTGACCAAGGGTATTTAAGTCCCTTTGGTCTTTGTGTCTTGTAAGTAACACACGCATACTTGAATAGAATTACACTTTGCGCTTCCAAGTCTCTCTCTCTACTTTCTCTCTATAAGGATTCATAGATTTTGGGATTATCAATTGGTATCAGAGCCTTCAAGATCTTGAGAGGATTGAGATTAGTGTAATTTTGTTCCTGATTTGTGTGGATAATTCGAAAATTTGATCGATTTTTGTTGATTTTTCAAGAAAAATCTCGTTTTCTGGATTTTCACCAATTTCAGTCAATTTAGTGATCGAATTGCTATGAATTTGATGTTATTAGATGTATTTTAGATAGTCGATCTAGTTTGTTTCTTGTTGATTTGCATAAAAACGTGATTTGGTGCTTCGATTTTGAGTTTGAATATGTTCTGAAAAAGTCGAGTTCTGTGTTCTGTTCTATTTGAGTTTTTGAGATTTGGAGTGTTTTGATCGAATTTGTTAATAGAACTGTATTAAAAACTTGTTGTTGATCGATTGTGTGCAATGTGTTTGGGTTTAATTTCATTGATATGATTGATATTGCAGATTTATCATCGAGTGTAAGTATGCGTGTGATTCAAGTAGTATGCGGGTCATTCATCTTACTGTGCGTGTGATTCATATGATTGTGCGGGTTGATATTATAGTTTGCATGTTAGTCATAGATTTTGAAGTATGCGTGTGATTAATGAAGTATGCGGGTTATTCATATTCATATTATTAGTATGCGCCTCTATCATATATTCATTGTGTAACTAACTTTTGGGTGTTAGTGTTTGTCTCAGGTTATCGGGTCTCTCTTGGAAAAGCAAACTCTTGTGCGTATCTGTCGACACACGCAGATCTTCAAGTGTGTGTCTCTTTTAACACGCATAACATATAGTGCGTGCCCTGTTGAACACGCATAGTATATCTTGCGTATCTCTCTATACACGCATTGCTTCAAGTGCGTGTCACTCTGAACCCGCAAAGTATCGAGTGCGTCTCTCAGAACACACATAGTCCTCCTATCACCCGGATAGTTCTTGTTTGCGTATCATCAAGGATCCGAATAGTTTCTTTTGTGATTCAAGTCAGAAACGCATACCTTGGGTGTTCGGGTCTTCAAGACTTGGTTATTTTTTCTGAAATACCAGATTTCTTCAAAATGTCTCTACAAGATCAATTTTACAAGAATGACCTCATGATGTCATTGGGGTCTGATACTCGTCCACCTGTGCTGATAAATGAGAACGAATTTGAACAATGGCAGGACCGGTTTATTAATTTCATCGAAAGGCAACCAAATGGGGAAAATATGATGAAAGCTTTGACTGAAGGTCCCATGGTAAGGCCAATGAAAGTGATACCAGCTATTGGAAACACTCTAGCTACTACTGTAGAAAAAGCCTTGAGAGAATATGAGGCTGATGAACTTCTAAGATACCAAGCTGACAGTCAAGCCAAGTCGAATTTGATTCTTGCTCTACCAAATTCCATCTATAATGGAATCGATTGTTTCAAACATAATCCTATGCTGATGTGGACACAACTGGAGAAAATCATGCTTGGTACTGCAATGTCTACCCAGCTTCGTCAGACAAGATACATGAACAACTTTGAAGAATTCAAGGCTAAGGATGGGGAAAGTCTGAAAAGTGTCTTCGACAGATTTTGACTTTTATTAATGATCTGTATAAGATCAAGGTAACAAAGAATGAGCTGGAGACAAATCTGAAGTTCCTCAATGCACTCAAGCGTGAATGGGAAAAATCCTGTCATCGGATGAGGAATGATCCCAGAATTTCCAAAATGCCCATTCAGGAAATGTTTGAAATTCTGATGTCTGATGAAACCATGGTACTGAAGAAGAAAGCTAAGCTGGATAAGCAGAAGCCAAAGATTGTGGATCCAATCGTTCTTTTAGCTAGCCAAATGGCTGAGCAAGTCTTGACTGAGTCTGCTTACGACGGGTCAACAGATGACGATGGCGAAGCATTGGAAAAAGCCATGATTCTTCTAAGTCAACACTATCAAAAGAAATATCAGAAACGGTCAAGTTCAAACAATCTTCGTTTCTCATCTGGATCAAAGAAGGTAGAACCTGATACTACATTAAAGCCTTTCTTTCCCAAATATGAGCCTGCTACTGCAGCTGAACCAAAGAAAGAAGATAAGAAGGTTGTGACTTGCTACAACTGTGGCAAACCCGGGCATATTTCAAAGGAGTGCAGAACGAAGATTGTGAAAGATGTTGATTTCTATAAGAAGAAATTAGCTTTGGCTGAGAAAAGAGAAAGTGGATCAGCTTTGCTAGCCGAGGAAGAATTTTGGCTGGATCACTCTGACGACGAAGCTTCGAACGTAGAGATCGCTCAGATGTGCTTAGTCGTAGATGACCAGTCAGATGATTCTGATACTGATGAGGATGAGGTATATTCTGAATTTGACTACAAATTTATTACCTCTCAATTTGATATCATGATAAATGCTTTATCTGATTTGCGTTCAAAGATTTTATCTGAAAAGAATTTAAATATTGAAAAGTCAGATTTAATTGAAAAGTTGAAAATTTCTTTGAAGGATGAAAAATCTATTTTAGAAAATACTAAAGACATCTTTTAAAAGAAATTGATGCTTTGGAAAATTCAAACAAGACTTATCTTGAATCTTTGACATCTATGACTAATTTAAAAGATGAATTTTCTGATAAAATAATTAAGTTAGAAGAAAAGCTTTATCGAAGAGACCAATCTGAACAAACAATCTATATGAACAAGCCGAGGAGTGAAGAGGCTTTAAAACAGAGATGGGGACTTGGTTTTGATAATCCTCAATTTTTAAACAAAGTAATAGACGATGTTCCCACCTTATATAAATACGATTATCTGACACTTGCTCATTATGCTCCTCAGTTTAAATTTCATTGGACTAGTGAAAAGGAAGTGTTAGATCTCGAAAATGAGAAAAAGATATATAAAAAGAAAAATGAAATTCCTTTTGTTTACACGTCCGAAAATGCAAAATATTTTCCTGAAAAATCAAGAAGAGGGAGAAGAGTTTTAAATGATATATCTTCTGTTAAATCTTCAGTGTCTGATGATTTTATTCCTTCTTATGCCCCTGAATCTGATAAGGAAAATATTTCTCCAATCATTTATGATTCGAAGAAATATAATCCTCCGTTAATATTAGAAGGAAAAATCATAGATCTTGAAGATCAGATAGAAGATCAAAATATTTTGAAGAAAATTGAATATGACATTATTCTTTCTTTTATGACTTCTAGTCTTGAAGAAAATTTATTTTCTCAAAAATCAGATTCTATTTCTAGCCTATCTTCTGATTCTAAGGAAAATAAAAAGGTAGTTTCAAATTTTAAAATCCTTTCTCAAAATAATTCAGACTCCGAGGTGAATTCAAATTTATTAGTTGATCAGATTGGTTGCTTGGATAAATTTATTTCTTCTGATTTAAATATTTCGTCTAAAATTCTTGATGATTCTTTTACGTTCAATGATCAATATTATAAACCTAAGTGTAAAAGAAGACGGTCAAAGAAGTCGAAGAAAAGAGATACAGTTATTTCTGACAATTCTAATTCTTCCGATAATATTCTTTCAGATAGGACTGTGAGCCGGTCAAAGAAGCAAATCTGGAGAGCTAGGCGACCGTCAACTGATTCTATGTTTGATGGAGATCGATGTGTAGACAAACTTTATCATAGTGATTCATTTGCTATTTGTAATAAAGTTTCAAAATATTCTATAAAGCAAATGTTTCAAATTTCCAAAAATGTCTCACATTCGTCTTCTGATTCTAGTTCAGATGATCATGCTTTCTCTTCTGATGGTTGTGATTATTTTTCTGATAATATTCCTCGTGCTTCTAATGTCAATTCTGTCAATTATTGTTTCCCAATACGAACTGCAACTAACAAACACGGGCCCAAATACCAGTGGGTACCCAAATCTTTAGATTTAAAGTTGCAGGCATCACATGTTAAGGGGGAGTAAGAGAAATTTGGCTTCTGAGTAATTCAGCTCAGGACCCGCACTTCATAGACTTCGACTTCTAAACACAACAGTTTAGAACTCGTTCTTCAATGATTAAGCTTCTGACTTAATGAGATACTGTGAGTACATCAATTTTAATTCTGCTGCATTTATCTCTGATAATGATGTTATTCTAGTTTTTCTCAATGTTTCAAGAGTCTGAGTTTGTTTATCTATCTCATGAATTTGTATTACCCAAAATTTTCTTTTAAATATGAGACACAAATTTATTTTCTTGAATGTAAAAGATGAAATAGTTGAATTTTATTTTGTTCGAACTAAATATCTATTAAAAGTTTAAATCTTTACAAATTTTATTCTATAAAGTAAAGTTTTACATTTTTTCTTTCTTTTGAATAAAATATGTGTCTAGGATAAATTTTCAAGTTCTTTTGTTTATATTAAAGTTTTTATATGGTCAAATTTCAAGTCTTACAAAAGTCGAAAAGTCAGCAACATGTTTGAAACTTTTATTAATGTTTTAAAGATATGTGAGTCGGAATTTTTATAGTTTACTTTGCTTAGACTACCTAAATGATCAGAATTATAGATTGGAATGAAAATATGGGCTAAAGCATTTAGACGTTGATCTGAGTAATTGAGATGAATATTAAATTCTTAAAATACAAAAATCTCTAAGTTTAAAAGTTTGTACCTGTGACCTTTCTGGTTTAGGAAAGTACGTTCCGTGGGATGCTTGTCATCTGGTCCCCTAAGGTCATTTGGTCTGGGAGTGATCGAACAGAAATCCTTCTATAGAATCAGATCGAAAGTCATGTTCTACTGGTATGAATGGGTTTAGGATATGTCGATGTAGCCTTTCTGATCCGGGAGAGTAAGTTCCAAGGGGTGCTTGACACCTAGTCCCCTAAGGCCAACTGGTCTGGGAGCGGCTAACCTAAATCCTGCAATAGGGTCAGATAGAAAGTTATGTTTATGACATGTTCTTTACTTAATAAACTTTTTGATCAAAAGATGCCAAAGTGCACGAGCTTAAAAGATGCCAAAGAGCACAGTCATGTTAAGATGCCAATGAGCACACTGCTAAAAGATGCCAATGAACACACATCTCATGATACTTGGTGATATATTTGAGTTGCGACAAACCTGTAAATTTGTGAAAGTCTTAATTTTTGATGACTTAGTGTCAGTACATGCAAAGTTCTCTATAAGATTTTTAGAATTGCATTTTCTTGAAGCTAATTGAAGATTCGCATGTGAGCACACTGAATAGATTGCTGGAAGTTTTTAAAACTGAACATGTCTTAACTTGATATGCAATGAAACTCGTTCTTGTATCCTACAACATATGTTTGACTTCCAATGATTGATAAATTTGTAATATTTTACTCTGTAGAAGTTTATTTGTTTAGTGTTTAAAATTTTATATGTTTAGTTGTTTCAAAATTTAAATTCAGTATATTTTTCTTTCTACATTAATATTTGATCATTGTGTTCTCATAAATATATTTTAATGGGTTTATGCATTATTCAAGGGGGAGTGAACAAAGAGAATGTATTTCAAAGATTATATCTGTTTTTGAGGGGGAGTGTCTGTTTTTCTTTACATGAATGCTATCTTGAATTGTCTTATCTAGTGCATTAATGTAGGGGGAGTCAAAGAGCTTAAAATTGTAAAAATTTTTCCAAGGCAGATTTGCGCCTCCCACATGACACGCAAACCTTGCTTTGCGCGTCCCATGTGGATCGCAAACCTTGTTTTGCGCTTCCTTCATGAAACGCAAACCTTGGTTTGCGCCTCCAACATGAAGCGCAAACTTCCCTGTTTTCTCTGTTTATTTGATTTTGCAGATCTTACGCTGTCTCGTCTCCAACATTTACATGACCAAGTTGATCAAAATCATCAAGGTCATGAGGGGGAGAAGTCAAGGAGAAGTTTAAGAGACAAAGAGCTCAAAAGATTATCTGTTGATCAAGATTCGCTCAAAGATTATGTTCTCTCAGCTACATCAAATTCTTTTGTTGTTCCTGCTCCGAACATCACAGTTCATTCAAGATCATTCAAAAGAGGTGTATCGTCTTGAGCTTAAGCAGCAAAGAAAATTTTAATCTGCAAGATGCTGAGAAGAAATTTTTTTCTTTAAAAAGTCAGAAAGCTTCTCAAAGTCGCTTTGTTGGTCCGTGCTGATTTAGAAGATAATTTTTGAAGACCAAAGCGCCAATGATTACTAAGGGGGAGATTGTTAGGTCTGATTTTATAGTAATCATTGTATTTATAGGGCTTGGTCAAATACTGTGTTTAGAGTATTATCAGTGTTGTATCTGACCAAGGGTATTTAAGTCCCTTTGGTCTTTGTGTCTTGTAAGTAACACACGCATACTTGAATAGAATTACACTTTGCGCTTCCAAGTCTCTCTCTCTACTTTCTCTCTCTAAGGATTCATAGATTTTGGGATTATCAATTTCTAACCATTTCCGAGTTTTTGCAGCTTGTCTCAACGAAGGGGATGATGAATAGTGTTTCTGTTAAGTGACCGTTAAATTTCTTACATTTTGGTCATTTTCCGTTAAGTCTCCGTTAAGTCTCCGTTAGTCCTGTTAGTTAGTTAGTTTGGTTAGTTTTATTTCATTTTTAGTCTCTTTTCCGTTAGTTTTTAGTTAAGTCCGTTAGAAGTTGTGAGTCCAAGATCTCTAAATCCTAGAGAGAGAGAGAGAGAGAGAAAGAAGCGCAAAGTATATGTGTAATCAAAGTAGGCGTGAATGTGTTACAAGGAACAAGGACCAAAGGGACTTAAATACCCTGGTCAGATACAACAGATAAAACCAATCTAAGTACATTATAAGACCAAACCTATAAATACAATTATTACTATAAAATTAGACTTAACAATCTCCCCCTTAGTAATCATTGGCGCTGTGGTCTTCAAAATCCATCTTCTAAATCAGCATGGACCATCTAAGCGACTTTGTAATGCTTTCTGACTTTTAAAACAAATTTCTTCTCAGCATTTTTCAGTTTGAGTTATCTTTGCTTCCTTGACAAGACTAGACCAGATTGGAATAAACTTGAACGAACATTTGATTCATCAGCTTGTGCTCTAGACAACACACCTCTTTTAAATGACCTTGAATGAACAATGGTGGTCGGAGCAGGAACAACAAAAGATGTAGTATAACTAAGAAAATAGATTCTTGAGCAGCAAAATCTTGATCAGCAGATAAACTTTTGAGCTATTTGTCTCTTTATCATCTTCTTAACTTCTCTTAACTTCTCCCCCTCATGACCTTGATGATCTGGATCAACTTGGTCATGCAAATGTTGGAGACGAGACAACTTAAGATCTGCAAAAACAAAGAAATGGAGAAAACATGAGAGGTTTGCGCAAACCAAAGGTGGCCCAAAGTAAGGTTTGCGCTAGCCGAAGGTGGCGCAAAGTAAGGTTTGTGCGACCAACTGTTGGCGCAAATTTGACTTGAACTCAGAAAATTTTACCTTTTTAAGCTCTTTGACTCCCCCTACACAAATGCACTAGATATGACAATTCAAGTTAGCATTCATTTATAAAACCAGATACTCCCCCTCAAAAACAGATATGATCATTAAGAAAAATTCTCCTTTTTCACTCCCCATTGAATAATGCTCAAACCCATTAAGATATAAATGAGAACACAATGATTGAAACATCAATGTAGAAAGAAAAATATACTGAATATGTATTTTGAAACGACTAAATATATAAAAATTTAAACAGAAACAAATAAAATTCTACTTAGTAAAAAATCACAATAAAATTCATCAGATGAAATCAAATGTATGTGTTTGGATACAGAAACTAGTTTTATTGCATATCAAGTTAAGACATGTTCAGTTTCAAAAACTTTCATCAATCTATTCAGTGTGCTCGCATTTGAACTTCGACTAGCTTCAAGAAAATGCAATTCTAAAAATATAATAGAGAACTTTGCAAATAATCACACTAATCCATCAAAAATTCAGACTTTCACAAATTTACAGGTTTATTGCAACTCAGAAATATATAACCAAGTATCATGAGATGTGTGCTCATTGGCATCTTTTTAGCATTGTGGACTATGACATCTTCACATGACTGTGCTCTTTGGCATCTTTTAAGCGTGTGCACTTTTGGCATCTTTTTAATCAAAAAGTTTATTAAGTAAAGAACATGCCGTAAACGTAACTTTCTATCTGACCTTATTGCAGGATTTGGGCCAGCCACTCCCAGACCAGTTGGCCTTAGGGGACTAGGTGTCAAGCACCCCTTGGAACTTACTTTCCCAGATCAGAAAGGCTACATCGACATATCCTAAACCCATTCATACCAGTAGAACATGACTTTCGATCTGATTATATAGAAGGATTTGGGTTCGATCACTCCCAGATCAATTGACCTTAGGGGACCAAATGACAAGCATCCCACATAACTTACTTTCCCAAACGAGAAAGGTCACAGGTACAAACTTTTAAACTTAGAGATTTCTGATTTATAAGAATTTAATAACCATCTCAAACACAAGGTTTTACGTCTAAGTGCTTAGCCCATATTTTCATTACAATCCAAAATTCCGACTTTTTAGGTTTTCTAAGCATTGTAAACTATAAATATTCCGAATCACACAACTTTAAAGTAATATCAAAAGCTACAAACATGTTGCTGACTTTTCGACTTTTGTTAGAGCTGAAATTTGAACATATAAGAACTTCAATATAAACAAAGCAACTTGAAAATTTATCCTAGACACACATTTTATTCAAAAGAAAGAAAAATTGTAAAACTTTTACTTTATAAAATAAAATTTGTAAAGGTTTAAACTTTTAAAACAACATGCCGAGATTTAAAAAGATAGAAACATTTGATAGAATAAAATCGGCAAGTTTATATTCAGTTGAAACAAAATATAATTCAATACTATCATCTTCCACATAATGCAAAATGAAATTGGTGTCTCTTTTGAAAAATTTGGGTTGAACAAATTCAAGTAGAAATAAATTTGCTCAGATTCTTGAAAAACATTTGAGAAAACTGGAATAAACATCATTATCAGAGATAAATGCAGCGGAAATTAAGTAGATGTACTCACAGTTTCTCATTAGTCAGAAGCTTAAAGCATTGAAGAATGAGTCCTAGACTGACATGTCTAGAAGTCATAGTCTTTGAAGCACGGGTTCTAAGCTGATGTACTTAGAAGCCAAAATGTTGACAATGAAGTCCGAGTCTTGAGCTGATTTACTCAAGAGTCATAGTCTTGACATTGAAGTCCGGGTTTTGAACTGCTGTGTTCAAGAGCCATCCTTTCTCTTACTCCCCCTTGACATGAGATGCCTGCAACTTTAAATCAGATTGAGACTTGGGTACCCACTTGAATTTGGGCCCGTGTTTGTTAGTTGCAGTTCTTATGGGGAAATATTGATTAGATTTAACACGAGAAGCACGAGAAAGATTATCAGAAAAATAAGCACATTCATCAGATGAATACAAAGCATAATCATCTGAACTAGAATCAGAGGAAGAAGATGAGACATGCTTGGAAATTCGAATCATTTGCTTTCTAGAGTATTTTGAAATTTTATTACAAGTAGCAAATGAATCACTTTTATAAAGTTTGTCTATACATCTATCCCCATCAATCTGAAATTCATCCGATATCCGCTTCGCTCTCCAAATCTGCTTCGATGACTTGTTCAAAGTCCTATCTGAAAGATTAGAATCAGAAGAATTATAACTGTCAGAAATAACTTTATCTTGTTTCTTCGACTTCTTTGACCGTCTTCTTTTACGCTTTGGTTTATAATACTGATCATTTAGCGTAAAAGATTCATCAAGAATTTCCGAATTAATATTTAAATCAGAAGAAATAATTTTACCTAAGCAACCAATCTGATCAGACAATAAATCTAAACTTACCTCGGAGTCATAATTATTTTGAGAAAAGATATCAGATTTAGAAATTTTCTTTTTGTTTACATGACAATCAAAAGAAAGACTAGAAATAGAATCTTGTTTTTGAGAAAATAATTTTTCTTCAAGACTAGATGTCATGAAAGAAAGAATAATACCAGATTCAATTTCTTTTAAAATATTTTGATCTTCCATCTTATCTTCAAGATCAATGATTTTGTTTTCTAAAATTAAAGGAGGTGTATATCTCTTAGAATCATAAATGATTGGAGATATATTTTCCTTATCAGATTTGTTAGCAAAAATATCAACAAAATCATCAGAGGTTGGGAATTTTTCGATCGCATTGTTTAAACAATGTGGATTTTTAAAACCGAGTTCCCATTTTTCTTTTAACGCTTCCTCACTCCTTGGTTTGTTCATAAAGATTGTTAGCTCAGATTGGTTTCTTCGATATAACTTTTCTTCTAATTTATTTATTTTATCTGAAAAATTGTCTTTTAAATTGGTCATAGCGGTCAAAGACTCAAGATAAGACTTATTTGATTTTTCCAAATCATCTAATTCCTTTTGAAAGATGTCTTTTGTATTTTCTAAAATAGATTTTTCATCTTTCAAAGAAAATTTTAATTTGTCAATCAAATATGACTTTTCAGAATTTAAATTTTTTCAGATAAGAGTTTTGAACGAAGATCAGATAAAGCAGTAATCATGATATTCATCTGAGAAGAAATGAAATTAAAATCAAATTCAAAATATACCTCATCTTCATCTATGTCAGAATCATCATCTGACTGATCATCTCCAACTAAGCACATCTGAGCGATCTCGACATTTGCAGCTTCATTGTCAGAATGATCCAGCCATAATTCTTCTTCAGCAAGAAGAGCAGTTCCATTCTCTATTTTTTCGGCCAGTTCAAGTTTCTTTCTGTAGTATGCCGAATTCCGAACCACCTTTGCTCGACACTCCTTTGAAATGTGCCCCGACTTACCACAGTTGTAGCAAGCAACCGCTTTCTTAGTCTCGGGTACTTGAACATTCTTTGGCCCAGAAGTGAAGCGAGAAGTGTTGGAACCCGACCGTGGTTGGAACTTTTTCTGGTAATGTTGTGAGAGAAGGATCATAGCTTTCTCTAACGCCTCGCCATCATCTTCAGTTGACCCGTTGTAAGCATTATCAAACAATGCTTGTTCTGTCAGTTGTTTAGTGAGAAGAGCAACCGGGTCTACTGATTTCTTGTTCTTCTTCTCTAGTTTGGCCTTATTCTCTAGCACCAAGCTCTCATAAGTCATAAGAATCTCATATAATTCTTGGATCTGCATAGTGGAAATTCTGACATCATTCCTCAGTCTGTGACAAGATTTATTCCACTCTCGTTGAAGTGCATTGAGGAATTTCAGATTTGTCTCAAGCTTAGTCTTTTCAACTTTAATTTTCCTCAGATCATTTATAATGGCACAAAATCTGTCATATACAGTTTTCAGTGGCTCCCCGTCCTTGGCTTTGAATTCTTCAAAGTTATTCATATAACGAGTATGTCGGAGTTGAGTCGCAACTGAGGAGTCAAGCATAATCTTCTCAAGTTGTTGCCACATAAGATTAGGATGAGTTTTGAAACAATCAATCCTGTTGTAGATAGAGTTTGGCAAGGCTAGCATCAGATTCGCCTTGACATCACGATCAACTTGATACTCAGATAACTCGTCAGGTGAATAATCTTTGGTAGGCTTATATAATCCAGAAGCCAACTTGGGTTTTTCAAACGGTCCTTCAGATAGAATGTTCATCATATCATTTTCGTTCTTTTGACGCTCTATAAAATTCAAGAACCTATCTTGCCACTGAGTGAACTCATTTTCATCTATCAGAACTGGAGGACGATTCTCTGTGCCCAATGACATCATGAGGTCGTTTTTGTAGAGCTGAGCTTGATATGCAAACTTTGCAGAATCCATGGCAGAAATCCAGAAAAATTCGAAGTGTTCACAGTAGAGCTGGCGCAAACTGAAGTTTGCGTGAGAGAAGGCTGGTGCAAATGTAGATTTGCGTGATTAAGCAATAGCGCAAAGGAGACTTTGCGTGAACAGAAGGTTGTGCAAACTAAGGTTCTCTCGAGCAGAAGGAAACGCAAACTGTACTTCTCGTGAGTAGTTAGAGACTCAAACCAACTTTGCGTAAGTAGAAGGAGACGCAAACTATGATTTGCGTGAGCCGTGTAAAACACAAACTTGGATTTGCATGTCACTGAAGACGTAAATTGAGCTTTGCGTTAGAAGCTGATGGCGAGAATCTAGCTTTGCTTGATCAGAATGTCGCGCAAACTAGATTTGCGTGTGGTGAGGCTGGCGAGAACAACTGTTTGCCAGTAGAGAATAACACAGTTCAAGTACCCGAGACTAAGAAAGTGGCTGCTTGCTACAACTGTTTGCGTGACTAGAGAATAACGCAAAGTAGATTTGCGTGAGTAACCAAATACGCAAAATTTGCTTTGCGTGACAAACTGAAGACGCAAACTTGAGTTTGCGTGAGAGGTTAATGAAGAGAACTTTGATGAACTCCTTGATGAACTCGTGCAAACTGAGACGAACTCGCGCAAACTGAGACGAACTCGCGCAAAGTATGAATCTGGCGCAAGACGCTGAAACACATGAAAAATCAACACAATCGATTACAGATTAGCAAATTCAGACAATTTCTTGCACATATAAGATCGAAAAACACTTTCTAACACATTTTAAACAAACTTTTCGATTAAAAACCACAATTTCGAAACTTCGTAAACTGAACAGAACGTTAAAACGTTTTTCCAGAATCTTCAAAAATCTCAAAATCAAACCTCAAAAATTGAATTTCTTGAAAATCAATGTGAATTAAAAGTTTTCTTCTATCAAAATCGAATCCAACAAACCGATTTTCACAAAATTCGTTCAAAAACAAGCCCAAATTTGATAAAATTCTAAAAACGAGATTTTCTTGAAAAAAAATCAAGAAAATCAATCAAAATTTCAGATTCTTGTACAAATTCAAATACGAAAAACAAATCTCTCAATTCTCTCAAGATCTAGATTGACTCTGATACCAATTGTGAGTCCAAGATCTCTAAATCCTAGAGAGAGAAAGTAGAGAGAGAGAGAGAGCAAGAAGCGCAAAGTATATGTGTATTCAAAGTAGGCGTGAATGTGTTACAAGGAACAAGGACCAAAGGGACTTAAATACCCTGGTCAGATACAACAGATAAAACCAATCTAAGTACAGTATAAGACCAAGCCTATAAATACAATGATTACTATAAAATTAGACTTAACAGAAGTTTTAAATTTTACACCTTTATTCCCTCTAGTTAGAGATTTAAACTTATGTCATTTTTGGTCCTTCTAGTTTAAGTTTAATTTTTTGTCACTTTTAGTCCTTGTAGTTTTAAGTTTCAGTTTGTGTCACTTTTAGCCCCCGTACGTCAAAGTTTCGGTCATTTGTCATTTGTGACCCCTAAACTTTCAAGTTTCACTCGTTGTCACTTTTGGTCCTTGCACATTGATTCTTTCATATTTTGTCAAGTTTAGTCCCTAGACTTCAAGTTTTTCAAGCAACAATGTCTCATCCAACTTATTCTGAGCTAAAAGAGAGTTTCTTGTTTAGAAACTAGAGTTGAAAGACCATCTAACAAATATGATAATAATGCATTGAAAATGCTGGAAACTTGTGCAAAATTTCAAATCTAAAGGAAGAGTGTGAGAGTTTTTCAAAAGAGTCTGAAGAGTTAAAGATCAAAGTAGATGATCTTACGTATAAGCTCCGTATATCAGAAAATGAGAAAATTGATATTGTGAGTAAAAGTGTGTCTTATAAAAATGAAAATCAAAGGTTAACTGACCAGTTAAAGGATCTCGAACTGAAACTTTACAAAATTGGTCAATCTAGACAAATGATGCATCTGAATGCACCCAAAGAATTCAAATATTCAGAGACGGGTTTCAGTTACGATAACCCACATCATCTGAAAAAGGCCTTGACCAAAGTTCCCACGTTATATGCTTTCGAATTTTTGGGAGTGGACAAGACCTACCTAGAGTACAAAATCAGTTGGACCAAACCACTTGTTGATGAGGATCCGGAACTGGAAACTTTGAGAAGGAAAAACACTACCACAATGCAACTTCCTTTTGTTTATGACTCATTGAATGCGTCATACAACACCGAAAAACCCTGTTTTCTATCAAATGACTATTTTCGAAGCTATTCTCAAACTGAACTTGATTCAAAAACTGTTGAAACTGAGGAGGAACCAATGAACCACAAAATCTATGTTCCACCTCTGATTTTAGAAAAGAAAATTGTTTAGCTAGAAGAGTCATTTGCACAGGAAAAACTCAATTTTCAAAAGGAAAAATAGGAGTTGTTATCCAAACTCGAGTACGTCAATTCCAATCAAAAGGAATCTAGATCTAGGGAGGAAAAAGAATACTTTCTGACAGAGGTAAACAAGCTCACTTCTCAACTGTCTGCCTTGGCAGCAGATCTGCTAAAAGAACAACTTCACAAAGCTGAGCTTCAAGCTAAGTTTGACTCACTCCAAGGGGAGAAAATTAATCTGTCAGAACATTCTTCTCCACCCTCAGACACCTCTTCGTGTAAAGCTTTTCTGGGTGATTCTTCACCAAATTCTTCTGATAAAGGAAAAGAGCCTCAGTTGGAGTGTTTCAAAAAGGATCGTCGTTCTGATTTTCAAAATGCTTCCGCAAATGATCCTTTGAAAAACACAAATCCATCCAGTTTCCCGACTCCCTCAAGTAATAATGTCACATCTGATGAGGAAAAGGAATTCTCAACGTTTTTGAATTCAGAGGTATGTTCAGACAGAAAGTTAGACCAGTTTGATTTCGATCCAAAACTACCACGTCATGGTGATTTTTTGGATTTAACTGGTGAGCCACCAGTCAAATTTTATAAAGGCGAATGTTCAACATCTGCCTCTCAAAAGGTTTCTATTAACAAATCTTTAAAGCAAAAATCTAAAAGACGTTCACAGAAACAAAGAAAGACCGGCATCTCTAACAAAAGACATACTTACTACTCTAGTTCTTCTGATTGCGAGCTTAATGATTCTTCAGATAATCATTTTTTCAGAAAAGTAAAGATGGTTTGGAGAAAGAAACCAACTACAGAAGACAGTGAAGGAAACAAGTCTCATGATTCTCTTGTAGTTAATACAAAGTCATCTATTTCCAAGACTGATTCACCTACTTATGTTTATTCTACAGGAAAGTTGATCAGTCTAAACCGAGCAAAAATCTGTTGCACTCACTATGGAAATAGTGACTTTGTGGATTGTTTTTTGGAAAAAGGGGAACAGAACCCCAGGAAAAATTTATTCAAAGAAAAAAGAAAGAGACTACAAAATACGAGGGGCATACCCCAAGACAAAACACCGGCCTAAAAAATGTTTAGGGAAAAACACAAGTAAGGGCCTAACTCTAAACAAGATAAAAGAGTTAAACATCATACAAAACCAACAAAAATCCAAAGACTAAAGCATCTTAAGGAGCCCAAAAAAACTTCTTGGTCAAATTCTTTGTAGAATCCCAATCATAAAAATCCAAATAGAAAGCCTCCCAAGGAGCCCAATCTTCAAAGACAATCCCATAATTAATCCAAATGGAGTTAATAGGAGCCCAAACATTTATATTAACCCAAACGAAATCAAACTTGGACCAATTTTTTTTTCCAAAAACCGCAAATCCAGTAGACCCAATCGAAAATCAACAGCAACTCGATCAAAAACCAGTAGCAGCAATCAATCCAAAACCAAGAGAAATCGAAAATCAACTGCTGATAATTCATAATCAACAATCTTTGAGAAGAGAAGTGCCATCGACCATTAGAGAGAAAACTCGAAAAAGAAGGACATTCGAAGGAGAACAGAAGAGAAAACCTGAACGATCATGTCCAGTACCAACTGATTCCTTCTGTCGATCTTAATTCCATCAAACCCAAACTGATTCCAATCCAAATTCCTCAAAAAACATTGATTTTTATCAAGGCTCCATCCAGGATCAATATCCACTCTAAAAAATTTATTGTTCCAATACTGATACTGAAGAAACATCGAAAACTGTAGTTTCCAAAAATCCATCTCAAAGGTAATAGCAGACCAAACAAAATCAAAACCACTTTGATCCCTGTACAATCTGCCCAAAAGAATGAAATCCAAATTCCATTTATAACCAAAAAATTGTTCTAAAATGGAATTGGATGCAACAAGTCTATATTTATACCCCAAATCCACAAAAATACTACTCTTACACAAACATTTCCAACCTTTATACATCAAAGAAATAGAACCCCATGCACCCTTCCAAACCTCCCAAAAGACCACCTTGTAACACCAAATCAAGTTCAAAATTCCTATCCCCATTACCCTTCTTATCCTTATAACACCATTCCACAACCCATATACTCCATCCCAAATTATAAAATCCAAAAGGAAAATGTACCTGTATAAAAATAGGTTAGTAAAAAATACAAGCAGACCCTCCCACCCAGTGTTTCCCAAGTGTTTCCCAAATTGCCCCCTAAATTAAACCCACCCCAAAGGATCTCAAAAGCACTCAAATTTCTCACTCTATTATGTCTCTCATCCAAATTTTCTCCCAAATACTTTGTCTTCAAATTTTGAGTTGACCACCACAGAATCCAACTCAAACAAACAAGCCTTTCAACATTAATCCAAGGCTCTGCCATAATTTTCTTCTTTAGCATAAAATCCTCCATTTTTAACTTCCAGATCCCAAACCACAGCAGCCCTTTTGGTTTGCATATTATTCTTGACTTTCAGCCCCATAAACTTCATTTTAACCACATCAATAATCTGTCTAGCAAGACCCACAACAGATCTATGAGTATCAGAATAAATTCTTTGATTTCTTTCATGCCAGATGAAGTACACAGTAGCAGCTAAAAGGAGCATGTGAATTATACTCCAAATTGATTTACCAACAGACACAATAGATAAATCATCAATCAAAATAGCCCATCTGTTTTGAACTCCATTCAATCTATGCAACTGACCATGAATACCAATCAAGCCTTCAAGACACCTCCACACTTCTTTAGTGTATTCACATTCCACAAACAGGTGACAATGATTTTCAGTACCATCATGATAGAGAAGACACAAACTGTCATTAGTCACATTCCATGAAGCTAGCCTGTCTCTTGTTCTCAATCTCTCTTTGATGGCTAACCATAGAAAAAAAAGCATGCCTAGGAATTCCTTGACTAAACCAGATTAGTTTAGCCCACCTAGCATCTTCCAAATCCCCATAAACATCATTCCAAACTGCATCAACCTTGAATTCCACCATATTTCCACATTTACACTTCCAAAGGACTTTATCCTTCACATTAGGCTTTAGAGAAGGCATATACTGTTGAAGTATCATCCCATGCTTACACCAAATCTCTAAAGTCCACATCCACTGCCCATCAGTTACGATATCCCTCACTTTCATGTTGAGATCCAAATTTGCCATATAAATCTCCCTTTTGACAATAGTTGACATAGAGGACCAGCAGGGTGCCAAGAATCAAACCACAAAAAAATTGAACTACCATCACCAAGGGAGTGAACAATCTGTCCTCTAAAGATGTCCCTTATCTTAACAGCTTTCCTCCAAAACCAAGAAGAACCATACCTTTCACCCACATCCCAAAAACTTCTACCTTTCAGTCTGTATTCATGAAGCCACTTTACCCATAATGATTCCCCATTGTCTATGATCTTCTAAATTTGCTTTGCCATTAAAACTCTATTCCAACACTTCAAGTCTCTAATTCCCATACCTTCTTTTCCCCTTGGAAGACATACAACCTTCCAAGAAACCTTAGCTTTACCCTTGATAGCTTCACCACTGCTCCATAGAAAATTTCTCAACATCTTTTCTATCTCCTTCATAACTGAAACAAGAAGAAGGAACATAGAAGCCAAATAATCACTAATAGAAGACAACACAGAGTTGATGAGTTGCAATCTACCAGCAAAAGAAAGCCATATGTTTTTCCAATCCATAATCCTTTTTCTTACTTTATCAATTAGGCCCACACAGTCATCATGGAAAAGCTTTGTAGAGATTAATGGTACACCAAGGTACTTCACTGGAAGAGAACCCAATCTAAACGGCAAGATTTTCATGATTTCTTCTCTGTTGTGACCAACCACATTCCCCAAATAAGAAGTGCTCTTCTCCATGCTAGGTTTTAAACCAGAAACACCACTGAATTCCATGAGAGCATCCTTTAGAACATTTACAGAAGCTACATCACCAGAACAGAACATAAGCAAATCATCAGCAAAGCATAAATGAGTTAATCCCAATTTTTCACACTTAGGATGGTACTTGAAATCATCACAACTTTGAACCTTCCTTTTCACCATCAAAGTAAGAATTTCCACAACTAAAGTAAACAAATAAGGGGATAAGGGATCCCCCTGTCTAATTCCCCTCATTCCTGGGAAAAACCCATGATGATCACCATTTACCCTCACAGTAAAACAAGCAGAGCTAACACACTTCATAATCCACTTAACCATGCAAGGATGAAAGCCAACACAAGCAGAGGTTGAAGTGTATTACCCTCACAGTAAAACAAGCAGAGCTAACACACTTCAATCTCTCTTTGTGGATTTAAGGTATGTTAATAATTGGTATGGTACTTATAGCATCCCTAATCCTCAGTTTAATAGCTTAAAAGCTAAGGCAACTAACCATCAAGGATCCATCACATCATAGATACCAAAACCAAAATCTTCCTAATCTGTTTTGCAGGAATGTCATGTGTGATTTACTTCAGATTATTCATATCACATGACTACAATCAAGGGTTAGGCCATCTTTTGAGGGGGAGTACCATGTTGTTTATTATTCATATCGACTTCTGAACACTTCAGTTTAGGACTCGTTCTTAAATATGTTTGACTTCTGATAATTTCAAATCAAAAAGTTTACTTCAATGTTCTATTTTGGCGAGTTAAAGGAGTGTTAGGGCTCATAAAGTTTCTATGGTCCATCCAGAACCGGAAGGACCTACCCAAGAAACACATCCAATTCATAGATATCAGTGAGGGGTCTAGATTGATAGATGAGTTCGGTGTGATTGAAAAAAAAGGTGAGGATGTGACAGGACTTAAAAGATTTATTGGTCCTAACCAAACCGAGTCAGTTATCTAGGTTACCACACAATCTACTCATTCTCGTTCTTTGGAGATGGATATTGAAACAAACATGGACCCAGTGTCGATAACTCGTGTCACCCCACCAAGACACTCAAGTATCTCTCAAAAGATACTTATTTCATATTTGCATGGAGATTTAACACATAATCTATCTATTCCTCACTCGGAGGTCTTAGATATTGAAAAAAGGAAGACATCAGCTCCGGTCTCCGAGCTTCATATTCATCTCACTGAGTCTATTGATTTCTAACCTGCGTCCCAGGTTGAATCAATCTTTAAGCCTAATCGATATTATTTATACTTCTTTCACACACGCACAAATCTTTGTGATTCCAATCGCATATCTTTGTGATATTGTCGGAACAGTTTGATAAGTAAGTTTTAATATTCTACTTCGGTGATAACTGGAAGTCCTATCAGAGATACATCGATGCCAACTCTGAAAATAGGCCACACAATTATTTTAATTGTTGTGATAACAGTTACTATTGTATTTATGTGTTAGTTGTTACCCTTGGTTACTGAATCACTTTATCTGATCTTTTGCTACTCATCCGGTTAGTCTTTGAAGTTACATGATGCTTAGGATTCTCCTAATCATCAGGAGGGGGAGAACGACACACAATTCAAAGACACAGATTATCATGTTGAGGGGGAGTTAGCAAAATCTGAGGGGGAGTAACAAAATTTTATTATCTGATGTTGAAAAGCCTTTGGATTCAAAGATTGCAGCTGAGCAGAAAAGATTTTATTGGTTCTTCTATCCCGTATCATGTGGTGTCTGCTACAAGTTTGTTCCTCCTATGAGCTGATTGAAACAAGTTCTGAAGTTGAAAGTTTATTCAACTCGCGGTTCAGAGACAGATTCTTTATTTTAAACTGAAATTGCATCGTGGAATGTCACGTAAGTCGCACATTATCTTTCTTGTGTGCTGATCCGATGTGTTGAGTTTCTACAGTTGAAAGTTGCTCAATAATGCGTTCAGTAGAGACTATTGTACATTGAATCTGGTTACAAAGTTGAAACTTTGAAGACCAAGAGCTTTATTCAAGGGGGGCGTGGAAAGACATGAAGACAAGCAACACCAAAGTTCTTCAAAGATTCAAGAGGGAAAGAAGATCAAGGCCTGAAGATTTCAAGATGATAAATGTCTTATTCAACTTTAGGGGGAGATTGTTAGGACTGAAAGTCCTAGTGCGTTGAAAGTTGTATAACGCATTTATAGGGTTTAAATTGTAATTATTTGAAAGTTTATTGTAAATGGGCCTCAAATCCCATTAGGTCTTATACGACCATATTTAAAGTATTGTTTAGTTGAGATTTAGGGTAGGGAGGTTAATGGTCATTCATAGGTTTACTTAGCCGTATCAGATATTCTCTTTGTAAACCTAAACCCTTTACTGATATATCTAATCATATGACCAACAGTTGTGATTGATTCTTATTGTTGATTGATTATTATATCGTGATTGCGCTATATCTGGGATCTACAATGTAACACCCGTAATTTTTGATAAGTAAAGGACACCCGGACGTTTTTGGATCTTATGAACAGTGGGACTTTCATTGGGAAATCATTTTTTAAAGTCCCTTGGAGTATCAAGAGTGTTGACATTGAAAAAGTTGAGTTTCGGGGCTCCGGAAAGGTCCTGCTACTATGCCCGACGACTATGACAGTGTCATAGTCGCACTGTCACAGTCGCAGAGAAGGAACAGTGGCCTGGGGGAACCTGGATACATTGCCAGACGACATTTCCCTGGGCAATGTCACTGGTCATTGTCGCACCAGAGGCCCAGGGTGCTGTTAAGTCGGGTTTTTTAGCCATTTACCTAATTTCTCTCCTCCAAACTTCCTTCATTCTTTCCCAAATCATTTCTCCTTCTCCCCCTCAAACCCTAATTCATTTTTGAGCCAATTTATTAAGTTCTTAAGGTATTCCATCATCAAGTGGAAGTTTGGGAGCTATGACAAAGAGTTCACCATTGTCATCTTCAACCTCAAGCTCATTTTAGGGTTTTCTAGGTTTTCGTCAAAACCTAAGTGGTAAGTTTATCCCTTCCATTTCTAAACTTATGTAAGAGTTGTAAATGCTTCATTGATGGTTTCCTAGTGTTTTATTACTCCAATTTCGGTTTGTAGGATTTTGAGAAAAGTTAGGTCAAATTAGGGTTTTTGGCCAAAATATGGATTTTGATGTAAAGTGTTTGAGGATTGTTTCTTAATGGTTGAATGAGTATATTTATGGTTGGAAACTTGTGGATCTAGGTTTTCGGAAGATTTGGGTTGAGGATACAAGTTTCTTCAAAAGGAGCACAAGTTGGGGAAAAATCTAGATTTAGCCTAAATCTAGCTAGGTGAGTTCAAGTTGATTTGTGAAAACGGTGTACATGCCAAAATGTCCATTTTAAAGTGTTTTGTGTTTTACATGAAATTGTTAACTGCTGACCACCTGATAAGTTTTGGTTATTTTGAAATGTTTAGTTTTATAAACATGGCGGAACACCCATTTTGGGATTTTTCAGAACTTTGGTAAATAAATCATGTTGATATGTTTCACTGATGATTTTACATATATAAATGGAGTCCATTTGACGTAAGTGTCATTTTGTGTATTTGATATCATAAACCTTTTCGGAAAATGTATATTATTGTGTTATGAGGCATTTTGGAAATATAAGGGTATGAGTTCATTTGGAAAATGGTTTGCCTCAACCAATGGTGAGATTTGAGTTAATCATACTTTTGGTCGTTGGGTTTGCATGATAGTTGGTCAAACGTGTTTAAATGTTTATGCTGGCTTTCATTTGGCGTTTACGTAAATTGTTGGGCCATTGGCTCGGTTTTGACTAAATTGAGTCTTGAGGACATTTGTCCGGATTAATAACCGTTGTGGGGTTTTGAGTATGATGGCGCATTTTTCGTGTCATTTGAGAGTTACATGTTTTGGGTGTTTTGATCATTCAATTGGAGTCATGTAATGTTTAGACATTGTTGTATTGGATTCATAGGCACGTAAGTCTGTCTGTTTTGGTAAAGCGAGTAGGCAATAGGTGGCTCGAGCCTCCGAGTTGTAACTCATCTAGATTGGATAGACACCCATGTCTATAAGTCCTTGAGGTGGAACTCGATGGAGTATGGCCAGAGGCATAACGGTCCGAGGATTGTGATGTCGGTGGTGGCATGGGAACTAGGTCCGGGATATGTGGTGAAATCCAATAACATCACGGGTGGCCCCATTCACGTGTTCTTGCCACCCAAGATGGAAACTTTGATATGACATGCGAGTACGTTGTATGGGCAGCCTACTCGTGTGTTTCTCTACTCTCAACGTATACGGGTCTCCCCGTCGTCGATCCGTGATATTTTAAATGTTAATGTCGTATTTTGCCAACTTTGGTTTTTGTGTGGTCGATGGTAAATGATGGCCTTAATATTGGGTTTTCCCCGTGTATATTAAGGCTTGAATGACATACGTCATTTTCACGTTTCGGTATTTGATTTCGTCCATTTTATAGTCGTGTGAGTTTTGGGTCTAATGTCCGTGTTCACGGCGATATTTATTTATATAGATTTTCATCTATGGTATATGAGTTGTGTATCATGTTCCACCCGTGTTGGTTATTTCGAGATATAACTTTTTTACCCGCGTTTTATAAAATTGGGAGTCTTCTCTTTCTATTTTCCTTTTTAACAAGTTTTGGGTTGAACTTAAATTTACGAAAGAACGTTTTATATTGGGATCTTCGCCTTTAAAACAGTTGGGTGTGGTTAACGATTAACTCGGTGTCTCTTTCGTTTAAATTACATATTTATTGGTAAACGAGTCGTTTTCATAAGTGAAGTATATCGTTTTGAAAAATTATGATTTTAATGGCATTCTTCTTTTTAAACGATTAATTTTTATATGTTGAAAACTCTTGAGCTCACTAGGCGTTAAACCTAACCTTTTTATTTGTCGACATGTGCATCAGGTTCCAGTTGGGGTTTGGTTCTAGCAGCTATGAAGAGTTGAGCCCTAGCTTTGTGCAAGTGTAAGTAGTTGGTGAAGTCTTCCGCAGTTTGGAGATAGTGACTATTATTGGGTTTTAGTAGCACCCGTCCTTGTTATAGACTGTATGTCGAGAACAAATTATGTGTGTTGAGGTTAAACCTTAATTTGTGATTGTAGATGAATCAATTATCGACGTATTTAGAAAATTTTAAATTAGTTGCTATTTCCAGAATTTAGGGTGTTACACTTGAAATATTCAGCCAGATGGAGTCACTTGGGTTTTTAGGCCCTAAGATTTTCACACCAGTGATTGGGGAGTTCTGTCGTCGGGTAGTGAGAGATTTTCTGTACCACTGAATGCACTTAGCCTTGTGCTCTTCAGATTCTTTGTCCGATTTCTCTAGGCTTCCAAGCTCCAGCTTTTGAGCCCTGATAACATCAACCGAAATTTGTGCCTTCTCAGCCTCCTCTTCAGCGATTTTTTGAGCAAGCTATTTTGATTCATCGAAGGCTTTTTGAGCTTGCTCGGCCACTTTCAATTCCTCGACCGATATCCCAAACTGAGAGGTTATCTTTGAGGGAAGTTGTAGCCCTAGAACATCTGAGGAGCGCTTGGTTCTTCCCTCTTTAAATCTTTTTAATTCGGCAGCTTCCTCCTCAGGTGTCAGTTTTTGCTTGCCTTTGCCTTTCTTTGACTCCCCCTTAGATACATCGCCTAATCGGCTGCAAGTGATCGGTCGGTGCCCTTTCCTTCGGCCAGATCAGTTGGATCTGATCTGTCGGTTTCTTCGTGTTGGACGCTAGAAATTGTGAAATGAGGGGTATGATGTTCCCCCTCAACAGGTTTCTCCCCCTCAGTGGTCGACGGAGAAGAAACCCCAACTTTGGTCGACACACGACCTACCCGCCAATCAATTCGGTGGAGACAAGCACGATCTTCATCACCAAATGCTGCATCACCCAGATCAATGTCCCATTCGTCAGAACGAGACTTTGTAACTGATTCAGGTAGATTATCCACCTTTTGATGAAGACAAGTAAGTGAGTCCAGAATCTTTTCATTGACCAAGTCCTAGGAGAGAACCTTGGTTTTCAACGAGGCAACCTCCTTGTCCCGTGCATCAGATGAAGCCTTGAGAGATGCAATGGTCAAGGTAAGGTTGAGATTATCGGTGATAAGTTTGTCCAACCGAATATTAATGTCTCCCATTGAGGTGCTTAGAGGAACGACCATACCAACAATATCTTGTTGCATGGCTTCCATGCAGTTGAAAAACCCATTCTGGACCGAGTGAAGCTCGGTAGTCTGATCCTTGAGAAACTTAAGGATTTTGGTCAGGTGGGTGTTATTGAAATCCAGGTCACGGGAGATCTGCGTATCCCGGATAGAGTTTTGTTCCAGGACATTGACTCGATGACCTATATGGGCAAGGAAACGACCGAACTCCTTCTGGAGAGTGGCAAATTGAGCACTAAGTAATATGTGCTACCGATTGGTATCAAGGATATCGGCAAGCACCTCAAGGGTAATGATGATGGGGGTTTGAGAAGTAGTCGGCAGGTAAGGGGGAGGAGGTGGGGGGTGGTGCCGAAGATGAGCTGGATCAGTTGGAAGGAGGGGTCGGTGGGTGGTGTGGTAGGATTCGGTAGGGGGCGATAGGGGATCGGTTATTGGGAAAGTGGGGAGAGGAGTTTGAGGATGAGGTGTCAGGGTAAGATTTTTGGGGTGATTGAGGGGGTGTGGTAAGCGGTGAGGCTTGAGGAGTGGGTTTAGGTGTCGGCTGGGGTGAGGGTGTGGGAGTGTGTTTGGGGGTCGGTTGAGGTGAGGGTGGAATAGTGTGTTTGGGGGTCGGTTGAGGAGAAACCTCTTTGCTTTGAGCAAGGGAGGGATCCCGTATTACAACTGATTCTTGGCTTGCAGAGAGGCTAACCAATATCTGGTGTTCACAAACAAGAAGTCCAGAAAGTTTTCGGGATCCTTAGAACCGGCCCCTAGAGCGACCGATCCTTCATTGGATCGTGCAATATCTTCAGGACTTGTCTTGGGTGTAAAGTCGTGCGGTGGAGAAGAGAAACCTTGGACCAGGGAGGCGTCTAAGTCATCTTCATCAACTAAAGAGAAAGTTGATGAAGGGTTAGTGAGGGTCCCCTTTTGTGCAATCGTACCTTTTGGAGAAGGTACGAAGGAGTAGGTTTTGGGTGAGGCAGATTCTCTTGGCCCGAATGGGAAAAGGTCAACACCTGCCAATTTTTGAGAATCGGTAGGGGGTGTAGGTGGCTTGGCCGAGTGGGGCTTCCGAAGCCTCTTAAAATGAGACTTGGAAGGGGATTTAGAGCTCCTCTGCTTGTGAGTAGAAAGGGGTGTGACTTGGGTAGCCTCCGAAGGTTGCTTTGAAGCCAGAGTCATAGAGGCAAGGGCGGAGGGACCAGTGGCCTTAGTTTTCTTCTTTTTGGTGGCCACGGTTTTAGCTCGAGGAACAAAAGTAGGGGCCACCGAAATGTGAGGGAGCAATGACTGATGGGGCTGGTCGGCACCTAAGTCCACAGGTGCACCCCATTCCGGATTGGGTGCAGAAAGAAAGGATAACATACCTCGAGTCAGCGACTTATCGATGGAAGAGGATCCCTTTTTCAGTACCATGCGACCGACTTTGGCAATCGATAGGTCAAAGATAACCTTCGATTCAGGTAGGCGTGCATTAGCATCAAGAACTGTCTTAAACTTGAGGTTGATAATGAGAGACATAAATCGAGGAAAGGCCACTTGAGGTGCGCGCGGTGGAGTGATGACACTGACGATCGAGTTGAAAACATACCTTGCAAAATCAATCCGGCGAACGAACATCAAGGCATGTGCCAAATGAGTCATATAGGATAGGGATTGATCCCACCCAGAGGTCTTGCGGGAGAAACAGTGAATAAGGTGAGAAAAGAAGAAGTTCCAAAGACCTCCTATGTTGTTTCGAAGGAGAGTGTCGGAACCCTTGTCTTTACCGTCGGAGAGGTAGTTTAGTGCATTGACCACCTCCTCTTGTTCATGACCAGTAGGGAAGGCATCATAGGGAGAAAACTCGGGAAGTTTAAGAGCTTCCCGGACATCCTCAACCCCAAAAGTGAAGTCATGGTCCTTCGAATCAGTGAGAATTGAAGCAAAAATAGAATCGATGGAAAAGTCATAGATGCAAGTAGGGATGGAAATGGGGCGGGGAATGAGCGAGGAATACACCCCCCGTCCCCGATCCCCGTTTATGACCCCCGTCCCCGTTGGGTACCCGTTTAGGTAAAAAATTAATTGTTTAGTTTAAAATGAAAAGGAAAAAAGGGTTTTTAATTTTTAGGAAAAACAAATAAATCCCATTTCCAAAAACTTAACCAACCACATGATTTCACAACTCATGAGAAACATAAAAAGTATAAAATTTTTAAGAAACAAAAACTAAACTAAAGAATTCACTTAATAATGGTTTTAGAATTAAGACACATTCTTAATCTTCATTCTTCTTCACAAAAAAAAAAAAAAAAAAAAAAAAAAAAAAAAAAAAAACTCCCCACTTTTACAATCCACAATCGCCACCATCATTAGATCATCATAATTCATGCATCAAAATCTACAAAACTTGGACCCTACAACATTAAAGAAAAATATTAAGCGTTAAAAATTGTTAAAAAATAAGAAGAAAAAAAAAGACAAATAAAAAATGTACCTCATCATCATCATCTTTTATATCTTCAAACATTGTTAGATATTTTTCTCTATTTGAATGTGTACCTAACAAGAAATAGAAATAAACATTATTAGGAATCATTTCATGTGTAAAAGAAAATGAAACAAAAAAGGTTAGAAAAATATACCTAATATCCCATCCCATAACCAATCTTGTGAACATACCAATGTTTCTAATGTATGAGGATGAAGTCTATTACGATGAGGAGTCACATGTCTTCCGCCGGTACTAAAGGCCGACTCGGAAGCAACTGTAGATACCGGTATAGCCAAAATATCTTTAACAACTTTTTGCAATGTCGGATATCTCAAACCATTTGCTTTCCACCATGCCAAAATATCTTTAACAACTTTCAAGATAGCTTGTTTTATGTCTCGATTCTTTCTAAGAGGACATACCTTGAAATGCTCATGCAAATGCTTAGTCCCATTTTTGCTTGACCCTCCAAGTTTCTTCTCACAATAATTGCAGATAGCTTTATCAACCCCATCAACCTTTTGTTTCTTAAAATGATTCCACACAACAGAAGTCAGTTTTCTATTTTTTGTCTCGGCATTGTTGGCAACCTCACAATCAATAATTGAAGTTGTACTTGTAGGTCCATTATTTTCTCCACTTGTAAATGGAACATCTTTAGTAATATTTTGTGGAGATTCTTTTTCAATCTCACTCATTGTTAACTACAAAAATACAAACATCAATATATTATAAAGTGTTGAATTTATAATATAATCCACATCATTTTATAACAAAATACACATCAAAAGTAAGTTGTTTATGTCTAAAAACAATCACAAATAGTAGCTATTTTTATAAAAGTAGGTGGTCGACTTGTTGAACTTATAATATAAATTTATAATACACGTGGAAGAAAAGTAGAAAAAGATGAAAATTTGAACAAAATGTCAAAGACTATTAAAAGGAAACTAGTAACTTTAACTAAACTGAAGTACATGGTAATAAAAATGAAACAATAACTAATAAAACACATGAATCCAACACTTAACAAGAAGAACATATGCTATCAAACAGTGTCATTGAAGCATCAAAGCTTCTATAACAGCAACAAATACTCCACAATTGAAACCTTATCATCATAAGCACAAATCTTACGCAAAAAACGATGTTGCAAATTGAAATTACAAGATTCACCAACAACAAACCCTATGAATCATGTTTAACGGATTCGTGAATGTCATTTCTGAGACTTACAAATTAAAAAAAGATTAAAAAATACATAAGAAGAAAAGTAGAAAAAGATGAGAATTTGAACAAAATGTCAAAGACTATTAAAAGGAAACTAGTAACTTTAACTTACATCTCTTGAGTCTTGTGTTCTTCAAATCTTGTATTCTTTAAGTTGCTCTTGTGTTCTTCAAATCTTCATATCTTGTGTTTTTCAAAACCTCAAAACTTCAACAGTCTAATAGAAATTAGAGAATTTGGTGTTTAACCGGTTGGAGACTTGGAGTTGTTGGGTCTTGAAAATTGGAACAAAATACAAATTTTACTTTTTGTTGAGTAAGTAAATACTAGTAATGATGATTGATGAGTGGTTTTTACGGCACCTTTTGTTTTCCTTTCTAGAAAGTATTTTCCATAGTACATGCTCCATACTTTATTAATTATTAATTTATTATCAAGTCTGACTCAAGAGTCAAGATTCAAGAAGTCTAAGAGACAACAAGTCACAATCACAATCCCTATGTCTTATAGATATCCCTTTTGTGTATTATAATATATATAATATAAAATGTATATATAATATATATAATCGGGTATATTAGGGGCGGGTAGTAGTATCCCCGACCCCGAACCCGCTTCGGGTACAAGAAACAATCCCCGCCCCTGCCCCTAACCTGCCCCGTTAGGGGCAGGAACCCGCGGGTACCCGACCCGACGGGTCAAATTTCCATCCCTAGATGCAAGTAAGCCATAAATTCCCAAGAAGCAGTTTACTCATCTTAGGAGTCAGAAAAGTTTTTGGAGGAGAATGAGGATTTTCAGCTAGATTTAAATATGTTAAAGGGAAAATTATTTTTATACATAGAAAAATTTGCAAGCATACCTATTTCTTCCGTCATCTGATCTATCGAAGCTTCCTCACCTTCATCATCGGCCTCACTGAGATAGGCCTCCGAATGGTGAGTAGAATCTTCATGGCTTTCACGATCAGATTCATCAGAAGGATAAGTAATCCTAGGAATGCATACAGACTTTTTTGAAGAATCAATGATAAGAGCCATAGATGGGCTCTTTATCTCTTTGATGATTGTCTTCTTTTGGATCCTAGTTTGCTCATAGTTGAAAAGGGATCCATAGAGAACAGTAAGAGGAAGATTATCAAGGTCCTTGGTCGTCTTGATACACGTATAGATGTTTTCCCAAAAATCAGGAAGACCATCCATAAATTTGCACAAGACTTCCTCGTTATCATATATTCTTCCTAGAAGTTTGAGATCAGTAAGAAGACTGTTGAAACGATTATAGTAGTCAGAAAGGGTTTATCCTTTTTCATGGGAAAAGAGTTCATATTTTCTTACAAAGGAAATCTTTTTACTCTTTTTAAATTCATCAGTTCCCTCATACATAACACATAGAGTAGTCCACATTTCCTTAGCGGTAGAAAGATTTACAAAAGAGTGGTAGACCTCATTGGGGAGGGAAAGAGCAATGATTGCTCTGACTCTAGTATCAAGAGAGATAAGGCGTTTATCATCATCATTGTACTTTTTAGGGTCTTTGATGATATACCTGCCTGTTGCAACATTTCTTTTCTCGTCCGAAAAGTCATCATAATCACCCACAATGGTACTTTTATCTTTGGAATCAGATCGAGTCTTTTGAAAATGAGACCAAACTCTAGGGACCATGGGTCCCTCACGAAGAACAGTGATAAAACGACTATTAACACCTTCCAAGAACAACATCATGCGACTTTTCCATAAGGAATAGTTGTTCGGTTAAACTTAGGAGGCTTGGCTATAGAGCTATTGTTGTAAGAGGTAGTGGAGGAATTTTGAGAGGAAGACTCAACTTTTGCAGATAAAGGTGATTCCATGAGAGATCTAGTTTATCAAATTAAACTAACCTACTCTAATACCACTTGTTGGTCCCAATAAGTAAAGAAGAAAGTAAAACAAGTATTGTAGAAGGGGGGTTGAATACAATACACAAAATTTCACTTAATTTTAATTCTTTTATTGATATCACTTTCAAGAATTACACATAGAAAACTATAAAGATTGTTGCGGAAAGAATATATAAACTATTCTAACAATCTTTTCACAAAGTAAAACTAGAACACAACTTAGAAAGCAAAGAGTTTAAAAGCTATGAGGATGAGAGAATAAGGTTGCCAACTTTCTTGAGTGCACTGAGTTCTCTTTTAAAAAGCGTGGCTTGCATGGAGGAAATATTCACCTTTATATATTACCTTATGCATTGAATGCAAAGGACACTTGTCTAATTGAGATTAGTTCTTTGAGATTTTCTTCAATAAAAATAAGATATTTGAAATGACTTATCAAGATACAAAGAAAAACTTTGTACCTTGATAGGACAATATCTTAATAAAATATATCTGGTGCAAATCTTTTTGAGATCTTTTGGAGAAGGTCTCCATCAATTCAGAATTTTGGACGAATATCCTCTGTGCAATAGAGTGTTCCATTCCTTTTGACAGGAGGATGTTGGAAAGAAAGGGTCTAGTCAAATCATGATGATTTGATCATTGAAGATACTAGCCGAACTATGATGTTGTTCGGCAAGGGAGTTCCTGCCGACAGGGTGGAAAAGAGTCGGCAGTGAGAAGCCTGCCGACTAAGTATACACCAATCGACAGGTGTACTGTCTACCGATAGATGAACACATCTTCGACAGTGATAGCTTAGTGAATATGAAGCTTGTCTTGATCCGCATCAGAGGGCACACTTCCTTTTGAGTTCGGTTGGTCTTCAATTTCACCGATCTTTTGAAGCACAACTAAGATATTACAAAGAACCTTAAAATAAACCAAGCATGGAGATGTATAACATGTTACAGATATGAAATAGCAAACCGAAGGGGAGGTCATCTTCAAATCCTTGATGACCCAACAATGTTTATCAACTAGTTTTTCAGTTAGTTTGACAAACATAGTCTCAAGAAAGAAGACCAATCTAATATTAATGGGAGTGACTTATGTGTGAAACTGAAGTTATTTAAAAAAATTACCCATTTTTTTTAATTGATATTTTATAGTTGAAACATGTAAAATGATTCTTGCTTATAGAGTTTTTTTGTTGATTATTCCTATCTCTGTTACATTTACAGACATACGGTTCTCAAATTAAAAGTTGTTGAGTCCTAGCGGAGTCTAGCAACAGAAAGTTTCACAAGTCATCGCTTAAAATCCGTGAAAGGGCTCCCCCCCCTGAAGGCCCTCGTTCATGTAGCTGAATGGATTAGTGTTCCAGTTGGGCTTACTACTTCCACCAGAGTGAATGCTTTGGTCATTTAGTTGACTCCTTGCTATTGAGAATTAGGTGTCGAACTAGATTGCGACATTCTTTCTTTTATCTAGCTGTTGTTGAAATGCAAGGTTGTTCTAGATGCAATAGTTCCGAGGAGCACGATCTCTTATGTCCACTCTCCTTCCCCTGTAGAGACCCAGATGAGGGGAGACCCTCATGTTCGGTTCGGAGGGTGGGAAAACAGGGTTTGAGTGCTCTTAAAGCTCCTGCAACTATTGTTAGCAATGATTGTAGGTAATGTTAGGGTTACCCTTCCTCTCCCGATATCTCAATCATAGCCTTCCAATCAGTTCACCTCCCCTGTAGCTAAGGTCAGGAGTAGAGTTACGGGCATGTTCCTTTATGGCATTCTTGCTTTAGAGCGCTGGGTAGTGGAAACTATTGTTTTCTAGTTTTAACCAAGATAGTTTCGAAGGACTTCTCGATTTGTTCCCCTTGACGAGCCTTGCTTTTATCTAGCTGTTGTTGATGCTACTGTTCGAGAATGAGTGTAGTCCCTCGTCCATGTAGCTGACATCTGGGAATAGCGAAACTAATCGAGCTAATTCCGCCTTCGCTCGCTTGCTTTGATGCCTAACACAAGTGGTAGCCCACAACAAAACTCGATGGCTACATACAAGAAGGCTATAAGTGGGTCTCAATCTTGGCTCACGAACTCAGAAACAACCTGATTTACGACCTCTTTCATTGCATTACCATAACAAAAAAAGATCACTTCGATTGGGCCTTAATTATAACTCGCTCCACCTGAACGTAGGAATAACGAAACTAATCGAGCTAACTCCCTCTTATTTATTATAAGAATCTGAAAGCTAGTGAGTGGTCCCCCCCCCCCCCCCAACCAGAGTATCATCATCTTTATATTTTGAGATGAGATTTGTTCCCTTTTCGTCATAAGGCGTGGAATTAGACCAAGGGGACCCTTCCCCATAAGGCCCCGGAAGTTTGGGGGGGGGGGTGACATCCGGGAATGCACTCCAAAATGACACAAGAAAGACTTATCATACTTAGTTTTGATAGTTGTTGAAAATGGGGTTTTTTTGGGAAAAAATGGAGTATAAAATATTGATTAAAGATTTTAGAGTAAACTACTATTTTCGTCCCCGTGGTTTGTTGTTTATAACTATTTTCGTCCCTGATCTTTAAAAATTGCTTTTTTGGTCCTTGTGGTTTGCAACTTTTTTCACTTTTAGTTCCTGAGAATATTAGTTTTAGGGACGAAAATGGAAAGGAATTGCTAACCACAATGACCAAAAAAGCAACTTAAAGTCAGGGACGAAAATTGTTATAAATAACAAACCACAAGGACGAAAATCGTAGTTTACTCAAGATTTTATCGTAAATAATATAAGAATAATTCTATTTAAGTGAATTTTATATGTTATTTTATTATAGTAAGATATTTTTGTTATTTTAATTTGTAAGACATCTAATATAATATATGGTATGAATTTTTATATGTTTTGTTTATTTATCTAATCGATATATAAGCTTGGTATGCGAATTGAGCGAGTAAATAGAGGTGTGAATTATCTTATCATCGTGACGGTGAAGCCAACTCGGTTTTCATGAGGTGTTGTGTACCATTGGGTGCATCTTGGATTCACTCAAATACGCAATACTCATTTACATGCTTATTGAAATGTAACAGTTTTATACGCAAATCACTTATCGAGTAAGAATAATGTCTATCTACGATATCGTTCCTTGAGATGTTGTCACGGTAAAGATCAAGAGTCTCATTTACTCACCCAGACCCGGTTTGTGTTGGAAAACAAGCTCCAAGGGTGTTTGGTTCGCAGATTGAATGGATTGAATTTTGCCAAATTTCGTGAATTCCCCTTACGAGATTTGATCACTCATTTCAATAGGTCAATGAATTGAATTCTATTTCGTGGCCAATGTCAAAGGTTTTATAATATGATTCTAAAAAGAAAGAAAAAGAATAAAACTTTGAATCCAGTTTAACCAACATCACCACCTGTCACCACCGCCACCTTGCCGACTACTATCATCACAACCACTTAATATTATTAGTAATTTTAGAGTAAATTACATTTTTAGTCCTGATGGTTGTCATTCATTATCAAGTTTGGTCCCTCTTTCAAACTAATTACAATTTTGATCATTGTGGTTGCCATTTTGTTTCACTTTTGGTCCCTCTAACCAACTTTAGTTAAAAGACTTAGGGAGTGTTTACTTGGGGCTTAATGGGCTTAATGGGGTGAGTGGCTTATTCGTACAGACAACTGAAATGTTTACTTGGGGCTTAATGGCTTAATCGCACAACTAACTTTGGCTTAATCGCACAATAGTGAAAATGGTAGTTGTCCCCATTAAGCCCAAAAGTTGACATTTTTACCCTTCACAAAAAACAAAAACAAAGACCATCAGACCCTTTCTCCTAACCTAATTTTTCTTCTCCCCTTTCACGCTCCATCATCGACTCCAGCGCCTCCATCGCCGATTACTCTACAGTCCAGCGCCTCCATCGTCGGCGACCACTCGTCCGACCTTCATCCAAATCGAACCTACCGCAACAATTTCAGGTACGACATCAGACCCAATTGATAGCAGCCGTTGAAATCCTTCTTTTCTCCATTTATCTTCTCTGTAATTGTTTGCTTGCTGTAGAATTGTATCTGATTCAATCGATTGCAGCTACATTCACCGACATTCATACACACACAGATACAATCGATTTTCTTGATGCCTTTTTTTGCTCTTCTCTTTGATTGTATCTGATTCAATCGATTTGCTCTTCTCTTTGATTGACTTATGTAACTACCTTTTTTTTTAACAAACCATTGATTTTATGAAAGCACAAAATCTGTCCAATCGATTTGCTCTTCTCCAAAATCTGTCCAAACCATTTTCTCTGCAAGGATGTCTTGTGGTTTACTCTATAATCAGGCCATTCCTATTTGAAGTGAAAAGCTTTTTCATTTCAAGCAAGTCAAATGTCGATTTTGCTGGACCAAGAAATCATTTTTTATGGTTTGTTTCTAATGGGATCAATCAAAATGATGGATCATATTGTTCATAAAATAATCAAATTAGAAAAGAAAGTATTTTAATTATTATCTATGTATTTGTGTTCACAATTTTGGTGTGTATCTATATATCTATGGGAGACAATTTTATGTGTATTTTGATGTGTTGTGGTTTGTTACCGATTTTGTTTTAGGTATGGAACAAACCGGTTTGCTACTTTGTCTTTGAACTTTGGGTACTTTGTGTTTGAACTTTTCTAGTTTGTGTTTGAACTTGGAATTTTAAGTACTTTATGAATTTATGTTTTGATTTTTGGACTATATCAATAAATTTATGATTATATGGCTTAAAAAGTAAACAACAATTTATAAAACAACTTAAAATTCATATTCAGGGGTAAATTGGTCATTTCTTTTATTCAGACCGTTCATTCAGATAAAAAAGTAAACAGCAACATCAATTTATCCAGACAGAAACATTTATCCAGACAGACGCATTTATCCATACAGGACTTAATGGAAGATTTGGTAAACAACCCCTTAATTAAATTAAGGGTATTTTGGTCCTTTCATGTTTTTCTTTGTCTTTTCATTTTTTGTTTTATTAGATTATATAGTATATTACAATTATAGTCCTTGTGGTTTGTCTTTTTTTCTTTTCTTTTCTTTCTACACTTTTTCATTTTTTATTTTATACTCTTATTATATTAATTAATAATGATAGTTTTAACTAACAATACATTAAAAATACGTATTTTATTTTGTAAATTACACCATTAGAAAAATCTTGTAGATAACTTTAAAAATACGTATTTTATTTTATTTGGTCCTTATGGTTGTCATTCATTATAAAGAAAAGGTAAAATGACCCAAATACCCTTAATTTAACTAGGTTTTTAACTAAAGTTGGTCAAAGGGACAAAAAGTGAAATAAAATAGCAACCACGGTGACCAAAATTGTAATTAGTTTGAAAGATGGACCGAACTTGATAATGAATGACAACCATAAGGACCAAAAATGTATTTTATCATTATATTACTTAAATTTTAGGCAATAAAGTTCAAAATGGTCATAAAGAAATAGTTTGGTCATCCATCATTATTTCATCACAAATTTGAAGTTATATCCTACAAACCAAATAGACAAATTTCAATTTTTTGATAGATTTTATTTCATTTCCTGTCAACCAATCAAATTTGATTCAATTTCATTCAAACTTTAAGAACATTATGCAAACCAAATGAAACGCCCGTTATAGTCTCTATTAACAAGTATTATGAAGGATCATTAATTAACATTAACAAAAATATCTAACCATCCACATAAGGCTTGCAAAGCCCTTTCAAAAGCAATTGCAAATGTCCACCTAAGCAAAATATTGCTTGATACTTGTAAAAATGGGAAAAGTTCAAAAAAGTCCAATAAATTATCATATTTTGAATGGTTAAGTCCCTGAACTATTTTTTTGAATTAAAAAACCATTAAATTTTCTCATTTTGAATGATTAAGTCCCTCAACTATTTTTTTTGAACAAAAAAACCATTAAACTTTCTAATTTTGAATGATTAAGTCCTTCAACATTTTTTTTGAATAAATAAACCATCGAACTTCTAAAAATTGGTTACTTTTTTTAAAGATACCTAGAACTGACGATGAATGTTTTAAAGTAAAAACAAATCAAAATCAGTTTTACCGTTCTCAAATTAGACGCCATTAAAACCCCTCATAGACAATCGTATCACTCCGTCTCGCCTCTCCCCATTGCCCTTACATTGTCCGTTCTCCATATCACCTAACACGTTGTTGCTCCTGGCATCGATCTCCCTCTTTTTGATCTATTTTTTATTTATCAAAAGAGGAAGAATCAAAATATAATCGGTTTCATGTGGTTTTTTTTGGGTTAAAATGATGTAAGTAACCAACTTTTAAAAGTTCGATTATTTAATTTATTGAAAAAAAATATGAGGGACTTAATCATTCAAAATTGGAAAATTTAATGGTTTTTTCATTCAAAAAAATAGTTCAGGGACTTACTCATTCAGAATGAGAAAGTTTAATGGTTTTTTCATTCAAAAAATTAGTTTAGGAACTTAACCATTCAAAATGGAATAGTTTATTGGGTTTTTATGAACTTTTCCCTGCAAAAATTGCAATTCTTGTTGCAATGCCACCTAGACCCACCAAGCCCTTTTTTAATCTATATTATATTATAAAGCAGTGATAAAAAAACTCTTAAATACAAATTATTAGGCATAAGGTATCATCATTTTATGCAAGATTTTAAAAATATCTTAATTTACAAGTATGAAAGCACATGATACATATTACTACTGCAAGCTTCTAACACCCACCAATTTGATATGTGCATGGTCTTCCTTTTATACAGACATTTCCATGTATCACTATTAATTTATATATTATATTACTATAAATTTGTTTTAATTATATTATTAAATATGCAATTGGTTATTTTTTCTAGATGTCATTAAAATATATAAGATAATCATTGAATTCTAACAAAATACTTAATTTTTTTATATAAAAAACATTATATTATTAAGCTTAAATTAAACAAATTTATAAAAAAAACATTATCACTTTCTCAAAACCATCCAAAATCGTACTGTAAATCGACAAAAAAACAAAAAATAAAATGAAACATTAAAATCGTGATGTATCTCGCTGCATTGCACGAGTACGCTTATACTATAAAATAATTATTAATTAATTAAATTATGTTATATTATGTTATGTTATTTCTTGTTTTAATATATTATTTCATCAGTTAAAAGATTATTTTGTTTATCAAATATTTATTTGATTGAAATAATAATGTAAACATAAAATACACATTAAAAAATAGATTGACATATTTATATTTTGATTAAATTAAAATAAAAAGTTATATATATATATATATATATATATATATATCATGTATTTATTAACTAAAGTAATTAAAATGTTGCAGTAGGGACCACTTTTAAAAGTATAGGTGAATTACATGTGTGTAGAAGGTAATTACAAAAGTTGATATGACACAATTGAAAGTATAAGCTTGCCTAAAACATGGCACCGTCTCCCATTCCCGAACCTAAATCTCAAGCTATCAAGAACATACATACATATATTCATCACATTTGGAACCTAAATCAAGAATTTTAACTGCATTTGGAATAAAAGGATTTGTGCAACAACTTGACTCAGAATCCTGTCCACATACATGGTAAATCATAGACCAATTCCTCTCTTCATCTTATATCTTCAGTAACTCGATTTGAGAACCAAAGCGAAAAAGTAGGAAGAAATGAACCCGTAATTTTGATTAGCTTTTTGGTTTCAGAAAAGCGTATAGAAATTTCAACAAAAATGAATGGAAACTTAACTAACCATCATCAGAATGAAGATAAGGCCAAAAAGTGTGGGTAAGTAACACTATTGCATTACAAAAAGCATAATCAACAAGTAATTTCTATCAACTTTGATTTGGGCTAAATACTAACCTGTCTGAATTTCAACACACAAGGAAATTTGGAGGAAAATTGTTTGAAAATGAGGGAAGATCTCTCTTTCTATACTAACATGAAATATTTCTATATATAGCCAATGTTTCTATATATAGATTTACAACTAATATTTCTGGTATAGTGGTTAAAAGGAGAAAAAATGGATGAAGCAAACAGAAATGTTCCTGCTCGTGGTAACGTGCTGTCGAGGGCAGTGAAGACTGTGGTCAAATTCCTGTGCTGCTGTTCATGCTCTAGCGATGATGACTAGCCTTTAGAGGTCCCGCAAAACTGCGGGATTATTGGTAGTTGGCATAAGTTGTAAATTTTAAATACTGCATCAATCTATCAATCATAAGTCAGGGGTCTTCATGGAAACCACCTCTCTACTCTTGAGCTAGGAGTAGAGGTATGGTCTGCATACATCATACCCTCCCCAGACCCTACCTTCAGGTGGGATATACTGGGTTACGTTTGGTTTGGTTTAATCTATCGATTTCCTTTTGTTTGGTGTATCAAGTCGGTGTTAATTTTGTTGGTTAATTGATGTGTTTTCATGAAGTCACAGATGTAGAACTATTTTTTCGTTCTTCTACTGTTTCAATTGTTAGATTACGAGGTAGCTAATTAAAATAGCATCAATAGACAGTTATCCTTCCTCCTGCTACAATCACGTTACGACCTTTTAATAGTCTTTCACTTAAACAACCGTATGTTCCGTTGATTCCATCCAGACTAATTGGCCTAATGTAATTTTGGAGATTGAGACTGCCAACCGAGCAAAACCATGTCAGTTTTTGGTTTGCAGCTTTTACGTTTTCCTTTTCTATTTCTGGTTTGGTTGGTTACGACGGTTTGAACTTAAGGTCTATGTGCATCTTACCCCTGACCCTAGTACCCTACATGTGTGTGGGATATATTGGTTTGGTAGTGTGGTAACCCTCACTTACCTTATCGGCTAACATTTTCAGCCATCAAAGCGAATTGTTGGTAAGCGTCTCTTACCTGGTAAAAGGTAACCGGGTAAGAGTCTTCTCCTTCATTTACCGGGTAAGATTCTCGGGCCTTACTATGCTTCTTACTGGGTAAGAGTCTCAATACTTGTCTTGCTCACCCGGGAGGCCCAGTTCATTGCCGCGACCCCTGTTGTCATGACCGCCACCAACTCCACCACCAACGTAACCGTTGCAGCATTCGCTTTTGCCACCAGAACCGTGGCCACCACTGTCGTCACTACCAAGTAATATTATTTTTAAGTTTTATCATTAATAATACCTAATTACCTATACTTTAAGCAAGAAAGTGCGAACATGTGATAAAGAGGTATTTTGGTCGTCTATCATAATTCCATTTCAATTTCAAACGCAAACCAAATAGACAAATTCCAATTCCTATGACATATTCCATTCCATTTCCTGCCAACCAAATGTTTTTCAAACCGATTCAATTCCATTCAAATTCTTTCAAATTTCAAAAAACGATATGCTAACCAAACAACGCCAGTAAGACTCTCTATCTACAAGTGTTCATGATCAATCACGAAGAATCATTGATCAACATTACCAAATATATCAAAGCTTGCATGAATCATGGGCTGGCCGCTTTGGCACCGTTTCCCATTCCTCAACCTTGAATATCAACAATCTCTGAGCCTGATACTGTGTCATCACCAACAATTTAGGTCATATTGTTTCCAAATGCATGCTTTCAGTATCCCATTCTAACCACCAAGCTAAATTCCAGCTATCAAAAAGATACATTTATTGATGACATTTGGAACCTGAATGAAGAATTTAAGCTAAACTTCAATTTCATTTGAAACTATAATTTGGGCTAAATTACCTTAAGAAAGACAGAGAATTGTAACAACTTAAATCAAATTATGTCCAAATACATGGTAAAAGATAGACTAAGACGTTAATCGGGTAAGCGTTTACCGGGTCACTTGCCTTACCGGGTGAGCATGACAAGGACCAATGGCAATAATCCTACCCGGTAAGAGGCATGACAAGGACCGGGAATCTTCCCGGTAAGTCAGATTGGCGACTCTTACTTGGTTTACACTCACGAGGTAAGAGACGCTTACCAACAATCTTATTATGCCATTTTGATGGCCGAGAATCTTACCCAAAAAGGTAAGAGAGAGTGGTGACTCTTACCGGTAAGAGTTGGGTAAACTGCCCCTAAGACAGCTAGTCAACATGCCTTCTCTACTTTCTCTATCTTATATTTTCAGTAAGTCGATTTGAGAATCAAAATGAACGAGGAAATGAATCTGTAATTTTGATGATCTTTTCCATTTCAGAAACTTGCACTGTATAGAAATTTCAACCAAAATGAACGGCACGTCATGATGAAGACAAGGCCAAAAAATGTGGGTGAGTAACACCATCTATGTATTGTGTTGCTAAAAGCATAATCAACAAGTAGTCAAGTAATTTCTAGGAACTTTGATTGACAAAACCAAGGCTAAATACTAACCTGTATGAATTTCAAAGAGAAGAAAATTTGCATGAAAATTGTTTGAAAAATATGGGAAGATCTTTGTTCTTAAGATGAAAGAGAGCCTGAAGGATATTTCTATATATAGATTTACAACCAATGTTTCTATATATAGATCTACAACCACTATTTCTGGTATAGTGGTTAAAAGGAAAAAAAAATGGTTGAAGCAAACAGATATATTCCTGCTGGTGGTAACGTGACGTTGAGGGCAGTGAAAGGCTATGGTGAAATCCCTGTGCTGTTGTTCATGCTCTTCTAGCGACGATGACTAGCCTCTTGGTACCATTTCTACTTGCTTAGAGATCCCGTAGAACTGCCAGGATTATTGGTAGTTGGTATAAGTTGTAAATTTTACTTCATCTATCCATCATAGGTCGGGGGTCTTCATGGAAACAGTCTCTACTCTTAGGAGCAGAGATATGGTCTGAGTACATCATACCCTACCTTCCAGTGGGTTATGCTGGTGTGGTCTGGTTTTATCTAATGTTTTCCTTGTGTTGGTGTATCAAGTCAGTGTTAATTTCATTGGTCAATTGATGTATTCATGAAGTCATAGATGTAGAACTATCTTTCTTTTGCAAATTGGAAACTACATATGTTTCATTCTTCCACTGTTTCAATTCTTAGATTACAAGCTAGTAACTAAAATAGCATCAATAGTTATCCTTCCTGCTAATCACGTTTTGATTTTATGAAACTAGTGTAGCTGTTACGACCCGTAGTCATATCACTTAAACAAATTGATATGCTTCACTGATTCCATGGCCTGATGTAATTTTGGAGATTGAAACTGCCAACCTGGCAAAACCATGGCAGTGTCTGGTTTGCAGCTTTGGCGTTTTCGTTTTCTTTTTCTGGTTTAGTTGGTTTGGATGGTTTGAACTTTTGGGCCGGCAAGTTCTGCTTACATCCTACCCCTGACCCTAATGCCCTACATTTGAGTGGGATATACTTAGGTTGTATTGGTTTGTATGTGAAACTCTTGCACAATCTTTCTTCTTACAAACTCTTTGTAAGGTCCTAAATAATATGTTCAATAATCCTCATAAAAAAGAAATTGGGTGCTGAAAGCCGAAATTGAATTACTTACTGGAGTAAATAAAATACTATCCGAAGTTCAATTAAGCTGGTTTCTTCAAATCATACCCAATGAGCTAACAAAGGCTAAGGAGGAATGAAACATGTGCTTGATGTAGATTAGACTTGAACAAGGCCTTTGACTAAATCTATCTGGAATTTTGTGTCATATTTAACAACGGGAACTTTGCTAAGTTGGAAATGAGGCAGGTTGATACGTATTAGTATTTCATCATCGTCCTTTTTTTGGCTTACCAAAAAACCAGATGGTAATTATATTAAAAGTTCAAATTCTCTTCACATTTGACATCAAAAAGATGTCCATAAATGTGTCGAGGGAACCATTTTCTGTGTCTATATAACCACAAAACATGGTTGCAATCAAAATACAAAAAGACCAGAGTTCCTTTAAGTATCACAAAACAAGTGCTTGGCTGTGGAACCAAATTTGAGAAAAAAGTGCAGAAGACGAAGCTCTCAGGCATGAATTTTTCTGGCTATGTTTAAAGCACCAAAGGCTGCTCATTGAAGGGCTCAACATTGGACTCTGGAAGTGTAGATTCATATACACAGCCTTCGATTTCTAATGTCTTATAAACCTCTTGTGCTCTTTGTTGTGCTATAAACATCAAACTTGCTAAAAACGCACCCGAGCTTTTCAAGCCCGAATATATCACACGGCACCACTACCAACCCCAATAGGCACTTGGTTAATTGTCAACAAAGCAATTCCCATTGAGGGTCTATAATACCCTAAAAGGTCTAGGTAATTCTAAGTATATCTAGTATCCTTGAGGTTGTTCTAGGCTATTTTGTATCCCATAGAACCAACATTCATGATACTTGTGTTGAACTTAAGGGTTGTTTACCAAAAGCTTACCAGGTAAGTGCTTAACGGCAAGAGTCAACACCCTCACTTACTTATCGGGTAACGTTCTCGGCCATCAAAATGGATTGTTGGTAAGCGTCTCTTAGAAGATTACGTAAACACCAAATATGTATCTAGGAAATCATCAACAAAAAACACTCCATAAAAAAATCCAAAATACACTAGAAGGTTTAGAGATATCGACTGTTGTCCAAATTCTTTTGTTGAACACCTGCAAAAGGCTTGCAAGCGAACCCTGAAGGCTCTTTTGATCTAGAATGACCCTAAGGGGTTAGAATCTGCTATCTCCTTTGTGCTTCGATAAAACATAGAGGATAAACAACAGAACAAAGCATTCGCATTCTCCTATCTACACGTATCTCATCATCACATCTTATCTAACGTTAGAACAATCATCTTGGCGCCAAGACCATAAGGAGCTTCAACAATTAAAGATATTTTTTCAGAAATTACAATCAACCAACTTAACATCTTCTGCAATCATGTTTGAAAACAACTTTAAATGTGGCCAAAACATAGGATTTAATATTTGATCGCCAATAACACTTTGAATAATCATGATAAGTTTTTTCATCTTCGAGTAGTAACTAAAGAATTATGAATGGCTCCTCTTTAAGGAAATTTAGGGCTAGTGTTTATCACCATTACCGGGATTATTTTTTTGATCCTTCCTTTTTACGATGTACTGTAGGGCTAGCATCGGAATCATCATCGCTGTCGTCATCCGCATCCTCATTATCGATGTCCGAGGAAGGAGAAGGATCGAGTCGAGCTGCATCTATTGCCCAATTGATTATCTTCGAAACCTCATCTTCTTCGTCTTCCAAATCAACGACGCCGCAACTGTCACCTTTCACAACTTTCCCCTGTTGTTCATTAGAAGTAGATGTTGCATTCGTAGGAGCTTTAAGAGCAGTGAATCGAGCTAATAGATCATCGACATCTTCATGATCGGCTTTAGTTTCCGTTTTAGGGTTGGATTTGGATCTAAGAGCTTGAAATCGACGATCGAGATCTGGGTGTATTGCGTTGTTGTGGGAGGATTCGGGTACGAAATCGAAATTGGATTTGGATTTGATGTGAGAATTGACGGTGAGGTTGAGGAGAAGGTCATCTTGGGTGAGACTCAGCAGCTGTTCAACTTCATCAATGGCGTCAGCCTGTTTCTTCTTTCCGCTCTTCCTCATCGTCGCTGTTCTGCTCCTTTTTCCTGCCGCCGGTCTTCATTTTAACTCCTTTTTCATTTATATGTTCTAGCTAAACGAAAATTTTCTCTTTTTTTGGGGAAATTACAAATAAAAAAAACTTATTATTTAAAGCATTTCCAATAGTTTTTCTTAAAATATAGAAATAAAATATCAAAATCTTTAAAAAAATATCACTTTCATTTATAATAAGTTGTTTATTTTGAAGATTACATAATTAATTATATTATTAAAATATTCAATATAACTCATCAAAACATTTAATTTAAAACAATTTCATTGGTAAAATGAATAAAAAATCATTTCTCTCTCGTATGTAATCATTTTTTGAGATATCTCTAAATTTGAAAGTTTTCATCATCTCTCTCATAATTTTTTCATGTTCTAGAAGATTTTGGGGAATCTGTTGGAACAAAAAATCTCCATTTTAGAGAAGCTGCTGGAGATGTTCTAATATTTTGCTCCAATAGTTTTTCCAAAACTATCTCTAAAATGGAGAAAGTACGAAGGAAAATGGTTTTTTCTCTAAATATGGAGATCACTCCAAAAATGATTAATAAGTGAGAGGACCAATAGCAAACTTTGAAAATAAATATGTAGAGAGAGAAATAATATTTTAATAAATGGATGAATATTTTAATATTATAATTAATGTTGAATTCTTTAAAAGTGGGAATCTATTGGAGATGAATGTAAATTTTTTTTTTTTTGAGATTTTAACTTTTTGTTTGTTCTCCATTTTGGAGAAGATGAACCATCCTATATGAAGGCCAACACATTTAATTCAGTGAAGGTATGAAATGCAATTACTCATAAAAGTTGCAATGGATCCATGTGAACAATATCTATTTATATATGGATGGCAAGTGCATAACATCATTGTCAAACTTGACTACTTATAAATGGATCCATATATATATATATATATATATGTGTAAGCATGTAAACTTGTGAACAGTATCTATCTATTTATGTGAAAGAACAATATCTACCTACAAAGCTTAGATGTAAATAAATGGATCCATATATGTCAACATGCAAACTGCACTTCACAAATCTACCATGCATTTATTTGAGTCAAAAGCATTGCAAGACATTTTCAGCTACAATAATTAAACAGCAAACAGAAACCTCAAGGACTTTAACATTATCTGTATTAAATATTAAAAGAAATTGATTTAATTAATTATACTTATCAAGAGAATTCTATATCAGTGATAATCCAGTTACATATTTGGATATATAAAACCTAATATGGGTAAGATAATTCATTAAGTTAATTACCTTATTAACACTACAAGAAAAAAAATATAATTTCCGACGGCCCAATCCGTCGGTAATGGGTAAGATCCGTCGGTAATCGCCGTCGGAAATTATCTGGTAGACATTTGATTACCGACGGATTATTGACGGATTTTAGCGACGGATTAACGATGAATAAGCGATAACGGCGTTTACCGACGGATCATTATTTCCCGACAGATTACCGACAACTTGATACGTCTGACGGATTACCGACGGACATATTTTACCGACGGGCTTATTTTACCGACGGTTTAGCGACGGATTAGCCGTCAGTAAATTTATTTAAAATAAATTAAAATTAAATTATTTTAAATATTAAATTGTATTATTTAAACATTACCGACGAATTATTCATCAGTAATCTGTCGATAATTTTTATTTTAATTAAAAATACAGAAAAATTGTACAAAAACCCTGTGCAAGATTACCGGCAGATTTTTCTGGCGGATTCGGCTGTTGCAAGATCCCCCGCCAGAAAATGACATTTCTGAGGAATTTACCATTTCCAGCTGTAGTCCTATTTCAAAATAAATAAGCCTTCTCCCCAAGGCATAAAAATTGAAAAGCTTTTAGATACAAATCCCCGCAAGTCACAATCAGTATATTATAAATAAGATTGAAATTACTTTTGTTACTGAATATCTAAATATTTTAGGTGTTAATCTTCATAATATAACAAGTTTAGTTTATTGTCTTCTTTATAGTTGAAAAAATAATGAGAACTGAGATACGACACACAACCCAAGTAATGAACCACAAGGTTGTGGCGTGGTGGTAAGAGCCTGGGGACTTCATAGCGGTTGCCCGGGTTCGAGCCCCACTCGCAGCATTGTGGCCACGGGATGAATGCCCACGGGCCATAGGCCTGTTTTCCAGGAGATTAGTCCGGGCCCAAAGTGGTCTGGGATACTCCTTTACCAAAAAAAAAAGAAAAAAGATATATGTTATAAGCAAAACCACGCCTTGATTATTTGATCCATTCCCTAAATTTGAAAAAACCCCGATGATGCTCTTGTTCCCTTTATGCTTCCAGCTATTCAACCCTTGCAATTGTTCTTCAAAGAATAGAGAGAACAAATGAACTAAGACATCCAACACATATGTAAAAAATTATGTGATTTTTATGGTAGGGGAATTTTATCGAAGAGTTGGTGTTCATAAAAAAAACCAAGGTAATGTAATTGTATATCTTATCCACTCTCCCTCCCGAAACAACATAACACAATCGTTCAAGGTTGATTTGCAAAGATTTGAATAATTATGTCATAACAATGTGTACTCATCATCAGTGTTGGAAACACATTCACGGAAAGAAAAAATATGCAAACCCAGCGACATTTCAGAAAAAATCAAACACATAGATCGAAAATATTAGAAAAACAAACACAACAAATGAGAAATCGATAACCGACATATTGAAGAAACTAAAACAAGGTCATGTAAAACACGTGTTTATCATGAACAACAATTATTTACCACCATTGAAGATCTCTTGAGGGGACTAACAAGTATTTTGCCACTTTAGTTGGAGTTTGATTTACTATCAACACCTGTAAATAAAGAAGAAAAAACCATTATAATAACAAAAGAGGAATCAAAATACAAGGACTGAAAAAGAAAAGAGATGCATCAATGAAACAAGATGCATCCATGAACAGACCCCACTCCATTCAACAACTATGGTTAAAGCTCATGTTAATGGGTACACATGTGTGGAGAAGAAAATAGGGATAATTAGCTAAATAACCTTAAATGAGGTTTTAATTAACTCTATAACCTTTTAAAATCTGAAATTAACTTTTAATGACCTTATAAATGTATTATTCTTATAATACCCTTAATGATATTATTTAAAAAATAAACTAAAATATTAATATTAATGTATTACTAAAATACCCTTAATGAATTTTGAAAAAAACCCTGGAATCTTTATAACCGCCTATTGACTTTTTCTATAATTGATCCTCTTATTGATTGCTATCTAAGAAAAATCTCTTCCGTTCTTAAAGAAATCTCCAAGAAAAATCTCTTCCATTCTTAAAGAACATTCAATCTATTTTACTACTTTTCTTCTGTTCTATGAACCCAATGCTACATGAAACTCATATCAAATTTCCAGGCAAACAACATTCATATCGGTCATAAGAAGAGGGCTTGAAGCACACAAGAAGTAAAGAAAAAGGTGAGTTCACCATTGTTGATTTGAATGATCGGAAAATATAAATGTAGGATGTTTGAGTTGTTTAAAACCTTTTACAAAGCTCTAAAATCATGCTTACAACCATTTTCGTTTAAAATCTACGTCATTTGACAAAAAAAAATTGGAACACTTTGAATTAAAGTGATGGAGAAGATGGTACAGACGAACTCGACTGGATCCATTCGAACAAGACGTAGAAGACGCTCAGCTGTATACGACAAAGTTCGACTGTACTAGTCAAGTTCGACCGGATCCATTCAACCTTTGTTGATTGAATGTTGGCATTCTCTAGAAGACTCGACTGGCCAGTCAAGACTATATTGGATCCAGTCGAGTCTAGCAGTAAGACTCCAATCTAACATCTCAAACATCCTAAATGGACATAGTCTATCACCACTCTAGACCCTTAGCTCTTTATATATTTAAATTGTTCTATATATTTAAGTTGTGAAATCTATATTGAATTCTAACAAGATCATAACTCTTTTATTTTTCAGAAATGAGTCATCGAGTTATCTATCTTCAATATGATGGGATGTGGATGGTGAGTGAAGGTGCATATAAATGGTCTCCATATAATGATGAAGTTACATCAATCTTTGTTGAGGATTCAATGAAATATGAAGCATTTTATGAATAAGTTATATGAAAAGTTTGGTTTGGACAAAAATGACATAGAATTGAAAGTAAGTTATGTGCCTCATCGTGAATGGATTTCACCACCTGTTATCATGCGAAGTGATGAATGTCTCGCTTGTTATCTTCACGAATGTGGAAAGCGACCATATAACATTTTGTTATGCGTGGAACTCATCAAGAAGATTGGAGGTGAAAAACGGTTTGAAGATTGTGAAATTGAAGAAATCCAAATGATGTCATATGACAATTTTGAAGATAACATCATCATGGAAGTACAAGAGCATGATGTGGCTTCAACGGTAAGAGGTACAAGTGTTAATGATGGTTGCGATGATATAGAATCAAGTCCCCCTAGTTCACACGAAGAAGAAGAATTACAAGTGTCTGAATGTCATGAAAGGAGCCCATGTCATGAACCACTAGAAACTATTGTTCCTGATTCTAGTGATGAACCTTTTTGTTTCACAGATGGGTCTGATTTAGCAATTGGTCAAGAATTCGAGAATAAAGAAGAGGTGAAAGTTAAGTTGAATGATATTGCCTTAAAAGCTTGTTTTGAAATGGTGGTAAAAAAATCTACAAAGTCATTATCCGTGACGAAATGCATTGATTCGACATGCAAATGGGCAGTACGAGCAGCAAAGATTATGCACTCTGAGTGTTTCTCCATTCGAACGTATTGTAACACTTACACTTGCTCTCTCATTAATCGAAAGCAAAAAAACCGACAAGCAAGTGCATCATTAGTTGGAAGGATGGTGAAATCTCAATTTGAAGGTCAAAAGGAGATACCAAACCCGAAAACAATTATTACAATGATGAAAAATAATAACATGCAAATATCATATTGGAAAGCTTGGAAAGGTAAACAATGTGCTCAAGATCTTATCATGGGTTCTCCTGAGGAAAGCTTTATGTGTCTTCCATCTTATTTGTACATGATTCAAAAGATGAATCCTGATACGGTAACACATATAGAGGTTGATGAACCAAATTCAAGTATGCTTTCATCGCATATGGAGCATGTATTAGGGGGTTTCGTTGCATGAGAAAAGTTATTGCAGTAGATGGAACATGGTTAAAGAGCAAATATAGAGGTGTATTACTTCTTGCCAAAGCTCAAGATGGTGATTTATACCAATATCCCCTTGCTTGGGTTGTAGTTGACGCCGAGAATGATGCTGCATGGTTATGGTTTTTTACCAAATTAGAGGATCTTATACCTGATGAAGAAGAGTTGGTTATCATTTTAGACCGACACAAAAGCATCATTAATGGAGTAAACAATGTCTACAAGAAGTCACAATACGGCTATTGCAGATGGCATATCTCTCATAATATTAAAGCTCATGTAAGAGTTAAAGATGTTGTGCAATCATTTGAGAGAACTGCTAATGCATACAAGTTTCTACTTTCAATCGTCGTTACAATGAACTAAAAAACCACAGGAGCTACAAAGTATCTTAAGGAGTATCTTGATGTGAAAACATGGGCAAGATCACACTTTCCAGGTTCTCCATACAACATCATGACCACAAATGGTACCGAGTCAATTAGTTTTGTGTTGAGGGATGCAAGAGAGTAACCTATAATTGCTTTATTAGAAGCCATACAAATAAAACAACAGAGTGGTTTAATAAGCACCGCAACACCGCAATATCTACTGAAATGCCTGAAATGCCTTTAACTCCAAAAGCAGAAGAGATTGTAAGAGAGAGATTTGTAAATGCAATTGGATTTAGTGTGAACCAACTCAATCTATTTGAGTTTGAGGCAATAGGGAATGGAAATGATTCTATAGTTCATTTCGGTCGAAAGAGTTGCACATGTCACGTGTTTGATCTTGATAAACTTCCATGTGTACATTCTATAGATGTGTACGAGAAAGTAGGGATACAAGTATATGATTTGTGCTTTGAATGCTACAAGTTAGGAACTTGGACGTTGGCATATGCAGAAACCATTTACCCGATTCCCCACCAAATGGATTGGCATATTCCTAAAGATGTGGTGTTAATGAAGGTAAATCCTTCTGTGTTCCCAAGAGACGCGGAAGATCTCAAAAGCAACAACATCCATCAGTAGGAGAAGCAAGTAAAAGAAAAAAAAAAGATGTGAGATATGCAGAGACCTTGGACACACAAAAAAACTTTCCCCCTTCGACCCATTGATTCTTAGAATTTCTTTAATGTATTTTTCCTTTTAAGAACATTGACTTTGTTTATTTAAGAATGATATTTTTATTAATTATATTATGATATTAATTCACATATATTTTATTTAGGACTGTTATTTTTATTGTTTATGTCATGATATTAATTCAAAGAGATTAAAAGACCGTGAGTAACTCCAGTTTTGTCCGACTGGTCCAGTTTGTCTTGTCCAACTGGTCCAGTCTGTCTTGTCCGACTGATCCAGTCTTGTCTAATTGCTCCAGTCATACTCGAATGAGTCATGTTTATTTATAGAGATCGACTGGCCGAGTAAGGTCAGATAGGATCCAATCACGCTAGTTCAAAATAGTTCAACTGGATACGGTCTGGTACGACTGGTTATAGCCAAACAAATTTGTGGAGGGTCGCCGCAGGCCACGACGGGGTGACTATGGTATAAACTCAATACAAATCAACTGAAAAGAAAGACTAGGGACTTGTGACTCTAAAGGGGCTTTTGGTTTGATGGAATGGTTTGGATGGATTTGGATTTCTATGGAAGGATTTGGAATTGGTTTTTAGGATTTGGAAAGGAATTGAATTCCATTTTTATAAATAATTTATAAAAACAAGTGTTTTAAACATTTTATAAACATTATTATATAAAATTCTTTCAAAATCCCTTGAAATAGTTGATTACGCTAAACTAGTTTCAATCTAACACATGCATTCATACTTATGACTCTAACACATGTATTCATACTTATGACTCTAAAACATGCATTCATACGTATTAACAATGTCTGATTGGTCTAGTTGTGCCTGACGATATCATGTACTTAATCATGCTAGTTGATTGTCTTAACATATTTTCAATTGAATTATCTCCATGTTTAACCTAGATGACAATATAACACAATATAATATACTATAATATAGTATGATATACTTATATTATGGTTAACATGTCCGTTCTTACGTAGTAATATAGGATAATGTAGCATATTAGACTATAGTATAAGAGCATCTCCAATGCAAGGTTCTTACAAGAAAAAAAGTGAAGTGACTTGTTGGAACTACCATTGTGAAGAGTTCTTATAAGAACCTCATCTTTTTCAGGTTCCTAAATAAGAACCTTGGTTCTTACCTTAATGTTGGTGTGAATTGATATATTTTCTAGTTTTATTTTAGTTTTGTTACTTTATAATTATTAAGTTGAAAAAAATACATAGAATCCACAAAAAGGAGGTTCTTATAAGATTTACCATTATAGAATTTTATATAAGTTCTTATTTTGATGAGTTGTGAGTGAGATTACAACAAAAAGTGAAAAACAAGTTCTTATAGACCGGGTCTAGTCATGCTAAATCAAGTAGCTCGACCGACTCGACTGTCCAGTCATGCTCATGGATAGAGCTAGACCAGATCCAGTCTGGTACGACTGTGTCGGTCATGCACATTGATACTGACTGACTAGACCAATAGAGTCATAATGGGTCCAATCATGTTAATAAAAAATGTTGACTATAGAATTTTATATAAGTTCTTATTTTGATGAGTTGGGAGTGAGATTACAACAAAAAGTGAAAACCAAGTTCTTATAGACCGGGTCTATTCATGCTAAATCAAGTAGCTCGACCGACTCGACTGGTCCAGTCATGCTCATGGATAGAACTAGACCAGATCCAGTCTGGTACGACTGTGCTGGTTATGCACATTGATACTGATTGACTCATTGACTGGACCAATAGAGTCAGAATGGGTCCAATCATGTTAATAAAAAGGGTCGACTAGAGCCAGTCTAGTCCGACCGGATATAATCATGCACATTGGAACTAGTAGAGTTAAAATGGGTTCAATCGTGTTAATATAAAGACCGGATCTAGTCTAATGAGATTGAGAGCAAGATAGATATGATTATATCAGAAACATATCCAACTATTCAATTACACCGATTAAACAAAAATCCAAAATAAGATATATATCATGGATCCCAATCAGCCCAAAAACATCCACGACTAATTTTTCTAAATAACTTCCATAATGTTGCCCATGAACCTTTCAAAGTGAAAATATAAACTTGATTTCGTATATACCAAAGTTACCTTCATTGTTGTTTGAAAAAATAATAATTTGTTAAAGGAAAATCCAAACAAAATAACAATAGAATAGAGAGACAATGAAATCTGTAATTCTCATTAATCATAAGCCCTTTAAATAGGGAGGAGTTTACAAAGAAAATGAAACATTCATTATGGTAAATTATAATACCAGGAAAATATTATGTCAATCACTTCCTTTTGATGATGGCACATAATCCTACAACACTCCCCCTTGTGCCGAGTCAAAGGAGTGATGGTGCACAATTGTTGCCTCGTTAAAACCTTACGCCAAATTAAAAACCCAGTGGGATAAAAAATAGGACGAAGGAAAGAGTACAACGCACCAGTTTCTTTGCAATACGTAGACTTTTCCTTCAGTCTAGTTTTCTCTTAGATTCGTACATTAATCATGAGAGATAAGAAAGCATGATGGTATATAAACAGTTGCCTTACTAAAACCTTACACCAAGGAACAAAACCCAATGGGAAAAATAAAACCTTGGTTGAAGGAAAGAGCACAACATACCAATATCACAAATATAGTAGACTCCCCCTTTTGTCTACTACTCCCCCTGATTCGTGCCTTAATCAAGGGAGTTTGGAAAACATTTTCATTTACTTTCTACATGTTTCCCAATATATGGTTTTAGGTAATGACTTGGTAAAATATGTCACATTCTTTTGACACCTTACTTGATTCACATGAATCTAAACGAAAGTCTTTTATTGTTGATTGTATAGAAACTTAAGCAAAATATGCTTTGTGTTATCACCCTTGGTGTATCTTATGTACATTTCTTCGATACATGATGCATTATTTTCATATATGCATAGGATATTGGTTGAACCCAAAATTATTAGCTCCTCTAATATATGTAATGATAGTCCTTAATCATATACATTCTTTAATTATCTCATGGACAGTAATATTCTTGGAATAGTTCAAGGAGGTAGTTACAAGGGTTTGCTTAGCTTACTTTCAAGCAATCTGGGTGTTCACTATGGTAATTCCTTATCCAGTTTGAGAACAACCTTTTAATGATTCAGACATATACCTAATATCAACAAACATATACCAAGACATTGTTTGGTGTTTTTCTATAAGAGCTGGTACTTTTGCTGCTTACATTCTAAGTAGGTATTGAAGTTCCATTATCAATCCCGTTTTTCTTTCTATAGGGAAAGTATAAACCCGTGTCAATGGTTCCAAAAGATTAATTTGATATCATTCCAATGACTTTGCGTTGGCGTTGAACTAAATCTAGCTAACAAGTTCATTGAGAAATACAATATACGGTCAAGTGTATTGTGTTAAGTACAATAATGAGCATATTGTACTTAGTTAGGGAATTCCAACTCCCAACATTTTTCGTCATCATCCTTTTAGACGAAATGGATCTTTCCTTATATCCGACACTTCGACCGATCATGGGAGTGCTAACCAGATGCGCTTTGTTCATATTAAATTGCCTGATTATTTTCTGGACATATACGCTCGGTGAATTAATATTTCACAAACTCGGTGTCCTAGCTCAAATATCTAGACAAAACCAAGTTTTCCCAAGATCTTTCCTCTCAAAATCAGATTTCAAATAACTTGTGGTTCCTCTTATTTCATCAAGAGTGCCTATTATGTTCACAACATTGACATATAGAGCTACTTTAAAAATCTGGAACTTGTTTTCCATAATAAATACGCAAGGGAACAGTTCATCGTTCTTATATATCCTTTCCCAATCAAGTATTCCATTGGTTCTTATATATCCTTTATAGATTATATTGCTTTAATCTATAAAGTGGGAGTTTCAATTTTATTGCAAACACATTTCGTGGTTTAAAGTTACTTGATTTTGGTAATGTAATATCATCAAACACTTTTATATATCTCTAAATCTAGATCCCCGTAGAGATATGTGGTAACAATATTCATGAGTTGCATTTCTAGTCCTTCGGAAACTACTAGGCTAATTAATTAGCCAAACGTTATAACATCCATCACGAGAGAGTAAGTTTTCTCGTGGTCAATCCAAGGCGTTGTGAGAAACCTTGCGCCAAAGGGGAGCCTCATACATTAAGACTTCATTATTCTCGTTACGCTTTCTGACAAAGGCTCAGTTATGTCCTACGGGCTTTACACTTGGTAGGTTAGCACTACCGGACCAAATACCCGATCCTTTGTCAAAGAATATAATTCTTTCTGGATTGTTTCTTTACATTTAGGTCAATATGCTCTTTGTTGATATTATTCAACTGAGCGTGGTTCGATGTCGTCGTGCTCGATCAACTTATGAGCCATCGTATATGCGAATAAATCATCAATGATTATATATGATCTGTCCATCGACTCATATGCACTCTCACAATTCATTTGGGATTAATATTCATCTCTAGAATCAATATTAACTTCAGAGCGTCCTCTAGTGATGATTAATGGACATAATTATAATTAGAGACAATCTCATGAGAGTTTTGTGTATTGATGATAAATGGATGTGCCTAACTTTTCTCTTCCTTTAGAATAGTATCCATCGAACCAAGTAGCTTCCACCAATTCCATTTGGTAGCTACGACCTCAACCACACATCCACTATGTGTGATTGCAACGCACTTTCCAATGGCGTTGTACCCCTGTTGGGGACTTTTTAACCTTGCGAGTATATTTACAACTCGTATATGTGATCTTGTCACTTTTGGAATAACATTAAACGTATCAGGTATCGAGTCTGATTCGTTTGACTTCAACATTATGTTGTGAAATTTTGGGGATCAAAATGAGACAGAGTTGGAATATTCAATGACACTTCCTGTCGTTCCCATGGAAAATCCTTTTTCCTATCTCCCCCTAACGACGGGAAGACTGTCTCATAAAAGTGACAACCTACAACTATAGGGGTAAAGAGATCACTAGTCAAATATTCTAATTAGTGGATAATTGTTGGGGATTCATATCCAACATATATCAAGTCGTCTTTACGGACCCATTTCGATGCGCTGTGGAGGCGCAATTGGCACATATACTACAGAACCAAACATGCGTAAATGTAAACTATCAGGCTTATATCCAGTTACCAACTGGTACGCATGAGGCTGGTTAGCAAGCAGTGGGTCTAAAAACGGAAAAAAAAACTGCATATAATAATTGCATAAACCCAGGTAGATGTGGGTAAATTGGTGCGCATTACCAATACCCTAGATATCATCATATTCTTCTGATAACAACTTCTATGAGACCATTATATATACACATGGGGATAAGGAAACTCTACATTGATCCCAATACATATGCAATAAACATCAAATCCTTATGATGTAAATTCTCTAGCATTCCAAGTCATATAGACTTGATGAAATAATCAGGGTGGTGAGCCCTTAAACGTATAGCTAGTGATAGGAGTGCAGTATTTTATGTGGACAATAATACGACATGCGTTCATCGTGTCAAAACCAGAACCATAAAGTAATTTAATGGCCCGCATTCTGGATGTTTATGTCCATAAATATCACCTTGTATTCGTTGTAACAATGGAATATTTTTATATTATGTCCTTAGCTTTAGGATGATCTCATTCCTGTCTTAGTTAAGGATAAGGGTATATACAAAAGTTTTAGGTATTCGAGAGGCATATTATGATGACAATGTTGTTTCTTATGCTGCAGAAGTCAATAATTGCAATTTGCCTCGTTTTGCCTTTCACTCGAAAGAGAATGTGTCTATGTGTATTTTGCAATACACGGATCACTATATCATAACCATGGTCATGTCGAAACATATATGTGTCATTTCCCCAAAGTTCTTTATTGGTGACAAAAAATGTTTCGATGACCCAATAATCTACTTGTTTGACACATTAGTTTCCATGATATATGTTTCCTTTCATATTCATTATAACTTATGTATATATGCTTATTTCCATTATAATTTCTATTTGAGACAAATATCTTTACAAGGTTTCTACTAATCTTGTACCAACAAGAAAATGACAGTCTATCGTCTAAGTATTTGGTTGGAGGAGAATTATTAATTCAATGGATAATAATATATTTCTTGTATGACATGTCATAAAAACAATCAAGTTCTCCTAGAAACATTCCTACACGGAACGAAGAACATTGAGAGTTTTGTTTTGTTTTTGATGTATTTCTTTACATGTATAATGGTTATAAACTCGAGTGTATATTTTGCAGAAGCAATTAATTTGATAATTAAAGCGCATTCAAATGTAATTATATTTAACCAATATATTTCATTTTCAATTTGTTCCTTTTTCGAGAGGAGCAATCTTTAGTGCATTTGTTATTTGAATGTCCATTATCACCTGGGGCAGTAGTTGTATCTCTACTCCAGATGTTGAAAAATCATTCCCGACTCTTACCGAGACCCTGACCCCGTTCTATGGTTTCGTCCACATAGTGCATAAATGTCACATATGTGAAATTGTTTTTTAACTCTCTGTTCTTTGGAGTTGTTTCCACCTTTAATGCTTTCATTATTGATCTCGAGAATTTTCTTCGTCTCAACATATGTGGTGTTGTTATTCGAAATAACCTTGTTATGTCTCTCAACCACTTGCAATAGGTTGATGAGTTTATCTAAAGGTTACATTCCAACTTATATTAGTTCATTAATATTTTTGATATATGAAAGGTGGAGATAATGTTAGGAATCATGTCATCTTCTGTGAGTTCCTTGCCACAGAGATTGAGGCGCGTTTTGGATATAACATTTCTTTGTTGAAATCAGTTACCTTTTTGTAATCGAGTAAGTGGGTTTCATTCCACTATACGATTAGTTCGGGAAGTACATATTCATGAGTAATCCCGATTATCCCTTACGGGACATCCCACATTTTTTTTGGGTGGTTTCTAGTAAAGATATTCTCGTAAAACTTAGGATTTATTTGTCGTCTCAAAACATAGGGGTATTTGCTTGTACCTTTTCAAGGGGTTGGTTTTAGAGTCAATTGGGGAGTTGATGGACTTTAGGTATTTTCTTATACCTTTTTATAAGGAGGTTTATATACTCAGTTATGATATTCAGATTCTTTTGAGTTTACGACGTTGATTTTGGGATGAGTTGTTTCAACCATTTACATATATAAAGGATAATATATGATTTTCTTTTTGATAAGAAAAAGGATTATGGTTATGAAGTTTCATTATTATAACAATATTGGATTTTTGTATGTTTATATTTTGTTGATAATACTTCATCAATATTTCAATTTGCGAAAAATAAATCACTCAATCTATTGGATTTCCAGGTAATAGGGGAATCACATGGATTTCTTAAGTCCCTACAAACCTTAGGGCTGTTTACACCCGTTTGACAAAACCCAGTTGATATCTTGTGATTTATTTAATTTAAATATAACATTGTTAATTATAGAACAATTGGCATGAGACCAAAAATTGACATGAGTTTGGCATATTAGGCCAATCTCAATGTTTTAATACCGTAATGGTATTTTGAGAGATTCTGTCGTGAGACAATAAATATTGGTTTTGACATAAAGTCGATATCAAACTTTTAACATATTAATAATATTTTTGGAACTTTTGGAAAAGACCAAAATATATGAAGGTTGGAAGTGTAACTTCTAGAAACTTAATTATATGATTGGAATTATAAGTATGAACTTATAATTAAGGTATTCATTGAATATATTGTGTGGGAGATCAAATTCAAACGAAATTAAGATCATATTGGTATTTTAGGAGCTTTTGGCAAGGAACCAAAAGAATATTACGATTTATGATCAAGACAAACATACTTATGTATTTAAGAACGACTTAATATCATACATTCTAAGATTTTAATAGCTTGGGCAAAAGAGCAAAACAAGACAGTATAGGGGTGGGAGTGTAACTTCCAATTAATTATGATTTATGACTAAGCAAATAAATAAATAAAATTAAACATAGATTTGAATAAACTTAAACATCTAAAATAATTTATGACAGTGAGACTAAATAAATAATGTAATATTCGCCTAAATAATTTTAACCAATCAAATTAACCAACAAAGTAAATATAATGTGTATGTTATCGAGGAGATCTAATGATTTTAAAACATAACCATATTATAGTATTATTTGTTATGGAAAGAAAATCAGTTTAATAAAAAGAATAAACTATAAACTCGTTATCAATTAAGAAATAAATTTATAACAAATGTATCATTATTATTTATATTAAAAGGTAGATTTACAAGAAAAATATAAAATGATTACTCATATATATAATTAGATTTTTTTTACGAATAATGAAATATGCAATTAATAAACATAATGTTAAATAAAAATAAATTAATCCATCAATACAAATTACTCGTAAAACAAACATATTAAAGGCTAGGTTTTATTTATTTATTTATTTTAGCAGTAATAAAGAAATATCATATTAACCAATCTATCTACCAATAAGTGATAAAGAAGAAAAACGAAAATTGGTGATAACAATTTAGTATTCTCCAAAAAAAACATATATATATGAACAATTCCATGTATTTTGTTTTAAATTGAATGCATCATGATATCACATATTATGCAATTTTTATAAGCATAAAAAAAACAATATGTGAATTAGGATTTCACGAGATTGGCAAATCATAATTTACGTCTATAACATAAAGTATAGTAGAATGATAATATAGTTTAAATATATAGAGAAAAACCATATTCTTAAAAATTATCATATTTGTTCATAGCATAAAACATGATACGCTGAAGTTTTAAAACTTAGACATATAAAATTTACCTCAAATGCCGAATTTTAGCTTGATTTCGTGATTACTTTGTTGTAAGGAGCGTACGTGCTGATAACGTGTTAAAGGAAAATCCAAACAAAATAATAATAGAATAGAGAGACAATGAAATCTGTAATTCTCATTAATCATAAGTCTTTTAAATAGGGAGGAGTTTACAAAGAAAATGAAACATTCATTATGGTAAATTCTAATACTAGGAAAATATTATGTCAATCACTTCCTTTTGATGATGACACATAATCCTACAACATAATTAGATTAATTAAATATATAATAATTAGATTCAATAAATATATAATAAAATGATTAAAACTAAAAAGAAGTAAATTTATTTACTTTGCTTGTTGAAGCACTTCCCTCCACATTTTGTTGATTGTCACCGACTTTGGCAACAATTAGTGAATCTAGCTTAGACTCCAATGATGAAAACTTTTGATCTATGTGGCTCTCCAACTTAGATATATTGGTTTTCATTTCTTTCTCCAACTTAGATCCAAAGGATTTCATGTCATGCTCTATATTGGTTTCTAAATCTTCAAATTTCGCATCTACATACCTCTTTAGTTCATTGACCAAAAAAGAAGTGTCTACGGTCACTCTTTCTGTTTGACATGGTCTGGATGGACTTGGTACGCTAAATTCTTTCATGTCACCAATATCACAAGCGTCATCAGGAGAAGAACTATTTATCTGAACAGAAGTTCGAATAGTTTGATCAACATGGATAGTTCCACCCACATGTACATGGGTATCAAAAGCATCAACAACATCATCGTGCCACGTGATTGAGCGCCCTGAAAGCAATTGGTTTGCCAATTCCCTCAACATTATTACCTCAACATGTTCACTATCATCATCATTATATGTGTTACTAAATCCTAGCATATAAGGTGATTGTAATTCCTTGTCGGTTGGTGTAAGAAGACCAATTATATCCTGAAATATAAGAAATTAAGATGTCATGTTAAAAAACTTAACTTATTCATAATTAAGCATCGCATAATAATTGACAAAAAAACATGTGTTATAACTGCACTTAAGTTGCAACCTGTGATTTGCCCAAGGACGCCATTATGTCGCTATACGATGGAGATAGTTTTGATTTCCAAATAGTCTTCCAATTGCAAATCCTTAGAACTTCTTCGACATCATGTTCCAATCGTCGAACAAAAACATTTGCAGTAGCAGGTATACACTCTAATACCAATATTTGTATTCATGAAAAATTTAAGCATATCATTATGTATTCACATATAAAGAATCCAGACAGAGGTAAAGTAGAAAAAATTCGCTTACCGCTAATGGAAACACAAAACCATTATAAGACAATGTGGATGTTGTGATCCCATCTTTGAGCAACTTTTGTGCTTTCTCTTTAATTGACTTTGTAAGTTGCCTCCGCAAGTGTAAAAAAGAGGCTTTCCCCCAAGGATATTGAATAAACATTTCAATATCATCCACCATACCCAAGAAAAAAAGATCAATACCACTAGTGGATTTGTCCCCTTGAAAAAGAACCGCAGAGACGGGGTGTTATTAGCACTTTTCGCTACCATAAGAGACGTCTTGAGAGTCTTGATATCGCATGATTGCACTTTTGAGTTTTATACAAGTATATTTCGTTGTACACTACTTAGTATTTGAATTGATTTACACTGTTGTGTGAGTAAGCATATGAAGGACCTATGATGGTTCGAACTGAACTTTTGCTTTGTACCTTATTCAGTTGTTGATTTTATTGTTATAGTTTCACACAATACATTATGTTAGTTTATTGGTATGCATGGCATTATAGCCACAAGCTTAGAGTAAAGAGCATTTTGTTCGTACGACATAAAGTTCGAAATCGATTTAAATTATTTTACGTTTAACCAAATCGCATGTACCTATCGTTTTACTGAGTCGGGAAATAAACTGAGGTATGTGGGTCTTTTCGGAAATCTTATTCCATGCCATTTTATGGTTTAAAAGGAAGAATTTTGGAGCTTGAAATTGTGAAGTTCCTCTTTTGGAGTTTGTACAAACATTTGTTGCACATTGTTTTAGTGCAGAAAATTATTTTACGTACACGACATAGATTGATGCATGTTAGGACCATAGTGGTCTATTTGAAAAGTTGTTACGCCTCTTTTGTTATTGCCATTATTAGTGTGGGTAATAATCGAATGATTTTTGAAATGGTTTTATATATGTGGCGTTTATGACTAATTGGCACAACTACCAAGTGAAGGTAGTGGATTTTACACGAACGATTAATTGTTATAAAGATTTTGCATTTAAAAGTCTTATAAAATCTCAATTGGCATATTTGTTGAGTCCCATAATTGCAAAACCTTGAACTCATTAGAGCTATAGATTTAAACCCCTGTTGTGAAAGGAGTTGTAAGTGGGGACTAAAGAAGTCATCGAGAATTCGAAATGGCGGACTACCCAAATTGTGGATAGATTTGAATCTTGGGAATTTGACCTAATGAAGTCTGTTTGTGTATGTATAACTAAGGTAGTAGTTTGATGTTATAATCTTAGTTGTGTAAGTGACAATATTTCCCTTTCGGTAAATCTTCGGGTTAATGCCTTGTGTGGTTGCCTGCGTATGGTTGGATTTGAATCGATGAATTGTTTGTTCGACAACATGTTATGTGTTGGTGGTGTACCATCTTTTTGGGTCTTCATGAATAAAGGGGATGTTGTGATTCGTTTGTTAAAGCGGTAGGAATTGAGGTTTTATTTCCGTATCGGGTGTAACTTTAAGTATTTATTAGAGATCGACTCAGTGCAACCAACGATGGAATAATTCTTAGCATACCCACGTTTACAGTGTGGCCTTTTTGGTTTTAGGCGTCGACTCATTCTTTTATGGTCAATGATCTTTGGGATGCTTGCAAGTACCTCCGTTGGATCATAAGAAGTGTTAGACTCACAGTGGTGGAACTTTAAGGAGATTAGATGTTGGTAATTAAGTGTCGATGAGTAAGATCTTCTTAATATGGTAAGGATCTTATCGACTGAATGGTTGAGGTTTGAATATAGTTTGGAGTTACACAATAGTCTAATTTGAATAGATCGACTCCCTGGACAGCGTATTGGCACGTCCTCGGAAGGAAGACTCTACCAATATCAAGAATGGATTATGAAGGAATTTTGAGAAATCTTTGGGGTTTGATGTCGAACATTGGTTCTTGGATTCAGAATCATGTTGAACTAAGACGAATTAGTCGGTGAGGAGTTGAGGTCAAAAGCTACCCTTGAGGTAGTACATGTAACCTAAGGTTGGAAGGCAACCGAGATCGTATGGTTAGAAATCGCTCCAGTAAGGTTCAATGTTCACTCTAGTGTGAGTGTAACATGTCAAGGTGGATGTTGGATGAGAGTGTCTGCATGAAAATCAGCATGCCAGTTCTGACAGGAACTTAACGAGTTTCAGTTAAGGTTGAAATAGGTTAGAGACACGTCCTTGGAAAGGTAGACCGTTGTTTGGTGAAAGTGACGTTATTTGAGGTCTACACCATTTGATTGTTACCTTCTTTGAGATGGGTGGATGGTAAGCCATCTGTCATACTTGTATTCCGGGTTGTGTGGTGTTTTGAGTTGTTTCATGTGTCTTTTATGATTCAAGAAAGTTGTGAGATTATAAAAGTATGATATCGAGAACGGAAAGGCCCTCGGGTTGTTGTTTTTTTTGGTTAAGAGAAGGATCGAATCATTGGGAAGCAGTTCCTCCGTGGGTGATGGCATGCGAAGACAAAATCATTCTAAGATTGAGAGGATTGTAACACCCATAATTTCGATGTTATGTATAAAATAAATCTAGAGAAAATGGTCGAGGAACTGCCGAGCAAATGGTCGGTGGACGACCGAGAAAACGGTCGTTGGACGGCCGAGAAAACGGTCGTTGGACGGCCGAGAAAACGGTCGTTGGACGGCCGAGAAAACGGTCGGTGGACGGCCGAGAAAACGGTCAGTAAACGGCCGAGAAAATGGTCGAGGAACGACCGGGAAAATGGTCGGTACGAGTGTGGCTAAAGTGCCTAGCGAAATTGACATATGTCACTTTAGCATGGCACTATCGCGGAGAGTATAAACTCTCGGTACATCTGGCGCAAGAGTGCCTAGCGAAAGTGACATATGTCACTATAGCTTGGCACTATCCTGGAGCGGGTTTGGGGGTTAAAAATATGATTTTTTTGGGTTTTTCTTCATTTCCTCATATCTCCTTCACCATAACTCTGTTTGAGACGATTCTTTTTGCTATGGTTCGTATTTGAGAGATTTTCAAGGATAGATTGTTGGTTTTGGGAAGATTCAAGAGTATTTGGTGGTGGATTGGAAGCAAAGGTCAAGAGCTCATCATCATCATCTCCACCTTCAAGAAATTTGGGGATTTCTAGGTTTTCACCAAAAACTAAGTGGTAAGTTTACTTCCCCCATTCTTTATGGGTTATAAATCTTCTATTGATGGCTTCCTAGTGTTCATATTTCTAAAACATTGGTTTGGATGATTTTAGAGAAATTAGGTCAAAATTTGGGTTTTGGGCCCAAAATGGAGATTTTGATATGAGGTTTTTGGGGGAATGATTCTAAGTACTTGGATATGTGTATTTATGGTTGAAAACTTATGGATCTAGGTTTTTGGAAGATTTGGCTTGAGGATTCAGATTTCTTCAAAGAAGCTCAAGTTGGGGTAAAATATAGATTTAGCATAAATCTAGCAAGGTGAGTACAAGTTGCTTTGTGAAAACTATGTACATGCCAAAATGTGTATCTTGAACTAATAATGTGTTTACTTTATATTTATCAAATGTGTTGAGGATTTGAAAAAGTTTTCATAATTGGTAAATTTGGGTTGATACATCTTATAAAATGTCTATCACTGGTTTCGGGTATTTGACGTGTAAACCTAAAGCATGCATCATTTTGGTGATTTATTGCACAAATGAAAGTTATTTGACGTTAACGTGATTTTGGTGTATTTGGTTTATAAATTGTTTGGAAATTATATGTCGTCATGTCATGAAATAATTTGGGAATGTGATGAGGATTTTAATTGGGAAAATGAGTGGTCCCAACAAATTCATGTTTTAAGTTGATATTGTATTTGAAGAATGCATTGCATAAAGGTCGTTTAAATGTGTTTTATTATTTGGGGACCATTAATTGTTGGTCAAATGGATTTTGAGCATTTTAGCTCGGTTTTGACTTAAAATAGTCTTGAGGACATTTGTCCAATTTTAATGGCTCAATGTAGAGCCCCATTTATGATTTGCATCTTAATGCATCTTGTTACATATTAATGATAATTACAGGCTCGAGTGCATTGGTCATTCCTGTGTAGCCATGTAATTTTAGACTGTGTTGCATTGGATCCATAAGCATGTAAGTTAGTCTTTATTTGATTGTCAACTAGGTGTTGCGGGATTTGACTCCAGGACCCATGTTTTATGACCTTAACCTTTCAAGTAGATACTAGGAGGGTTGAGTCCGGGGTGGTGCTACCCTGTGTGGGTAGGCACTATGACCTCCTCCATTCGAGGTAATGCCATGGTTGCAGTCCTCGAATGTTGCCGGACTTTTGGTAAAAATCCATGAGGATAGAGACTAAGGTCAACCGACTCTTTGGGTGAAACTTGATGAGGAGTCGTAGGGACATTTGGACTTCATTTAGGGACATGTCATGCGATTAACGTTGTATGAGTGACATACTTTTGTGTTCCTCCACTCTCAATGGATACGGGTCTCCCTGGCTAGCAGTATTTTGGATATTTAATGGTCCATGCTTTAACATTTGGATTTCATTCCTCTTTATGGTCGCGTGAATATTGAATTTTAGTTCCATGTTTTCGGTGGAATATTATATTTATATGGAGTGTTTCCCATGAATTATGAGTTGGGTATTATGTCCCACCCGTGTTTAGGATGTTTCGGGATATAAAATTTTATCCACGTTTTTATAAATTGGGAGTCTATTTTCTATTCACGTTTTGAGTGAGTTTTGGGTTGCATCACTTTATAAAGAATGTTTTATATTGGGGCGGTCGTTCTTAAAGATGCATGTTATTGGAAAATGAGTCGTTTTCATATTTAAAGAAAATCATTTTGAAATATTGTGTTTTAAGTTGCATTCTTTCCTTTTTAACAAAATATTTATTCATGTTGAAAACTCTTGAACTCACTAGGCGTTAAACCTAACCTTTTTTATTTGTCGGCATGTGCATCATGTCCTAGTTGGGGAATGTCTCATGTAGCACCGTGAAGTGTTGAATGTTATTTAGATGTTCGAGAAGGATGTAGCTATTGAGTGATGTCTTCCACACATTTTGAGATAGCAATAGTTTATGGGTTTAGTAACACCCGTCCCCATTATAGATCTTGTATAAGGTTTGAATTGTGTTTATTGAAGTTAATCCTTAAGTTGTTATTTTAGGTGATTCAATTATTGTTATATTTAGAAAAAACTTAATTAGTTGTTATTTCTAGATTTGAGAGTGTTACACCGGAGGCGCAGTCGAACTAGAGGAGAGCGACGGTCGAACTAGGGAGAGCGACGGTTAAACTAGAGAAGAGCGGCGGTCGAAGTAGAGAAGAGCGGTGGCACGATGATGGAGACGATGGGGAACCGATGAAGACAATGAGAGCATCGATGAAGAAGAGTCGCACAGTAAAAAAGTGAAACAAGGGTTTTTCCCCTTTTTTTCTTACTGCGACGTTTGAGAATTTTAGGAAATTTAGGGAGTTAATAAATTTAGTTATTAGGGTAGTTTGGTAATTTAATTAATTATAAATGATAAAAAAATAATGTAAAATTAAATTACAATAAAAGGAGGTTAGATTGTGAAAATGGATTTCGAAGAAGGTCAGATAACTAAATAACCCAAGAAAATAAGTATCATACATAGTCAGATAAAAGTGGCCACACCCCTAAACCTCTCTTCCTCTCCAAAACAAAACTCTCCTTATAAGGAGACCCTCTATTGGGTTTGTCCCTCTCGTCAATTTCGTATATATGTCAAAAAGCCAAACCCAAAGATATAACTAACTTAAATAGAATTTACAGAGTCCTTTGTGCACACACACATATATACAAATATATAGAGATAGGGAAACAGAGAATCTGGGAGTGTGTTAAAGGTAGGAAAACATGTCTGGGAACTTTGAGTCGTTGGACCTGGGTGTATAGATCCCATATTGTTTCAGGTGTCCGATCTCTCTTGAACTTATGAGGGACCCAGTTATCGTCGGCACCGGTCAGACCTACGATCGTTCAAGCATCGAGTCATGGGTGGCCACTGGAAACACCACCTGCCTTGTCACCTGACTTCCTTTTACAGACTTCACCCTAATCCCTAACCACACCTTATGTCGCCTCATCCAGGAACTGTGTGTCTCCAACCGATCCTATGGTGTGGAGCGGATTCCAATGCCAAAATAACCAGCGGATCCGGTCATGGTACGGTCGTTACTCAACCAGGTGGTCTCTGAGAGGAGATGATGAGAGAATGAAACGACGCATAAATTTAGGTTTTGGGTGTTTGATTCGTGGGGAGGGGGAAGAATCATATATTATATGGGTAAAGGATATTTGGTGTTTAACCTAGTCAAAGGAGAAAGTGGAAAGGTGGATAGCGGGAAGGGGAAAAGGGGGAGGGAGGGAGAAAATTTTGGGGAAAAAGAGTAAGGGCGGGAAAGAAATTTTTGTTAAATTTTTGTTTCCTCTACTTTAGAATAAGTGCTTGTATTTCAATTTTAATTTTGTCTTAAAATAAATGTTTGTATTTTAAAGTCAATTTTATTTTCTAAAATATATTGATGATTCCGTTGGAAGAAATCCGTAGGAAAAATTCTAGGATTTTTCGAGGATTTCCGACGAATTTTTATAATTAATTAAAAATCTATTTTCTAAAACAAATTGATGGATTCCGTCTGAAATTCGTAGGAAAATTCTATGAATTTCCGACGGATTTGTATAATTAATTAAAAATTATTTTCTAAAACATATTGATGTATTCCGTCGAAAATCCGTAGGAAGCAGTAGGAGAAGGAGTGTAATCGATATTGAATGAAGTTTATGTAGAGTGAAATCTTTGTATCTATGAATTTCGAACGGATTTTTATAATTAATTAAAAAATTATTTTCTAAAACATACCGATGGATTTGGTCGGAAATCCATAGAAAAATTAACACACATATATATAATGTATGTACGTGGGTATATTTATGTATGTAATAATGAATATATGTATCATGTATGCATGTATATATAATATATGTGGATATATGTATGCACGTAGTAAACCTATAGGGTCACACACAAAGAATGCGTTTGTTTCCATTTGTAGAAACCCGTATTTTATGAAAATATGTGTTAAACTGTAATTATGATATTTACAGGGTGAAAACGTAATTATGTTAATTACAGGAATTATCTGTAATTATATAATTATATTTTAAAGTTTAAAAGGATAATTATATATATTTATATAATTATATTTTAAAGTTTAAAAAGGATAATTATATATATATATATATATATATATTTGAATTTGAATTTGAATTTGAATATTATAGATAATTACTAAATCTTATTTAATCCTTAATTGAATTATAGTCTAACTATAATTCTTATGGTATAAATAAGGGGTTAGGCTAAACCATTTGATAGACGATTGAATTAGAATTAGCCTTTCAGTTAAATACAGAAAAGAAACCTTTTCTTTTCTGTAAAACACATATAGATCTAGGGTTCTTGGGCTAGCACCCAGTGGAAACGGGAAACGTGTTCGTGTGTGGATTACCGATAGAGGAAACCTACTTTGGTTTCTTGGTGCTTCAGTTTTAATCCCGTCAGATCTTGAAAGGTACATATTCTAAACCCCCTATGGCGTGGTTTATTTTAATTTAATGCATCATTGGATCCGATTGGGTTTTAACGTTTATTCTGAAAAGTTTTCTATATTAGTTGTAACCAAAATTATTTTAATTTTCCGCTGCGTTTTATCGGTTACAAATTGTTATTAAAACCCTACAGTGGTATCAGAGCCACTTTGATGTCATTTAATTAAAAGAGGAATTATAATTTTATATGGCAAATTTTAATCTGGTTCAACCTAATTTTAATTGGACCGAAATATTTTTTGGACCCATTTTTCCCTAAAAGATTTCCTACTTAAATAAAATACTAAAGGTTTTGAAGACCTAAGTTCCTTATCACCTTGTTTTTCAAAAGTCAGCCGCCAAAGCATCTTCTTCACCACCGGCTGGGTTACCGTCGACCTGCGGCTGATGTCGTTTTACCATCGACCTTTTCGTCCACCAAGCACCATCGTAGGCAGTCGGTGTTGGTTCAGCCCCTACCACCGCTGTCAACAACTGCTGGTTCTTCTTCCATCTCGTCTCTATATCCATGGAAGATGGTTTCTTTCGGCTGAAGGCTAGTCCAGGCCACCGCCCTTCGAGGGTGGCGGTGTTGGTTTGTTTCCTAGTCATCATCGATGTTAATCCACGTCCTTTGCAACAATTTTTTTTCGTCGCCGGTTTTCCCCGCCGTCTTGGACCACGGTCAAGACCGTGAATGGGTGGTCTTGTCACCGGTTTCTCACCGGTTCTTCTGTTTGGCCATCATCACCGACTGATGCCGGCTGATTGATGCAATCCATCAAGACCATCACTTAGGGTTGTGTCTCTCAAAATAGAGTTATGGTCGGGTTTTCTCACTGTTGGCCACCTCTATGGTTGTTGTTGTTGGTGGTGGTTATTTTTGGTTCTCGGCAAGTAGGTTCAGATCTCTGGAGTCGACCAACAACCATTGCTGGACTATGGTCCCTTAAAGATTCGGTTTACCACCTAAAACCAACAGCGACTTTTGGCCGTTGGGGTTGTCGGGGTTGTCGCTCGTTTGGTCGAAGCACCACCATGGCCGAAGCCTTAGGTGGTTGCTGCCAATTTTTTTTCTCTTGGTGGCTATTGCTTGAGTTTTATTGCTGGAAACAAAGTAGATATCGTTTCCTTGAGAAATTAGGCTCTGAATGTCTAATTGTCGACCACCAGGCCACGGTCATGGGTGGATCGCGCTGGTTCTTTAGGTTTGGCCGCCAATGCCATTATGTCTTGCGACAAGGGCCACTGGAAACAATAGTTTTCGGTGCTGCGTTTTTGTTACCGGTGTTGCTCGCTTGATATGGTTCATTGTCGTTTTCTCATCACTTGCCTCGTCCCGGTTGTTGCAAGTTTTTGGTCCATAAAAATTGGGTGGATGCCTTAGTTTCTAAATTTTGGGTCCGTCTAAGTGGATCCAAAGGAGTTGCCTTTGGGTTTTGGTAATGGTATGTCACATAGATTTGTATTGGGCGGATTTAAATTTAGAACCATGCAGTGCCATCGTTTGTTTTCTTTTACCGGGTTCAACCACCATGATGGTGGTTGGGGTGTTGGACTGGTGCCCTATGCGGTTGAGTCAAAAGTCGGGCCTAAGGTCTAAATTTAGTGTTTTTATCCTGGGATGTTTCCCTATATAATTTGTTTTTAGGTTGTTACCAAAATTTTGGGCTTAGGTCCAAAAGAGTTTTGGGTCATGGTTTGTTAACCCATAATAGGTCAATTAATTTTATTTTGCCATATGAAATTTTGTTCCATCAATCGGCCTTTTAATTATGTTAGTTATTTTGGCCGAATGTTTTATTTTATGTTTAAAATAAAATAGTATATGGATTGCCTCGTGAAGACCCGTGGTTTGGATTGGTTGTTTATTTTATTCATGGAAAATTAAAATGTAATAATTGCATGGGATGTATTTTTCGGTTTTAAATTTCCTAGATAGGAACAAATGTAAATATAATAGACATGTTGTATTTTCTATTTTTTAAATCTGAAGACGACGTTCCAAGAAGTCGAGACGGAGTCCCTGGAGTTCACCAAGATGGCGAGGCTAGTGGGAGCTTGAAGACGTCCTTAAAATTGACCGTGGTTGTTGTGTTGGCTCACAACACCACATTAGGGGCAAATCCATATATTATTGTTGTGATTGTTTATTTTGTGCTTGCTTTTATTTATTGCTTTATTATTGTTATAATAATTGCAAACGTTTTAAAATAAAATCAAACGCAAAATAAATTTTAAATCGGTAAATAAAATATGATATTTTATCAAAAAAAATCAAACCGATTTAATAAGATAAACTTTTAAAACAATATTTTAGAAATAAAATCAAACGTTTTAAAAGAAATTAGAATGTTTTCTAAAATTAAACCTTTTACAAAATGTAAACGTAACACCACCCGTTTAAGGTACTTGTCAAACATACATGATTCCGGTATCGTCAGTGCTTAGCCAATCATGTCGGTTGAATGTAGTGTAAGATAAGGAGCCAAATTAACGAGATTTAAGTGGACAGTTGCTTGGACATTCACTTAAATAGTCGTATTTTGGACGACTAATCCCAGTAAACCCTAAGTCTAGTATTTAGGTAGGATCACGATACCTTAGTATGGTTTGTTTACTTGAGAATATCTTAGACAGTTGCTTGGCCATTTATGAGTATTTTGAAGGCGTTGAACTGGGATTAAACGTGCCAATTTCAATATATGATATATTGAATAGGATCCCACGATATCTAAGAGTTATGTTGAACATAATTGGATGATGCCTACCTAAATAGCCTAATTCCATTGACAGTTGCTTGGCCATTTATGGAAGTAGGTGAAATATGGATCTTAGCTCAAATCAAATGATTTTGAAAGGTTAATCCATTTATTTGAGATATTAAAGTTACTAAAATTAAATCATGTTTTTGTAGATGTCTACCTCAGATTCAAACTCAAACAATTTATCCCAATTTACACTACGGTCAATCCTCGATAAGGAAAAATTGGACGGAACGAACTTCATCGAATGGTTTCGCTCCCTAAGGGCAGTCCTTAGGTATGAAAAGAAGTTCTACGTTCTTGAAAACCCCCCTCCAAATGCTCCTGTCAGAAATGCTCCAACTGAAGTCAAAACTGCTTATGATAAGTACCAAGATGACTCTCTGATTGTTGGTTGCCTAATGTTTGCCACCATGACTCCCGAATAATTACGGGATCATGAAAACATGATTGCTTGGGATATGATATCTTCACTGAAGTCTATGTTTCGGTTACAAATAAAACGGGAGAGATTTGATACAATTAAAGCATTGTGTGCTTGTAAAATGACTGAGCGTTCGTTAGTTAGTACCCACATTTTGAAAATGAAAGGGTACTTTGACCAACTGACCCGTCTTGGTTTCCCATTGGGTCAAGAGTTGGAAATCGATATGGTTCTCAACTCTCTACCCAAAACATATAAGCAGTTCATTAAGGGCTATAATATGAAAGGTTTGAATAAAACTCTCACAGAGTTTTACAGCGTACTTAAAACTACTAAGAAAGATATGAAATCCAAGTTGGGTTCAGCCAAACCAAAACAGACTTTGATGATCAAACCTGACAGTGGGATAATCAAGAAGGGGGAGATAACCAAGGGTAAAACATATGTTGGAAGATCCAGCATAGATAAGGGCAAAGGAGAAATTCCTGAGGTTGCAGTATGGTATAATTGTTTTCACCATGGGCACCAAATGAGAACTTGTCCAGCCCGATTGTGTAACACCCTAAAAATAGGGATAACAAAAATCCAAAAAAAAACGGATATGAGGTATACTACAATTGCCATAGCAAGAGCCTCCCAAAAATGGGGAATATATAAATAACCTGTTTAATCACAATTTGTAATTTAAACGGACGATAAAATAATAACCAACTAATCTAATTTCTACATCTAGAAAAGAGATTACAAAAGGGTTGTCATCTATAAGCCCAACGGTTCAATCCCAAAAGAAGTAGCGTTTGCAAAATCCCCAAGCTCTCACCCAAACCATCTAAACCTGCTTAGGAACGGCGCCGCTAGAACCTGAGATACACATCGACACCAAACAAGTGTTAGGCCAAAAATCCTAGTGAGTTGAACAATAATAAGCATTCATGATCAGTTACAATTCTTATCAGCAGTTAACCAGAGTTCAATATATGTGGAGTCAATAGGGGAGACCCATAGCACCAATCAAGTCCCACCCAAAGAGTCGATATACCTTGATGCCATCTATCGAGAGACATCCGAAAGGCCCGGTACACCCGAGGACTATACCAAAGAAAATTCCTCGAATGGCGGAGGTCTAGGCACATACCATCACAGTGGCGCCCAAGACTACATCCTCCTAGTGTCTACTGACTTGGTTCGTCCACATAACGCATATAGGAGGTCCTTTAGGTGTATTTCAACCCAACATATCTCAATACCCACTACGGGTACAATATTTCCATCGGGGACTAGATGTCCCACCATCTTGACAGCCAACCACAGACAGGTTCCCTTTCTTCAGATCTCGGAACTCCCGCTCCAACTTGTCCATCGAACGCTCACTACAATACTTGTCCATAATCTTCTCCTTGAACACCGGCCAAGTTAACTTAGCCAGAACTTCAGGAGTGAGGATTGATCAAGTGAGATTCCACCAAATCAAAGCCTCTCCCCGAAGTAGTTGGGAAGCAAATTTGACCCGTTGAGAGGGGTCACATTCGCTTGCTTCAAAGGCCATCTCTACCTCTTTGAGCCAGTATATGCAAGCAACCGGGTTATCCGAACCCGCAAACTCCTTAGGGTGGCACCCCAGAAACGACTTGTAAGTGCACCCCTTAGTCTTTGCCCGAATCCCTTCAGCGGATGGTTCCTCAACCGTTACCACATTTGGTCCACCCGACCCCACAATAACGTTTTCAGCCATCGTCTCAGGTTGTCGGTGGCTAGCGTCTCGATCCTCTAGGAGTTTCATGAAAAACTCTTGTTGTTGGGTCATGGCCGAAGTCATGGCCAACTGTTGTTGAGCCAAGGCCGAATTCATGGCCAACATCATGCTATCCCGAAGCCGGTTCTCCATGGTAACTTCCTCCACGATGGCGTTACATGTATTGAGGTTCCGGCGCGGAATATGCTCGGGCCCTCCTCCCAAAATTCTGGGTATAGGAATGTCATCGGTGGTCACACCCACAGAAGGTCGTACAGCTGCAGATTCCACTTCGGGTTGACCCTCTCGCATGTCCGGTAATCTACTTCGAGTGTTTACCATTTATAATCTGTCATGCACGTACGAGAAATAGATTGAGAAAAGACTAAGCGAGTTGAACTCATTGTACGTACTACTACTTTCATTAATTATCATAATAATAGTAAACCAAGTATGCTCATGTAACAATGCATTCATAATAGCAGTAGCTAAGTGAAATTATGAACGAACCATACACAAGTATTCTTGTCACCATCATCACAACTTTCAATTACAGTAATTCCGTAATCCTAACGCTCTCCCTACCTAGGATTCCTACCCCAAGTGGACAGTGAAGTCATACAGTCTAAAGCTTAAGTCTAGATATGCTAAACAATACCTAGTTCACTTAAACTAAAGCTCTGATACCAACTTGTAACACCCTAAAAATAGGATAACAAAAATCCAAAAAAAACGGATATGAGGTATACTAAAATTGCCATAGAAAGAGCCTCCCAAAAATGGGGAATATATAAATAACCCGTTTAATCACAATTTGTAATTTAAACGGACGATAAAATAACAACCAACTAATCTAATTTCTACATCTAGAAAAGAGATTACAAAAGGGTTGTCATTTATAAGCCCAACGGTTCAATCCCAAAAGAAGTAGCGTTTGCAAAATCCCCAAGCTCTCACCCAAAGCATCTAAACCTGCTTAGGAACGGCGCCGCTAGAACCTGAGATACACATCGACACCAAACAAGTGTTAGGCCAAAAAGCCTAGTGAGTTGAACAATAATAAGCATGCATGATCAGTTACAATTCTTATCAGCAGTTAACCAGAGTTCAATATATGCGGAGTCAATAGGGGAGACCCATAGCACCAATCAAGTTCCACCCAAAGAGTCGATATACCTTGATGCCATCTATCGAGAGACATCCGAAAGGCCCGGCACACCCGAGGACTATACCAAAGAAAATTCCTCGAATGGCGGAGGTCTAGGCACATACCATCACAGTGGCGTCCAAGACTACATCCTCCTAGTGTCTACTGACTTGGTTCGTCCACATAACGCATATAGGAGGTCCTTTAGGTGTATTTCAACCCAACATATCTCAATACCCACTACGGGTACAATATTTCCATCCTATCCTCGTGCAGTTCAACAAAAGAACCAAGTGACACTTATATTCATCATGCATGTAAATATATCACCAAAGTGGTAATCCAACTAGAACCATCATAATACCCATACAATAGTACATTTAACATACCAAGGTACTCACATTATGTATCCATGAGAAAAGCCCCAACTAAGGGTACATATAACATACTTTATGGAATATCATCAATAACCATTTCTCCAACCATTTCCACAAAGAAAACCCAAATACTTGAACACATAGAGATAAAATAGTAACAAACAAGAGTATATGATGTGTATCTAGTTTTGACAAAGGTTAGTAAACTCACAATCTAGGTTTTGTACCAAAACCTAGAAAAGATGAAAACCCTAGATGATGAAGATGGGACTTGATGTAGGAGGGGAGTGACTTGATGAGGATCTTCAATAAATACACTTGGATGAGACTTGATGACTCAAGAATCACCCCAACAACCCCAAAACCTAGCAATAAATGTGTGTGTGTTTGAAACCCCCAAAAATTGCCCAAAAGAGAATTCTCCCGTTTTTGTAAAAGTGCTAAGTGAGAAGTGAGGCTGTCAAGATGTTTTAAATCCACCAGACCCCGCGGGTGATAGTGCCCGGCGATAGTGCTAAGGGCACTATCGCAAGTCACAATCGCGAACACACACACACTCACGGTACATCTTCCGCGAGTATGCCCGGAGATAGTGACAATTGTCACTATCGCGTGTCACTATCGCGTGTCACTATCGCGAGACACACACCCCTCTGGGTACAATCCTGGCGATTGTGCCCGGCTGTCACTATCGCGATGGCACTATCGCGCCAAACTCATCCCAACCCAAAAACTTAGCAAATTTCGAAAATGAGCACGAGGTCTAAACACATGCAATTATAATATGATCAGATAGCATCTTAGTCCCATAAATAAATATCACATGCAAATATGAAAAACTCATATTTTTAGATAAACACAATTAAAGTATTAGGGAACAAATACTTACCTTATAAATTCCCGGGTGTTACAATCCTCCCCACCTAAATGGGATTTCGACCCCGAAATCTTACCCTAGGCAAACAAGTGAGGATAACGTTTATTCATATCATCTTCCGATTCCCATGTAATGTTAGCACCCCGATGGTGCTTCCATTGAACTTTCACCATAACCACGTCTTTATGCCTCAACTTCTTCACTTTCGATTCTAAAATCGATTTCGGTTCTTCCACACAACGATTCCCATTGTCCACCCGAATTTCCGACAAAGAAATCACGCTTTCCTCTTCGGCTAAACACTTCCGAAGATAACACACGTGAAATGTGGGATGTATTCCATCCATTTCCGGCGGTAAATCCAACCGGTAGGCTTGTAACCCGATTTTCTCCAAGATGACGAATGGTCCAAGGAAACGAGGACTAAGCTTCCCACGTTTTCCAAACCGTATGATCCCTTTCCACGGAGACACCTTCAATATGACCCGGTCGCCCACTTGAAACTCAACCGGTCTTCTCTTATTGTCCGCATAACTATTTTGTCGGTCTTGTGCCGCCTTTAGCCTCTCCCGAATATCCTTCACCTTGTCCGCCGTCTCTTGCACTATTTCCGGCCCGGCGAATTTCTTTTCGCCCGCTTCTAGCCAACAAACTGGGGTTCTACACTTCCGTCCATACAAGGCCTCGAACGGTGCCATTCCAATACTAGAATGGTAACTGTTGTTGTACGCGAACTCTGTCAAAGGTGGATGTGAATCCCAACTTCCCCCGAAGTCTATTACACATGATCTCAACATATCTTCTAGCGTATGGATCGTCCTCTCGCTTTGACCATCCGTTTGAGGATGATACGTCGTGCTCAAATTTAGTCGAGTACCCAATTCTTTTTGCAAACTAGCCCAAAAGTTCGAAGTGAATCGGCTATCCCGATCCGATACTACAGATTTCGGAACTCCGTGCCTTGACATCACCTCATCGATGTACAGCTTGGCCAACTTCTCCATTGGCAAGGTCTCCCGCACAAGAAAATGCGCGCTCTTGGTCAACCGATCCACGATCACCCAAATTGTATCGTGACCACGTAAGGTCTTTGGTAGCTTCGTCACAAAATCCATGGTGATGTTGTCCCACTTCCATTCGGGAATGAACAACGGTTGTAAACTTCCATACGGTTTTTGATGCTCCACTTTGACTTGAAGGCATGTGACACACCTTTCCACATAGCTAGCCACATCCAACTTCATCACCGACCACCAATAATTCAACTTTAAGTCTCTATACATCTTGGTGCTACCGGGATGTATAGAATATTTCGACTTATGCGCCTCCTCGAGAAGTAAATCATGGTTTCCCCCAACCTTCGACACCCAAATTCTCCCTTGAAAGAGTTTGAGTCCACGACCATCTTCTGTTAAGAGTTCCTTTTGCTTGGACATAACCTCGGCCTTGAGGTTCTCTTCTTTAAGGGCTTCCGCTTGGCTCGTTCTTATGCTTTCCAACAAACTCGACACCACATCGATTCTGGTAAGGGACATTTTGACACCTCCATCATGACTCCTTCGACTCAACGCATCTGCCACGACGTTGGCCTTACCGGGATGGTAGAGTAAATCGCAATCGTAATCTTTCAAGAGCTCTAGCCATCTCCTTTGTCGCATGTTGAGTTACTTTTGATCGAAGATGTACTTGAGACTCTTGTGATCCGTGAAAAGAGTACACTTGGTTCCATACAAGTAGTGTCGCCACAGTTTTAACGCGAAAACTACTGCTTCCAACTCCAAATCATGAGTCGGATAGTTCTTCTCATGATCCTTTAATTGCCGCGACGCGTAAGCTATTACTTTCCCCCTTTGCATTAGGACACACCCAAGCCCCATCTTGGAAGCGTCACTAAACACAACAAAATCTTCCGATCCTTCGGGTAGGGATAAGATCGGAGCTTCACACAACTTCCTCTTGAGCGTATGAAAGGCTTGCTCTTGTGCATCGGTCCAAAGAAACTTGACGTTCTTCCTTGTATGAGAAGTGAGCGGCGTAGCTATCTTGGAAAAGTCTTGAATGAAGCGCCGGTAGTAACCCGCCAAACCTAAGAAGCTTCGAATCTCCGTCGGACTTGTTGGAGGCTCCCAACTCATCGTTGCATCGATCTTTGCCGGATCCACTTTTACCCCGCCCTTTGATACCACATGCCCCAAGAATTGCACTTCTTGAAGCCAAAATTCGCACTTCGAGAATTTCGCGAACAGTTTCTCCCTTCTTAAAACTTCTAAAACTTCCCGTAAGTGTCTTCCATGTTCGGACTCATCCCTTGAATATATTAAAATATCGTCAATGAAGACGATCACGAATTTATCCAAAAATGGGCGACACACACGGTTCATCAAATCCATGAATACGGCCAGAGCGTTGGTTAAGCCAAACGGCATCACCAAGAACTCATAATGACCGTATCTCGTTCGGAAAGCCGTCTTCGGAATATCTTCGTTCTTCACTCTCACTTGATGATAACCGGACCGAAGGTCAATCTTCGAAAAACATCCCGCCCCTTGGAGTTGATCAAAAAGATCGTCGATGCGAGGTAGAGGGTACTTGTTCTTCACCGTGACTTTGTTTAACTCCCGATAATCTATGCACATCCGCATGGATCCATCTTTCTTCTTCACGAACAAAACCGGTGCTCCCCAAGGTGACGAACTTGGTCGAATGAAGCCCTTCTCCAACAACTCTTGAAGTTGCGTCATCATCTCCTTCAATTCTGTTGGTGCCAAACGATATGGAGCACGAGCTATCGGAGCCGCTCCCGGTGTGAGGTCAATCTGAAACTCCACTTGTCGTTCCGGTGGTAATCCGGGTAAGTCTTCCGGAAAGACGTCCGGATAATCCTGCACCACCTCCACATCTTCTACCGACTTCTTTTCTTTATTAGCGTCCACCACGTAGGCCAAGTACGAAGGGTAACCCTTCGCTAAGAACTTGCGAGCCTTTAGAGATGATATAATAAGATTACTTCTCTTTCCTTTTTCCCCATAAATGGTTACCACACCATTTTCCGGCAATGGTACTTGGATCATCTTTTTGGAGCAAAAGATGTCCGCCTTATGCCTCACTAACCAATCCATGCCTATGACTACATCAAACCCTCCTATAGCCATAGGTAGTAAATCTACTCCGAAAGAAATTCCGTCGATCTCCAGAGTGCAATCACAAAAACGGTCACGAATGATTACTTGATCCCCATTAGCTATTTCTACTACTAACGCATCGGGAAGGACACTAATAGGAGTGATGAATTGTTTACAGAAAGTATCCGACACAAAGGAACATGTAGCACCCGAATCAAACAAGACACGAGCAGGAAAGGATTTTACTAGGAACGTACCCGAAACAACGTCCGCGGTCTCTTTTGCTTCCTCGGTAGTCATCCGGAAAGCTCGACTGGGCATCCTTGGTGGTTGCTCGACTCTAGCCGTCGAACCCACGGAATTTCCACCATTACCTCCCACTAACTTTGGGCAATCCCTCTTCATATGCCCTGGTTCTCTGCACTCATAGCATACCGGCCCCCGGATGGGACACTCTCGAGTCACGTGGTCCTTCCTACCACACTTGGCACACCCCGTTGGACCGGAATAAGTTCTTGCAACACACGGCCCCGACTGCTTTGACTTGCACTTGTGACACCACCAGTCTTCACGGTGATGATCACCCGCTTACAAAGGGTTTTGATTGCCGAACGGGCCCAGATGGCCCTTCCTACTTCCGTTTCTCCCCGACAATCCTCTTCTCTTCCCTTTCGGCATTGATGTCATCCTCTACGAGCAAGGACTCTTCGATAACCTCTTGTAACGTCGAACACTTAACATTCCTTACCGCCGATCGCATCCCGGCCGGTAACCCTTGATGATAGGCTTTAATCTTTGACCTTTCATCGGGGACTAGATGTCCCACCATCTTGACAGCCAACCACAGACACAGGTTCCCTTTCTTCAGATCTCGGAACTCCCGCTCCAACTTGTCCATCGAACGCTCACTACAATACTTGTCCATAATCTTCTCCTTGAACACCGACCAAGTTAACTTAGCCAGAACTTCAGGAGTGAGGACTGATCGAGTGAGATTCCACCAAATCAAAGCCTCTCCCCGAAGTAGTTGGGAAGCAAATTTGACCCGTTGAGAGGGGTCACATTCGCTTGCTTCAAAGGCCATCTCTACCTCTTTGAGCCAGTACATGCAAGCAACCGGGTTATCCGAACCCGCAAACTCCTTAGGGTGGCACCCCAGAAACGACTTGTAAGTGCACCCCTTAGTCTTTGCCCGAATCCCTTCAGCGGATGGTTCCTCAACCGTTACCACATTTGGTCCACCCGACCCCACAATAACGTTTTCAGCCATCGTCTCAGGTTGTCGGTGGCTAGCGTCTCGATCCTCTAGGAGTTTCATGAAAAACTCTTGTTGTTGGGTCATGGCCGAAGTCATGGCCAACTATTGTTGAGCCAAGGCCGAATTCATGGCCAACATCATGCTATCCCGAAGCCGGGTCTCCATGGTAACTTCCTCCACGATGGCGTTACATGTATTGAGGTTCCGGCGCGGAATATGCTCGGGCCCTCCTCCCAAAATTCTGGGTATAGGAATGTCATCGGTAGTCACACCCACAGAAGGTCGTACAGCTGCAGATTCCACTTCGGGTTGACCCTCTCGCATGTCCGGTAATCTACTTCGAGTGTTTACCATTTATAATCTGTCATGCACGTACGAGAAATAGATTGAGAAAAGACTAAGCGAGTTGAACTCATTGTACGTACTACTACTTTCATTAATTATCATAATAATAGTAAACCAAGTATGCTCACGTAACAATGCATTCATAATAGCAGTAGCTAAGTGAAATTATGAACGAACCATACACAAGTATTCTTGTCACCATCATCACAACTTTCAATTACAGTAATTCCGTAATCCTAACGCTCTCCCCACCTAGGATTCCTACCCCAAGTGGACAGTGAAGTCATACAGTCTAAAGCTTAAGTCTAGATATGCTAAACAATACCTAGTTCACTTAAACTAAAGCTCTGATACCAACTTGTAACACCCTAAAAATAGGGATAACAAAAATCCAAAAAAAACGGATATGAGGTATACTAAAATTGGCATAGCAAGAGACTCCCAAAAATGGGGAATATATAAATAACCCGTTTAATCACAATTTGTAATTTAAACGGACGATAAAATAACAACCAACTAATCTAATTTCTACATCTAGAAAAGAGATTACAAAAGGGTTGTCATTTATAAGCCCAACGGTTCAATCCCAAAAGAAGTAGCGTTTGCAAAATCCCCAAGCTCTCACCCAAAGCATCTAAACCTGCTTAGGAATGGTGCCGCTAGAACCTGAGATACACATCGACACCAAACAAGTGTTAGGCCAAAAAGCCTAGTGAGTTGAACAATAATAAGCATGCATGATCAGTTACAATTCTTATCAGCAGTTAACCAGAGTTCAATATATGCGGAGTCAATAGGGGAGACCCATAGCACCAATCAAGTTCCACCCAAAGAGTCGATATACCTTGATGCCATCTATCGAGAGACATCCGAAAGGCCCGGCACACCCGAGGACTATACCAAAGAAAATTCCTCGAATGGCGGAGGTCTAGGCACATACCATCAAAGTGGCATCCAAGACTACATCCTCCTAGTGTCTACTGACTTGGTTCGTCCACATAACGCATATAGGAGGTCCTTTAGGTGTATTTCAACCCAACATATCTCAATACCCATTACGGGTACAATATTTCCATCCTATCCTCATGCAGTTCAACAAAAGAACCAAGTGACACTTATATTCATCATGCATGTAAATATATCACCAAAGTGGTAATCCAACTAGAACCATCATAATACCCATACAATAGTACATTTAACATACCAAGGTACTCACATTATGTATCCATGAGAAAAGCCCCAACTAAGGGTACATATAACATACTTTATGGCATATCATCAATAACCATTTCTCCAACCATTTCCACAAAGAAAACCCAAGTACTTGAACACATAGAGATAAAATAGTAACAAACAAGAGTATATGATGTGTATCTAGTTTTGACAAAGGTTAGTAAACTCACAATCTAGGTTTTGTACCAAAACCTTGAAAAGATGAAAACCCTAGATGATGAAGATGGGACTTGATGTAGGAGAGGAGTGACTTGATGAGGATCTTCAATAAATACACTTGGATGAGACTTGATGACTCAAGAATCACCCCAACAACCCCAAACCCTAGCAATAAATGTGTGTGTGTTTGAAACCCCCAAAAATCGCCTAAAAGAGAGTTCTCACGTTTTTGTAAAAGTTCTAAGTGAGAAGTGAGGCTGTCAAGATGTTTTAAATCCACCAGACCCCGCGGGCGATAGTGCCCGGCGATATAGTGCCAAGGGCACTATCGCGAGTCACAATCGCGAACACACACACACTCACGGTACATCTTCCGCGAGTATGCCCGGCGATAGTGACAATTGTCACTATCGCGTGTCACTATCACGAGACACACACCCCTCTCGGTACAATCCTGGCGATGGCACTATCGCGCCAAGCTCATCCCAGCCCAAAAACTTAGCAAATTTCGAAAATGAGCACGAGGTCTAAACACATGCAATTATAATATGATCAGATAGCATCTTAGTCCCATAAATAAATATCACATGCAAATATGAAAAACTCATATTTTTAGATAAATACAATTAAAGTATTAGGGAACAAATACTTACCTTATAAATTCCCGGGTGTTACAGATTGGCAGAAATCAAGAAGCAAAAAGGCTACCAGAGTCGGACCTTCAGGTATGTTTACCATTTGATTTAATTCACTTATGACTAAGTATTACATATTGAGTATGATACTCATATTAGTACTACATTTTCAGGAAATAAGAAGTGAAGAGAAGATGAAGCCAAACCAAATGAAGCTAAGCTAGTTGTTGCTCAAAGGGACATATGATATGAACCTTCCAAATGGTCTAACATTAACACTTATCAAGTGTCATCATGTACCTAGTGCTACTAGGAATTTAGTTTCATTTTCTCAATTACAACGAACCGAATTTATGTTTTAAAATAAATTTTCGTTTTATCTTAATAAATGTTTTATGAAATTAATAGTTGTAATTATAAATCATTATAACGAATTAAGCGGGGCTTAAAACTGATCTATTTGTGACATTCAAACAAGAAACACATAGCCAAACTCCAGGCGGACGGAAAGTTGGAGTCATATGATGATTCATATGATATATGTGTATCTTGTTAGTCAAGATGACAAAAGAGCCTTCAAAGGGTAAACCTTTAAGGGCCACAAAAACTATTAGGGGTTGACCATACTGATGTATGTGAGACTTATAGTTATGTCACAAGATACGGTCATCACTACTTCATTACATCCTACTGATGACTTCAGCAGACATAGGTATGTTTACCTAATAGAACAAATATAAAAGCTTTGAAATTTTCAAAGAGTTTTAGAAAGAAGTAGTGAGTATACTTGGCAAAGGATAAAGATGCTTCGGTTAGATCGATGTCATGAATATCTAAGCCGATAGATCATCTTAGAGATTTTTGGGATTGTATCCTCGTTGACTCCTCACAGGACATCGCATCACAACGGTGTATCCAAGAAGAGAAATAGAACCCTGTTGAACATGGTTCACTCTATGATGAGTCTCACCACTCTGCCTAAATGTTTCTAGGATTATGCCCTAGAAACAGTTGCCCAAATATTAGTTTATGTAGCAACCAACAAGGACCAATAAAACTCACTCTCTTAAATGAACTAGGAAGATCCTAAAGTTATCAAATTTGAGAATATGGGGTTATAATGCTTAAGCTAAGCATAAATCTTTTGGAAAGCATGATTCAAAGGTCCAATAGGTACATCTTTATGTGATATCCAATTGGATATTGTTTCTACAGGTCTAGCGAGAACAAAAGTTTTGTTAACACACCCTGGTGAGTTCTTAAGAAAAGATTTCCTGTCAAGAATCACAAATGGGGACACCATAGATCTTGAATAAATTCAAGAACCACAAAGATGGAACGATGGTTGACATTGACATTCAACAAGATCTTGAGCTTCAACAAGTTGTTGAAGATAATCAACGAGATACAAAATAATCCGAAGATCGGATTACTGATAAATGGCAAGATGACCATGAAGACTGATGTCAAAAGCCACATTCCTTAAAAGGAATTTTGAGCGAGGACGTATACAAGGCTTTAAAACATCAAACCTAAAAGTGCAAGTTGCAAAAGTCCATTTATGGACTAGAACAATCATCTCGTAATTGAAATCTTGTATATACAAGAAAGTCAGTGGGAGCATAACAATATTCTAGATCCTATATGACATCCCAATGCTTGAAGGTGTAAAATCATGGATTAGAACAGTACTTCGTGATGAAGGATCTAGAAGAGACAAAGTCCTTGGTATAAAGATCTATCGTGGTAGATCAAAGTGCTTAATTAGATTAAGCAAAAGTACATATATTGACAAGATCTTGAAACACTTCAAGATGAAGGATTTCAAGAAAGGAAACTTGCGAATAGTACATAGTGTACATCTGAGTAAAACTCAGAGTCCTAGCTCCAAAGAGGACATAAACCATATGAAGGGTGCTCCATGCGCTTCAGCCAACGGTTTAATCATGTACACCATGTTAATGTACTAAGACCGGACGTCTCGTATGCCCTAAGCATGACGAGCAAATATTAATCAAACCCAAGTGATGCTCACTGTTTAAATAGTGAAGAACATTCCGAAGTATATGAGAATAACTAAAGATATATTCTTACTGTACAACGGTTATGAAAGAGATCTGTGTGTTTAAGGATACACAGATGCTAGTTTCCAAGCCGACTGTAATGACTTGAATTGTAATAGGGATATACGTATTGAACGAAGGTACTATAAGCTATAAGAACTTACATACAAATCTACTTGTCAAGCCTATGTCTCAAAACAAACATGATGTTCATGTTATAGGCTTGAGGATTTTTATATATTGAATAATAATTTTAGTAAACTTTAAACTTTCTGGAACATTAAAACAGTCATGTTTTATCTGATATGGCATACTGGGTATGAGTATATGCATTAAACATTTCTGTGTTCTTTATTAGCATGTTTACATATCCTTAAATAAATATGATGATCATATTATTTAGAATTGTCTTTGATCGATTATTACTAGGGGACTAGTAATAAATCAAGATCATTGTGAAGTCTGGTCATAGTCCAAGTTGGAAGTGCACTAGGTGCAACTAGAGTCACATACGCTTGTCGGTGCACAAGGCGTTGGACAAAACCCACGGTCAGGATCACCTCATAGATCGGCGTCATAAGGTGAGTCCTGAAATAGTAAACACTCTTTATCCTCATACCTGAGATGTGCATTGGGATCTAATGCACAATTAGTGTTATGCTTTGACATAATCTAACGTTACCCTTAATCGGGTAATCATAAGGGTTATGTTAGGTATAACATGAATTGTGTAGATAGTCGTGTACATGCAATATGGGATTTTCTCCTCTGAAGATGAGAGAGATATTTTTGGGCCCCTCGATTACATAGTTTGATTTACATGCATGAACAAGTGGATTAGTTGAACTAATGGTACTTGTATAATCAAATATGTTGGGATCGAGAAACACAATCTTTGAACTATAAATGATGAGATAGATCTATGCCTTAAGTTCAAAATAAAATATCGTGAAGCAAAAGGATAATGAATGATTCTACTATATGATTGATTATATCAATCAAATTTCTTGAAGGTAAAAGCACATTTACATAGCCTTGGGGGCGGTGACGTGTTGCTAGACGCTTACCATCGTTTGTGTTACTGTGCATCGTGTGCAAGTGGGGGAATGTAAGTTATTATATGCCCACGACACGTGTCACACAAAGATACTGCTGAGGAGTATGTAAACCTAAAGGGTTGCACACAAAGAATGCGTTTGTTTCCATTTGTAGAAACCCAGATTTTATGAAAATATGTGTTAAACTGTAATTATGATATTTACAGGGTGAAAACGTAATTATGTTAATTACGGGAATTATCTGTAATTATATAATTATATTTTAAAGTTTAAAATGATAATTATATATATTTATATAATTATATTTTAAAGTTTAAAAAGGATAATTATATATATATATATATATTTGAATTTGAATTTGAATTTGAATATTATAGATAATTACTAAATCTTATTTAATCCTTAATTGAATTATAGTCTAACTATAATTCTTATGGTATAAATAAGGGGTTAGGCTAAACCATTTGATAGACGATTGAATTAGAATTAGCCTTTTAGTTAAATACAGAAAAGAAACCTTTTCTTTTCTGTAAAACACATATAGATCTAGGGTTCTTGGGCTAGCACCCGGTGGAAACGGGAAACGTGTTCGTGTGTGGACTACCGATAGAGGAAACCTACTTTGGTTTCTTGGTGCTTCAGTTTTAATACCGTCAGATCTTGAAAGGTACATATTCTAAACCCCCTATGGCGTGGTTTATTTTAATTAAATGCATCATTGGATCCGATTGGGTTTTAACGTTTATTCTGAAAAGTTTTCTATATTAGTTGTAACCAAAATTATTTTAATTTTCCCCTGCGTTTTATCGGTTACAAATTATTATTAAAACCCTACAATATGTATATAGTGTGTATGTACTAATGAGTATATGTATGTATGTCTGAAATGTATTGGTCCTTTATGAATTTTACTGGTATATAGTATGTATGTAACTTAATGGTTGTTAATGAACCTTATTGGGCCTTTATGAGTCATATTTGACTTAATTGTTGTTAATGAACCTAATTAGGTCTTTGTGGGCTTCAATGACTTTTAATGAACTTGATTAAGCCCAATTGAAGTGATTAAGCCCAATTGAACCGATTTAAGCCCATTAGAACCCATCAAAGCCCCTTATGATCGTTGGTGATTTATTAATGCCCAATAACACCAGTGGTGACTTATTATGTGCTTGTGTACACGTATTGATTGCATAGATGGATGTGTTGTGTATGCAGGTCAATTAGACAACTAAGCACCATTATACCCCGATATGAACCACTTAACCACCATTATAGCCCAATATGACATTTTATGACTTATTAAGGCCTAATAACACCAGTAGTGACTTATTATATGTTTGTGTGCACCTATCTACTCATAAATGCATGTGTGTAGTATGTATTGGATACTTTGTTGAACTTGGTTGGGCTTTATTGGGCCATCATGTGCTTTAGTGGTTCTTTAAGGGGTTCGATTGGGCTTTGATGGGCTTTAACGACTCTTAATGAATTCTATTGATCCTTGATGGGTCGTATTGAACTCAACAACTGTTAATCAACCTCATTAGGTCTTCGTGTGCTTCAATGACTCTTAATTGGGTCTTAATGGGCTTTAGTGGCACTAATAAGTCGTATTAGACTCGGTTGTTGTTGTCATGTCCACCAAAAAAATCATGAATGGCAACGTTTATGTACCTGTCCACCAAAAAATATGCTTGAGATAGAGAGAGAGAGAGTCGTGCAAGCAGGGGCAGCGAAGGATCTTCAAATGCAATAGAGTCGAGAGAAATCGAGAGGGTTGGAGTCGGAGGAGGAGGAGGTGGTGGTGGTGCAAATATATATGTATACATACATATGTATATACACATACAAACATTCATACATATATACAAATATATAAACATATATATAAATATATAAACATATATACATATATAATCATGTACACATGACATATACAGACATATGTATACGTATGTACTGTATAGGTATAAGCAATTACATATGTATGTACATACATATGTATACACACATACATATATACACATATACAAACATACATACATATATAGACATGTATACACATATAGGCATACACATGACATATATACAAACATAATACAAATATAGCTAGACATGTATGACATATACAAACATATGTATGTATAGTATGTATTGTATACATATAAGCAATTACATATGTATACACACATACATACATGTATATACATACAAACTTTCATACATATACACACATATACAAACATACATAAACATAAAGATATGTACACATGACATACAAACATATATGTACTGTATATACATACGTGTACATATACTATCATCCACATATATACTATCATCCATATATACATACACACATATAAACCAAATAACACAAATATCATTCGTAAAACCTCATAGGCGTACTAGAATTGGAAAAAACAAAAAAAATAGTAAATTCCGTCGGTGATTTGTGACGGATTACCGACGGAATTTAATATTTAAAAAAAATGTTTTAATTATTTACCGACGGAATTTATAATAAAAATAAATAAATATTAAAATGTTCGTCGGTAATCCGCCGGTGATTTGTGACGGATTACCGACGGTTTTTTAATATTTTTTACAAAAATAATTTAATTATTTACCGACGGAATTTATATAAAAATAAATATTAAAATATTAAAGGGTCCATCGGTAATCCGTCGGTGATTTGTTATGGATTGTCGACGGTTTTTTAATATTTAAAAAAATGATTTAATTATTTACCGCCGGAATATATATTAAAAATAAATCAAAATTAAAATATTAAAGTGGTCGTCGGTAATACGTCGGAAACCATTATTTTTACCGACGGCTTAGCGACAGATGGGTATTTTTACCAACGGTTTACCGATGGCAAAGTTTTACGTCGCTAAAATCTAGAATCCGTCGGTATTCCGTCGCTATTCACCGACGGTTTGTGTCCGTCGGTAATTTCCGTCGGAATTAACGAATTTTCTAATCGTGTAACATTAATATTAGTGTATATCTTCTATTATTTAAAAATCAAATCTATATATAAACTAGGACTCCTTATGGGATGAGTCTCTAGTGGCCTATCAATAAAGGAGATCAAGTCCCTATTTTATATATATATACAAATTGCATAAATTCAGCCTCATTCTGAAGCAAACCGTAGACCTTTAGGGTACTTCAATCTCAACTCTCAAGCAACGATGACCGCTTCCGCATCAATCAATTTCGCTGCACCCAATGCGAGTGGTCCAGGTTAATTAGTTTTATTAAACTCTATTACGTTACCATGTTGAATCAATTTCTATTATGTGTTTATGTTCCTATGCCTTTATTATTATTATTATTATCATATGCTTAAGGATATCACATATGAATAATAACACTCTTGACCAAAAAAGTGCCATAAGCCCGTAACCATGTTCTATTTTGCAATTATATTCCTACACTTTTTTACATATTTGCTTCTTCTTTTTAGCGAGCATAGCTGTCATTTATTGCATTTTCACAACAATGATTGCTTATAATCAAAAACCAAACTCTATGGTTGGAAAAGTTAATAACTCCTTTATTCAACTCCAAAGTTTCTAGTTGAGACTTGAGAGTTATTCAATGCAAGTTTTTTAATGGTGTGAAAGAACAATTGAAAGAAAACAAATAAGTGCTTAAACGATCATACGAGATAATAATCAACAAAGATAAATAAGCTGATACTTGTAGGAGCCAAAAACTAGAAAGATGCTTAAAAGGTCAATGACTACATGAGTTCCCATATATCACAAACCTAAAACTAAACCAAACAACAGAAACCTCATGGACTAAAGTCTCATAAATCTAAATTACAAAACAATACATTTGAGAGAAACAGATTGAAGAGTGTGAAATCGAGATGAAGCAAATCGATTGGAGATTGGGAATTCATTGGAGAAACAGGCTTTGGTTGATCGAGAGAGATGGAGTCGAGATCAATTGGAGAAATATCTATTAAAAAATCTTGTTATTGAAAATTTGATCTTTTAAATGATTAAGGTGGTGTTTGTTTTTTCAAAAAAGCTCTTATTTGCCACTTATGTCTGATTCGTTCAGATATAAGACAATTCAAACCGTTTTTTTTTTCTCTTTTCAGAGCTTCTTAACCGTTAATGTCCCCTGGTAAATTAAGTGATAACCTAGCCACTTAATTACCTCTTATTTTCGTCCAACACTATTCTTTCGATTTCAACTGCAATTTTAGCCCATATGCGCACCCCAAATTTGCAAAAACGCAAAACACGAAGATTGTAGATCTGTGTTGGCTTTCCAGAACATCTTGATTCGCTTAACTCGGGGCTTCGGTGTGTGAGAAATGGTTAAAACTTCACAGGCTCGCAAATCTGTTGGCATCCTTCTTTTGTTTCTTTTTTCGTTCTGTCCTTCGATCATCGATGCTTACTTCAATTGACGTATTTAAGTCGAATTTTGAGGGATGAAATAGACAATTATACATATTCAGACGTTTGTCAGTTTACAAAAGCAAACAGTCTTATTGATTCAGATTTCAGACTTCAGCACCACCTCTTAAAAATCAGAAGTGAAATCGGACTTCAGACTTCAACACCTCTTAAAAAAACGCCACCTAAGTATGGAACTCTGAAGAAGTTGTATAAAGTCCTGGAAAAATCTATTCAAAGTTTTAAATTTTCATAATCAGAGTTTTTATGAAAATCTCATATCTCTGGAAAGGCTTAACTCTGGATAAACTCAACTCTAAAGAAGTTAAAATTTTCTTTGAATATATGAAAAACATACTTAATCTGATTTTTCGTTGTTATTTTGGTACATAATAAAATATTAAAGGGGAGGGGGCTTTTGTTTGTGAATTAATGATCTTATGAAAGTAGGTACGCTTAATCTAAGGGGGAGTTTTGCCATTTCGTTAATCTGGATTGAACTCTATATTATTTTAATCAAATCTGGGCATACATTTCTAAAGGTAAATTCCTGAGTTTCTCTTGATCGCTTAAAAGATGAACAACTTTTAAGTTTGATATAAATTTTCAACCATTCAAACTACTTCTCTAATCCTAAATTGATTTCATGATTAATAGAAGTTAGATTTCATATTTGTTCTTATACAGAGTTTTCATAACTATGTAAACAAAGAAGCCTAACTTTAAATATTTATATCTAGAGTTATGACAAGGTACTTCCAAAGTTATTAGTTGGGTAATTTCTCTTCCATATTAGTAGTTCAATATAACTACATAGTCATCACGTGCCACGTGTCATATGTTTTGTGAATTAGTTATTGCCACATCTCTGAAACGATAAACCTTCGGTGGTATTGCTCCCGTTAGAGCATCAAAATAGGATTTATCAGGATTTGAACTTGCTTTTTAGACACGTGTCAATAGATTAAAGGGAAACGATTCATATTATTTGGAGCCTAAATCTATATATTGTTCATATAGATTTCTTTCAAATTTTTTAAACCCTAAGCTTTCAAAATACATTGTGTCTTTCTAATCAATATTGCAATCATATCTCGCGCTCATCAAATGTTGAGAAATCAGCTCTATAATCTGCAAAATCTTGTTTTTATTCTTCTTCTGAATCTGATAAAGATGTAGTCAATATGCCAATGGAATCTGACATTGTGCATCAAGAACCTCCTTGCTGAAGTTCAAATGAAGAAATATATAGGGTGACAACAAAGAGTATGAAGATATTGATTATGATGAGACTTTGGCTCCAGTTTCTAGGATTGAAACCATCAGGATATTCTTAGCTTAAGCCGCACACAAGAACTTCAAGGTTTATCCAATTGATGTAAAATCTGCATTCTTGAATTGTGTACTACATGAGGAAGTTTATGTTGCTCAACCTGAAGATTTTGAAGATCCAAAACATCCAAATCGATTATATATCTTGGAAAAATCTTTGTATGGTTTAAAACAGGCTCCTAGAACATGGTATGACACTCTGACTAAATTCTTATTAAAATCAGGCTTCAAGAAAGGTACAACTGATACTACCTTATTTTTGAAGAGGCAAGGTGAGGACCTTATCTTGATTCAGATTTATGTTGATAACATTATTTTTCAGTCTACAAATTCTAAATATTTTAATAGTTTCTCATAAATCATGCAAACAAAATTTGAAATGAGCATGATGGAGGAATTAATTTTTTCCCCTTAGTCTTAAAGTAAAACAAACCCCTGAAGGAATTTTTACAAATCAGGAAAAATTTGTGAAATATATTACGAAGAAGTTTGATATGTCTGATTCTACATCCATAAAGACTCTAATGGATATGTCTGATTCTACATCCATAAAGACTCCAATGGCCACTGATATTAAACTTGATGCAGATTTAAATGGTAAGTCTGTAGATTGAAAGACATAAAGAGGAATGATTGGATCTTTATTATACTTAACTGCAAGTAGACCTGATATAATGTTTGCAACATGTTTCTGTGCTACATATCAAGCTAAGCCTAAGGAATCACACCTTGTAGTTGTTAAAATATTCCTTATATATCTTAAAGGCTCACCAAATCTGGGTATTTGGTATCCAAAGGATTCTGGGTTTGAACTAACATCTTTCACATATGCAGATCATTCAAGTTGTGAGGTGGATAGAAAGAGTAGCTCTGGATTATGTCAATCTTTGGGAGATAATCTTGTGAGTGGACTTCAAAGAAGCAAAATTACGTTTCAACCTCTATTGTAGAAGCATAGTATGTTGTTGCAGCTAGTTGTTGTTCACAAGTCATCCGGATGAAGACTCAACTAAAAGATTATGGATATATTTTAACAAGATCCCAATATATTGTGATTCCAATTAGTGCAATTGCTATAATAGCTAATCCAATACAAAACTCCAAGACTAAACATATAGACATCAGGTATCATTGTACAAAAGATCATGTGGAGAGACTCAAACAGATTTTCAATTTGCTGACTTTTACCAAGCCTTTAGATGAAAAGAGATTTAATTTTCTTTTTAGCAAGTTAGGTATGCTAAATTTAACTATCTAATGTGGTTGATCTATATTCAGAGTTATAAGTATTTATATTATTAAAAAATCTTGATTTTTTGATCTTCTAAATGACTAAGTATGGAACTCTAAAGAAGTTGTATAGAATCCTCGATTAATCTGTTTAGAGTTTTAAATTTTCATAATCATAATTTTTTCTGAAAATCTCATATCTCTGGAAAGGCGATAAACTCAACTCTGAAGAAGTTAAAAATTTTCTCTGAATATCTGAAAAAACATATTTAATCTGATTATTTTTATTGTTATGATGGTACATAAGCAAATATTAAGAGGGAACTTTTGTTTGTGAGCTAATGATCTTATGAAAGTATGTGTGCTTAATCTCAGTGGGAGTTTTGTCATTTCCTTAATCTGAATTGAACTTTAGATTGTCTTAATCAAATCTGGGCATACATTACTAAAGGTAAATTTACGAGTTTCTCTTGATCAGTTAAAAAATGAACAACTATTAAGTTCGATAAAATGTTTTCAAATGTTCAAACCACTTTTTAATCCTAAATTGATTTCATGATTAATAGAAGTTAGATTTTAACGAAGAGGATGGGAAAGAGAGGATATATATATACATATACATATATATATATATATATATAATATACTGATATACTGATTATGTAATTAATATATTAAGTTTATGAGTTGTCATCTAATTAAAAACTTACCAAATTACCCTTTTAATATTAAATCAAATAAATAACATAATTACTAAAATGATTGGCTTATATTGGATCTCACGGATCTAATAAAAATAAGGGTTCTTATACATATATGTTTTTTTTTTGGTTTTTATGCTCGCGTGCATTATGCATGTGTGCATGTTACAACTTACTTGTAAGCACATGTGCATAATGTCCGGATGAAAAACTACCAGGGTATTCCTCAATTTTTCATTTTTTTGCGGTTTTCTCCTGAACCTAAACCAATATATATATATATACATATATATATATACATATATATATATATACATATATATATATACATATATATATATATATACATATATATATATATATATAGAGAGAGAGAGAGAGAGTCGGGTTCAAACGAGAACAATACCGATTAAAAGAACACGAGAACCAACAAAATCACATATGATTTTACATTAACGAACATTATGCAGGTCTTTGGCCACGACTTCAGGTCCATGGATTTTTTACTCGTAAATGTTAAATAATATATGTTTTTGTTGGTTCTTGTGTTCTTTTAAATAGGTATTGTTCTCATTCATCCCTCCCTCTGTATATATCTATATCTATTCTATATCTATATCTATCTATCTATATATCTATATATATATATATTATAATCCCCCATCGCTCTACCTTCCCTGTTGAGGGTGATACCACCCCCTAGAGAAACCCCGTCCCCTACTCCATCTCTAGTGAGAGATGGCTCGAAATTCGGTGCTCACACCCGATCACTAATACTCGCCTTTACCTCAACCCACACGTCATCTGATGACTCCACCTTCATTATTGTGATCCTTACAACCTATGACACAATTGACATTGTCAGCATCTCCCCACCCAGATCTAGAAATGGACCAGATGGATAGAGTGATAACCGTGACTTTTATTTTTCGTTTTTGTTAATAGTCAATGGCGTGCTTAGTTTTTAATGACATTTACAATCCTAATGATGTTTTTAGTGACACCAAAATGATGGTTTTAAAAGTACACTACCTGAAATACGAATTGAAATAGAATATAGGGTATTTTCATACAAATTACCTTTATTTAATGCAACCAAATAGTACATTGACATTAAAAAATTTAAAGTTATTATTTTTCTAAGGTTTCAACACTCTCTTTAGGTTACGAAAATTTGCCTTTCGTTACACTCCATTAACTCCCTCAAAATAAATTTCATTTACTTCCTCCAAATAAATGCTACCAAATAAATCTATATAACCAAATGCACCATAACCATTTTCGACACAATTTGACTTCAACGGTCTCAGTATCATCGAACCATGGATCATGACACAAAAACAACCATCTTCGGCTTACTTGCGTTTGCACTTTACTTGATCTACACATCAAATGGTTTTTGCATCAATAGAAGCTAGGATGTTCATATCATCAATGGCATTGCTAGCAGTAGCATCGTAATTAACCCTAAGCTGGGAAACGATGATCTGGGAATCCAAATCTTGCAACCAGACCATGCTTTTAGTTGGCATTTTTGCGAGAAGACGGCTGGAAGTACAATATTTAATTCGACATTCTTTTGGAAGCCAAGACTAGCAAATTATACCGTTTTTATTGATGCATATCGATATGAGTGCATTAAACAACGTGGTGTAGAAGACTGTTATTGGCTAGTGAGAGAGGATGGATTTTATCTATCCCCATACAACAATCTATTTCCAAAGGATTGGGTGAAAAAGTATGATTGGCCATTACTTGTATTTTATCGTTGATGGAAATATTACCTAATAATTATATAGTTTGATTTCTTAATTCATTCTTGTTGTTCGTTTTACTGCTTGAGTCAACGTATTGTCTAAATAAATTGTATTATACAATCCTATATGAACAAGAAGAAAAACCACTAGAATCAACATAAAATTTCAACAACAACGACTAGAATTATATTTTGAAATATGTATCACTACTCAAGATTCATATCTTAAAGTTAAAACACAATTTTGATAATTACCGATAAATTTGTATGCATAAATTGTTGTTAATACTAATTTAATGTCTTTTTAGGTTGTCTAACAAAATGTTAAGACTTTTATTATAAATAATTTTATGTATATCTTTTTTACTAATTAACAACTATGACAAAATATTAGTAACTTTGTTTTTGTTGTAAAATATATGTATTTTGTCTTTGTAAAATTTCATTTTAGATATTTACTTACTTTTCAAACATAGGGGTGTTCATCGCATTTGTATCTAATTGATTTGTCAAACAGTCGAATCCAATACAATTATCCATTTGATGTTCAATTTTAACAGTCGATACAATCCAATTAGCTTTTGAAAGATAATTCCATTCACTCCAATGGATGATAGGATTGTATTGATTATATATATTGGATACTACTGATAGTTATTTATTCAATCGGATCTGATACATCTAAAAAACTGAACCAATTATCCATGCATTTCACATAAAAACAAAACTCATAAATAGATATCCATATAGATTGAATAACCAACATCATTTGTTGATACTAAAAATCCTTCAATCATTGAATTTGATTACTTCGGTTTTATGGGATTTTGAAATGTCATTCGTTAATTACTTGACCAATCAACCAATTCAGATATTAAAATTTTGTATTTGATTTGATCCAATTTTGATTAGTTGGTTGCAATTGGATCGATTGTAACATCTGTGAAACGCGGGCAAAAGTTGTTATTTTGTAGATATTATAGTTTTGTGGAGGAAGTAAGAAATTGAGGGGTCAAAGTGTAAGTTTATCAAATGGGCCAAAAAGGGGCCTAAAACCCTAAGCCCTCTTCATTTGTTCCAGGTGAAATCAAAAGACTGTGTGTATAACTTGTGTGTGTGCGATGACCTAAGGGAGGAAAAAGGGTAATGATCGAAGTTGAGATTGGAAGAGTAGGAGCTGAAATCGCGTGGGATTTTCATCTAGAGGTAAGCATCAAGTTTGAATTCTTGTCTCTTTCTATCGATTTGTGTTTGAAGGATTTGAGTAACTTGGATTTTCGGCTCGTCATTGGGTTGGGATTAAAAGGGTATAGAGTAGCAATTGAATATTTGAATCACGTATGTAACTTCAATGTAAATGGTTAAATTAAATGATTATAATCGATTAGATGGTTTAAGTAGTGGGATTTCTTAATCGATTTGGGATGGTTAGAGTTCGTACCTGTTAATCGTCGTCGTTGTTTCTTTTTTTGGCACTCGACCGGATTCCCACCACCCGGGGACCGGGGTGGTTTCCATCCGGGGACCGAGGTTCCCCATCGACCGGGGTCTCCCATCGACCGGGGTCACCCATCGATCGGTGTTCTTGACCGTTGTCCGCATAGGGGAGACTGTGAGAGTAGTTTGCAGCAACTTTGGAAAGCTTACATTGCCATCAAATTTCAAGTTGATAAATTGAATAATCTGGATTGTAGGAATCCATCGATCCGGGGATAGAATCTGTGTGTTGTGTGTCGAGTTGTCTCATCAGGTGAGTTCCCGTGCTTTCAAGTACGAATTGGCATTTTCAAACTAAAAATAGATTATATTAATTTGCTTAATATGTTACGGTTAACTTTTGCTAACGTGATATCTTTACCATTATTATGATGCTAATTGAGTAAGATTTGAGTAACTCTTGCTTGTATGAGCTATTTGTATTGTGATGGAATATTTGTTTGTGCCTTGGGTCGTGAATGTATGTATATACACTTATAACCATCGGGGATGGTTAAACCGTGTGTTTGGAATCTGTTTTCTTACACACGAAAAGACATCGACATGGGGGGCGTATGGGGATCTACTAGGGGGCCCAAGGACGAGTAGTCCATACGCTTGTGGACACGTTGTGGCACGAATTTGTAATTTCTTGTGACTTCAAATTGTGAGATTTAATTTAAATGTTGTGGTTCTTTTATATTTTTATAAATGGACGAGGTTGGGAACTCACTAGACCCTTCGGTCTAATCCTCGCTTCCACCTTTCTTAAAACCCATTTTCAGGTAGCAGGATTGTTGCGGGAGCCTCAAAGGGCAAAGAGAAGTGTTAGGGTTTGGCATGCTGAAGAGAAAGCCTTAGTGAGGCATAGTTGTGGTTCTATAGTTTTCTTAGTTTTAATTTATCGGTTGTATTAAACGATAGTGATCCTTTATCTTTAACGCTTCGTAGTGGTGTCCGGTATTTGGGAATTGATCTTACTTTATGTTATGTTAAAAAAAATTGGGTTGTTTGAGCGATTTAGGTGGCCTTGTTGGACCTAAACTTAAACTGTCAGTGGGACACAACCGAGAACTAGGGGACCGTAGGACTGCCATGTTAGGAACTTGTGTAACGAGAGATAGGGACTAACATGTAAGGTAAATTTGGGATTACAATTGGCCAATGAATTTTCAAATTTACAGGTACATGTGCGTATCTATAACTTCTTGTTGCATATAGGATTGTAAATTTAAGTTTACCTTTGTGTTGTTTCAGTGTCGTCATGGAGGATCGGGTTTTGCGAACTAGGGCAGTGTTGGTAGAAGGGAATGTACCGGCAGATGAAATTCGAACTGAGTTACCTAGAGGCCCTGCTGGGAGGTCGAACTCTGGGGGACGGGGATGTGGTAGAGGGTGTGGTCCGACCCGGACTACCCGAAGGACTACGACCCACGTGGAGGGAATTAATGCTGGAAACCGGGGAGGAGCTAACACCCGAACTGCTCGTAAGGCGAGAAGTGTTGGGGTTATTGGTGATAGGGAAAAATCACACCAGGAGAGCTCAGCGACGGTGAGAGGACAGGGGGCTGCAAGGGCTCGGGGTCGGGGTAGGAACCAGGCCTTTGTAACCCACGAGACGTTTGCTGCAGAAATGGGGAAGCTTCGGAGACTCTACAAGCATTGTTGGCGCACCAAGAGAAAACATCTTCGGGAAGTAAGGATAAGAGCAAAAGTAGGGAAGTGACTGAGCTGTCAAGCCCGCCAGTGACTGAAGTGGGGGTAACTCTTTATCGATGGTCGAGACGGCAACCAAGGTAGTGGCGAAAGGATGTAGCTACAAGGAGTTTGCAGCCTGTAAACCTCCTACTTACAAAGGAGAGTGTGACTAGGTCTTGGTAATGAAATGGATCAAGGAGATGGAGATGGTATTTGCTACCAGCAAGTGTACCAGAGAGTATAAGGTAACATATGCTCTATTCATGTTGAGATCTTAAGCCACCTTGTGGTGGGATGCCAAAACAGGGGGATTAGGAGTGGCCGCCGCAGAAGGCATGTCTTGGGAAACTTTTGTGGGTAAGTTCAAAGCACAGTTTTGCCCTCTGGCGGCAGTGAAAAACTTGCAGGAGGAATTTCTGGGATTGGAACAAGGAGGTATGTCAGTAAGAGAGTACACCAACAAGTTCATCGATAAGTCTCGTTTTGCTGGAACATACTTGTCGGACGAAGAAAGTAGAGTAGAATGATTTATTTTCAGACTAAAGAGAAACTTGCGCGAATGGGTTTCTGCAAGGGAACCAACAACTTTTCAGGCTGTCATGCATGCGGCCGAAATGACAGAGAAAGAGAAGAATCGCCAGCTAACTGACAGAGTAGGCGACAAGAGGAAGTGGGACGGACCGGCGGCAGACCCGAGGAAGGGTAAGAATTTCAGACCGGAGTCGAGAATGGGTCACGGATTTGGAGAGAAGCCATGCGGGAAGTGTCACAAAGTGCACCGGGGAGAATGTGTTTCGGGGGAAATGTCTTGTTTTCAGTGTGGGCTGCCAGGGTACATGTCTAGGGATTGCCCAAACAAGAAAAGCTATTACCAGTGTGGGTCGCAAGATCATCTTCGGTCTGAGTGCCCGCATGTCAAGAGGGGTGGATCAGTTCAATCCGGGGAGCGTGGGAGGGGAGGAAGAAAGGAAGAAAAGAAGTGGGAGTCGGCCCGTCCTAAAGGGAGGGCCTTTAACATGACAACTGCAGAGGCGGAGGGGGTTCCAGATGTGGTAGCAGGTACGTTTATGGTAAACTCTACTTGTGCTAGAGTATTGTTTGACTCAGGAGCCACTTGCTCTTTCATATCTCCCGCGTTTACTCGGTGTTTGGGATTAAAGCCTAAGCGTTTAGGCCGTGGATTTGATGTGGACACTGCCGACGCTAACCAGGTGCCGATTAGTGAGGTGTTTGAGGGTTGTATGATAGAGATCGAAGAGAGTTTAGTACCGGTGGTACTATACCTATAGCGATGAGAGAGTTCGATATGGTCCTTAGAATGGATTGGTTGGCTAGGAATGATGCTAGCATAGTTTGCAATAAGAAGATGATCTATGGTTTTACTTGAAAGAGGAGTGGTAGTGATTTACGGGGATAGACGGGAGAGGAATTCTTGCTTAATTTCCTTGATCAAGGCAAGTAAGAGCTTGAGGAAGGGGTGTAGGGGATTCTTAGCATATGTGATAGATGCTAAGAAAGAGAAGGGTAAATTGGAGGAAGTTCGGGTAGTATGTGAATATCCGAAGGTCTTTCCGGAGGATTTAACAGATCTACCTCCAGATCGACAAGTCGAATTCCGGATTGATCTGGTGCTTGGTGCCTGGTGCCGCTCCCATAGCGCGTGCACCCTACAGATTAGTCCTTCGGAAATGAAAGAAATGATGTCGCAATTGCAAGAATTGCTGGATAAGGGGTTTATACGGCCCAGTACATCACCGTGGGGAGCGCCAGTCCTCTTTGTGAAAAAGAAGGACGGGTCTATGTGAATGTGCATAGATTACCGGGAGCTTAATAAGTTGACAATCAAGAACAAGTACCCCATTCCTCGAATAGATGACTTATTCGATCAACTTCAGGGAGCCAACTTCTTCTCCAAGATAGATTTGAGGTCGGGGTACCATCAACTCAAGGTGAGGGACGAGGATATATCGAAAATGGATTTTCGTACAAGGTATGGGCATTTCGAATTCCTGGTGATGCCATTCGGGTTGACCAATGCTCCTGCAACTTTTATGGACTTAATGAATGGGGTGTGTCAACCCTACTTGGACAAATTCGTGATAGTTTTCATCGATGATATTTTGATATACTCGAAGTCTGAGGAGGAACACGAGGAACATTTGCAATCGGTACTGGATTTGCTAAAGAGAGAGAAACTTTACGCAAAATATTCGAAGTGTGAATTCTGGTTACGAGAAGTGCAGTTCCTTGGGCACGTCGTGTCTTAAAAAGGAATCATGGTGGATCCGGCGAAAGTGGAGGCAATTCGCAATTGGGAGGCGTCGAAGACGCCGTTCGAAGTTTCTTAGGATTAGCAGGGTATTATCGGAAGTTCATTAAAGATTTCTCTCGAATAGCCACTCCATTAACTACGCTGACTAAGAAGAATGTAAAGTTCGTTTGGGCGAAAGCACAGAGGGAAGCTTTCCAGAAATTGAAGAATATGTTGAGTAGCGCTCCAATATTGGCCCTGCGGGACGGCACGAATATTTCATAGTTTATAGCAACGTGTCTAGATTAGGGTTGGGTGTGTGCTCATGCAGAGGGGGAAAGTGATTGCCTATGCATCTCGTCAGTTGAAGGATCACGAAACAAGGTACCCTACTCATGATTTGGAACTAGCCGCCGTGGTTTTCGCGCAAAAGATTTGGAGACACTACCTCTATGGGACGCAATGTCAAATCTTCACGGATCACAAAATTCTTTGACATCTGTTTGACCAGAAGGAGTTGAATATGCGCCAGCAAAGATGGATGGAGTTGCTAACCGATTATGATTGTAAGATCGAATATCATCCCGGAAAGGCCAACGTAGTAGCAGACGCTCTGAGTCGAAAGGATAGGAGTGAGAGTTTGATGATGGTCGCTATGAGGACCGAGATGACCCCAACACTACTGGAAGAAGTTAAGAGAGTTCAAGTGGAAGCACTGAAGTTTGAGAATCTTAAGGCGGAGAGAATGGTAGGTGTTGCAAATTCACTAACAGAGGACAGTCGGGGACTGAAATGCTACCGTGGGAGGATTTGGATTCTGAAACTTGGGGAGTTGAGGTTGATCATTTTAGCGGAAGCTCATAAGTCAAAATATTTGATCCACCCAGGGGTGAACAAAATGTGTGGGGACTTGAGGCTAGTCTACTGGTGGCCAGGACTAAAGAAAGATATAGCTCATTATGTGGAGAGATGTCTGACGTATCTGCGAGTAAAGACGGAGCATCAGCAACCGTATGGGAAGCTTCAACCGTTAGAAATCCCTGTATGGAAGTGGGAACATATCACGATGGATTTCATGACTAAGTTCCCCGAACTCCAATGGGTCATGACGCGATTTGGATCATTGTGGATCGGTTGACCAAATTAGCGCATTTTCTACCCATTAAGGAGACCTACTCCATGGAAAGACTCGCGAAGTTATATATTAATTAGATTGTCATTCGTCATGGTGTGCCTTTGTCGATTGTATCCGATAGGGATAGCAGGTTCTCTTCAGCTTTCTGGAAGAGTTTTCAACGAGAGATGGGGTCGAAGATCAAGATGAGTACGGCGTATCACCCGTAGACCGACGGTCAAAGCGAACGAACTATTCAGACCTTAGAGGATATGCTGAGGGCATGTGTCTTGGATTTCCAAGGTTCGTGGGAGAACCACCTACCGTTGATCGAGTTCGCTTATAATAATAGCTATCACGCGAGCATCAAGGCGGCCCCTTATGAAATGATCTATGGCAGGAAGTGTCGGACTCCTTTATGTTGGAATGAAGTGGGAGAAAGACGGTTGGCTGGTCTCGAGTTAGTGCAGTTGACTTCGGATAAAATCGTTCAGGTTCGGGAGAGATTGAAAGTGGCGCGTGATCGTCAAAAGAGTTACGCAGATAAACGACGAAAGGACATAGAGTTTCAGGTTGGTGATAACGTAATGTTGAAGGTATCACCATGGAAAGGAGTAATCCGATTTGGGAAGAAAGGGAAATTAAGTCCCCGATTTATTGGACCGTTCAAAATTATTGAACGTATCGGTTTAGTGGCGTACAAGTTGGACTTACCCGAGGAGCTGAAGGGCATTCACAACACTTTCCATGTTTCCAATTTGAGAAAGTGTTTAGCGGATGTAGAAATGGCTATACCTATGCAAGATATCCGAGTGGATAAGAGGTTGAACTTCGCCGAGGAGCCCAAATCCATAGTGGATCGTAAGGTGAAACGACTAAGAACGAAGGAAATTAACCTAGTGAAAGTTCAGTGGAAGTTTCACAAGGGGAGAGAAGGGACGTGGGAACTAGAGTCAGAAATGAGGACTAAACATCCACACCTTTTTGCCAACGAAATTCCGGGGACGGAATTCTTTTAAGGGAGTGAGAGTTGTAACATCCGTGAAACGCGGGCAAAATTTGTTATTTTGTAGATATTATAGTTTTTTTGGAGGAAGTAAGAAATTGAGGGGCCAAAGTGTAAGTTTATCAAATGGGCCAAAAAGGGGCCTAAAACCCTAAGCCTTCTTCATTTGTTCCTGGTGAAATCAAAAGACTTTGCGTGTAATTTGTGTGTGTGCGGCGACCTAAGGGAGGAAAAAGGGTACTGATCGAAGTTGAGATTGGAAGAGTAGGAGCTGAAATCGCGTGGGATTTTCATCTAGAGGTAAGAATCAAGTTTGAATTCTTGTATATTTCTATCGATTTGTGTTTGAAGGATTTGAGTAACTTGGATTTTCGGCTCGTCATTGGGTTGGGATTAAAAGGGTATAGAGTAGCAATTGAATATTCGAATCACGTATGTAACTCCAATGTAAATGGTTAAATTAAATGATTATAATCGATTAGATGGTTTAACTAGTGGGATTTCTTAATCGATTTGGGATGGTTAGAGTTCGAACCTGTTAATCGTCGCCGTTGTTTCTTTTTTAGGCACTCGACCGGACTCCCACCACCCGGGGACCGGGGTGGTTTCCATCCAGGGACCGGGGTTCCCCACCGACCGGGGTCTCCCATTGACCGGGGTTATTGACCGATGTCCGCATAGGGGAGTCTGTGAGAGTAGTTTGCAACAACTTTGGAAAGCTTACATTGCCATAAATTTTCAAGTTGATAAATTGAATAATCTGGATTGTAGGAATCCATCGATCCGGGGATAGAATATGTGTGTTGTGTGCCGAGTTGTATCATCAGGTGAATTCCCGTGCTTTCAAGTACGAATTGGCATTTTCAAACTGGAAATGGATTATATTAATTTGCTTAATATGTTACGGTTAACTTTTGCTAACGTGATATCTCTACCATTATTATGATGCTAATTGAGTAAGATTTGAGTAACTCTCGCTTGTATGAGCTATTTGTATTGTGATGGAATATTTGTTTGTGCCTTGGATCGTGAATGTATGTATATACACTTATAACCATCGGGGATGGTTAAACCGTGTGTTTGGAATCTGTTTTCTTACACACGAAACGACATCGACATGGGGGGGGGGCGTATGGGGATCTACTGGGGGGCCCAAGGACGAGTAGTCCATACGCTTGTGGACACGTTGTGGCGCGAATTTGTAATTTCTTGTGACTTCAAATTGTGAGATTTAATTTAAATGTTGATGTTCTTTTATATTTTTATAAATGGACGAGGTTGGGAACTCACTAGACCCTTCGGTCTAATCCTCGCTTCCACCTTTTGTAAAACCCATTTTTAGGTAGCAGGATTGTTGCGGGAGCCTCAAAGGGCAAAGAGAAGTGTTAGGGTTTGGCATGCTAAAGAGAGAGTCTTAGTGCGGCATAGTTGCGGTTTTATAGTTTTCTTAGTTTTAATTTCTCGGTTGTATTAAACGATAGTGATCCTTTATCTTTAACGCTTCGTAGTGGTGTCCGGTATTTGGGAACTGATCTTACTTTATGTTATGTTAAAAAAAAATTTGGGTTGTTACATCGATCACGTGTAACCAAATCGAATTTTGAACGGAGAATTATGTTCATAATAGAAAAACCACCATTCACAAACAATAATAACTAGTGTTATACCCGTCCGTTGGTCGGGTACACGACATGATTGTAATCTAGATTCATTTATTTAAGTGACCAGTCTTTAACTAACACAGTTATTTGGGTGTTACACATACTTTTTCTTGGATCCGACGACCCATCACTTAATGGTGAACATTTTTGTCTTGTGTCTGGGATGCATATATAAATGACCCCTGGCCTCCACCTCATTCCCCCGCCTCATCGATCCACTCGCTCGACCGGTAAATGTCAATCTTGACATCTCGAGCAATTACCAAGTATATTTGCAAAAGAAAAGAAACAGGGAAAACAATATTAAGTTCTTTGAATTATAAACCAAATACTCTCTACGTCACAAAATAAGTGTCCACATTTATATTTTAGCTTATCTTAAAACAGGTCTCCACTTTCAGTGCCTACTTTCCAATTCTACCATTGATTATGAGATTGAAAAATTCAATACTCCCTCTACTACGAAGGGTAAAATTCTTAGTTATTAATCAAGAATTGTAATAATTACAAAACTTTAAAATTGTTTGCTTTTTTCATTGCGGACATTGATTTTGGAATGAAGGAACCTAATTTGGAACTGTCTTGTAACAAAACCTTACTTTGTCTTTAAAAGGGATGAGGCTAAACATCTAGAATTAACTCTGTAATAAAAATTGACAATTTTACACTTCACACAAACTAACAAAATGACTCTTCAAAGAATAATAATTGGTAATTTAGAAACATCAAATCTATCTTGGTGGTAATCGTACTCTTCCTTAGGAATACAATTAATCAAAATCCAAGACAGAAACAAAATGGTAACCTTCAACATCAGCATATGTAGCTTTTAAGTAGGCAATTAGGGCATCAAGCGCCTTATCTTGTACATGCACATTCGAATTAGAAACCGTCTTCTTGAAAAAATGTCCTAATCAAACCACATCCAAAAATTTAAAAGAGACAATCTATAAGAAAAAATGACAATAATAGCCCTACAATAAGATTCATCCATTAAGCAGTGAAGAATGGCCATAACAGCTCCAAAAAAATTTCATGTATAACAATAGTTTACGGTCCATATTATAACATTAATCAACACATTAAAAGAAAATGGAAACCAAGTTCATCGAGAACATTCTTTCGAAACCAAAGTTACCGTTTCTATCATCACTCGAGAATCATTTGTTTGGTGTCTGCATCGCCTTCTTCTCGATAGTTGGCTTCAATGGCCAACCAGATCCAGGAGCTTGCTTCTTTTTTATTCCACTCACAATATCATCGATTCTTAAAAGCATGCAAGAAGTTTCGATCGCTGTCTTGAAGGTATGGGCCTTCATATAGTATGCATCCCAGATCTTGAGGGGGAGAGGGGAGCATTCTCAGTGCTACATTAATTATAACCGACCAGCAACAAAAAATATTGGGAAAATAAGAACCTATGAACCGGACAGGACTAAAAGATGTCTGTATTGTCCTAATTTGCATGATTCTGATTTTTCAATAGTGACCAATGTAACCAGAATCATGAGCAAAGTAGTTATTTGTCAGGCTCTGGTTTGAATAGGTTGCAAGGCACTAAGTCCCTCTTTGTTAGTATCTTAATGAGCTTAATGGGACTAACAACTTATTCGGTCCGCTATTCGTGACTATTTGGTAATGGCTTAATGATATAGAAACTGACTTATTCTGTAAGATTGTAGGAGAGATTTATGCAAAAGGCAGTTTTTTCCAAACGTGCCTTTGCCAATTAAAGAGCTCGTTTTCTCCATCTATGAAAATAACCTCTCAAACAAAAACCTTCTCAATCTATACAGACAATAATCTGCTTTAAGCCTTTAACCATGCATGACTTGATGAAAAACCAACTAAACAACCCCTAACGGTGCGTTTGGTATGAAGATAAAACAGGACTGGACGGGCAAGAGTGAGGTAGACGGGTGAAATTTTTTGCAAGGTTATAGGGTTTTAATATGACATAGGTAGTTTAGTAATTTACCAATTTTGTCACCATTTTCTTGATTTTTGTTCCATAATTACGCTCGGACTAAAAAAAATACAAGTTTGTCTCACTCAGTCCTGTCGTGTCCCGGTCTAAACAGACAAACCCAAGATCCATCTTTCGTATAAGATGGGGACCGAGAACAGTGCATGTGTTGCTGGTTCCACCTTTGTACAAGCTGGTTGGGGTCCGATTTGTTAGTTTTGTCTATCCAACAAACTTAAAACCATATTGCTGCAAAATAACATTCTCATTCAAAAAAGAGAAATTTTGTACCTTTAATTTTTTCATGTCTGCAATGACACCCGGATTTCCGGCAATTCCAGTCCATGCATTCTCACCGTTCGCATGTTGTAAAGAAGGAAGAAAAGTATAGCAATGTGATTAAGCCAAAAAATAATGTAAACCAACGTCTGTAAATTAACCATTGTGAATTACCTTTGGCGAATTGCCCAGAAGGGTTGAGCAAAATAGTCGATGAGATGTTGGAACACTTCCTCTCGCTTACCTATTTACCACAAGTAATGAGATGCTTACTAAGAATTGAGAGTAAATAGCAGAAACCATTTTATACGGCTGAAAGTCACAACTTAACATAAAAAAAAGGCAACCTTGATTTAATAGAGAAGAAATAAGAAATACGGCAAAACACCATGACATGAGTAAAATGCTTTGACATGAGGACCCCACGGCAGCTTGTTCACCTTCATGCCGTTTTTGACCCATGATTGCCTAAAAGCAATAAAATAGACACAAATAGGAATCTGAGCATAAGTTTAACTACTTAGAATGACAGAAGAATCAAAACCAGTTCCATTTTCTAAATTTGATATAAACATTTCTAATATTTGAGCACCAAAATTCTACTTCTGTGGCGATTAACATGTATTTATCAATAATTCTTCACAAATTTATTTCACGTTTTGGACTTAAGTTTAGCAGTTTTACGAAATCTTCAAAATCAAATAAATAAACTATTTTTAAAATGAAGAACGAGCATGCTGCAACTCAAAATATAAAACAAGCACCCTTTCCAACTTCTTATTAAAAGAACATTGCTAACTACAATGACCTTTTGTAGAAATTCTACAACTACATAATATTGGTTTCAAAAGTGACAACATTGTAGACTAAAAATGGACAAGTTAGCAAGTATAGATTGATTTCAATAATTGCATGCATGTTAGTTACTTACACAAGTAATCAATAAAAAGAAAAATACATTTAGCATCGCAATGTTGTATGTCATAATCCCATTTACCTCTGTTATTTGAGCCTTCAATTTAGACAATTTACTCATTTTGTTAGGATGGTTTAAACAATACTCCGTGTGTTCCTTTATCTTTGGCCTATTAATCACAACAAATAATAAGATAAAATTTCAAATTCAGTATGACAGGAGACAAAACTATGATACATGAGTTATTACAAAAATAACCAAAATAAGATGAGATCAACAAACCCGAACTCCCTATCAAGATTATAGGAAATACTAAACCGATCTTCAAATAAATCATCATCGCTCATCGGCAAGTGGCTGATCATTTCCAATACTTGCTCCATAACGCTTCTTAAAGTCATGCTTATCACTCCTTCCCAAACATCCCAACTCAGAAAAAGGAACTGAAGATGTTTATACCTTTTCTTCGTAGTCGTCATTCACAAGAATGTTGGTTGATTTGAAGTCTCTTTGTACAACAGGAAATCCCAAAACTTGTATGTAGATAAGCAAGTCCTCTTGCTGCCCCAATTGCCACTGTAAGCCTCACAGCCCAATCCATCTTCTTTTCCCCAATTCCTGTAATCAGATGTTATCAATGATGATATTAGAAAAATATAGAAAATTATAGAAAATTCTACCAAAAGTTTGCAAATTAAAACATTGGAAATCAGGGAGTGTGATACCAAGTGATCCTGTAGGTTTCCTTTGTGCATGTATTCATAGACCGGAAACCTATGCTTCCCATATGCACAATACCCTATCAGTGAAACAAAATTTGGATGATCCAGTCAGCTCAAAATACAACTTCAACACGGAATTTGTGCTCCCATGTTGATGCCTTAAATGGTTGTAACTCCGTTTTCTTCATCGTATTTCCCTTCATAAAAATTGAATGACATCTTTGCCTTTGGGCCTACACCAAACCAATACAGCAAAAAATGAGAATTTAAATACCCACTCGAGATTAAAAGCAAACTTAGAAAACCTGATAAACGAAAGGAAAAATGTTCTCATAAATATACCACGAGACTTCTGTTTTCTAAACTTGTGGTCGCCGAACCAAATCAATAATCTGTGAATTATGAAAAACATTTAACAAAGCTCAAATCTTAGAAAAAATGTGTAACTATTTAGATGTAAGAAACATAAAGTTCAAAATGTGTGGGCTCTAAACTTACAATACCATGGGCTTTGGCCGCTACTCCATGACAATGTTGTGACACAAAAGAAGAGATAGATATTTTATCCCTATCATGAGTGGAAAGATTGAGGATGATTTGAAGGAGAGAATGATAGAAATTAGGGCAGTATATACAATTGAAGTGAACATCAAGCTTAAATTGTACAAGTGGACAACAATTAAAAGAAAGACCTTTAAAATGGTCATAACAGCAGATCAACCCAAAAGACATAGTCCTATTCCAGGTCTAACTCAGAAATTGAGAGCTACTGTTTCTGATCCATAAACACCTACACATGACATTCAAATCAAAACAACTCCATATAATACTCCTAGTGCAAGTCCCAATGAAGCATAACATATTAAAAAGAGAAAGCACAAAAAGAAGTGAGCTGATCATAAACAAAAGCATTTTGATAACTATCAAATAATAGAATATACCAAAACTGATACCAAAAATGAATTGCAAAATGGCCAAAGGCCATTGGCAGAAAAAGACCAAGATGTAGCAGCCTCGAAAACATAAATATCTCACTGGAAATATTGCAACTTCTGATCATGCCAATGTCCAAAGACCAAAGCTATAATTCAAGTTCAAAGTAGGAACATGAAGGAAATTTCCTAAAACCCATGTACAAAAAAAGGGAGAGGCTTTATCCATTAAGCTACATCTTTTAGTGGCCCAATAAAAGAATAAACATAACAGAACAGATAGAATTATGAATTATGAACTTTGCTTACTAAATACATATGTTATGAGTTCCTATTATCAACCATAATTGTCTACAATCCAATTCTTATTTAAAGAACCAGAGATTAATCAGTTTCCTCCATTTTTGTTCTATCCGATAGTTCAATTTTGTGAACTCCATTTTCACATAAGTTGAAACGAAACCTCAATGTGAAGATGGAATATAACTAAAAAAAGTGTGGTTGAGCGTGTGTGTGTGTGTGTGTGTGTGTGTGTGTGTGTGAGAGAGAGAGAGAGAGAGGGTTCGTGAGAAGGATCATCGTGGACAAAAGCGATGTCGAGAAGAACAACGACAGGATCAATCGGAAGGCTGAAATTGACTGAAATTGTATGGGCTTTCACTTTCATAGTTGAGGTGCTTACCAACTATATCAAGGGAGAAATGTTTGTACCATAATGCAATTTGGATGGTAAGAAATTTAATTCTGGAATCAGAATCGCTGTAATCATTGGTAGAATTTGTGGGATTAGAGACATGGCAAACTCATAACAGTTGAACTCTTAGAGGTGGCAAAATACGTAGTTTTTTCTACAAGGGGTCAAAATGGGTCATGGATCTAATCGGTTGGATGCATATGATGTCAGCACCCTTTTTCTTTGAGCATATCTATATGAAATAGAACAAAGTAAAATAAAATTAATATTACAACAACCATATCAAAATATAAAATTCTAACCTACAAGATTGGAGTCCAATCAAAATCTTCATGAAATAAAAACAATCATCAATTGTATTTGGTCCATACGAATACTTCCCAATTCAAACAAAACAGAGACTAATCAACACTACAAATAGATGAGCATTATCATCATCTAGAAATGAAGGCAAAAGCAAAATCTTGAGAAATAGTGACACTTAAATGTACCTAGAAAATCGTCAGCCGTAATTCATGATCAAAGTTCTTCCTCCTTTTGATTGAATTTGAAATTGATGTTTTCCCTTAAATTTCATTGTATATGGATGCTGCTCTGCTCTGCCTTCACACTACTCCGAGAGACAGAAAACGTACCTGGAAAATCATAGATGGAGAGAGTTAAAGATGAGATAGAGACATTATAAGAGCCTACATCCGGATACACAGACAAAGAGATTGCATTAATTTGCTTCCAAAAAATCACCTTTCTTGAAAAACCCATCAGTTAAAATATTGTGACACATCACATTCGGAGTTACTACTTTCACAATCATTTCGTCGAACACCTTTGGTGAACTGCTCATCTTCCCATTCTTTACCAGCCCACTTATCAAAGTACCGTAACCGATCATATTTGAAAACATCCCTCTCTCAGACATCCAATCCTTGACGAAGAACAACAGAAAAAAAAATCTGAAGCATAAATCAAAGGACAAAGAAGAACTTAAAAAAAGAAAAAAAGCATACCTGATTGGAAGAAATCCATGATCTGCTTGTCGAGACCTTCTGAGTAAAGAACTCAAAGTAAAGAACTTTAACGAAGCTCCTTTACTCTGTCTTATGTAAACATCCTCACTGTATCATGAACAATCGAAACAATTTGAATTAACATACACGTAGAGGTAAAAAAACATTCGCCTAGGGTTTGTTTCTAATATGAAATCAAGCTTACGTAATTCATCACATACCTGGTTAATGATATGAATCGCCGATTTCATCCCAAAATTTGAAAGTAGATTCTGAGAGTTCTCCTTTCATCGATTAGAGGTTATCCTTTGCTCAGCATTTATAGCGTGTTATACAATGTGTCTTGAGAAAACCGACTAAGAAGAGGAGAGGAGAGGGGTTTCAGGGTTGTGAGATCGTGGAGGAGATGCATAAACAGGATAGTAAAGAAGAAAGTGGGTTGGAGAGAGATCAAGGGACGTGGGGAGAAGACTACGGGGTGGGGAGATGATGAAAGGGCGTTTAGGGTAGAAGTAACCGTACACAAAATGATTTTGAACACTCCAGATTTAATTTGAAATGATTTTAAACAGCTCAGATCAAATAAAGAGACGGTTGACTCGTCGCCATCCATATATATACAATTCAAGAGTGGGATGGCATTATTTCATACATTCCTAACATATTTATTATTTTGATACACGATGGATTCTAATATATCTTTTAAATTTATTTTTTCTCAATAATACCAATCCTACTCTTAAACTTATCATTTCTTTTAAAAGGGCACCTATATTAGATCATTTGTTTTTCTATATAAAAACCCCCCATAAGTTTGATTATCCTTATTAATTTTACCCATTTATGCCTTCTTCGTTTTAATTTTACACACACACATACATACACACACACATATATATATATATATATACACCAATCTATTGAATTGTTTGAATTTTTATGTAACGGGGTTAGCCATTTCGATAATATATCCAAATTAACCCCATCTTGATTGAAAGGAATTCCTAAGAATCCAACGAACAAAGTAAATATAATCAATATAAGTATTGGGAATAACATAGTATTATCCGATTCATAAGGATACGAATAAGTCTTGGTATTTCTAAAATGCAGAATATAAAGAAAGGGTTGGATCGTATTTCTTTGAAGTTGAAGTAATAAGACTATCCCAATTATGACACTCATGGAGAAAGAATCTTAACAAATGCAAAGAAGAAATAAATCAAAAAATGGATTCAGTTCAAGAATGAAATCTTGCTGGAACTGTCCATATCTGGTTCATCCTTCGGAACTATATCACATCCCTAATCTGATGAAATAGGATATATAATAAAAACAGGATTCTAATCGATGAATCGTGAAAGGAAACATGCCCAGACAAGAAACAAGATGGTTCGACCTTATATTGATTTGCTTGATATGTATGTCATTATAGCCACTCCACATGACTACCTAGTTGTGGTAGTGTGTGTCCCACAATAATAGTTCTAATCAAGATCAACAACAAGAAATTCAACTCAGATAGTCATATGTCATTGATTGTCAAATTCACAGTTTATAGTTTCCGAATTCTTTGAACTTTCTCTTTCAAATCTTGTACAATCTCCCTATAACAAATACTAACTGTTCTCCAAATCATATTTCTTGAAATAACTTCTCCCATAAATCATTTCTTGAACTTACTTCTCCATCATAAATCATTTCTTTACAAACTCTCCCAATCCAAACATGTAACTTCCTCAAAATCAAACATTTCTTGATCATCTCCCCCTTTTTGATGATGTAGCATAGAAATCATCAAAACATCTTCAAGAAATGTCATCATTTTCTGACCATGATCTTTCAAAAAATGAGCCACTGAACATCCGTCAATTCATAATGTATTCATCTGAATCTTTTCAAATTCAGACAAATAAGAATGTAACCCTGAATCAACAAATGAATCAGTTAATATGCATGTAAGTAACACAAAGTCACTTAGTACAACGAATGTACTGTACAAGGAGTTTTATTGATGTTCACTCCCCAGGTCTTCCATTCAATCATCGAATAACACAAGATTATTCTATGATCATTCCGACAGAAAAATGAATTTTTTGTGTGTTCGTGCTTGTGTATGAAAGAATTAAAACATGAATGTTTATAAGGCTCAAAATGTGTAAACCATTGAGACAACAACAGTATTACACTGACTCAATTGTGCATGATCGAAGTGCGAAGGTGGGACAAACTTTCTTCTTTTTCAATATCCACATCTTCCGAATGAAGACAAGATAGATTATGTGTTGCGTCCCCAAGAAAAATTGAAACATTTCTTTGTTAAGAAAGAAATAAGTAGCTGGTGGGGTTTAATGCAAGAGTTGGCATGGGCTAGTTGCCTGTTTCAATGATGTTCACGAAAGAATTGTGAAACAACAGTAATGTGGTTGCCCGACTCAGAAAAAGTTGGTGCAGAGTTTGATATTCTTTTATTGTGATCTCTCACCCTCTTTCTTTTTAACATTGAGCTCACTTCTAACCAAACTCTCTTTTCATTTTATCTCAGCACACACCCACACTCAGATATTGACCCCTCACCTCTCGATCACTCAAGAATAACTTCTTGGTTATCGTGAATCCATAGAAGTTCTGTTAAGCTCACACAATTCCCATGTAATTGTCCTATAAGCAAAATGTCGCTCAAATGGTTTAACTTGAACAGTTAAAGCACAAAATGAAATACATGTCAGATATTTGTATGCTCATGAAGATAATCATGAAAGATTCTCTTAAAACAAGGATATTGAATGAATGAAATGAATACAAATTACTTGTTTGAGAATCTGACTATGTATGAAAAGATCAAATATGAATGATTTATCAATAAAAGCTTAGGTCATGAAAAATTGGATGTTGTCTATAAGAACAATTATAGACATTCTTGAAAGAAACATTTTGAATGAATCAACGCTCGAATATCAATGAAGTTCAAACGGGGTGTCTTACCATCGAAAATTAGTTTCAAATTTGAGACATGGTAAGAACTTAGACAATAAAAGTACTAAACCGGTGTGTGTGAATACTTGACAGTATATGGAAAAGATAATACACAAGTATATATCTTTGGAAACACATGGTTAGTTAAACATTAAAGTCCAAAAATTGAAAACATTTAAAATCACACTTTTGTATTCATGAAATATGTTTAAGAATCGAAAAGTGGCTTGAACGTTTAAGAACATGTTTTCATGTATGAAAGTCGTCCTTCTTTCAAACATGTATGAGATTAAGAATAGAATTATTCCTTACGCTCAGCTTGAATCTCATGACGTCAGCTCTAAAGTCATGATAGATTTGATCATGTAAGCTCCCCCTCAAATTCTGCAATTTGTCAAAAAGTCGTCAAAGTACAAAGTCTTATTCACAAACTTTATTGAAAAATAAAGACATGAAAGCAATAAAACTTGTTAAGAACAAGTTCTGATCAGATGTAATCAGAAATCATGGTCCTTAATCCCCCTGAAAATATATGCATCACAAAATATGTCAGTGTAAGATATATGCAAAATTCTCTAACTCCTCCTAAAATGTAGATCATCTTATCTTTATCTCACACTCCCCCTGAAATCATGAACAACCTTCAGTGCAGATATATTTCAGATTAAAAATATAAAGAAATGAAGAAAAATAACAAAAATAAATTGTACTAGGTAACTACAGATTAAGTCTTGAGGTTTAACATGCCAAGTTTTGAAATGAGAAAATTAAATCTCTTTTCATCCAATGGCTTGGTAAACAAATATGCAAGTTGATAATCTATGTTTACAAAGTAAAGTTCAATTATATCTTTTTCAACATTATCTTTAATAAAATGATATCGCACGTCAATGTGCTTGGTTTTTGTATGTTGAACATGATTTACAGATATAGCGATAGCGCTCTTTGAATCGCAGTAAATCGGAATATTGTTGTACTTGAAACCATAATCTCGGAGTTGTGTTCGCATCCACAACACTTGAGAACAGCAGGTAGCCGCAACTACGTACTCTGCCTCAGCTGTTGAAGTTGATACACATAGTTGTTTCTTCGAAGCCCAACTCACGAGCTTATCTCCCAAGAATTGTATGTGTCCCGAAGTACTCTTCCTGTCAAGCATACAACCTGCATGATCTGCGTCTGAATACACTGTTAGCTCAAAACTAGTATTTTTAGGATACCACAAACCAAGATTTACAGTTCCCTTCAGATACCTAAATATACGCTTAACCGCTGAAAGATGGGATTCTTTGGGCGAAGCCTAATATCTAGCACAGAAGCACGTAGAAAACATAATATCTGGCCGACTAGCCGTCAAGTACATTAAAGAACCAATCATTCCTCTATAGATTCTAACATCGACAGTTTTTCCCGAAAGATCAGCTCCGATCTTAGTTCCAGGTGCCATCGGGGTACCAATCGGAGTACAATTTTCCATTTTAAATTTTCTCAGAATATCAGAAATGTACTTCGCTTGATTAATGAAAATCCCCGTAAAAAATTGTCTGACTTGTAATCCGAGAAAGAAGTTCATCTCTCCCATCATACTCATCTGAAATTGTGACACCATGAGGTTTGAAAAATTCTTATAATACTTTGGATTGGTTGAACCAAATATGATGTCATACACATATATCTGAATTAAAATGATATCAGATTTCTCCTTTTTAATAAAAAGAGTAGTATCGATTTTACCTTTAGAAAAGCCAGACTTAACTAAAAATTTTGATAGAACATCATACCAGGCACGAGGGGCTTGTTTCAAACCATAAAGAGCTTTGTCCAGAATATAGACATGATCTTGTTTATCTGGATTGACAAAACCTTCAGGCTGCGAGACATAGACTTCCTCCTTTAGAATGCCATTCAGAAAGGCAGTCTTCACATCCATTTGATAGACTGTGAAGTTCTTGTGTGCGGTGTAGGCTAAAAACATTCTAATTGCCTCTATACGCCAACTGGAGCATAAGTCTCGTCGTAATCTATGTCTTCCTCTTGCCTATATCATTTAGCAACAAGTCTTGCTTTGTTCCTTATCACGATACCATCCTCATCTTTCTTGTTTTTGAATACCCATTTCGTGCCAATTATAGTTTTTCCTCCAGGTCGTGGCACGAGTCTCCAGACTTTAAGCGCTTCGAACTGATTGAGCTCTTCTTGCATTGCAGTTATCCAATCTGAATCAGCTAGAGCTTCAGATACTCGTGTAGGCTCTACCTTACTCAGAAATGAATCATGCATGCACTGGTTCAATGTTGCAGACCTAGTTTTCACCGACTTGGATGGATCTCCAATGATTTGATGTATGGGGTGCTCTTTGGTCTACTTATGTTCATGAGGGAGTGGATTAGATATAGACTAATCATGTTGATCATCTAAGTATCCACTATCGCCTTTTGGTTTGGGGTTCAGTTGAAGTAACATATACAAAGGTTTTAGTTGATTGGATATTTGTTGTCTGTTGAGTAGGCATGACAGTGCATCCAACTGATGTTGCAACCTCTGGATCTTCATTAACATGTACAACTTCAACTGATTGAGTAGGCGTTTGAATTTGAATTTCTTACTGAATCGGCGAATTTGATTCAGTTGAGATATCTAAAGTGATTGGATGATGATTACTTGAATCTTCAGATCTGTCAATCACAACAGGTTTAGTCACTCTAGAACCAAGAAATTCATCTTAGAAAATTTCAAACAATAAATCTAAATCTGATAAATGAGATGTAGACGTTGACGCTTTATCAGAATTAGAAACATTAACCGCAGGTTCTGGACTGATCTGTCCAGAAGTTAATACTCCGGTAATAACGGGTTCTGAACTGCTTTGAATAGAAGACATATCTTCATCAAATGTTACGTTTACGCTCTCCACCACAATCTTTGACTTCTTCAAATAAACTTTGTATGCTACAGACGTCTGAGTATATCCGATGAAAATGCCTTCATCAGCCTTAGGACTGAACTTTTTCAAGTTCTTCTTGTCATTCAACACAAAACACCTGCATCCAAAGATATGAAATTTTTTAATGCTAGGTATTCTATTATTAATCAAATCATATGGTGTTTTACCAAACCGACAATGAATAATGGAGCGATTTTGCGTATAGCATGCAGTTGACACAATTTCAGCCCACAGAAATAGAGGTAGATAAGATTGACTTATCATAGTGCGAGCAGCCTCGACTAGAGTTCTGTTTCGCCTTTCTACTACTCCATTCTGTTCTGGTCTTCTGGCAGCAGAAAATTGGTGTGTTATCCCGACCGATTCGAGATAATCGTCAACAATTTTGTTCTTGAATTCTCTGCCATTATCAGTTCTAAGAAGCTTTACTGTCTTCTGCAAGTTCACTTGAGTGGTCTTTAAGAATGAGATGATGACATCAGGCGTCTCATCTTTCGATCTTAGAAATTTGACCCAAGTGTATCTTGAATAATCGTCCACAATGACCAACACATATTTCTTGCCGTTGATGCTTTGAGTTCGCATTGGACCACATAGATCCATATGCATCAGTTCCAAAGAAGTACTTGTACTTGATTCAGGCTTAGGCTTATGTGAAGCTCTTTTCATCTTACCCTTCTCACACGCAGCACACAGATGTTCTTTAACATATTTCAGCTCTGGAAGTCCTTTCACCAAATTACCAGTCACCAGTTTGTTGATGTATCGAAAGTTGAGATGAGATAGTCGTCTATGCCATAACCAGCTCTATGGCATAGAGGCTTTTGAAAGTAGACACACCACATTATCAGTCTTAACTTTAGACAGATTAATCGTGTAGAGGTTTGACTTCCGCGTTCCGACCAAGAGTTCTTTACCATCTTTAGTTCTCACACAACATTGTTTGCCTTAAAATTCACCTCTAAATCTTTGTCACAGAACTGACCAAAGCTAAAGAGGTTGTGTCCTAATCCTTCAACGTAGCTCACCTTCTTAATTGTTACATTTTCATGCACAACATCTTCATATCCCAGTATTGGTGAAAACTGGTCATTTCCAAATCTGACGTTCCCGCATAATTTCTCTGTATAATTAGATAAAATATCTTTCTGCCCGGTCATATGCTTGGAGCAACCATAATCCAAGTACCACATATGACGGGTCTGCACATGAGAAATCAAGGAACAACAGGTTTAGGTACCCATTTATAGATGGGTCCTAGCACGTTAGCACATGATTTTGGCATCCATTTGAATTTGGACCCTATGATCTTTTGAAAATCTTTTTAAACAAATGAATTATTAGAATAGACATGATATGATCCAAACCAATTATCAGAATATTGATACAAAATCATTTCTACGATATTTAGAAGACTTATTAGTAGACGGAGATAATTGGAGCAATTGTTTTATTGAATAGGTCTTTTAAGAAGATACAAGTTTTGGTTTAAGAAAAACAATATTACCAACTACATCAGTATCACTAACAGTCACTCTATTAGATTCAATATTAGAACATGATTTTGTAGTCTCTTCAACTTTCTTCTTTGGTCTCCATTCCGATCTCACTTCAGGCTTTTTTTTTCACGTCTGAAACATATGAACTTTGAAAGTTAGAACTGTAAGATCTAAAAGATTGTGTTTTCCTAGATTTACCAGTGTCAATTTGTTTCTGTGAATGCCTATTCTTTTTCTTCTTACCTTTATCATGTTTGGTACTCACAGAAACTGGTTTATCAACTTTCGTTGATGATTCACCATTTTCAAATACACTTGGTAAACTTTTGGAATTTACAATAAACGGAGAATGATCTGGAAGTTTTGCATTAAAGTCAAATTGATCAACATGTTCATCAAAACAACCATAAGAGTTTAGGAAATCAAACTCTTCATCAAACAGACCATTAACATCATTTGATTTAGAAGTTTTGGAAGAATTTGAGAAATCAGTATTTATAAAAACAGTTGAAAATATCATTTGTTCTAGCCAGTCAAAATTCTCTCATCTACAAGAGTGTTCTCAAGTTCAGAAATTTTACTTTCTAAAATGAGTGGAGGAACATAAATTTTACCTTCAATTTTTTTTGCCTCCATTTTCTCTGTAGAATAACTTTGAAAATAATCATTAGAAATAAATTTTGACTGTTTAGAACTATAACTAGAATTCAACCTCTCATAACGAAATGGAAGTTGTATTTTAGTTTTATTTTTCCTTTTCTCATTTTCCTTAGCTTCATCCTCATCTGATAATTTTGTCCATTTAACTTTGAGTTCAGGATATTGAGGTGTCAATTTTAAAAAACCAAAATCATATAAAGCATGCACCTTGGAAATACCCTTTTTCAAATAATGTGGGTTATTGTAACCAATACCCCAACACTCACTACTCTCTTTTGGTTTATTAAGATGAATGGTTTGTTCAGTTTGACCTAGAGTATAAAGTTTTTCTTCCAAAACACTCACTTTTTCAACCAAAGATTTGTTGTCTTTCTTTAAAGATAAACACTTTTTAGCAACTTCATTAATCTCAAGTTCACACAGTTTAAAATTTTGAAGATGTTTCAGATAGTTGATTATAAATTACAGTTTTTTCTTTAGCACTGGTATCAATATTTTTGTGTAAAGCGTCAATCAATACATTCTTCTCAGCAATATCATTGTTGAGCTTCAGTATTGCTTGGTTTTTTATATTTAATGATACATTTTTCGCGTTTAAGTTTAAACTGCAAATCCTGAAGTTCAATCATCATGGATTGCATTTGAGATAAGAAATCAGATTCAGACATATCACATACCTCTTCAAAATCCTCAGCATCAGAATCTTCTTCAGTGACATTATGACCCATAAAGCACATGTGAGCAGTTTCTTCCTTGTCAGAATCAGGTTCAGAAAGATCCAACCAGTATTCGTCTTCAACCATTAATGCTTTTCCAACTTCTTGTTGCTAGGCCAGAAGCATTTTGTTCTTGTAATATTCTGAGTTACGAACCTTTGGCTTCCAACAATCTTTAGCAAAATGGTCTACTTTGCCACAATTATAATACTTTACTGGTTGATCACCTTTCTTCTCTGCATAATCATTCAAATATTTCTTTTCAGACTTCTTCTTAGCTAAATTCTTCTCATCAGATCTCCTGCCTTCCACTCTCTCTTTGTGCTCAAAGTTCTTTGACCCTGATGAATATCTTTGACTGTTTGACCCTGGCTTCTTGTAAAACTTTTTCTGAAAAGCCTTGGTCAGTAAGAGCATTGCTTGCTTCAGGTTCTCTCCATCATCAGAATCAGAATCAGCACTACTTTCTTCCTCAGATTCAGACACCAACACTTTTTTCTTCTTCAAACTTACAGATCTCTTCTATTTTCTCTTTACAACCAAAGCAACTGGATCTGTTATTGGTTTCTCAGCTTTCTTCTTCTCATCTCTTATCTCTTCTACCTCTTCCTCATTCTGTCTGAAAGTCTCATAAACTTCATGAAGAGGTATCTCATTCAGATCTTTCATCTGTTTCATCTACCGAGTAAACCTTTTCCACTCAGGTTGTAAAATGCTCAGAAACTTGACATTCAGCTCAATCTAAGATTTCTATACTCTATTCTTGCTTAGCTCGTTCAGAAGAGTAACAAATTTGTCAAAGGTAGCTTCAAGAATTTCACCTTCCTTTGCTTTGAACTCTTCATAATTGTTGAGGCAGTTTGATACTTTCAACTGATTTCCTATCTTAGACCCTAACATCATCTTCTCAAGTTGATCCCACATCTGCTTCCTAGTTGCTTTGTAGCTATCTATCTTTACATATATCTCATTGGGAATGCCTTGGAGTAGGAAAGATCTTGCCAGTCTGTCAGCTTTGTGTCACTTCTTCTGCTCATCAGAATATTCATCAACAGGCATTGGATATTCTTTATTCACAACCTCCTCTCCATCAGCTTCTATAAAATGAATCTTAGTTGGAGGTTCCATCACTCCTTCTTTCAGTGATAGTCTGATGTAATCACCCAAATCATTCCTGTCAATGAAGTCCATGAATCTGTCCTTCCATTGCTCGTATTCTCCTTTGAAAAGAACTGGTGGTTTAACATATGTTCCAATAGCAAGAGCCTCCCTTGAAGTCATCTTGAAATATGCATTGATTTGATCGTCCAAAAAATTCAGAACAAAAAGTCAAACTTGGTCAACACTTGAAAATCTCAGAAAAAATTATAAGTGTCAAAACACGCAGAACACTGTAGACCAAACTTCGCGCACACAGTTCTTTGCGTGTTCGAGGTTCGCGCAGAAAGAACTATGCGAGTTCTTGGTTCACGCAAAAAGCAGTTTGCATGTTCTTGGTTCGCGCAGGCTATAGTCTGCATGTTCTGAGCTTCGCGCAGGCTTTGATGTGCGAGTTCTTGCTTCACGTACGATTTGATGTGCGTGTTCTTGCTTTGTGCACGCTTTGATGTGCGAGTTTTGAGGATCACTTCGCGCAAACTATCTGCGCGTTTCTATACTTAGAAAAAATTTCAGACTCTAACTTCGCGCAATGCGTCTGCGCGTTCTTCACCCTCTGCGTGTTTTAGCTCTCTACGTGTTCTTGCCTAAGAACCTTGCGCGTTCTTCACCATTTCGACCAAAAACTTCCTTTTTCAACTTGAATTCGATTCAAACATTTGAAATTGACTCTGAAACTTTGCAGAATTTGCTCTAGATCATGTTACAATCAATTGATTTCAATCAAAAACACCAAAAAATACAAATTGATCTAGACTCAGTACGTTTTCAAGACTTCGAACAAAATTACAAAAAAAAAAAATCCAAAATTCACATAGAATAGTTGTGAATTAGGCAAAGCAATACAGACAAAACATGTTCTAGATACAAAAATGAGTACAAAACAACGATTACAACTCTAAAATCCACACTAAATCTCGAAGATGATTCTTGACAGAAAGCTTTTGCGCGTTCTTGAAAAATGTCAACCAAAAATCAGATTAAGATCATCATTCTGAATTCTTGTAGGCTCTGATTCCAATTGTGTGTTCCAGTAAATGCAAATCAGATACAACAACAATTCAAATCAAATGCTCCATGTTATTGATTCAATTCCACTGTTTACAACAATGCTCTCTCTATGAAAATATTTCTCTCACTACAATTTCAATGTCATACGCGTTCTTAGTCTAATGTTTCTCTCAAAGCCTAATGAGTCTACTAACATAAAAGGACTATTTATACTATAACTACAATAAAAAGACAAAACATAAAATACAAACACTTTGACTTTGACATTTATTATAAAGACTTTGACTTTATGCTTGAGAGGCTTTGACTTGAGCTTTTGACTTTGAATTTCATCTTCATGATCTTGTATCCAACACATTTGTGTACTAACAGTTATTCCATCTTGGAGGTGCTGACTGGGTGGCGAGATTAAGCCATCAATAAACCCAAAGAAATGTTGTCCATAGAGGTAGGAAACATCAAAACTCCATAGAAAAAAATAGTTATCATTTGATAGCTTGATTGGTACTAAATGGGAAAGAGAAGACAAAGGTTTTGTAGAATTGGGTTTGGGCATGGAGGAATTTGGAGTGAAGAAAGAGGAAGGTTTGAGAAAGGAATTTCCACCATGATTGTTATAAAGGCTAGAGCTCTCATTCCAATTTATGGTATGAGAAAGAGATCAAATTTTCATTTATTTCTTATTAAATCGGTGCAATGATTACATAGGTATATATAGTAAAAGAACACGGGTGCATGTAAATCCTAACCATACAGCTAACGGTCATCTTGACCATCCATTTAATATCAAAATTGTTATAACATAATGGAAATTGGATCATGGTTTAACAATATCAAAGTTAACCATCAATAACACGAACATAAATAGTTTGTCGTATGCTAACCTTTAAGACCGAAAATGAAAAACCGAAGTTTGTTATAAATGAATTCATTTGCTAGCTATATATCTAAATCAACTTATATCAAAGTAAGCAATAGTAAGTAGCACTAAGTAGACGAAAGGAAACAAATAAATTATTTGAAACAATATCATCAGATAATTTAGAGTAAAATAAATATTTATTTGAAAGAAGTCTAACTAATGAGAGATAATTGACGAAAATACTTGAGAGAATCATTAGCCCAACACCAACGAGAAGCCGAATGTAATTGCGAATTCAAGAACAACAAGAAGGAATCCATCAATGGCAAATAAAATTTGGGTTTTAGCATACTTTTAAAGCGAACGGATAATAACTTGGTCTTTGAAGACTTCTTAAATCTTTAACTTTTTTTTGTGCTTTTTAACCAACTTTTCTTATGATCTCCAAAACTATATACCATCGGATCACATGAACTATGTATGACTCATGCCATGTAAGTTGATCCAGAGACCCACGTAAGTTGAGGATTAATAACATTCATGGTTGTCTAGGAATTTATCGGTACATGTAAGCTGACTCGGATACCCCCAATTATCAGAAAAAAATTGTACTCCCTCGGTCCCAAAATAAATGTCCACAATAAAAAAAAAATGCACACAATTTTATGAATGTGAAATTATTAAACTTTTTAATTAACTAAATGACAGTTTTACCCTTAATTATAGTGAGAGAATTTTTTCTCCACCGACCATCGTCGTTTTGAACCACCGACGATCGAAACCACCACCGACCGTCGCCGACCACTGCCATTTTGAACCATCACCGATCTGAACCACCGTCGTTCTGAACCACCACCGACCACCGCCGATTTGAACCACTACCGGCCACCACCATTCTGAACCACCACCGATCTGAACCACCGCCGACCACATCCGATCTGAACCACCGTTCTAAACCACCACTGATCACCATCAATCTGAACCACCATTACAAATAAAGTATTTTTAAAGGTTATTTTATTAAAGAGTGTTTTGTTTAGAAAAAATAAAACTATCAAAAAGGGTATTTTGGTCATTTATCAAATTTTCATTCAAATTCCAAAGCTACATTCTTTGAACCAAACAGACATATTCCAATTCCTTTATCAGATTTCATTCCAATTCTGTCAACCAAACAGGTGGTCAAACCTGACAACATTCCATTCCAATTCTTTCAAAGTCAATTTCTTTAACAGATTCCATTCCATCCAAAAATATTCTGCGAACCAAACGCCACCTTAGAGTAAACTTCAATTTTGGTTCTTGAGGTTTAGTGAAAAATTCGAAAGTGGAACCTGAATTTTGATAAATCTAGATATCATCCTTGTAGTTCTTATTTTGCTCTGAAAGTGAATCTTGGTCATTAACTCCGTTTATTTTCTTCGTTAGAGCGAGGGACATTTCAGTCTTTTTATTTTTAAAAAATTATTTTTTTTAAAAACAACATTATATTTCTTTCATATTTTATTTTATTATAAATTTTCTCTCTCAATCTAAAATTTGTTATTTTTTAAAAGAAAATTTAAAGAAAAAATTAAAGATTTTGATAAAAAGACTGAAACACCCTCCATTCTAACGGAGAAAATAAGCAGAGTTAGTGATTAGGGACTATCTTCATAACAAAATAAAAATTATAAGGATGATTTTTAGACTTCTCAAATTTCAGGCTCCGTCTTCAAACTTTTACTTAACGTCAAGAACCAAAATTTTAAGAATAAACATTTATTATAGATTAAACTAAAATAACAATATAATAATTGTTAGAGCACAGATTTATTGGATTCAAGATCATAAAGATTGAAGATCAAAGTTCAAGAAGTCAAAGCTGAGAAAGTCAACTCTTAGTGGAAAGTCAAAGTCATTTTGTTAATAAAGTCAAAGTCAACATTTATATTTGTTTTGTTTCTTTGTATGCCTTGGGTATAAATATCTTGTTTCCTTTGTAATCAGGATGCATGTAAGATTGTAATTCAGTGTGATTGAGAGAGCATTTTAGAGAAGAGTCGATTAGAACATTATTCTAGAGAGAGAGAGTTTGTAATTGATTGAGATTTATTCAATGACATGTGATTTCGAATTATCATCTTAATTGTTTGGTATTACGATTAGAACTTGTTAATATAGGACTATCAATAATCGTTAGTGTTCAAAGTCGACACTACACCCGGCAAAAATTGACACGAAACGCTAACCGGCATGAATTCGACACGAAATAAACGAGTTTGGGTAATACATTTCAACCTGTTTAAGTAAACGGGTTGACACGACACGACACGAAAATTAAACGGGTAAAGTCAGGGTCAAAAATTTCAACTCGAAAATGATCCGAATAACCCGTTTATATATATATATATATATATATATATATATATATATATATATATTATATTATAAGTTTTCTTTTTAATGTTTTAGATTTGGTTAGAACATATAAGTTTGAACTATAAAATTTGGATTTCTAATGATTTCATTTGAATTTTAAATTTATATTTTTTTTTATAAATTTTAAATTTTAAATTTTTAGTTTTAGTTTTATAGACGTTAAACATGTTAAACCGATTAGCCGGATCATGTTACATGTCTATCGACCACAAACAAAACTACAAAAGGGGCAAAAGAAAAAATAATAATAATAAATAGAGTAAATTACAGATTTTGTCCCTGTGGTTATTGAAAATTTTGGATTGAGTCTCTCAAAACAAATAATTACATACATGGTAACTGTGGTTTCGATTTTGTTTTGGATTGGGTCCCTACCTCTAATACCTCTAGTCTCATCCATTAAATACAAGGGTAACATGATCTTTTACTATTTTTAAGAATTTATAATTAAATTTTTAGTAATTTGTCTCAATTAGAAAATGACAATTGGCGTGACTTTTGAAATGAAGAAGGAAACGCTCCTCCCCCTCACATTTTTATTTTTGAGCGACCTGCACTTTACCCACATTACCCAACCAAACTCTTATCACTTTTTCAAACAAAACTCCAATATCAACCCATCTGCAATTTTTCCCTTTAAACCCCTTCCCCCTACACACACACACACACACACACACACATATATATATATATATATATATATATATTCACGAAGAGATTATATACCGACACACAACACACACACACCATCTTCCCACCTGCAACTTTCTCCAGCTTCAAGTTTTTTTATTTTTTCTTTTCTTTAAACTAGACAGTGTGTGTGATGAGTCATGGGTGAAGGATGAATACGGAATCACGAAAGGAGATGAGTTCGAAGAGAGGGAAGGTAGTTGGTGTGTGGAATTTGTTCGGTGGTGTGGATGAGGCTAGTCGGAGCAGAAGCGTAGTTGAGATGATTCCGGGATTGCACCAGTCAATCTGTTGTGGGATAGGTCGAAAAGACTTAGCCTCATAGACCACAAACTAGTCGGAATTTGTCTGAAAAGTTGATTCGAGGAGAGATTCAACGAGTTAAGCGACGGGGATTTGGCCAGAAAGCGAATTATAAGCCATGTTTATGTCACTGAGTGAACCACAAGAGCGTAGTTATTTGGGTATTTCATCGGTGAAGTTGTTGTTATCTAAATGAAGCCTGCCCAGTTGGCTTAATTCTCCAATTGTTGCAGGAAAATTGATTGTGACTTAAATCGATCACATTCAAGGATGTACCTTTTGAAATCTCCGGTGATAATTCGCCAGATAATCGATTGTGAGCAGAGAATATCTACCCCAAGGTTTTTGCATTATGTATATCCGACGTAATACTCCCCTCCAAATTGTTCATCTCAATATCAATAATCTCATCTCTCGGAACCCCCATATTCCACTGGGTACAACGCCTGAAAGCATGTTGTTGCTCACGCGAAAGCAAGGGGGCAGCGGGGAGGTGGAGATGCCGAGATGGGTGGTAGTCGACTCAGAAGGGGCTCACGGACATTCCATAGAGAATCATGTATATATATATATAATATAGATTATATGTTTATTTATTTTTAAAAGAAAATTAAAAAAAACATAAAATGGCTAAAAAGGCCTCTGACTTAACAAAGCTTTATTAACAAAGTTAGAGATAGGGACCTAATCCAAAACAAAATTGAAACCACAGTGACCATGTATGTAATTATTTCTTTTGAGGGACCTAATCCAAAATTTTCAATAACCACAGGGACGAAATCTGTAATTTACTCTAATAAATGAGTAAACTACAATTTTGGTCCCTGAGGTTTACCAAAAAATACGAAAGTGGTCCCTAAACTTCAATAAGTGCATATTTCATCCCGAGGTTTCGATTTTTCTATGAAAGTAGTCCCTCGTGGCGTTAGCTCCGTTAAAGCGTCCGTTAAGTCGGGGGTAATTTCCTCTTTTTACACGCTTCTTGAATCTTCATCTTCAACCTCATGAACACCAAGAATATGATGAATGTTCATTTTCTACCTCAAGAACACCAACAATTTAAAACCCAAATCAAACTCAAAAACCAAAAATTTAAATCAAACCCAAAGTTAAAGATAGAGATACAGATCAGATCTGGTTTTTGTGGGTTGAAAGAAGAGGGAGAGATACAGATCAGATATGGGAGAGAGAGATCGAGAGAGAGATACATATCTGAGAGAGAGAAGAGAGAGAGAGAGAGATTTGAGATATAGATCTGAGATAGAGATAGAGAGAGAGAGATACAGAGAGAGATCGAGATTCAGGAACGAAAACTGTTAAACCCCTCTCCGACGTGGTCGTTTTCTCCGGCGAGGTCGTCTTCTCCGGCGATGTCATCTTCTCCGGCGAGCCTATGGTCTGCGTCTTCTCTCTCTTATCTTCTCTCTCTGCGTATCTCGATATCTCGATCTCTCTGTATCTCGATCTATATATATATATATATATATCTCTTCTCTTCCAAAGATAATCTCGATCTCTGTATCTCGATCTCTCTCTCTTCCAAAGGGTTTGTAGTTTAACAGATCCGTGTGTTTTTGGTGCTCGAAAAGAGTTCGTGGATTGGATCTTGAAGGTGATATCTCTCTCTTGATCTCTCGATCTCAGATCTGATCTGTATATCTCTCTCCTCTCTCTCTCTCTTTCCCTTTTTTTTGTGGGTTTAATTTTGGATATTGGTTTAATTTAAATTTTTGGTTTTTGAGTTTGATTTGGGTTTTAAATTGTTGATGTTCTTGAGATAGAAGATGAACATTCATCATATTCTTGGTGTTCATGAGGTTGAAGATGAAGATTCAAGAAGCATGTAAAAGGACGAAATTACCCCTGACTTAACGGACGCTTTAACGGAGCTAACGCCATGAGGGACTACTTTCATAGCAAAATCGAAACCTCAGGGATGAAATCTGCACTTATTGAAGTTCAGGGACCACTTTCGTATTTTTTGGTAAACCTCAGGGACCAAAATTGTAGTTTACTCCTAATAAATAAAAGGCTTGAGACGCCTATAAATTTCGAACTACCGACTATTTGTTCTGGAAAAAACCTTCAAAATCACCCCGGAAAATATCTATCCATTTTCTTCGTCGACGATGGATTCCTTCTCGTCGTTCTTCGATTCGCAATCACAATCGGCTTCACGTAACAGTTGGACCTACGATTCTCTCAAGAATTTTCGTCAAATCTCTCCCGTTGTGCAAACTCATCTCAAACAGGTATTACTTTTGCCCTAAGTTTTGTATGAGTTTTACTGTTTTGGGAGTCTGGAATGTTATCTCTTCATTTTTTTTTGTTTAGTACTTGATATTGTTTACTCTGATACAAGTTGATTTAGATATATAGTTATATCCAAATTCTAACAAAATTTGATTTTTGGTCTCTGGCCTATGGATTGGCATACGGGAAGCTAAGAATTGCCTTCTTTTTGATCATTAATTTTGATATATATTTGGTATTTGGTTTTCATTTCACGTTTTCGGCTATTTATTCATTTAGGTGTCCTCATAATGAGAAACAAACTACTTTTTGTTAATTTAGGTCTCGTTGTACTAAAAAAAACAAGTTTGCCGTTTCTCTTTATGTTTTTATGGTAGATTTGAAGTTAAATTGGGTTGGATGCCATGCCAAGTGGTAGTGACTTGAGGTTGTAATTTAGGATTTGGAGATATTTGGCTAATAGGTTGATTTGGGAACGAGGGGTTAATTTTGATCGAGAAATCTGGTAATTGAAGATGTTAATCGAACTCCAAAACTTGGGCCTTGTACTTATTGATTTTGTGATGATGATGTTTTTGTAGAACTTCTGACGATTTCTTTTCCCATTTGCTTCAACCTATATTGGCATGGTCGTTGGTTACTAGTCTGTGAAGGGGTTCACACCGCTTTAATGTTTGACTTCCGGTCCCAGAATATTGCAAATGATTCCTTTTCTTGCATTGCTTAGCTGAAATCACTTGTTTTATCCATCGTCATTCATTAGAACTTAGTGATTTATTGGTTTTTGTTTTGAATCCTCAAGTCAAAATTACTCTCTTTCCATATATATCATCACAGATTCGTTATTTTATGGGTTTTGATCCATATCTTTTAGACATTTGACAACTAGAAATTAAAATCTTTCCTTTACTCATTTGACTAAAATAATTTGCCCTTTTTATCATTAATGAAATACAAATTGGTGATTATGTGTGTTGGTCTTGGTTTGCAATAAATATCCTTTAGACATTTGACAATAGTCAAGGCTAAGGTAATGATGGTGACTGACATTATCGTAATTGCAGGTTTATCTATCACTATGTTGCGCTCTTCTAGCATCTGCAGTTGGGGCGTATATTCACATCCTTTGGAATATTGGTGGTTTGCTGACGACTTTTGCAACCTTGGGATGCATGTCTTGGCTACTTGCCACCCCTCCCCATAAGGAGGTAAATCTGTTGAAGGACTTCGCCTGCTTAAATGTATCAGTGGTGATATATATGGTCATACTTTTGAATGCAAATTTATTTCTTTTCTACCTTTTTATGAGCAGCAAATGAGGGTTTCTCTGTTGATGGCATCTTCTGTCCTCCAAGGGGCCTCTGTTGGTCCTCTGATCGAACTGGCCATTGAAATCGACCCAAGGTATCTTTGTCATATTTTCATATGTTGTGGAACTAAACGACCCATCAAATTATTTTTGGTATTTGGGTATAAAATGCACTTTGTGGTTATGATGTACCTTTGTTGGTCCTTGGAGCTGCAGCATTCTGGTGAGTGCATTTGTGGGAACTGCAATCGCCTTTGCTTGTTTCTCGGGAGCAGCCATGTTGGCCAGGCGTAGAGAGTACCTCTACCTAGGAGGCCTTCTCTCCTCTGGTGTCTCCATCCTCTTCTGGCTCCATTTTGCTTCATCCATATTTGGAGGTTCTTTGGCCTTGTTCAAGTTTGAGGTAACATTTCGTTTCTCGTAAAACCCCTGATATACCGCACTTGTTCCCTGTTTTCTTTTTGTTTTGCAAGCCGAAGGTCTTCACGGAAACAACTTCTCTACCCCTTCGGGTAGAAGTAAAACTATGTTCTTGAATTAAACCCTACCTGTAAATGGGATATACTGGGTTTGTTTGGTTTGGTTTAGTTTAATTTTAAAACCCCTAATTCATCGTTTTTCTACATAAGTATGGTGATGATTACTTTTGTGGTAATTGTATTTGAACTACTTGGCAGCTGTACTTTGGACTTCTGGTTTTTGTTGGGTACATGGTGGTTGATACCCAGGAGATCATTGAGAAGGCTCACCTCGGAGACCTGGATTATGTGAAACATGCACTCACACTTTTCACCGATTTTGTAGCAGTCTTTGTCCGCATCCTTATCATCATGGTTAGTTATTTAAGTTTCTATCCTTATCTCATCTTATGTTTGTTATGATGGTAAAAATGTTACATGAATACTGACAAATGTTATGTGATAGGAAATTATGAGATGTATACCGCAAGATAGATCTAATGATTTGATTTTATATGCAGTTGAAGAATTCAGCCGAGAGAGAGGAGCGGAGGAAGAAGAGAAGAGATTAGATTCTGGTACTCAACTGTCATAGACTTTTTTGTTGTTTTTCCTTCGTTTTTCAGTACTGAAAATGAATCAATGCAGTCGTGTCTTGTGAGCGATATGTGATGAATGTGTATTAGCGCTTTTTAACTTGCACATACAAACAGTGTGGATAGGGCTTGTTTGGCATTTGATAAATGTGTAAGGAACTATATTTTCTTCATCAATATCATGTATATCGATCTTCAGGAAATAGCTTTTGGGGTAGAGGTAAGGTCTACGTATATCTTATCCTTCTTAGATATCAATCTGTGTGAGGTGTACTGAATTTGTTCAGTTTCTTTCAGATAGAGATACTTTTTTGGAATGAGGCAGTTGAGAATTTGCGAAAATTGTTAGATTTAAGGATTTTCAATCTGCAATTAGAACTATATATTTTAACACCATGTTATAGCATAATTGATGGAAGGACAAAATTGATCTAAATCATTGTAGGTGTCTATTAAGCTTTCAAACGTTTAATCATTAAATTCCAACTTGCATGAGGCTAGAGTGACTTGTAAAACTCCATTAGGGTGTTATTTAGAACATTTCCAAGTCAGTGATTCTTGTGTTTACTGAGCTATATCTATATCTATTAGTTAGTCGACCTAAAGAGTTCAGACTCGTGACGCTAAACGAGACATTCAAAAACTAAAGTGCACACCGGAAAGTGCTTCGAAAGGTGGTGGTGATTCTCCATGGTTACTCTGATTTTTTTATTCCTGACTTTTTGCTCAAAGGCTGGCGTAGGAAAGAAGAGTTCCGACGAATCTCTAAAAAGAATTACCGTTAATTTCAACATATTCTCTATGTTAGAGATTTCAAAATCTATTATATTATTAAAATATTTTATAAATTTATTATCCCAATGTACTTTTTAAAAAGAATTCATATACAATAATAATAATCCAACTAGTAAATTACACTTTTGGTCCATGTGGTTGCCACATACTATCAAGTCTAGTCTCTCTTTTAAACTAAGTACAGTTTTGGTCACTGTGGTTACCATTTTGTTTCACTTTTGGTCCTTCAGACTAACTTATGTTAAATAAGTCTGTTAACCTAGAGGGTATTTTTATCTTTTTGGTATTTTTACATTTTTCAATTAAAAAATAAGAAAAAAATAGTATTATATTAAATAAAAAATCTAACCCCAACCCCAATGATCTTCTCCAGCTAAATATCCTGCTAAACTTATAACTTCTTCGACCAAAAATGCATCCCAACAAAATAAAAAATCTAACCCACAATCAAATCCAACAAAATCAAGTCCATATAAAACCCAACACAATCAAAATCCAAAACCACAAAAAGAATCAAAACGAAACCCTTATAAATGGGAGATGAACATAGAGGGGACTAGTTCATGGAAAGGAGAAGGTGTAACACCCTCAAATTTGGTAAGAGCAACTAATTTAAAATTTTGGTAATACAACAACTAAAAGATAAATCTTCAAAATAAAACTTTCTATTTAACCTCAACAAATATAATCTACAGTCTTATACAAGGACTAGATCAAAGTCGGTGTTACTTAATCCCAACTAAGCTGCTCTTCCCGAAACAAGTGCGGAAGACTTCACTAAAATATCCACCTCTTGAGCACACGACTAGCACTCCTCTCTACACAGTGTCACTAGAGCTATTCCCAACCGGAACCTGTTACACATGCCGACAAATAAAAAGGGTTAGGCTAACGCCTAGTGAGTTCAAGAGTTTTCATCATGATTATAAAAACCATTAAACGGAAATAATGAAACTTAAATCATGATCCTTTAAAAATGAAATACTTTAAAGATGAGAACGACCCGTTTCCAATACTATGCAATTTATAAATGGACGCCTCAACGCCAAACGTTATTTCATGAAGTAATGCAATCCAACACTTACTCAAAACGTGAAAAGAAATCAAACTCTCCATTTATGAAAATGCGGTTAAAACTTTATATCCCGAAACACCCAAGACACGGGTGGGGCATAATACTCAACCCATAAATCAAGGATAAAATCCAAATATACACGACGCCACCGAAAACTTGGATAATAAAACTCAATACCCAAAAACAACACCTTTCGGTGACGGGGATACCCGAATTCCATCGAAAGTGACGGGCACACAAAGTTAAGTCACTTATCAATGTTCTCGAGCTTCACACAGGGACGGATTTACTATGGTGGCGACGGTAGCACGTGCCACCGTATTATTTCTCCGAGGAAGGGTAAAATTTTTAGGTTTGTGAAAGGTGCAACCGTATCGTTTACGAGTGTGCTACCGTAACGTTTCCGAAACTTCAGAAGGTGCACCGTGACTCAGAATTCTGAAACTGCTAAGCCCAATTTTTTTTGAATTTAACAGCCCAAAAGAGGAGGCAGCCACCGAAAAGAAAGATAATTTATATAATCCCGCGGAAAATTTCCCAAAAACCAAGCTGCCACCCCCCTGCGCGCGGGTAGGTGTTGGAGTAAAACCAATCAAAGAGCTTGTAAGCCCTTCCACCCATTCATGGTTTTAAACCACAAATTGTTTACTTCTCCTTCCTATGTGGGACACAATCCCATACTCAATTGGTTTCCACCACATTCATTCCAAACACCCAACTTTGAGCATCGATATCTCATTCACACATATTCCGTTTTGGACATATAATATATCGTTTCGAAGCTCTTATATAGGAGAACACAAACCCACGAATAGTTAGATATATACAATAGATATACATGTATTTAAATGTGTCCAAAGTTAGTTAAAAAAACCATATTTTTACTACAATTTTCCAACATATAATTCTTTGTTTGAAATTGAAACTGAAGAACAACAAAAATTGAAAGAAGAGTGTTGAAATCCAATCGCATTTTCCTCTGTGTTGAAATCCAATCGCTTGCTGCTACTGAGTTTTTTTTCTATTGTGTTTGCTACTGAGTTTTGCTCTGTGTTTGCTGCTACTGAGTTTTTGACTTTTTGTCTTTTTTTTTTTTTTTTTTTTCAATTGTGGTACAAATTTAGGAGTTGTTTATATACTTTTTGTAATTATTTTTAGGTATATAACTATATGTTGACCGTTTTCATAAGATGAAGACGACTCGGGTAGAAATATAGGAGTTATTTATCGATCATATAAAAACAGTATTTTTTGTAAATGTATTTTGGGTCTATATTTTATTATATTAAATTATGTGGTGCCACCGTATGAAAATTTTTCTGGATCCGTCCCTGGCTTCACATAGGCCATGGATCCCCGTATCTGGCACCCAACCGAGCTACCACCGCAAGATACCCAAATGACCCTAGTGTTTACTCGACCTCTAATGAGTGTCACTACCAAAGCCACAAGTATCCGTATCCGACTCATACTAGGCACCACCGCAAGACTTAGCTCCGTATATGGCTCTGCAGAACACCACCGCAAGCTTACATAACAACAACATGACTTGGGGACCACTCACTAGAATTCAAACGCGGACACTAAATTCCACGATGAGTAACCAGACTGGACGACAAACGGGCATCGAGTTCAACCACCCACGATCTCTACCTCGAGCCCTTCAATAAAGGTTACACGGTTATCGAGTTCAACCACCCACGATCTGTACCTCGAGCTCCCGCTAGCCATAAATATTGCCCAGTCCCTAAACGGGGATAAATTCCCCAACTAACCAACCGACTGACTCATATGTTTATGGATCCAATGCAATGCAGTCTAAAACGTTACATGACTCAAAAGAATGAACTAACGCGTTCAAAATATGTAACTCTCAAATAAGATGCAATTAAGTACACCGTACATCCAAGGCTCCTTAACGAGCTACCAAAACTGAACAATTGTTCCAAAGACTCATTTGAGTGTAAACCAAGCCCCAAAAGGCATAATGAACGTTTGGCTAAAAAAATACGAGAGCCAATATGGTTACATAAACCAAATTATATATTTCCCCAAAATCTTGTTTCTCAAAATCACCATTGGCCTTCGGCCTAAAACCCAAAAGATTTTCCATTTCTGAAATGTTCCCCAAAGTCGGGAATGACCCAAAACCAAAGGACTCACCCCTATATACTTTTCAAAATATCTCATTTCATGAATGATGCATAAAACCCAGCAAACACTTAAAAGTGCATTTTTGACCAAATACCTATTTATGCAATAAGTCACCAAAACATGCTCCTTTGTGACACATTTATCAAAATATCCCAAAAATCCCAAATGTGGTGTTTTACCATGTTTAATAAGCTAAACACTTCAAATAATCAAAAGTTACCAAATTACCCAATAGTTGATAATTTCATGTAAAACACATAAATGTTTTAAAATAAACATTTTGGCATGTACAATGTTTTCACAAATCAACTTGAACTCACCTTGCTAGATTTAAGCTAAATCTAGATTTTACCCACAACCTTGAGTTCCTTAGAAGAGAAGATCTTGGGTCCTTTCACTAGCTCCAAGCTTTCTACAGATCTACTACCACAAACATTCCTAAGGTTAAACCAAACCCTAAGGATATGAAAACAAGATGAAGAACACCAAACCCTAAGTTTATAGATGGAAAGATGGGTAGATTACCTTGATTAAAAACTCTTGGATTCCCCCCAATAACTTCAATCTACTTCCTTCTCTAATTGAAAAGCTCCAAAAGACGAACCCTAGGTTCAAGAGTCCCTCAAATCGGGTTTGGGAGGAAAATGTTATGAGAATAATGAGGTTGGATCCCTAAAATCGCGACTAAAAACCCCAGACAGGTTCCACGACTTTTCCGCGACTTGAAAGTCTCGGCACAAGTCGCCCGTTTCCTGAAAAACTTCACATCCAGTGAGTTACGCGGTTTGTGCCGCGACCCAAAGTCGTGCACCAACCCGCGACATTCCAAAATGTGTTTCCTCGCGTTCTTCGCGCCTGATTTGATTCCCGATGGTTCCATTATGAAAATGACCTGATTTCCCCATACCTTTACGTCCCAAAAGTCAACCGACTCTCGTAACACCGTCGAGGATAAATATTGAAATTACGGGTGTTACAGAAGGGAAGGAGTGGGGACAGGTAGTCACGTAGTAAAAGGGAAGAAATGGAGACGAATCTCAAATCCAAGGTTGTCGATGCAGATGTGGTGATTTACCTTTGATGCGGTTCCTCGAATCAGGTAGAGATATGGTGATTTACCTAATCATTGGACACGTGATGTAGTTATCACCATCACTGAGGATTGGTAAAAAAGCACCGCTAGATCGTCGTTCTCTGGCGACCAACCCTTCAAAATTCAACAACCAAACCCTGTAAACTCTATGTGAAGATGATTGTCCCCCCTACTACAACGACAACCAAGGAGAAGTTCCGTTGGCGTTTTTTGTTTGGGGTTCTTTCGATTTGCAACGAGGATCGACATTTTCGATTTAGGTATTGGTTCCGATTTGCAACGACACCAACGAGTTTATTTCCGATATGGTTTTTGGTTACAATTTGGGTTGGATTTTTGATTATGTTTCGGGTTATTTAGATTGGTATTGATTTGAGTTTTTTTTCCTGATTTGCACCAGTTTCATTCATAAACGAGTTCATTATGATGTCCTTTCGGTTTGCTTGTTGATTTGGTGTTAATTCTCTTCCTAAACCAGATCAGGACATCACCCGAATGTGGGTTTTGGTTTGTTTTTTGATCTGCACATCATCTTTATGCTCATTAGATTAGATTTGGGTTTGGAATTTAAACTTGAGTTTTGGTTTGTTTAGGTTTTGGTTACGCCGCATAAATTTGTTTTTTAGATTTTCGTCTTTCATATTTGGGTATTTAGATCTCATATGGTTTTGTGCAAAATAATTTATAGTTTGTTTGTTTTGTTTCTGGTTTTAGTTCATATTTAAATTTCTTGGAGAAGCTGATCGGGGGTGGAGGGGTGACAGGGGCGCTGGACTGTGGGAGTATAGGTTGAGTTGCATAAACATGTTGTACACAAACCTAAATCACGTGTACATTCAAGATTTATTTGAAGAAAATAAAAAATAAAAAATTTGATGAAATAAAAAAGAAAAAATATTAAAGAAAGTGAAAAAACCAAAATACCCTTAATCTAATTGAGTTTTTTTTAACAGATTTAATAAGATGTACCAAATTTGAAATAAAATGACAACCACAAGGACCAAAAGTGAAATAAAACGACAACCACAATGACTAAAAGTGTAATTATTTTAAAATAGGGACTAGAGTTGATAGTGGATGGCTATCACAGGGACCAAAAGTGTGATTTACTCTAATCCAACCTTCTCCATACATCATGTTTTTAGAAAAAAATTTAAACTTGGAGTTTACTCTATTTTAAAGAATAATATATATAATCTGTTGGAGCAAAATGGAGAATAAAAACCACATTTTCTATATTTTAGAGGATCTGTGGAGATTAGGGGTGGCAAAAAGTGACCCAACCCGCCAACCCAACCCGAACCCAACCCAAAATTAGCAGGTTGGGTTGAGAATTTCAACCCATTTAAGTTAAATGGGTCAACCCGCCTAACCCATTTATTAATTGGGTTGGGGTTGAGTTGAAATTTTTAACCTGTTTACAACATGTTTCTAACCCATTTACAACATGTTTCTAACCCATTTACAATATTACATAATATTTATTTTTAATTATTAATCAATATTTAATACAATTAATATTTTAATATAAATCTTAAAGATTAAAAAATAATTTCTATATTGAAATTTGAAATTTGAAAACCCTAATCGACTAAATCAGTAAATCTTATTCTTAATTTGAAACGCCATACGCCTCCAGCCTCCTCTCCTCCCTCTTCCCTCATACGCCGTCGGCGCAAATCTTCCTCCCTCTTCACCGGCGACTCCTCTCCTCTCCCTCTGTTCCATCGCAACTCCTCTCCCTCTGTTCCACAGCTTCACGACGAGCAGTCCACGACGAATTCAGTTCCATTGTTCACGGTAAACTTGTAATCTTAACTTGATCGACTTCAGTTCCATTGTTCGACTTCAGTTCTTAACTTGATATATATTTATAATTTTAACTTGATCGACCTCAGTTCCATTGTTCCATTGTTACTTATATATATATTTATAATCTTAACTTGATCGACTGTAGTTCCATTGTTCATTGTTCACGGTAAACTCGGTAACAATGGAACAATAGTTATAGTTATATTGACTGTTGTAATCTTAACTTATATATATATAGTTATGGTTATATTGACTGTTGTAATCTTAACTTATATGTATGTATATATATATATAGTTATAGTTATATTTTTGACTGTTGTAATCTGTCCATTTATATACAGGTCTACAATCTACATTCTACAACAGTGAACATTGAACAATTTAATTTCAAAAGCCAAAGAGTAAGTTTCTGTTTATAATGTTTCTATTTTTATTTCATCTATAATCTGTCCATTTATAATTTTTCTGTTTTTATTCCATTTCAGTGAGTAACACAGTTGAATGTTATTTAGAGGAGAAGCTCACGCCTTGCGTGAAGAATATAAACAGTTTGGACTATTGGAGAACTCATGAGATTCGGTATCCAACTCTTGCTCGGATGGCTAGGGACATCTTAGCTATCCCAATATCAACTGTGGCATCTGAATCTGCTTTTAGCATTGGCGGTAGGGTTCTTGATGCTTATAGAAGTTCGTTGAAGTCTTCTACGGTTGAGGCTATTATTTGTCTAAGAGCATCTCCAATGCAAGGTTCTTATAAGCAAAAAGTGCAATGACTTATAAAAGCTAGCATTGTGGAGAGTTTTTATAAGAACCTAAAGTCCTCTAGGTTCTTAAATAAGAACATTGGTTCTTACCATGAAGTTTGTGTGAAAAGACAATTTCCTCATTTTTATTGGTAGTTAAATTAAATATTTGATATTTATTTATTAATATATAATAATTATTGATGTTGACATGAGGTTCTTATAAGAACTACCATTGTGGATTTTTATATAAAATTTTAAATTGATGAGTTAGAAATTAGGTGACACCAAAAAGTGTAAAAAGGAGGTTCTTGTAAGAACCTCCATTGGAGATGCTCGAGATTGGGTATATGGAGAAGGTTTGTTCTAACTTATTATTTGTATATTTCGTATTATCATATAAAACTATTTATTTGGTATAACTAAGTTGGTTAATTTATTTATTTCTATAGCACAAATGGAATCGCAACTTGAGGCGTTATGTGGAGCAATCATGACGGAGAAGATAGAAGATCGAGAGGAAAGTAATACCGAGAGTGAAATTGGAGTTGATGAAAGTGCAAGTTAGAAACTTTTTTGGAACTATGATTTATTTAACTTTATGGTTGTGGGAAACTTTGAACTATTTATTTTACTTTATGGTTGTGTTTTATTAAACTTCGAACAATTTATTTGACTTTGTTGTTGTGTATTTGTCGTGGAATGAAGTAGTTTAAGTATTTTATTTCATTTACAATTTTAAAATTAAATGGGTCAACCCGGGTTCAACCCATTTATTTAACAGATGGGTTGAGATAATCATAAACAGGTCAACCCAACAGGTTGGGTTGGGTTGAAAATTTCAACCCATTTAATTAAACAGGTTGGGTTGGGTTGAGATTTTCAACCCAATTAATAAATGAGTTGAACCCGAACCCAACCTGACCTATTTACACCCCTAGTGGAGATGCTCTTACAAGAACTTTATTTTTTACTAAATTTAATGTTCTTGAGTAGAAGAAAAGGGAATAAAATGACATATTTGCCCCTCACATGAGGGCCACATGAGTACATGATAGAGTTAGTGGGGCCTCCTCTAACGGTGTTAAGTGCAGAGACTAGTTTGGGTTTCGAAACACGAAAAATGGACCAGTAGTGTACATTATCAAATTTAAGGACTAAAACAGGCATAGAAGAGGACCATGAATGTAATTCCCTTCAGATTTTATTTTGACAATCTTTGTGAAACCTAACTCACATCTCTTATTAGAGAACAATTTAGGATTTCATTTAGAGGTGAGAGTGAAAGTGAAAGGATAATGGGATTGATGGTATATAGGTTGATTGTATTTGGTTCATTTGTTATGGTACAAGTTTTGTCCCCTTTGAGGTTGGTACAACTATTTTAGGCAATTAGGATTCTCTTGTTCCACTTTTTTCTTTTGTTGCAAGTTGGGACTATGCTCACAATGTTAGGTTCATAGTTTTGTTGGTTTATAGTTTTGCTGTTAGAGGTGTATGAAAGCCTTTCAATGTCACTTTTGCATCTGATTCGATTAGTTAAGGATCGGTTTTTGAGTTTTATCTAAGCTTTTTTAATCAGTTAAAACTCTCATTTAAAATGAAGTTATAATTATGTATTTATCATGGATAATTTATGGAGGAAAAGAAAAGGTTTTTGTGGTAATAATCAATTGGTTAGGAGGTCACCAAAGATAATGACATTTTGTTGCTTTTAACTTGTTGAATTAAGTAAAGTCATGTGAAACATCCTATGACTCACCATTCACCATTTTCCATTAAATAATGCCAAATATCAATTTATTATATATCCTTTCACTTTTTTATTATCATGTTCATCTTTACATGTTCAAATTTATTATTACATATAATAAACTAGAGGAGAGATCTTTTACAAATTTAATCATTAGTATGAATCATAGAAATCAATTAATTGAGATATTTATAAAAGTAATGAGAGTTTATTTATTATGATTTCAATATTTATTGAAGATTATCATAGTTCATTTATTATGATCACCACTTTATATTTTGAAACAATCGAGATATTCATTGAATCAGATATTCATTAGACAAATAAATAAATAAACAAAACATACGTCTTTGGTCTATTTACTTTGAAAAATATAAATAGCTTATGTTTATAAATTAAAGGGTAAAGAATATGTATTCAAATACTATCTACTTTTTAAAATACCCTTTTCCCAGATGTACGAAATGTTTAATATCGATAAGATTCTCAATTATACATCGTACGGTGGCAATGTTTATTTATCCATACGAAATCATTTATGACAAATTTGAAGATTAAAACATTCATTCTCCCTTTCAAACAAAAGGACAAAACTAAATATAATATATACTATACGTGTTATAAAGCATTTAGATTTTAATTATTAAAATATTATATACAAAATATTTCAATTTTTATGATGTCCTTATTTTATCATTTTTTAAAACAACAAGAATAGAAACTTGAAGACTTTGAAGTGTTTTTGAAAGCTAATATTAATTTCTCCGTAAAAATGAATCAAGATTTGGAAACCTATCTCCATTTAAAAAAAAAATCTAAATTATCTTGAATATAACTATTTTTCTAATTAAACAAATTATATAGAAAATGGGTATATTCTTTTTAATTTGATACTTATATATAGATAGTAAAAACCTCTCTGTCTTTTTTAAGTATCCTTGTAAGTAGGACGAGTGGGCATGAACCGTAAGTCGATCTGTAACCAAAGAAAATAGTTCAAATGCAAGTAGTTATTAACAAAAGCTCGAGCATACAACGGTAAGCATACGCATTTGGACAAATGGAAGCATTCTCCGCAAGCATACAAGCTCGTAAAATTTCGTATCTGGATTTTGTGACCATTTCACAATCTATCCTAACCATTTCAATATAAAACTTGTGGATGCCATAATTTTTGAGTCTTATCTCATATTGATATGATATTTTTAAGTTGATCATTTTTTCACGATATATGAGGCCGTAGAATTTTGTATCTAGATGTTCTTAATCATTTAGTAGTAAACTTTGGGTACGCCATAACTTTTGACTCATACTTTGGATCTATATTTTTTTTAAGTTGATTAGTTGTTGCAAAATCTACATGTTGGTAGAGTTTGGGGATCCAGATGGTCGTAACTATTTCGTAGTATCTTGTAACCATTTCCGTAGATAATTTCGGAGGGCCTTTACTTTTGATTCGTAACTAGGATCAAGATGATTTTATTAAAGCTGCTTAATTTTTCAAGATCTACATGCTAGTAAAATTTAGAATCTAGATGTTCTAACCACTTTCGTAGCAAATTTCATAAACATGACTTTTAGACGGATCATGTGAGAATAAAAATTAAAGTGAGAAGTGTAAGAAGAGATTTGTACCCTTGATCATTTTTAATTAGTGTTGATCTAATGATTCGGCTTAAGTCCCACATTAATTAGCCTAGAAGTGTATTTTCAATTAATCTTCAAGTAGGATTGATCCAAGGGGGAGATCCCTTTTTACACTTCTTACTATAACTACTATTCTTACCATAAACCAACTCTAACTTTTATTAGTAATATGTTCAAGATGAACCCAGAACAATTAACATTTGAAGATGAATATAAACACAAAAAAAATTGTAAAGTAAACGAGAAGGGAAATAAACGAGATAAGAACTAAACGATTTTAGGCATACATTTGAGAGTGTAACAATGGAGAATATTGTTGACATTTGATACACAGTAAACATAAAATTAAAATTTCTTTTCTAAATAAGTTTAAACAAAATGCAGTAGATAATCAAATTAAGAATATTATATAAAATCAATATATATATATATATATATATATATATATATACACGGGGTTAGGTTGCGGTGAAAAGTTGAGTTAATAGTGAAAAGCATTAGAAATGGTTATCGACCGTTGTATGAGAAATTGATGCACATTAGGATGAGATGCACCGAAATAAGATGCATCGAGATGCATCGGACCAACTCCCTTCTAAGCCGCAATTCATTGGAGGAGTTGAGATTAAAAGAGATCAACGGTTCAGATCCACTTCTCACGCTTCTCACCGTTAACTCAACTTCTCACACGATCATTCGTCAATATATATATATATATATATATATATATATATATATATATATATATATATATTATATATATATTGATTTAAGAAAACACGAGAACGATCGTTAATGTACAAAATCATAAATGATTAACGTACAAATTTATATAAGATTCACACGACTTTGCCCCATGGCTTATGTCATGGCCAAAGTTGCATGCGTCCAGTTTTTGCCGGTTAATATAATCACATTTGATTTTGTACATAATTTATTGTTTTTTTTGTTTTATTAAATAATTAGTGTTTTCGTTTGAACCTTCCCCTTCCCACTCTCTCTCTTTCTATATATATATATATATATATATATATATATATAAAATATTGTGAAGTAAGGGATAAATCTTAGTTATCCATCCCTATTTAATCCAATAATTTAACATTATTAAAATTTTTTAATTAAAATTATTAGTCAAGGTGAGTTGGAGTAAAAAGAAAAGTTTTTTTCAATCATTACCATATTTAATTATATGAATATATCTTTTAATTTTTAAGTTAAAAACTTTACCCCCTTATATTTTAAACTAAGTTATTTTAAAAATTAATAATATTTTAATTAAACAAATTACATCAATAAACGAATATTTCATTCTTTTTTATATGATATGACATCTATCTCGCTATAGATTTTTTCTTCATTTTAATTATTTTTTTACGTGAAATGTTATATATGGATAATATTCATAATGAATATTCATGTATGTGTTTTTTTGAAGTATATAATATTTATATACGGCAAATGCAACGAATAAACTCACACATCCTCCTCACCTTTGGTGAGGTTTGAACCCCTGACCTCCTAGGAGGCCAAGGGCTCCGATACATGAATATTCTTGTATGTTTAGGTGTGTATAACAACTCTATATCACTTTCTTCAACACCATAAGTTTGTAACCCGAAAGCACATTCTTCAATGTCATAAGTACGTAACCTGGCACCATATTCTCATGACCGTAACCCAACACCCATCAAAACTGATCGAGAACCCATCGACAACCCATTCATTGATTTGGTGTGTGTTATGTATGTAAAAACATAACCTACCACCTTCATTTTCCATCGAGAGCGATTGAGAACCTCGAGATTGGTTTATTATATGTTTGTGAGGGCATCTCCAACTCAACCACTAAAAAAACACTAAAAATGGTGGGTCCCTTGAACACTAAAATAAAACAACTCTAACCACACACTAAAAACATATTTAATATTATAATAATAATAATTAAATTATAAACTTAATATAAAATATTACTTAATGTAATTACACTATTAATCTATATATATATATATGTGTGTAATTATAAAAGTTGAATTAATATTTGATTATAGAGGCTTACTTTATTGACCTCTAAATATAGAGGCCTACTTAATTGACCTCCATTTTTTTAATGCTTTAGTGTTGGGTTGGAGATGAAAGCACCTCAATTTCTGTGTTTTTTGTGGTGGGTTGGAGATGGTCTAAAACCATAACCTACCACTTTTAGTTTTTATCGAGACAGAGCAGGAACCCATCAAGACCAATCGGAAACCCATCGAGACTTATCGAGAACCTATCGAGACCGATTAAGAACCCATCAATACCAATCGAGAACCCATCGAGCCCAAGTAAGACTAATCGAGAGCCATCCATTGACTTTGGTATTTGGTTGTGTGTGTGTAAAGTCATAACCTACCACCTTCATTTTTCATCGAGACTGATTGAGAAGCTATTGATTGATTTATTGTGTATGTAAAACTATAACCTACCACTTTCAACTTTTATCGAGATGAGTCGGGAACGCATCAAGATCAATCGAAAACCCATTAAGGAAAAAGAAAAACTAGAATATATAAAGTTGAAACTATAGTATATTGACTATATTCACGATGAATATCAAGCTAATATGAATACTACAGAGCTGTTGTGTATACGTATACATAAATTATTCATGATGCATAATATGTATATTCATGTTGAATAGTATATAAATATTCATGATGAATGAATAGTATGTATATTTATTATGAATGTTATAGTTAAAATATATATTCATGATGAATGTTATAGTGATATATTAAACCTGAAGAGTTGTTGTATACAGTGAACATATATAAATATTTATGATGAATGTTATAGTGAAAATGTATATTCATGATGAATATCATACTTATGTATTATTGAAGAGGTGTTTTATATAAGTGAATGTACATAAATATTCATGATAAATGTTATAATGAATCGAATAGTTGTAGTATATACGGGAATATACATAAATATTCTTAATGAATGGTATTTATATTCATGATAAATATTATAGTGAAAATGTATATTAATGATGAATATCATAGTGATGTATGAATACTGAAGATTTGTTGTATACACGTGAAAATACAAAACTATTCATGATAAATGTTATTGAGAGTTGTATATTCATGATGAATATCATACTGATATATGAATACTAAAGAGTTGTTGTATACATATGAATATGCATAAATATTGATGTTGAATAATACAAATATATATTATTTTAAGTAGAAAACATTTAAAACAAATAAAAAAAACTATATCGAGATGGATGTCAAATCGAAGAGAATGGAGTGCTCGTTTTTTTTTTTTTTTTTTTTTTTTTTTAGTTTGTTTGATTAAAATATTAGTTATTTTTAAAATAAGGGAGTAAAATTATTTAATTAAAAAAAAGTCATAAAAGTTAGGTGTGAGATCCAAGTTTGAAATTTAATTCCATTTTGCCCCTAACTACTTGTAACATCCTCAAAATTGGAAAAATCAACTAATTAAAATTTTCAAAATTTCATCAAGTAAAAGATAAATTTCCAAAATAAAGTTCTATATTTAACCTCAACAAATATAAACTCCGGTCTTAAACAAGGACTAGACCAAAGTCGGGTGTTACTTAATCCCAAATACAAGTTGCTCTTCCTGAAACAAATACGCAAGGCTTTACTAAGATATCCACTTCTCGAGCACACAACTAGCACTTCTCTCTGCATAGTGTCACTAGAACTATTTCCAACTGGAACCTGTTGCATATGCCGACAAATAAAAAGGTTAGGCTAATGCCTAGTGAGTTCAAGAGTTTTCAACATGAAAAAAATATGTCGCAAAAAGAAAGAATGCAACTTAAATCATAATCTTTCAAGGCGTTTTACTTTAAATATGAAAACGACTCATTTCCAATAATATGCATGATTTAAAGATGGACGTCCAATAAAAAACATACTTTAATGAAGTGATACAACTCAAAACGCACTCAAAACGTGAATAGAAATCAAACTCCCAATTTATGAAAATACTGATAAAACTTTATATCCCAAAACACCCGAAACACGGGTGGGGCATAATACTCAACCCATAAACAATGAATAAAAATCCATATATACAAAAAGTCACCGAGAACATGGATACTAAAACTCAATACCCAAAACAACACCTTTCGGTGACGGGGGAGACCCGAATTCCATCGAATATGGCGGGCACACAAAGTTAAGCCACTTATCAATGTTCCCGAGCTCCACATAGAGTCATGGATCCCCGTATACGGCTCCCTACCGAGCAACCACCTGTAACACCCGTAATTTTAGAATTTCTCCTCGATAGTAATAAGGGAGTCATTTGACTCTTGGGACGTAAAGGTATCGGGAAATCAAGTAAGTTTTGCAATGGAACCTTCGGGAATCGAATCAGGCGCGAAAAACACGAGAAAAACGGGGCTTTTGGAGGGTCGCGGGTTGGTGCGCGACCCTGGGCCGCGGCCCTGGACGCACAACTCACTAGAGTTGAGTTTTGGGGCGTGGGCGACTTGCCCTGCGACTTGCAAGTCGCGGGCAAGGCCGCGGGATCTGGTCTAAGAGTCTTAAACTCGATTTTTGGAATCAAACTTCATTTTCTCATAACTTCTTCCTCCCATATCCAATTGGAGTGATTCTTGAACTCATAGTCTCGTCTTTTGGCGCTTTTCAAGTAGAGAAAGAAGGGTATTGAAGACATTGGGCGAATCCAAGGGTTTTGATCAAGGTATTCTACTCATCTTTCCATCTAAAAAGTTAAGGTTTGGTGTTCTTCATCTTGTTTTGGCATCCCTAGGGTTTGGTATAACTTTGAGAATGTTTGTGGTAAAGGATCTGTAGAAAGCTTGGAGCTAGTAAAAGGATCCAAGATCTCCTCTTCAAAGGAACTCAAGTTTGTGGGTAAAAACCTAGATTTAGTCTAAATCTAGCAAGGTGAGTTCTAGTTGCTTTGAAAAACTATATACATGTCAAAATGCACATATTTTGGGTTTTAAATGTATATCCATGAGTTACTTCGTTTTAATAAGATTTTGTGAACATTTGTACAGTACACATATTTGGTATATAAATCTTTGAAAACGGGTTATAATATTTTATGAGGTGTTTGAGTCACCAAAAAAGAGATTTTGATCCTCCGTAAATGTTTCTTGAACATTTGAAGAGTTGGGGGTATTGTATTACTTGAGTCACTAATATAAGAAAATTTGGAGTACAAATGATTTTAACTGGGATTATAGTGTGTGTTGGAGATTTTAAAGATCAGTTACTGAAATATGGTCATTTGGGGCTTTACTCAACCTACGGGTTTTATATTTGAAAACTTTAACTCCTTTGACTTTAAAAGTGTGGGTTGTTAGAACGAATACCCTTTGTAATCTGAGAATTTTTGGTAAAGTTGTACATCGGCTTATGTAGCCATATTGGCTCTATCTGAGTATCAAATGTTTTACGAGGCCTTTCGGCTTGAATTGTACACTAACGGGTTTTGGAACGTTGTCCGGTTTAAATGGCTCCTTATGGAGTGTTTTATGGAAAGGCAATTATTATACAAATGTTGGTTATTACATGTTTTGGATGCGTTAGTTCATTCATATGGAGTCATGTAATGTTTAGATTGTAATGCGATGGATCCATAGGCATATTAGTCGTTATGTTCATCATGGAGTTTTGATGTCCATGTTTGAGTCTAGTGAGTGGTCCCCAAGTCATGTTGTTATGTAAGCTTGTGGTGGTCTCTTGGAGAGCTGTATACGGAGCTAAGTCTTGCGGTGGTGCCATGGTGAGCCGGATATGGGGACTTGTGACTTTGTGGTGAGACTTATCTAGAGGTCTAGTAGACGCTAGGTCATTTGGGTATTTTGCGGTGGTAGCTCAGTGGAGCCGGATACGGGGATCCATGGTCTTTGCGAAACTCGAGAACGTTGATAAGTGGCTTAACTTTGTGTGCCCGCCACATTCGATGGAATCGGGTCTCCCCCGTCACCTAAAGGTGTTATCTGTGGGTACTCCCTTACCCATGCCTTCGGTGTAAAAACGTACCATTTTAGTTACACAAAGAGACTTTTGGTAAAATACCCTGTGGGTGAGTTTTGGGGAAATTTGGACGTCGAACAATCATTTAAAATGGGTGTTTGGAAATTTAGAAGTAACCTGATTTGCGCATAAGCCTATTTATAACCAGTATTTCTAGAATGGCCTTAATCAGAGTAAAATGTTCGTTTTAAATGTTTTATGATTTATATGATGAAAACTGCTTTAACTCACTAGGCGTTAAGCCTAACACTTTTCTTTTCGACATGTATATCAGGTCTTAGATGGATCTGAGTGGCGAGTGGATCTTGGTTGAAGTTCTGGTAGGATGGCTTTAGTGGCGTCATCCATGTTGGTGAAGATAACATATTTGGTGGTTTTAGTAACACCCGACTAGTTTTGACCCCGTTTGTGGGATTATATAGTTCCGTTAGAACTCTGATTTAAGTTGTAGTGATTCTTCCTTTGTAAGCTTTAGATATTTGATATTTTAATGCTATGTATTTAAGAGTTTTTGGAAGTTTTATTTTGTCTGCTAGTTTTGAATTTTAGGGGTGTTTCACCATCGTAAGATACCCAAATCACCCTAGTGTCTACTTGACCTCTAGATGAGTGTCACCACAAAAGCCACAAGTCCCCGTATCCGGCTCCCCATGGGCACCACCGCAAGACACATCTCCGTATACGGCTCTACAGAGCACCACCGCAAGCTTACATAAAAACATGACTTGGGGACCACTCACTAGACTTCAAACGTGGACACTAAATTCCACGATGAATAACCAGACTGGATTACATGGGCATCGAGTTTAACGGCCCACGATCTATACCTCGAGCCCTTCGCTAAAGGTTAGACGGTCATCGAGTTCAACCACACACGATCTATACCTCGAGTCCCCGCTAACCATAAATATCTCCCGTTCCAAAACAGGGATGACGCTCCCAATTAAATTGACTGATTGACTCACATGCCTATGGATCAAATTCATTACAATATAAAACGTTATATGACTCCAAAGAATGAACTAACGCATTCAAAACATGTAACTCTCAAATAATATGCAACTAAGTACACCATACGTCAAAGGCTCCTTAACGGGATACTAAAATTGAATAAATACTCCAAAGACTAACAGAGTATAAATCAAGCCCCAAAAGGCATAATAAACTTTTGGCTAAAATACGCGAGCCAAAGTGGTTACATAAACCAAATTACATTTTTTCCCAAAATCTTTGTCTCACAAATCACAATTGGCCTTTAGCTCAAACCAATAAGGTTTACAATTTCTAAAATATTCACAAGGTTGGGAATGACTAAAATCAAATGACTTCCACGTTCGTATTTTTAAAACGTCTCAATACATAAACGATGCATATATCCAACAAACACTAAAAGTGTATTTTGACCCAAATAATCTTCATTTATACAATAAATCATCAAAACACTTTCATGCATGACTTATTTATCAAAATGCCTAAATATGGGTGTTTTACAAAGTTTATAAAGCCAAACACCTCAAATACTCAAAACCCACCAAATAACCCAACAGTTGATAATTTCATGTAAAACACATAAATTCTTTAAAATAGACATTTTGGTTTGTACAACATTTTCACAAATCAACTTGAACTCACCTTGCTAGATTTAGACTAAATCTAGATTTTCCCCAACTTAAACTTTCCTTGAAGAAACTTGGATCCACAAGAAAAACCTTCCAAAAACTTAGATCTACAAGTTTCCAACCATAAACATTCACATCCAACCATTTAAAATCATTCCCTAAACATTATACATGAAGATCTCAATTTATACCAAAAACCCTAACTTCCATAGATGAAGAAAAGAGAAGATTACCTTTTCCATAGTTTGGGTCCATCAACAACACTCTTCTAGATCCACAAAAATAAGCCACAAACTCCCAAATGTTTATAATGGTGAAAAGGGTTGGATGAAACCCTAGAAAATTTGGTGGGGAAGATGAATATGAAAGAATCATAGTCTAGCTTCCAAAACTTGCTAGATGATGAAGAATCACTTGGTTTTAGGAAGGAAAATACCCAAAAATAAGCTAGGGTTCATATGAGAGGGTGGAGGTCGACTTGGGAGAGAACATGGGAAGAGGTATGAGATTTTGGTGAGAAATGGGGTTTGGAGGCCGATTTAATCTTTTATCAGTGCACATTTGTAACACCCTGGATTTTCATTATATGTATCGTTGTAAATCTTGTGTATGACTCTTGTCGTTATCACCGTTATTAGTTTATCGTTTGCATGCGTGGTTCGGTGAAAATGTGAACTTCCAGTGAGTTTCGCGACTTGCTCGCGACTTGGAGTCGCGACATAAGTCGTGATGTCCACTGTTGATTATGGGTTTACGAGCTTCGCGACTTGCATGAGAGGGGTAGTCGCGGCATTAGTCGCGAAAGCCTCTGTTGGTTTTAGGGTTTTATGGCACGGACGAGTTATGCCGCGAGTTGAGGTCGCGGCATAACCCGCGAAGGTCCCTGGCCGACTTAAGTGGCTTCAGCCACAAATATCTCATTTGTGAGATATTTTCAAAATCTCTCCATTCTCTCTCTCTTCAAATCGATTCTCTCTCTCTAAGTTTGGTAGTTAATATTTGGTGTTAGATCCGAGGTTTCGGTGTTTTAAGCTTCACTTCTACGTCGTGATCGTTATCTGGTTTTCCGGGTTTTATTCTAAAACCTACTGGTGAGTTCCTACTACCATTTTACAAACTTTATACATGTCAAAACTCTTATTTGTGAAATCCAAAGTATTTCTACGGTATGATTTCATGTTCTATACATTTTGATATAAATGAAGTTTTTGGTGATTTTCGGGGTTCCCGATCAGTTTTGACTAAAATGATGGATCTTATCTTATTAAAGTAAAATGATGTTTTACTTGCACATCATGTGGATATGTGAAAAGAATGTTTAAGAACTCATTTTTAATGATTTTCATTCTTACCAGAAGTTGAACTGGAAATGACATTTTGTTTATAAAATGTGTTTATACCATATGTTTATTTATGGTTGGTCACATATGTTGTTGTGACGAGTCTGTACCAATACTAGCGGATCCCTAGGTATCGAGTCGACTTATGGCTGGGAAGGTTGTGACCCTTCTGTTGTAGTTAGATACATTTGATCTTCGGGGGCACTTGGTACGGTTATGTGAGACCTGGTACTAGCCATGGGTCAAATGTAGTCTAACGAAGAGTATGACTGGTTCCTTGGGGGCCTCCCTCACATCGTAGTACGGACCGAAGCTTTCGTGGCCATGGTTCCATGTATTTAGCTCATAACTCAGATTTGTGGCTTACTTTGTGTTCCACTATAATCCTTGGTAAATCGGGTAATCCCCGTCATCGGAAGATGTGTTTTGGACCGGTTGTCCGTATATTATCAAAGAACGGTGTTTTGGCATAACTAAACCTTTGGAAGGATTTACTTGATGCATTTAATTATATCTCTTGAGATTTATGAACTGTATGTTCTCACTAGGCTTTAAGCCTAACACTTTTTCTCAAATGATATGTATAACAGGTTTCCCTTAGCGGTGGGATACACAGGGTTTTGAGAGACGAGTTTGGTCTCGAGGCATTTTTGAGATGACTAAAGTGTGTTGATAGTTGGGCATTGTTAAGTCCCATTCTTTTGATGAATTTTGGATTGTCAACTGATGTAATCTAGATAGTTATGTTTAGATTAGTCTGTTGATGAATTCTATGACCGTACAGGTTTTTGTAAAGTCTTAAGGACTGATACACTTTTTGAGAAGTTCATAGCAATACATATGTCATATTGCCTTATTTATGAAGTTTTTAATTACTCTGAATTTTAGGATGTTACAAGTTGGTATCAGAGCTCTAGTTTAAGTGAACTAGGCATGAATGTAAGATGTCTAGACTTAGACCGAGTGTGATAAGAATTGATCCGTGAGATTGGGTAGAGCTTCTAAGATGGGTTAGTCTTAGAGTCAACGGAAAGTGCGTTTATCAGGCGTTGTGGCAATCATGACGAGAACCTTTATGTGTTATATGTTCATAATCTCACTTAGCTGATGTTATTATGAGGATATCGTACGTAAGTGTGCTTGAATTTCTATTGCTATGACGATTGGTAATGTGGTAGTACATTTCCTTTGTGTTTATTCCAACTCTCTCTTATCTCTTTTCCTGTTCTGTGAAGCAGTTTGGCATGGTGAATACGCGTGGTAGACCGCGTACGCGTGTTGATGGTTTGGAAGCGATAGCCTCCACCGCTGGTCAGCCGGAGGGAGTTGAGGTTGTTGTGCGACCACCTGTTCAGCAAGGGCTAGGTGGGGGGCCAGAGGTCATTCCGCGGGTAGACCTGGCTTCGTCCCACCCAGTCATCAGGGATGCTAATTCCCCGTCTGAAATGATGGCGAGCATGATGTTGGCTATGAGGGAAGAGATGGCAAAGCAGCAAGAATTTCTGCTGAAAGTGATTGAGGACCGCGATGTGAACAATCGGAGGAGTGAGACGGTTGTGGAAAACATTGTAGCGGGTCCTGTAGGCGCTGGTGCAGGGGTCAGGGCTGAGGAGCACAGGATTGTTGGTGCTCCGGGAAATAGGAAAAGTTGTCCTACAAGTCCTTTATGGGTTGCGGACCGCCAGAGTTCTCTGGTTCCGACGACCCAATCATGTGTGTGAAGTGGATTCGAGCGGTCGAGCAAGCTTTTGGCTCTTCCGAATGCGGAGATGATCAGAGAGTGCGGTTCGGTACCCAACTGCTGAGGGATACTGCGCTCATTTGGTGGAATGTCATTCAATCCACCCTATCTCTTGCTGTATTGGCTTAGTTGTCTTGGGCCGAATTCAAGAAAAAGCTGTTAGAAGAGTTCTGCAATGAAAGAACAATGGACCAAATCGAGAAAGAATTTCGGTCTCTGGTAAAGGGAATCCTGACGGTGAGGGAGTACACCCGTCAGTTCATGGAGATGCTTGATCTGGTGGGGCACGCTGCCCCAACAGAGAAGGATAAGATGAAGGCCTATCTGAATGGCCTACCCGCGGACATGCAATCTATGGTCCACAGTTCTAAAGCTTCTAACCTCTGCGAGATGGTTGAAGAAGCTCAGTACATGGAAGAGATGTTTGGGAGGAACAAAGCTGAGAAAGCTGTGGTGGGGACTGATAAGAGAAAGTGGAGAGCAGTTCTGTACCTCCCAAGAGAACCCGAACTTTTGTCGGAAACCGCAGCTTCAGCGGTTATCAAGAAGCCAGATGGTGCTCGAAGTGTCGAACAAAGCACCATGGTAACTGTAACCCCACTTCTAGATTCTGCTTCAAATGTGGTAAGAATGATCACACCGCCCGAGACTGTTCTGTCGTGGGGATGGTCTGCTTCGAGTGTAAAACACCGGGGCATGTGAAGAGAGATTGCCCGAAGCTCAAGACGGGTAGCGTTGTGGCAAAGAAGGAGAACCCTCCGAGGGTTCCGGGTCGAGCATTTCAGACGACGGCCGATGAGGCCAAGGCATCCGCTGATGTGGTATCGGGTACTTTTCTTATAAACTCTGTACCTGTTCGTATTTTATTCGATACAGGTGCCAGTTTCTCTTTCGTATCTGATTTGTTCTTTCAGAAGATTTCTATGCCCACTACTAGTCTTGAGGATAAATTAGTAGTAGAAATAGCCGATGGTAGTCAAGTTCTGATCCACGATGTTCTGAAGCAACGTACTCTTAGTATCGAAGGGATAGAATTCTCGATCGATCTACTGCCGATGGTAATCGGGGGTTTTGATGTTGTGGTCGGCATGGATTGGTTGTCAAACAATCACGCCGAGATCGTATGTTCCAAGAAGTTGATTCGACTTCCCAACCCCTCTGGCGAAGTCATTGTCATCTATGGTGAAAAGAGAAAATTTGAAATGGCAATAATCACAATGGCAAAGGCACGCAAGTTCTTAGTAAAAGGATGTTCGTCTTTCCTAGCCTATGTGATCGATGCCAAGTTAGAGAAATCAAAGCTAGAAGATGTGAAGATTGTGCGTGAGTTTCCAGATGTCTTTCCGGACGACTTGCCCGGGTTACCACCCGATCGTCAGTTAGAGTTTCGGATTGATCTTGTGCCTCGAGCAACACCAATTGCTAAAGCTCCTTACCGTTTAGCGCTGTCAGAGATGCAAGAAATGATGGCACAACTCCAAGAGCTTTTGGAGAAGGGCTTTATAAGACCGAGTTCGTCACCCTGGGGAGCTCCGGTCTTGTTTGTAAAGAAGAAAGATGGCACGATGAGAATGTGCATTGACTATCGTGAGTTGAACAAAGCTACAGTAAATAACAGATATCCGCTTCCGAGAATAGACGACTTGTTCGATCAACTTCAAGGGGCAGGTTGTTTTTCCAAAATCGACTTATGTTCGGGTTATCACCAAGTGAAGGTGAGAGAAGAAGATGTTCCGAAGACAGCTTTCAGAACGCGTTACGACCATTACGAGTTTCTTGTAATGCCTTTTGGTCTAACGAACGCACCGACGATATTTATGGACTTGATGAATAGAGTGTGCCGACCATTCCTTGACCAGTCGGTCATTGTATTCATTGATGATATACTCGTGTACTCCAAGAGCGAGTCAGAACATGAACAACATCTACGAGAAGTGCTTGAAGTGTTGAGAAAGGAAAGATTGTACGCCAAGTTTTCCAAGTGTGACTTTTGGCTTAATGAGGTACAATTTCTTGGTCACGTTGTCACTCGAGACGGAGTGAAAGTGGATCCCTCCAAGATTGAAGCTATGATGAATTGAGAATCTCCCAAGAGTCCGTCAGAGATCCGAAGTTTCTTGGGTCTGGCAGGGTACTACCGGAGATTTATCCAAGACTTTTCAAAAATCGCTTCTTCCTTGACAGTTTTGACTCGGAAGAATGTGAAGTTTGAATGGACCGAAACACAAGAGAAGGCGTTCCGAATACTTCAAAAGAAGTTGTGTGATGCTCCGATCTTGTCGTTAACTGAAGGGTCAGAAGACTTCGTGGTTTATAGCGACGCTTCGAAAATGGGTTTAGGTTGTGTGTTGATGCAACGGGGCAAGGTAATCGCTTACGCCTCGAGGCAGCTTAAAATACACGAGAAGAACTATCCTACCCACGATTTGGAGTTAGCAGCAGTAGTGTTCGCTTTGATGCTTTGGCGACATTATCTCTATGGCACGAAGTGTACACTCTACACAGATCATAAGAGCCTGAAGTATGTCTTTGATCAGAAAGAGTTGAATATGAGACAACGGCGGTGACTCGAGTTGCTTAAAGATTACGACTGTGAGTTGCTTTACCATCCTAGTAAGGCAAACGTGGTAGCCGATGCATTAAGTCGGAAGGACTATAGTGGATATATTCGGGCTACCCATTCGAGAATCGAGTTGGTGTCTAGTCTTGTTGAAAAGATCAAAGCATCGCAAGTTGAAGCATTGTTAGAAGAGAATCTCAAAGAGGAAGTCATGACAAAGCAGCGTTTGCTCTTAACGGAAGATAGCCGTGGGGTAAAACTGTTCAACGGTCGCGTGTGGGTACCCAAGCTTGGGGGTAACCGTGATCTGTTGCTTGAAGATGCACACAAGTCCAAGTATTCCATTCATCCGGGGAGTACAAAGATGTACAGGGACTTGAAGCTGCACTATTGGTGGACGGTAATGAAACTTGACGTGGCGTGTTACGTTGAGCGTTGTGTGACGTGTTCGCAAGTTAAGGCCGAACATCAGCGACCGTATGGGAGTCTTCAATCTTTAGATATTCCTGAGTGGAAGTGGGAGCATATCACTATGGACTTCGTGACAAAGTTACCTAAAACTCTTCGAGGTCACGATACCATTTGGGTGATAGTTTATAGATTGACAAAGAGCGCTCACTTCTTAGCCATGCACGAGACTTTACAGATGGACAAATTAGCGAAACTGTACATCGATGAGGTGGTATCGAGGCACGCCATACCATTGTCGATCGTGTCGGATCGCGACAGTCGGTTCACTTCGAACTTTTGGGATGGGTTTCAGAAAGAACTTGGTACACGAGTTAAGTTGAGTACGACTTACCATCCACAAACCGACGGGCAAAGCGAGAGAACGATCCAGACATTGGAAGACATGTTGAGGTCTTGTGTCATCGATTTCGGGGGTAGCTGGGACTCTCATTTACCTTTGGTAGAGTTTGCTTACAACAATAGTTACCACTCGAGTATCGGAATGGCATCTTTTGAAGCATTGTACGGGCGAAAGTGCCGAACTCCTGTGTGTTGGCTTGAAGCGGGAGAAAAACAATTCGCCGGACCTGAAATCGTGCAAGAGACGGCTGATAAGGTCAAATGTGTTCGTGAAAGATTGAAAGCGGCTCAGGATCGGCAGAAGAGTTATGCCGATAAGAAGAAGCGGCCGATGGAATTCCAAGTTGGCGATCGTGTGTTGCTTAAGGTATCGCCGTGGAAAGGTATTATACGGTTCGGAAAGCGTGGGAAGCTGAGTCCCCGTTTCCTCGGACCTTTCAGAGTGCTCAAGCGAGTAGGGTTGCAAGCGTACCAATTGGAACTACTGCCAGAATTGAGCAGAATCCACAACACATTTCATATTTGTTACCTTCGGAAGTGTTTAGCGGAAGAGGAAAGCGTTATTCCTCTCTCCGAGTTGACAGTAGACGAAGGTAACTGTTGTGTAGAAGAGCCCGGCGCGATCTTAGAAAGAAAGTCTAAGAAGTTGCGTCACAAAGAAGTCACATTGATCAAGGTGAAGTGGAAGCATCACCGTGGAGCAAATGTGACATGGGAATCCGAAGAGAATATGAAGTGGAGATATCCTCATCTTTTTGTATAGTTGGGATTTCGGGGACGAAATCATTCCCAAGTTGGGGAGGATTGTAACACCCTGGATTTTCATTATATGTATCGTTGTAAATCTTGTGTATGACTCTTGTCGTTATCACCGTTATTAGTTTATCGTTCGCATGCGTGGTTCGGTGAAAATGTGAACTTCCAATGAGTTTCGCGACTTGTTCGCGACTTGGAGTCGCGACATAAGTCGCGATGTCCACTGTTGATTATGGATTTACGAGCTTCGCGACTTGCATGAGAGGGGTAGTCGCGACATTAGTCGCGAAAGCCTCTGTTGGTTTTAAGGTTTTATGGCACGGGCGAGTTATGCCGCGAGTTGAGGTCGCGGCATAACCCGCGAAGGTCCCTGGCCGATTTAAGTGGCTTCAGCCACAAATATCTCATTTGCGAGATATTTTCAAAATCTCTCCATTCTCTCTCTCTTCAAATCGATTATCTCTCTCTAAGTTTGGTAGTTAATATTTGGTGTTAGATCCGAGGTTTTGGTGTTTTAAGCTTCACTTCTACGTCGTGATCGTTATCTGGTTTTCTGGGTTTTATTCTAAAACCTACTGGTGAGTTCCTACTACCATTTTACAAACTTTATACATGTCAAAACTCTTATTTGCGAAATCCAAAGTATTTCTACGGTATGATTTCACGTTCTATACATTTTGATATAAATGAAGTTTTTGGTGATTTTCGGGGTTCCTGATCAGTTTTGACTAAAATGATGGATCTTATCTTATTATAGTAAAATGATGTTTTACTTGCACATCATGTGGATATGTGAAAAGAATGTTTAAGAACTCATTTTTAATGATTTTCATTCTTACCAGAAGTTGAATTGGAAATGACATTTTGTTTATAAAATGTGTTTATACCATATGTTTATTTATGGTTGGTCACATATGTTGTTGTGACGAGTCTGTACCAATACTAGCGGATCCCTAGGTATCGAGTCGACTTATGGCTGGGAAGGTTGTGCCCCTTCTGTTGTAGTTAGATACATTTGATCTTCGGGGGCACTTGGTACGGTTATGTGAGACATGTTACTAGCCATGGGTCAAATGTAGTCTAACGAAGAGTATGACTGGTTCCTTGGGCACTTGGTACGGTTATGTGAGAAGTGTTCGTGGCCATGGTTCCATGTATTTAGCTCATAACTCGGATTTGTGGCTTACTTTGTGTTCCACTATAATCCTTGGTAAATCGGGTAATCCCCGTCATCGGAAGATGTGTTTTGGACCGGTTGTCCGTATATTATCAAAGAACGGTGTTTTGGCATAACTAAACCTTTGGAAGGATTTACTTGATGCATTTGATTATATCTCTTGAGATTTATGAACTGTATGTTCTCACTAGGCTTTAAGCCTAACACTTTTTCTCAAATGATATGTATAACAGGTTTCCCTTAGCGGTGGGATGCACAGGGTTTTGAGAGACGAGTTTGGTCTCGAGGCATTTTTGAGATGACTAAAGTGTGTTGATAGTTGGGCATTGTTAAGTCCCATTCTTTTGATGAATTTTGGATTGTCAACTGATATAATCTAGATAGTTATGTTTAGATTAGTCTATTGATGAATTCTATGACCGTACAGGTTTTTGTAAAGTCTTAAGGACTGATACACTTTTTGAGAAGTTCATAGCAATACAGATGTCATATTGCCTTATTTATGAAGTTTTAAATTACTCTGAATTTTAGGATGTTACAACATTGCTCACGCGCAAGAGGTCACGCGGTTCCACTCGGACGGAGAGTCGCGCCGAGAAGTCAAGACGGGGTAGAGTCCCGCACGGATATTCGCGCGGTTCCAGTCGCACGGAGAGACGCGCGGAACACTGATGGCAATTTTCCGTCTTCTTTTCGACTAAAGATTTCGGGGTGTTACAATCCTCCCAACCTTAAAGAGATTCCGTCCTCGAAATCTTGCACCGACCAAACACCTAATGTCGCATTTAGCAAGATCCATTGGTTGCCTATCTAAAATGGATGCCTCAACAATGCCATGCCTCATATACGAAACCGATTACATTCCATTTAAGATTGTCACTGTATTTCTCATAACGAGATGACACAAACTCAATTCCAAGGTTCGATGTATCACACCGATGACGGGGTGAACATCGGGTCATTATTAAATCATTTTCCTAGCATTAAAGTATCGGTTGTCTCCTAACCTTTGGTCGCACATATTACTGCAAGAGTAGCTTACGACCTTAATTAATCTTTCCCACCAAGCTTATCCCAAAGCGAATTTTACCTTGAAATATTTCCAATCGACCCTCGTCGAGCCGCGCTACACCCTTATCTTGCCTCCAAAACTATAACAACCTTTGTAGCAACGAACCAAATACAGTTGCCTATACTCCTTTCAATTTCGAGTATCAGTAATCAAGTTGACTTTACCTGAGCGATAAGTAATCCGTAAAGAATTGTTGAGTTGATCACCCGCTGCTGTCATAAAAACGATATTTCTAGTTTCGAAAAATTAAGGTTTCCCTCAATGAGCGAATTCTACTTAAAGCCTACCTCGATATTCTCACCAAATTTCCCAATAATTCACACCATAAAAGATTCATCGTCCCTTCCTTGACGAAATTTCGTAACAACTAGTTTGGTCCGATCCAACGCAATCTTAGATCAATTCCTCAAGCTGACACAGACACAACATCTGCAAGAACTCCCAAACTTCCATAGATTAAAGCATTGGTCTGATGTTTCATCTAGAAACGTACCATTACACTCTATAGATAGTCGATTATTCTAAACTCCATGGTTACACAACTCCCATAATGCATTCAAGCATCGATTGACGAATCAACGAAAGCCTTGCCGATTACAGAAACACTAATGATCGATCCCTAATTGCCGACATCTAATCTTATTAAAGTTGCCACTTGACCTACAGACACACCAGGTTAAACGGAAGTGTACTGAAGCACACCAACAGTTATTGTCTTAAAAACCGAGTGCCAACACCTACCCTCGAAATGACTATACTGCAAACATGGGTGCACCATCAAATAATTCATTCCATATTTGCATTGTCGAAATAAATTTGACACCCATCATGGCATTAAAATTTCAATCTTACATCTCTAACAAACTATCCACAATATTTTCTTCATTCCTGAAGGCTCACCCGGGTGGCATACCTCCAACACATACATGATGTCGAACAATCGACCCATTAATTCATATCCAACCATACGCATGCGATATACCAATGCTTTAACCCGAAGATTTACCGAACCAAAAGATTACCACTTAAATAACTGGGAGAGTTCATAAGTCTAATACCTCAAGTATTCATGCGTGAACCAGTTCATAAAATCTGAAACCCAAATTCAAAACTGACCACAAGTTAGATCACCCAACGCTTCAAATCCCAAGGACGTCTCTAGTCCTTAATAACAAGTCTTTCCACAATGGGGTTTAAAACTATGGCTCTAATGAGTTCAAGGTTTTTCAACTACTAGACCCAACAAGTATGACAACTTATTATTTTTAAAGATTTGCCAAACATAAAATCTTTAGAAACAATTTTACACACGCTAAAAGTCTTTGGCATAACTAGGAATCGTTTGAAGTGATCGTGTTTGTCACACACGTAAAACCAATCAATATAACACATCTTCATTGACCAACATCTAAACAACAATAGAGGGAGATGCCCAAATGAAACATGAACACGAACCATTTCAGTCCCACCATACGATTACTCACGCTATGGGTGTAAATTAATTCGTGCACTAAACAGTGTATAACAAAATATTTGCAAAAACTCAAAACATAATTTACATGATATCAACTCTCAAAGTTTTATCTCTTTTAGCCACAACACGAAATGGAAAAATTTGCATGCGTCAATTTATTTCACAAAACTAGTAAAGTGATATGTGCATGCACTTTGGTCAAAATATAAACTAACTTATGTCGGTTTCAAGTTCGAAGCCAAATAACAATATGCTCTCATCGTTCTAAAATGTTGGTTAAAACACCATAACGGAAATTCCAAATAAAATAGGCATGCATACTATATGCAACCAAACTGCTCACACAAAACTCAAGGGGAAAACAATACAACTTGACGCCATTAAAATCTCCACATCAAATCAACAATATCGCATGGGATAAAATTCTCAATAAAACTCAAACACCAAAATAATGGAAGGTAACCCTTCGTCCAAAACCTTAACATATGTGGAGGAGATCCAATGTTAAAGTCATAAGTCACAGTTAGTTGTCCAAGACTCTAAACAACATCAAAATACGGACATCACAATATCCGAACATAGCGTTGGACAACAAGGACAAATAAGAAACTCTCAATAACGTTTGCAACCACATGCCATAAAATAATTTTGTGCATGTTTGAAATCATGGTTTAAAACCTTGTGTGTGCTAAGCATTGTTCCAAGATTTGTAATATAATCCACATGATGATTTGGAAATAGGAAAAATTTAATTTATTTTAGAAATAAATTATGTACGTGAAATTGATCGACACTCAACGTCTCGAAACCACGCTCCTCAATTTCTTAGTCACACTATCGTCATCCGGATGCTTAAACATCTTAAGGCCATAATCGCGGATTTCATCAGTTCACCTTACAATTTCTCTTCGAATAATGTTGATTCCATAAGTCTATGGTTCTCATCCAACCAAATATTCCGACCTGAAACAGTCCACCTAACGCAATCATCATGCTTACTGTCACCCTAAGTGACGAATGTTAAAATCATCAATCTCTTCTAATGGCTACCCACTTAGAAACTTCTTCACTACTCCAACAGTCGTCACATCAAAGTAGTCAAAGTATACACATGTAACTTGTCGGTTCACCATAACACTAGCCAAGTGCAATTATGAACGTACTGTACATGATCATCCTTGCTACTCTCGACGTGATTCCAGTTCTCAGTGACTCCATCAATCTCAAAACATCCTTTTTTAAAGTGCCTACTGGTGAAATTTTCTCTCTCATTCACTTGAAAGAACACTAGTTTGAGTCTAGGTATCCAAAATCCACACCTAAATATCTCAAACTTAAACTCTGATACCAACTTGTAACACCTCAAATTTGGAAAAAGTAACTAATTAAAAATTTCATCAAGTAAATGATAAATCTCCAAAATAAAATTCTATATTTAACCTCAACAAATATAAACTCCGGTCTTATACAAGGACTAGACCAAAGTCGGGTGTTACTTAATCCCAAATACAAGTTTCTCTTCCCGAAACAAATGCGGAAGGCTTCACTAAGATATCCACTTCTCGAGCACACAACTAGCACTCCTCTCTGCACAGTGTCACTAGAACTATTCCCAACCGGAACCTGTTGCACATGCCGACAAATAAAAAGATTTGGCTAACTCCTAGTGAGTTCAAGAGTTTTCAACATGAATAAATATGTCGCAAAAGGAAAGAATGCAACTTAAATCATAATCTTTCAAGGCGTTTTACTTTAAATATGAAAACAACTCATTTCCAATAATATGCATGATTTAAAGATGGACGTCCAATACAAAACATACTTTGATGAAGTAATGCAACCCAAAACACACTCAAAACATGAATAGAAATCAAACTCCCAATTTATGAAAATACTGATAAAACTTTATATCCCAAAACACCCGAAACACGGGTGAGGCATAATACTCATCCCATAAATCATGGATAAAAATCCATATATACAAAAAGTCACCGAGAACATGGATACTAAAACTCAATACCCAAAACAATACCTTTCGGTGACGGGGGAGACCCGAATTCCATCGAATGTGGCGGGCACACAAAGTTAAGCCACTTATCAATGTTCTCGAGCTTCACATAGATTCATGGATCCCCGTATACGACTCCCTACCGAGAAACCACCGCAAGATACCCAAATGGCCCTAGTGTCTACTTGACCACTAGATGAGTGTCACCGCAAAAGCCACAAGTCCCAGTATTCGGATCACCATGGGCACTACGCAAAACTTATCTCCGTATACGGCTCTGCAGAGCACCACCACAAGCTTACATAAAAACATGACTTGGCGACCACTCACTAGACTTCAAACGCAGACACTAAATTCCACGATGAATAACAAGACTGGATTACACGGGCATCGAGTTCAACCGCCCACGATTTATACCTCGAGCCCTTCGCTAAAGGTTACACGGTCATCTAGTTCAACCACCCATGATCTATACCTTGAGTCCCCACTAACCATAAATATCTCCTGTTCCAAAACAGGGATGAAGCACCCAATTAAATCGACTGACTGACTCATATGCCTATGGATCTAATGCATTATAGTCTAAAACGTTACATGACTCCAACAAATGAACTAATGCATTCAAAACATTTAACTCTCAAATAAGATGTAACTAAGTACACCATACATCAAAGGGTCTTTAACGAGCTACTAAAATTGAATAAATACTTCAAAGACTCATCAGAGTATAAATCAAGCCCCAAAAGGCATAATAAACTTTTGGCTAAAATACGCGAGCCAAAGTGGTTACAAAAACCAAATTACATCTTTTCGTAAAATATTTGTCCCTCAAATCACAATTGGTCTTCGGCCCAAACCAAAAATGTTTACAATTTCTAAAATGTTCACAAGGTTGGGAATGACTAAAATCAAATTACTCCCACGTTCGTATTTTCAACATCCCAATACGTAAATGATGCATATATCCAAGAAACACTAAAAGTATATTTTGACCCAAATAATCTTCATTTATGCAATAAATAATCAAAACACTTTCATACATGACTTATTTAACAAAATGCACAAATGTGGGTGTTTTACAAAGTTTATAAAGTCAAACACCTCAAATACTCAAAACCCACCAAATAAACCAACAGTTGATAATTTCATGTAAAACACATAAATACTTTAAAATGGACATTTTGGCATGTACAACATTTTCACAAATCAACTTGAACTCATCTTGCTAGATTTAGGATAAATCTAGATTTTCCCCAACTTGAGCTTTCCTTGAAGAAACTTGGATCTACAAGCAAAACCTTCCAAAAACCTAGATCCACAAGTTTCCAACCATAAACATTCACATCCAACCATTTAAAATCATTCCCCAAACATTATAAATGAAGATCTCAATTTATACCAAAAACTCTAACTTCCATAGATGAAGAAAATAGAAGATTACCTTTGCCATAGTTTAGGTCCATCAACAATACTCTTCTAGATCCACAAAAATAAGCCACAAACTCCCAAATGATCATAATGATGAAAAAGGGTTGGATGAATCCCTAGAAAATTTGGTGGGGAAGATGAAGATGAAAAAATCATAGTTCTAGCTTCCAAAACTTGCTAGATGATGAAGAATCACTTAGTTTTAGGATAAAAACCCCTAAAAATAAGTTAGGGTTCATATGAGGGGTGGAGGTCGGCTTGGGAGAGAAAATGGGAAGAGGATTGAGGTTTTGGTGAGAAATGGGGTTTGGAGGCCGATTTAATCTTTTATTAGCGCACAATGCTCACACGCGAGCGGTCATGCGGTTCCACTCGCCCAGAGAGTCGTGTCGAGCACTGAAGTCAAGATGGAGCAGAGTCCCACGTAGATGATCGCGCGATTCCATTCGCACGAAGAGACGCACGAAACACTGATGGCAATTTTCCGTCTTCTTTTCGACTAAAGATTTTGGGGTGTTACAATCCTCCCAACCTTAAGGAGATTTCATCCTTGAAATCTGGCACCGACCAAACACCCAACGTCGTATTTAGCAAGATCTATTGGTTCCCTATCGAAAAAGGATGCCTAACAATGCCATGCCTCATATACGAAACCGATCACATCCCATTTAAGATTGTCATTGTATTTCTCATAACGATCCACCACAAACTCAATTCCAAGGTTCAACATATCACACCAATGATGGGGTGAACATCGCGTCCTTATTAAATCATTTTCCTTGCATTAAAGTCTCGGTTGTCTCCCAACCTTAGGTTGCACATATTACTACAAGAGTAGTTTACGACCTCAACTAATCTTTCCCACCAAGGTTATCCTAAAGTGAATTTTACGTTGAAATACTTCTAATCGACCCTTGTCGATCCGTGCAACACCTTTTCTTGCCTCCAAAACTATAACAACCTTTGTAGCAACGAACCAAATACAGTTGCTTATACTCTTTCGATTCCTAGTATCCGTAATAAGTTGACTTACCCGAGCGATAAGTAATCCGTAAAGAATTGTTGAGTCAATCACCCGCTGCTGTCATAAAAACGATATTTCTAATTTCGAAAAATTAAGGTTTCCCTCAATGAGCGAATTCTACTTAAGGCCTACCTCGACATTCTCACCAAATTTCCCAATAATCCACACCATAAAAGATTCGTCGTCCCTTCCTTGACGAAATTTATTAACAACTAGTTTGTTCTGATCCAACACAACCTTAGATTCGTTCCTCAATAATCAGCCGAGAGAAACGGACGGGAAACGACTTAACACGAGGGGTGAGAAGGCGCATCAGGCAACACACACATCTATGCCCGCAGCCTCAAGCCGCGGCTAGGCCCGCGTAAGTCGTTGTTATTCGTGACTCAGAAACACGCACGGCTTGGCCCGCGACTTGAAGTTGCGGCAAGGCCGTGGGGACGGTCTGGACGATTTAAATCCCATTTTTAGGGTTTTTCTCATTCCCACCTCCCTTTCCACTTCTATCATTTCACTCCCAATTTCCATTTCTCTCTTTGGTGCAATTTTGGGAGCTTGAAGATCAGATTTGGAGCATCCACGGTGGATTTATCCTAAGGAAGCATAAGGGTTCGGTATTTAGAAGCTCGGGTTGAAGAGTTGGATGGTTTTCTTGGATAGTTTTGGTTGGAGAGTCTGAATATATTAAAGTGGTAAGTTTCCTTGAATATTCCAAGCTTTAGTATAAGGATCTTTGTAGATCTAAATGTTTTACTTGTTGATGTTTTATTCTAGACTTCAAGAAATGGGTTATTTGGAAACCCTAGCTTATTGTTGGTGATGACTTGAAAATGGTGGAATCTACACTATTGGAGGCTAATGGTTGGATTTGGAACCTAGGTTTAACTTAATTTAGCAAGTTGAGTTCAAGTTTCTTTGTGAAAACCATGTACATGCCAAAATGTGTATTTTGAAGTAGTAATGTGTTTTTACTTGGTTTTTTTTTATCAATGTGTTGAATATTTGACAAAGTTTTCATAATTGATAAATTTGGGTTGATAAATTTTACGAAATGCATATATTTAGATCCCTGGGTACTCTGACGAGTAAATCTCATAAACGAGTTCTTCTGGGCGCTTTATTATACAAATGGAGTTTATTTGAAGATTTTTATGAATTTTTAATGAATTTGATCATGTAAACCGTTTGGAAAATGCATATTATTGTGTTAAGAGACGTTTGGAAAATATAAGGGTATCAGTTCATTTGGAGAATGGTCTGTCTCAACCAATATTGAGTTTTGGGGTTAATCATACTTTTGGTCGTTTTGTTCGTAAAACCGTTGGTCAAACGTGTTTTATTGTTTACACTGGATTTTATGGTACGACAAAGTAAATCGTGGAGCTTTGGCTCGGTTTTTACTAAAATGAGTCTTGGAAACATTTGTCCGATTTTAATAGCTCGTTGGGAAGTTTTGAGTATGAAGGCGCTTATTACGTGTCATTTGAGAATTACATGTTTTGAATGCTTTGGTCATTCAATTGGAGTCATGTAATGTCATAGACTGTAATGCAGTGGATCCATAGGCATATGAGTCGGTCGTTATTATTTAAATCGGGCGATTATTTTTATGTTGGGACCAGGATTAGTCATGGGGTCATCAAGGGCCTTATGATGCGGGCTCTTGGAGCCGAACATCTGCCATTGACCCTGTGATGTAATTTCTGAGTCAGTTTTTATGGGATAGTCGTTTCCCATTTGTAGCTAGTTGAGACATTGGGTCCTCGGGGGCAACTTGGTATGGTTATGTGGAGCCGGATACTAGCCATGAGACGTAAATGTAATCCTAGTGAATGAGCATGATTAGGATCATCGGGGGCCCTCATCCACATCTTAGTACGAGTCGACGAGCTCGTGGCCATGGGTCCTAGTATGGTGAGCTCAATAACTTGGAAAGTGACCTACTTCTGTGTTTCGCCACTAACCAAGGAAATCGGGCCTCCCCCGTCACCGAAGAGTGTTGTTTTGGATATTTAGTCTTGTCCATGTTTTCGGTGACGTTTTGAGTATGGAGTGTTCTCCATCAGTTATACTATTTCGGTTGTTTGGTTAATAAAGTTTTTATTCTCAATATTTGAGTATTTAACATTATTCACGTTTTGAGTGAGTTTTGAGTTGCATCACTTCATGAAAGAATGTTTTGTATTAGGGCGTCCATCTTTAAAAATATGTGATATTGAAAAACGGGTCGTTTCCATATTTAAAGTAAATAATTTTGAAAGATTATGATTTGAGTTGCATTCTTTTCTTTTCACGATATATTTATTCTTGTTGAAAACTCTTGAACTCACTAGGTGTTAGCCTAACCTTTTTATTTGTCGGCATGTGCATGAGGTTCCGGTTTGGAATGGTTCTAGCGACACTGTGAAGGGACGAGTACTAGTTATATGCACGAGAGAGTGTAGCTTGAGAGAAGCCTTCAGCACTTCGGGAATAGAAACTTAGATTGGCTTTAGTAGCACCCGGCCTTTAATTAGTCTTTATGTAAGACTTTATTTATTTTGTTGATGGTTAAATCTAGACCCATATTTCAAGTATGGGATTGTTGTAAAAGATTTTATCCTTCTTTGAGGTTTTATTGAAAATTTTAAATTAGTTGTTTTTTCCAAATTTGAGGGTGTTACATAGATGATGAAGAATCACTTGGTTTTAGGAGGAAAACCCCCCAAAAATAAGCTAGGGTTCATATGAGATGGTGGAGGCCGGCTTGGGAGAGAAAATGGGAAGAGGTCTGAGATTTTGCTAAGAAATGGGGTTTGGAGGCCGATTTAATCTTTTAACAGCGCACAGTGCTCGCGCGCGAGCGGTCATGCGGTTCCACTTTCGCGGAGAGTCGTGCCGAGCACTGAAGTCAAGACGGGGAAGAGTCCCGCGCGGATAATCATGTGGCTCCACTCGCACGGAGATACGTAGGGTACACTGATGGCAATTTTCCGTCTTCTTTTTTACTAAAGATTTCGGGGTGTTACACTACTCCTTAATTAACCACTATGTATTTTAACAATTGGTTAGTTTTCTTAATTTTGATCAATGGTCAGGATTTTTCCATTGATTCATAATGTAAAATTGGTTTTCAATTGAACCCGCCCCTATATATATATATATATATAATATACATATATATAAAGAGAGAGAGAGAGTCGGGTTCAAACAAGAACAACACTTATTTAAGAGAATAAGAAACGACTGAATCACATGTGATTCACGCGACTTTTCCCCGCGACCTGAAGTCGCGGCGAAAGTCTCCCGTACACCGTTTTTGACCATTAATGTGAAATCAAATGTGATTTTGCACGTGATGTGGTTGTTTTGGTATTCTCTTAAATAGTTAGCATTCTCGTTTAATGCCCCTCTCTCTCTCTCTCTTTATATATATATATATATATATATATATATATATATATATATATATAGGGGTGGGTTATTATGCAACCTTTTATATGGTTCAACCCCTTTATCCACCATACATTTTACTTTTACCTTTTTCCTTTTTTTTTAATTACATAAAATAGGTGGTGGATAGAGGAGTTGCATGGGGTTGCACCATGTAAATGGGTTGCATTTGAACCACACCCTATATATATATATATATATATACAAGGAGAGAGAGAGAGAGGAAGAATCAAGCGAGAAGTTAAACATTTTGCGAGAAGGCGAGAAGTGTGATATCATATATGATTACACGACCTGTGAGTGTGTTTAATCATATATGATTAAGCTTGTGTATCATATATGATATCACACTTCTCTCCTTCTCACAAAATGTTTAACTTCTCGTTTGAATTTGCCCCTATATATATATATATATATATATATATATATATGGAGAGAGAGAGAGAGAGAGAAAGGTTCAAATGAAAACAAAATTTTCATTGTAAACCAAGGGACAAATATTGGCCCTCTATTTGATCCACAACTCACATTAAATAAAGTTTTTAATAAAAAAATGTTAATTAAGGTGATTAGTGGTAAAAAAAAAGAAGGTCCATTTTGTTGAAGATTATATGCCATCATCAAAGGAAGTGGTTGAAAGAATATTTTCCTAGTATTAGAATTTACCATAATGAATGTTTCCTTTTCTTTGTAAACTCCTTCCTATTTAAAGGGCTTGTGATTAATGAGAATTACATATTTTATTCTCTCTCTTTACTTACTGTTGTTCTGCCCTGTTTTTCCTATAACACGTTATCAGCACGTACGCTCAATCAACTCACCAATAGATTTTCGATCTTCCAACTTCATTAATCAATCTCCAATAGTTCAACAATTCAAGTAAGCATCTCATATTCTCATATTTACCGATTGACATGTATTATTGAATTAAGATATCCTCTTTAGTGGGGTTTTGCTTGTTTTTGGATTTCTAGTTTACTGCTTTTCTTGATTTTTTCTTTTGTGGTTTTGCTTTAAAGAGATTTTGCCTCTTTTGCTTTTGGTTTTAATTTACTGCTTTCAACCATATCTTTTTTATTTGCTTTGGTTTCTTCATTTTATACTCTCTAGGATTGGTCTAGATTTTTTTTCTTTGAAGAGATACATTAAAGTGTACAAGACTATCTTAGATGAGATAGATTTTTTTAATGTTTTCTTGAGTTGATTTTACATAAACACAATTGGGTGTGAGCTAGAATTAGGAGATGGATGGTTTGGCTTATTAATGATTTAATATTTCAATTCGTATATGAAGCTCTAGAACTAAAAGATTGAGGTTTGGACTATCCAGTAAAGGGTGTATTGGAGGTTTTCAAAGTTCTTGTTCCTAAACGGATTTATTTATCACTAAAAGAAACGATTACGGATTTGAGTTTATATTAACAATCTAAGCATGTTAATTATGAAGGTTTATTCATTGTTAATTTAGTTTTAAAATAGATTTCTCTAAATAATATTCGAATCATTACTTTAAATAGTGACCTTCTAAATAAATCTTGAAAGTTACACTTCCACTCCCCATATATTTTGGTCTTTTACCAAAAGATCCTAAAATACTATTAGTTTCGATTTAATCTCATTTGATTGTAATGATATTATAGCTTTTTATAGTTTTTAATTATTGTTATCTATTTATGCATAATCGATAAATGTAATCGTATCATTATTATTTACTTATATGAGCTGACTTAACTCGTTTTTAAATATGTTTACTTAGTTTAATTTAATTGGATCTATTAAACCTATTTTGTAGCACACTCCAAATAATGAATTAGACTATTACATGTTTCAATAATGGTTCCACCAAATTTAATTTAATTTAATTGGGTTAGTATAACTTTTTTACTTTGGACATATCGTTCTTTATATATACATCCCCAATTAGTTACAATTTTGACATGTTTAGTTGGTTACTTACATTAATATTATTTTATTTAGATCAATTACCGTTTAATAATGGATGTGATATTTATCGTTTTGAACTATTATTCTTATTTATTAATGTTTATCAAATTATATTACAATATTCATATATTTAGATGGTTAATTCAAATGTACATCATGTTTAGATGCTTATTCAATTAGTTCACAATATTAATTTATTATTTATTTATATTAATATTTAAATGTTTGTTTTCATTATAATTCTTATAATTAATTATTTGGAAGTTACTCACCAACCCCATAATTTTTGGTGTTTTGCTAAAAGCTAGGGGTGAGCATAACCGGGTACCCGCCTATTTCTCTCGGAACCGGAACCGGATGCATCGGTTCTCATTTTTTTGGAACCGGTCCTGGAATCGCTGGGAACCGGTTCCGGTTCCGGGTACCCGATTACAATATATGAAGAAATCCCTTTGCAATCGATTTGAAGATGGATGGAGATGGAACCTGGCTGCAGAAATCAACTTGCAGAAATCGATGGAGATGAACCTGCAAATAGAAAGAAGACAGATCGATTAGATATGGATATTAAATATTAGAGAGACCAATTTGCAATCGATTTGAAGAAATCGATGGAGATGGAACCTGGCTGCAGAAATCAACTTGCAGAAATCGATGGAGATGGAACCTACAAGTAGAAAGAAGACAGTTCGATTAGATATGGATATATGAAGAAATCCCTTTGCAATCGATTTGAAGATGGATAGATTTGAAATCGAAGAGATTATAACCTGATCCCTTTGCAGAAATCGAAGGAGATAATCGATGGAGATGGATAGATTTGAAATCGAAGGAGATGGTATGATTCTGAGCAAGCAGGAGGAGGTGGGAGGCGGCAAGAGTTTTGGGTTTGGCAAAAGTTTCAATCTGAAGTGAAGTTACTGAAGTACAACCCTAAATGGTAATAAACTAATAATGTAATATATTTTTTAAATATATAAAATATTAAATAGTTTTAAAAAACCAGCGGGTACCCGCCGGTTCCGGTTCTGGGTACGTACCCGGTCCCGAAACCGTTCCCGGTGGTACCCAGCGGGTATCGGTTCCAAAAAAATGAGAACCAGAACCAGTCTTAATCGGTTTCGTGTTTTAGGAACCGGAACCAGAACCAGAACCACTAGCATCGGTTCCGGTTCCGGAACCGGCAGTTCCGGAGCGGTTCCGGTTCTAAAAGCGGGTATCCAGTTTCGCTGCTCACCCCTACTAAAAGCTCCAAAAATAGCATTAAAATGTTAAAATATTATTCAAATGTTTATCTTGATTATGAGTTCCTACTCGTTATTTTCAACTTTAATTCATATTTGGAAGTTACACTTTCAACATCATGTTTTTGGCATCGTGCCAAAAACTCCCATAATGCTGATATGATAATAGTTTTTCTGAATTTGATTTCATTTTTGACCTCATATCAAAATCTCCCAATTAAATAAATCGCAAGATATAGAAAGGATTTTGTCAAACGAGTGTAAATAACTCAAAGGTTTGTAGGGACTTAAGAAATCCACGTGATTCCTTTACTACATGGAAATCCAATATATTGAACGATTTATTCTCGAAAGTGGAAATACTGATGAAGTATTATCAACCAAAATATGCAAACATGCAAAAATCCAATATTGTTATGATAATAAAATTTCACATGCATCATAATTTATTGTCTTATGAACAAAAAAAAAAAAGAAAAGAAAAGAAAAGAAGTTCATATATTATCCCTTATTTACTTAAATAGTTGAAACAACTTATCCGTGATTCAATATCCTAGACTAAAAAAACCTTGAGTACAAATATGAATATCCAATGTAAAAAACTATTTTTGTCGGAAAGGTACAAGAATATACCTAAAGTCCATCGACTCCCTATTGACCCTAAAACTAACCTTGTAAAAAGGTACAAACAAATACCATCATGTTTTGAGACGACATATAAATCCTAATTTTCATAGGAATACCTTTACTAGAAACCCCCAAAGAACTGTGGGATGCCCCGAAAGGGAGAATCAGGAGTACTCATGAATATGCACTTCCAGAACTAATCGTACAACGAAATGAAACCCATTTACTCGATTACAAAAAGGTAACTGATCTCAACAAAGAAATTTTATATCCAAACTGCGTCTCAATCTCTGTGGCAAAGAACTCACAGAAGATGACATGATTTATAACATTATTTCCACCTATCATATATCAGTAAATATTAATGAACCAATATAAGTTAGAACACAACCTTTAGACAAACTCATCAACCTACTACAAGTGGTTGAGAGACACAACAATGTTCTTTCAAATAATAACACACCAGATATGTCGGGACAAAGAAAATTCCCAAGATCAATAATGAAAGTGTTAGAGGTGGAAACAACTCCAAAGAATAGTGAGTGAAAGACAATTTCTCACACGTGGCATCTATGTACCACGTGGACAAAACCGTGGAAAGGGTCAGGGTCATGACAATAGTTGAAAATATTTTCCAATCCTTGGAGCAGAGATGCAACTACTACCCAATTGATATTGGGTAGTCAAAGAAGAAATATATTAATCACTAGTTCTTTCGAAAAAGGAACAAATTGAAAATAAACTATATCATATTAATTTAATATTGATTAAACATGTGTTTCCTTGAAATTTATGTTAAGCATAAAATTAATATACACACTCAAATCTATAACCATTATAGATGTAAAGAAATATATTAAAAACAAATACAAAACTCTCAATATTCTCCGTTCCGTGTAGGAATATATTGAGGAGAACTTGAGTTTTTGTAGGACATTTCATACAATCTAAAGAGATTGACTAATATTTATTTTATAATTTATCCAACCAAAGACGATGTACTGTCATTTTCTTGTTGGTACAAGATTAATAGTCACTAAAGCACTATATTAATGAAACCATGTTAAGATATTCATATCAACTGTAAATCATATTATAAGAATGGAATTGAGTATATGTACATCAACTCTAATGATATGAAAGGAACATATTAGAGAAATTAATGTGTCAAATTAGTGGATTATCTAGGTCACTAAATCATATTTTGTCACCACTAATTTTTTTTTGGACAATGACACATATATGTTTCACATAGGACACCATGGTCATGACATAGTGATATGTGTTTGCAAAATACACATAGACACATTCTCTTTCGAATGAAAGGCAAAAATGAGACAAATTACAACTGTTGACTTCTGCAACATAAGAAGCAACACCATTATCATAATATGCTCTCTCGAATACCTAAAACTTTTATATACCTTGATCCTTACCCAATACAGGAATAAGACCATCCTAAAGCCAATGACATAATACAAAATATTCCATTCTTACAACGAATACAAGATGATACTTATGGACATAAACATCCAGAATGCGGGCCATTAAAGTACTTTATGGTTCTGGTTTCGACATGATGAACGCATGTCGTATTATTGTCCACTTGAAATGATTCACTCCTAGCACTAGCTATACGTTTAAGGGCTCACCACCCTGATTATCTCATCAAGTCTACATGACTTGGAATGCTAGAGAATTTACGTCATAAGGATTTGATGATTATTGCATATGCATTGGGATCAATGTAGAATTTCCTATACCCCATATGTATATCTAAAATGGTCTCGTAGAAGTTGTCATCAAAAGAATATAGATGGTAGCCAAGACATTAGTTATGCGCACCAATTTACCTACATGTGTATGGGGTTATGCAATACTATACGCAACTTTACTTCTTCATATTGAGACCTATTACTAGCTAACCAGTCTCATGTGTACCAGTTGGTAACTGGATATAAGCCTGATATTTTATATTTACGCATGTTTGGTTGTGTAGTATATGTGCCAATTGCGCCCCTATAGTGCACCAAAATTGGTTTTTAAAATGATTAAGTATATCTGTTGGATATGAATCTCCAAAAATTATCCACTAATTAGAATCATTGACGGGTGATATTTTTACCGCTAGATTTGCATATTGTCACTTTGATGAGACAGTCTTCTCGTCGTTAGGGGGAGATAGGAGAAATGATTTTCCATAGGAACGACAGGAAGTGTCATTGAATATTCCCACTTTGTATCATGTTGATCCCCAAACTTCATAATGTAAAGTTGAAGTCAAACGAATCAGAATCGATACCTGATACGTTTAATGTTATTCCAGAAGTGACAAGATCACATATACGAGCTGCAAATATACTCGCAAGGTTAAATTCCCCAAAAAAAGGCACAACGTCGCTAGAAAGTGCATTGCAATCACACATGGTGGAGGTATGGTTGAGGTCGTAGTTCATAAACAGAAATGGGGGAAGTTACTTGGTTCGATAGATACTCATATAAAAGAAGAGAAGAGTAAGGTGGCGTTTGTTTTTTAAGAGGTGCTGAAGTCTGAAGTCTGATTTCACTTCTGATTTTTAAGAGGTGGTGCTGAAATCTGAAACAGTAAGACTATTTGTTTTTGTAAACTGATAAACGTCTGAAATCTGAATCAATTCTTTTTTATTTAAATTATACTACCATTTGAAGAAGTCCTTGTTTAAATTCTAATGATGGATAGGCAAGAAGCCACGAGTATCATATACCCAATAAATTGTGAACACTCAAACATCTCCTAAATCTCCAAACTTGTTGTGAAGCTGTTAAGGTTGTAGAAATGAAGAAAAGCTATTATTAAATATGTGAATTACAGACCCAAAAGCTATTATTAAACCCACAATATGTAAATTACAAACAACAAACCAAAAGCTATTAGAAACGAAAACCAAAAAACCAACTAATACAGATCAGACCCAAATGCAAAAGTCCCTTCTTTATAAATCATGAATGTAGTGCTTGAACAAACTGATGAAGAAAAAAACCCATAAATCTTTGGAATCGACAAAAAGCAAAACATAAGAGTTCTGGAATCGGCAGAAATCAAAACCACGGGGACAAAGGATGAACCAAAATCAAAACAGAAATCTATTAGGAAGATCGACATACATTGGAATCGAAGATGGAGGCGATTTCATAGTCATATATCTATGGACTTGCAGGTTTGGAGTCTTGATTTGGATCTGCTCAAGATCGATTTGGAGAGGAGGAAGGGAGGACTTCGGTCGATTTGAGAGGTAGAGAGGAGATTAACGTCGATGCCGGATAGTCCCTTTGAAGAAGATCGATTTGGAGAGGATGAAATCGGTCGATTTGGAGAGGATTCGATTTTTAGAGAGGCGATTTGGAGAGGGTGAAATCGATCGATTTGGAGAGGCAGGGGGAGGAGGCGATAATTGAAAATAAGTGATAGGGTTTTCACTTTTTCGGTCAGTGCCAAATAAGTGATAAGTGGATCTGAAATAATAAAAAAAAATAAACACTCTTAATTGAACTACATCTGACCGAAAAAGTGATAAGTGCCAAATAAGTTCTGATTTTTAAAAAACAAACACACCCTAAGGCACAACTATTTGTCATCAAAACATAAACCTCTCATGAGATTGTCTCTGATTAAAATATGTCTATGAATCATTACTGGAGGACACTCCGAGTTAATATTGATTCTAGAGATCAAAGAAATCTCAAGTGAATTATGAGAGTGCATATGAGTCGATGGACAGATCATACATACTCATTTGAAGATATATTTCGCATATATTGTTACTTTGAAATCGAACCAAGCTCAATTGAAAAATATCAACAAAGAGCAAATTGGTCTAAATGAAAAGAAGCAATCCAGGAAAATCATATTATTTGACAAATGAATATGTATTTGGTTTGGTAGTGCTAATCTACCAAGTGTAAAGCCTGTAAGACATAGATAAATCATTTGTCATAAAGCGTAATGAAAATAATTAAGTCATAATGTATGAGGCTCTCCTTTGGCGCAAGGTTTCTCACAATGCCCTGGATTGACCACGAGAAGACTTACTCTCCTGTGATGGACGTTATAACGTTCTGCTAATTAATTAGCCTAGTAGTTTCCGAAGGACTGGAAATGCAACTCATGAATGTGGTTACCACATATATCTACGGGGATCTAGATTTAGAGATATATAAAAGTGCTTGATGGTATTACATTACCAAAATCAATTAACTCTGAACCATCAAATGCGTTTGAAATAAAATTAAAACACTCACTTTATAAATTAAAAGCAATCTATGCGGTGTGGTATACCCACCTAAGCGAATAATTGATTGGGAAAAGGTATATAAGAACGATGAAATGTGCCTTTGCGTATTTATTTAGGAAAACAAGTTCCAGATTTTCAAAGTAGCTTTATATGTTGATATTGTGAACATAATAGGCACTCTTGATGAAATAAGAGAAACCACAAGCTACTTGAAATCTAAATTTGAGATGGAAAATATTGGGAAAACTTGGTTTTGTCTAGCTATTTGAGCTAAGACGCTGAGTATGTGAAATATTAATTCACCGATCGCATATGTCTAGAAAATAATCAGGCAATTTAATATGGACAAAGCGCATCCGGTTAGCACTCCTATGATCGGTCAAAATGTTGGATATAAGGAAAGATCCATTTCGTCTAAAGGATGGTGACGAAAAAGTGTTGGGAAGTTGGAATTCCCTATCTACGTACAATATGCGCATTATCGTACTTAGCACAATACACTTGACCGTATATTGTATTTCTTAGTGAACTTGCTACCTAAATTTAGCTCAGCGCCAACGCAACGTCATTGGAATATTATCAAGTTAATCTTTTGGAACCATTGACATCGACTTATACTTTCCCTATAGAATGAAAAATGGGATTGATAATGAAACTTCAATACCTATTTAGAATGTAAGAAGCAAAAGTACTACCTCTTATAGAAAAACACCAAACAATGTCTTGGTATGTCTTTGCTGATATTAGGTATGTGTCTGATCCATACAAAGGTTGTTCCCAAACTGGATAAGGAATTACCACAGGGAACACTCCAATTGATTGGAAGTAAGCTAAGCTAACTCTTGTAACTACCTCCTTAAACGATTCCAAGAATATTACTCTCCATGAGACTGTTCAAGAAATGTATATGATTAAGGATTGTCATTACACATATTAGAGGAGCTAGTAATTTTGAGTTTGTTAGAGCATAGATTTGTTGGATACAAGATCATAGAAGCTGAATGCCAAATTCAAGCCAAGTCAAAGCTGAAAGTCAACTCTCATGTGAAAGTCAAAGTTAATGTAATAAGTCAATTGTCAAAGTCTTAGTTGTAGTTTACTTTTTGTATGTGCGTGTAGTTTGTTTTCTGTTTTATAGACTTGTGATTAGTTGTTTTGAGATAGATGTAACAGAGTATTCACAGAGTTTTAGAAAGAGAAAGTTAGAGAGAGAAAGTCTTGTACAAGTTGAATTGAAATCAGAATTGAAACAGGTTGAGTAATCAATCTAATTGTCATCTTGTTTGTGATTGTTAATTTGGTAAGAACTTGATTAGATTGGGACATTATCAATTGGTATCAGAGCAAATCCAATCAGAAATCAAGAAAATATAGAAGTTCGCACTATTCATCGAGTCTAGATTCAATTTTGAGTTTTTAAGTGTAATTTTGGTTGTAATTGAGTTCAGTGTGTGCATATAGTATGTTAGAACAATCTTGTAAAGGTTTGTTGGTGAATTGCACTGTGTTTGTTGGTGAATTGCACTGTAACTGATCGTTAATTTTTGATTTTTAGAGTTTGAGTTCACGAGTTTTTAGTCGCACTGTATTTTGATTCAATTTGTAATAGTAAGTGCTTTATATCGTAATTCATTGTTAGAATTCAATTCTAGATGTGTTAGAGAACATTTTGTCAAAATCTCATATCGAAATTCGAAGTATAGATGGGATTTTGAGTGGATCAGAGGCTATTTTTTCGAAAAGATCTAAAGAACTCGCAGAAAGCCTCAAGAACTCGCAGACCTTGAATTTAGCATATTCATATATTAGATTTCGCATAGTTGATTATGGAAAATTTACTAAGTGAAGGATTCACATATGTGTCTCGTGTGAATTACATAGAATTCGTATTGGCCTATCTGCGAATTGCCAAGATTTCGCATAAGCCTAGTTTGCGAAAAGTTCTGAGAAATTTTTTCATAAGGATAGAATTCGCAGATGGCTGTAGTGTGAATTGCATAGAATTCGCATTTGTGTGTTCTGAGAAAAGCTAAGAATACACATTGTTGATTTGTGCGAATTTTCAGAATTTGCATGTGTTTTCTATGAAAAGTTTTCAGAAAATTATTTGAAGGATAGAATTTGCAGACCTTTCTTTTGCGAAAAGTTGTTCAGAAATATTTCAAGAATAGAACTCGCATAAGTCTCATATGCGAATTCCTTAGAATTCGCAGAAGAGTATCTTACGAATTCTTGTGTTTTCACATAAAAGTGTTTAAATTTTTTTCTAAGTGTTGAATTCGTAAGTATCTATCTTGCGAAAAGGTATTTGCGAATTCTGATTTTATGTTGTTTACGAATTCTGTTTATGCGAATTCTTGATTTCATTTGCATGCGAATTCTGAAGCTTAAGAAGTGTGAGAATTCTGTAAGCTTGCGAATTGTAGCAAACGAATTCTGTGTTCATCACTCTTATGTGCAAATTCTAGACTTGTAGATTTTTTAGAAATTTCATTTCTGAATTTTCTTTCAAGTTTTCTGTATTTTTGTGATTTCAAATTGGACTAACGATCATTTTCATGTTTCTTATTGAATATTTTCTAAACAGGATGACTTATAAGGATGCTCTCTCGATTGGTACTGACATAAAGCCCCCTGTTCTATTCAAAAGGGAATACGAGCAGTGGAAAGACAGGTTCTTAGACTTCGTTGACCGGCACGCAAAGGGGGAAAATATTATGTTGTCTATTACTGAAGGACCTATGATTCCTCCTATCATTGAGATACCGGATGAAGATTCTTCTGATAGTGAGGATGGACATGAGGACAGAATCAGAAAGACAAATACTGTTCCTAAGGACTTTGCTCAGTACACTGATGAACAAAAGAGCAGATTCAAAGCTGATAAACAAGCCAGATCTCTTCTACTTCAGAGTATTCCGAATGAAATATACATCAAGATTGACAGCTACAAAGCAAACGCCAAAAAGATGTGGGATCAGTTGCAAAAGATGATGATGGGTTCAAAAATTGGCAACCAGATCAAAGTAGCTAATTGCATCAACAGCTACGAGGAATTTAAGGCTAAAGAGGATGAAAGCCTTGAGGATACATATGAGCGGTTTGCTCTTCTTCTCAACGAGCTTTCAAAGAACAAGGTCAAGAAGAAGCAAATTGAAAACAATGTAAAGTTCCTCAGCATTCTGCAACCCGAGTGGAAGAAGCACACTCGTAGGATGAAGCAGATGAAGGATTTAAGTGACATACCCCTCCATGAAGTCTATGAGACATTGAGACAAAATGAGGAGGAGGTTGAAGAGAAAAGGAGTGAGAAGAAGAAGAAAGCTGAGAAGGTTGCTGATCCCATAGGTTTGGTAGGTGGTAAGAAGGAAAAAGAGAAGAAAGAGAAAAAGAAGAAGAAGATTGTTATCCCAAGCTCAGATGATTGTAGTTCTGATTCGAACAGTGATGACGGGGAGAACCTCAAGCAACCGGGGTCAAATTCTCAGAGGTACTCTTCTTCTGGTTCCAAGAATCATGAGCACCGAGAAAGAATAGAAGGAAGGAAGTTTGAGGAGAAGAGATATGAGGAGAGGAAACCAGATGAGAAGAAGAAATATCTGAATGATTATGGGGCTGAGAAGAAAACAGATGACCTGATCAAATGTTACAACTGCGGAAAGATTGGTCACTACGCAAAAGATTGTAGAAAGCCCAAAGTCAGAAACTCAAAATACTATAAGAACAAGATGCTCTTGGCCAAGCAGCAAGAGTCTGGAAAGGCACTGATGGCTGAAGATGAGTTCTGGATGGATTATTCAGATGAAGAAGAAAGAGAGGAGACAACACACATGTGCTTGATGGGCGACACAATGAAGTATGATGATTCTGATGAAGAGACAACTAAAGAGGTACTAAATCTATCTGAATCTGATTTTATGAGTAAAATGGAAGCCATGATGATTGAACTTCAAGATCTTCAGTGTAAACTGAAAAAGGAAAAGAACAGAGTTGCGAAGAAAAGTCAAAAGATCTTTGAACTTAACAAGGAACTTGTTGGGAACAAAGATTTGATTGACTCTTTGAACAAATCTGCTTCTATTTTTAAACAAGAAAAAGATTGTTTTGAAAGTAAGATTTCTGATTTTGAATCTAAACTATCTAAGTCTGGTCTTGAAAGGCATGAATGTGTTCTAAAAGCTCATATTTTGCAGGTTGAGAACAAGACATTAGAGAAAAAGGTAAATGGTTTGGAAGCCAAACTTTATGCACGAGGCCAAACAGATAAAACTATTTTCCTAAATACACCCAATGAAGAGGCTGATTTTAAAGAGAAATGGGGACTTGGTTATGATAACCCCCATTACTTAAAGAAAGCCATCAGAAAACAACCAGCACTGTATAATTTTGATTTTATTTTTGCTACTGGTAAATATCATCATTTAAAACCCAAATTTGTTACCAAGTCATCTGATGAGGTTGAGGCAAAAGAGGATGAGAAAAGAAAGGATTTCAAGAAAAAGCAACTACCATTCTGCTATCAAAAGCTGAATGATAGTTATCTTTCAGAAAAACCAAATTTTCTTTCAAATAATTATTTTGCTAGTTATTCTACTACTGAGATGGAGGCAAAACCGGTTACAACTAAGATTTATACTCCTCCACTCGTATTAGAAAGCAAAATAATTAAACTTGAAAATATTTTATCTGATGAAAGAATTTTGAGTGATTTAGAACAAAATGTGTTTTCAACTGTTTTGAAAAACACCGTGTTTAAAACTAAATTTATTGAGTGTTCAACATCTTCTAAGGCACCTCAAACTTCAGAAGTTGATCTTGATGACTTATTTGCGTCTGCAAATGTTTTTTTAAATTCTGATGAAGGGTGTGTTGATGAGATTGATATGTTTGACTTTAATGCTAAACTTCCAGATCATTCTACTTTTGTTATAAATGGTCAAGTTTTACCAAGTGTGTATGAAATTGGTGAATTATCAACTAATGTTGGTGAACCAGTTTCTGTGAGTACTGATTACTATCAGTCAGGTAAGAAGCAAAAGAAACAGCGCTCACAGAAACGGAAAAACACTGGTAAGCTTAAGAAAAGACAATCTCAGAAGTCTGATTTTCCTAACAAATCTAAATCTTTTGTTTCAGATTTAAGAAAGAAAAGGTCAGAAGGTCGAACAGAATGGCGACCAAAACAGAAGATAGATGAGAGTGCAGAATCATGTCCTAATTTGGATTGTAATAGATCTACTACTAGTAATTCTGATGTAGTTGGTAATGTTGTTTTGAATAAACAAAACCTTGTAACTTCTTACAAGAGATATATAATAAAACAATTATTCCAATTATCTCGGTTTACTGCTAAGTCATCTAATTATAGATGGAATTATTTTGTTTCTCATCAATATTCTGATGATTGGTTTGGTACTTATCATGTTTGTTCTTATAAGCCATATGCATCAAAAGTTTTTCAAAAGTTCAGAGGATCCATATAGAAATGGATAACAAAATCTTGTGCTAATCCGATAGGGCCCACTTTTAAATGGGTACCTAAAGTTGTTATTCCCTGATTTCTCTTATGCAGACCCGTCATATGTTGTACTTGGATAGCGGGTGTTCCAAGCATATGACCGGGCAAAAGGATTTATTGTCTAATTATATAGAGAAGTTATGCGGGAATGTACGTTTTGGCAACGATCAGTTTTCACCGATTCTAAGCTACGGTGATGTGATACAAGATAATGTGACGATTACGAAGGTGAGTTACGTGGAAGGATTAGAGCATAACATGTTCAGTATTGGCCAGTTTTGCGACAAAGATCTAGAGGTAAATTTCAAGGCCAAGCGATGTACGTACTGAAGATGGTAAGGAACTCTTGGTCGGAACGCGAAAGTCTAACCTCACACCATTAATCTGTCAAAAGTCCAGACTGACAATCAGGTTTGTCTACTATCAAAAGCCTCGCTGCAACAAAGCTGGTTATGGCACCGAAGGCTTTCTTACCTGAATTTTCGTTACATCAATAAACTGGTCACTGGAAAACTAGTCAATGGACTTCCTGAGCTGAAATACAAGAAAGAACATCTATGCGTTGCATGTGAGAAAGGTAAGATGAAGAGAGATGCTCACAAGCTGAAGCCTGAACAAAGTACAAGTTCTCCACTGGAATTGCTTCATATGGATCTCGGTGGTCAAATGAGAACGCAAAGCATAAGCGGCAAGAAATATGTCTTCGTTATTGTGGACGATTATTCGCAATATACATGGGTCAAATTTCTAAGATCTAAAGATGAGATGCCCGATGTCATCATCAGTTTCTTAAAGTCTACCCAAGTAAATCTACAAAAGCCAGTCAAGCTTCTAAGAACAGATAATGGCACAGAGTTTAAGAACAAAATTGTAGAAGATTATCTCGAATCGGTCGGGATAACACATCAGTTCTCTGTTGCTCGACCGCCATAATAGAACGGAGTAGTAGAAAGACGAAATCAAACGCTAGTCGAGGCCGCTCGTACTATGCTGAGTCAATCCGATCTACCTCTGTTTTTGTGGGCAGAAGCTGTTTCGACTACGTGTTATACACAGAATCGATCCATAATACATCGCCGGCTTGGTAAAACACCTTATGCTTTGATGAAAAATCGTACACCTAGCATTAAACACTTTCATGTTTTTGGATGCAGGTGTTTCGTATTAAATGACAGAGAGAACCTGAACAAGTTTGGACCGAAGGCTGACGAAGGCATCTTCATCGGTTACTCTTAAACATCTGCTGCATACCGGGTGTACTTAAAGAAGTCCAAGTCTATGATAGAAAGCGTTAATGTTACATTTGATGAGGAGATGGCTTCTGAACAAAGCAGTTCAGAACCCGTGATTACAGGAGTTTTAGCTTCTGGACAGATCAGTCCAGAACCTGTGGCTAATGACACTAATTCGGATAAACCCTCAACTTCTACATCTCATTTATCTGAATTAGATTTATTGTTTGAATTCTTTTATGATGAGTTTCTTGGATCTAAACTGCCTAAATCTGTTGTGGTTAACAGGTCAGAAGATTCAATGACTAATCATCCAACTACTTCAGATGTATTGAGAGTCCAAGAATCTCTAAATCTTTAGAGAGAGAAAGTAGAGAGAGAAAGTATGGAAGTGCAAAGTTATCATATGTATTAAAATGTGAATGCCAAGATTACAAAACAAAGGCTCTAAGGGGATTTAAATACCCCTAGCGTTTACAAAACAGATAGAACATTAAGAACAGTCAGACTAGAAAATAAATACAATGATTACTATAAAATCAGATCTAACAATCTCCCCCTTAATAATCATTGGCGCCGTAGTCTTAAAAAACAATCTTCAAAAAAACAGCATAGGCCAACCGGGCGACTTTGGAGAATCACTGGCGCTCTTCTCTTTGACGAAGTCGATTCAAACCAACTAAACTTCCAGTCGTCTTAGAGTTGAGCGGAGATTCAATCTCTCTTGAATTGAATCTAAAGTCTTCTGGAGAAGTCGGATTTCATCATTATCAACCAGGAAAGCATTTTCTCTTGTTTCCAAAAATCTTCTTTTGGCCTCCTTCAGACGTTGCTCCAGCTGAAGCTTGATCACCTTTAAGGTTCCATCGGAGTAGTAAGCAATTTCTTCAAACCTGAGAAAGCATTTTTCATTAGAGCCATTCTTGTATACAACTCCATATGGATCTTCAACAATGGTGAGAAGAGGATAAGACTCTAAGTTCGGTAAGCTTCGGTTGGGCCTGAGAAGATTAACAACCGGCTGAAAACTTTCGACGGCCATCTGAAAATCAAAAACTCGGAAGAATCGGATTTGTCGTCGTATGAATCTTTTAATGACGAACAAAGCTTGTGAAATATCCTGTGTTCTATGATATAGATTCCTGAAGTGATCATATAAGAATTCAATATCATCTATAGAAAGGTCAGTGAAGTTTGCCTCTGAAAATTTATACCGCTTGCAGTCTCTTCTTTCAACTTCAAAATCAGGATACCAGATATTCACAAACTTGTTGATTGTGACACTGATGACTCGAACAATCAAGTGTTGAGAAGACACGGTATTATTCCTTTTGCGTTGGCACTTAATGAACATTAAGTATTCATATTGATAGGCATCTGACTCTTTCTCTACTCCAAGGATTGCATAGATGTTAATCGGCCTTCTTCTAGAGACAAAGATGTTTCTCTGAGTGTCTTCTAGAAAGGCTGATCTTTGCCTTGATGTCAAATATCTACGTTGCAAATTCTTTTGTCTTTGATGTCTAGATAAAGTTGGTCCTTCTTCTAGAATGGATGGTGGAATTACAGGATCAGAAGGTGGAACATCAGCTTCTGCTCTTGATGACTGACCAACTTCAAATGATCTTGAAGGAATAGTGGTAGTCGGAGCTGAACTAGCAACAGGAGTAGATGTGTCTTTAGCTGATTCAGGAATCTCATCATGAGCAGGAAGATCACTATATAACAAATCTGCTTCTTCTTCATCTTTTGCATCCATGAACACTGAGTCATCTTCTGTATCTGATATGATAACGATATCATCACAGTCTTCTTCATTGACTTGACATATCTTTTCAAACCTGACATCTTCATCATCATCAGAATTAATCTCTATGAAATTAGCAAAGAATGTCCTCATATCATTTGCAGCTTCAGATTCTTCAACTTCATGAACATTTGCAGAAACATATGGATCCATATAAACAACAATTTGCATATTATTGTTAATACTACTCTCAGAAATATTCAGTTCATTATGCAAGGAAGACAGATCAACATTTTCAATCATAACATTCACTAAATCCTGAATGTTGCAGTCTTGAATATCTTCTCTAGCTTCAGAAGATCCTTCAACTCTTGGTCTCTTTGCCATCTCCCTCTCATGGCCTTGATGATCAGGATCATCTTGGTCATGCCGACGCTTAAGAGACGGGCCAGCCTCAGTTCTGCAACTTTGTTCATGAAGATCAAGCCTGGAAGATAAATCAGAGAAGGCTTGAGACATAAAAGATTTGAGATCAGAAAAACTTGTACGGACTTCTGATCTGAATGCATGAAACTCATCAGATAAAGCAGTAATCCGGTCAGATTTAGAAGAAGGAACTGGAGGCGGCGTAGGTTAGAAATTCCGTAGCAAAGAAAGAAGATCTTGATCCTGATGTTGTGGCGGTGACATAGACAGTAGACGCGCATATAGTAGATCAGTCAACTCAGAAATAGGTAGTTCATGAAGAGAAGACCTTGAAGATGTACCAGAAGGAGCAGACATAGAAAGTCCCGCAGACATAGAAACCACCGAAGGAAATGGAAGAGAAACAATCGGAGAAGTAGATGAAGTCACAACAGAAGAAGGTTTACGAAGAACTACCCCAGATGGGCGTCTGAAAGGAATCTCTGGAGGAATCACTGAAGTATCAATTTCAGGCATCTTACCTTTGAAGAAAGTCTTCAACTTCAGAATTTGAGCTTCCTTTTCTGCATCCATTTTCTCTGATAACTGACGAATAACATCATTCAAGGTAGAGAATTTGTCAGAAGATACCCGAGCTTGATCAGAAGAAAGCTCTACAGCTGGAACTTGAATAGCCACAAGTGAAGTTGCTGGAGCTTGACTTTGTACCGAAGCTGAGGCTTGATCAAATGCTGTATCCAATTCATCTACTTGAAGATGTGCAACAGAATGATTAACAGGAACAGAATCATCTTCAGAGAGAAATTCTATTGAAACAACCACTTCCGGTGTCCTAACCTTCCTTTCATAAACCTTAAGACTTGGTTTATCACTATCATCATCATCATCATTATCATGATCAGAATCTTCATCAATATCGCTAACATGAACATCATCATCATCAGCATCATCAGAAGTAACATGAATAGGAGACTCAGTAACAATTTCTGTTAGAACATTCTCAATTTGTTGAGAAGCAACATCCTCTTGAACTATTTCTTCTTCAACAAAAGCCGCAACTTCTTGCTCATCTTCAGCCTCCTTTTCAACTTCAGGCTCTTGTTCAAGAATAGCTGCTTCAACTTCAACATCTTTTTCAGTAGCTTGATTGTCATGAGAAGGCTCATCTTGTAAAGCTTCCATAAACTCATTCTCCATGCAATATTCTATGACATCCTCATCTGTAACATCAGCGTAGTTGGCAATAAGAGCATACGGAATGGTCATAGAATAGTTGAAAGACCTCTTCTGCTTCTGAATATAAGTCATTTAAGTGTCTGGAACCTGAGGCCAAGATAACCTGCGAGGAATGGCTGGATTGCTGCGGAGCATGCTTCGAACAATAAGTTTCAGAAATCTAAAGAACGGAATGAACTGCCGTTTCTTGTTGGTGAACTTGTCATATACCACCTCCGAGAGTTCGGTCCAAAAAATAAAAGTGTAGTCGACATGCAAGTCATAGACGACTACATGGAACAATCGGAGATACATTAGACTTGCATTGTCTGTGCCAGAATGCTTCGATGTCAGGCACCTGATGATAACTGAGAACAGTGCATACCATACTGGAGGTAGATTAGACTTGTCAAAGTCTGTAACTTTGTTTAGTTGACCAACATATCCAAGTTGTTTGATTCCCTCAAATACTTCCTCTTCTGATGGAAAACTATCATAGGTAGTACGACCTGGTCTGGAGTTCGGCTCAGGAAGCTCCAGTATCAATCTCAGTCGCTTGTAGGAAAGGAAAGATTCAAATTGATCGATTTGAAGATCAAAGTGATGCGGACGAGCCATTTCATTCTTTGTTATAGAATTCCAAGCCTGTTGAATGTAGACCTCCGGAACTTCAGCAACAGAAGACAGAGCTTGAGGAATTGGATGTCCTCGAAGAATAGATCGAATAACTGGATGGATCTTTATTCTATGAAAGTCCACATAATAGTTGTTCGGCTTGTAAGGCATATACATGATGGTTGGGAACACATCATTTGGTGTACGACGAGAAGCAGAAAGATCGGCTCCAACAGAAGGATGAGACGGCATGGGAGTATCATAAGAAGCTCGATCAGACGGATCATCGAGAATGACATTCTCGTCTTGAAGCATTGGATCTGTATTTGTTTTAGAAGACATAATAGACCTGGAAAACAAAATGAAAAAGAATTAAACAAAAATAAAAAAAATTCTAAGTATGATTTGCGTGCCAAGTTAGAAGCGCAAACCAAGGTTTGCGTGTTGAACGTGAAACGCAAAGCCAAGTTTGCGTTTCAGTCATGAGTCGCAAAGGTAAGTTTGTGTATCTAACATGGTCCGAAAACTATACTTAGAAAAACAAAACAAGACAAACAAAAACACAAAGGGAGGTTTGCGTATCAAGTGTGATGCGCAAAGTTCACTTTGCGTGTCCAACGGGAGACGCAAACTAGACTTTGCGTGTCCTGTTCGTTGCGCAAAGTACACTTTGCGGGACAATCATACTTGATATATAAACCCAAAAACCAAAAGAAGAAACACAAACACAAAGAGAGTTTGCGTGTCAAAGAGGAGACGCAAAGTAGACTTTGCGTGTCCTAGTTGATACGTAAACTACACTTGAAAGAACAAAGAAAAAAAAACAAAAACAATAAGTTTGCATAACAAGTTAGACGCGCAAAGTTCACTTTGCGTTTCTAGTTAGACGCGCAAAGTTCACTTTGCGTTTCTAGCTAGACGCGCAAAGTTCACTTTGTGGGTCTATCATCCTTGTTAAGAAACCTAGTTTTCGCGTTTACCACAAAAACCAAAATTAAAGCAAGAAAATAAGAAATTAAAGATAAAAGAGACATACCTGATGATCGATTATTAGTTCTAAGCAAAACCCAATACTTGATTTAAGTAAAAATGCACGAAATCACAATCTGAGATTTTGGAAGATGAACAGTTCGAGAAAAACAAACATCAGATTCATGAACACTTGAATCAACAATAAGCATAATGAAACATTACTTAAGATCGATAAACGAATGCGAAGTAATCGAAAACACATACCTTGATTTCACGAACACAAATTTAGATTTCGAACACAGAGTATGTGATAGAGAGAAAATGTGAGCCAAAAAATCAGAAATCAAAAACAGGTAAGCGGGAAAAATGAAAATGAAAAGAAAAAAACACTATTTAAACCTAGAAAACTAAAACAAAACTAAAGCTAAAAAACATAACATAAAAAAAATAAAAAAATTGTAAAAATATACCTGAAATCCTTTCACTCCCCCTACACAAATGCACAAAAATTTAACTGTTAGTATAGCAAATGTGTAGAAAAATCTGAGAAACATACCTGTTTAACTTCTGATCAGCACAGATAATTTTCTTACTTACTCCCCCTCAAACACAGAATGTTGTCATATTTGACAAGCAGATGATCTCTCCCCCTCGAAATATGTACAGACCATATACAAAAAATACAGATACTCAAACATAAAGACATTAGTATGAAAGATGATCATATTGAATATAAATTTTGTAACAACTAAACATATAAAAATTTAAACACTAAACAAATTAAAATCTACTCAGTAAAATTTCACAGATTTATCAATCAGTTGAAATCAAGCATATGTTGTTGGATGCAAGACCAAGTATAATTGCATATCAAGTTAAGACATGTTCAGTTTCAAAAACTTTCATTTGTCTATTTAGTGTGCTCGCATGTGAACTTCAATTAGCTTCAAGAAAAATGCAGTTCTAAAATTATTATAGAAAACTTTGCATGTACTGACACTAAGTCATCAAAAATTAAGACTTTCACAAATTTACAGGTTTATCACAACTCAAACATATCACCAAGTATCATGAGATGTGTGCTCATTGGCATCTTTTTAGCAGTGTGCACATTGGCATCTTCACATGAGTGTGCTCTTTGGCATCTTTTAAGCGTTGTGAACTTTGGCATCTTTTAAACAGAGAGTTAATTAAGTAAAGAACATGCCGTAAACGTAATTTTCTATCTGACCCTATTGCAGGATTTGGGTCAGCCACTCCCAGACCAGTTGGCCTTAGGGGACTAGGTGTCAAGCACCCCTTGGAACTTACTTTCCCGTATCAGAAAGACTACATCGACATATTCTAAACCCATTCATATCAGTAAAACATGACTTTCGATCTGATTCTATAGAAGGATTTCTGTTCAATCACTCCTAGACCAAATGACCTTAGGGGAACAGATGTCGAGCATCCCACGAAACTTACTTTCCCAAACCAGAAAGGTCACAGGTACAAACTTTTAAACCCAGAGATTTCTGTATTTTAAGAATTTATTATTCATCTCAATTACTCAGATCAACGTCTAAATGCTTAGCCCATATTTTCATTCCGATCTATAATTCTGATCATTTAGGTAGTCTAAGCAAAGTAAACTATAAAAATTCCGACTCACATATCTTTAAAGCAAAATCAAAAGCTACAAACATGTTGTTGACTTTTCGACTTTTGTAAGACTTGAAATTTGAACATATAAAACTATAATATAAACAAAGAACTTGTAAAAGATCCTAGACATACATTTTATTCAAAATAAAGAAAATCTGTAAAATTTTACTTTATAGAATAAAATTTGTAAAGATTTAAACTTTTAAATTCAACATGCCTAATTTTGAAAGCAAAAAATTGAAACATTTTTCATCTAAGGATTTTGTAAAGATATCAGCAAGTTGATATTCAGTTGGTACAAAATACAATTCAATAGTACCTTCTTCCACGTGATGCTTTATAAAATGGTATCTCATGTCAATGTGCTTGGTCTTGGTGTGCTGGACTGGATTGACCGATATCGCAATTGCAGACTTGCTGTCACAATATATTGGCACTGTCTTGTACAGCATCCCGTAATCCCGAAGTTGCGTTTTCATCCAGATCACTTGAGCACAGCAACTAGCTGCAGCGACGTATTCAGCTTTGGTTGTTAATATTGAAACGCAGTTTTGCTTTTTCGACGCCCAGCTTATCAGTCTGTCACCTAAAAACTGAAGATGACCAGAAGTACTCTTCCTGTCCAATTGATTACCACCAAAATCAGCATCTGAAAAAGCAATCAAATTATAGTCAGAACTTTTAGGATACCATAATCCTAAATAAGGAGTTCCTTTAATATATCTAAAAATGCGTTTGACTGCTAAAAGATGAGATTCTTTTGGTTTAGCTTGGAATCGGGCACACAAGCACGTGGAGAATATTATGTCCGGGCGACTGGCAGTAAGATACATCAGCGATCCGATCATCCCTCTATATGTCTTTTGATCCACAGATTTTCCATCTGGATCGAGTCCGAGTTTGGCACCATGAGCCATCAGTGTTCCTATTGAAGTAGATTTGTCCATCTTGAATTTCTTCAAAATATCAAATACGTACTTTGACTGATTGATGAATATTCCATCTGGAAGTTGCTTCACTTGTAAGCCGAGGAAGAAGTTGATTTCTCCCATCATGCTCATCTGGAATCTGGAGGTCATTAAATCAGAAAACCAAGTACACAAAGATTTGTTAGTCGTACCGAAAATAATATCATCTACGTATATTTGTACTAAGCAGATATCAAGATTAGATCTATAAATGAAAAGAGTAGTATCGATAGATCCTTTGGTGAAGCCGGATTTGACCAAGAAAGCTGACAACTCGTCATACCACGCCCGTGGAGCTTGTTTCAAACCATACAGTTCTTTATCGAGAAAATATACATAATCTGGACGATCTTTGTCAAAAAATCCCTCTGGCTGAGATACATATACTTCTTCTTTTAGTTTGCCATTGCGAAATGCCGTCTTGACGTCCATTTGATATACTGTGAAGTTGCGATAAGCAGCGAAGGCAAGAAACATTCGGATAGCTTCCAATCTGGCAACGGGTGCAAATGTTTCATCGTAGTCAATACCTTCTTCTTGTCGATATCCTTTGGCTACCAATCTTGCTTTATTACGCACAACGATACCATCTTTATCCTTTTTATTCTTGAATATCCACTTTGTACCAATTATGCTTTTTCCTTTAGGCCTTGGTACAAGTCTCCACACTTTCAACGCGTCAAATTGATTAAGTTCCTCTTGCATAGCAATAATCCAATCCGGGTCCTCCAACGCTTCAGAAACTTTTGTAGGTTCAATCTTGCTTAGGAAGCAAGTGAAGAGACATTCTTTGGAAGTAGCCGACTTGGAGCAAGTATAAACACTGGCTTAAGGATCTCCAATAATTTGATGTAGAGGGTGAGATCTTGTCCATTTTGTGGTATGAGGGAGAGGATCAATTACATCTTGAACCACTTCTAATTGAAGAGAGGGAGGTTCAGAAACTTCTACATCAGATGAAGAGATAGAAATAGTTTCAACTTGAGGAGGAGGTATCTCAACAATCTCTGAATCAGATTCGGGAATAGTTTGCTGAATAACATCATTCTGTACTTCTTCCTGAAGTGATTTCTCTTGAACAGTTTGATCTTGAATAGACTCTTCTTGAGTATGTTCTTCATGAATAGGCTCAGTTTCTGATTGAACATTGTCTGATTGAACAAAATCTTGTTGTGCCAGTTCTTGTTGAACAAGAGAGACTGGAGCAGCATCATTGTCAGATATAGATGCAGCGGAATTTGGAATAGATGAGCTCTCAGTTTTCTGATTCAAAACATTAGAAACATGTTTAGAGAGAGAAAGTAGAGAGAGAAAGTATGGAAGCGCAAAGTTATCAGATGTATTAAAATGTGAATGCCAAGATTACAAAACAAAGGCTCTAAGGGGACTTAAATACCCCTAGCCTTTACAAAACAGATAGAACATTAAGAACAGTCAGACTAGAAAATAAATACAATGATTACTATAAAATCAGATCTAACATGTATCTACTGACTAGTTCCCTCGGTTCAAACAGACTCCAATTCAAACAATTACTCCTTCAGTTGAAGTTGCATCTGAACATGTTGAACCAGAAGTTACTACATCAGTTGGCTGCACTGAACAGACTGAACAAGCTATCCCAACTGAAACTTCTGTACAAGAAACTTCAACTGCACCCTCAACAAATGTTGATCAAGAAGAAGAAGAAGACATTGGATACTTAGATAATAATCATGATCAATCTATATCGAATTCGCTCCCTCATGAACATAAGTGGACCAAAGAGCACCCGATAAGCCAAATCATTGGAGATCCAACTTTACCGGTGCAAACTAGGTCTGCTACATTAAACATGTGTATGCATGACTCATTCCTGAGCAAGAGAGAGCCCACTCGCGTATCAGAAGCTCTATCTGACTCGGATTGGGTAACTGCCATGCAAGAAGAGCAGAACCAGTTCGAAGCTTTGAAAGTCTGGAGACTTGTACCAAGACCTGAAGGTAAATTTGTAATTGGTACAAAATGGGTATTCAAAAATAAAAAAGGACGAAGATGGTATCGTAATTTAGAAACAAAGCACGACTTGTCGCAAAAGGCTACCGGAAAGAGGAAGGCATTGATTATGATGAGCCTTACGCTCCAGTGGCTCGCATTGAAGCGATTAGAATGTTTCTTGCGTATGTTGCTCACAAAAACTTCACAGTCTACCAGATGGACGTGAAGACTGCCTTTCTAAATGGCATACTCAAGGAGGAAGTCTATGTCTTACAACCTGAAGGCTTTGTGAATCCATACAAACCAAATCATGTCTACATCCTGGATAAAGCACTTTATGGTCTTAAACAAGCGTCTCGAGCCAGGTACGAAGTCTTATCAAATTTTTTGGTCAAGTCGGGCTTCACGAAAGGTAAAATCGATACTACTTTGTTTATTAAAAAGGGAAAAGTCGATATCATTCTTATTCAGATATATGTGGATGACATCATATTTGACTCAACAAATCCTAAATATTGTAAGAATTTTTCAAACCTCATGGTATCAAGATTTCAGATGAGTATGATGGGAGAGATGAATTTCTTTCTCGGATTACAAGTCAAGCAATTTTCAACGGGGATTTTCATAAATCAATCAAAGTACATTTTTGATATTTTTAGAAAATTCAAAATGGAAAATTGTACAACTATCGGAACCCCGATGGCACCGTGAACTAAAATCGGCATGGATCTTTCGGGAAAACATGTCGATGTTAGAACCTATAGAGGAATGATTAGTTCTTTGATGTATTTAACTTCTAGTAGGACATATATTATGTTCTCTACATGTCTATGTGTAAGATATCAGGCTAATCCAAAAGAATCCCATATGTCTGCAGTTAAGCACATATTTAGATATCTGAAGGGCACTGCAGATCTTGGTCTGTGGTATCCTAAAGATACTAGTTTTGAACTGACAGCCTACTCAGATGCAGATCATGCAGGTTGCATGTTGGACAGGAAGAGTACATCGGGTCATATACAGTTTCTTGGAGATAAACTCGTTAGTTGGGCATCAAAGAAACAATTGGGTGTTTCCACTTCAACGGCTGAGGCAGAGTACGTTGCTGCTGCAAGCTGCTGCTCTCAAGTGTTGTGGATGAGAACTTAACTGCGAGATTATGGCTTCAAATTCGATAAGATCCCGATATATTGTGATTCTAAGAGCGCCATTGCAATATCAGCAAATCCTGTGCAGCATACAAAGACCAAACACATAGATATAAGATATCATTTTATCAAAGATAATGTGGAAAAAGGTACAATAGAACTTTATTTTGTAAACACTGATTATGAGCTTGCAGATTTATTTACCAAGCCTTTAGATGAAAAGAGATTTAATTTTCTTGTCTCTAAACTTGGTATGTTAAATCTTAAGACATAATCAGTGATTACCTACTAAAGTTTTTCTTATAGTTATTTTTTTCTTCATTTCTTTATTTTTAATTTGAAAAGATATCTGCACTTTACGGTATGTTCATGATTTCAGGGGGAGTGAGAGAAGATGAAAAGTTGATCTATATCCATTTGAGGCGGAGTTCATATTTCTGTTTAAATGTTTTCACTGATAAATTTTTCTGATGCATAAATATTAGAGCAATAAGAGTAAGAGTAAGAGTAAGAGTAAGGAGTATTGAATGTGATTTCTGATTACTTCAAATCAGAACTCGTACATTCAATGTTTTACTGATTTATGTCTTTTATTTTTCAATAAAGTTGTGAATAAATTTTGCACTTTGACGACTTTGTGACTGTTGCAGATTGAGAGGATGCTTACAAGATCATATCTTATATGACTTACAGCTTGACTTCATGAGATTTAAGACTGGACGAAAAGGTTTCTTTCTAATCTTAATTTCATACATATCTGAAAGAAGGACAACTTTCAGGTATGAAAATATGTTCTTAAAATGTTTAAACCACTTCTGATTCTTAAATGATTTCATGGATATAGAAGTGTGATTTTAAATGTTTTCATGATTAATTGTGCTTACATGTTTATAAACCGTGTGTTTCCAAACATTAATACTTGTGTATTATCTTTTCCATATACTTTCAAGTATTCACACACAACGGTTTAATATTTTGATGATTTTGTTCTTACCATGTCTCTAAATTGAAACAAATTTTTCGATGGTAAGACACCCCGATTGAATTTCAAAGAATTTTGAGCGTGATTTCATTTCGAAACGTTCTTTCGAAAATTGTCTATATATTGGTTCGTATAGACAAAATCCAATTTTTGCTGACCTAAGCCTTAATAGATAAATCATTTCTATTTGATCTTTTTCATACAATGTCAGATTTTCAAACAAGTTTCTTGTATTCATTTCATTCATTCAATATACTTGTTTTGAAATATCTTCAATGTTTAAAATGCTCAAATCTTCATGATTACATTTATGAGCATGTAGACATCTAACTTGTATATATTTGTGCTTTAGCTGTCAAGTTAAACCAGTTGAAAAACATGTTCTTATAGGACAACATGGGTTCTTTGTGTGAGCTTCAATGAAACTTCTATGGATTCACGTTAACTATTGTTTCCTACCCAAGAAGTTCATCCTTGAGTGATTAAATGTGTGAAGAGTCAAATACTGAGTGTGGGTTGAGTGAAGAGGTAAAATGTAAATGAGAGTTTGGTTAGATGTGAGCTCAATGATTAAAAGAAAGAGGGTGAGAGATCAGAGTAAAAGAATATCAAACTCTGCACCAACTTTTTCTGAGTCGGGCAGCCACATTGTTGGTGTTTCACAATTTTTCGTGAACATCATTGAAACAGGCAACTAGCCCATGCCAACTCTTGATAAAAACCCCACCAACTACTCATTTTCTTTTCAACAAGAAAATGTTACATATTTTCAAGGGGACGCAGGCACGCAACACATAATCTATCTAATTTTCATTTGGAAAATTTGGATATTGAAAGAGAAGGAAGTCTGCCCCACCTTCGCACTTCGATCATGCACAATTGAGTCTATGTAATACTATTTTTGTCTCAATGGTTTACAAAATTTTGAGCCTTATTAAAAATCAATCATCAAGTGCTTAATTCTTTCAAACACTTGCACAAACACACAAGGAATATATTTTCTTGTCATAACGTTCATAGAAATATCTTTATGGTGTTTCGATGATTGAATGGAAGACCTGGGGGAGTGAACATCACAAAAGCTCATTTACAATGTGTATTCGTTACACAAAGTGACTTCGTGTTACTGACAGACACTTTTAACTGATTCATTTGTTGATTCAGGTGTTACATTCATATTTTGTCTGAATTTGAAAAGATTTTGATGAATATCTTTTTGGATCGACGGAGAATCAGAGGCTCTTGTGTTCAAAGATCAATGGTCAGTTAAGATTATCAAGACATTTCTTGTTGAAAGTTTTGATGATCTCGATGCCGCAATCATCAAAAAGGGGGAGAAGATAAAGTTTACAAAATGTCATAAAAAACAAAAGTTTATGATTAGTTGTGTGAGAAAAGTTCAAGAAATGTATGATTCAGAAATGTTATTGATGGGGAGAAGATAAAGAAAGTTATTGTAAAGTGTTCAAGAATTTGTTGGTTTGAGAAAGGTTATTGAAAGCTGAAAGAGAAAGTTCAAAGATTTCTGAAGATGAGCTGATTTTTCTAAAATTTTCTATGAAGATAAGTTTGTTGAAGCAATTCGAGCTAAAACTGAAGATAATTTCTTTCCAGTGTCTGAAAAAGGTTTATACCAACCTTGGGGGAGAATGCTACTACTTTTGAAGAACAAACTTTGGAAAGATTGCTGAAAGTTTTTAAGACAGTTTTTATCAAAGAAAGAGGAGATTGTACAAATGGAGCTTAAAGAGAGAAGATTGAATTGCAAAATCTTTTTCAGATGATCTTGATCCAAAGGGGGAGAAATTTAGAGCATATATTTGTTGGATACAAGATCATAGAAGTTGAATGCCAAATTCAAGCCAAGTCAAAGCTGAAAGTCAACTCTCATGTGAAAGTCAAAGTCAATGTAATAAGTCAATTGTGAAAGTCTTAGTTGTAGTTTACTTTTTATATGCGCGTGTAGTTTGTTTTCTGTTTTATAGACTTGTGATTATTTGTTTTGAGATAGATGTAACAGAGTATTCGCAGAGTTTTAGAAAGAGAAAGTTAGAGAGAGAAAGTCTTGTACGAGTTGAATTGAAACAGGTTGAGTAATCAATCTAATTGTTATCTTGTTTGTGATTGTTAATTTGGTAATAACTTGATTAGATCGGGACATTATCAAAGTTCAACCACTATCCTACTTGCATATATAGGAATAATGCTTCATGTATCGAATAAATGAAAGTAAGATACATCAAGGGGTGATAACACAAAACATATTTTGCTTGAGTTTCTATACAATCAACAGTAACAAACTCTCCTCTAGATTCAAGAGAATCAAGTAAGATGTCAGGAGAATGTGACATATTTTACCAAAAATCATTACCTAAAACCATATTTTGGAAACATGTAGAAAGTATTAAAATGCAAATGTTTTCTAAACTCCCGTGATTAATGTACGAATCAGGAAGAGTAATAGACAAAAGGGGGAGTCTATTATACATGTGATATTGGTATGTTGTGATATTTCCTTCGCCCAAGGTTTTATTTTTCCCAGTGGGTTTTGTTCCTTGGTGCAAGGTTTTAGTGAGGCAACAATTTATAAATCATCTTGTTTTATAAACCTCTTGATTGATGTACAAATCAAGAAATATATTGGTGCCTTGTACTCTTTCCTTCGTCTAAAGTTTTTATATTTCCCATCGTGTTTTGTTTCTTTGGCGTAAGGTTTTAATGAGGCAAGAACTATACACCATCACTCATTTGACTCGGCACAAGGGGGAGTGTTGAAGAATTATGTGCCATCATCAAAGGAAGTGATTGAAAGAATATTTTCCTAGTATTAGAATTTACCCTAATAAATGTTTCATTTTTTTGTAAACTCTTCCCTATTTAAAGGGCTTGTGATTAATGAGAATTACATATTTCATTCTCTCTATTTACTTACTGTTGTTCGGCCCTGTTTTTCCTATAACACATTTCAATTATACTCACGTTTAATTATATGATTTTTTCTTTTGTTTTTTAATTACTAACTTTCATCCCCTTAATCATTAAACTAAATTATCATAAAAATTATTAAAATTTAATTAAACAAATTACATCAAAAAATGAGAATTTCATTATCTTCAATATGCATCTATCTCAATATAGTTTTTTTTTTCTTGTTTTAACCGCTTTTTACATGAAATGTTATATATGTGTAATATTCATTATGAATATTCATGTACATTTAGGTGTGTACAATAGCTCAACACTGTAAATTTGTAACTCGACATGATCACCTTTTCAATGCCGTAAGTACATAATCTGGCACAACGTTCTTTATCGTTGTAATCCAACACCCACCGAGACCGAGCGAGAACCCATCAAGACCGATCGAGAACCTATCGAGATCGGTCGATAATCCATTTATCGACTTGGTGTGTGTTTATGTGCGTAAAACCATAACCTACCACCTTTATTCTCCATTGAGAATCTATCCATTGATTTATTATGTGTTTGTGTGTGTAAAACCATATCCTACACTTTCATCTTTTATCAAGAAGGATCGGGAACCCAACAAGATCAATCAAGAATCCATCGAGACTGATCGATAACCCATTGGGACCGATCGAGACCAATCGAGACTAATCAAGAACCCATCCATTGAATTGGTGAGTGGTTGTGGGTGTGCAAAGTTATAACCTACCACCTTCATTCTTCATCGAGACCGATTGAGAACCTATCGAATGATTTACTGTGTTTGTTTTATAAAACCATAACCTACCACTTTCATCTTTTATCGAGATGGATCGGGAACCTATTGAGACGAATCGGGAACTAATCAAGATCAATCGAGAACCCAATAAAGAAAAAAGAAAAAAAACTAAAGCATGTAGAGTTGAAACTATAGTATATCATGATGAATATTATGTATATGCATGATGAATACTATGGTGAAAATTAAAATTTATGATAATTATCATACTAATATAAATACTAGAGAGTTGTGGTATACACGTGATCATATATAAAAATTCATGATGAATAATATGTATATTCATGATGAATGTTATAGTGAAAATGTACATTAATGATGAATATCACACTGATTTATAAATACCTAAAAGTTGTATACACGTGATCATACATAAAAATTCATGATGAATAATATGTATATTCATGATGAAGATGTATATTTATGATGAATAGTATGTATATTCATGATGAAATGTACATTCGTGATAAATATCATATTGATGTATAAAAGTTGTTGTATACACGTAATCATATATAAATATTCATGATTAATAGTACTTATATTCATGATGAATGTTATAGTGACGAATATCATATAGATGTATAAATATTGAAGAGTCATTGTATAGACATGAAGATATATATATATATATATATATATATATATATATACTCATGATGAATGTTATAGTGAATGTATATTCATGATGATATCATATCCATGTATGAATATTGAAGAACTGTTGTATATACATGAATGTACATGAATATTAATGATGAATAGTGTTTATATTTATGATGAATGTTATAGTAAAAAGGTAAATCTATACTATATTATAAAGATGGCATAAAAAACTCTTAATTACAACTCACTAAGCTTTATGTACTATCATTTAAAGCTATCTACTTAAAATCTCTTAAAAATAACTACTAAAGCCTAATGTACTACCTGTAAAGCTTTTAACCCTAATTAATATATTTCATCCTTATCCCCCAAAATCCTTATCTCTAATACCCAAACCCTAAAATTATGAAATTTGAATTCTGATAAATATAATCAAAACAGAATAAACATCTCAATTTAAATATAAAAAATTTAAAATATATAAGATAATTAATGAATTTTAACAAACTACTTAATTTTTTTTTATATAAAAAACATTATATTGTTAAGTCTAAATTAAACAAATTTATATATAAAAAACAATTATCACTCAATAAAAACCATTCAAAATCGTACTGTAAATCAATAAAAAACAAAAAATAAAAATAAACATTAAAATCGTGATGTATTAATCATTATGTACTATTATTTAATACTAATCTACTTAAAATCTCTTAAAAACAATTAATGAAGCAATATGTACTACTTTTAAATGCTTTTAACCCTAATTAATAAATTTCATCCTTATCCCCCAAAATCCTTATCTCTAATCCCCAAATCCTAAAATTATTAAATTTGAATTCTGATAAACATAATCAAAACAGGATAAACATCTCAATTTAAATATAAAAAATTTAAAATATATAAGATAATTAATGAATTTTAACAAACAACTTAATTTTTTTTATATAAAAAACATTATATTGTTAAGCCTAAATTAAACAAATTTATATATAAAAAAACCATTATCACTCAATAAAAACCATCCGAAATCGTACTGTAAATCAATAAAAAACAAAAAATAAAAATAAACATTAAAATCGTGATGTATCTTGCTGCATTGCGCGAGTACGCTTCTAGTTAATTATGAATGTCATAGTGATGTATGAATACTGAAGATTTGTTGAATATACGTGAAAATAAATAACTATTCATGATGAATGTTATATTGAGTTGTATATTCATGATGAATATCATACTGATGTATGAATATTAAAGAGTTGTTGTATACATGTGAACGTGCACAAATATTCATGATGAATATTACACATATATAACATTTCACGTAAAAATGGTTAAAAAAATATATCGAGATGGATGTCAAATCGAAGAGAATGAAATGATCGTTTTTTTGATATACTTTATTGAATTCAATATTAGTTATTGTTAAGATAATTTAGTTTAAAAATTAATGGGGTAAAAGTTTTTAATTAAAAAAGAAAATAAAAAAGTCAAATACGATAGCCGTTGATTTAGGTTTGAAATTAATTTAAATTTTACCCCTAATTACTAGACCTCGCAAACGTGTCGCGTCGTGCCAGTTTCAAAGTTAAACGGGTTGAGATTGTCTAACCCTAACCCGACCCGTTTAATAAACGGGTCAGAAAATCTCAACCCTAACCCGACCCGTCTAACCCGACCCGACCCGCCTAACCCGTTTAATATTTATAAAACTAAAAAATAAAAATCGAAAATTCACAAAAAAATACAAATCCAAAATTCAAATGAAAGCATTAGAAATCCAAATTTTATAGTTCAAACTAATAAGTTATAATCAAATCTAAAACATTAAAAATTCAAAAATATTAAAAAGAAAACTTATAATATTATATATATATATATATATATATATATATAGAGAGAGAGAGAGAGAGAGAGAGAGAGGTTCATTTGAGAAATGCTAAATATATGAGAAATATAGAAGTAATCTTAGCCTTTCATTCGGTCAAGATCGGCTTTGACCGGTCAAATATTGCGTCTTCGACTGGTCAAAAGTTACGGCTATTCCAAAAATAGAAGGACAATTTCGTAATTTTTATAAATACACGGGACGAGTTCATATATGAACCCGTGTGATTCACTTATGAACTATATGTTCATATGTGAACCAGTGTAATTCACATATTAACTCTTTTAACTGATTCATATATGAACCTTTCGGATTCATATATGAACTAATTAACAGTAAGTTCATATGTGAATCAGTTAAACTAATTAACAGATTCATATATGAATCACAAAACTTCATATATGAATCAGTTAAAATAATTCATATGTGAATTACATTGGTTCATATATGAACATATAATTCATATGTGAGTCACACAGATTCATATATGAACTCGTTCCGCGTATTTTACGAAACTACCCCTCTATCTTTTAGAGACCACACAATGAATTATTCGGTGCTTCACGGTCAAAGCCGCAAATGTTGATTAGATAAAGGGCTATGATCATTTCTCTATTTCTCACACATTTAGCATTTCTCAAATGAACCTAAGACTATATATAGATATATATAAACCGGTTATTCGGGTCATTTTCGAGTTAAAATTTTTGACCCCGACCTTACCCGTTTATTTTTCGTGTCGTGTCGTGTCAACCCATTTACTTAAACGGGTTGAAATGTATTACCCAAACCCGTTTATTTCGTGTCGGGTTAGCGTGTCATATCATTTTTTGTCAGGTCTACTAATTACTTGTTAATTAACTATTTTATGTTTTAGTTATTGGTTTATATTTCTTAATTTTGATCAATTGTCAAGATTTGTCTCTTGGTTTACAATGAAAAATTGGTTTTTATTTGAACCTAACCCTATATATATATATATATATATATATAGAGAGAGAGAGAGAGAGAGAGAGAAGTTCAAACGAGAACTCTAACTATTTAAACCCACCTATATATATATATATATATATATATATATATAGGGGAGCGATCAATTGGAAACCAGTATTACATTGGAAAATTTAGAAACCGAAATCAACCAATCAGTGAATTTCTTTTTTTTATTTTTATTTTTAATTGAAAAGGTTATTTTTGTCTTTTACATTATTTCATAATATATATGGTAACTGTTATTATTATTATATTAATAATTATTTAATTTTAATTTAGCTTATATATGGTAATAATAATCATTGATTAATTTAAAAATGAGATATTTAATTTAGGTAAATTATTTAATTTTAATTTATCTTATATATGGTAATAATGAAACAATAATGCTAACACGATAAACCTGGTGAATCTATTTTCATTATGAAACAATAATGCTAACACGATGAACCTGATGAATCTATTTTCATATACGGATATACAACTGAACAGGTAATGAAACAAAAATGGTAAGTTAACAAAAATGGCACAAATTCATCATGTTTCATTATGAAACAATAATGATAACACGATGAACCTGATGAATCTATTTTCATTATGAAACAATAATGCTAATACGATGAACCTGATGAAATCTGTAATCTAATGAAATCTATAATCCAATGAAATCTGTAATCCAATGAAATATGTAATCCACAAATTCATTTTGTTTCATCACAATATTAGATTGCGTGGGAAATTTTATAATAAAATGAAATTAAAAAAAATATTTTCTTACATTTTAAAAGAAAAATATTTTTTTTGATGAAAAGACAAATGCTCCACGTTTTCATAGTAAAAAAAATAACAAAATTTAGATTGCGTGGGAAATTTTATTTTGGTTTCAAGTAATCTAAATAAAATAAACCTTTCTTGCCATATTTGAGACACAAGATCAAAAGACATATTTACCCTTTTCATCTATTATTTTTATTTATTATTAATAAATTAATTAATTTACTACCATATATAATTCAAATGAATCTTAACCATTGATTATAAAGATCAATGGCTGAAATTTTGTTTCCAAAGTTTCCAATGAAACTTGGTTTCCAATTGATACCACCCCTATATATATATATATATATATATATATATATATATATACATATATAGCCATAGGTTCAAATAAGAAGGGCTAAGTGTCTGAGAAGTGCTTAAGTGTGTGAAAAGTAGATAAATGATCCTAACCCTTCATCTAGTCAACATTTGCGGTTTTGACTGTGAAGTATCAAATAATTCGGCTTTGACTGTGAAGTATCAGATTGAATGGTATGCGGAAGATATAGGGTTAGTCCAGTAACTTGTACAAAAAGGCGGCAAACAAGTTCATATGTGAACTCGAGTGATTCACATATGAACTATCTGCACATATTTGAACCCTTGTGATCTACATATGAACTATTTAACTGATTCACATATGAACCCGTGTGATTTGTTATGATTCACATGTGAACTAATTAACTGATTCACATATGAACTATTTAACTAATCACACGGGTTCATATGTGAATCAGTTAAATAGTTAATGTGAATCACAAGGGTTCATATATGCACAGATAACTCATATATGAATCACGCGGGTTCACATATGAACGCATTTGCCGCCTATTTGTAAAAGTTACGAAACTACCCCTTTATTTTTCGTATAGCCGCAAATTTTGACCAGTCAAAGCCGCAATTCTTGACCAATCTTGACCGTATGAAAGGCTAGGATCACTTTTGTACTTCTCACCAGTGGTGGACCCAGGATTTTGATCGAGCAGTTGCACCTTTAAATTGTATGAAATGACGACAAAGACGTTCGATGTGTTTTTAGTCGAATTCCGCTTTTTGGGGATTTTTTTTAAAGTTTTTTGGTTGATTTCAAGGAATTTGTTTTATTTTTTGGTTGATTTCGAGAGAGTTTGTTAGTTTTTTGGTCGATTTTGATTGAATTTTTTTAGTTTTTTTTTTTTGAAGACTAATCTAAAAACTCAACAGGGCGGAGGCTTGAGCTTGTGATTGTTTTAATAAAAAAAATTGAAACCAATGCTCCCAGATTCTAGAACTAAAGTTGGAGGGTTAACCAAAAAAAATATATGTATAGGGTCTGAATCGAATCACAGACCTCAGCTAAAGGGAGCTTTAACTTAGCCACACAAACCATCCCACCAACTACATCTTTGTTTTACATGTTTAGTTTTAAAACATTTGAGGACACGCTCAAAATCAAGTAGGTGCACCTTCACGATGTCTACATTTTTTCCCTTTACGGTAATCAAGTGAGAGGGTGCATGGGACCCCTCTCAGCCCTTAGTGGGTCCTCCCTTGCTTCTCACACACTTAACACTTCTTATTTGAACCTCTCCGTATTGTAACACCCCGAATTTTAACTCTCCCTATGAGCTTTGACTTTTTAACCTTGTTGGTCATGTGATCCTTTTTGTGTCATATGTATATGTGATTAATTAAAAAGTCCATAGTTAATATGAAAAATACTTATCCTAGACCATAGTTATCATTGGCGACTATTAGGACTAAGAAAGCACGGGTTTAATCGAGTCGATGTTTGAAAATTTGGAGCTTCGGATGAGTTGAGCGACAGTGCCTGGGAGTTTTCCATTGGCATCTTCGCGGAGGGAACTATCGTAGGGAATGATCCCCATTCGGTACACCTTAGGTAATTGTGCCCAACGATAGTGACCGGGGCACACCCGTGTGTCAATGTCGCGGGGAAAGCACAGGGCGCGGTACATCTTCGGCGAGAGTGCCCGACGAGAGTGTCGTTGTCATTCTCGCGTGTCACAATTGCCAGATTCAGGGCCTTCGTGGTACACTTCCAACGATAGTGCCCGACGATTATGCCATGGCACTATCGCGGTGTCACTGTCGCCTGCGTCTCCCTGCCTTTATATTTTCAATCGAAAATTTGAGAGAGTGTGTCGATCATTTCTTGAGTTTGGAAGACCTCGTTTTTCTCTCAACCTCTAGATAAGTTCCTTACCATCCTCATCTCTCATTTGCATTTAATGCATCATAAACCATCTATATGGTCGTAAATATTTATCCTAGGGTTTCCCTACCTCAATCTCTAGGTTTCAAGATTTTTGGAGCTTAAGATTTCATCTCACTTTCTAGGGTTTTGCTATATCTATGATTTTCTTCACATTAACCTCAAGGTGAGTTTCTTTACACTTTTATCATCATTTAATGTTTATTATGTGACATTTAATGTAGGTACACTCTATGGTTTACGTTTTAGTTAAAGATGAGTTTGACCTAAATTTAGACATATGTGTTGGGGTTCTAAAATAAGACTATGGGTCCTTACTTACCTCCTCCATTTCAAATGGTTCACTTTTGAGCAAAGTCTTGCAAATCCAAGTTTCAAGGGTTCTAACCTAAGTCATGAAATGGTGATTTTTGAAAGAAGGTGACATGTAAAGAAATGATGATGGATTCCTTGAAATGTTATATCTAAAGAATTATATGTACAAGCTTGAAACCTACTTAAGCCTAAACTTGCCATATATGTTTACGTTCCCAATTGTGAGGGAGAGGTATGTATATTAACTCATGGTGGTCATTTATTGAGACTAAATGGCAATGAATTATGTACTGATGTGGAATTTATCTTAATATGTGACATATCATCATATAGTAATCTTGCACACTATTAATCATGATTTTTATGTCTAAACCCTTATGCATAAGGGTTTAGAGAAGCATGAATGGTGGGTTCATAATTGATAGGTTGTTTTGTGGCCACTAGCGAGTATACAATCAAGGATATCGATGTCCTTGAGGTGGAACCTGTCTAGAATGGGTAGGCAATAAAGTCCCATAAGTCTTTGAGGTGTAACTCTATGGAGTAGACAATAAAGGCATGGGTTGGTTAGAGGTTGTGATGTCTTGATAGCATGTGCACCAAAATTGGGACTTGTGGTGTAACCCAATAACATCATAGGTGACTCCATTCACGTGTTCTCGTCACCTTGATGGAATCGGGTCTCCCCCGTATCTTTCGAGAGGTGTCTTTTATGTGTGCTAATGTTCAGGTGTGGGACATCCTTGCCAAGTTGAGGTTGGTAATTATGAGATCAAGTGGAATTCGGTAACATTTAATTTATGAAATTATTATCTCACTTGTAAATTGTTTAACTTTGTATGATCTCACTAGGCTCTAGCCTAACACTTGTTGTTGTGTACCTTGGTTTACAGGTCCCACTAGCGGTGCGTCTAGTATGTGTTTAATTGGGCGACCGTGCGATTAGGAGCACTTGAGGATTCGGGCTTTTTGGGGACTTTTGTGAAGATAGTGATTTTGAAAATATATACACACTCTTGTTAATCTAGTATTCAAAGTGTAGATTAATTAGGTTGTTACTGTTATGTCTCAATACATTTATTGTTTTGGTTGTGCAAACTTTCCCTTTTGCGGTTTATAGTTGTGGTATTTGGAAGTATTATTTCTACCCATTTTCCGGAATATTTCCCATAATTGTTGTTAAATTTTAGGGCGTTACAGGTATATATGAGGGATCAAATGCAAACCAAGCCATTTGTACAAATCGTACAAACATTCGTTTTAATTGTTTTATTTAATGAAATTCTTTTATAAAATTGTTTAATATGATGAAATTGTTTCATATATTTTTGTTTTCTATGTAAAAATGGAATTGTTTCATGTATTTCTCATTTTGATGAAATTTGTTTTCTAAAAGTAACATAATTGAAGATGATAATGCCCATGATTAGGGGTGAGCAAAACCCGAACCAACCCGAATTACCCATCCTACCTGATCCGTAATTCTTCCCGTGGTCGGATATCCAACCATCACTAAAACTCGACATCCGATATTTAATGTAGGATTATAGGGTTCGGGTTGGGTTCGCATATGGGCCACCCGAACCCGCCCGAATATCCGATTAAGTGATTAAGCTAAATAAAGATAAATATAATCCATTCCTATAATCAATAATTTATTATGTAAATGTAATCCTTTCCTATAATCCTATTTCTATTATGTGCAATTGTGCTAGCATGGTGATTTGTTGTGATATGCTTTCAAATTCCAATCTGACAATCTCCATATAATGAAGTAATTATATAATTCAATAATTCATATTCATCAATTCATCTCTAATTCTCTATGGTTGTTCATCACAACCAATAGCTTTCTACCAGACTGTGTGCATGTTTTTCTACTCTACCACCGTGCATTGTTTTTCCTGCCATCGTGACATCGTCTACTGCTTCTGGTTGTGAGCCGTGAGTTGTGAACCAGAAAGTCATAGCATAAAAATCGTATGTTCTTGACTTCTTGTTTGTTTGTCCAAACCCGACGAACCCACCCGAACCCGTCCTACCCGACATCCACCCGAACCCTATTAGACCCTACCCCGAATACATGATGATCGACTTTCCTTATCCCTCCCCGAAACCCGATCGGGTTTTTCCCTCTTCCACCCGAACCCGCCTCCCCCTACCCATGATGAACGCCCTCCATAATAAAAATGGCTAATCAACCCTCATAATTAAGAAAAAATGAAAAAGAAAAAGAAAATTTATGATTGGTTGAATGAGGTTTGTACGATTTGTACAAATGACTTGGTTTGCAAGGTAAACCACGTATATAGATCAAGGTTATTTTACAAACCCATTAAATCTAACAAACCATACAACCTTGATCTTTGCCATCCATTTCCAGATTTAGTTTTTTTTTTTGTTTTTAATTAATTCAATAATCCAAAAGGGTATATTAGGTATTTGTTCAACCGTATTTATTTAGATTATTTATTATTATTAATTTATTTACTGCAGGTGCGATATTCATGAGATTATATTAATTACTTCTTTTAAGTAGTTAATATTGGAAGTTATCTCATGAATATCTTCATCTTCTTCATCATATCATGTTTTTTTTTGGTCGATTTCAGAGTTTATTATCAGTTTTTGGTCGATTTCAGAGTTCATCTCATGAATCTTTCCATCGCAAATGATATGTGGAATACACCCACTGTTTTATATGAAGGAACATATGAGGTAAAATAAAGCAAAAGAATCAGTCTCATCAGATAATATGAATTGTTGGTGTGCAACAAAAACAAATCTCTCATTGACGTATACAACAGGTTTAACTCCCTTCTAAATGATCCTAAGGTTCATGATAAAGTCTTTGATAATGCTAAAGTTCTTTGCAAGTTCATGCACTGTCTTCTAGATTCTTACGAAAACATAATTATTAGTTTAAAAACTTCCAAAGATCTTTACAATTTTGAACCAACCAAACTTTACAACTTTGAATAGCATTCCTCTCATTGTTTTATATGGAACCCTTTAACATTTTCAACCAACCAAACTTTTAAAGAAAAATTTGTTCCAAGAAACAAAAAACACAAACATGGCCTTTGTGTCTTCGGATTTCAAAAGATAAGGACAAATGTCAAAAGCATCATATGACACTGAATCCAACCTTCCTGAAATAATTTTGAAAATTCCACATTTGATTCTAACGAGGATTCTGATGATGGAATGGAAACTTTATCCATGCAAGATCTAAGAGCATCTCCAACAGCATTGCTAAAATAGAAAAAAGTAAGTTTTTGTTCTCTAAACCTCTCCAACAGCTTTGCTATCTTGTTTGCTATAATAGAAAAAACTTGAAATTTTTCCAAGTTTAGAGAATTCTCTAAAACTTGATGGTAGGAGAGAGAAATGATTATTTTATACAATCCCACCAATGAGATTCAATTATTATCATTTTACATTAGTTTCTTTTTTAAAGTGTGTTGGGATGATAAATTAGAGAATATTATAATAATATAAGTTGTTTTAAAATCTCTAAAATAACAAATCTGTTGGAGTTGAATGTAATACTTTTTAGAGATTTTCACTTTTGGTTCTCTATTTTTGAGAAATTATAGGAAAGCTGTTGGAGATGCTCTAAGTGACTCTCTTTCTCTCTCTCTCTCTCTTTGCCTCAAACTTCAATAAGTTGCGAGACAAAATAACTTTCAGAAAAAGGTCAAAAAGATTCTTAAAGAAACCATCATTTGTCAATCAAAACATGTCCTCTCATGGAAAGTCTAATGATGAGTGCTTTAACTGTGGAAAGAAAGGACACTTCGCTGACAATTGCAGATTAAGAAAACCAATGACATCCTTCTCCAAATCTTCTCAATGATCTCAATCTTCCTATAAAGGAACAAGAGATAAAAGAAATGAAGACAAGCTGAAGTTCAAAGAACCTCAAGAAAAGAAAAGAAAAGGGCACGATGGCTGAAGAACATGTGTGGGAAGAGCATTGTTGATCCAAACTCTCTCAGTGATTGGATGATGACCCTTTGAAATACTTAGTGAAAATTATATTTAACATCTGTATATATTAGTGTTTCACCATCAACGATTATATAGTGAGTCTGTTCAGTATCGCTGATGATCTCTGATGTATTGTGTTAAATGGAATCCCTGAAGACAAGTTTCGCAAGAAAAATATTCATCACTGACATCGAAGACAAAGTTGATGAACAAGTGACGAGTCTACTTATGATCTGATGCGGATATCAGTGAAACCAAGACAAGTCCACTCACACCACAAATCAAGAAAAGAAGCTTCAACGATAGCTGACTTTTATTCAGGCTCTCTGATAAAAGACTTCATTAGCGATCACTGATCATGAAGCTTACACTCCAAGGTTCGTTTGTCTCATCCTTGCACAAATAGTACGATTTTTTAGAGGATACATGCTTTTGTCCAAGATTGTACAACAACTCTGAAGACTGTACTGTTCACCATACGGCTAGGATCATGTCGCTAAAAGTCAGAAGCATGCACCCAACCAAATGATGACATGTGTAAAGTACCCCTGCCATGCATTAAATGCATAGGATATAAATAGAAAGTTTTTGCTTCACTTGGAAGTGTGCCTTCTATCTTCTTATTTCTCGGTGCATCCTATAAAAACCCTTGCTTTCTATAAGTTCCTTAAAATCTTTCTCTCTTGTTCTAGTGCAACCCACTTAGTGCTTCTCAAGTTTGTTTAGATTAGGTTTACTTAATCTTGTTCCACAACAAACTGTAAGTTGTAATTTGATTTATCAATAAACAATTTATTAAACTTTAAGATTTGTGTTTGTATTCAACCCCTCCCCCCTTCTACAAACTTGTATATCACCTTCGGGACCAACAAGTGGTATCAGAGCAGATTGTTTAATCCATAAATAAGATCTTGCTTACTTATCTTCCTTGCTATTCTCTAAAATGGCACTAAACACAAACTGAAGTTATTATGATAATGGCTCTCTTTATAAACCTCCTCGATTCACCAGAGACAACATTGCTCTCTAGAAGAATCGAATGATACTGTTTCTAGAGAGTGTATATCTCACTATACCTGAATATGTTGCAAATGGACCTTAAGAACCATTTGTTATCATAGCCGCAGTCCCTGCCACTGCAACTACTGTCGTTGTCCCTGAAAGAATTGCTACCAAAGAAATAAGGCAATGAAGTGATGAGGACAAGAAGAAAGTGGGACTTGATGCAAAGGCTAAAACCATTATCTCTATGGCTTTGCCTGATGAAGCTTTCCATTCCATCATGCATCTAAAAACCTCCAAAGAAATATGGGATACAATATGTGTTCAATATGAAGGTACCACTGAGATCCAAGAAACACGAAAGATCAATCTGGTAAGACAGTATGAAAGTTTCATTTGTGGTAAGAATGAATCTTCATCTAATGTTCACCATTGATTTAATTTCTAAATCATTGATCTAAGGACTGTTGGTAGGACCTATTCTAATTCTGAGGTCCTTACTAAATTCTTAGAGTGTCTTCCTAAAAGCTGGGATAGTTATTTAATGTGTCACAAGCTGACCAAAAACTTAAATCACCTTTCTCTCAGTACTCTTTATGTGATATTGCTCAATTATGAGCAATCAAATCAATTGAAGAAGAATCTTGTTAAAGATTCCAAAGACTCCAAAAGCACGCCTGTTGCTTTGGTCTCTTTAGAGATTATCCCATTTCAGCGATCTACTCTCACTATCACTGAGTTATATTCTCACATGATCGTCGTTAAAAGAATACTTAGATACCTCAAAGACACTCCCGAGTTAGGCCTTTGGTATCCTAAGGATTCTAGTTTTGAGTTAACTGCATATACTGATGTTGATCATGCAGGTTGTAAACTGGATAGAAAGAGCACCTCTGGATCATGACAATTTCTAGGAGATAAGCTTGTTAGCTGGACATCCAAGAAACAAAATTGGGTTTCTACATCCACTGCCGAGGCAGAATACGTAGTTGTGGCTAGTTGTTGTTCGCAAGTCCTCTAGATGAAGACTCAGTTAAAGTATTTTGGATATTCGTACAAGCGTGTTCCAATTTACTGTGATTCCAAGAGCGCACTTGCTATAACACCCTCAAATCTGGAAATAGCAACTTATTTAAAATTTTCTAAATACATCGATAAATGAATCATCTACAACCACAAATTCAGATTTAGCTACAATACATGTATACCATCTTATATATATACAGACTATAAGGGACGGGTGCTACTAAAACCCAAACCATGTCACTATCTCCAACTCGTGGAAGACTTCACCAATTACTTACGATTGTAAGGCTAAGGCTTGTTGGGAACTGAAGATTCTACTAAGTGTAGTTACTACTGCTAGTACAAGTGTAGTTACTACTGCCAGAACAAGTTGAAGATTAATACTGCTAAGTGTTACTACTGCTAGTAGAATTACTACTGCTAGTTAAAGTTAGTACTGCTTGCAGTTAATGCTGCTAGATGAAGTTAATGCTGCTGAGCATTATTAGTGCTGCTAAAGAGATCCGGATGGAATGTACGACAGCTGGATATACTGAAGATATACTTAGAAGATATACATGGAAGATATACTGAAGATTTGTTTATTCTTTGTAATTATCTTTTTATCAGTATATGTATAGAATGTTTAGAATAGATAGAAATAACTTTTGATAATTGTTTTTCAAGAGAGAAATCAACCTCAAGGCATAGATCCTAATTCTAGAGAAGTAGAATTCGTATTGGTGAGCCTGTTCATCAATATTGAGGTTGAGTGTGTAAACTTGTAGCTTTAAGCATTCAATACAAGTTTACTGTTTGATCATTATATACTGTGTTTGATTACTGTTTTATTAAATATCAAAGTGTTTTTCCGCAACTTCTTTGATATTAGTTTCTGAGTATTAATTCTTGTTAAGAATTCGATCCTGACAAGTGGTATCAGAGCAAGTATTCTCAGAAACCTACATTCAAAATCACATCATCATGGCTAAAGGTTCAGAGTCTTCAAGCTCAAAAATTCCTACAGAGGTAACATCTAATCTTTGTTCCAAATCCTGTATTGAAACTGTTAAAAGGTACAGGGATCACAACCAGAAAATGAGTGATGACCTGAAGAGATTAGAAAAGGACATAAAAGACTATGTTAGGATTGTTGAGAGGTTTGAAGAGCAGATTAAGAGTTTTCAAGCCAATGAGCTTCAACATTCCTATGACACAAACTACTGGAAGTGGGAGAAAGATCAGTATGAATTTAAGCTTAAACAGAAAGAAGAGGAGAATGAAAAGATAAAAAGTGAGTTTGAGAAAGCCAAGCTGGATATTGAGAAATTTTCCAATGCCTCTAAAGCAATGGACTCTTTGCTCCAAACTCAAATCCATGACAAACTTAGAAGAGGAATAGGATATAACACCACACCACCACCATACAACAACAACTACATCCCTCCTATATCAGACTTGCTAGAGACCAAGAATAGGAAGGAATTGTCTGATGAAGTCACTAAGGTAGATCCATTAGACAAAGTGGTGGTTGAAACAGACTCTGAAGAAGAAAACTTTAATGAAAAAAGTAAGAAGAACACTGTGAGTGGTGAGATTACTCTAGAAAATAACATTATCACCAATGAGGGATGTGGAAAGGCTTGGATCAAGTCTAAGGACATAGAAAAGACTGAGGGAAAGTCTGAGAAGGTCCATTATAAGCAAACCACAGTTGTGAATCCTGTCCCTTGCAAACAGTGTTCTTGCAATAAATCTGAGCCCCAAAAACATGATAAACCAAGGGGAAATCAGAGAAACTGGAATAATCAGTGGGCACAAAAACAAGGAGTTGATTTGAGTAAAATCAATAGACCAAAACCTTGTTTTATCTGTGGCAAATTGAATCATCTTGCCAAACACTGTTATTTCAACCCTATCAACCAAAGAGTCACTTTTCAAAGAAAACCACAAAACTCTTTTGGTTATAGGAATAAAAGAAGGAATCATATGGTTGAGAACAGAGCACCTATAAGATCACATGCTCATAACAAGTTTGCTAAACCAAAGAAAAATACTCCAAATAAGCCAAGGAGTAATTTAAAGACAAAGAAAGCAAACAACTTTGTTCAAGTTTGGGTTCCAATTGCAAAGAAACCTGTTAGTACTGCTATCCCAGATAGTACTGCTAACAAAAATAGTGCTGCTAACTTGATTAGTACTGCTAACCAAGTTAGTACTGCTAACAAAGCTAGTGCTGCTTCTAGTAGTAATGCAGCCAAGCCTATAATCTTGACAAAGTACTCCAGTCATGAGATTCCTAAACAACTCATTCAGACCAAACTGACAGATTATATTAATGAGAAAGGTCAACCCAAGACCACTTTGGCTTGGGTTCCCTCCAAGACTAACTGATTTATCAAGTGTGCAGGGCAATCAAAAGCTCAAGAGGAAGAGCATTCGGAATGAAGAAAATGGTTGCTCTTGGCACATAACCAGGAACATGGACTGCCTTCAAATTCTTTAAAAAATTTGATGAAGGACATGTTACTTTTAATCCAGCAGAAGGTTGAAGTTAGAAATACTCCAGAGGGAGTAATGATCATGAAGGATCAAGAAGAAAAGGATCAGGGAATGAACAAAGTAGTAAAAAGTAAGAGAAAAAGGATGGTGTCAAAAAGTGTAAGAGTAGTTAATACTGCTTGTGGTTAATACTGCTTTCAGTTAATACTGCTAGTGGTTAATACTGCTTTCAGTTAATACTGCTTTCAGTTAATACTGCTTGTAGTTAATACTGCTTTCAGTTAATACTGCTAGTAGTTAATACTGCTAGTAGTTAATACTGCTAGTGGTTAATACTGCTTTTAGTTAATACTGCTAGTAGTTAATACTGCTAGTAGTTAATACTGCTAGTAGTTAATACTGCTTGTGGTTAATACTGCTTTCAGTTAATACTGCTAGTTAGTTAATACTGCTAGCCGTTACTACTGCTAGTAGTTAATACTGCTCTAGGTTAATACTGCTTATATTCCGAATACTATAAATACTTTTTGCCCGCCTAAAAGTTCATAACGACTCTTTGCATACTGTTCTCTTGCGCTCAAAACCTTTTCTCTCTCAAGTTCGAAGTTTTCAGGCAAGTTTTCACTAAGATCAATGGCATCCATGACATTCATCGACGAGCACAACGAGATTGCGATGCTACAAAAGCCAAAGCAAGCTTCAGGATTTCATCAGATTGTGGATTTCCTCAAGTCAAGTCACATTGCTCATGCTCTTACTGTATCACCTACAATCTACATTGAGCACCAAAGGCAGTTCTGGGCTAATGCAACCATTGTTGTGGAAAATGGTGTGCAAATGATCAAGACAAGAATCTGTGATCACTCACTTACAGTTACTGAAGAAGTCATTCGCATCAGTCTACGTCTAGACGATGCCTCTGGTATAATGTCTATCTCTAATGATGAACTGTTTTCTAATCTTACTAGAATGGGGTATGGAGGCCCATTGGGTGTTTTCAAATTCTCAAAAGCAAAGTTTTCACCCCAATGGCGTTTTCTTGTTCATACCCTGATGCATTGCATCTCCAAAAAGACCACTGGATGGAGTGAGTTCAGCAGTCCAATTGCATATGCTTTGGTATGCTTGGCTACATCCAGAAGGTACAATTTCTCAAAGATGATTTTCAGTGATCTTGTATCAAATATGGGAAACAAAAAGAGTTTCTTTATGTATCCCAGATTTGTTCAGGAAGTAATTAACCATGAATTGACGGATATACCTCAACCTGTTGGGGTATATGTACCTAAACCCCCCAAAGGCAAGGTTTTCTCAAATATGAGAAGATCTGCTGGGGACTCTGAAGGAGTTGACACCCCATTGTTCTCTACAATGATGGTGGTGTCCCAAACCAATGAAGGTATGGCAGCAGGGTCAAGGCCCCCATTAGACAAACCCACTGCTAGCCAAGCCCAACCTTCCCTCTCAAAATCAATTTCACAGTCCCTTCTGAATAAGCCCACTTCTACAATTACCCAAACTTATCAAAGAAAACAGGTAAAGAAGGCTCCTTCCCTTCTTGTACCATCACCAACTAAGCCTTTAAGCCCTCTAAGGGAGAATTCTCCTTTAGAGAATATCCAAAGGGAAACCACAGGGGTGTCTCCCAACCCCAAGGAGGTGCTCTCTGAGGAGGAGGTAGAGCATATGGGTGATGAGGCTGCCACTACTCCTGCTAGCACAGAGGAGGAAAGTGGTAACATCAATAAGACCTCCCCCATGGCAACTTTGAATGAGCAATCATTTGAAGGTCCCTGGTGCCAAGAAACCACAGGGGTGGATAGTGCTTCTGCTAGGCAGAAGACTTCCACTACTAAAAGATCCAATGATCCTTCAATAGGGGGTAACACTCCTGGAGAAGGTGAGGACAGATATAACTATGATGAATTGATGGAGGCAATGGGCAACATCAACATGGATGTACTCAAACAGGGCAAAGATATAGAAGAGCTAAAACTCATTGTACTGTCACAACAAGAACAAATCATCAAGTTGAAGCAAATGGTAAGGAAACTGATTCTGCAAAAGAAGAAGAAACAATTTGTGCTCAGAAGGAGGAAACCAGTGACTGATGCTCCCAAAAAGGAGGAGATCAACATGGAAGAAGCATCAAGGGAAGGGGAGATTGATAAAGAAAGAGTTGAAGTTGAGGGGGAGAAGGAAGCAGAAACTGTTAATGCTGCTGAAACCTCACAAGCAGCAGTAACAGAGTTAACACCAACAGAAATTGAAGTAGCTGAAGTGCTAATCAAAGCTAAGAATGACACTCCCAAAGCAAAGGGAGTGGTCATAAATGAAGGGAGAGACAGAAAATCAGAACAGAAAGACAAAGCTGCAGAATCAAAGAATAAGGGAAAAGAAAAGATAGTGGAATCTGATCAACCAATCAAGAAGCAAAGGTTGGTTGAATCAGATGAAGCTTTAGCAAGGAAAATGCAGAAGGAGATGGAAAAAGAAGAAAGAGCTCAGGTGGAGAAGGACAGGGAAATGGCAAAGGCTTTAGCTGCTGAGCTAAATAAAGCTTATCAAAAGGGGCTTGAAACTGAAAAGGCTAAACAGAGGGCTATAAGTCTGAGAAAGGCTATGATGGCTAATACAAGTGCAAAGAAAAGAAGACCTTCACAAACTTACCTTGCCACTCAGGAAAGAAACAAAATGATAACTTTCTTGAGGAGTGCAATTGGGGTAAAGAAAGAAATGTTTGTGAAGATGAGTTTTGATCAAATCAGAGAGCTCTATGAAAAAGAAATGGGGAATCTGAAGAGCAATGAAAAGAAAAGAGTAGAGTTTGAAAAGAAGGCCAAGGAGAGTAATGATATAGATATGAATCAACCATTCCCTGAAAGTGAAGAGGGAACTCCTATCAAAGAAATGGCAAGGGAAAAGGAAGAAAAGAAGAAGGAAGCTACTCTAGTACAGGTTCAAAAGACTTTGAAAAGAACCAAGATGATGGCCAAAAGAAAGAAAGATAAGAAGTCTAGAGTAGAAGAAGAACAAAATGTTGCTGAAGAAGAAGTGGAACCTGAGTCATCAAGCCAGCAAGGGTCATCAATCAAAGATGATGTAAGCTTATATATGGTAGTGATGGACAAAGTGCCTGAACCAATTTCTGCAGAACCTGTTGGAGTTAAGCCACCTGAGATCATTCACTGGGATGTACTGACAATGGATGGGAAAGATTACATCAGACTCAAGAGGAAGGGTGATAAGTATGAAGTATTCAACACTTGGGTCAAGATTGTCAGAACATGTTCTAGATCTGATATAGAAGAGATGTTTGACATAGGAATTAAGCTGTATGCCGATCATCTGAATACTCCAGGATTTTCTCTTACAAAACTGGTGATGGAGTATTTATGCATGATGTTCAAACCTGAAGAAGTGGACCAAGTCATCAAGAGTGTGTTTAAAGAAGTCACAAGTTGGACTCTATATGAAACTAGTGGAGTATATGCAGTGACTTTGGATAGAAATCACACAGAATACTTCCTAGTGGATAGAGTATATAATCACACCAGACTGAAGGTTCATGCCATGCTAAAGAAGAAGTTGGGTTGTGCACCAAATTCAGAAATGGCCAAGTATCTAATTCAGAGGATAATCAATTAGAGTTTGGGACTGAATCCAGACTTAGGAGCATGATCTTGGAAGTTTTGGGAGCATTAAAAAGAGCATCTGGAAGAATATCTCAAGAACTTGACTTCTCTTCTAAAAGTCAAGTTAGGGGGAGATTGTTGGGAACTGAAGATTCTACTAAGTGTAGTTACTACTGCTAGTACAAGTGTAGTTACTACTGCCAGAACAAGTTGAAGATTAATACTGCTAAGTGTTACTACTGCTAGTAGAATTACTACTGCTAGTTAAAGTTAGTACTGCTTGAACAAAGTTAGTACTGCTTAGCTAGTTAGTACTGCTAGTAGTTAGTACTGCTTGCAGTTAATGCTGCTAGATGAAGTTAATGCTGCTGAGCATTATTAGTGCTGCTAAAGAGATCCGGATGGAATGTACGACAGCTGGATATACTGAAGATATACTTAGAAGATATACATGGAAGATATACTGAAGATTTGTTTATTCTTTGTAATTATCTTTTTATCAGTATATGTATAGAATGTTTAGAATAGATAGAAATAACTTTTGATAATTGTTTTTCAAGAGAGAAATCAATCTCAAGGCATAGATCCTAATTCTAGAGAAGTAGAATTCGTATTGGTGAGCCTGTTCATCAATATTGAGGTTGAGTGTGTAAACTTGTAGCTTTAAGCATTCAATACAAGTTTACTGTTTGATCATTATATACTGTGTTTGATTACTGTTTTATTAAATATCAAAGTGTTTTTCCGCAACTTATTTGATATTAGTTTCTGAGTATTAATTCTTGTTAAGAATTCGATCCTGACAAGGCTCAACTCTTCATAGCACCGCTAGAACTGAACCCCCTGCTAGGAACCTGATGCACATGCCGACAAATAAAAAGGTTAGGCTTAACGCCTAGTGAGCTCAAGAGTGTTAACATAAACGAATATATCTTTAAAGGAAGGAAATCAGTTTAAATCAAGATTCTTCGAAATATTATACTTCAAAATGGAAACGACACATTTTCCCATAATATTCCCTTTTAAAGACAATGCTCCCAGAACACACGTTTCTTATAAAATGGTGCAACGCATAACTCACCCAAACGGGATCATAGTTCGACACTTATTTGGTAAAAACATGAATAACCATTTATAACCCAAAGAACCCAAAACGTGGGCGGGACAGAGTGCTCGACCCATAAATCGCTATCAAAACCACGTATACCGTACGTCCGAAAACAGGGACACTTGGTCCAATACTCACGCGACCGTAAGGAACCATTGACAATAAAATAAGACATTCTTATATTTAAAATACTGATAGCCAACAACGGGGGAAACCCGTATCCGTTGAGGGTGGAGGGAACACAAAAGTATACCCCCAACAACGTTAATCGCATGACACCTCCCGACATCCCAGCCCGGTGTCCCTACGACTTCTTTACAAGTGTCACCCCAAGTCAGTTGACCTTGATGGATCATTCCGAAGAACTCCATCCCGAAGGCCCGGCACACTTACAGACTACCTCCCAGGCATTACTTCAAGCGGCGGAGGTCCTAGCGCCTACTAATCTGGTAGCACTAGCCGACTCAACCCTCCTAGCGATCACTTGTAAAGTTTTCGGTCATAAAACATGGGTACCGAAGTTCAACCCCGCAATACCCAATTGACCATCCCAAAACAGACTGACTCACGTGCCTATGGATCCATTACACACTGTCTAACGTTACATGACTCCAATTGAAAGACCAAAGCTCCCAAAACATGTAACTCACCAATGACACAAATTAAGTGTCCTCATATCCAAAACCCACAACGGTTTAAAAGTCCGGACAAATGTCCACACGACTCGTTTAAGCCAATACCGAGCTAAAGAGCTCAAAACCCGTTTGACCAATAATTATCGGTCTCCACAATAGTGAAATGTCTTTAAATACCGTTTATGAAGACACGTACTTCAAATACTAGATTTACCCAAAACTCCATACGAGATGGAACTCAAGATTTCCAAAGTGTTTATGAATGCAAGTAGACCACATGCATCTAACATGAATTAGACTTTACTTGTACAAAATCGTCAAAGGCGTATAACTCATAAAATAGACCTTACTTGTACAAAATCACCAAGAATACGTAATTCATGTTATTTAGTTGTTGGAAACGTTCAAAACCCAATAGAAGCATTTTAAGAGGTTAACACAACCCAAGTTTTCCAAATATGAAAACTTATCAAAATACTCACACTTTGACAAATAACTAAGTAAAACCCATTTCACTTCTAGATACTCAAAACTTATCAGCAGTTAACCATTTCATGTAAAACACTTTAAAATACACATTTTGGCATGTACACCGTTTTCACAAATCAACTTGAACTCACCTTGCTAGATTTAGGCTAAATCTAGGTTTCACCCAACGAGCTCTTTTGAAGGCCGCTCGAATCCTCAAGCCGGAAACTTCCAAAACCTAGATCCATACAATCCAAACCATAAATAACCATATCCGACCATGTAGAAACATTCCCCTAACAATATACGAAAAACCCCAAATAATAACAAAACCCTAGTTTCTCCAAAACTACCAAATCCGAGATTTGAGAAACCAAACACTAAGAAACCATCAAGGGAGCATTTATAACCTTAATACAAGAAAACTTACCTTTGAAGACGATGAGACTTCCGAGAACACCCAATCCAACACTTCAACCCGAGTTCCCAACCGTTGAACTTGATGAGGAAGATGAAGGTGGAGCTTCTAATCTTTGTTGGGTGGGGGAGAACACTTGGAACATGATAGGTTTGGTGCCATGGATACATAGAAACCGATTTTAGGGTTTGGGTTCGGTTTCTAAAGAGAAGAGGGTGAAATGAAGGAAGGTTGGAATGAAAGAGGGCTGAAGTTCGCGATTTTAAGCAGGTCTGCACCCACCGGCGATAGTGCCACGCGACTATGCCCTTGGCATAGTCGCCGGGCATAGTCGCCCGAAGAGGGGTGCCCGCGGTACCATTCTCGCGATTGTGACACGGCGACAGTGACACTTGTCACTGTCGCGGGCATTATCGCCCAGACCTCCACGAATCTCAAAACTCGACTTCTTTCAACGCCAACAACCCCGATACTATAAGGGACTTTAAACAAGACATTTCCCAACAAAGCCCCACTGGTTATAAATCACAGAATTGTCCCAGTGACGTTTACTTATCGAAAATTACGGGTGTTACACTTGCAATAACCGTTAATCTAGTGCAACACTAAAAAACAAAACATATTGATGTGCGCTACCATTTTATCAAAGATCATGTGGAGGAAGGAGATGTTGAAATGCACTTTGTTCAAACAGACTACCAATTAGCTGATCTTTTCACTAAGCCGTTAGATGAAAATCGATTCAAATTCTTAATCAGCAAATTAGGTATGTTGAATATGTCTGCTTGAATACTTATCCATGATATGAGGGGGAGTGTATCTTACTTTTGCTTACTTATATGTGTCTTTGGGAATTCTGAACAGTTGCTGATATTCATCAAATACTGCCTAAAGCGGAATCATTTCTATAATGATTACCACTATCTTTTGTTTTGCAGGTTATTTCATGTGACTATGGCTTATGAATATCTCAGTTCAGAACCTGCTTTCAACTGCTTTTCTTCTAAACGATGTTGATTAGCTAACATCTTTCTAAGAAGTTTTTACTGTTGATTTGAGGCAGAGCTTATAATATTTTTACTATTCTATTTTTAAGGGGGAGAAGGGATGAGAAAAGTTAGTCATACTTTCACTGTCATATTATTCTGATGATTTGACTTTTTACAGATACCAAGGGGGAGTATCTGAAGTTGTGTCAAGGATACTTAAAAGGATAATATTCATTTTAGGGCTTGTTGAAAGATGAACAACTGTCACTTGTGAAAATGTTTTCTAAAATGTTCAAACCACTTCGTGTTCTCAAAAAGATTTTACGAACTTCGAAGTGTGATTTTAAATGTTTTTCATATCAAGTGCTTTATTGTCTATCTGACCGTGTGTTTCTCAAAGATCAATACTTGTGTATTATCTTGTCTATATACTGTCAAGTATTCTTACACACATCGGTTCAGTACATTTTATTGACTTTGTTATTACCATGTTTCAAAAAGATAAATCTTTCGATGGTAATACTCCCGTTTGAAATTCAATGTTGTTTGAAATCAGACGTCATTTCTACATTAAATGTGCTTTCATTGCTAAATTGTTTATATCTTGTTCATATAAACAACTTTCGTTTTTTGATATCCCAATATATTTTTCTTCATGATGATTGATCTGATTGAATCATTGTCAGATTCTCAAAACAATGAAATTGAATGATCATAAATGTTCAAAGTTTTGAGAGATCTTAAATGTTCATATTGCTCAAATTTCATTCTTATTATTCATGAGCATACATTTTATGACAAGTGATTTCTTGTGCTTAATTGTCAAGTTAATTGTTGAGCAACACATTCTTTTTAGGACAATATACATGGGATTCAGTGTGAGTGCTTAAAAGACTTCCATGGATTTACATTAACTAGTGTTTTCTACCCCGGAAGTAATCCTTGAGTGATTGAGGGGAGAGGGGTCAAAAGAATTGAGAGTGGGTGTGTGTTGAGGTAAAATGTAAAAGAGAGGTTGGTTAGAAGTGAGCTCAAATGTTTAAAAGAAAGAGGGTGAGAGATCAGAGTAAAAGAATATCAAACTCTGCACCAAACTTTTTCTGAGTCGGGCAGCCGTATAATCTGTTGGTTCACACTTCTTCATGACCTTTATTGAAAAAGGCAACTAGCCCATGCCAACTCTTGCATTAAAACCCCACCTGCTACTCATTCTTTTCTTAACAAAAGAGTGCTTCAATTTCAAAGGGGAAGGAACACATAATTTATCTGATCTTCATTTGTATGATTCGAATATTGAAAAAGAAGGAAAGTTGCCCCACCTTCGACCCTTTCTCATGCACATTGAGTCTGTGTATAACTGTTGTTGTCTCAATGGTTTACATAATTTTGAGATGTTAGAGCATATATTTGTTGGACACAAGATCATGAAGTCTGAAGACTGAAAGTCAACCAAGTCAAAGTCAAAGTCAACTCTCAAGAGCAAAGTCAAAGTCATTTGTAATAAAGTCAAAGTCAAAGTCTTTGTATTTGTTGTTTTGTTTTGTGCGTGTGTCTTGCTTTAAGAGACATGTGACTTTAGTTAGTGGTTAGAACAGTTGCAAGTTAGATCGTGTACACAAACGTTGAGTTCTAGAGAGAGAAAGTATCAGAGAAATTGTATACGAATATTTGAATTGGAAATCAAATAACAGGTTGAGTAAATTCGAATCATCTTGTTGTTATTATTTGTAATTGTGAATTAGAACTTGATAATTGGGACATATCATGAGCCTTATAAAAGCAATCATTATGCTTAATTCTTTCATACACAAGCACGAAGACACAGAACATTTGATTTTATGTCAGAACGTTCATTGATTAACCTTGTGTTATTTGATGATTAAATGGAAGTCTTGGGGAGTGAACATCACACAAGCTCCTTATAAAGTACATTTGTTGTACTCAGTAACTATTATAACTATTTCATGTGTTGATTCAGGGTTACCATTCTCAATTTGTCTGAATTTGAAAAGATTCAGATGAATACATTTCATGAATTGACGGAAAGCTATCAGATCAGACGAAGAATGTTCATAAAATTCTTTGGGGAAGATTGTCTATTTTCCTACATGGGGGAGATTGTTTCTATATTCCCATGGAGACTGTGCTTATATTGATTATTCGGGGGAGATATTTCAAAGACAAAGCTGACGTTTAAATGTTTTGATGATTCTGATTCTCACAATTCGTCAAAAAGGGGGAGATAATTTCATGATTTCAAAGTCAGATCAATTTCAAAGCGAAAGTCAAGCAAGATGTGATAAATGGGAAGAAATAAAAGTCAGAAAATTAAAGTCAAGAAATGTTTTAAAGTGAAGTCTGAAGATTCTCAAGTTGTTGAGCTTATCTGAAATTGCACTTTCACTCAAAAGGGGGATATTAAAAAAGTGTTAAAGTTTTGAAGACTTCAAAGTTTTGTGATAAGATATCCAAAGGGGGAAATTTACTTAAAGCTCTATCAAAGATTGATCAAAGTGTCAAAGATTTGAAGATATTCAAGACTTATTGTTGAAGATTTTTCAAGAAAGAGAAAACCTGAAGATTATCGTCAATTTTTTTTAATCTTGAATCCAAAGCGGGAGATTGTTAGATGTAAATTGTATTCAAGATTAAAAGGGTCTTTCTGTATTGTTTGTAATAGTGTAAGGGTTTGTGTTGTAAAGTCAACTTGTGTTGACTTAGTATAAATAGTTTGTGTCTTTATTAGATTTGTTGACACACACATTCATACTTGTGACTTTAGAGAGAGATATTCTTGTATTCAGAGAGCTTACCGTAAAAGCATTTGTAATCAAAGTTTATCAAATACAAATGACTTGTGATTCAATTGTGTGTTGATTAATCTGTATTGAGCTTGAATCTGTGACTTACAGGATCTATCAGACACTGACCTTTCAGAGTTTGATGAATCTCTGGCACTTTTGACAAACTCCCTTAAGAGATTTGCAAGAAAGAGCAATTTCAGAAGAAATAAGCCTCTCTTCTTATCTGACAAACCTAAATCAACACCTGTTGATAAGGCAACTGCTACTTGCTACAACTGCGAGAAAGTTGGACATTTTCCCAACGAATGCAGGTCAAAGAAAGTCTTCAAACCTTCTTTGTCCAAAAAATCCAGCGATTACAAATACCTAAAGCTAAAAGAAAAATATCAGAAGATGAAAGGCTTAAAGCGAAAAGGTAAAGGTCTGATCGTTGAAGAACACGACTGGGTTGAATCAGAAGAGTCTAGTTCTGATGAAGAAGATGTTGCTAATCTCTGTCTAATGGCTGAGATTAAAGAAGAAGTGGAAGAACCATCTGGGACATCCACAAGCTCTATCACCTCTCAAGTATTAATCTCTACTAATCCAACTCTTACTGAAGTTGAGAGACGTCACACTGTTAATGTACTGAAAATTGACTTGTACAATGCACTGAATGGTAAAACCCTTGTTGGAAAACAAAAATATTGATTTAACTGAACAGCTTGAAAAATTTCATTTAAAGATCATAGAACTAACTCTTTTAGAGAAAAGATTCAACGATCAAGTCATTGTCAATGAGATTATCAGCATTGAACGCGAACAAGCTATCATTGATCTCAAGTCTGGAAAAGCTACAGTTGAAGGATGGTGTAAATCTTCAACTAAGATCACTAAGATCATATATGCTTAAATCCCTGCTCATGATAAAATCGGTCTTGGTTATAAATATGATAAGGATGAATCTAGCAGAGATTATTCCATGCTTAATTTTGGAATGTTTGTCTCTTCTATTCACAACACTTCTTCTTCTCCGTGCTCCTCGTCTTCTGTTCCTATTCCTGAGGGTTTATCAAAGAACTCTAAATTCGCTGATAAAGAGAAATCTATTTCCCATCACCCTCAGAAGGCTACAAAAGTAGCAAAGCTGAAGAAGGTTCCTTCTAAACCTTCAACTAGTCAATCTAAGATGACTAGTAATACTCAGAGATCTACTCCAAATCTGAAGATTGACATTAAGCTTAGGAAATTAGAAGAACTGAAAGTTCCTCCGAGATCTAATACTAAGGGCATTCTTGGAGCTGGTCCGGCTCATTTAAGGTTTTCTAATGCAAATGCTCATGGTCTTAAAGCCACTTTCAGCTATAGAAAATGTTACCACCGTGGACTTACTGACCATATTGCCAGTAAATGTCCCAATGCCACCAAAGCTGAAAAGTCAGCTAAAGTGAAGATGAATGCCTCCAAGGCAAAGAAGGTCACCAAAGCTGAGAAATATGTCAAGGTGAAAAATGCCACTAAAGTTAAGAAATTAACTAAGGTGAAGGTTACCACTGACGCTGAATCTTCAGATGCTATAAAGATTGTTGAACCTTCCATCTCCACTAACTCCCCTGGGTCTTCTGAAAAGTAAGTACCAATCAACAATTGATCGTCCATATGTTTGCAGGTCTCGAAGGGTATCTGTATTTAGATAGTGGATGCTCTCGACATATAACTGGCCAAAAGAACCTGCTCACTGAATACAAGGAAGAGAAGGGTCCATCAGAGACCTTTGACGAAAATAGGAAAGGCTATACCCGAGGGTTCGGTGTACTCAGCAATGGTACAACCACCTTCCTAATAGTAGCTTATGTAGATGGACTGAAGCATAATCTCCTCAACATCAGTCAGCTATGTGATAAAGACTTTAAAGTATGCTTTACTAAGAAAGCATGTTCAGTGATGGACAAAGATGGAAAACTTGCTCTTAGCGGTTATCGTTTGGAAAATGTTAACGTTATAAACATGGACTCAACTACCACTGAAAGTATATGTTTTATGTTCAAAGCCTCATCAGATGTCAACTGGCTATGGCATAAGAGGTTCTCTCATCTCAACTTCAAGACACTGAACACTCTATCCTCGAAAGAACTAGCCTTCGGTCTACCTCAACATTCTTATGCCAAGGAATCTCTCTGCTCAACTTGTGAAAAGGGAAAGCATACTAAATCTAGTTTTAAATCAATGTAAGTATCATCAATGACAAGTCATCTTCAACTCTTGCCTATGGATTTATTTGGCCCTATCAATATACAATCCATAGCTGGAAAGCAATATACTCTTATCATAGTAGATGAATACTCTTGCTACACCTAGGTCATGTTTCTTCGTTCAAAGAGTTACACCCCATATGAACTTATCTCTTTTGTCAGAAAGATGGAAGTGCTGAATAACATGACATTTCGCTTAATAAGGAGTGATAATGGAACTGAATTCAAAAACAGTTCTCTTAATAACTTCTTTGAGAACAAGGGAATTTCTCACAATTTCTCAGCTGTGAGAACCCCTTAGCAAAATGGAGTCGCTAAAAGAAGAAAAAGAACAATCATCGAAGTTGCCTGATCAATGCTCAGCGATTCTCATCTTTCAATTCAATTATGGGCAGAAGTTGTCAATACGACTTGTTTTACTCAAAACAGGTCGCTGATTGTCAAAAGGTTCAACAAGACTGCCTATGAACTTTTCCATGGAAGAAATCCTTCTATCAGCTTTCTTCACATCTTTGGTTGCCAATGCTTTATTCTAAACAACAGAGATGCCCTTGGAAAGTTTGATCAAAAGGCTAATGATGGAATATTTCTTGGATACTCCTCAATATCCAAGGCCTACAGAGTCTTCAACAAAAGAAGACAAACCGTTGAAGAAACCATTCATGTCACCTTTGATGAATCCAGATCAGCGAACTCAAAGCCTATCGCTGATAATGATGAACTTAATGCCTAGATGTTCTCCCACTATGGAGAAGATGAACCGCTCTTCAACACACACCATCATGAAAATCCTCCAAATGCTGATGATGATCCAGTCATTGTTCCACCTAACACTGAATCCACTTCATGGATTTGAGTTGTTCCCCTAAACACATTACCACCCTCTGAACTTCCAACCTCTGAATCACCTATCATTTCAAAAGACCTCTTAGTGAATGATGTTCAACCTGAACCTCACCAGTTGATTGTTGATGAACCCTAGGCTAAAGCTTCTTCCTCGATAAACATTCCTATTGCTGATCCAATATCAGACATGGATGCTCATGCCCCCACTCAGAGATGGACTAAGAATCACCCAATTGATCAAATCCTTGGTGATCCAGAAGCAGGTATTCAGACTCGACGAAGTTCAGGTAACATATGTCTCTTTGTAAACTTTCACTCTCTTCTCGAGCCAAAGAATGACCGATGATGTCTTCAGAGATCCAAACTGGCTCAACGTTATGCAAAAAGAGCTGGCTGAGTTTGAAAGAAACAAAGTTTGGAATCTCGTTCACCGACCATCTGACAAAACTGTTATAGGCACCAAATGGGTGTATCAAAACAAGTTAGATGAAAATGGGGCTGTGACCCGCAACAAAGATAGGCTAGTTGCTCAGGGATATAAACAAGAGGAAGGCATAGACTATGATGAAACCTTTGCCCCTGTGGCTTGGCTCGAAGCAATTCGACTATTCTTAGCCTATGCAGTTCACAAAGACTTCAAAGTATATCAAATGGATGCCAAATCACCATTCCTAAATGGAAAGCTGAGTGAAGTAGTGATGGCCATTTATCGGATACGGGTCAGGCCAGGCCCAATCGGTACTCGGGCCCAAACAGTAGATGTCGTAATCAGTTAACGCCCAACCGGTCTCGGGCCGATTACGGTTAGGGGAAAAATGTCGGGTAACCGGGTAAGGTAATGTGTAACGGGTTAAGGGTAACCGGTCCCAGTTCGGTTACGGGTCGGGCCCAAAACTGGTTAAAGGTTTTTTTTTAATAATTTTTTTTTAAATATAATTAATTATATCAATTAATAAACTTTAAAAAATAAAATTGGATCACTCAAATACACTTGTTAAATACGTTTTATTTATACTTTCAATATTATTACATCAATTATAAAAAAGCACACTTATTAAACATAACGAGAAATGAGAATTGTTTGCGTTTTTTGCATTTTTTAACTTGGTGTCCAACCTCATACTCCACACAACTTGTTTATAGTGTTTTTGGGGGGTTATTTGGCAAAAAAAACGGTCATATTTGAGAAAAACGACCATATTTGAAAAAAACGGTCACATAACGGCTAGAAAAGGGCAATTTTTTTTAGAAAAAAAAAACGGATCGGGTCGGGCCGGGCCCCTAACCGATCCATCAACCGGTCCCGGGCCGGCTCGGGTCGAGCCGCCGAATCGCTCCAAAATCATAACCGGTTATGATTTTCGGGCTTTTAACCGGTTAAGGCCGTTCTCGGGCCGGATCAGTCAAGCACCGGGGTGGGCCTCGGTTAACCGACCGGATCAGGCCCATTTGGCCACCACTAGAGTGAAGAAGTCTATGTTGAATAACTCCCAGGGTTATCTGACCCTAAACATCCACGCTTTGTATATAAGTTAGATAAGGCTCTCTATAGGTTAAAACAAGCCCCTCGTGCTTGGTATGATACTCTCTCCTCTTTCCTAATCTCTGAAAAATTTGAACGTTGAAAAATTGATAATACTCTATTTTTCAGAATATTAAAGGTCACATCATTCTTGTTCAAATATATGTTGATGACATTATATTTGGTTCTACTAACCCATCTTTATGTACTCGATTCGCTGAACGACTGAAGCAAGAATATAAAATGAATATGATAGGTGAGCTAACTTACTTCCTTGGACTTCAGATCAAGCAATCTGATAAAGGCATGTTTATTCATCAAGGTAAGTATGTTAAAGATATGCTGAAAAAGTTTGATCTTACTCAAACATCAGTGATGAAAACTCCTATGACACCACAACTGACATTAAACAATGATCCCATTGGAAAACCTGTTAATGTCATTGCCTATAGAGGAATGATAGGCTCCCTTCTGTATCTTACAGTAAGCCGACCTGATATCATGTATTCTACACGTCTTTGTGTACGATATCAATCAGAACCCAACGAATCCCATCTGATCACTGTAAAGCGAATTTTCAGATACCTGAAGGGAATTCCTAACCTAGGTCTTTGGTATCCCAAAGACTCAGGGTTCGACCTAACTGCCTATTCAGATAGTGATTTTACAGGTTGCAAATTGGATAGAAAAAGCACCACAGGAGGTTGTCAGCTTCTAGGTGGAAAGCTGGTAAGTTGGACAAGTAAAAAGCAAAACTCAGTGTCCACTTCCACCACTGAAGCTGAGTATGTAGCTACTGGTAGTTGTTGCTCTCAGGTCTTATGGATGAGAAATCAGCTCTCAGGTCTGATATTCAGGTATGTTTCTTAACCTTCCCTCACTGAATTTTTATTCAGCGAGACGTTTTTCAAAAATTTCCAAACTTAATAATTGACTTTCTTCAAGTAATTAAAAGTTTTTTGAAAATAAAATTCATCACTGACTTTTTCCATCAGTGATTCTTCTAAAATAAAATTCATCACTGATTTTCTATCAGAGATACTTTTAAAAATGAAAAGACAGTTTTTTGTGTGACATAATTTAACGATAATCCATGGCACGTTTTTTGTCTGACACGTTCGTCCGTTGCACTTCTTGTCCAATCATCTTCGTGGGAAGTGTCCGTGTCATGATGAGCAACTTTTCCTACTCATAACCTTTTTCTCTCTCCTCACTCTCCCATAAATAAACCATTCTTCGTTCATATATCACTTTTTATGCGCTCATAATTCTCTCAAAGCAAACAATCTCTCTCGGCAAACAAAGTTTCCAAGAACTCAAGAAGTTAAGAACTAATCACCAAACTTCAATCAAATAGGTTCTTATTTCTTTTCTTCATTCTTCTTAAAAACTGTCTTTTGATCTTAAAATTCTTGTTTTTCTAGATCAAATACTGTTTTTATTCAAAAATCATTTACTTCATGATTTTTTTTTCAAAAACCCAAAATGGTTTTTAATGTTTAAATCTTCTTTTAAATTGTTCATGTTTCCTTCTTAAAAAGGAAACTGGAACAATCCTTATTTCTTGAAGTTTTAACAATGGAAAACTTCTTTTACAAGTTTCTTTCCCAAAAAGGAAACTGGTATTATTCCATTCTTTTCTAAAAATTTTGTTTCTGCTTTTTTTCCATAAATGGCATCCCAAGCAACCCTTCTCAAATCCAAGAACGTAAACTTTGAGTTCAACAAAGTTCAATTCTCAGGGAACAATCACTTGGCACTACTATCCTTCCCTGCCAAGAAACCCTTTCTTCATCTCTTGGATGTTGCTGCATTCTTGAAGGCATCCCCTATTGCTTGCGTGTTGACCGTCTCTCCGCTAGCACACAAGCACCTACTCCAGCAGTTCTCGTACATTGCTGAGAAGACAGAGAAGACAACTCTGTCATGGAAGAAGTTGGCTGTCATTTCCTTCCAAACCCAATATGGGGAAGGAAGTATCACTCCAACAGGCATCCATCGAAACCTTCGTCTTCCTACTAAACCTTTCGAAGCTCTGCCGACTGATGAAGAGTTGGTCCAATTCCACGACCTCATGGAGTATGAATGGGACACAAAGCCAAGGTCCAAGACGATGGACAAGAGGCTGACCAAGATCCTAAAGGCCAAAATGCCTTCAGAGATTAAATACGTCTTCTCGCACGTAATTCAACGCATGAGCGGGAAAACATGATCGCTGGATCAGGTCAGCAAGGCACAACTGCAGATGGCGTACATCATCATCGCTAGACGAAACATAGATTTCATAGCGATGATCTTCGATGACCTGGGTTGAGAAGCCGGATAGGGACGTTAAAGTTCCCTACATATGCTTTATCTCAGCTCTCCTGAAGTTCTTTCTGGACAAGCTCTACCCGACCGAGGGTGATTATCAGCTCCCAAAGCTCGGGGTCCGTATCCTCGATGTGGAGCGGGTTGATAACGAGGTTAGTTTATATGAACTCCGCCACCGCCTCTCCTCTACAATTTCTTCTCTTCCGCCCCTGCTGCTACCACCCCCTCAAAACGAAAATCTACAGTGCTTCTTGGCAGGCCTAAAAAGGCCAAGAAAGCTAAGGAGTCAGCCCCCCAACAAACAACTCCAACATCAGGGATAACCTCTCTATAGACGACCCTTGATACTTTCGTGGAAAGCTCATCCACAGCTGCTGCCGCAACTGCTTCAGTGCTTGTAAGCACTGAATCAATGTTGGTACATACCCAACTACTCTCAGTGCCTCAAAGCACTGTTGAGATAATTTCGGGCAATGCGAGTGCCTATCCTTCATTTTTCTTATCCCTTCAATCTTTTTCTTTGGTCTCTAACCCTGTTAATTTACAGCTGCCAGAGATGTCACGCAGCTCCGTAGGACCTGATGGCCTTCCTCTCGAAATGTCTCAGCAGATCAACATGTCCCAGACTCCTCTTGAGCGGGACATGGATTTTTTCAACCTCTTCTCTGCTCCATCAGGTATAACCCCCATCCCATAACATCTACCCTACTAAATCAGCCTGAGAATCCTTTTGCTCAAAATATTCATTTTCTTACAAGTCATACGTTGACCACTATCAACACCTAACTCAGCGAGGTTCGAGACAAGGTGGACTCTTTATCCACCACCATCAACAACAACACCGCAGCGGTCAACACAGCGGGTCAAGCGCTAAACGACCTCACCTCCTCACTCTCCTCAAAAGCTGAAAACTCTCAGCTATCAGCTCTAAAGGAGAAGGTCTCAACACTGAAGAAAAACGTGGCCGCCAACATTACAACTCTCCAATTTCTTAATGGCCACATCGACGATCTCACTGCTTCCGACACCACCAATCAGCTCCTGGCTGATGTACTCTCCAAGCTGAAGGAACCAGTTCCAAATTGGGCTCCCTCCTTCACTAAGGATGATCGCATGTCCCTCAAGCTCCCTGTTTACTTCGTATATGAGGCAACCCCGTCCATTCCCAGCCTTGAAGATCGGGTCAAGGCATTGGAAGTTGATGCCCCTTCAGCCTCTGTTATTGCTGCTGCAGTTGCTCCCCCCCCCCCCCCCCCCATGATGATGATAAAGAGGGGGAGAAGACAACAGAGGATGTTGTAGAAGACCTCCTGATGTGTTTTAAATTTATAAACCGCAAACGTACGGGAAGTGTAGCATACGGGTCGATCACAGGGAGGCGATGGACTAAACACAGACTCGTTCTTAGACTATGTCCTAGCTACGGGAAATATCAATATTTTGATTTTTTATATTAAAACTAATTAAAATAAACAAACAAAAGAAGGAAGAAAAAACAAACTAACGGACATTGGGTAATGTCAACTTCAAATTTTGGTAATGGTGGGAATTCGTTATGCAAAATTACTTCAACCCTCTTTCAAGGTGGAAAAACTTTTCTAACCCAATACCCATATTTACTTTCGCAATATGTGTACGTAGGGAAGAAACCCTAAGGTTTAAAATGAATATTTTTCCCAATCAACATCCCAACTATTTATCATGTTAGGACCGTTGTCACCGATCAATTTAATCTAAGTAAAAGACCGAACCTTCGTTCATATCTAAAACTAATCGAATTTAACTAAAGACGTTTTATAAAAATTGGTTAATCAAACATTAACTTTCGTTATATGAAAACTCAACCAATTAAAACTCAAAAGTTTATTATAAAAAAAATTGATCGATACCACAACGTCTATCCAAAGTGACGATTACCCAAATGAACGATAACTAAACTACGAAATAAAACGTAAACATAAATCTAACGAAAGCAATAAAATTAATCTACGAAAACTATAAAGATCGATCCAAGGAGTGTCACTCTCCAAGAATCGTTTTTAGCCTACGAAAGCGGTAAATTAAATTAAGAGCGGTGCAAGAAATTAAAAAGGGAGAAATACGATCCAAGGAGTGTCACTCTCCAAGAATCGATCTAACCTAATAAAGAGGTAAAGTAAATTAAGAACGATGCATAAATTAAAAAGAGAGAAGAAATAAATAAAATGGAGAAAATGAATAGTTACAACGGATGTCAAATGTTGGATGTGAATCTGTCACATTCCACCTTTTTCTTTGATCCGCCAAAACTTCACACCATCTTCACATCTTCACATCTTCAAAGGACTCAACGAACGAAGAAATCACAAATCTCAAAACCTAAATCTAAACTAAAACAACTTCAAAAACCAAACCAAACTAAAACTAAAACTAAAAAAAACAAAGTAAAAAAAAAAGAAAAAAGAAACGGGGTGAGGTGAGAAAGAGAGATGAGATGTCCTCCTAAACCTAAAATCAATTCAATATATAAAAGAAAATTTTCCAATTCAGCCCCTCTTCTTTATTTGCAATACTTTCAAAAACGCCCTCTTGATTTCTTTTCTTTTAAAAGCTTCTCTCATCTTTCGTTCTTTAAGATTCGATCCAACTTGTGTCATATTTCTTTAATTGCTCCACCACTTAAATGATTGATCAAATGCTCCAAAAATATCGTCATCCATGTCGACACTTTCAACGTAAATTACCTGTAAAACTCGACAAAACCACAAAATACCAATGTAATATCCCCAATCGATTATTAAACGAAAATTAACTAAAAATATAATAAAATCTACATGCAAACAATTAAACTAAATGCAAAATGCAATTATAAACTACTATGATGAATGCATAAAATGCGCTTAACACCTCCCTCTAGTTGAGGGGGAGAAAGACGCTGAACAAACCATCACCCATGCCCAGGCCCCTCCTTCCTCTTCAAATGTGATCACTAAAGAAGATGAGGAAGAAGAAGAAGAGGAAGAGGAGGAAGAAGAAGAAAAGTTAGATCTTGAAGATCAAGGCTCCAAGGGTGCTGCCGACGGAGATGATGATGATGATGAAGCAGCCTTATGGATCACTCCCATTCCCATAAGCGTCCCGCCGCTCAAAGGTGCGAAGCAGGGGAGAGAACTGAGAAATCTTCAAGGCCATCATCCCAAGGCAAGCAAAAGGGGATTGTTGTCGATGATAAGCTGAACATCGTATCTACATCAGAGGGGGAGCAACCTTCTCAGGTATGCCTCTCCGTAATCCCTTTCTCAAATCTCTTTTCTCACCATAAACCCTTACTTCAATTCAACGCCTTTATCTTTCTCCTTCCCATAAAAATAACTCTCCTTTTTTTTATCAGCTAGTTCTCTCCCGTGCTTGAGAGACAAGTTTGTCAATAAATAATCCCAGCGACCCCGACTGAAGACCTTCAAATAATCCCAGTTTCTGTTCGAGAAACTGATGAACAAGAAGAATAAGAAGAAGAGTCGTTGAGTACCCTAACAGACCCTCAAGACTTATCAAAAGGTCCGAGGATGAAACTCAGAAAAGATCAACGATGATTCTATAGCTAGAGAGTCAACGGCTGAAGATCCCTCCTTACTGCTGAAGAGCTCGACTTCCTGACTCCGGAAGAAAGAGAAGAATCTATTAGGGCCAAGAAGTTGTTTGTAGAATGCCAAAAGGACGCCAATCTGGACCTTAAGGTGTCACACAACTTGGTCAGCGTCCAAGAAGCCTTGCTGAAAGAAATTGAGGAGGAGGTACAAAGAGCTAAAGAGGTCAGCGATTGTGAACTTGCTTGGTGCAAAAAGAAGCTTGATCACAGAGTGGACCCACACAAGATTTCAGTCATGACCATATTAGGGAAGAGCAAGAAGAATTCACTGATAGTGACAATGGAGATTTTCATGATAGATGGCAGCGTGAAGACAATGTACCTGTCAAAGCTGGAAAACTTCGGATTCTATGAGTAGTTGGAGTTCAGGGAAGCCCTGAAGAAGTCAAAGTCTAAATACAAGGGACATGTTGATTCGTTGGTCGAATTACTTATCAACAAGGTCACTACAAAGATTGACGTCCCCTTCTCTCTACCACAGAAGTCAAGAACAACTAGACAAATGAAGCATGCCTCTACCTCTGACAACGATGCAGTGATCAGAAATGAATCATATATCAAATTCTTCAGAGATGCAGTTGTTGGACCTCCACCAGATCTTTCTGCTCTAGACTTATCACCGCCCCCTGGTGGACCTTTTGAACCTAGGCAGGTGATAAGTCATCCCTATGGAATAACTTTCCTGGACGATGGTGACTTCATCAGATTGTAACGAGTCTCAGAGATTCCTCTCTGCCCTCTTGCACATCTGAAAGATCTTCTTTATCTATGGCGCGACAATTCAACATCAGGGACTCTCATCAAATCTCTCATTCGAAAGGAGGCAGCCAACCGAAGACAGAGAGGAGAAGAGATACCTGATCATATGATCGATGAAGAAGAATTCCAGGTCAAGGAAGAACCAACTTAGCTGATAGATTATCTTTTCTTCTTGTAATCTATTAGTTATACTTATAGTATTTTTATAGACTTCACTTGTACTTTAAAATTTTCATATTCCCTGTGTAATCTTTTATTACGAATTAATGAAAATTTTCAGTGAAGTACTTTACTCCATTAGTATTGTAAAAGATCCCTCAAAATAGTAATTGGGACATGTATGTTATGAGTCCTGATTATCCTTATATTTTGAACTTAAAGTAATTTTCTTGTGTTGCTTTGTCATCATCAAATAGAGGAAGATTGTTGATCCAAACTATTTAGTCATTAGTCATGACAGGCAGTCTTCCGTTCACGGGTAACCTTGATCTCACTCTTCCTCCTGGAGCTCCGATGCCCTAAGGAACCGTTATATTTCTTCCGGTTGCTAGAATGTATTTATGTGATCCCTTCGGAGACCTCAGATTCCAACAATCAGCTGAACTTCCTATTGCCAGTACTCAACACCTTCAAGTTCTACTCTGCTTTGTGCCTACCACTAAGTTAGGAAAATCTTTCACCAACGGAGTCAAATTCGTGCTTCAGAACAGGGATGGACAACCAGTCAACAAGGATTTGAAGTTTGAAGATCTCTACTTTGAAGAATAAAACTATTAATGTAAACTTTCATTGTGACAACTTTCAATATGCATAGTTTAAATGAAAGTTTATGTTTCTATGTTATTACCTCATGTCTCCCCTTAGATATATGTTTTATTTTAGATGTATTACTCTTGTAATCCGAAGAAAAGAAAAGAAAAAAGAATAAAAAGAAAAAGAAAAGAATGGAAGAAAACAAAACAAAAAGCCAAAAACAGAAGGCAAAAGAACCCAAAAATGGATCAACATAACTTATGAGTCAGATTTTTCGCTTATGAGTTTTGATACCATTTTATTTCTAAGTATTTTGTTTAAAAAGACATCTATTTATACTATGACAAATAAGGGGAGATTGTTAGTCTCAACCATCGGATTTGTGAATAATACAAATAGATATTCGATCACAAAACACTTAGAAATATATTCTTAATTCTTTACCCCAAAAAGATCATATCCGATATACTATTTCCATCGGATTTAAGATCAAACAAAGTCTTCATCCGAAGTTCTCAAAAAGAAACAATCAAATATATTTGAATTTAGACCATCAGATTGATAACCTTGAATAAATCACTGAAATCCTATAGAAGCTTCTATCTTCTATCAGATTCTTACCACACCTTCGAAATATTCTAAGTATTTGATATCTGATAGACTTTACTTCATAAATGTCTATAGATGGAAACTGTTGTATAACTTATACTTCAGAATATACAAAATAGGATTTTTACTTGTAGAAGTCTTGTAACTATCTGTATTGATTAAAAGTGTAAAAGCCTTCAACAAAATCAAAGAGTAGTTGAAGAAAGGTCAAGATAGTCACCAAAGCGGAGTGATTTGTCATATAGCCGAAAGAAGATCAATACAAGATATAGTCAAATAGTAGTCTGACAAATACTAATACTGGCAAGCTGGATTTTGAAGTGCAAACTTGTCCATAAAGTTTGGTTCATCAACTCTTCAAAACTCTCATCCTAGTATTGGAACATGCAAAAGTATCTCATCCGAAGTAAGTTCTAAAGCATTATTTAATTAGTGTTATACTTCCTTTACTGTTTCCTCTGCATACAAAGGATGTGATGGGTTAACAAATGTTCACATCAACTACAAAGGTTGAAATGAAAAATACAAGCATGCATGGATCAACAAATTAGATGAAGACACGTGTTAAAGTTGAAGGTAGAGCATTTAATGCAATGGAGGCTATAAATATCTTTATTTTGTCATTGTTTGCAAATCACCCGTTTTGAAAGAACTTCTCTGTAAAAGTTTCAAAGTAAATTCGACGTCACAATCTGAAGACTGTCTTCGTCTTTCAAATATGAAAGATAACCTTCATTCTTCTCTCTTTCAGTGTTAGTAAATTTGTCATCAATCTGATAGTTTAGGATCATTGTCTTACCTTCCTAGTTTCTGCAACATTTCTATAATTTTATGTTTGAATAAAATATAAAATTAAAAAGTGAAAATTTACGGTGTTTGTATTCAAACCCCCCCCCCCTCCTAAAAACACCTCTTGTGTAAGTCATAGTGGTCCAGGACCAACATATATATTACACGATGTCATACGACCTTCTTGCTAGGGTTTTGGAAGACGATTCCACCGCTTATGAAGCATGGATCCGAGTGAAAAACATTTATCTTGACAACGAAAGGGTTAAAGCAACGGTTCGTGAACAAGAGTTCAATAATATGAAATTAGAAAGTATGCCATCGCTTCAAGCGTACTGCCAAGGCCTACAGAAACTTGTGAGCCAACTCAAGCATATGGATGCAAGCGTCAATGAGCAGCGCCTAGTTCTTCAACTCGTCCAGGGTTTACCTACTGAGTAAGATACCTTTGCCTCATACATCCATCAAACCCTACCTACCATTGAAACAACACAAAGCATGTTGGAACTAGAATAATATCAAATCCAGTAGGGATGAAATCTACCTCCATCCATCGTACTTGTTTCACCCAATCGACCTGTGTAACTGTAGCCCGACTTTGATCATTGGGAGGTCAACATCCAACAACCTCCGCATCGTGATGGTGGTCGTGGATCCAGTCAATGTCGGGGCAACCCTCGTCAGAATTGAGGTTCTTATCGGTGGGGTGTGAGGCCACCACGTAGCCAACGGACGACTCAACCACCTTGAGGCTTCCCCTCCATGTCTGTACCCAACGTCTCTGGGTTGAGGAGTCCCCTGGATCCCATGGCAACCAAACCCTTCTCAGTAACAGTTGACTCAACCACCAACTTGGAAGCAATAACAACACCTCAACTGACCATCCTCTCACAACTCCAATCGTATGGCCGGCGAGGATCACCTTACGGAATATGATGCTCTTCAACCTACTAATATCGGTCAAACCTTTCAAGCAATGTCACTCGAGCACCCTACGGACTCAAAATGGTATATGGACACGACGCGATCGTCTCATTTGACATACAATCCACGTACTATTCCCAATTTAAATACAGTTGGTTCTATACGTTCTATATTCGTTGGAAATGGTATGAACATTCCAGTTTGTGGTTCGGGAACATCCCTTACTACTCTACCAAACCGAACCCTCCACCTTCAAAATGCCCTTTACACACCCAATATCATTAAAAATACACATTCCATTTAATTATAATAATGTATAATATCGTATCCAAACTTTGATTATAATGTATATTGTATTCCTTTTTATAAAAAAAATACCATCGTTACACATTTTAAGACAAATACTTTTAAGTCTTTACCATATATAAACACAATTTAAGAAACATTTGTTTTACCCCGCTTATTCAGTATTTTTGTGAAAACCACAAACAAATGAGGTTGTTCATTGCCATTGAGTTTCCACTCCTTGCTTTTCAACCAGTGATTACTACTTTGCCGCAAAAAGCCTGACCAAAATAACTCATCCACCATCACCATAACTTTCTTAAATCACCACCCACTACTAATCGACATATCTCCCTCTTAGCATGGTTGTTTCGTTCCTTTTCTCATCATATGCTTTTGTATTTATGTGTGTTTCTTGTTCTAATCGTCATTTTGTACAAATAGGCCTATCGTCATTTCCATGACAAAAGGGCCGTATTCATGGCTTTGGTATTATTTTTGTCTTCTACTTTTTGCATTTCATGAAATGGGTAACCAAGAGTGGAGGATGCACATAAGCAGAATGATTGATGATGAATGTTTATGGGCCTTTTTATGTGCATTTAAGCAAGACTTATTTCAAATTCAAATATTCCAACACCTAATTAGGGTTGAGAATCAATTATGAAAAAACAATCGAGATGATCAAATTACAGGGGGAGGGAGAATGATTTGAATCAACAAGTCAAGTCTATGAACTAATACGTACAAATTACAACAGAGTTGTATCATTTAGGAGAAACTGTAGATTGATATGAAAAATAGGGTACAATTATAATTTTGTAATTTTTAGTGTTTGTTAGCAAATCGTTTTATTAATTTTTACTTAACGATTTATAAATATTGTATTCTTGAAAATTTAAGATACTCATGTAGTTTTGAGTTATTTAAAAGTTTTACCTAAACTTAAGTCTTGAATTCTTTTCTTAACATATTACTCATTTGTATTTAATGTTTTAAAAATATTGTACTTCTAAAATTTAAAAGTTTTTTTTAGAATGTTTTTATGGAAACCAAAGTTTCAAACCCCTTGTATATGCATAAAAATCACCCTACATTTTATTGATTCACATATATAATACAAATATTTACGTTTTTTAATTAATTTATTAATGATTTGTATTTAGTGTTATATATATATATATATATATATTTTTTTTTTTGAGGAATTAGTGTTTTATATTTTAAAAACTAAAAAAAAAAGTTTTTCCGATATAGACGCATGCCGTCAAAATTATTTTTCAATGAAATAATTGCATAGGTAATGAAGATTTGAAGAGTCTTTGCTGTCTAATAAATTATTGTTGATTTTATTTCATAAATTATTCTTTAAATAAATTCACTTCAATAACAGATATTTATATAATTTTTGAATTTATTTTCTGTTAATTTGTAATCATTATAAAATATCGATAGTTATTGACTATATTTAAAAAATTATTTGTAAATGTATTAATTAACGATTAAATATATTATAGGTATTTTATAAAAATAAAAGATAATGTATGAATGCTGAAAACTATCTGTTGGAGGTTCTTACATATCATATTTATTGTAATATATTTTTATAAATCAAATCAAATTAATCTAACAAATTTATCAGCATAAAATAAAATTTTATATTTAATTAACTATAAAAATATATATATATATATATATATATATAAATAAAAAAGGATAATTAAAGATGAGTAGAGAAAATCAATAAAATAATAAAAGCCAAAGGAAAAAAAAAATACTTAAAAAAACATCAAATACAACAAGAAGAATAGAGGGTCACACACACTCTCTCTCTTTCTCTCCCCCATATTCACCTTCTTTTGACAACCATTTTTATAGATTCCTTCCCAGTTAGTCTTTCTTTTCTTTTTCTTCTTCTCCTTCTTCTTCCATTGGATTATTAGATTGCTATCAAACAACAACAACAAAACTTCATCTAAAAACCTCCATTTTCTCTTTCAATTGCTTCTTTTTCTTGGATTTTATTTATTTTCTGTTGCTTTTCCAAGAGATTTAACCTCATTTTCTTCTGGGTTTTTTCTGGGTTTCTTCAAAGCATCCTCTTTAAGGATTTTGTAAATACATATATTTTTTCTTGGGTTTTAATTTCTGTAGAAAAAAAAAACTGTGTTTTTTCAAGGGAGATTAGTTCATTTTCTCCCTTTCTTAAACTTGTTATTGGAAATCAAAAAGAAAGTTAAGAGACATGGGAAAACAGGGACCCTGCTATCATTGTGGTGTTACAAGTGAGTTCTTTCTTTGGGCATTGACTTTTTGGTTTGACTTTTGATTTCTTCATAAAGATTGATTCTTTCTTTTTGCTATCTTCTTCAGTTATATGTTGTTTTCTATGCCCAAATTAGGTGTTGAGATCATGTTTGAGAATACCCATATGCTGGTTTGGTCTAAAATTGAAGAAACTTACATGAACAAATGTGGGATTATTGTTTGTTCTTGAGAAATTTGATTTAATTTTCAGAAAATTGTAGTCTGTTGGTTGCTTCAGATTGCTAATTGAATGTCTAATAACAACAGTTTCTTGGAATTTGAGTTGTAGTTTCTTGAAATTTTATCTTTGACTTCATCAAATTCCCTTTGTGTTTTTGCAGCTTAATTTGACTTCAAATTTGCAACCCTTTTGGGTGTTTTGCCTCTTCAAAATGGTTTCCTCAATAAATCGAATTCGTTGTTTTGTTCCTCTCTCATTTGGTGTCTTATGTGTCCTACATTTGATATATTTCTGCCTTAAAATATCCAAAATGAAGGTTCAAATTTGTGTGGGCATTCCAATCTTTGTGGCATGAATTTTTGACCTCATGGAAAACAAATTGTATGAACTTTGTGGCATTGATTCGAACCTGCATTATGATATGTAATCATACTAATACTAATGCACCAGATACCATTAGAACTCTTTGGTTGAGATGGCTTCCCCCTCCCCTTTTTGAGACGAATGACGCCACAATTTATTGAACTTTGCCATGGTGCATTGGGTTTTCTTCCAAACAAAGCAAACCAAACAATCCCAGTATATCCCGCTCAAAAACGGGGATGTGATATATACAAACTTGACCTCTACCACCAAGATAGAGCAGTTGTTTCCATGAAAACGGGGTTTCTTCCCAATCAAACATGAATATATGTGCACAAAACCCATGTGTCTTTGCTATTCTTCGTTTCACTTCACGAATTAGTAGCTTTAGAATATAGTACTTTTGTGTCCGCCTTCTATGACACCAGTGAAAATTTGTTGAACTATGACTACAGGCACCCCACTTTGGCGAAACGGTCCTCCAGACAAGCCGGTTTTGTGCAATGCATGTGGTTCTCGTTGGAGAACTAAAGGAACACTTGTTAACTACACCCCTCTTCATGCTAGATCAGAACCAGATGAGTTTGAGGATCGTCGTGTTTCAAGAGTGAAGGCGATATCCATTAAGAACAGAGAGGCAAAATTGCTAAAAAGAAAAGAGAACTATGAAAATGTGGTATTCGGAAGTGGCGGTGGTATGCTTAGTGGTGGTGGTGGGTTTGCTTCCGGCCACCACTACCAGAGTCTTCATAAGGGACTTGATGAAGATACAAGCAATAGATCAAGTTCTGGCTCTGCTATCTCTAACTCCGATAGCTGTATGCAGCTTGGCAGTGGAGACGCCAGTGATTTAACAGGTAGGTGACCGTTTCATTTGCGTAACCTGCAAATCGTTTGGTAGTTGAAAGTCAACATGACATATTTAGGTTTTTCTAGACTAACAAAATTGTGTTCTGATTTGCAAGATTTGCATTTCCACCATTGAAAATTTTGAAACTAAGATAATGGTGTTTCAAGTCTATACTCTTGGCCATCTTTGGCAACCATAAGCTAGCTTTTTTTTTTTTTTTGAGTAAAAAAGCCTGGGCTTGGCTAAGCTATAAGCTAGCTTTTTGAAAAACTACTTCAAGTAGCATTTCAATAAGCATCAGAGGCTTTTTTTTCCACATTTTTCCAGTTATATGCCCCTTGTCATGTTTCAAATTAATTCTTCAATATGTGTCATTTTACATTGTCATCTACCTTATCAGCTAGTTTTTTGAGACTAATTTATTTAGTTTGCGAGTTACAGCTAACTTATTAGCCAACAACTAGTTTTTTTTAGTTAACATAGCTTATATGTTATCAACTTTAAGTGGGCAACGAATTATTGATGCATTCTAGCAAGCATTGGAGATAAGTTTGAGTGTACCTTTTACTTGTTTCAGGTCCATCCCAATCATCTGTTGTGTGGGATACAATGGTCCCTTCGAGGAAGAGAACATGTGTTAACAGGCCAAAACAATCATCTGTTGAGAAGCTTACTAGAGATTTATATACCATCTTACATGAACAACAGTCTTACTTTTCCGGATCATCTGAGGAGGATTTGATTTTCGAGAGTGACACACCGATGGTTTCTGTTGAGATAGGACATGGGAGTGTGCTTATTCGTCATCCAAACTCTGCAGCCCGAGAAGAGGAATCTGAAGCTAGTTCTCTTTCTGTCGATTACAAAAATGAGGCTTATTCGTGGTTGACTACCCTTCCTGTATATGATGCCAACAAAAGTGGCAAAATTTCAACCCGGGGGATTGATAATTCCAAAATGCCAATGGTTCAAGACCAGTACAACAGGTAAGTACATAGAATCATTGAAATCCATGCAACTGTTTGTAGATAATTTTTTGTTAGAGGAATGAACTGTTTGGTTTTACTAGCAAACTTTCATCGATAACATCTGCATCTTTATGTTGTTAATTGCAGGGATCATGACAAAAAGTTACCAATACCTGCGAACCATAATTCACCTTTGTGCCACATAAATCTAAAAGTAAGTTCACATCTTTTGATGAAATGATTCTCTCTTGTGATGGGGTGGATTAAGTAACTCATGTTGTGGTGCGTATCCTTGCTTTTGAACTTGAATTTTGCAGGATATTATCAACTTTAAGGAGTTTGCAAGTCACATGACAAATGATGAACAGCAGCAGTTACTTAAGTATTTGCCTCCTATCGATATCATTCAACTGCCAGATAGGTTTGGATCATATACTTTAATATTAACCTGTCATCACACGCATGGAAGATGTAGCTATGCAAAAGTCATGGTGTCATCCATTGAGATAAATCATCAAATTTAACACTGAAGACATCAAGCATAGTAATGTTAAGAGAGCAGAAAAGTTCATGTAGATGATTCTAATTATCTTTGTTCTCAATTCTACAGCCTCAAAAGCATGTTTGAGAGCCCTCAGTTTACGGAGAACATATTCTCCTTCCAAAAACTTCTTGCAGAGGGGAATTTTGATCTCTCTGCACCTGCAATGGAAAGTGAAGGATGCAAAAAATTGAAGAAGCTTGCACTTTGTAATGTGACAAAATGCAAGTGGGTGGAACAATATAATCTGCTACAGGTTTGAACAAATTAAATATTACTCTGGACATCCAATGGAAATTGCAAGAATTTCACTTATATTTGTTTTCTTTTTGTGCTTGCAGGATGCAAAGTGTAAAAAAGATAGCAGAGGATCTGTAGTTGCTGGAGTACTTAATACCATAGCACCTGGCTGTTCAGTGAATGTACAGAGATCACAGGATATGCAATTTCATTCCTTTCCAGGTTAGCCCCCTTTTGTTCTCTATAGCCATCTAAAATCCTTGCCCAAGTGGGCTTGTCAAAGGGGTTGGAACTTTGGCAGAATAACTGATAAACTAGAGTCCCCGAGTCAGCGGCTTACTTTTGGCCACTCCCAGAAAATTATTGCTTATTCCTCAATGGACATACAGCAGATTTCAACCCCTTGGGTATGGTTCACTGGTCTTTAAGGGTGCGTTTGATACGGGGACGAAACTGGACAAGACTGGACCGGAAGGGCGAGAGCGAGGTAGGCCGGTGAAAGAATTGTAGAAGGTTTTAGGATTTTAATTTGACATGGATAGTTTATTAATTTACTAAATTTGTCTGATCTCCCTGATTTTTGTTCCTCCTATTTTCGTGGGACAGAATAAATGCATTTTTGTCCCACCTAGGGGTGTAATCGAGTCGAGCTTTTAACGAGCTACTCGAGCTCGAGCTCGTTTATCTCGAGCTCGAGCTTAATTATTCTCGAGCCCGAGTCGATCTCGAACACAAAATAGAACTCGTTTAACTTATCGAGCCGAGCTTTATAACACCGATGTTCGACTCGGCTCGTTCGAAAACTCGATTAAATTTTTCGATTCGAGCCGAGTCGAGTCGAGCCATTCGAGCATATATCCTTTTTCGAGCCAAACATGCTCATATATTTATTAATCATACAATGAGAATATAAAAGTTATCGAGCTCAAGCCGATAAACGAGTTAATCGATCGTGAGTTCGAACCCATAAACGAGCATCGAGCTCGATAACTCAAAAAATATTTGAGCTCGAGCCCTACATTGAAAAGTTAATCGAGCTCGATCCCATTATTAATTTTTTGAGCTCGGCTCGATTAACCTACTACTCGACTCGGCTCGTTTACACCCCTAGTCCCACTAGTCTTGTCTAGATTAAGTCTAACTGTGTCACACCAAATGTGGGACAAGTTTTTGTTCTATCCTCTATTGTCCCTCGTCCAATTGCCCTAAAGAATCCCATTGATTTACGGATTATGATTGGCATATGAGAAACCAGGCTACACTGTTCTTGAAGAAAAAGAGAAGAAAGCTGGTGGGACTTGAATCTTAAACACCAAGTGCCTATTTAAGGTTTTTGTATTTGACTTGCAGCCTGCAACAGTGTATTAAAATTTAAACTAGACTCCTTTTTAGTTGACACTTTAAGCACGTGTTTTGCCGACACATCATGTCTTGTTAATTTGTGGCTGCAGCCGCTGCACCACCTGAATGCTGCATTTGAACTCTGCTTATGATTCTTTGTACGAAGTAACAGGCTTTCTTTTTTTGTTTTTTACATTATCAAATCATTTGCATCTTTCAGGACTGAAGAGCCCCAAAGGAGCATTCATGAAGGCAAGCTATGAACACAAGGAACTTATGGATAACGATGGCACTGGATTCAGCCCAAGAAGCCTATTTGCCCTGCCTCCTGATAATAGCTCCCTTATGCTTGATTATTTAAGATATGCAGATGAAAGTTCTGAACAGGATCTTTTGCTGGATGTGCCTTCGAATACCTCGTTCCCCCAGGCAGAACTTCTCTCAACTTCAAGTTTTGTAGCCCAAGCAAGCACTGGTAGTACTAGTAGCTCAACATACCCAAGATTTGTCCGCCCCTAACAAACTAGTCGAAATCTCTACGGTTATGTAGATGACTCTTCTACTATGATACCCCATCCCAAACCATTACTATGTAGCCTCCATATAAGTCCTTAGCAGTGGACTATACATTTTGTTGACTTTCTTGGTTATCTAGACGAGCTGCCTGCTTTGTGCTTCGGGTGTCTAATTTGCAAAACCTCATGAACTGGGCTTGTAGCGTTTAGCATCTCGAAATGAGTCTCCGAACTAAGGTTTGTTGGTTGTTTTTTGGCTTCTTTTTGGCAGTCAATGCATACAGCATACAAATTTCTTAAGGGAGAAGTATGATAGCTCTTTTTGTACAGGGAGATAAAAGGATTGTATTATAAAAAAGCTCAAAAATGCAAGAGATGATTACAAGTTATTCTTGGAGAACCTGAATGCAGTATAAGATTTGACTTTTTGCAAATTACAAGTAGATAATTTACCTAAAGTCAAAACTTTTTGCCATCTTAATGGTTTATCTTTTTTTTTTCTTTCTAATCTTAATACAACACAACAGAGAAAGAGAATTTCTGAATAGTTTGTCTATGTGGGATGCATGTGAAGTAGGTTGAAGGATAGTGGTGTTTTTTTTATGCCTCGTGGAAGCATGATACAAAACTTGTCTGCCTAGGATGGATGATTGATACCTGCAATCATACTTGATTTATAAAAGAAAAGAAAAGCACAAAAGCATGCATTATTGTTTTATATTGTGTGGCTAACTTGAAAAGTAGTCATAAAAAATACATTGGAATCTTACAGATACAAATAAACCATGTATATAAATTTGTCAAATATCTTTCAAATTGACAAGGTTTAATATTTGTTATTTCACCATCATGACAACCAAAATGTTGAATGGTTCTTAGTGCTGGAGTTTAAATCCAAATTCAATAGCACTAAGCTCTGTATCAGCGTAGACTTTTCATATTTGTTATATAATCCAAAAAATCATGTATATGATTGCTTAAAACACCAGATAACAAAGTAATGATTTTTGACTTTAATCATCAAGAAGATAATGAATGTAGATGCAAGTTTATATCAGATAAAAAATAAATCTATTTATGATTTAAACACTACCCTTTTGAGTCACCCATGCTCAAAAATTAAAATTAAAACTTGCTAGATTTAACCTGATGTACAGAATCACTAACCAAAAGAGTTTAAAGCATCATGGCAACCATCACAAAATATGATGCATGTTTAATCTTGTAAACCACCTTCAGGTGGCCACCATCTAGGACGAGGGAAAGTCATACCCCGCCTCTTTGCAGTCTTGAGAAAATCAATGTCCTCATCATGGCAGTCATCTTTTGGCTCTCCCACCAACATTTTCAAAACACGATCAAGGGCATTTCTGAAGGCCTCATGCCTACAATAGTCTCCCTTCTCTCCGTTATTTTGGTCTCGCCCATTCACTGAAAGTGGCAATCGACGTTTCCCTCTGTTTGAAGTTGTGTTGACTGTTGAAGGGCTTATACTTGCTTCTTTTTCTCTTGGAGGCATTTCTACAAACACTTCATGTGCGTTCTCCTTGGGCGAGCTGCTTAACTCCATCTCACGAGCTTCTGTAACCGAATTTTCAGCGTCAATTTCATCAACCAAATGAGTATCATTTCCATCAACCGAATGAGTATCATTTCCATCAATCATCAGTGTATCATTATCTTCAAGATGAAGCCTAGGACTCTTTTCCGAAAACCCTAGATTATCAGATTCGTTACTCAAATCAATCACCCTCTGTCCCTGTCGCTCAAAGTCATCATCCACCACCATCGTCTCCCCCGATCCAACTCCACCACTCTCCATCTCCCGATCAACAGCTACCGTCTTTGTTGCCGGTAACTGACCGTCATTGCTGGAGTTCTGAGAATAAAACTGTTGTTCTGGAGGAGTCTGGTAATCATCAGAGCTTTCCGGCAGAGAGAGCATTATTATTCCGGTGGTCTGTTCCGACGCTTCTTCCGGTGACGAAGACAGCTGCAAGCCGCCGGAAAACACCTCTGATTCGCGTGCGAAAGGGCAAGCCTGTAACTTGTTCTCCTGCGAGGCGGTGGGTTGACAGTTGGGTATAATCAGTGAAGCAAATGGGTCGACATCGCCGGCTTTCTCCATTGCCGATAGCCGAGGTTTGCTCTGTGTGGGTAACTAAACAGACTGCGTTTCAAACTGCACTACAGATTACTTTTCCCACCAATTCCATATACTTTCCCGCTTTTAAAGGAAATAAAATAAATAATTTTCGTTTAGGCCCCTGAATTTATAAAAAATCACATATTGGAGTTAAACATTAAAACCTTTTACATTCCGGTTATTTTACATTTTTAATCCCTAAATATCAATTTTATGATTTAAGAATTCTCGATAGTATGATTATTATGTATTTTGCATCAATGTAATTACTCTAACTTTAGAGTAATATATGATTTTAGTCATGTGGTTTGTTAATAATTTCGATTTTCGTCTCTATCATTTACAATTTGTTGTTATTTTCGTCCATGAACTAATTCCTACATTTTAAGTACAAGAGACTAAAACAGTAAAAATTGTAAACTAATGGGATTGAAACAACAATAAATTATAAATCATAAGGACGGAAATAGCAATGGGTTACAAATCATAAAGACGAAAACTGTAATTTCTAAACCATAGGGATGAAAAAACGTAGTTTACTCCTAATTTTAGTAATTTCTATTAGGGGTGCTCACGGGTTGGGTTGATCGGATTGAAGACATTTCAACAATCCAACCCCAATGTCGGCGGTTTGAGAATTTTCAACTCAACCCAATCCAACCCAAACAAAAGTGTAACCCAACACAATCCAACATGTTCGAGTTGGTCAGTTTGGTTGGGTTGTGTTTAAACAAAGTAAAAACAATATTGAAAATATAAAATAAAGATTTTTTTTTAAATAAGATCCATCATTCAAAAGAATATACGAGTTCATCAAATATTTAGGTATTACAAATAACTTTCCAATAATGTCCTCTTATGATCCATTGTTCGTTATTGCCGAGTTGTTTTTGGTAACTTACACATATTAAAGGGAAATATAAATAATTTTAGAGAAGTCAATAAAATGTTTATTGGGTTATCGGATTGTTCGGGTTACTTTGAGTCTAACCCAATATCAACCCCATAGATCTGGATTGTCCTAATTTTGTATCGATTATATGTCAAGTTGATTTTTTTCCGGGTTGGTCGGTCTGGGTTGATCGGGTTTTGATCACCCCTAATTTCTATAGCTATCCTCTTCAACAACAAATTTCAAACTCCTATATTTTTTTTGATTTTGAAAATGGGTAACCTAGGTGCGTAACTTTAGGTTGTTGCCCTAAGTCACATTAGGAGAATTCCCAATACGTGGGCATATTCTAGGTCAATTTGATTGGCCTTCTGATATTCTTTTGTTCAGTTTACCAAAATAATAAGTACAAATATTTTTGTTGATTCCTACAACTTGTTAGTAGATGTATACTACCATAAGGATGATGGAATCACGTTAAATCTCGATGTCTTGTTTTGCACTTATTGTTATGATTGTGTATTTGTGATTTGTGCTTGACATTGCATTTTTTTTGTGGATCACTTATTGTTGTCGAATTATCGAACATATATTGCTAGGCCCAACTTTTGGCATTGTTGCATTGATTTGGTTAACATTTGAATTTCGATTGGTATTTGGGACCTCGGTATCACTTGTTGATTATATTTGTCGAGGACTATATTTCCTACAAAAATTAGTGTTTTTTGCTTATTTTTCCTTAGTTTTCTTGCACGATCCAACATGTATGTACTTATGTTACACTTTTGGTACAAAAATCACATCTAACTTTAAACTAAAATTACTTTAGAAACTTTTAGTATTCCAATTGGTTGAAATATGACCACTTTGGACCATTTTTGGTATACAAAATTTGTACTTAAAAGACGATCAAAATATTCGTCATGAAGGGTTTCATATTTATATCTCAGAGAATAATGATTCATCAACAAGTTCGTTCCAATTTGAGCCACATATTCCATATCCTTTTACCGTGGCTAGTAACACATGCTTCAACCCTTCTTTGGACCATGGTTGGTAGAGATACACATGGTTCGAATGTGCTCAAGCCTTCCAAGCCCGTTTTTAGTCAACAAAAAAGGCACATGCTATTTTAGGTTTAGGTCGGACTTTAGGGTGAAAAAGGGCTTGGGCTTTTCAGCCCGGGCTTCTTTTGGGACTTTCCAAGCCAGGATTTTTCAGGCTGAGCCAAGGCCCTGGCTTGTTCCCAAAATTTCGGCTTGATCAGGCTTTGAGCCCTGACCTGGACCGGGCTTCGACTCTGATAACTTTTGTTTTGAGTGTTATTTACATATCAGTAGTGTGTGTTTTTCTTCCCTTATATGTTTTCCCTTTATATGTTTGTGTTTCCCAGTTTTATTTATTTATTTTTATTTGAAGTTGTTGATGATAAAAATATGTATTTTGATGATTGTATGTGTGCTTTTTGATATACATGTTGGTATGGGAACACTCTTCTACTATGTTCTTTACTTTAAGATTAATTAAACACTCTTTTGGGTGATGGTGTAAGCTAAACTTAAGAGGTAGTATATAACACTTGGGTGTTATCATTTTTGCTAATTCTTCGGTTTGGTTACTCAAGTTAAAGCTTTGACTCGATGCAGACAAACTGATAATGTTAACATTAGATCTTTGACCTAAAGATGAGTTGATTTGAAATATGGCTTGAATGATGTAACGAGGTTTGAAAAAATCTTCAATAATTACATAGACATATGGGGTTTTGCATAACTTACTAGGGTTCAACATATGTGGTATCGACTTTACCTTTTGAAAAACCTGACTTGACCAAGAATTGAGATAGAACATCATACCAGGCGCGAGGGGCTTGTTTCAAACCATACAGGGCTTTATCCAAGATGTATACATGATTTGGCTTATCTGGATTTACAAACCCTTCTGGTTGAGAAACGTAGACTTCCTCCTTAAGTATGCCATTTAGAAAGGCAGTCTTCACGTCCATCTAGTAGACAGTGAAGTTCTTGTGAGCTGCGTAGGCGAGAAACATGTGAATTGCCTCTATACGCGCTACTGGAGCATACGTCTCGTCGTAGTCGATGCCTTCCTCTTGCCTATATCCCTTGGCAACAAGTCTGGCTTTGTTCCTTATAACAATACCATCTTCATCCTTTTTATTCTTGAACACCCATTTAGTGCCAATAACGGTTTTTCCTTCTGGTTTTGGCACAAGTCTCCAGACTTTCAGGGCTTCAAACTGATTTAACTCTTCTTGCATAGCAGACACCCAATACGAATCAGCAAGAGCCTCTGATACATGGGTGGGCTCTATCTTGCTAAGGAATGAGTCATGCATACATTGATTCAAAGTTGCTGACCTAGTTTGCACCGGCTTGTTTAGATCTCCAATGACTTGGTGTAGAGGGTGCTCTTTGATCCAGCGATGTTCGTGAGGGAGTGGAGTAGACGAAGATTGATCATGGTTATCATCTAAAAATCCACTATCAACTTCTTCAATTTATACAGTAGGAGGGAGTTGTTCAGTTGAAGGAAGTGATGCAGAAGTTTCAGTTGGAACAGCTTGTTCAGTCTGTTGATCTGTCCTTATCATACACCCTACTGATGCAGTAACTTCTGGTTCTTCATTAACAGATTTAGCTTCAACTGAAGGAGTATGCGTTTGAACTTGAGCTTCTATCTGAACCGGGGGTAAAAGTTCAGTTGAAACATCTGAAGCAGTTGTATGATTTGTCAGTGAATCATCAGACCTGTCAACCACAACAGAATTAGGAAATTTAGATCCTAGAAACTCATCATAGAAAAATTCAAACAACAAATCTAAATCAGATAAATGACTAGTATACGAAGAAGCGCCATCTGATTTGTTCAGTTCAGGTACAGGTTCTGGACTGATTGATCGAGAAGCTAAAACTCCAGTTATCACGGGTTCTGAATTGACTTGTTCAGAAGCCATTACCTCATCAAATGTAATGTTGACGCTCTCGACTACTGTCTTTGACTTCTTCAGATATACTTGATATGCAGCAGATGTAGAAGAATAACCAATGAAGATGCCCTCATCCGCCTTAGCACTGAACTTGTTCAGACTCTCTCTATCGTTGAGCATAAAACACTTACAACCAAAAACATGAAAATATTTGATTGAGACGGTGTTCGGTTGTTGATCAAAGCATACAGAGTCTTTTGAAATCGACGGTGTATCATGGAACGGTTCTGAGTGTAGCACGCAGTCGAAATAGCTTCTGCCCACAGAAATAGAGGTAAGTCAGATTGGCTAAGCATAGTGCGAGCGGCCTCGACTAGCGTTCGATTTCGCCTTTCGACTACTCCATTTTGTTTGGGCGTACGAGCAACAGAGTATTGATGTGATATCCCGACCGATTCAAGATACTCTTCAACAGTTTTGTTTTTTAACTCTGTGCCATTATCAGTTATGAGAAGCTTGACTGGTTTCTGTAGATTCACTTGGATCGTCTTCAGAAATGTAATGAGTACTTCGGGCGTCTCATCTTTTGAATGAAGAAATTTGACCTACGTGTATCGCGAATAGTCGTCCACGATAACCAACACGTATTTCTTTCTGCCTAAGCTTTGCGTTCGCATCGGACCACAAAGATCCATATGCAACAACTCTAATGGAGAACTGGTACTAGGTTCAGGATTCGGTTTATGTGGAGCTCTCTTCATCTTCCCTTTTTCACAAGCTGCACACAAGTGTTCTTTCTCGTATCTCAGTTCAGGAAGTCCATTCACTAATCTTCCTTTGACCAGTTTGTTTATGTAACGAAAGTTCAGGTGTGATAGTCGTCGGTGCCAAATCCAACTTTGCTGCATCGAGGCTTTTGTCAGTAAGCAAACCTGATTGTCATTCTGTACCTTTGAAAGATTGATGGTGTAGAGAGTTGTCTTTCGATTGCCAAATAAGAGTTCTGTGCCATCTTCAGTACGAACCGAACATCTCTTAGCTTTGAAGTTGACCTCTAACCCTTTATCACAGAATTGACCAATACTAAAGAAGTTGTGCCCTAAGCCTTCGACATAGCTCACCTTCTTAATCGTTATGTTGTCTTGAATGATGTCACCATATCCTAAGATTGGTGAAAACTGGTCGTTCCCAAATCGAACATTGTCGCTGAATTTCTCTGTATAATTAGACAATAAAGCTTTCTGCCCGGTCATATGCTTGGAACAACCGCTATCCAAGTACCGCATATGCCGGGTCTGCAAGAGAAATCAGGAAACAACAAATTTTGGTACCCATTTAAAAACGGGACCTAACAGATTAGTACAAGATTTTTGGCATCCATTTGAATATGGATCCTCTTTCCTTTGAAAACCTTTAAAAATATTTGGTTTTGAAGAATAAACATGATAAGATCCAAGCCAATCATTAGAATTATAATGATAAGCAAAATCATTCCACTGATAAGATTAAGATGTAGTAGTAGGTCGAGATAATTGGAACAATTGCTTTATTGAGTATCTCTTGTAAGAAATTACAAGGTTTTTATTATAAGAAGCAACAAAACCAACTACTTCAGTAATACTACTATCAGATCTATTACAAGAATTATCAGTAAAAGATTCAGCTGTCTCATCATTCTTCCTTTTTGGTCGCCATTCAGATCTTGCTTCTGACCTTTTCTTTCTTATATCTGAAACAGAAGACTTAGATTTATTAGGAAAATCAGATTTCTGAAATTGATTTGTCTTATGTTTACCAGTGTTATTCTATTTCTGTGAGCGCTGTTTCTTATGTTTCTTACCCTTTGCATAGTACTCAGCATTCACAGAAACTGATTCACCAACCTTAGTTGATGATTCACCTTTTTTCATGAACACTTGGTAAACCTTGTCCATTTATTACAAAAGTAGAATGATTTGGAAGTGGAGCATTAAAGTCAAACATATCAATTTCCTCTATACACCCTTCATCAGAATTTAGAAAATCATTTGCAGACTCAAATAAATCATCAAAAACAGTCTCAAAAGTTTGAAGTACTTTAGAAGATGAAGAACATACTTTAGATTTAACATGAAAATCTGTGTTCTTTAACACTGTAGAAAATACATCTTGTGTTAGATCACCCAAAATTCTTTCATCAGATAAAATATTCTCTAATTCAGTTATTTTGCTTTCTAAAACGAGTGGAGGTACATAAATTTTAGCTTGAACAGGTTTTGCCTCCATCTCATTCGAAGAATAACTAGCAAAATAATAATTTGAAAGAAATTTTGATGTTCTAGAAAGATAACTATCATTCAGTCTTTCATAACAAAATGGTAGTTGCATTTTCTTTAAATTCATTCTTTTCTCATCTTCTTTGTCCTCAACTTCTTTTGATGCTTTGGTAATAAATTTGGGTTTCAAATGAGGATGTTCATCAGCAGCATACATATAATTTGCATTATATAGACTTGGCTATTTTCTGATAGCTTTTTCTAGGTAATGAGGATTATCAAAACCTAGTCCCCATTTTTCTTTAAAACCAGCTTCTTCATTAGGTGTATTTAAGAAAATCGTTTGATCTGTTTGGCCTCTAATATATAGCTTTGCTTCCAGACCATTTACTTTTTTCTCTAAAGTCTTGTTCTCAACCTGCAGTTTAAACGATTTTAGAACACATTCTTGTTTTTCAGAATCAGACTTAGACAATTGTTTTTGCAATTCAGAAATCTTACTTTCAAAACAATCTTTTTCATTTTTAAAAACAGAATCATATTTGCGTAGAGAATCAATTAAATCTTTGTTCTCAATAACTGATTTATTAAGTTCAAAGATTTGTTGATTTCTCCTAGCAACTATGTCTTTTTCCTTTTTCAGTTTAGATTGAAGGTCTTGAAGTTTGACCATCATGGCTTCCATTTTGGTCATGAAATCTTTTTCAGTTAAGTTTATTACCTCGTCAGCAGTCTCATCATCTGAATCATCATCTTTCACTTCTTTTCCCATCAAGCATAGATGAGCAGTCTCTTCTTGTTCTTCCTCATCAGAATGATCTAACCAGTATTCGTCTTCTGCCATTAATGCCTTGCCAGCTTCTTGTTGCTTGGCCAAAAGCATTTTGTTCTGATAATACTCTGAGTTGCGAACCTTTGGCTTCCGACATTCTTTTGCATAATGTCCGAACTTGCCACAGTTGTAGCATTTGATCAGATCATTAGCCGTCTTCTGTTCCGTACTGGTGTAATCATTCACATACTTATTCTTTTCTTTCGGCTTTTTCTCAACAATTCTGTTTCCTTCCACTCTTTCTCTATGCTCGTGGTTCTTTGAGCTTGATGAAAAATATCTCTGAGAATTAGATCCTGGTTTCTTGTAAAACTTTTTCTGGAGCGCTCGAGTCAGTAACAACATTGCTTGTTTAAGACTTTCTCCATCATCTTCATCAGATTCAGACTCTGATTCATAACTAAAAACGACTGTCTTCTTCTTTTTCTTCTTCTCTTTCTTTTCTTTCTTTTTCTCTCCAGCCACTAATGCAATATCCTTCAGTAGGAATCTTCTCAAAAACTTTTGGCATTGGACCTTCTGTAATAGATGTCAGAATGTTCTTTCCATTCTTTTGCCGATCAATAAAATCGAGAAATCTGTCTTTCCATTGTTCATATTCCTCTTTAAACAACACCAGGGGCTTGACATCAGTTCTAATCGAGAGAGCGTCTCTTGAAGTCATCTTGAAATATACTGCTTACTGATCGTCAGAAATTCAGAAAAAACACAAACTAGATCTACAAAAATCAAACTCAGTTAAATTGCAGAAAAGTTCAGAAAATTTTCTAAGTATAAAACTCGCATATCAAAGAAACCCAAAGAAACTCACTAAAGCCTGCGTGCGAGTTTGAGGAACGCGCATGACAAAGAAGCTTTTCACACAAAGAGATGTGCGAGTTTTATGCTTCGCGCACAAAGAAGCTAGCGTGAACTTCACTTTGCGCAAGAAGTGTTATGCGAGTTTGAGGTTCGCGCACACCAAAGCTTGCGCGTTTTCTCAGTTCGCGCACGACCTTGCGAGTTCGAGACTTAGAAAAATTTCGAAAAAATAGAAACTCGCTAAATGCAAACGCGCAAGAACAGGGCCTTGCGAGTTTTAGACTTAGACAAATTTTGAAAAACACTTCGCGCTAAATGTAAGCGCGCAAGCACAGGGTCTTGCGAGTTCTGGACTTAGAAAAATCACAAAAACACTTCGCGCACACAATACTTCTCGCAAAAGCCACTTCTCGCACGACACTGAAGATAAACAGTAGAAACTCACACCTAGTTATGTGCGAGTTTTAGCTTCACGCACAACCCTACTAGAGAGTTCTACACTTGCGAGTTCTTCGAGGCTTGCGAGTTCTTCCTTTGCGCGAAACTCAGATCTAGCGAGTTCTTCACTTTGTCGAACTCCAAACTTGATTTTGCCTCTGAAATCGATTCAAACCTTTGTCAATTGGCTTGAAACTTTGTAGGAATGCTCGATTATGATATGTGAACAGATTACAATGCTTGAAATTTCAAAAACAAACACAAATCGATGGATTTTAATCCAAGAACAGTACATACAGGTTCGAGAAAAATAAATCGAACAAAATCCAAAATTCACCTTAAACCTGTGTGAATTAGCCTAAATGATCTGAATACAATCATTCTAAGCACTAAAACGAGTCTATTACAAACAAAATATCACTCAAAACAACACAAAATCAATGAAATCAAATGTTACAGTGCGTTCGACGATGAACAGTTCAAAATCTTCAAATTCGATCCGAATTTCTGAATTCTGTATGCTCTGATACCAATTGTGTGTCCCACAATCAGTATATATCAAGATTATAACAACAATTTATCAATTCAAACACTCTTATATTGAATTCAGATTCAACATTACAAACTCTCTCTCTAACTCTCAAGAACACGCACACTGCAATCTCTCTGAAAGTGTTACTACCCTCACAACAAGGAACCAACCTATTTATACAAAGAAGCTACTTCTCGCTAAACACTGTTCACACATAAAACACAAATGCGCAGACAACTAAAAACAGAAAAAAATACAAATGTTGACTTTGACAGAGAGTTGACTTTCAGCTTTGACTTTGATCTTCAGATATCTTGATCTTGTATCCAACAAATTTATGCTCTAACATCTACCAACAATAGATGACGCCCTTCATTTGGCCCAAATCAACATCAAGGTGATCGACCATCGCGACGACCTTATCTTGGTCACTGTCAAATCTGTGGTATTCATGGACATAGGGCAAAACATTGGCTTTCATTTCGTCTTATACCGAACAACGCTTTTTATCTTTTTTCAGGATTTGGCCCGAACTGTTCGGCAGATTCCCACGCATTACGCACCCGTTCGCCACAGGAGGCGGTTGAAAGACCGGCCTAGAGAGGACATTCTCTTTCTTGAGCTTTCATGGGTTTCTGTAACATCCCCGGACAACCGTACCATATATTGTCCGCTTTGTCCACACACCTGGACTCACGGTTTTAAAACGCGTCTGGTAGAGGAGGTATCCAGTCCCTTATAAGGCAACCTTAGTTCCCCTCCCCAACCGATGTGGGACCTTACAATCCACCCCTTTGGGAGCCCAGCGTCCTCACTGGCACACCAGTTTGGTTCTCGACTCTGATACCATCTGTAACATCCCATGCCAACCGTACCAGATATTGTCCTCTTTTTCCACACATCTAGACTCACGGTTTTAAAACGCGTATGGTAGAGGAGGTATCCAGTCCCTTATAAGGCAACCTTAGTTCCCCTCCCCAACCGATGTGGGATCTTACAATTTTGTGAAATCTTCTAAGATGTTAATTGGTAAAAGAATTGGAGTTGGTTGAATATATTTCCCGAAATAACCTAATCCCTTTTTGGTAAGACTCGCATAGAAATATGCCACTAACGTGAGTAAAGCCAAAGCAACAGTAGTATTTATATCATTCGTGGGTGCGGCTAACTCCCAATGAGGTAATTGTATGATTTTCCAAGGTAAAAGGGTGCCTGACCAATTAGAAACAAAAATAAATAGAAACATAGTTCCAATAAAAGGAACCCAAGGACCATATTCTTCTCCAATTTGAGTTTTACTCACATCTCGAATAAATTCAAGGACATATTCGAAGAAATTCTGACCGCTGGTCGGAATAGTTTGTGGGTTCTGAAGGGCTAGAGTGGCTGAACCTACTAAGATAGCAATTACAACCCAAGAAGTAATAAGTACTTGGCCGTGGACATGGAAACCCCCGATTTTCCAATAAAAATGTTGGCCTACTTCCACACCGGATATATCGTATAACCCATTTAGTGTGTTGATGGAACATGATAGAACATTCATATTGCCTCTGACAAAAATAGAACTTTAAACAAAATTATTTTGATTCAACCATCTCTTTCTCGACTTGACTACTTGAATCGTATATTTTGAATACCAACTAATCAAATTCTATTCCTTGTTATTTTTATCTCTTTTTTGAGATTCAGAAATAGTAACCGATTCGATAAATCTATGAAGCTTCCGAAATGAAATAAGTTATTTATCTTATTATTAATCACGGATTTCTTATATAGCCATAACGGCCCTCACAAATTGCAAATACTAATTTGTTAAAAATTAATCGGATTGAAGATATAGCGTCATCATTCGCTAGAACCGATATATCTGCGAGATCGGGGTCACAATTTGTATCGATTAAACAAATTGTTGGAATTCCCAACGTGATACATTCTTGAAGGCCCGTATATTCTTCGTGTTGATCAACGATGATTACAATATCGGGTAATCCTGTCATATATTTAATCCCTCCCAGATATGTTTGCAAATGAGATAATTGTCTTTTCAACATAGCCGCATCTCTTTTCGGAAGACGGTTGAGTCCCCCTGTAGAAAGTCAAGTACAACTTTATACACTCCAATAACACTAATAGAGAGTATGGTAAGAAATAAATTTATTTCTTACTTACCATACTCTCGGATCTCATAGAATACCGTCGATTATAGCCCGTTGATTTCATTTAAGACGCAAAAATAGAATCCTTTTCATTTGATTTCTTCAACTAAAGTAATTAATCATTTTGACTGATTGTTTTTACGTAAATTATAAGTAGAAAAGTAGTAGGAACTAACATGAACAATGCAGTAGCAATAAATGCAAGAATATTTACTTCCATAATCTCATCTTTTTTTTTATTTCTCAATAACTCGGGATTTAATCCCATAGAAATGATAAATCTTTCACCTGTCAATTCAATGAATGCATTCCCTATCGATGATCTTGAATCGGATCAATATCATGAATAACAATATCTGAGCTATTAAATTAATTCGTCGTCGAGAATTGAATAGTATAACATACGCAAATCTTTTATCCATACCGAATTCAAGGTTGGATTCCCGGCCCAATCCAAAATTCCTTTATTTATCCTTCTTTTCTATAACCTACCTTAGGCCTTCCTTGTAGAACCATCAAATGAAGTAGCATCTAACCACACGTCCGTTTCCATTAACTACGAAACCCCAACAAACAATACAAAGCGAAGTGGAAAAAGAGAGGAATTAGGTTCTAAACGCCGTTTTTTTAATGATCCAATTTTCTTTTATCCTGCCGTAGGTGCCTCTACATGAGCTTCGGGTAACCAAATATGAACTGGTACCATAGGCACTTTGACGGCGAAAGAGGCGAAAAAAGCAATCCATAGAAAGATTTGGCGTCGCTCACTAAATTCTATGGTTAATAAAATTTGTAAATCGGTTCCCGTTTGGAAAAGAATCAACATAATAGCTAATAGCTTAAAAACAGATCCAAGTAAAGTATAAAGGAAAAGCTGATATGCTGCCTTGATCTTTCTTTGTCTCGAACCCCATACCCCTTTCCTGGTAATAAGGAAAGGCCTTTCCCTATCACGACCGCCTTCCTTTATTCGGAATTCATTCGTCTCAAAAGAAAGAGCTAGCGAACCACACCAAATTTGGGTATACCAAAGAAGGGTAGTATAATTAACTCCTTGGTTTCGGACAGGAAAAGAGGAAAATTCATATGGAATTTTCCTACGAAGAGTAATGAATAAAAGTTGGTTTGCGTATCCACAACCGGAAAAAGATCGATTGGGTCCATTGAAATGAAATGTGTTTTTGCTTTTAGTTTGATATTATACATTAAACGATCCTCATGAATGGGCTTATAGGAATCATTGTCTTTTTATGAAGCAATCAGTCAGTTAAAACAATAACGAGGAAATTCAAATTGAAAGTCCAATCCAAGCTCACTCAAAATAACACTGATTACGAAGAAAATATTCTTTTATTAATGGATCAACAATTACAATGATTTATTAAGTCATAGATCTCACAGTGCCACATGTATATTACTGTATGCGAGTTCTTCTCTTTCTTGTGTGTGTTCTCATGTACGTGTTATTCTACTTACAAAGACAACTCTCTTCTATACTTGGTCAACATGACCTCTCAAGCAACTAAACTAAAGTCAAACACATTAACTTTGACTTACAACAAAACCCATACACTTTACAATATTACACTTTGACCCCTCATTTAATCTTGAATACAATATTGACTGAACAATCTCCCCCTTTGGATTGAAGATTAAAAAAAATTGACAATAATCTTCATGTCATCTTCTTGCAAAATCTTCAAAATGAAATCTTTAACAACTTCAAATCTTTAATAATCTCTCTTTTGAAAGTCTTTTCAACACAAATACTTTGACAATCTTCACAGACTTTAAATCTTCAAAACTTTGACACTTTCTTCAATTTCCCTCTTTGTTCACAAATATGCAATAAATTTCCAGATAATCTCGTCAACATGATAATCATCAGACTTTGCTTTGACTTTCTTCGATTTACAACTTTCTCTTCCTTTTTGATAAACATCAACCTGACTTTGAAATCTTGAAATATCTCCCCCTTTTTCATGAATTATGAGAAATCAGAATCATCAAAACATTTCAACGTCAGCTCTAGCTTTGATAATATCTCCCCATTTTATCAAAATAAGCACAGTCTTCATGAGAAACAAAGATAATCTCCCCCATGTAGAAAAAATGGACAATCTCTCCCAAAGAGAATATGGACTTTGTTTGATCTGATTTGATCATTCTGCCGTCAATTCATAAATGTATTTATCCGAATCTTTTCAAATTCAGACAAATTAAGATTGGTAACCCTGAATCAACAAATGATCAGTTAACATGCATGTCAGTAGCAAATAGCCACTATGTACAATGAATGCACATGGGAAATGAGCTTTTTGATGTTCACTCCCCCAGGGCTTCCATTTAATCATTGAAAAACCACAAAGGAATTTTCTATGAATGTTAAGACAAGAAAACTTATTCCTTGTGTGCTCGTGCATGTGTAGCAATGATTGAAGCATTTAAAGCTTAAACAGGCTTAAAATATGTAAACCATTGAGACAACAATAGTATTACATAGACTCAATGTGCATGATCGAGGTTCGAAGGTGGGGCAACTTTCCTTCTTTTTCAATATCAGCATCTTCCAAATGAAGATTTGATAGATGATGTGCTGCTTCCCCTTTAAAATATGAAACATTCTTTTATTGAGAAAATAATGAGTAGCTGGTGGGGCTTTAAGCAAGAGTTGCCATGGGATAATTGTCTATTTCAATGAAGTTCACGAAAAAAATTGTGAAACAACAGATAATGTGGCTGCCTGACTCAGAAAAAGTTGGTGCATAGTTTGATAATCTTTTACTCTGATCTCTCACCCTCTTTCTTTAAACATTTAAGCTCACTTCTAACCAATCTCTCTTTCACATTTTACCTCAGCACACACCCACTCTTTTTGATTTTGACCCCTCTCCTCTCAATCACTCGTAGGATTACTTCCGGGGTAGGAAACACTTGTTAACATTAATCCATGGGAGTCTTTTAAGCACTCACACTGAATCCCATGTATTTTGTCCTAAAAGAAATATGTTGCTCATCAGTTTATCTTGACAGATAAGGATAAGATATCATTATCAGAAAATTTATGCTCATAACAAAATAAGAATGAAATTTGAGCATGTTAAACATTTAAGATCTCTCAAAACAATGAAATTGAATGAATGAAACGAATTCAAGTAAAGTATTATGAGAATATGACAGACAATGATGTGATCAGATCAAATATTATGAAGAAAAATATATTGGGATAGCAAAGACCAAATATTTGTTTATATGAACAAGATATAAACATATTAACAATGAAAGCTCATTATAAAGAAATGACGTTTGATTTCAAACAATTTAGAATTGAAACGGGAGTATTACCATCAAAAGATGTATCTTTTGAGACATGGTAATAACAAAGTCAATAAAAGTACTGAACCAATGTGTGTAAGAATACTTGACAGTATAAAGACAAGACAATACACAAGTATTAATCTTTTTGGAAACACACAGTCAGTTAACCATGAAAGTACCTATATGAAAAATATTTAAAATCACACTTCGAAATTCATAAAACATTTGCGAACACGATGTGGTTTGAACGTTTAAGAAATTGTTTTTCACATCCGAAAGTCGTTCTTCTTTCAAATATGATAGAGAATAAGATTTAGAATGATATACATTTAACGTAGAAATCTTAACTCCCATTAAAATGAATATTTATCCTTTACGCTCCGTTTGATAAAAACATCAGATACTCCCCCTCTGTATCTGTAAAAAGTTAATTCATTAGACAAAAACAATATGAATATAACAATGAGATATATTTGTCTTTTCTCTTCTCTTCTATTCTCCCCTTAAAAAAATATAATAGTGAAAGTTTTAACTAACTCCCCTTTAAATAGATAACAAATACTTCCTAAAAAGATGAATCTTTTTAGCATCCTTAAAAAGAAAAATACTTAAGTCCGGGTTCTGAACAGAATTATCCAAAAGCCAATGTGACAATTTGATAACCTGCAAAACAAGAAAGATTTTGGTAATCATATAAAATGATTCCGCTTTCGTCAGTAAATCAGAAGAATATAAGCAGATGTTCTAACTCCCCCTAGACATATGCAAACAATAAAATCAACTCCCCCTAGAATCATGCAGGAAATAGCAACATACTTTAAGAAGAAATATTAAGCATACCAAGTTTGCTGATAAGAAGCTTAAAACGTTTTTCATCTAAAGGTTTAGTAAACAAATCAGCTAACTGGTGATCCGTCTATACAAAATCCATTTCGATATCACCTTTCTCCATATGATCCTTAATGAAGTGGTAATGCACGTGTATATGCTTCATCTTGGAGTGATGAACGAGGTTAGCAGTTATAGATATGGCGCTCTTGGAATCTCAATAGATAGGGACTCTCTTGTAGGTGTATCCAAAGTCTTTTAATTGTGTCTTCATCCACAAGACTTGAGAACAGCAGCCCGAGGCAACAACGTACTCAACCTCAGCAGTGGATGTTGACATACAGTTTTTCTTTTTGGATGTCCAACTTACAAGTTTATCACCTAAAAATTGACAAGATCCAGATGTGCTCTTCTGATCAAGCTTACAACCTACGTGGTCAACATCTGTAAACGCAGTTAAATCAAATCCGCAATCTTTTGGATACCAAAGGCCTAATTCAGAAGTGCCTTTCAAATATCTAAGGATCCGTTTTACGACCACAAGATGAGATTCCTTCGGATTTGCTTGATATCTCGCGCAGAAACAAGTAGCAAACATAATATCAGGTCTACTTGCCGTAAGATACAATAATGAACCGATCATACTACGGTACGTTTTCTGATCAACAGATTTACCGGTTAAATCTGTGTCCAGTAGCGTGCCAGTAGCCAGGGTGTTTTCATTACTGCACTATCGGTCATGTTAAACTTTTTCAAAATATCACGAATGTATTTGGACTGGTTGATAAAGATACCATCTGGGGACTGTTTCACTTGAAGACCGAAGAAAAATGTCAGTTCATCATCATACTCATCTCAAACCTAGTCTTCATAATCTTTGAAAAGTTTTTACAGAATTTAGGATTTGTAGACCCAAATATTATATCATCTACATATATATATATGTATTACGATCAAGTCCTCACCTTGTTTCTTTAGGAATAAGGTAGTATCAATCGTACCTTTCTTAAATCCTGAGGCAAGTAGGAATTGAGTTAGAGTTTCGTACCATGCTCTTGGGGCTTGTTTTAGACCATATAATGCCTTATCAAGAACATAGACGTGGTCCGGGTGTTGTGGATCTATGAATCCTTCGGGTTGTGCAAGATAAACCTCTTCATGTTGTATACCATTTAAGAATGCGGATTTCATGTCCATTTGATAAACTGTGAAATTCTTGTGAGCTGCATATGAAAGGAATATCCAAATTGCCTCGATCCTTGCAATAGGGACAAAAGTTTCATCGTAATCGATGCCTTCCTGCTGACAGTAACCCTTAGCGACCAATCTCGCTTTGTTTCGCACGAAAATCCCAGCCTCATCCTTCTTATTCCTAAATACCCACTTTGTGCCACTAGACCTTGTTCTGCTCAAACTAGAGTAGCTCATCTTGCATTCCGAAACCTTTTTAGGATCTATGGAACTCAGGAAACTGGTATATAAATAGAAGTTAGTAGATGCTGCATGGGCTTTAACTCCACTGTTGACGTCACCAATTATGTTACGAAGGGAGTGATCTCTAGTCCATCTAGTTGTACTAGGCAGGGGATGAACATATTCTCTGTTGTTCAGCTCATTATACTAGTCAACCATTGCAGGAACAACTTCAGACGTTGTTTGAACTTCATTCACACGTGATTCTGACTGTTGTCGTTCTGGTGCAACAGAAGAAGTACTCGGGACTTCTTGACCAGAATTGGTATATGCAGAAACAGAAACATTATTAGTTTTATCAGAATTTGTAGGCGTTGTAGTACATGATGAAGTTGTTGTTGTGACTTGTTCAGATGGTCCAGAAATATCTTCAGTTATTGTAGGGACCTCTGATGTTGATGCGGACGCATTTGATTTATCAAAATCTGCACAGATGTTGTTGGTCTCGTAGGTGCTTAACAAGTTTGTAGAAGGGGGGGGGATGAATACGAACACAAAATTTATAAGTTTAATAAACTGTTTATTGATAAATCAAATACAATTTACAAGTCTGTTGCGGAATAAGATTAAGTAAAACTCAATCTAAACAAACTTAAGGAACCACTAAGATGGTTGCACAAGAATATAGAGAATGGGAGATATTACAGATATAGAAAACAAGGGTTTCTATATTTTAGAAAGATGAAGGCTTCAAAAGAGACAGACTTCAGATGGAGAGGTAATCTTTCTATTTATACCCTATGCATTAAATGCATGGCAGGGAACTTTACACGTGTCCTTCATTGATTGGCAGAGAGGGTCTGACTTTGGGAGACATGCTTTCGGCCGTATCATGAACAGTGTATTTGACAGAGTTGTTGTACGAATTGTAGCAGAGGTATGTCCGTTCTGACACATCGTACTGTTTGTGCAAGGGAAAGACAAAAAAGACTTGAGGCATAAGCTAAGTGATCATCGATCGCTGAATATCTCTTCCTTCAAAGATACAAAGAAGTTCAACTATCGCTGAAGCTTTTCCTCAGGTTTCTTCACGTATGAGTAGAGTCGTCTTTGCTTCACTGATATCCGCATCAGGTCACTAGTAGACTTGTCTTTGTTCAGCAGCTTCATCTTCGATTCAGCTATGGACATCTGTTGACACGAAACTTATCTTCAAGGATTACGTTTATATGTTTACATCAGAAATAATCAGCGATACTGAACATACTCATTATTTAAGCGTTGATGGTGAAAAACTAATACATATGAATGTTTACAATAAAGATCATCAGTGATAACTGAACAGACTCAGTCTGATCACTGATGATGAAACACTAATACATATTAATAAACGTAATTTTCACTAAGTATAGAGGAGGGTCTTTATCAATCACTAAGAGAGTTTGGATCAACAATCTCCCCCTATTTGATAATGACAAAGTAACTGAAGAAAATTACTTTATAATTCAAAATGAGGAATAATCAGGGCTCATAACATACATGTCCCAATTACTATTTTGATGGATCTTTTACAGTACTGATAGGGTTAAGTAATTCACTGAAATTTTCATTAATTCAAAGAAAGAATTACAAAATATGAAAATATAAAGTACAAATGAAGAACTAAGGCGGTGTTTGGTTGGAAGTATTGGAAGGTAATTAATGGAAATGATAATCATTAATGATGTTTGGTTCAAACAAGGAATGGAAATGGAATGAAAAATAGTGTTTGGTTTCAAATAATCAATTAATCATTATAATAGATTTACAGAAAAATCATTCCACCCCAAATTGGGGGGAATAGAAAAATTAAGCGTCATCTTCCCTCTTCTTTATTTTTCAACTTACCATTTCCCACCTTCCCAACATCACCATCTCTCTTTCAAAACCCACGATTGCAAGAAACAAATTATTCACAGTCCTTTGAATATTTGAAGGAAAGTTCTTTATCCATGGACATATTTCTCTCTCTCTCTGTCTCTCTCTCTCTCTCTCTCTTTTAGTCAACAATAGTGAGCTCCTACCATCCATAGTCATTTCCTTCTCTCCCTGTCAACAGTGGTTTGATTTTTTTTTCATCTCTACCTTTTCATCTATGTCTCCATTTTCATCTCTTTCTCGTTTTTTTCTTATGGTTTGATTTTCATATTTGTCCGATCTTCTTCAGTTTTGCTTTAATAGAGTTTGGACAAGGAATAATAAAGAAAGAAGAAAAGAGGAGAGATTGAACACCATCAATTTTTTCTCGATTTTCTCCACCATTGTGGGTGAAAGTTGCATATTTGAGAGGTGGGAGGTGGGTAAGATGGTGGGGAAAGTCAATCTCAGGAGATGAAATCTTGTGGGTAAGATGGTGAGTTTAGATATGAAAGCCAATCTCAGGATATGAAATCTCTTGGGTAAGATGGTGGGTTTAGATATGAAATGGGTAAGATGGTGGTGAAATCCAATCTCAGGAGATGAAATATCGTGGGTAAGATGGTGGTGAAGATAGAGGCGTGACAGAGATGAAGATGTTGAAGCCCATTTCTTGTTGGGGACGAAGAAGTTCTTTTTTCTTTTTGAACATCAGTAATGGAAGGAAATAAGTGATAATATAATAGAATGGAATAAAAGTAATCATTCCCATTCTACTATATTTTCATTACCAATCCCATTTCCATTCCTTTGAACGAACCAAACGCCCCCTAACTACTGTAAGTCTAACTAATAGATTACAAGAATTAAGAAACTAATCTATCAGCTATCTAGAGAAGATTTTGGATGATTTATCATATAGTCAGGTATTTCTTCTCCTCTTTGCCTTCGATCTGAAGATTCTTGACTAATGATTGTCTTGATTGATTCAATTAAAGGAGAGAAGTCACACCATAGGCATAAGAGATCCTTGAGATGACTGAGAGGACAGATAGGGATCTCAGAAGATTCCAAAAGGATCTTTAAGTACTTGCCCAGGAAGATATGGTCCACCAGGAGGCAGAGATAGATCTAGAACTGAGAGATCAGGAGGAGGACCAAACAATGCTTCCTTTGAGAATTTGATGGAGGTGTCGTTTCTGATGACAGCGACATTATCAGAGGAGGAGGAGGTAGGCCTTCTTTTGATTTGCTTTGGCTTAGTAGGAAGAGCAGATGGCACTTTTAATATAGCAGAGACTCTGTTGATGAGAGCATCATTGATCCCTTCAACATAACCTCTGTAAGTTGACTTTGATTTCTTCGGTGCATCCTTAAACTCTAACCATTCCATGTAGCCGAAGCTTTCAAGTCTTGACACGAACATTGCCTTAGAGCTTCCATCCTCTCTGGTTATCTCCATTGTTACAGAAGTTCGGTCCTTCTTCTTTCTGCCAGATATGACAACGGCTATAATCTTCATCGGGTCAGAGCGATAATTGATTTTTTGTTTACACCATTCAAGTCTTTATCGCTGACCTCCTTTTCTTTTGAGCACTCCTCTTCAACTTCTTTGAGTAGAGTTGCCTGAACTTCCACTGGATTTTTCCTTAACTTCTTGTCTTTGACCTGAGAAGACTGAAACTTGAGAGCTAGAGAAGCATCTTTTTGACATTCAGCAAATAGTTTCTCAGCTCTGAGAGATTCTTCATTTTCAGCTTCAGTTAGGAAGTCGAGCTCTGTAGATGGAGTTTGAAGAGGGATCTTCAGCCGTTGACTCTCCAGATGAGAGATCATCAATGTTCTTATGTTCAGTTCTTCCTCTTGTTCATCAATCTCACTGAATGAGATTGGGATTATTTGTTCTTCAGCTGTAGAAGCTGGGATTATTTGGAGTTCATTTCTCTTAAGCAGGGAAGAGAATGGTCTGGTCAAGAAGTGAAAAAGGAGTTAGTGTTTACTTTTAGGAAGGAGAAAGATAAAGGCTTAGAAAGAAACAGGGGTGGGAGAGGTATATAAGGATATGGGTACAATAGAAAGACATACCTGAGAAGGATGCTCCCCCTCAGATTCTGAAACTATGTTCAGGTTTCCCTCGACAGCTATATCCTTCAGCTTGCCTTGGGAAGGAGCACCTGAAGAAGTTCCACTTCTCCCCCCTGCTATGACAACTTCTTTCGAAGCTGTCGCTGAAGAGACGTTCGCTGCTGAGAACCAAAGAGATTGGTCCTCTTCATCGTCGTCGTCGTCATCTTGTTGCTCTTTCCCTTGATCTTGAAGATCAAGTTCTTCATCATCTTCTTCACCCTCTTCTTCTTCATCAATAATTTGAGCGAGAGAAATAGAGGGATGAGTTTTGTCAGCAACCTTCTCCCCCTCAACATGAGAGGGAGGTTCTTCCGTCTGGACTTCGGCATCCGCTTCCTCCATATTTTCTTTAAGAAGCTCTTTCTCCCCCTCTTTGTCATTATCAGATTGAGGGACTTCAGCGGTTGAAGGAGTAACTTTTACAGTTGCCAGGGTCTGGACTTCAGCCTCCAAACGCTCAAGCCGACCTTTACTGACAGGAATTTCTGAAGTAGCCTGATGAATGAATTCAATGGCTATGTTCAGAGATGTGCAATCATTCTCTGTATAGGAAGGTGGGGGCTTTAGAGCTGGTTCATTCATCTTCAGAAGTACTTGCTGAAGCATGGAGGTGCAGGAGTCAACATTGAGAGAGAGATCCCTAAAGTCATCTCTGAGGGTGTTCTGCGTTCCCTGAATAAGAGTGACCTATTGGTGAGTCCTGGCCAGGTCGTCTTTGATCTTGATAATGTCCTCCTGAACTGTTGATAGCTGAGAAGAATCAGCTTTGGAGAAGGAGGCATCAGTCAACCTCTTGAGTTCCTCACCAGCGAGATTAACAGCGCTAGTGGATTCTTTGACAAAGGTGGTAAGACAGTCCACCTTCTCAGCAAGTGTGTTGACGTGAGCGTCAACAGTGGCCAAAGTAGGACCTGCAAGTAAAGTTAGCGAATGAGCATATCGATGCTCAAGCTTATATGGAGAGATGGGAGTGGTGTTTAGGGTTATAGGAGTACCTGTGTTTTCAAACATGTTGTAGAAATGCATAGATTCTTCAAACGTTTGATTATCAGGTCCTATAGGTGCAAACTGAGGTTGCTGTGAAAGAGATGGAAGGTTAGAGGCCAAAGAAATATAAGGATGAGTAATGGGGATAGAAGAAGTTTGGATAGTGGAAATTACCTCAGGGGGTTGTTGGAGAACTAAGGAGGTGGGTGGCGTCACTGTTGTTGTGGCAGCGATGGTAATCGCTGGCACGGTTGATGTGATGGCTGCTGAAGTTGTAGAGGAGATACCCACAAAAGCATCCAAAGTAGTTTGTTGAGAAACTACTTCAGGTATTGAACCACTAGGGGCGGTCTCCTTAGTCTTTTTAGCCTTCTTAGAAGGACCATGAAGACTAGTTGATGGTCGTTTTTGAGCGGTGGTAGTAGCAGGGATAGCAGGAGAAGATACCTCCTGCGAGGCCGCTGAAAGCGAAGAGTGGAGAGAGAGAGAGACGAGTGCGTAGAGTTGAGAGACTTACCTCATTGGCGACCGACTTGACCTCCAGTGATCGCTGACCAACCTTTGAAAAAGTACCATCTTGAGAAGTTGGGTACTTGTCAGTGTATAGAAACTTTAGGTACGCACAGATAAAGCATACGTAAGGGATCTTGGGATCCCTCTCTGTCTTCTCTATCTATGACTTAAGGTCATCAAAGATAGCGCCGACGTAGTCAAAATGCTTGCCAACAATGACTGAATAGCCCATCTGGAGCTGAACTTTTCTAGCCTGATCCAGTGAGACAATCTTCCCACTCATGCTTTGAATGATGTGTGAGAAGATGTAGTTGAGCTGCGAAGGCATGTTTGCCTTTTAAATATTTGTCAGGCACTTGTTAGGGATGGTAGAACGTGGCTTGTTATCCCAGCAGTACTCCATGTCATCCAGGAACTGGATGAGTTCAGCATCAGTGGGGAGGGCATTAAAACCATGTTTTGTCTTCTCAGGGAGGCGAAGTGCCTTTCTGAGGCCATAGGTAGTGAGCATGCCTGATCCTAGCTCAGTTGAGAAGAAGATAGCGGGAACCATGTCACCCTTCTTCTTGGTGATGGTGGTTTCAACAGCGGTGAACCAGAACTGTTGGAGAAGAGTCTTGGATGGTTTGGGATCCACGTTTAGAGCGTAGGCTAAGCAGGACTGCTTTAGAAATGTAGTTGCATCCACCAGGTGTGGGTATTTGGCAGTTTCAAAGTCCAACCTTGCGAGATGGTTATTCTTTGGAACCTCAGATTCAGTAATAGCGAATTTGACATTCTTGGAGGCAATGGGTGTATATTGGGCCATTTCTGAATATAGAAAGGAGAATAGAATAGAAGGAAAGGTTTAGAGTCCAAAAAATAAATAAAGTTTTTACCAGTTTCTGTATTTAGAAAGAAACATAGAAAAACCAGGTTATTTTCAGATTAAAGCAATGTTCTTTGTGAAGAATAAAGAACATGAAGAAAACCAAAAGTTTTTAAACAAGATAAAATCAAAAAAATGATTTTAATGTTTTTGAAAAATCCATTATAAAGAAATATGAAGGATTTTAAGAATAAGATAAGAAGATGTGAAACAAAAAACCTGTTGATCTGGAGAAGATGATGATCCAAATATATGAAAGAGTTTTTGTTTGCTTGAATGCCTTGAGAGTTTTTCTTGCTTGAGAGGTTTTGCAGAAAGCGTAAAAAGATAAGAATTGAAAAAGCATTCCTTTTATATGGAGGAGAGAGAGAGAGAGAGAAGAGTGAAAGAGAATGAGTGAGGCGGGAAAACAAATGCTCATCATGACATGGACATGTCCTACGAAGTTGATTGGATAGAAGGGAAACAGACGAACGTGTCAGAGAAAAAGGCATGTCGTGGATTGTCGGTTCAAATGACGTCATAGGAGAGAGAAAAAAAACGTTTCATTTGTTCCTTTTGAAATTATCTCTGAATAAAAGTCACAGATAGGTTTTCTTTTTGAAAGAATCTCTGATAAAATTCAGAGATTGGTTTTTCTTTTCAGAAGGATCACTGATGAGAAAAGTCAGTGATAGATTTTGTTTATCAAAAAGCTTTTAATCATTTGAAGAACAATTAGTGATTAAAGTTTTGATTTTTGATAAACGTCTTACTGAATGAATATTCAGTAATTGAGAATGAGAGAACATACCTGAGAGTCAGAGATTTGTTCAGAGATTAAGTGATAAAAGAGGAACTTAGAATCACTAACATAATGTGTGAAAGATGAAGAGTCATTCTTCAAGATTCAACATTCCAAGCTCACTGATGAGAAAGTTGAACCTTGTCTCATCAAGAGGTTTGGTGAATAAATCAGCTAGCTGATAGTCAGTGGGGATAAAGTGAAGTTCAATATCGCCATTCATCACATGATCTCTGATAAAATGATATTTGATCTCTATGTGTTTTGTCTTTGAATGTAGCACTGGATTATTTGCTATAGCAATAGCACTAGTGTTGTCGCAATAGATTGGAATCTTTGATAGCTAAAGGTCATAGTCTAATAGTTGATTTCACATTCATAAGACTTGAGCACAACAATTTCCAGCGGCTACGTATTCAGCTTCAGCTGTGGAAGTGGACACTGAATTTTGCTTTTTGCTTGTCCAACTTACCAACTTTCGTCCTAGGAGTTGACATCCACCAGTGGTGCCCTTTCTATCTAGTTTACACCCTGCAAAATCACTATCTGAATATCCAATTAGATCGAACCCTGAGTCTTTGGGGTACCAAAGACCGAGGTTAGGAGTCCTTTCAGATATCTGAAGATTCGCTTGACAGCGATCAGATGGGATTCCTTGGGTCCAGATTGATAACGTGCACATAAACAGGTAGAGTACATGATGTCAGGTCGGCTCGCTGTAAGATACAACAGGGAGCCTATCATTCTTCTATCGGCAGTGACATTTACAGGTTTTCCCGATGGATCCTTGTTTAATGTCAGAGGAGGTGCCATAGGAGTTTTCATCGCTGAAGTTTGATTTAAATCAAACTTCTTCAGCATATCTTTAACATACTTACCTTGGTTTATAAAAGTACCTTTTTCAGATTGCTTAATCTGAAGACCAAGAAAGTACGTTAGCTCACCCATCATACTCATTTTGTATTCTTTCTTCATTCTTTCAGCGAACCGAGAACATAGAGATGGGTTAGTAGAACCAAATATTATGTCATCGACATATATTTTCACAAGGGTAATATGACCTTTCATCTTCCTGAAAAATAAGGTGTTATCGATCTTACCACGTTCAAAATTTTCAGAGATAAGGAAAGATGAGAGAGTGTCATACCAAGCACGAGGGACTTGTTTTAGACCATAGAGAGCCTTATCCAATTTATAAACATAATTTAGATGCTTAGGGTCATAAAACCCTGGAGGTTGTTCTACATAGACTTCTTCATTCAGCTTTCCATTTAGGAACGCTGATTTTACATCCATTTGATATACAATGAAGTCTTTGTAAACTGCATAAGCTAAGAAGAGTCGAATTACTTCGAGCCTAGCCACAGGGGCAAAGGTTTCATCATAGTCTATGCCTTCCTCTTGTCTGTATCCCTGAGCAACAAGTCGAGCCTTGTTACGGGTTACAGTTCAATGTTCATCTAACTTGTTTCTAAACACCCATTTGGTGCCTGTAACAGTTTCATCAGATGGTCTAGGAATGAGATTCCAAACTTTGTTACGAGTAAACTCAGTCAGTTCTTCTTGCATAGAACTGACCCAGTTTGGATCTCTGAGGGCATCATCTGTCTTCTTTGGCTCTATTAAAGAAATAAAGTTGACAAACACACATATATTACCTGTACTTCGTCGAGTCTGAATACCTGCATCGGGATCACCGAGAATTTGATCTATGGGGTGATCTTTTGTCCATCGCTGAGCAGGAGCATGATCGCTCACTTCAGGAGTTGGATCAACAATAGGAATGTTCACTGATGAAGAAGCTTGAGATTCATCAGCTATTAACTGTTGAGTGTTAGACAGACCATTGTTTTCTGATAGGTTTTCAGACGTATTAAGATCTGATGGAGGGAGTGTGTTTAGAGGCTCAGCTGAAACCCATGAGGTGGATTCAACGTTAGGAGGTATGATGTTTGTATCATCATCAGCAACTTGAGGATATGTATGCTGATGGTTTGAGAAGAAGGGTTCTGTTTCTCTGTAATGATAAAATATCCAAGCATTTAGCTCTTCATTGTCAGCAATTGGTTTAGAATTCGCTGAGCGAGTTTCATCAAAGGTGACATGAATTGTTTCTTCCACAGTTTGTCTTCTCTTATTGAAGACTCTGTAGGCTTTTGGAGATAGAGGAATATCCGAGAAATATTCCATCATCAGCTTTTGGATCGAACTTTCCAAGTAGATCTCTGTTATTTAGAATGAAGCATTGACAACCAAAAATATGAAGAAAACTGATAGGGGGCTTTCTTCCATGAAATAGTTCATAAGCTGTCTTTCCAAATCGCTTTACTATCAGCGATCTGTTTTGAGTAAAGCACGAAATATTCACAGCTTTAGCCCAAAATTGAGTAGGGAGGTGAGAATCGCTGAGCATTGATCTAGCAGCTTCAATGATCGTTATGTTTCTTCTTTCAGCGACTCCGTTTTGCTGAGGCGTTCTCACTGAAGAAAAGTTGTGAGAAATTCCCTTGTTCTCAAAGAAATTGTTAAGAGAACTGTTTTTGAATTCAGTTCCATGATCACTTATTATTGAACGAACAATAAGATTATTCAGCACTTCCATCTTTTTAACAAAAGATATTAGTTCTTCTGGAGTATCACTTTTGCAGCGAAGAAAGATAACCCAGGTGTAGCGAGAGTATTCATCTACAATGACAAGTGTATATTTCTTTCCAGCTATAGATTGTATGTTGACAGGGCCAAATAAATCCATATGCAAGAGTTGAAGAGGACTTGTTGTTAAACATAAATCCCAATCACAACAAGCAATTACTCAAGATATGACATTAAAACTCAAGAACTAGAGAGAGAAAGTCTAGAGAGAGAAAGTAGATCTTGTATTGCACCCTCTAGAATATTACAATATGCATAAGCCTTTAGTTCGTTATCACAAGATTACAAAGGCAAACCTATATATGCCACACATCTAATACAAAGCCTTAACGGCTAAGGAAACTAAACTTACTTTGACTAACTATTACAAGGTCAATGTTGACTTTTACACATTTGACTTTCCTATTAAATCTTGGATACAATATTTAGACTTAACAATCTCCCCCTTTGTATTCAAGATTTAATAAAAATTTGATGCAGATCTTCAACTCTTGATTCTTCATCTTTTGTCTCTTGAAGCTTTCAAAAACTTTGCTCTTTTGCAGTTTTTGAAGAATCTTGGAAAGTCTTTTTAATCTTTGACGCTTTGGAAAGTCAACATGCCTTGAACAAAACAGGAAATTCTTGAAACTTCTTTGAAACTTGAAACTTCATTTCTGAAAAATCTTTCGTCTTCAAACAAAATTGTATCTTCATCACTTTGATCTCTGAATCGTCTTCGGAAGAACAAACCTACTTGAATTCTTGAAATTTTCTTTTGAAGAAACTTTTGAAGAAGCTTTTGACTTTGAATCAGCCTTTGAAACAGCGTTTGAAACATCCTTTGAAACAGCGTTTGAAACAGCGGAAGCAAATTGAACTTTAGGCTTGAACTTTGAACTTGAACTCTGAAATTGAATCTTTATAATTCTCCCCCTTTTTGATGATGTGAGCATCATTATCATCAAAATATCATCAATTTCAGCATAGGCTTTGATTTCCCCCTTTGTGAACAACAAACAATCTCCCCTTGATATTGCTGTACTTTTGATCTGAAGAGCCGAATCATGAACAATATATATCCGAATCTTTTCAAATTCAGACATAATGAGCGTGTAACCCTGATTCAACAAATGAAATAGTTAGAAATGCCTGTCAGTAACACGAAGTTACTGTGTACAACGGATGTACAATGTAAGGAGCTGGTTTGATGTTGACTCCCTAGGACTTCCATTCAATCATTGAAAGACACAAGGTAATTCTATGAATGTTCTGACAGAAAAACATATTCTCTGTGTGCTCGTGCTTGTGTTTTGAAAGAATTAGCACAATGATTGTGTTTCATAAGGCTCAAAGTATGTAAATCACCGTGACAGCAATGATTATACATGGACTCAATGTGCATGAGAAAGGGTCGAAGGTGGGGCAACTTTCCTTCTTTTTCAATATCAGTATCTTCCAAGAGAAGATCCGATAGATTATGTGTTGCTTCCCCAGAAAATGTGAAACATTCTCTTTTTAAGAAAAGAATGAGTAGCTGAAGAGGTTGTATGCAAGAGATGGCATGGACTATTTGCCTATTTCAATAATGGTCACCAAAGAAATGTGAACCAATCAGTAATGTGGCTGCCCGACTCAGAAAGTGGTAGGTGCAGATTTCTGATATTCTTTTAACTCTGATCTCACACCCTCTTTCTTTTTATCATTATACTCACATCTAACCAATCTCTCATTTCCATTTTACCTCTGCTCACTACGACACTCAAATCTTTTAAACCCCTCTCCCCTTAATCACTCAAAGGATTTCTTCCGGGGTAGGAAACACTGGTTATCGTGAATCAATGGAAGATCTATTAAGCACTCATACTGAATCCCATGTTCCTAAAAGTACATGCTGGTCAATGATTTTTCTTGACATGTAAAGCACAAGAAATCATATGTCGGTGTATATATGCTCATCAAAAATCAGATATGAAATTTGAGCATTTTGAACTTTGAAGATTTCTCAAAACAAGAATATTGAATGAATGAAATGAAGTCAAGAGAATTGTTTTGAGAATCTGACAATGAATCAAACAGATCAAATCAAATGGTTCAGGTATCAAGGAATTGGATATTTGTTTATATGAACAAATATAAACAATTTTATCAATGAAAGCACAAATATGTAAAAAATGAATGATGCTCAACAACTTTGAATTTCAAACGGGGGTATTACCATCGAAAAATTGTTTGAATTTGAGACATGGTAATAACAATTTCAAATAAAATACTGAACCGGTGTGTATGAATACTTGACAGTATATGGACAAGATAATACACAAGTATTGATCTTTGGAAACACACAGTCAGTTAAACATTAAGCTCAAAATTTGAAAAACATTTAAAATCACACTTCTAAATTCATAAAATCTTTTGAGAATAAGAAGTGGTTTGAACATTTAAGAAACTGTTTTTCATGTTCGAAAGATGTTCTTCTTTCAAACAATCCGAGATCTAGGATCAGAAGATATTTACCTTTTCATCTCCCCTCAAATCATGATTAAATGATTTATATCTTTTAAGCTCCCCCTGGATATTAGCATAATATCCTTCTTTGATCGTTGAAAAACGGGTCCTGATCTGTCATTTGATCAGAAGCCACTTTATTCATTTTATTTATTCAAAAATAAAAGACAGAAAGCAGTAAAACGGTTTATAGAGTGAGTTCTGATCTGAAGTAATCAGAAGTCATCACCTTTACTCCCCCTTAAATTAAGCATCTGAAATATGTCAGTTAAAACAGGATAGAGATCAAACACTCCCTTTTGAATTGTTAGACCATCAATATTAGAAAAATCTAGCAAAGAAAAAGTATAGGATAGAGATCAGATCAATTCACTCGGGATGAAGACCATCAATATCCATCGGATGCAAGCATACAATAGTAAGGTCTTTTTGATCTCTGAGGTACGGGTCCTAAGCTGTTTTGCTTAGAAGCCATTTTCTTGACATTTAGGTTCGGGTCTTGAACTGTGTTATTCAAGAGCCATTGTTCTCTTACTCCCCCTTTGATTGAGGTGCCTGCAACACAGTATCGGTTTTCTTCTTTGGTACCCACTGGTATTTGGGTCCAGAAATGTTAGTTGCAGTGCGTGTAGGGGTAATGGAGTAAGAACCATACCATAAATGATCATTTGTTTTGTGAAAATGATCATGTGTACAACAAATAGAACAATAAAATTTCTTACTGTGAGGTGGTTTGTTCTTCTTTGCTTTGTGTACAGGTACACATGATTTCTGTTGGGAACTGAAGAATTCATCAAGTATGGTTAATGCTGCTGGTTCAAAATTACTACTGCTAGAAGACTTAAAGGTTAATACTGCTGAGTGTTACTACTGCTAGTACTATTAATACTGCTAGTCATAGTTAGTGCTGCTTGAACAAAGTTAGTACTGCTTAGCTAGTTAGTACTGCTAGTAGTTAGTGCTGCTTAGTAGTTAATGCTGCTAGAAGAAGTTAATGCTGCTGATCATGGTTAGTGCTGCTAAAGAGATTCGGATGGAAAGAATGACAGCTGGATAATCTGAAGATTATGGAAGCTTTGAGATATACATGGAAGATATACTGAAGATTTGTTTAATTATTGTAATTATCTTTTGACTAGTATATGTATAGAATGTATAGAATAAAAAAAAAAAAAGAGATTAATTAATTCATTCTTTTAGAGAGAAAATCAACCTCAAGGCATAGATCCTAATTCTAGAGAAGTAGAATTCGTATTGGTGAGCCTGTTCATCAATATTGAGGTTGAGTGAGTAATCTTGTAACTTCAAAGCATTCAATACAAGTTTACAGTTTGTTCTTCATATTTACTGTGTTGATTTACTGTTTCATTGAATATCAAAGTGTTATTCCGCAAACTTCTTTGATATTGTTTCTGAGAATTAATTCTTGTTGAGAATTATTACTCATGAATTGACGGATATACCTCAACCTGTTGGGGTATATGTACCTAAACCCCCCAAAGGCAAGGTGTTCTCAAATATGAGAAGATCTGCTGGGGACTCTGAAGGAGTTGACACCCCATTGTTCTCTACAATGATGGTGGTGTCCCAAACCAATGAAGGTATGGCAGCAGGGTCAAGGCCCCCATTAGACCAACCCACTGCTAGCCAAGCCCAACCTTCCCTCTCAAAATCAATTCCCCAGTCTCTTCTTGAAAAACCAACCTCTCCCATCACCCAAACTTACAAGAGAAAACAGGTAAAGAAGGCTCCTTCCCTTCTTGTACCATTACCCACTAAGCCTATAAGCCCTCTAAGGGAGAATTCTCCCCTAGAGAATATCCAAAGGGAAACCACACGGGTGTCTCCCAACCCAAAGGAGGTGCTCTCTGAGGAGGAGGTAGAGCATATGGGTGATGAGGCTGCCACTACTCCTGCTAGTTCAGAGGAGGAAAGTGGTAACATCAATAAGACCTCCCCCATGGCAACTTTGAATGAGCAATCATTTGAAGGTCCCTGGTGCCAAGAAACCACAGGGGTGGATAGTGCCTCTGCAAGGCAGAAGACTTCCACAAATAAAAGATCCAATGATCCTTCAAAGAAGGGTAACACTTCTAGAGAGGGTGAGGACAGATATACGTACGATGAATTGATGGAAACAATGGGGAACATCAATCAAGATGTTCTCAAACAAGGCAAAGAAATTGAAGAAATGAAGCTAGTAATTCTGTCACAACAAGAACAGATTGCTAAGCTGAAGAGGATGGTGGTTAGTCTGGTACAAAGGAAGAAGAGAAAGCAATTTCAATTAAGAAGAAGGACCACTGAGGATGATGCTCCCAAAAAGGGGGAGATCAACATGGAAGAAGCCACAAGAAAGGGGGAGCTTGATGGAGAGAAAGTTGATGTTCAGGGGGAGCAGCAAGCAGAAACAGTTACTACTGCTGACATTAATAAAGCAGCAGAAACTGTGAAAGAAGTGTTAACAGATCTTGAGATTGCAGAGACCTTACTAAAAGCCAAGAATGATACTCCCAAGGTCACTTCAAAGACCAAAGGTGTAATCATAAAAGAACAAGGTGAAGTGATCAAGAAAGATAACAGTAAAAAGGCAATGAGCAAAGACAAAGGAAAAGCAAAGATGGTAGAATCTGATCAACCAATCAAAAAGCAAAGGTTGGTTGAATCAGATGAAGCCCTAGCTAAAAAGATGCAGGTGGATATTGAAAAAGAAGAAAGAGTTCAGATGGAAAAGGACAGGGAAATGGCAAAAGCTCTAGCTGCTGAATTGAATGAAGCTTATCAACAGAGTATGGCAACTGAAATTGCACAGAAGAAAGCTGCAAGTATGAAGAAATCTGTGGTGAAAACAGTTGCAAAGAAGAGAAGACCCTCAAAGACATTCCTAGGTACCCAAGAGAGAAACAAGATGATTATATTTCTCAAAGGTGCTGTAGGAGTCAAAAAGGAGATGTTCTCCAAAATGTCTTTTGAGAAGATCAAAGAGCTCTATGATTCAGAAATGTTAAAGCTTCAGGGAAGTGAAACTGCTAGGGTGGAGATGGAGAAGAGAATAAAAGAAAGTAATGACTTTGATTGTCAAAAGCCATTTCCAGATGAGCAAGAAACACCTCCTAAGAAAGAGTCCACTCTGGGAGAAAGTCTAAGGACTTTAAAGAGAACAAAAATGATGGCAAGGAGAAAGCCAATCAAAAAGCCTAGAGTATCTGAAGAAAAGGCTGATAAGGTTGCTGAAGAAGAAGGGGCACCTGAGTCATCTAAACAGACAGAGCCATCTAACACTGATGATGTAAATTTGTATATGGTAGTGATGGACAAAGTGCCTGAACCAATTTCAGCAGCACCTGTAGGAGTTAAGCCTCCTGAGGTCATTCTCTGGGATACATTGACAGTGGATGGAAAGGAATACATAAGGCTAAAAAGAAAGGATGAAAAATATGAAGTGTTCAACACATGGGCAAAAATTGTCAGAACATGCTCTAGATCAGATCTTGAAGAGATGTTTGAGATAGGAATGAAGTTGTATGCAGATATTCTAAAGGCTCCAGGAATTTCAATTACAAAACTGGTAATGGAGTATCTGTGTATGATGTTCAAACCTGAAGAAGTAAAGCATATGATCAAGGATGTATTCAAGTCGGTCAACAGTTGGACTCTATATGAAATTAGTGGAGTATATACAGTGACTTTGGATTTAAATCACTCTGAATACTTCCTAGTGGATAGAGTGTATAATCATAGCAGATTGAAGCTACATGCCATGCTGAAGAAAAAGTTAAGGTGTGTTCCAGATTCAGAAATGGCTAAATACTTGATTCAAAGAACCATCAATCAGAGTTTGGGATTGGATGCAAACACTGGAATTTAGGCCATGATAGAGTTTCGGGAGCATCTTGAAAAAAAAAAAAAAAAAAAAAAAATGAAGAGCTTGACTTCTCTTCCTAAAAGTCAAGTTAGGGGGAGATTGTTGGGAACTGAAGAATTCATCAAGTATGGTTAATGCTGCTGGTTCAAAATTACTACTGCTAGAAGACTTAAAGGTTAATACTGCTGAGTGTTACTACTGCTAGTACTATTAATACTGCTAGTCATAGTTAGTGCTGCTTGAACAAAGTTAGTACTGCTTAGCTAGTTAGTACTGCTAGTAGTTAGTGCTGCTTAGTAGTTAATGCTGCTAGAAGAAGTTAATGCTGCTGATCATGGTTAGTGCTGCTAAAGAGATTCGGATGGAAAGAATGACAGCTGGATAATCTGAAGATTATGGAAGCTTTGAGATATACATGGAAGATATACTGAAGATTTGTTTAATTATTGTAATTATCTTTTGACTAGTATATGTATAGAATGTATAGAATAAAAAAAAAAAGAGATTAATTAATTCATTCTTTTAGAGAGAAAATCAAACTCAAGGCATAGATCCTAATTCTAGAGAAGTAGAATTCGTATTGGTGAGCCTGTTCATCAATATTGAGGTTGAGTGAGTAATCTTGTAACTTCAAAGCATTCAATACAAGTTTACAGTTTGTTCTTCATATTTACTGTGTTGATTTACTGTTTCATTGAATATCAAAGTGTTATTCCGCAAACTTCTTTGATATTGTTTCTGAGAATTAATTCTTGTTGAGAATTCGATCCTGACAATTTATTCTCTTTCAGCTCATTTTCCTTATCATCTTGGACTGGTTTCTTTTGCCAAACCAGTTTCTCTTTCTTGAAACTTTTTCTTGGATAAGTAACTGAACCATCTAAAAATTCATCGTAGAAAAGGTTAGTGCGACGAATCTGATTAAAGGATTTGACTGACCTGTTTGAAGAGATGAATTTCTGATTTGAACTTGAAATAGATTTCTCAAGTTCTTTGATCTTTGAGGCGAAGTTGTCTCTTTCTTTCACAAGCTGGTCAATATTTGTCTTGAATTCAGACTTCGTTCTTTGTTCATTCAGCGCAGCTGCAGACAGTTCAGACAACTTAGAAGTCAGCTTTTTAATTTCATTTTCAAAGATGGATCTTTCTTCCTCAAATCCTTTTTCTGATTCATTTCTCTGGCCAGATAATTCTTTAAAGAATCCTACATTTTTCTTTTCTATGCCCTTCTTTTCTTTATCAAACTTCTCTCTTTCCATTATCAGTACTTTCTCAAAATCGGAGATTTGTTGAGAAAGTTTTATGCATTTAAGATCCACTGACTTCTTTTCTTCATAACTCTTCTTTGAGAAATCTGAGAACTTTTTCGAAATTTTTTTCTTTTCAGAATCAAAATCAGCTTTATTTGCAACAAGCTGTTTTTCCAAAACAGATAAATTCTTTCTAAGCTCAGTGTTTTCAGATTCCAAAACAGATATATTCTCTTCGAAAGCCTTCAACTTGTTTTGAAGCTCAACTGATTCTGCTTGTAGCTCAGGTGATTTCTGTTCAGTTGTCTTCAGTTGACTTTGAAGATTCATAATCTCTCTTTCTTTCTCTTTTATCTCTTTCTCCTTTTCATAAAGAATACCTGCAAAATTAGAACTATTTTTAGTACAATTTATACATTCAGGAGTTTTAACACATGTGAACAATTTTAGTTGCAAATCCTGAATCTTTTTGAGATATTCTGAATTTTTCAATTTCAGATCATTTCGTTCAGCTTCAATACCAGAAATATCAGATCTGTAGTAAATTGACATCTTGAAAAATTAATCAACTTGAAGTGAATGACCGTTCCAAACTTATGTAACAGAAAATCAAAAATCAGATTTAATTGAAAATTTTTCGAAAAAAAAATATTAAAAAAAGAAAATTTGAAAAACACTAGAAATGACACAAAGTTTTTAAAAAAAAAAAAAATAGATGACACACTCTAAAAAAAATTTTCCAGACTTTTTTTTTTTTTTTCAGACAGGGAGACCCGCAAAGTGGAGCTTTGCGGGTGAAGACAGAAACGCAAAGTAGAGCTTTGCGGGTGTAGAAGGAAACGCAAAGTAAACTTTGCGGGTGTAGTGGGAAACACAAAGTGTGATTTGCGGGTGACTGAGGACACGCAAGGCAGGCTTTGCGTGTGTAGCCTGAAACGCACAATGAGCTTTGCGGGTCTAATGTGAACCGAAAACCTGAAACAAACGAACAAAGATTAATAGAAAATGCAAATCAATATGAACAAACGCAAACTCTGATGAACACACGCAAACCTCTAAACTCGATCAAAATCACACCAAAAACTCATCTAGACTTCAAATTTCGATCCGAAACTCTTGACAATTCACTCACCTACACAATTCGAACACAATTCTAGCAAGCAATTTCGATTAAAAACACAGAAATCAACAATTTTGATTCAAGAACAGTGCGTGAACTTGTTTTAAAAAAAATAACAAAAATTGAAAATTGACATCGAATTAGAATGAATTTTGATATAGAATCAAAACAAGAAACAATCACCAACACTAATCGATCACAATGAAACCAATTTCTCGCATTAAAAATGATTTTTCACAAAAAATTCGTATGTAACAGTAAAAAAACCGTTTTCTTGAAAAACTTTTGAAAAATAACGATTTTTCAAATCAAATCACACAAAATTCAATTCAAATCATGATCAAATCAATTCTGAAAAGTTTGGTACGGCTCTGATACCAATTGTTAAACATAAATCCCAATCACAACAAGCAATTACTCAAGATATGACATTAAAACTCAAGAACTAGAGAGAGAAAGTCTAGAGAGAGAAAGTAGATCTTGTATTGCACCCTCTAGAATATTACAATATCCATAAGCCTCTAGTTCGTTATCACAAGATTACAAAGGCAAACCTATATATACCACACATCTAATACAAAGCCTTAACGGCTAAGGAAACTAAACTTACTTTGACTAACTATTACAAGGTCAATGTTGACTTTTACACATTTGACTTTCCTATTAAATCTTGTATACAATATTTAGACTTAACACTTGTCACTGAGGAAACTTGTTTAGACTTGAAACTAGCTTTTGTCTGTTTTCCTTTTTCACATGTTGAACATAGAGATTCCTTAGCATATGAGTGATGAGGAAGACCATAAACAGTTCCTTAGATGAGAAAGAATTCAGGGTTTTGATGTTTAGATGAGATAGCCTTTTGTGCCAAAGCCAGTTGACATCAGAAGAGGCTTTAGAAAGAAAACATACGTTTTCAGTGGTAGAAGAGTCCATATCTATTACATAGACATTTTCTTTACGATAACCACTGAGAGCAAGTTTCCCTTTCTCATTTACCACTAAACATGCTTTCTTGGTAAAGCGAACTTCATAGTCTTTGTCACATAGCTTACTGATGCTCAAAAGATTGTGCTTCAGTCCATCTACGTAAGCGACTCTTCTGAAAGTAGTTGTCCAATTGCTGAGGACACCAATTCCTCGGGTATATCCTTTTCCATTTCCACCAAAGGTCACCGAGGGACCATTCTCTTCCTTGTATTCAGTGAGCTGGTCTTTCTGTCCTGTCATATGATGAGAGCATCCACTATCAAGATACCAGATGCCCTTTGATCCCTGCAAACATAAGGAAGATTAAGCTTTGTTTGGTACCCACTTTTCAATGGGTCCTTTAGGGTTAGTGGAGATGGAAGGTTCAACAATCTTCACAGGAGAAGAAGATTCAGCTTTAGTGGTAACCTTCACTTTGGTTAATTTCTTAACCTTAGTGGTATTTTTCACCTTGGTCGATTTCTCAGCTTTGGTGACCTTCTCAACCTTGGAGGCATTCATCTTCACTTTAGTTGTTTTATCAGCTTTAGTGTCAGTTGGACATTTGCTAGCAATATGGTCAGTAAATCCACAGTGATAGCATTTTCTATATTTGAATGTGGTTTTAGGACCATGAGTAGTAGGTTTTGAAAATTTAAGATGAGCAGGGCCAACTCCAAGAATGCCTTTAGCATGAGATCTGGGAGGAATTTTCATTTCTTCAGATCTTTTAGGCTTAAGATCAATCTTCAACTTTGGAGGACGGAGATCAAAGATTTCAGTCACAGAGCTACTATATTGATTTACTGAAGGTTTAGAAAAAACTTTCAGCTTTGCTTTCTTGGATGCCTTCTGAGGATGGAAAATGGATTTTCCTTTATTTGCAGGCTTAGAGCCTTTAGATATTTCCTCAGGGATAGGATTAGAAGAAGATGAAGAAGAGCACTAAGCATAAGAAGTGTCAGGTATAGAAGATACGAACGTTGCAAACTTAAGCATGGAACTATCTTCTTTCGGCTCATCCTATGGTTTCCAAAAACCAAGACCAGTTCTATCACTAGCGGGAATCTGAGCACTTATAATCTAAGTGATCTTTGTTGAGGATTCACACCATCCTTCAACAGTAGCCTTCTCTGCTTTTAGAGCAGCGATGGCTTGTTCGCGTTCTATGCTGATGATTTCATTAACAATGACTTGATCTTTCAAACTTTCCTCTAAGAGAGCCAGTTCTCTGATTTTCTCATGAAATATCTCTAGCTGTTAAGTTAAATCAATGTTTTTGTTCTCAGCTAGAGTTTTGCCGTTTAGAGCATTGTATAGATCAATCGTCAGTACATCAACAACGCGACTTCTCTCTGCTTCAGGTAGAGAGGGATTAGTAGAGATAGATACCTGAGATGATATATAGCTCATGGAAGTTTCTGAAGATTCTTCCACTTCTTCTTTAATCTCGGCCATGAGACAGAGATTAGCGACTTCTTCTTCATCAGAACTTGATTCTTCAGATTCAGCCCAGTCATGTTCTTCAGCGATGAGACCTTTATCTTTTCGCTTATAGTTTTTCAACTTTTGATATTTTTATTTCAGTTTAAGGTATTTGTCATCGCTGGATATTCTTGAGGTAGAAGGTTTGAAGACTTTCTTCGACCTGCACTCACTTGCAAAGTGTCCAATCTTTTTGCAGTTAAAGCAAGTAGCAGTGGCCTTATCAACAGGGGTTGATTTTGGCTTGTCAGTGAGAGAGAGAGAGTCTTATTTCTTCTGAAATCTCTCTTTCTTGCAAATCTCTTAAAAGAGTTTGTCAAGAGTGCTAAGGACTCATCAAACTTTAAAAGATCAGTGTCTGATAGTTCCTCAGATTCATAATCTAACTCAGTGATAGTAAGAGTAGATCGCTGAGATGGAATTATCTCTGAAGAAATTAAAGCAACAGGAGTGCTTTTAGAGTCTTTATAATATTTTACACTTCTTTAGGAGATTTGATTGCTCATAGTTGAGCAATATTCCATACAAGGTGCTAAGAGAGAGAATTTAAGTCTTTTGTCAGCTTGAGACACATTGAATAACTGTCCCAACTTTCAGGTAGACATTCTAAGAATTTAGTCAAGACCTCAGAATTAGAATAGGTCCTGCCAATAATTATTAGATCAATGATTAAGCAGTTAAACCTCTGGTGAACATCGGAGAGAGATTCGTTCTTACCAGAGATGAAACTTTCATACTGACGTACCAAGTTAATCTTTTGAGTTTCTTGGTCTTCAGTGGTGCCTTCATATTTAACACATATGGTGTCCCACATTTCCTTTGAAGTTTTAAGATGCATGATGGAATGGAAAGCTTCATCAGGCAAAGCCATAGAGATAATTGTTGGATCATAATTGTATTCAAAGATTAAAGGGTCTAAACTGTATTTATTTGATAGTTAAAGTTTGGGGTTTAAATTGTAATAAGTTGATAGTTATTTGTAAATGGGCCTTAAGTCTATTAAGCCCATAAGGCTTAAGTATTTAAAGTGTTAATTAGTTTAGTTTTAGGGTTAGAACCTTGATAGTTACAATAATCATATTAGAGAGGCAATCCTATTTTCTCTGTATTCAAGGGTATCAAGAACACACAAGGGTTTCATTGTTTATTCAAGGGATTGGTACGTTTTGTTAATCTTATTATCTCTTGATATTATTGTGTCCTGTGATTGTTAATCAACTAGATTAAACTGGGATAACAAGTGGTATCAGAGCCTAAAGAATCAAGTTTTTAGGATTAAATATGTGTTTTGCGATTTTACTATTCATCGATTACTATTCACGCAGTTTACTGTTCATAGAATTTTTTTTTACTGTTCATTGAATAGTGAAATTCGATTGCATGAATTGATGTGCTTATTGGTTTAAAGTTGATCTAATTAGTTGAGGTTCATGCTTCTGAATGCTATCTGATTGATTAATCACAGTATAGATAATCAAGTGATTAGATTTTTAGGATTTTGTGAAATCTGGATTCGTATACATATCGGTCTCTGTGTTCATCAAATTAATGCATGATAGTTGAAATTAATCTTTGATTTTGATTGAATTGTGATCGATACTTGTTTCTGAGCGTAATAGTCTGATATTTGCATTTGATTTTGAGTTCGTGATTGATTTCTGGGTTGATTATCTGTTCTATTCATCGACTTTCTGGGTTGGTCAAGAACATATCGGTCGAACACTTTATCGGTCATAGCACCTTTTCTCGGTCGAACATATTTTATCGGTCTATTTCATTTATCGGTCAATATATTCTATTGGTCAAAGCCAATACCGGTCGACCGCTTTCTATCGGTCTATCTTATCAGTCGAAGACCAATTCCGGTCGAAGACCATTACCGGTCCATAGATTATATCGGTTCACATTAACACCGATCGAAAGATATATCGGTCCATTTTTGGTTCCGGTCTTAGTCTATTACCGGTCGAGCATAATACCGGTCTTTACATCATACCGATTTAAGCAATCTTACCGGTCAAGCACCAATACCGGTCATTGCAAAATACCGGTCGAAGAAAACACCGGTCAAGCACATCGGTCGAGCAAAATTTGTCTTTTTGCTTACTTAGACAAAATTTTGCAAACTGTAATATGGCCTCTACAAGTCAAAAATTTTTTCTGCGAAGGGGGACAAAAGTTTTGTGCTTGATCAAAATTTTCCTAATTTCATTCTTCAGTATTATTTCTTTGTGCTTTATACTGATTGAAAGGACTGCATTTAATTATTTTCGGGAATTTATTTTTCTGAAAATTTTTTAGTGTAGTTTTTATTTTGATTCTAACGATCTCATCTAGTTGGTTGTCTTGGTACAGAAAAGTTTGATTACTAACCATACAGCTAGGATGTCGAATCAACTTCTCTCAGGTTAGGTGCTATTGATGGAACATGGTAAACCTATCTTTCTCCATATGGAAGTGCTGCTCTCAGGTCAAACCTCCTGTCCTCATGGCTAATGAGTATCAGCAATGGAAGACCAGAATGATACAGTTTATGAATCACAAGAACAGAGAATTCATGAAAGCAATCATTGATGGTCCACAAACTCTAATGATCACAGTAAAGGGTCAAGCTGCAACAGAAACTTCTCCAGAAATCCCTGACAGAGAGGTTCCTAGTTCTTCACTGAAAAGCAGAAAGAACAGTATAAGATAAAAGAAGAGGCTCTAATCTATCTGACAATGGCAATCCCAAATGACATCTACAATCGTGTAGACAGTCAGAGCACTGCTAAAGAAATCTGGGACGAACTAGCAAGACAATTTGAAGGAAGTGAAGCCTCTATCCAAGCTAAGCAGAATCTATGCATAAATGCTTACGAGGGATTTCATGCAAAAGAAGGAGAGCTACTAATAGATACCTACAACAGGTATAACATCATTCTCAATGACTTGCGGAGGAAAAATATCACTAAATCTGCTTCTGAGATAAATTACAAGTTCATAAAGAATCTGAATCCAGAGTGGAAGAACTTTGCCATCAACCTCCAGATGTCCAAGAATATGGCTCAAGAAAATGTCACTGATATCTTCTCTACTCTTGCTCAACATGAGGTTGAGGTGAGATCTATGAACAACGAGTCTAATAATCTGAAGGACTCCGTGGCTCTCATAGCCGACAAAGGTTCTGTATCCTCTGCAAGGTCAAAGAAAGAGGTGTCTAAAGCTCTAGTTACCCAAGTTACTGACTCTGACTCTGCTACAAGTGATGAAGAACTAGAGATTGATTCTGATCCAGATATTCAGAAGTTCTCTGAGGACTTAGCTCTAATTACGCGACGATTCAAGAAGAGCTTTGGCAAGAAGAAATTCTACTCAAAGCCAAAGTATGATGGATACAAGAAAGAGAAGTCTGAGATGCGATACAAGCCGAGGCATGGAAGGAGAGAGGAAGGACAAGAAGACAGGAAGGAAGATAGAAGAGAAGGAAAGAGAGAGGAGAAGCGAGAAGAACGAAAGGATGAACCAGGAATATGCTACAACTGTGGCAAATTTGGGCATTTCTCAAGAGACTGCAAGTTCAAGAAGGTAAAGAACTCAGAGTACTACGCAAGAAAGTCACTCATTGCCAAGAAAGCTGAAGAAGGAAAAGTGCTAATGGCTGAAGAAGAAAACTGGCTGTATCAAAGTTCCGATGACGAGGAGCAAGTGCACTTCACCCAAGTATCTTATATGGCAAAGCTGGATGGTGACGATGAAGATTCTGAGGCACAATCCGAAGATGCAAACTCTGAGGTAAGTGATAATTCTGAACTAATTGAATCTTTAATGGCCCAAATACATGGTATGAAAGATGAATTTGCTTTACTGAAAGGTAAACTTAGCTCTGCACATCAATCTGTCTTAAGCTTTCGTGATGAAAATCCTATTTTAAAAGTTGTTGTGGAAGAAAACGAAAACGAAAAGGATGATTTAAAAGCTGAAAAAGCGTCTTTAAAAGAAAAAATATCTGGTTTAGAAACGGATCTTGTGAATCTTAATGCTGAAAAGGGTGAGTTTCAAATAAAATTTGAAGTTTGTTATAAAGAAAGAAATGAAGCTTTCACCAAAATCAAGCAACTTGAGGATATTAATATGAAACGAGGTCAGACTGAGCAAACATTAAATCTGTTGACCAATAAACTCCAAGATGAAAGGTTTTATAAACTAAAACCAGGTTTAGGTGTGCCAACTAACGAAATTTTGAAAAAGACACCGGAGCACCTATATAACTTTGATAAATTTGGCTCCGCAATAAGACCCATTCCTGACATTCGTGCGACTTTTGTTGAAGCGAGTTCTCCTAAACCTTCTAAAGAGATCAAAGGTCAAGAAGAAATGGGAAAGAACAAGTCTGGTGATACTAATTCTCAAAATCTTTTTAAATCAGTTGGTTTTACATATGGTGATTTGAACAAAAGCTATGAGACTCGAAAGATCGAATTTACTGAGTTTGAATCACTATTTACCACACCTTTCAATGAATCAGTAAGCACCAACACAGTTCCACCTGAGACTGCATGCAAATATGATGAGTATGAATCGGATGTTGATCCATCTACTATACCATCAGTCTCAAATCCCATTGCTTCTAAACCTTTACTCATTGAAGAGGTTGAAGAAGAAAATGCTATCACGAATGAATCTTGTGTTCAAAATGATAAACAGGAGTTTATTGAGTCCATGACTGAAGAGATATTCTCTGAAATGATGAATGCTTCAGACTCTGATTCTGTTTCTGATTTAAAGGGGTCAAATTATGTGAATGATAATACATCTAAATTGATGAAGCAAATTGATATGTTGCAACAGTCTCTTGATGAGGTTGAAGATGAAAACTTTGATCTCAAACATAAACTTGAAAAGTATTTAAAAGTAAATCAAGAGCTTTGCACTGAGATCAATGATTTGAAAATTACTTTGTTTAAAAATGCTTCAAATGATAAACAAATGTTCAATGATCCAAGCTGGAAGGTAAGAACCAATCCAGAATTTGATGCTCCTACAAAACCTTTAGTTGTTTACTCTGATTTTCCTGAATATCCACCGAGTATTTTTGAGAAGGGTGAGACTTCAAATAGCTCTAGACAAAAATCACCTTCTAAGTTAGAGACTAACAAGGTTCCTGTTTCTGTTTCAGATATAAAAGGAATTGGAGTTGGGAGGAGTAAGAAGAATAAAGATAGTAGTTTGAATAAGAATGATAGGTTATCTAGTGAAACTTTTGCTTCAAATAGTTGTACTTCAGACAGTGTTATTTTGAAAAATAATTCTTTTGATGCACATGAATGTAAGGTTTGTTCTGATAAATCTAAGTTTATGAATTTTGCTCGAAAGAATCTATATTGCAAACACTGTTGGGATAACTCATTCAAATACTACTCCCCTCCAAAGTCCAAACAGAGTAAGAGAAAAACTAAACTGAATCCTAATTCTAATTCTAATTCTTCCGCCCAACCCAAAGTGTATCGAGCTAAGGTTGCCAATCCTACTTCTAAAAAGCACTTTCAGGAATTAAATGTTAAGATGGTTTGGAAATGGATTCCAAAACCGCGTTATGAATGGAGAGTGAAAGTCAAACCAGATGATATTCCTGAGTTGCTTGATGCTAACCGCGAAGGACCCATCCTGATATGGGTGCCTAAGCAAAACTAATTGTCTCTTTTGCAGGCCTGTCGATTGTGGGTAATAGATTCCGGATGTTCATGCCACATGACAGGATTCAAGCACCTCTTGCATAACTATGTGGAGGAGCCTGCCGGAGCAGTTAGATTTGCCAATTCTGAAGCCGAAGGCCACGTCAGAGGATATGGAATGCTCGATAACGGTGTTGTGAAGATTCAAAAAGTGCTATATGTTGAAGGAATTGATCACAATATGTTTAGTACCAGTCACTTCTGTGACATGAAATATCAAGTCCGCTTCACAACCACTCATTGCTATCTAGAGGATCCCGATGGTTACGAAGTCTTCAAAGCTGAGCGCCATAGAAATCTATACTATGTAGATTTTCCTACACTGTCTGCCACACGTCTAGTATGTCTACTAGCCAAAGCTTCTAAAGCACAATCGTGGACGTGGCATCGATGCTTGTCTCATCAGAATTTCCGATCTATAACGAAGCTACAAAGACAAGGTCTGGTCAAAGGTCTACCAGAAATGAGGTTCGAAAAAGACATTCTGTTCCGCATGTGAGTTGGGCAAAATGAAACGTAGCTCATTCAAGTCCAAATCTGAATCATCAACCTCATCTGCACTGGAACTCCTTCATATGGACCTTTGTGGCCCAATGCGAACCGCATCTATCAACGGAAAGAAATACATGTTGGTAATGATAGATGACTACTCAAGGTATACATGGATCGAGTTTCTTCGCAACAAGTCAGATGCGCCAGAATTGATCATTGCTTTCATCAAGCGCATCTAAGTACGTCTTCAATTGCCAGTTCGAACCATTCACAACGATAATGGCACGGGGTTCATGAATGACACCCTGAAGAGTTATCTTACTTCTGTGGGGATTTCACACAACTTCTCCGCAACCTACACTCCACAGCAGAACGACATTGTTGAACAGAAGAATCGCACGCTTGTTGAAGCAAGTCGTAATATGCTTGCATATTCAGATCTACCCATGTACCTTTGGGCCGAGGCAGTCGCTACAACATGTTTTACTCAGAACCGTACCATTATGGTCAAGCGATTTAATAAAACAACATATGAGTTAATCAACAATCGTACACCTAACATCAAATTCCTTCGTGTTTTCGGTTGCAGGTGTTACATTCTTAAAGAGCGTCAAGGATTATCAAAATTTGATAAGAAAACGGATGAAGGATATCTCGTTGGATACTCTCTGACATCCAAAGCTTATCGAATTTACATTATTCGAACTAAGACGGTTGTTGAGAGCATGAATGTCTCCTTTGATGAGAATTTTACTAGGACTTCTGGACACAACAGTTTAGAACTCGGTCGTAAGGACAAAGATTCTATTCAATCCAGAATAGAACCAGCTACTAAAGGATCCACTTCTTCAAACTCTAACTCTACTTCATCCGAGTTAGATTTATTGTTTATTGATGCCTTTGATGATATATGTGCAGCCTTTTATAAAGGCATATCTACATCAATAACAAGTTCGGAGGTTCCTACTATTTCTGAAGACATGTCTGGACCGTCCGAAGAAGAAGTCACTGAAACTTCATCTCCATCAGGTACAACTCAACCATTAGTTTCTGACTCTACTAATGCTGAATCTGTCTCTACAGATAGCTCTTCTGGAAAGGAAGTCACGACTACTTCAACTGCTAGTCCAGAAGCTTCAGTATCAAAAACACCAGTACAAGATGTCCCGAGTACATCTATGGAGCAACCTGCAGTGCATGATGACAACGATGCGTCAAATACGCAACAAACAGTTGAAGCCTTACCAAGCACACATCGTTGGACTAAGGATCATCCCCTGGACAATGTGATAGGTTACGTACAAACCGGTGTCACGACAAGATCCGCATCTGCCAACTTCTGCATGTTTTCAAGCTTCCTTAGTTCCTTAGAGCCAAAGAAAGCGTCTGAAGCTCTACGTGATCCCTTCTGGATTTCTGCTATGCAAGACGAACTTCTACAATTCGAAAGGAACAAGGTTGTTAAGACACAGTCTCATTGGATTCAAGATCATCCAATCTGAAGATCGCAATCTGAAGCTAAAGCCGAAACGTCGACTCTCAATATTAAAGTCTATGTTTATTTGTAATAAATGTCAAAGTAATCAAAGTATTTATTATTATTTAGTTAGTAACTAGTTAGTTAGTTATTAGTTTGTTAGTTTATTTAGTTAGATATTATATTAGTTCTTAGTTAGAAATAATATCTACTTTGTTAGATATTATTTAGTTATAATTGTTTAATATTGCAACTTGTTGTTGCAAGTAGTTTAGGTTGAGTATCTAAGAAGCTTGAGATAATATCATATCTCAACAACTCTCAAAATAGATCAGATAAGAATACACACATAAAAACACACACAAAAGGTGTAAATCTGGAGAGAACACAAGAGAGCTTCAAAGATCAAACCTTGTAACCATTGTTATTATTCAATACAGGTTGGTAATCAGTAATGTGTTGTTGATATAAAACTTGATATAATATTGTTGGACCGACAATTGGTATCAGAGCCTGATTAAGATCAAATCAAGTTTTATTTCTGAAAAACGACCCTGTGTTCTTGTTTAAAAATCGATTTTGAGTGTTTAAGTGTTTTAGGTGTTAAAATCGATCAGGTTGTGATCGATTAGCATGCTAGATAGAGTTGTTGTTGTTTTATTTCACTTTAAATCATTTATCGAGTTCCATTTTGTGATTTTAGTGAAGAAACAGTCGAAAGCTTTAAGACACTGTGCTATCAAATTATTTTCGAAAAAGTGTGTTTTATTGAGATCAAGTGCTTACATTTAGTTCTAGAAGTGTTTCTAGACATAAGGGTAGTGTTTGGTATTGCTAAATCGTATTCAATACAGATTTTAGACGATTTTTAGAAGTACAGGACGAATAAAGCGCAAAGCAGAGGACGATCACACGCAAAGTTCAAACTTTGCGCGTCCAACATCAATCGCAAACCTCAACTTTGCGCTCCTCAAGAGAAACGCAAAGCTCACTTTGCGCCTCTCAAGCCAAACACAAAGTCCACTTCTCGGTTCCAAAAACCTCAGAAACGCAAACCTCAACTTTGCGCTTCCCACTTGAAACGCAAACCTCACTTTGCGCATCCAACTAGAAACGCAAACCTCAACTTTGCGCTTCCCACTTGAAACGCAAACCTCACTTTGCGCTTCCAACTAGACCCGCAAACCTCAACTTTGCGCTTCCCACTTGAAACGCAAACCTCAACTTTGCGCACAGTGCTTAACACGGAAACCTCTCTGCTCCAATCCAGACTTAGATTTTTTCTTCAAAATGACATCCAGAGAAGCCCTTGCAATAGGAACTGACACCAAGCCACCAGTTATCTTTAAAGGAGAATACGAACAGTGGAAAGATAGGTTCCTAAACTTTGTTGACAGACATGAACTGGGTGATTTCATCAGGAAATCTATAGAAGAAGGGGTTATGAAACCAGTCATGACGACTCGTGTAGTTGGAAATGTGCCTACTGAAGTTGAACTTAAGTTTCATGAATTAGGAGATGATAAACTCAGAACTTAAGTTCAACTTCAGTAGGCATATTTCCAACTACACGAGTCGTCATGACTGGTTTCATAACCCCTTCTTCTCTGACATACTTTAAAAGTACAAGCTCTCTGACTCTTCACCAATGAAAACTCCTATGGTCACTGGATCCAAGCTCCATGCAGATCCAGAGGGCAAATCTGTGGAGTGTAAACTCTACAGAGGGATGATAGGATCTCTACTGTACTTGACCGCGAGTAGACCTGATATAATGTTTGCCACATGTCTATGTGAAAGATTTCAAGCTAACCCCAAAGAATCTCATCTTTATGCTGTCAAAGAGGATCTTCAGATACCTAAAAGGGACCAAGAATCTTGGCCTCTGGTATCCGAAGAACTCTGGCTTTGATCTCATGGCTTATACAGATTCAGATTACGGAGGATGCAAGCTCGACAGAAAGAGTACCTCTGGGAGTTGCCAATTCCTTGGAGGGAAACTACTAAGTTGGACTTCCAAGAAACATAACTCTGTCTCGACCTCTACGGCAGAAGCAAAATATGTTGCTGCTGCAAGTTGTTGTTCCCAAGTTCTGTGGATGAGGACCCAACTTAGAGACTATGGATTTGATATCGAAAAAATCCCCATCCTCTGTGACTCCAAAAGTTCCATTGCAATCTCTGCCAATCCTGTGCAGCACTCTAAGACCAAGCATATCGATATCAGGTATCACTTTCTGAAACATCATGTGGAGCATGGAACAATAGAGATGTACTTTGTGCCCACAGACTACCAGCTTGCCGACCTTTTCACGAAGGCATTGGATGAGAAAAGATTCACTTTTCTAGTTGGCAAGATTGGTATGCTCAACATGAGTTGACCACAGAGCCTTTGTAGCCTTGCACAGAGCCTCTGTTGTACATATTTACCTTTGTAACATATTCCTTATTTGTAAATAGTCTCTTCAGCTTTCTTTATTATGTATTATTTTCTGCGAATCTATGTCTTGTGCAAATCTTATCCTTATATGATCCAAGCATAGTTGAAGGCGGAGCAAGACAGGCCCGATATCAAGGGGGACCAAGACGGCTCTATACGACATGAACTACAGAGTAAGGTTAGCATATCCAAACCTAAGGTCAAACTATTTTTCGAGCACCATGCGCTCAGAAAGATCACACTCTGTACCCAGTATTTCTGTCCAAACATTGAAATGATCGAAACTATGAAAATCTTTCCTTAAAAGGAATCTTCCTTTGGTCTCAGAACCTCTGAGGTCAAGCACAGAGCTTCTGTGATCCCTCACAGAGCCTCTGCACCTCCAAAAACGAGGATCGCTTGACCAATGCACTTCTCTCAAAGAAACTTGATCATTTCATCGCCTTTTCAATCAAAACCTTGGCTGTGACCTCAGAAGCCTCTTACCCACAGAGCTTCTGTCATTCCCATCACTTGAAAAATTCAAGTCACTTCCTGCGGGTTATTTCTTAAACATCACAGTCATGTGAAAATAGAAGATGCCACGCGCGTGACAATAGGGTGGCGCACATCCTAGATCGTGCACCACCACCATCTAACGTGGCAACATTTGATTGGCCTACATCTGTACCGTCGTTTCACAGAAACGACTACTTACCGTTTCCACTCATCACGGATTTGAAAATTTTATTTTTTACCGCCTAATTTTTTTTACCTCCCTCTGTATAAAATCCCTTTTGCCTCTTTTCATTTCTTTTTACCTACATCCTTTTCTCTCAAAGAGCTTCCTGCAAAAAGCTTTTCTTCTTCTCCACTATTCTATCAATGGCTTCTCCCTCAGCTTCCTCCAAGAACTCTAATGGATCCAAGAAATCCAACACCTCTCATCACTCGATGGCTCAAAGGGTTGATTCAGACTCCGTTGGCCAAGAGCAAGTGCTTACTAGCAGAATGTTGTCTTTCACTAGACATGACTATCACTTGACTCAAATGAACAATAAACCGAACAACCATTGTGTCACCCTGAATCCCTCTGGTTTCCCTACTGAAGCTTCACCCTTGATTCAAATCCTCAAGAATCACTTTCTGGTTAAAGCCCTAACAATGAAGCGAAATGACATCCCTGAATCTTACGTCCAACAGTTTTTGGCTAAGTCCTCGCCATGCCAAGATGGATAAATATGGACACTGCATCATTGGCTATGAAACCCATCCATCAACTGAAAAGATTATGGACTTAGGGATCAATCGTAGGAAACTGTCAGATGTTTTTGAACTTCCCTCCAAATCAGACCTCAACCTGCGCAAATTCTCAGAGGAACCCACAGAGGAAGAGATACTGAGATTTTTGAAGTTCATTGGATATGCTGTTCCAATTACCAAAAGAACAAACTTCAGACGACAGAATCTACCCCCCTGTGGAACATACTCTTATCAATTCTGAACCGATGTCTAACGTCGAAGGTGGGGAGCCCAGATCAATCAAGTCATACTATTTTGGCTATAATGTATGGAATCTACTATGATCTCCCTCTAGACTACGCTGGACTCATTTTTAGGGAGATCCAGAATGCAGTGATTACCAAAGAGCAGGACCAAGACAGAGGGACAGAGACAAAGAACATCGCGTTTGGACGTTTCCTAGGATTACTTCTAGGTGATGACTTGATAGGGGAAGTAAAGCTACCAGCAGAGGATAAGACAATCAAACTCCATGAGATGAAGTCTCATAAGCCAACTACCATCAAAACCGGATATCCAGCAGCCAGACCTCTGTCAACAAAGATGTTGACTTATTTGGGTAGTGAATAGGGTGTTAGGGAATACATACGAGGGAACAGGACCCCAGAACCACGTCCTGTAACCCCCCCTCGCATAGGATTCAAAGTAGGAGACATTGTAGTTTACTTGAGAGACGAGGGAGTACGGACAGATGTTGAAGCCGCAGAGGTTCAAGTGAGTGAGAGAGAGAAAATGTTAGTTAGAGGGGAAGGGAGTGAGAAAAAGGCGAAAAAGAAAAACAAGAAAAAGAGAGTCGCAAAGGTAGAGACTCCAAAATCCTTGGCAGGTTAAGAGAAAGCCACAGAAGAAGTTGCAGAGGAGGTACAACCTCTACAGAAAAGGAAAAGAAGGCTCCGTAGATTGGCTGAAGCCCAAATGGTCACCTCACCTACAGAGGCTGCTGCAGAACCCCAACAGAAGCCGAGACGAAGAACTTTGATCTTCGAAGACTCTCCACCGGAAAATCCACAGAGCCCCCTAAAAACGGCAACAGAAATTGCCAGAGAGGTCTTCCACTAATACTCTGTAGGATTAGGGGAAACCGTGGAAATGGAAATAGATGATGTGACAGGAAGGTCACAGAGCGAAGATGAAGAAGAAGAACCAAGTAAAAAATTGTTGGAGGAGAGGGGAACTAAAGATGCCTTTGGCACACCACCAAAACCTACTCCCAGTGCAACCCACACTTCTACCCCTGGCAGTTCTAGTGCAGAGGGGTATTGAAACAGGACTGCACAGTCCGAACCAAACCCTTGCCGACCGGACAGAGGATATTCCTTCATCCTCTGTACCACCATCCGGGGAAACCAAATCCACCTCACCCTCTCAAAAGGGTGAGAGTGCTGTTCTACGTGTCCACTCTCCCCAGGACACAACTCTTCCACACACAGAGGTATTCATTGCCTCTGTCACACACAAGAGTGACCCCCAAACCACTTCAGAGTTGGTGGCGAGAGAACAAAATGATTATGTGGCTCTAGAACAACCACAAGATCCATTCAACATAGATCTTAAGGGAGTCTCTGAACCCTCCCCCAAAGAACGTGTTGACAGAACTTCCATAGATGCTTCCTCTGTGGAACATCGAGGATTGGAAGGAAATTCTCCAGAGCTCAACATATCAACAGGCTCTGAAGGTGCCAAAGACTCGTTGGCCAAATCTGGAACATTTGTTGTTCCAGAGGTTACCCCGGACATCTATGTCACAAAGGGCGAGTTTAAAGCCTTTGCTGACACGGTGATCCAAAAACTTGACGAATTGAAAAGCTCTGTCACCAGGGAATCTCAAGCCCACTCTGAATTTCTTGCAGAGGCTCTCAAGGCCAATACAGACGCCCTGAACGCTCTTCACCAATCCTCTCAACAACATTCAGCGGCAATCAATGAACTGAGAACAAACTGCGCGAAAAGGGCAGATCTTCAAGCTTGTGGACAATCTATCATTGCACACTCAAATCAGATTCAAGCTCTAGGGGATCTCTGCATCGATGAATTCCCGAAATATGTTGCCCAAGGAGTTCAGTCCGGAGTGACATAAATGACCAAGCTACGAGAAGAAATAAGGGACATAACTCGCAGTGTTATGGTCCCCTTCCACTCACAGGCATCAACCTCTGCACCTGACCCATCTGCCTTTGCCACAAAAGCCGACCTAGAAGCAATGGGAAATCAGTTTCTGGGCAACCTCAACCTTCTTCGATCCAACTTCAATGAACAAGGACAGAAGGTGGCTACAGATTTGAAGAAAACCATAGCCACATTTCGTTTCAAGTCTGATGTGGAAATCAACGCACTGTCATTGGCTGCAGAGGACGTTCTACAGAAGATCACCAAACATGTCAATGAAAACATCTGTAGGCGAAGGAAAAGGAAGGAACCTGTCACTTGCCAGACTCAAGCGGGACAGAAGAGGGCACGACATGAGGACCAAGATCCTGATGCATCCGGCCATGGTCCTCATGAGGGGGAGAAACTGCAATCCACAAAAGAAGCACCAATATCAGTAGCTCCCCTAAACCAAGTCCCTATGAGCTCAGAACCTGAACCACAGAGAACAACTAAACAAAAGGTCTCTGCAGCCCCCTCTCCCACCATAATCCAAATCACAGAATCCCCATCAACTGCCAAAGACAAAGGCAAGGCAATAGCCACAGAACCTCTGAAGAAGGTCAAGTCTCCTCCCTCCTTTGAAAAACTACTAAAGAGCTCTTTTGATGCTTTCAAAAGAGTGAAACCTGAAGAGGAACACTGGGCTTTTGATCTGCAACCTCTGTCTGAACTCCCTGTCCTGGAACCACTTGACAAACCATCAAAGGATAGAGTGGCAGAGGTTATCCAAGGTTTTGATAGCCTAAGGAGACCCTTCCCTGTTCTCCTAAATAAGAACATCGAAGAAGAAGTGTACAAATACCTCTACAGTCGTGGAGCTCAAGATCTTCCAACAGTCAGACTCTCAGAAGAAATCGTATCAGAGGAGAGAAGGAGATTCTATAAAGATAAAGCCAAGCCAAAATCCAAAGTCTTCAACATGGCCAAGATCTCAGAGGTTGTGGCAATCAAGCTTGGACACACAAAGTGTAAGAACTTCTGGTTCAGTGAATACGCCGTGAAAAGGGAAGATAAGGAAATATGGACTTTCACAGACGCAAATCTACCGAATCTTCATCCTCATGATCTTCCAGAGTTATTCAAATGGACAGAGGATAAGTTTGGTTGGAAGAAGGAATACCAAGAAGAACATCTCACCATCAACAGGGTCATGAGAGAAAAGTTGTTGTTCTACAGTATAGCTGACTTTCAAGTGGCACTTGACTTGGGAGTCAAAAATGTCAACTTCCCTCCACCAGAAGAAAACTTACCACCCTCTGCCAATTTTCTGCCGAACTCCATCATCACTTCACCTTCTTTTGGTTTTGTGTACTTAAACCCCAAAGGAGAAAAGAAATTATTCATGGGGATAGAAAGCCAAAAGTACTCAACCGAATCTCTGCTGCTCATTCAAGATCTACTTATCAAGCACAGAGGCACCCCACTCGTACCCACAGAAGCGGCAGGTGTCCTTCTGACAAACATAGGTGCAACCTTAAACTTCAGAGACCTGTGCGTGTGCTACTACAGAGAACTGAAGAAAGAAGGTGGGTTTGGAAAGAAGATCAACGATTTCCCAGACGCCAAAGTATAGGCTCTGATGTCTTCTAAATTTTTTTGTGTATCCACTGTCAAATATAATTGCCTTCTGGCATTATTTTATTTTGAATGAAAATCAAGATTCAGAGGTTGAGTTCCTTTCACCTCTTTTGTTTCTAGCTTAGCCATCGCTCCAAATTCCAAATTTTTATTTTTCAACACTTAGGGGGAGATTGTTAGCTCCATCTACCATGTTTAGAAGTGTTGAAAAATAGGCTAAGTATAGAAACCCCAGCTGTCTCGAAGGTCGCCGCAGAAGAGACACATCTCAGAAGACTACTCCGCAGAAGACGCGCCAGAGAACAAACCTGATAATGATACTCAGATCACAGAGCCTCTGTGAAGGCTAACCTTTGGAGGTCAGTGTTGGAATTGTGCTGAATGGCTCAAGACGAGACCACGTGCCAAGAATGTGAGACCTGCTGTACGAAGATTCACATGATCAAGTAATGGGCATCCCACGATGTTTACTTTACAGGTGGCATTCCTTATGTGGAATGTCAGTTTTTGTCTTGTACTAAGGGGTGCATCCTTCTTGTATATTAAGGGAGCACCACCTTAGAGTTTAAAGAGTGAGAAAACAAGCACACACAAAAAACATAGCAGTCTGTATAATCCTTGAGCATATTTGCACATACCAGTGCGTGTTCTTGGTGTTCTTCAGTAATCAATGAAACAGTTCTTTGAGTAACCTTCTTATAATACTTTACTTCCTATTCATTAATTAGTTGTGAGTTTACTACCTTGCATGTTCAATCTTTTCTACACAGCTTAAACGCTTCCGCACTCTATTTAATCAATCTGTGTTTAGTAAAAGGTTAAATCAAGTTAAAGAACATCATAACTGGGATCAACAATGTCAGATAGTTTAGTCATGAAAACACCAATGGCTACTGGTACACTCTTAGACGCAGATCCCTCCGGGAAACCTGTTGATCAAAAGGTGTATCGTAGCATGATTGGTTCTTTACTTTATCTGACTGCCAGTTGCCCAGATATAATGTATGCCACATGTTTTTGTGCGAGATATCAGTCTAATCCTAAAGAGTCGCACTTAACTGCTGTTAAGCGAATCCTTAGATATCTCCAAGGTTCTCCTAATCTAGGCCTTTGGTATCCAAAGGATTCTCGTTTTGAACTAATTGCCTTTACAGATGCTGATCATGCAGGATGTAAGCTAGACCGGAAAAGCACCTCTGGGTCATGTCAATTTATAGGTGACAAACTTGTGAGTTGGACTTCAAAGAAACAAAACTGTGTTTCAACATCCACTGCCGAGGTTGAATATGTAGCTGCTGCTAGCTGCTGTTCTCAAGTCCTCTAGATGAAGACACAGTTAAGGGACTTTGGATACAACTACAAGCGTGTTCCTATTTATTGTGATTCCAAGAGCGCAATCGCCATAACTGCTAACCCGATACAGCATTCGAAGACCAAGCATATCGATGTACGCTATCACTTCATCAAGGATCATGTAGAAAAAGGTGACATTGAAATGAACTTTATTCAAACTGACTTTCAGTTAGTTGTCTTTTCACCAAGCCGTTGGATGAAAAGCGATTTCAATTTCTAATCAGCAAACTTGGTATGTTGAACATGTATTAGACCTTACTCATGAGTCAAGGGGGAGTATTCTAAATCTTAATCTTGTGTTGTATTCTTCAACTGTTGCTAACGACAGCGGAATCATTTTCACAAATGATTACCATAATTTTCTTTATGCAGGTTTGTTCAAGTGAAAATGGCTTCTAATCATATCAGATTAGAACCCGCACTTCAGTGCTTTATTTTTCTGCTTTCTATTTAAAAAAAAAATCTTTATTTGAGGGGGAGCTTTGTTATCCCAGTTTAATCTAGTTGATAATCAAACAAGAAACACAATAAAGATCAAGAGATATAAAGATCAGAATAACATACCAATCCCTTGAATAAACAATGAAACCCTTGTGTGTTCTTGATACCCTTGAATATAGAGAAAACGTACGGCTACTATAACCTCATAAACAATTATTATGAGGTTATGAAAAGATTAACCCGAAAACTAAAAAATTAAAACTTTAAATACTTAGGCCATATGGGCTTCCTAATGCTTAATGGGCTTGAGGCCCAATAGCTTAATAACTATTGAATAAATACTAATCTAACTTTAACTATCAAATAAATACAGTTTAAACCCTTTAATCTTGAATACAATTATTTGATCCAACAATCTCCCCCTTTGGATTCAAGATTAAAATTTTTTTGGCAATTGTCTTCAGGTCTTCACTTGTATTCTCTTTTCTTCAGATATGTCGTTGATCGCTTCAAAACTTGATATCTTTAAAATCTTTGAAATCTTCAGATCTTCAGATTGTATTCTCCCTTTTTGTATCTTCTCCCCCTTTTTGATGAGTGGTGAGAATCATCATCATCAAAACTTTGCAAAACAATCTCCCCCTTTTCAAGACAATCTCCCCCATTGTGTATGATCACGTAAGCACAGTCTTCATGTAACGAGCCCTGTGTAGAAATAAGAGCAGTCTTCCCAGATGGAAAGAGTGATTATTTCAATCTTTTCAGATTAAAATAGAAAATAGTAACCATTCGAATCTTTTCAAATTCAACCAGTTTAATAGATGTAACCCTGAATCAACAAATGACTCAGTTAAAATGCTTGTCAGTAACACAAAGTTACTAAGTAACACAAAGTTACTATATAAGGAGTTGGTTTTGATGTTGGCTCCCCAGGTCTTCCATTCAATCATCGAATAACACATGGTTATCTATGAACGTTCTGACAGAAAACAAATTTCTGTGTGCTCGTGCATGTGTATGAAAGAAATTAAGCATAGATGATTGCTTTTTAATATAGGCTCAAAATATGTAAACTTGTTTAGACAGCAACAAATTATACAAAGACTCAATGTGCATGAGAAAGAGTTCGAAGGTAGGGCAACTTTCCTTCTTTTTCAATATCTAAAACTTCCGAGTGAAGATTATATAGCATATATGCTGCGTCCCCAAAGAAAATGAAACATTTCTTTGTTAAGAAAGAAACGAGTGGTTGGTGGGGTTAATGCAAGAGTTGGCATGGGCTAGTTGCCTATTTCAATGATGGTCACCAAAGAATGTGATCTAATCAAATTATGTGGCTGCCCGGCTCAGAAAGTGGTTTGGTGCAGAGTCTAATATTCTTTTACTCTGTTCACTCACCCTCTTTCTTTTAATGCTCACTTCTAACCAATCTCTCTTTTCCATTTTACCTCTTCACACACCATCACTCAATTCTTTTGACCCCTCTCCCCTCAATCACTCAGGGAATACTTCCTGGGTAGGAAACACTGGTTATCGTGAATCCATGGAAGTTCTGTTAAGCTCACACACTGAATCCCATGTATTTTCCTAAAAGAACATGATGTTCAACAGTCTTTTGTACATGAAAGAACAAGGTTACATGAAGAATAAAAATTTGGAGATGTCAAAAACAGTTTGTGTTTGACGATGCAATTCTCCCCCTCAAACTAAAAGAGTTTGACAATTAAGCTCATATCATTTTATCATGAAGAATACTATTTTGGAGAATCAAAAACGAATGTTGTTTATATGAATAATATATAAACATATTTTCAATGAAAGCACATGAAATGACGTTTGATTCAATCAACAGTGAATACAAAGAACGTGAGTATTACCATAGAAAGATTTAACTTTTGATACATGGTACTAACAAAGTCAAATAGAATGTTCTGAACCGTTATGTATATGAATACTTGACAAAGTATATTGACAAGATAAAACACAAGTATTTATCTTTAAGAACACACGGTCAGATAAGCATTTAAGTATCCAAAAATCTGTTAGCATCACAGATATTCTCCGCCTTAACTGAATGTAATTTTTTTTTAACAGTAAGGCAGAAAAATAAAGCACTGAAGAGCGGGTTCTAATCTAAAGTGATTAGAAGCCATTCTCCGTTGAAGTACGGGTTCTAAGCTGATTTACTTAGAAGCCTTCTTTTTGACAATTAAGTCCAGGTTTTGAACTGATTTGTTCAAAAGCCATTGTTCTTTCTCCCCCTTAAACATTGGGTGCCTGTAACACAGATTTAGCTTTTGGTACCCACTGGTATTTGGTTCCTAATGGGTTAGTTGCAGTTCTAGTGGGAGATATGAAGTAAGAACCATACCAGTTATTCACATAATCTTTTCTTACAAAATCATTTGAGCCACAATAGGAACAACTAATTTTCTTTTGTTCTAACCTGATCAATTGATTGATTGTGTAAACCAGATCAGGTTTGTCAAAAGTTTTACCTTTTGAGGCATAGTTCCATTTTGCATTTGATGTATGCACAAATGATTCTTCTTTCTTCTTGTCCTCCGAGGATCCTTTAACTCTCCAGATCCAATTACCTTTATCTTTCTCATCATCCCTTCTCCAGAAGCTTTTCTTTTGAGACTTAGTCTTCTTGAAGTTACCTGAACCGTCAACATTTTTGTCATAGAAAAGGTTAGAAGGACGAATCTGATTAGTAGATTTAGAAGTAAGACTATCATCTAAATCATAGAAAGGATAATAGAAAACATTTGAAAAATGTGAACTTGAAGCTGTTTTTAATGAACTATCTGAATCAGCTAGATCATCTCTTGGTGATTGAGCTATTGACTCTGGCGTCTTATGCTCAGTCAGCTTCACCTTGAATACGATCTCTTCAAGTTCCTTTATCTTTGAAGACAAACTGTTTCTTTCCTTTTCAATCAGATCAAACTTCTTATGCAACTCAGATTTTGCATTCTTCTCCTTCATGATATTTGTTGACAATTCAGATAGCTTTCTTGTCAGTTTGGCTATCTCGGTCTCAAATATCTTCTTTTCTTCAGAAAAGTCTGTATTTGTATCCTTCAGCTCGGCTTTCTTCTTCTCATTCTCAGCCTTTTCTCTTTCAAGAATGATAACCTTATCAAAGTCTGAAACTTGTTGAGAAAGTTTAACACATCTAAGCTCTAAAGATTTCTTTTCTTCGAAGGCTTTTCTGGAGAAGTCAGAGAATTTCTTGGCAAATTCTTTTCTCTCTTTTTCAATCTTCAACGATTCATCTTGAGCTGTTGCATTGTCTCTGTCTTGGGTTGCCTTTTCTTTCATTTTATTAATCTCAACCTCAAGACTGAGAAATTTATCTTTAAACTTATCTCTGTCCGTACAGAGTTGAGAATTTATCTGTCTTAGTCCTGTACTAGTATCCTTTGCAACACTTTTACTCCTTCTAAGCTCCTCAAGCTCTCTTTGCATTGCATCATTCTTAGACCATGTAGAGCTTGACTCAGATCTTTTCAACTTTTCTTGAAGATCGAAGATCTCTTTTTCTTTAGACTCAATTATTCCTGCAAAGTCAATTAAAGAATCAGAATCTTTTGAATTTTCTTTTAAAGCATTGATCTGAATAAGAAGAGATGAGTTATGAATCTGCAAAGCCTTGTTCTCAGCTTTGAGCATTTTGTCCTCTTTGTCATACTCATCAATCATGCGAGATGATGTTGATAACCGTCCAGCAAGTAGTTTAGCCTTTGCTTTTACTTCAGAATGTGTCATCTTTTCAAAATCAAGGCTGTAACCTTCAGACATATTTAGCTGATTCGACATCCTGGCTGTATGGTTAGAAATCAAACTTTTCTGTACCTAGACAACCAACTAGATGAGATCGTTAGAATCAAAATAAAAATAAATTAAAATTTTAAAATTTTAATTTTAATTTTAACCGGGGTACTGTTCACCGGTACTGTAGTGACCGGTACTATTCACCGGTAATTTTTTTTTTTACCGGTAAAGTGCTTCGACTTCGACCGGTAAAGTGCTTCGACCGGTTAAGTGCTTCGACCGATATAGTCTTTGACCGGAATAAGGTTTCAACCGGTATAATGTAAGAACCAGTAAAACGAGTTCGACCGGAAGTGGCTTAGGACCGGTAAAGTGATAAGACCGATGGTATGCTTTGACCGATAAAATGTGTTCGACCTATATGGTGTTCGACCGATAAAAGGTAAAGACCGATACAATTATTCGACCGATATGTTCTTAAATCCAGTCCAGATTGTCGATGAACATAACGAATACTCAACCCAGAAATCAATCACGAACTCAAAATCATATGCAAAAATCAGTCCATTGTACTCAGAAATACGTATCGATCACAACCCAATTAACAATAATGATTAAAGAACACTTTTGATTACTCAATTTTCCAACCACAGTGTTCGACCGACTACTAGATTTTGTCGAACCCAGAAAACTCAAAATCACAAATTCAATCACTTTGTTAATCCACGATGCAATTAATCAATCAGATATTGTTCACTAGCATATATCGCATCTATTCATATCGATTTTAAGCATAGAAGCATGTTAATTAACGAAATCAATTTTCACTCGATGAACAGTAATTTTTTTTTTCGATGAACAGTGACTTCGCATGAATAGTAATCGATGAATAGTGAAATCGCAAAAAAAATTTGATTCTTTAGGCTTTGATACCAATTGTTATCCCAGTTTAATCTAGTTGATAATCAAACAAGAAACACAATAAAGATCAGAATAACATACCAATCCCTTGAATAAACAATGAAACCCTTGTGTGTTCTTGATACCCTTGAATACAGAGAAAACGTACGGCTACTATAACCTCATAAACAATTATTATGAGGTTATGAAAAGATTAACCCTAAAACTAAACAATTAAAACTTTAAATACTTAGGCCATATGAGCTTCCTAATGCTTAATGGGCTTGAGGCCCAATAGCTTAATAACTATTGAATAAATACTAATGTAACTTTAACTATCAAATAAATACAGTTTAAACCCTTTAATCTTGAATACAATTATTTGATCCAACAAGCTTCATAGAAAAAGAGCTTAATCGTCTATAAGCTTAATAGAAACACTCCTTAGAGATTAATTGTCAAACTCTTTTTAGTTTGAGGGGGAGAATTGCATCGTCAAACACAACTGTTTTGACTTCTCCATATTTTTATTCTTCATGTAACTGTATTCCTTTGTGCTTTCATGTACAATAGCCTTTTGAACAGCAATGTTATTTTAGGAAAATACATGGGATTCAGTGTGTGAGCTTAACAGAACTTCCATGGATTCACGATAACCAGTGTTTCCTACCCAGGAAGTATTCCCTGAGTGATTGAGGGGAGAGGTGTCAAAAGAATTGAGTGATGGTGTGTGAAGAGGTAAAATGGAAAAGAGAGATTGGTTAGAAGTGAGCATTAAAAGAAAGAGGGTGAGTGAACAGAGTAAAAGAATATCAGACTCTGCACCAAATTCTTTCTGAGCCGGGCAGCCACATTATCTGTTGTTTCACATTTCTTCGTGAACGACATTGAACAAGGCAACTAGCCCATGCCATCTCTTGCATACAACCCCACCAGCTACTCATTTCTTTTCTCAAAAAGAGAATGTTTCACATTTTCTGGGGAAGCAACACATACGCTATTGGTTCTTCATTTGGAAGATACTAATATTGAAATAGAAGGAAAGTTGCCCCACCTTCAAACCCTTTCTCATGCACATTGAGTCTTTGTATAATTTGTTGTTGTCTCAACAAGTTACATACTTTGAGCCTAAAATGAAAAACAATCATCTGTGCTTAATTTTTTTTCATACACATGCACGAGCACACAAAAATTTGTTTTCTGTCAGAACGTTCATAGATAACCATGTGTTATTCGATGATTGAATGGAAGACCTGGGGAGCCAACATCAAAACCAGCTCCTTATATAGTAACTTTGTGTTACTCAGTAACATTGTGTTACTGACAGACATTCTAACTGAGTCATTTGTTGATTCAGGGTTACAACTCTTAAACTGTTTGAATTTGCAAAGATTTAAACGGTTACTACTGACTATTTGAATCTGAAAAGATTGAAATAATCACTCTTTCCATTTGGAGAGACTGCTCTTATTTCACAGGGCTCGATACATGAAGACGGTGCTACATTGAAGTCTATAAAGACAAAGGGGGAGATTTTTCCATAAAGGGGGAGATTTTTTTGACAAGTTTTGATGATGATGCTTCTCACCACTCATCAAAAAGGAGGAGATTATACAAAGGGAGAATATATTAAGGGGGATAATATAATCTGAAGACTGCTAAAGATTTTCAAAGATTTCAAAGTTTTGAAGTTTTGAAGTTTTGAAGCTATCAACGTCATATCTGAAGAAAAGTGAAGACCTGAAGATTATTGTCAAAAAAAATTTTAATCTTGAATCCAAAGGGGGAGATTGTTGGATCATAATTGTATTCAAGATTAAAAGGTCTAAACTGTATTTATTTGATAGTTAAAGTTTGGGGTTTAAATTGTAATAAGTTGATAGTTATTTGTAAATGGGCCTTAAGTCTACCAAGCCCATAAGCCCATAAGGCTTAAGTATTTAAAGTGTTAATTAGTTTAGTTTTAGGGTTAGAACCTTGATAATTACAATAATCATATTAGAGAGGCAATCCTATTTTCTCTGTATTCAAGGGTATCAAGAACACACAAGGGTTTCATTGTTTATTCAAGGGATTGGTACGTTTTGTTAATCTTATTATCTCTTGATATTATTGTGTTCTGTGATTGTTAATCAACTAGATTAAACTGGGATAACAATAATGGTTTTTGCCTTTGCATCTAGACCAACTTTCTTTTTGTCTTCATCACTCCACTGTCTTATTTCCTTAAGAGCTTAACGCTCAGGGAAAACAGGAGTGGTGGTAGTAGCGAGAATAACATCTATGATTGTGAAAGGTTTATAGGGTCAATTAGTTACATAATCAGGTATAGTAGGGTCTACACCTTCTAGAAATAGCATAATTCGATTCTTCTAGAGAGCAAAGTTATCTCTGCTAAATCGTGGAGGTTTAGAGAGTAAACCATTATCGTAGTAGTTTGTGTTTGTGTTAAGTGCCATTTAGTATAGCAAGGAAGAGAATAAAGCAAGATCTTGTTTATTGGATTAAAAAGTCTGCTCTGATACCACTTGTTGGTCCCGTAGGTGCTTAACAAGTTTGTAGAAGGTGGAGGGGAATGAATACAAACACAAAATTTAAAGTTTAATAAATTTTTTATTGATAAATCAAATACAATTTACAAGTCTGTTACCGAATAAGATTAAGTAAAACTCAATCTAAACAAACTTAAGGAACCACTAAGATGGTTGCACAAGAATATAGAGAATGGGAGATATTAGAGATATAGAAAACAAGGGTTTCTATATTTTAGAAAGATGAAGGCTTCAAGAGAGACATACTTTAGATGGAGAGGTAATCTTTCTATTTATACCCTATGCATTAAATGCATGGCAGGGCACTTTACACGTGTCCTTCATTGATTGGCAAAGAGGGTCTGACTTTGGGAGACTTGCTTTCGGTCGTATCATGAACAGTGTAGTTGACAGAGTTGTTATACGAATTGTAGCAGAGATATGTCCGTTCTGACACATCGTATTGGTTATGCAAGGGAAAGACAAAAGAGACTTGAGGCATAAGCTAAGTGATCATCGATCGCTGAATATCTCTTCCTTCAGTGATACAAAGAAGTTCAGCTATCGCTGAAGCTTTTCCTCAGGTTTCTTCGCGTATGAGTAGAGTCGTCTTTGCTTCACTGATATCCGCATCAGGTCACTAGTAGACTTGTCTTTGTTCAGCAACTTCGTCTTAGATTCAGCTATGAACATCTGTTGACAGGAAACTTCTCATCAGGGATTTCGTTTATCAGTTTACATCAGAAATAATCAGCGATACTGAACATACTCAGTATTTAAGCGCTGATGGTGAAACACTAATACATATGAATGTTTACAAGAAAGATCATCAGTGATAACTGAACAGACTCAGTCTGATCGCTGATGATGAAACACTAATACATATTAATAAACGTAATTTTCACTAAGTATAGAGGAGGGTCTTTATCAAATCACTGAGAGAGTTTGGATCAACAAATGTCCATGAATGCATCTAAAAATAATAGATCTAACTCAGATGTATACAGTTAAGAGTTAGAAGACTTATTCTCTTTAGACACGAGTTCTATTCCGTCTTGAATATAAGCCTTTCCCCTCAGCTTGAGTCTTGAACTGTGTTGTTCAGAAGTCAAAGTTGAATTTTCATCAAACGATACGTGTATGCTTTCCATAACCGTCTTGGTTTGTCGGTTGTAGATACGATAGGCCTTTGACGTCAAGGAATAACCGAGAAAATAGCCTTCGTCTGCGATCTTATCAAACTTGCCAAGATTGTCACGATCATTTAAAATGAAGCACCTGCAACCAAAAACACGAAGGAATTTAATATTAGGTTTTCTTTTGTTTATAATTTCATATGCTGTTTTATTCAAATGCTTGTTGATTATCGTCCGATTCTGAGTAAAGCATGCGGTGACAACAACTTTAGCCCACAGATATAATGGAAGACCAGAGTAGGCCAACATAGTCCTTGCAGCTTCAACTAAAGTTATGTTATTGCGTTCAACAACTCCATTATGTTGTAGCGTACGAGCGGAAGAAAAGTTGTGAGAAATCCCTACGGATTGTAAAAATCCTTGTAGAGTCTCATTCTTGAATTCAGTGTCGTTGTCGCTTCACAACTTCTTAATAGGCAATTGTAACAAAACTTGCACTTTCTTGATGAAGGCAATTATTAACTCTGGCGCATCTGATTTGGCTCTTAGAAACTCCAACCATGTATATCTGCAATACACATCAATCATAACTAAGATATACTTTTTACCATTGATTGATTGAGTAGGCATCGGGCCACAAAGATCCATGTGTATCATTTCAAGCGGCGATTTACAAGAAGATTCTATCTTAGCCTTATGGGGAATTCTTTTCATCTTTCCCATTTCGCATGTAGAACATAGAGAATCCTTCTCAAATCGTAATTCTGGAAGACCTTTGACCATGCCTTTACTCGCCAATGATGCCAACTCCAACTTTCTTCCTTTGAAGCTTTAGCAATCAAGCAAATTGATCGTGTTGCTGAAAGTGTTGGAAAATTAACCGCATATAAGTTTCCATATCTTTCTGCTTTGAATACCTCAGAACCGTCCGAATCTTCTATGTGACAGTGTGTCATTGTAAACTTGACTTGGTAAAGGCTGTCACAAAATTGACTCGTACTGAACAAGTTATGATCTAGCCCTTCCACATAGAGAAACTTCTGAATGGTCACATAACTGTTTTTAAGCATTCTGTATCCTTTGATGTAACCTTTGAGCTCAGAATTTGTGAATCCAATTGTTCCATCAGGCTGCTCAACATAATTATGTAATAAGTTTTGAACCCGTCATGTACCTTGAGCATCCAGAATCTATAAACCGTAGATGACAGGCTTGCAAAAGAAACAAACTTACTTTGCTTTAGGTACCCATATCTATATGGGTCCTTTCTTGTTAGCATCTTTCATCTTTTGAAAATCATCAACCTTGACTTTAACTCTCCATTCAAATCGAGGCTTAGGTAACCATTTCCAAACCATATTTACATTTAAATCATGAAAACCTTTCTTCTTTGAGAAATTATTTGACTTAGCCTTGAAGATATGAATATGTTGTGTCGAGGCTTTAGAAAAGAATTTGACCTTAGAAAAGCTTTTAACATTCTTAAACTTAGGAGGAATGGAGTGAAACGAAAAAGAATTTCTACCACAGTGATTACATATAAAGTTCTTGCAAGCAAATGTCATGATTTTCGATTTATCAAATGTTTTACAATTATTGACACAAAATTGACATTTATTGATCGTAGAACTATTACATGAAAAACTATCATCACTAGTAGAAACAATACAATCTTTTACACACTTTTCAAAAACAATTTCACAATCTTTCTTCTCACAAACTTTCCTCCTCCATTCTCCTTTCACTTTTCCACTCAGATCTGAAAATCCAAAAGAAGCTTTGTTAGTTGATTTCTTAGAGAGTGAATTCTTTGTATTAATTCCAGAAGTTTCTCCTTTGTAAAAAACATTGGGCTATTTTTCAAAACATGAAGAATAAACAATTGTTGGCTTAGCAAGTGTCACAAACTCCGGGTTTGATCTAACATTCCACTTTTTGTCATCAAACTCCTTTTGATCAGATAAATTCTTCTTAAACAAATCATTTTTCAAATCATTAATTTGTTTACAAAGCTATTTATTTTCTTCCAAAGATTTATCAAGTTTGAATCGAAGATCACAATTTTCGTCTTCAACTTCTTCAAGAGCCTTTTGTAAATCATAGATTTGTTTTTCAAAATCAGATGTTTGATGAACCACAGAGTCAGACTCAAGTTTTTTTCAAAATAGGAACAGGATCTGAAGAATTCATCATTCATCATCTCTTCAAAAACTTCTTCAGACATGTTCTCAACAAACTCATATTTTTCAACAGAATTCATGACATGTGGAGACTCTTCTATCTTTACTCCATTTGGAGATTCAAAAGCAATAGATTCAGAAAATATAGTCTAATCACAAACATCAATATCAGATTCATACTCATTATACTAACATTTGGTCTCAGGTATGATTTTATCTTCGTTGACTGATTCATTTGAAGAAGGTGGGGAAAATAATGATTTGAACTCTACAAATTCTAACTTTCTATTTTTGTAGCTCTTATTTAAATCATTATATTTAAATCTCACCTATTTAAAACTGGATTGTGAATCAGTACAACTCAATTGATCATCATTTATTACTTCCTTACCTTTTGATGAAGTATCAGATATAGGTGTCTCAACTTTTACGAACGTGTCGCGAATATCTGGAATCTTCTTCACAGTTGAACCCAATTTATCAAAGTTATATAAATTCCCAAGGGCTCTTTTTAAAACATCATTTTCAGACAAACCTAACCCAGTTTTGGATTATAAAAACGAACATCCTGGAGTTTGTTTGTGAGAAGATTCAGAGTTTGTTTAGTCTGTCCTCTTTTTAAGTTTAGATCATCTAGTTGCTTAATCTTACAATACGCCTCATTGTGTTCCTGAAAGCAAACTTCAAATTTTATTTTAAATTCACCCTTTTCAGAATTCAAATTCACTAAGTCCTTTTCAAGTTCGGTGATCTTAGTTTTCAAATCAGATTTTTCCTTTTTCAAATCATTCTTTTCCTTTTCTTTGTCCTCAATCACAACTTTTAACAAAGCATTTTCGTCACAAAAATTTATCATTGACTGTCGTTCAAGGATTAGTTTACTTTTCAACATTTCAAATTCAGATTCCATATGTTGAATTTGAGCAAGTAAAGATTCAACTATCTCAAGATTATCAAATTTTTCACTTACCTCAGAGTCACCATCAGAATGTTCAGAAACAGGTTCAACATCTTCCTCAACTTCTGCCATCATGCAAACTTGGGTAAAGTAGGCTTCCTCATCATTAGAACTTTGGCACAAACAGTTCTCCTCTTCTGCCATGAGCACTTTCCCTTCTTCCTGTTTCTTTACAAGCATTGACTTCTTAGCATAATACTTTGAGTTCTTATCCTCTTAAACTTGCAATATTTAGAAAAATGGCCAAACTTGCCACAGTTGAAACATCTTCCGCTTTGCGGATCTATCTTCTCTTATTTATTCTTTTCTTTCCTTTCTTCTTTCTTTTCAAACCGGGGCGTGAACTTTTCAGACTTATCTTTCTTGTAACCTTCATACTTTGATTTGGAAAAATATTTCTTCTTGCCAAATCTTTTGTTGAACTGCTTGGTAATGAAGGCCAAATTCTCAGCAAACCTCTGAACATCATCATCTGAATGCATCTCAACTTCTTCCACCGAAGACTTAGAACTAGACTTTGGAACCTCAAACAAATAAGCTTTAGGCAGCTTTGACTTGGATTTTGAACCGGAACCAGAACCAGACTTACTCACTTTCTTTTCAGCAAGCAGAGCTAACGACTCTTTCACCATTTTCTTCTCATCACTTAACATCTTTACTTCATCTTCGTGTTGAGATAAAGTGGTAAATATATTATTCACGTCTTCAAGATCCATTTCTTTTGACATCTGAAGATTTATGGCGTAGCTCTTCCCTTCTGGGTTAAGGTTCTTGATGAACTTATAGTTCATTTCCGACACAGACTTGTTCATGCCGTTCCATCTTAAATCGTTCAAAATCACATTAAACCTATTTTAGGTGTCTGCCAATGATTCACCCTCTTTTGCTCGAAAACCCTCATAAGCATTAATACTTTGATTAAGCTTAGCCTTAATGGATCTGTCAGTTCCTTAAAATTGTCATTCAAGCTCATCCCACATCACCTTTGCTGAGTCACGACTATCTATACAGTTGTAGATGTCATTTGGGATAGCCATTGTACGGTAAATGAGAGCTTCTTCATCTATTTTTGCTAGCTCCTTCTCTCGTTCACTGAAATACTGGTAAGGCTTTGGCACATACCGAACAAGAATTTCAGGAGAAGTCTCAGTAGCTGACTGTCCAGGAACTGTAACCATCGTATTGATTGGACCTTCAATAATTGATTTCATGTAATCTATGTTCTTATGATTCAAGAACTAAGTCATTCGGCGTTTCCACTGAGGGTATTCTCCGATTGATAACACTGGCGGTTTGGACTGAGACCCCATTGAGAGCAAGTCTTTAGACATCTTGAAAAAACCATTGTACTTCTCAGAATTCGCACACCACAAGAAAACTTCTCAAAATTCACAGACCAAGAGAAATTCGCACACCAAGTAAACCAAAATCCGCACACCACAAGGAATTCGTATACCAAATGCTTCAGAATTCGCACACTTCCAGAAATTCGCAGCCTTGCTATGCGAGTTCTAACAATTCGCACGCAATGAGATGCGAGTTCTGTCTATTCGCACACTTCGGGATGCGAATTGTTGCCTTAGCCAAATATCCAGGCTTCAAACTTTTCACACGACACCTTTATGCGAATTCCAAACTTAAAAAAATTTCCATCTCAAACTTTTCGTAAATGATACGGATTCCACACTTAGAAAAAATTTGAACTTCCTATGCGAAATCTATAGAATCCGTATGATGCTTGATGCGAATCCAAGAAATCCGTATGCTTTGCGATGCGAGATTCTCACTTCTTGTATCCTTTGATGTGCAAAATTCGTACTTAGAAAAATTTAAGCCAACTTTTCATATATCAAATTATGCGAAATCCTTCTTTTCACACTTAGACACATGCGAATTCCCCACTTCTCATATATAATGCCCTGCGAATTCCTCATTTAGCTTTTTCAAAATTCATGTTTCATGCGAGTTCTTGATACGAAAAATTGAGATCTTGCGAGTTCTTGATGCGAGTTTTTCAATGTTCAACAGAAAACACTTAAATCGATCCTAAAACCCATCAAAATTCTGAATTTGAGTCTGTAAACTCACCAATTCAACCACGAACAATGCTAGAACTGATTACAAAGAATGAATTACAAACAGATCGACTCAAGCATACATTTCGATCGATATACAATGCGTAGACTCAAACTTTCGAAACATTCACTAAAACTTCAAATTGAATGAAAAATACATTGCAATTGTGTTCAAAACCTATACAAAATGTTTCTATATGATCAATCAATCATCACACAATCAGTTTGTCATATAATTACAATACAAAAATGCAAATTCGATCAAGAATCAAAATATAGGGTGCGAAGACATCGTTTTGTTGAATTTCATAGAATTAGGCTCTGATACCAATTGAAAGTCCAATCCAAGCTCACTCAAAATACCACTGATTACAAAGAAATCATTCTTTTATTAATGGATCAACAATTACAATGATTTCTTAAGTCATAGATCTCATAGTGCCACATGTATATTACTGTATGCGAGTTCTTCTCTTTCTTGTGTGTGTTCTCATGTACGTGTTATTCTACTTACATAGACAACTCCCTTTTATACTTGGTCAACATAACCTCTCAAGCAACTAAACTAAAGTCAAACACATTAACTTTGACTTACAACAAAACCCTTACACTTTACAATATTACACTTTGACCCCTCATTTAATCTTGAATACAATATTGACTTAACACAAATGAAAAATGATACATTTTTTTGTATTTGAATATTCATTTGAATTTATTTTTATTTTTATAGGGCTTTAGGGCTATATGGACTCGAACCGTAGACTTTCTCGGTAAACAAATCAAACTTATTATTATCTAAATGATCTGAACTGTTTCAAAGACCCAACTTGCATTTTTTGTGCATTGGGATCTTTCTTTAACTCATATAAATATCAGCTAGTCCGACATTTTTATTTTGACAGAAAAATAAGGAGATGGCTCCATGTGCTCTGAGTCATTATGTGGATTCAGATTCACGAACACTACCAAAGTTTTTCTAGGGAGGTTATCTTGACGTAGGTCTGCCTCTGGCCTTGATTAACCTAAGTGACACGAAGTCTCTATCTCTCTACTTAAAAATCAAATATAAAACTTCATACACCTTAAAGTTCATAGGACGAAAAGAGATTTTTTTGAGTCCCTTATACTCAGCTTAGCATTGAATAGACTGCGTATTCACCTTATCAATATATCAAATCAATAACGGGGTCTGTTTGGCACTTAACTGGGCACCTAAATCGGACCGAACCCTTGTCAGGCTATTGTTCTTTTTTTTCCCTCAAAGTTATGGAGTAAGACATCGATTTCTCAATAAGATCAATTTTTTTGATTGCATGATGGACTCCCCTGAAAAACATCGGCGCGCGTGTAAACGAGGTGCTCTACCAACTGAGCTATAGCCCTTAGTGCTTGTAATACATATTTTATTATGTAGATAATTTCTTGTCAAGATGAATCTTCTCAAGATGACTATTCCATGATCCAAGATCATATTGATCGATATTGCTTCTAAGTAATATCATATTTATAATCCATCGATGAGATGAGTCCTGTTTGGTTTTCCTTGTGAAGATAAATGACCTACTTAACTCAGCGGTTAGAGTATTGCTTTCTGTTAAAGCACATATTTATTGGATTCAAGATCATAATTATCTGAAGATGGAAATCTGAAGTTAAAGATGATAAAGTCGTCTCAACAAATAGTCTAGGGTCCTTTTGTAATAAATAGTCAAAGTCTGTTTACGTATTTTATTTATTAGTTTTATATTTAGTTAAATAAGTTTGTTTTAGCTTTTGGGCCCAAGCCTTTCAAAGCCCATTAGGCCTAATCAAGCCTAAGTATAAAATGGCTTAATTTAGTGGTTATTAGGTTAGAGAGCTAATTAGAAAAATTATCTTTGTGAGAGGAGGCTTATGGTGGTATTGGTGCGCCGTGAAGAACAAGAAGCAGAGAGAGTTTTGATTTTATCAAGAACACTTGTAATCCTTTTGTTGGGAACTGAAGATTCTACTAAGTGTAGTTACTACTGCTAGTACAAGTGTAGTTACTACTGCCAGAACAAGTTGAAGATTAATACTGCTAAGTGTTACTACTGCTAGTAGAATTACTACTGCTAGTTAAAGTTAGTACTGCTTGAACAAAGTTAGTACTGCTTAGCTAGTTAGTACTGCTAGTAGTTAGTACTGCTTGCAGTTAATGCTGCTAGATGAAGTTAATGCTGCTGAGCATTATTAGTGCTGCTAAAGAGATCCGGATGGAATGTACGACAGCTGGATATAATGAAGATATACTTAGAAGATATACATGGAAGATATACTGAAGATTTGTTTATTCTTTGTAATTATCTTTTTATCAGTATATGTATAGAATGTTTAGAATAGATAGAAAGAACTTTTTGATAATTGTTTTTCAAGAGAGAAATCAACCTCAAGGCATAGATCCTAATTCTAGAGAAGTAGAATTCGTATTGTTGAGCCTGTTCATCAATATTGAGGTTGAGTGTGTAAACTTGTAGCTTTAAGCATTCAATACAAGTTTACTGTTTGATCATTATATACTGTGTTTGATTACTGTTTTATTAAATATCAAAGTGTTTTTCCGCAACTTCTTTGATATTAGTTTCTGAGTATTAATTCTTGTTAAGAATTCGATCCTGACAAGTGGTATCAGAGCTAAATTCTCTCAGAAACAGTTATTCATCATGGAAAATCTTACAGAATCAAGCAGTACTTTGGTCTCAAAAGTTCCAATGCTCAGATCCAATGAATTTGACATGTGGAAAATCAGAATCAAGCAATATATTCTCCTCACAGATTACTCTATGTGGGACATCATTGAGAATGGCCCATCTGATGGAGGAAAGATTGGTGAAGATGGCAAAAGAACTCCTCCAAAGACAGATACAGACAGGAAATCAAGACAGACAGAGATGAAAGCCTTGAGCACACTGCTCTTGGCCATTCCAAATGAGTATCAACACCAATTCTGCAATTGTACTGATGCACAGATGCTCTGGAATGCTCTAGAGAAGAGATTCTCAGGTACTAAAAGTACCAAGAGAAATCAAAAGGCAATCTTAAAACAACAGTATGAAAACTTCATCTCAACTAAGAATGAGTCCATGACTCAAACTTTTGACAGGTTTAATAAACTAATTGGTGAACTAGCTACTATGGGAGTACAGATTGATCAAGAAGTTTGTAATAAATAGTCAAAGTCTGTTTACGTATTTTATTTATTAGTTTTATATTTAGTTAAATAAGTTTGTTTTAGCTTTTGGGCCCAAGCCTTTCAAAGCCCATTAGGCCTAATCAAGCCTAAGTATAAAATGGCTTAATTTAGTGGTTATTAGGTTAGAGAGCTAATTAGAAAAATTATCTTTGTGAGAGGAGGCTTATGGTGGTATTGGTGCGCCGTGAAGAACAAGTAGCAGAGAGAGTTTTGATTTTATCAAGAACACTTGTAATCCTTTTGTTGGGAACTGAAGATTCTACTAAGTGTAGTTACTACTGCTAGTACAAGTGTAGTTACTACTGCCAGAACAAGTTGAAGATTAATACTGCTAAGTGTTACTACTGCTAGTAGAATTACTACTGCTAGTTAAAGTTAGTACTGCTTGAACAAAGTTAGTACTGCTTAGCTAGTTAGTACTGCTAGTAGTTAGTACTGCTTGCAGTTAATGCTGCTAGATGAAGTTAATGCTGCTGAGCATTATTAGTGCTGCTAAAGAGATCCGGATGGAATGTACGACAGCTAGATATAATGAAGATATACTTAGAAGATATACATGGAAGATATACTGAAGATTTGTTTATTCTTTGTAATTATCTTTTTATCAGTATATGTATAGAATGTTTAGAATAGATAGAAAGAACTTTTTGATAATTGTTTTTCAAGAGAGAAATCAACCTCAAGGCATAGATCCTAATTCTAGAGAAGTAGAATTCGTATTGTTGAGCCTGTTCATCAATATTGAGGTTGAGTGTGTAAACTTGTAGCTTTAAGCATTCAATACAAGTTTACTGTTTGATCATTATATACTGTGTTTGATTACTGTTTTATTAAATATCAAAGTGTTTTTCCGCAACTTCTTTGATATTAGTTTCTGAGTATTAATTCTTGTTAAGAATTCGATCCTGACAAGTGGTATCAGAGCTAAATTCTCTCAGAAACAGTTATTCATCATGGAAAATCTTACAGAATCAAGCAGTACTTTGGTCTCAAAAGTTCCAATGCTCAGATCCAATGAATTTGACATGTGGAAAATCAGAATCAAGCAATATATTCTCCTCACAGATTACTCTATGTGGGACATCATTGAGAATGGCCCATCTGATGGAGGAAAGATTGGTGAAGATGGCAAAAGAACTCCTCCAAAGACAGATACAGACAGGAAATCAAGACAGACAGAGATGAAAGCCTTGAGCACACTGCTCTTGGCCATTCCAAAGGAGTATCAACACCAATTCTGCAATTGTACTGATGCACAGATGCTCTGGAATGCTCTAGAGAAGAGATTCTCAGGTACTAAAAGTACCAAGAGAAATCAAAAGGCAATCTTAAAACAACAGTATGAAAACTTCATCTCAACTAAGAATGAGTCCATGACTCAAACTTTTGACAGGTTTAATAAACTAATTGGTGAACTAGCTACTATGGGAGTACAGATTGATCAAGAAGTTTGTAATAAATAGTCAAAGTCTGTTTACGTATTTTATTTATTAGTTTTATATTTAGTTAAATAAGTTTGTTTTAGATTTTGGGCCCAAGCCTTTCAAAGCCCATTAGGCCTAATCAAGCCTAAGTATAAAATGGCTTAATTTAGTGGTTATTAGGTTAGAGAGCTAATTAGAAAAATTATCTTTGTGAGAGGAGGCTTATGGTGGTATTGGTGCGCCGTGAAGAACAAGTAGCAGAGAGAGTTTTGATTTTATCAAGAACACTTGTAATCCTTTTGTTGGGAACTGAAGATTCTACTAAGTGTAGTTACTACTGCTAGTACAAGTGTAGTTACTACTGCCAGAACAAGTTGAAGATTAATACTGCTAAGTGTTACTACTGCTAGTAGAATTACTACTGCTAGTTAAAGTTAGTACTGCTTGAACAAAGTTAGTACTGCTTAGCTAGTTAGTACTGCTAGTAGTTAGTACTGCTTGCAGTTAATGCTGCTAGATGAAGTTAATGCTGCTGAGCATTATTAGTGCTGCTAAAGAGATCCGGATGGAATGTACGACAGCTGGATATAATGAAGATATACTTAGAAGATATACATGGAAGATATACTGAAGATTTGTTTATTCTTTGTAATTATCTTTTTATCAGTATATGTATAGAATGTTTAGAATAGATAGAAAGAACTTTTTGATAATTGTTTTTCAAGAGAGAAATCAACCTCAAGGCATAGATCCTAATTCTAGAGAAGTAGAATTCGTATTGTTGAGCCTGTTCATCAATATTGAGGTTGAGTGTGTAAACTTGTAGCTTTAAGCATTCAATACAAGTTTACTGTTTGATCATTATATACTGTGTTTGATTACTGTTTTATTAAATATCAAAGTGTTTTTCCGCAACTTCTTTGATATTAGTTTCTGAGTATTAATTCTTGTTAAGAATTCGATCCTGACAAGTGGTATCAGAGCTAAATTCTCTCAGAAACAGTTATTCATCATGGAAAATCTTACAGAATCAAGCAGTACTTTGGTCTCAAAAGTTCCAATGCTCAGATCCAATGAATTTGACATGTGGAAAATCAGAATCAAGCAATATATTCTCCTCACAGATTACTCTATGTGGGACATCATTGAGAATGGCCCATCTGATGGAGGAAAGATTGGTGAAGATGGCAAAAGAACTCCTCCAAAGACAGATACAGACAGGAAATCAAGACAGACAGAGATGAAAGCCTTGAGCACACTGCTCTTGGCCATTCCAAATGAGTATCAACACCAATTCTGCAATTGTACTGATGCACAGATGCTCTGGAATGCTCTAGAGAAGAGATTCTCAGGTACTAAAAGTACCAAGAGAAATCAAAAGGCAATCTTAAAACAACAGTATGAAAACTTCATCTCAACTAAGAATGAGTCCATGACTCAAACTTTTGACAGGTTTAATAAACTAATTGGTGAACTAGCTACTATGGGAGTACAGATTGATCAAGATGATGTGAACAGAAAGTTCTTAAGGTCCCTTGGAGATGAATGGACCATGTACACTGTGTCATTCAGACAGAATGATCAGTTGGAAGACAAAGAACTTGATGATCTGTACAATGATCTTAGAGTATTTGAAGCTGAGGTGGAGGCAAAGAAGAAGCCTTCTGGATATGTTCATAATGCTGCACTCCTATCAGCATCAATTGATTCTACTGCTAACCCTGAATCAGTTAATGCTGCTAATGGATCAAATTTAGATAAAGGCACTGATTATGTATTTGAAGCTCTTCTTTCTAATCATGGAAATTCTTCTCTGATCAATGATGACTTAGAACAACTTCATCCTGATGATCTGGAAGAGATGGATATTAAATGGCAGATGGCCATGCTCTCCATGAGGGTTAAAAAGTTTATAAAGAGGACTGGAAGAAACAACTTCTCACAACCTCTTTCTCAGTCTTATCCTCAACAATTACCTCATCTAAGGGATCTATTTCAGTGGCTCCCTCAGGCAAGTCCTTCCTATCTTTGGTGTCTAACAGGTCTGAAGTAGGAGGAATGTAATTGTTGTTATATGGTGGAGGTGTGGCATTATACCCAATTCCTCTTCTTAATTTATCATGAATCTGATTTTGCAGTAAGGAGTCCATTGCTTTAGAAGCATTGGAAAACTTTTCTACATCAAGCTTAACCTTGGTTAACTCCTCTTTCAGTTTTTCACTCTCCTCTTTAGATTTGGTCAGTTTAATTTCTAAATCCTTTTTCTCCCACTGCCATTAATTAGTGTCATATGAGTGTTGTAGTTCATTGGCTTGAAAACCTTTGATTTGATCTTCAAATCTCTCTACTATCCTCACATAGTCTTTTATATCCTTTTCTAGTCTCTTCAGGTCATCACTCATCTTCTGATTGTGATCCCTGTACCTTTTAACAGTGTCTATGCAAGTTTTAGAGCAGAGATTAGAACTTACCTCAGATGGGAGATCAGATACTTTAGCCATAAGAGCTTGATTCTGAATAGCTTCTTCTGCTTGATCACTCCAATCAAACCCCATTCCTTGTTGAGAAACAAGGGCTTGAGCAGAGTTTCTGTTGTTATTGAAGCTTCCAGATTGAGCTTGTTGATGGTTGTTGTTGTGAGACATTCCACTTCTGCATTCTCTAGCAAAATGTCCCTTCAGATGGCATTTTTATATGTCAATCCAAGTATGTGCAGGATATTCTAACCAAGTTTGGTTTCTCAGAATCAAAACCTGCCAGCACACCTATGGAAACACACAAGCAGATCACAGCAGATCTTGAGGGGGAGGATATGGATGTGCATCTTTATAGATCCATGATTGGCTCTCTCATGTATCTCACAGCATCAAGGCCAGATATTATGTTTCCAGTCTGTGTATGTGCAAGATTTCAAGTTAGGCCAAAGCAATCTCACTTTCAAGCTGTTAAGAGGATATTCAGATATCTCAAAGGGCAACCCAGATTGGGACTTTGGTATCCTCATAACTCACCTTTTGACCTAATAGCATACTCAGACAGTGATCTAGGTGGGGCAAACTTGGACAGAAAATCTACTTCTGGAGGATGTCAGTTTTTGGGTGCTAGACTAGTCTCATGGCAGTGCAAGAAACAAACCACAATATCCACATCTACAACAGAGGCAGAGTACATAGCAGCTGCAAGTTGCTGTTCTCAAGTCTTATGGATTCAGAATCAAATGCTGGATTATGGGGTAACCTTTCTACACACTCCAATCTTTATTGACAACAGCAGTGCTATTAGCATTGTAAATAATCCAGTCAAGCACTCAAAGACAAAGCACATTGAAATCAGGTATCACTTTATAAGAGATTGTAATGAAAAGAAACTTATTCAAGTTGTCAAAGTTCACACTGATAATCAGTTTGCTGATCTATTCACTAAAGCTTTTGATGTGGGTAGATTCACTTTCTTGGTAACAAGTGTGGGAATGATAAACTCTGAATAATCTTCTTCTCAAAAAGTGGTTTTATACCTGTATATTTTTATTCTTGGTGTTACTAATCTTCTTTTCAGGATATGCATAGCAGTACTCAGTATTTAGCAAGTTTAAAAGGAGTAAGTCTAGTTAATACTGCTTTCAGTTAATACTGCTTGTGGTTAATACTGCTTTCAGTTAATACTGCTTTCAGTTAATACTGCTTTCAGTTAATACTGCTAGTAGTTAATACTGCTAGTAGTTAATACTGCTAGTGGTTAATACTGCTTTCAGTTAATACTGCTAGTGGTTAATACTGCTAGTTCAGTTAATACTGCTCGTGGTTAATACTGCTCGCGGTTAATACTGCTAGTTAGTTAATACTGCTAGTAGTTAATACTGCTAGTTCAGTTAATACTGCTCGTGGTTAATACTGCTCGCGGTTAATACTGCTAGTTAGTTAATACTGCTCTAGGTTAATACTGCTTATATTCCGAATACTATAAATACTTTTTGCCCGCCTAAAAGTTCATAACGACTCTTTGCATACTGTTCTCTTGCGCTCAAAACCTTTTCTCTCTCAAGTTCGAAGTTTTCAGGCAAGTGTTCACTAAGATCAATGGCATCCATGACATTCATCGACGAGCACAACGAGATTGCGATGCTACAAAAGCCAAAGCAAGCTTCAGGATTTCATCAGATTGTGGATTTCCTCAAGTCAAGTCACATTGCTCATGCTCTTACTGTATCACCTACAATCTACATTGAGCACCAAAGGCAGTTCTGGGCTAATGCAACCATTGTTGTGGAAAATGGTGTGCAAATGATCAAGACAAGAATCTGTGATCACTCACTTACAGTTACTGAAGAAGTCATTCGCATCAGTCTACGTCTAGACGATGCCTCTGGTATAATGTCTATCTCTAATGATGAACTGTTTTCTAATCTTACTAGAATGGGGTATGGAGGCCCATTGGGTGTTTTCAAATTCTCAAAAGCAAAGTTTTCACCCCAATGGCGTTTTCTTGTTCATACCCTGATGCATTGCATCTCCAAAAAGACCACTGGATGGAGTGAGTTCAGCAGTCCAATTGCATATGCTTTGGTATGCTTGGCTACATCCAGAAGGTACAATTTCTCAAAGATGATTTTCAGTGATCTTGTATCAAATATGGGAAACAAAAAGAGTTTCTTTATGTATCCCAGATTTGTTCAGGAAGTAATTAACCATGAATTGACGGAAATACCTCAACCTGTTGGGGTATATGTACCTAAACCCCCCAAAGGCAAGGTTTTCTCAAATATGAGAAGATCTGCTGGGGACTCTGAAGGAGTTGACACCCCATTGTTCTCTACAATGATGGTGGTGTCCCAAAACACTGAAGGTATGGCAGCAGGGTCAAGGCCCTCATTAGACCATCCCACTGCTAGCCAAGCCCAACCTTCTCACTCAAAAACAATTCCCCAGTTCATTCTTACAAAACCCACTTCTCCAATTACCCAAACTTATCAAAGAAAACAGGTAAAGAAGGCTCCTTCCCTTCTTGTACCATCACCCACACAGCCTTTAAGCCCTCTAAGGGAGAATTCTCCCTTAGAGAATATCCAAAGGGAAACCACAAGGGTGTCTCCCAACCCAAAGGAGGTGCTCTCTGAGGAGGAGGTAGAGCATATGGGTGATGAGGCTGCCACTACTCCTGCTAACACAGAGGAGGAAAGTGGTAACATCAATAAGACCTCCCCCATGGCAACTTTGAATGAGCAATCATTTGAAGGTCCCTGGTGCCAAGAAACCACAGGGGTGGATAGTGCTTCTGCTAGGCAGAAGACTTCCACTACTAAAAGATCCAATGATCCTTCAATAGGGGGTAACACTCCTGGAGAAGGTGAGGACAGATATAACTATGATGAATTGATGGAGGCAATGGGCAACATCAACATGGATGTACTCAAACAGGGCAAAGATATAGAAGAGCTAAAACTCATTGTACTGTCACAACAAGAACAAATCATCAAGTTGAAGCAAATGGTAAGGAAACTGATTCTGCAAAAGAAGAAGAAACAATTTGTGCTCAGAAGGAGGACACTAGTGACTGATGCTCCCAAAAAGGGGGAGTCAGAAGCTGATGCCAAAGCTAAGGGGGAGCAAGAGGAAAAACATAATGTTGAGGGGGAAAATGAGCAAGCAGCAGAAACAGAGCCAGCAGCAGAAACCATTAATACTGCCAGTTCAAGTAAAGCAGCAGAAATGGTTAATACTGCTGAGATGAAAGAAGTAGCAGAACAAGTAAAAGAGGTCCTTACAGAGCTTGAGGTTGCAGAAACACTCATCAAAGCAAAACATGATACTCCCAAGGTCACCTCAAAGGCCAAAGGAGTTGTCATAAAAGAAAGAGGTGATGCAGCAAAGAACTCTAGCATTGAGAAGGAGATGGGTAAAGATAAAGGTAAGGCAAAGTTAGTGGAATCTGATCAACCAATCAAGAAGCAAAGGTTGGTTGAATCAGATAAAGCTTTAGCAAGGAAAATGCAGAAGGAGATGGAAAAAGAAGAAAGAGCTCAGGTGGAGAAGGACAGGGAAATGGCAAAGGCTTTAGCTGCTGAGCTAAATAAAGCCTATCAAAAGGGGCTTGAAACTGAAAAGGCTAAACAAAGGGCTATAAGTCTGAGAAAGGCTATGATGGCTAATACAAGTGCAAAGAAAAGAAGACCTTCACAAACTTACCTTGCCACTCAGGAAAGAAACAAAATGATAACTTTCTTGAGGAGTGCAATTGGGGTAAAGAAAGAAATGTTTGTGAAGATGAGTTTTGATCAAATCAGAGAGCTCTATGAAAAAGAAATGGGGAATCTGAAGAGCAATGAAAAGAAAAGAGTAGAGTTTGAAAAGAAGGCCAAGGAGAGTAATGATATAGATATGAATCAACCATTTCCTGAAAGTGAAGAGGGAACTCCTATCAAAGAAATGGCAAAGGAAAAGGAAGAAAAGAAGAAGGAAGCTACTCTAGTACAGGTTCAAAAGACTTTGAAAAGAACCAAGATGATGGCCAAAAGAAAGAAAGATAAGAAGTCTAGAGTAGAAGAAGAACAAAATGTTGCTGAAGAAGAAGTGGCACCTGAGTCATCAAGTCAGCAAGGGTCATCAATCAAAGATGATGTAAGCTTATATATGGTAGTGATGGACAAAGTGCCTGAACCAATTTCTGCAGAACCTGTTGGAGTTAAGCCACCTGAGATCATTCACTGGGATGTACTGACAATGGATGGGAAAGATTACATCAGACTCAAGAGGAAGGGTGATAAGTATGAAGTATTCAACACTTGGGTCAAGATTGTCAGAACATGCTCTAGATCTGATATAGAAGAGATGTTTGACATAGGAATTAAGCTGTATGCAGACCATCTGAATACTCCAGGAATTTCTCTTACAAAACTGGTGATGGAGTATCTATGCATGATGTTCAAACCTGAAGAAGTGGACCAGGTCATCAAGAGTGTGTTTAAAGAAGTCACAAGTTGGACTCTATATGAAACTAGTGGAGTATATGTAGTGACTTTGGATAGAAATCACACAGAATACTTCCTAGTGGATAGAGTATATAATCACACCAGACTGAAGGTTCATGCCATGCTAAAGAAGAAGTTGGGTTGTGCACCAAATTCAGAAATGGCCAAGTATCTAATTCAGAGGATAATCAATCAGAGTTTGGGACTGAATCCAGACTTAGGAGCATGATCTTGGAAGTTTTGGGAGCATCAAAAAGAGCATAAAAAAGAGCATCTGGAAGAATATCTGAAGAACTTGACTTCTCTTCTAAAAGTCAAGTTAGGGGGAGATTGTTGGGAACTGAAGATTCTACTAAGTGTAGTTACTACTGCTAGTACAAGTGTAGTTACTACTGCCAGAACAAGTTGAAGATTAATACTGCTAAGTGTTACTACTGCTAGTAGAATTACTACTGCTAGTTAAAGTTAGTACTGCTTGAACAAAGTTAGTACTGCTTAGCTAGTTAGTACTGCTAGTAGTTAGTACTGCTTGCAGTTAATGCTGCTAGATGAAGTTAATGCTGCTGAGCATTATTAGTGCTGCTAAAGAGATCCGGATGGAATGTACGACAGCTGGATATAATGAAGATATACTTAGAAGATATACATGGAAGATATACTGAAGATTTGTTTATTCTTTGTAATTATCTTTTTATCAGTATATGTATAGAATGTTTAGAATAGATAGAAAGAACTTTTTGATAATTGTTTTTCAAGAGAGAAATCAACCTCAAGGCATAGATCCTAATTCTAGAGAAGTAGAATTCGTATTGTTGAGCCTGTTCATCAATATTGAGGTTGAGTGTGTAAACTTGTAGCTTTAAGCATTCAATACAAGTTTACTGTTTGATCATTATATACTGTGTTTGATTACTGTTTTATTAAATATCAAAGTGTTTTTCCGCAACTTCTTTGATATTAGTTTCTGAGTATTAATTCTTGTTAAGAATTCGATCCTGACACCTTTGAATCAATTGAATAATCATATCAGGTTTGCATTATCGTTGTTGCTTAATTGTTTACTTGTTTGAATGATTACGTATTGGGACACACATTTGGTATCAGAGCAAGTTCCAGATTGGATTGAATAAGTTTTTGTTCGGTTCTGTTTTCTGTCAAAGATTCATAATTTTTTTTTGTGTGATTGTTCATTCAAGTGTTTATTTATTGGGTTGTAATTGATATGCATATTCTATTCATTTAGTATTGTTGGATTTGATTATTGCATTGTTTTTGATTATCAATTTGGTGATTTTGGAAATTATGGGTTCGGTCTTGAGTCGACACTGTGTCTTCAATCGAATCTTTCTTAGAGTGGTTTTTATTGAAATTAACTGATTGCAATCTGTTATAGTTGATAAATTGATCATATTGGCAAAGTTTGGTACTTTAATTCGTGATATAGTGTGTTTTCTGGGCTGATTTTTGGCTTATGGGTTGAAGTATATTAAGAACATATCGGTCTTTGTAAGTATCGGTCTTTGGGTTTTTTTTCGGTCGAAGACCTCTATCGGTCTTTGATTTCTTCCGGTCGAACATCTTTTATCGGTCTATTGCATTTGACCGATACACTCACAGTTCACTCCGGTCAAAGCCAATCCCGGTCAAAGCCAATTCCGGTCTAAGACCTTTTTCCGGTCAAAGACAATACCGGTCGAAGCTTTTGCATTCTATCGGTCGAAGGTATATCGGTCCATAGCATTCTATCGGTCTTTAACACTATCGGTCTAAGCATACTTCCGGTCAAACAAGTTACCGGTCGAACAAGTTACCGGTCGAATCAATTTTACCGGTCAAGCAAAGTTCCGGTCTTACATCTTACCGGTCGTTGCAATTCCCTGGTCGAACAAGTATACCGGCGTTGCCCCTTGACCCCACCCGCTAACCGGGTAGCGGGACCCCCGTGCTAAGTCTGCGAAGGGGGACAAAGGTCTGTTCGTGATCAGATTTTTCTGAATTTCATTCTAAGATTTTCAGTATTGTGTGATTTTATCTTGACTTCTAACGATCTCATCCAGTTGATTGTTTCAATATCAGATAAGTTTGATTTCTAATCATATAAGTAAAGATGTCTCGGGAAGCTCTTGCTATTGGAACAGATGTGAAGCCTCCAGTACTCTTCAAGGGGGAGTATGAGCAGTGGAAGGACAGATTCTTGGACTTCATCGATCGACATGATTTGGGAGATTATATCAGAAAATCTCTGAAAGAAGGAATCATGACACCTCCAACCAAGGTTCTCACTGTAGCCGGAGAAAATGGTGAAGAAGAAGAGACTGAGTATAAGTTATCGATTGGTGAATATACGGAAGATCAGCTGAAGAGACACAAGGGTGACAAGCTGGCAAGATCATTTATTCTCCAAGGCATACCGAACGAAATATATGTCAAAATTGATAGCTACAATGCTACCGGCAAGCAAATGTGGGATCAATTGGAGAAGATGATGATTGGATCAAAAGTCGGCAATCAGCTTAAAGTTTCCAACTGCTTGAATAACTATGAAGAATTCAAATCCAAAGCTGGAGAATCACTTGAAGCCACTTATGACAGATTTGTCACATTGCTGAATGAGCTCAGCAAGAACAAGATCAACAAATCTCAAGTTGAGCTGAATGTGAAATTTCTCAGCAACCTTCAGCTAGAATGGAAAAGATTCACAAGACAGATGAGGCAGTTGAAAGATCTGAATGACATTCCACTTCATGAAGTTTATGAAATCCTCAAACAGAATGAGGAAGAGGTGGATGAAATCAAGGCTGAGATGAAGAAGGCTGACAAAGAAGTTGCTGATCCAGTTGCTCTTGTTGTCAAGAAAAAGTCCAAGAAGAAGAAGGTGATAGCATCTGAGTCTGAAGAAGCGGATAGTGAGGCAAAGTCTGACTCTGATGATTGTGAACAACTGAAGGAAGCCATGCTAATGTTAACCAAGGCTTTCCAAAAGAAGTTCTATAAAAAGCCAAACTCCAACAATCAGAGGTACTCGTCTGGTCCGAATAACTACAAGCATAAGGAGAAAGTTGAAGAAAAGAGACCAGAAGACAAGAAGAAGGATGGAGCTGATGAGTTCAAGAAGGAAGAACCAATGAAGTGCTACAACTGTGGCAGATTCGGTCATTTTGCCAAGGACTGCCGAAAACCTAAAGTCCGAAACTCCGAATATTACAAGAATAAGATGCTTCTAGCCAAGCAACAAGAGGCTGGAAAAGCATTAATGGCGGAGGATGAATACTGGCTCGACCATTCGGATCAGGAATCTGAAGAAGGAGAGAAGGACGAGATAGCACATCTGTGCTTGATGGGGAAGAACCAGTCAGAAGCTGAAGCTGATTCTGATGATGGAGACAATGATGAGGTATGTAATGTAACTGAATCTGATTTTCTGAACCAAATGCATGCCATGATGTCTAAACTCCAAGAATTAGAGTCTAAACTGAAGCGAGAGAAAGGTGTCATAAATGAGAAAAATCAATCTATACACAAACTTAGTAATGATATTGCTGAGAAAAATGTATTAATTGAAACTTTGCACAAAAATATAGACACCAGCGCTAAAGAAAAGACAATAATTCATAAAGAGTTATCTGAAACTGAGTCAAAGTTTAAAGAATGTGAGTTTAAATCTAGAGAGATTGCTAAAAGGTACTTTTCTACTTCAAAAGAGAATAAATCTTTAATAGAAAAGGTGAATGCTTTGGAAGAAAAATTACATTCTTTGGGTCAAACTGAACACACTATTCATTTGAACAAACCTAAAAAGAAACCTGATACTTGGGGACTTGGTTACAAGAACCCACATCATCTCAAAAAGGGTATATCTGAAGTGCCTGCACTTTATGACTTTGGGTTTATGTTATTGGATCCTCAACATCAGGAACTCAAACCCTTTTGGACCAGTCTGTCTGAAAAAGATAAAGCCAAGGAATATGATAAAAGAAAGAACAAAGCCAAAGTTCAACTTCCATTTCGCTACGAGAAATTGAATAACAGTTATAGTTCTGATAAATCGAAATTTCTCTCAAATGATTATTTTGAGAGTTATTCTGTAAAAGAGTTGAAGGCTAAACCAGTCGAAGGTAAGCTTTACGTACCTCCTCTAGTTTTGGAAAGTAAAATTTCTGAACTCGAGAATACTCTTACAGAAGAAAGAATTTTGATGGATTTAGAACAAACTGTATTTTCGACAGTGTTCAAAACTACTAATTTTCCTAAATTCTTCAAGGTTTTAAATTCTGATGACAGATCTGGTTCACTTGAGACTGAGCTTAATTTCTTAAACTCTGAAGGTGTTTTGAATGATAGTGTTGCTCAATTTGATTTTACTTCTAAACTTCCTGATCATTCATCTTGTGCTGTTAATTCTTTTGGTCAACCCAGTGTGTTTGACAAAGGTGAAACATCAACGAAAGTTGATAAATCAGTTTCTGTGAAATCAAAGAAAGCAAAAGGTAAGAAACAAAAGTCTCAGTTTTCACATAAACCGATCCCCACTGGTAAGCCAAGGAAGAAGCATTCTCTTAATTCTCATCATTCTAATTCTAAAGTTTCAAATGTTTCAGATTTGAGAAAGCAAAGGGTTGGAGTTAAGACTGCATGGATACCGAAACAGAAGATAGACGAGATAGCTAAATCTAGTTCTAATTTTATTTTGAATAAAAAGACTTCTAGTAAAGATGATGTGATTGTGAATGTTGCTACTTTTAAATCTAATCTTGTTGATTCTCGCAAGAAGTACTCTATAAAGCAATTATTCCAGTTAGCACCATCAAATAAAAAGTTTTTAAATTATGGTGAATGTGATTATGCTTCTCGTAAATTTTCTGATGTTTGGTATGGTTCATATAATGTTTCATCTTATCATTATCATTCATCTTATCATGATTATGGTTTTCAAAGAAAAAGCGGGCCCAAATTTAAATGGGTGCCAAAATCAAGTACTAACAGTGGAGGTCCCATTTTTAAATGGGTTCCTAAACCTCCTCTTTCTTGATTTGTGTTGTGCAGACCCGTCATATGTGGTACTTGGATAGCGGGTGTTCCAAGCATATGACCGGGCAGAAGAGTATGTTGTCTAATTATATGGACAAATACTGCGGCACAGTTCGTTTTAGGAATGATCAGTTTTCACCTACTATGGGATATGGTGATGTTGTACATGAAAATCTTACGATCAAGAAGGTGAGTTACGTTGAAGGCTTAGGGCACAATCTGTTCAGCATTGGCCAGTTCTACGACAAAGATTTAGAGGTTAATTTCAAGGCCAAGACATGTTCAGTACGCACTGAAGAAGGAAAAGAACTCTTGGTCAGCACTCGCAAGTCAAACCTCTACACCATCAACTTGTCAAAGGTCCATGTTGAAAATCAGGTCTGTCTACTATCAAAGGCCTCGATGCAACTAAGTTGGCTATGGCATCGACGACTTTCTCACCTCAACTTTCGGTACATCAACAAGCTGGTCAGTGGCAAGCTAGTGAAAGGTCTTCCATAACTGAAGTATGAAAGAGAACATCTATGTGCAGCATGTGAAAAGGGCAAGATGAAGAAAGCCCCACACAAACCAAAGCCTGAACCGAGTACCAGCTCTCCTTTAGAGTTGTTGCATATGGACTTGTGCGGTCCTATGCGAACGCAAAGCTTAGGAGGAAAGAAGTATGTGCTAGTTATCGTGGACGACTATACGCGATACACTTGGGTTAAGTTTCTACGGTCTAAAGATGAGACTCCCGATGTTCCAATTACGTTTCTGAAGACGACCCAAGTCAATCTGCAAAAACAAGTCAAGATTCTCCGGACTGACAATGGCACAGAGTTCAAGAACAAGATAGTTGAAGAATATCTCGATTCGGTCGGGATATCACATCAATACTCTGCTGCTTGCACGCCTCAACAGAACGGAGTTGTCGAAAGGCAAAATCGTACACTTGTCGAGGCCGCTCGGACAATGCTCAGCCAATCTGACTTACCTTTATTTTTGTGGGCTGAAGCTGTATCGACTGCGTGTCACACTCAGAATCGATCCATGATACACCGCAGATTTCAGAAGACTCCGTATGCGTTGATAAACAACCGAACACCAACCATTAAATATTTTCATGTTTTTGGTTGTACATGTTATGTTCTAAACGATCGAGAGAATCTGAACAAGTTCAGTGCTAAGGCGGATGAAGGCATCTTCGTTGGTTATTCATCTACATCTACTGCATATCGGGTTTACTTAAAGAAGTCGAAGACTGTGATCGAAAGCGTAAATGTTACATTTGATGAGGACAGGGCTTCTGAGCACGTCAGTCAGAACCCGTAATTACCGGAGTTCTAGCTTCTGGGCCAAACAGTCCAGGACCTGCACCTCAAGAGAACAAATCAGATGACACTTCTTCATCTACTTCTAAATTATCTGATTTGGATTTATTATTTGAACTGTTCTATGATGAATTTCTTGGATCTAAGTTGCCTAACTCTGTTGTGGTTGACAAAATAGAAGACTCGATGACTACTCATCCGACCACTTCCGATATCTCCACTGAATCAAATTCCCCGATTCAACAAGAAGTTCCAGTTCAAAAGCCTACTCCTACAGTTGAAGTTGTGATCAACAACGTCGAGACAGAAGTAGCTGACTCAGTAGGATGTACTGTAAGGATTGATCAACAGATTGACCAAGTTGTACCTACTGCAACTTCTGCAATGACTACTTCAACTGACACCCCCGTTAATTCTGAACCATCTGAATTCCTAGATGCTGACAATGATCAACATGCATCTAATCCACTCCCTCATGAACATAAGTGGACCAAAGAGCACCCGATACATCAAATTATTGGAGATCCTTCTGCACCGGTGCAAACTAGGTCTGCAACATCAAATCTATGTATGTATGAATCCTTTCTGAGCAAGATCGAGCCTACACGCGTATCTGAGGCCCTTGCCGATTCAGATTGGGTAACTGCGATGCAAGATGAGCTGAATCAGTTTAAAGCACTGAAAGTCTGGAGACTCGTACCCAAACCGCAAGGTAAAACTATCATTGGTACGAAATAGGTGTTCAAAAACAAGAAAGATGAAGATGGTACCGTTATCCGAAACAAAGCACGACTTGTCGCCAAGGGATATAGGCAAGAGGAAGGAATAGACTACGATGAGACTTATGCTCCAGTGGCACGTATAGAGGCGATTCGGATGTTCTTAGCCTATGCAGCCCACAAGAACTTCATCGTCTATCAAATGAACGTGAAGACAACTTTTCTGAATGGAGTACTCAAGGAAGAAGTCTATGTTTCTCAGCCAGAAGGGTTTGTACATCTAGATAAGCCGAATCACGTCTACATCCTGGATAAAGCTCTTTATGGACTGAAACAAGCTCCTCGCGCCTGGTATGATATCCTATCTCAATTCTTGGTCAAGTCAGGTTTTACAAAAGGTACGGTTGATACCACTCTTTTCATTAAAAAGGATAAAGGCGATATCATTCTTATTCAAATATATGTGGATGATATTATTTTTGGTTCTACAAATCCTAAGTACTGTAAGAACTTTGCAAACCTCATGGTGTCTCGTTTTCAAATGAGCATGATGGGAGATATGAATTTCTTTCTCGGATTGCAAGTCAAACAATTTTCAACGGGGATTTTTATCAATCAATCTAAATACATTCTGGATATTCTTCGGAAGTTCAAAATGGAAAATTGTAAACTGATTGGCACCGATCTTTCGGGAAAGGCTGTTGATGTTAGGACTTATAGAGGGATGATAGGCTCTTTAATGTATCTTAATTTTAGTAGGCCGGATATAATATTTTCTACATGATTATGTGCTAGATATCAGGCCAATCCTAAAGAATCCCATATGTCTGCTGTAAAGCGGATTTTCAGGTATCTGAAGGGGACTGCAGATCTTGGTCTGTGGTATCCTAAGGATACAAGCTTTGAACTAACATCTTATTCAGACGCAGATCATGTTGGTTGCATGTTAGACAGGAAAAGCACCTCGGGTCATATACAATTCCTCGGAGATAAACTCGTCAGTTGGGCTTCGAAGAAGCAATTATGTGTCTCCACATCAACGGCCGAAGTGGAATATGTAGCTGCTGCTAGCTGCTGTTCTCAGGTCTTGTGGATGAGAACACAACTTTGAGACTATGGATTTCATTTCAATAGAATCCCGATCTATTGTGATTCGAAGAGCGCTATTGCAATTACCGCTAACCCTGTTCAGCATACTAAGACCAAACACATAGATGTCTGGTATCATTTTATAAAAGATAATTGAACTTTACTTTGTAAAAACCGATTATCAGCTTGCAGATTTGTTTACCAAACCTTTAGACGAAAAGAGATTTAATTTTATTGTCTCAAGACTTGGTATGCTAAATCTTAAGACCTAATCGATAGTTACCTATTCAAGTTTCTTATTGTCTCTCTTTATCATTTCTTTATTATTATTTCCGCATGATACCTGCTCTTTAATAGTTTGTTCATGATCTTAGGGGGAGTGTGAGATGTATCTAATAGATCGTCAATGTTATTTTGAGGGGGAGCAAAACTGAATTCATTGTACTTACTAATAATGTATTAGTGATGCATGATTTTAGGGGGAGCGTACAAGTAAAGAGTATGGCGATGACTTCTGATTATTTCTGATCAGAACTCGTACACTAAGTGTTTACTGCTTTATGTCATTTCAATTTCAGTGAATAAAGTTACTTTGACTAGACTTTTAGACTTTTGTAGGTTGAGAGATGCTTCAAAGATCATATCTTTATGACTTTAAGCTTGACTTCGTGAGATGTAAGACTGCACTCAAAAGGTATAATTTATCTTCATCTCATTTATGGTTGAAAGAAGGACAACTTTCAATCATAAGAAAAACATGTTCTTAAATGTTCAAACCACTTCCTGATTATCAAACAGATTTCTTGAATTGGAAGTGTGATTTTAAATGTTTTCTGATTCATCTTTGAGCCGTAACTGAGAAAGTTAAACTATCTGAGCATCATATGCTTCATAGGAAAACATGGGATCAGTGTGCTAGGAATTCATTGAACTTCTATGGATTCACGTTAACCAGTGTTTCTGACCCAAGAAGTTAATCCCTTAGTGATTGAATGTGAGGAGTCAACAGAAATGAGTGTGGGATGTGTGATGAGAGAATATGTCAAAAGAGAGTTCGGTTAGCTGTGAGCTTAAAGATTAAAAGAAAGAGGGTGAGAGATCAGAGTAAAAGAATATCAAACTCTGCACCAACTACTTTCTGAGCCGGGCAACCACATTTCTAATGCTTCACAATTCTTGGTGAACATTATTGAAACAGGCAACTAGCCCATGCCAACTCTTGACTTTACCCCACCAGCCACTCATTTTCTTCTCAACAAGAAAATGTTTCATTTTCAAAGGGGATGCAACACATATGCTGTCTGATTTTCATTTGGAAAATCTGGACATTGAAAAGAAGGAAGTCTGCCCCACCTTCACACTTCGTTTATGCACATTGAGTCTGTGTTTCACTACTTGTCTCAGTGGTTTACACTTTTTTGTGCCTTATAAGCAATCATCTTATGCTTAATTTATTCTATCACTTGCACGAACACACAAAGAATTTGTTTCTTTGTCATAACTTTCATAGAAATTGCCTTTGTGGTGTTTCGATGATTGAATGGAAGCCCTGGGGGAGTGAACATCATAAAAGCTCCTTTATATTGTGTATTCGTTACACACAGTGACTTTGTGTTACTGACAGGCAATTTTAATTGATTCATTTGTTGATTCAGGTGTTACACTTCATTTTCTAAATTGTCTAGATTTGCAAAGATCTGGATGAACATCTTAATGAATTGACGGATAATCAGTGGTTCTGTTTGCAAGATCAATGGTGGAAGATATTTCTTGAAGACACGTTTTGATGAACTCTTCGCTCTTTTCATCAAAAAAGGGGGAGAAGCGTCAATCAAGAAATGCGGAGATCAAAAGTTTTTGAAAGAATTTCTGAAGATATTATGAAGATTTGCTGCTTTGAAGAAATTTTCTTTGAAGATGATTTGCTGAAGCATTCCGAGCTGAATCTGGAGATAATTTCTTTCCAAAAGATATTCTCATCGATTGGGGAGATTGCTACATTCTGAAGACAAAGAGGAAGATTACATTTTCTGAGCTTAAAGAATGATCTTGATCCAAAGGGGGAGATTGTTAAAGCACATATTTATTGGATTCA